>BSBM01000268.1:19455000-20865000 GCA_027924585.1 Larix kaempferi
TATAAAAATAAAATATAATGAAATCACAAAAAATTCATAAGAAATCTTTAAAACAAAATATTTTCTACTCATATCCCCAATAGGCACTGAGTGGCAGCACTAGCTCCATATTATGACAAAATTATGTTCTAGAGTAAGGATAGTCGTCAATAGTGATGATTTGTATCTAACCACCAATCAACAAATTAGATATTAAAAACATTAGTGATGGCTTTAACACTCAACCTATACATTATGTAAATCCACCTAATCATCTTGGACTCTTTGAGCCTCGTCATAGGAATGGAGACTTTGGGAGCATGCCTAGAACTCTGTATAACAAGAAGGAACAGAGAATATTTCCATAGCCAAATTTCTTGGTCTTGGAAATTCTATAGCCAATAAATTGGGATTTCATGATTACCAGTAATGTTGTGCACGAGTCAAACATAATAGGTCTCAAAATATATTCTCCATAATGCATTAGTGCATGTGATACCAAGTGAGGATATGTTGATCCAGACATGTGAGTTAAAGTGAGAAGGATAATATTTAAACTCAATTTAAGTAACTACCTTAAGAAGACTTGGTTTCTAATCGTTCCTGCATTGGGACTATAATACATGGTAACATAATTTGTCCCCCGCCTATTAGGATGGATTCCTCTACTCAATGAGAGAGGCTAGTCAATAAATACATATCTTCCACCTCAATATTCATGGTCACATTATTATCCAAAAATCATATTAGGACACCTGAAAAGCTTCAAGATCACACACTATTTGAAGGAATCTATCATAGTAGGTTCATTTCTATCTTCAGTATCAACTTGATCATTCTCTTTTTCTCTCCAATTGATGGCCATGACGAATGTGCATAGATAATCAATATAATTTTCATCATTAGGAATTTTTTCACTTTTTGAAAACTTTACTTTATGGGGGCTTTCCCGTGATTTATTTTGGAGACAGTGATGGGTTTCCATGACTTTTCGTAATTATATTCATAGATAGGGTATTTTCCTTCTGACATGATAAAGGAAAAGTTGAGGTCACACAAACTTCATTTTTACAAGGGGTCCTTGTAATCGAAAAATAAAAATTGAACCATACAATATGAAGAGGAGGGAAAGGAGAAGTACATGGAACTGAAAACATGTGAATGACAATTTCTTAATTTTCAAAATAAATGGTTAAATAACCTCTTTTTTATTGATTTATAGGTATTTTTCACCATAACCATCGAATGAATGTACCATTTTACTATATTTTTATTTCATATTTCGGGTATTGTTGTTGTCAACCTTTGATAAAGTGTTGTTTTATTATTTTGCAACTTTCATGATGCTATAAATAATGTTTATGTAACATTGGTTTTGTTGTTGTTTATCCATATTTTGAGGTAAAAAAATTTTAATTGGTATATAGGAATAGGTTTTGCATGCTTACCTACACTATTACCTTTCTTTAGTTATTATTTTTCCTCAAGTTAGATTCCACTATGTTACCATGGTTAAGCCTTTCTTCTTCTACCATTCACCATAAATCCAATAGCAGATCCTACCTATTATGGGATTCCCTAGTTAGTACCTTGGTTTCCCTTTGGTTCCCATGCTAAGTTCTCTCGTAGGATTGGGAACCTCATTAGTCCTTTCATGGGATTGATATTGAACTACATGATTCTATCTCCACAATTTTATGACCATTTCCTTATGGGATCCCATTCATTTTGTTATGCATTTTATTTTTCTCCAATCTATTTGCACACTCATGCATAATGCTTCACTACAACCATCATATTGTCATTTTAGTCATCTATGCCTATAGTCAATTTTTGCATTTCTAAATATATATCATTGGAAGAAACACCTTTTGAGTGTCCATCTCTTTCCTAATACCCTTTTTTGAATTTTGTTTTGCATAGGTCTATCATGTGTGCTTGGAGCCTAGCTACATGCCTTGTCACACTTGTTTCTTCCACTATAGTATGGAACTCTTTTATTGCTTTTCGGAATATTCTAATATGAAAAAAAAAAAATATATATCTTATATTTATAAAAATAAAGAGGAGGGAAAGAACTAATATATTCATTATCTTTTGTGAAGAAACAAAGGTATGTTTCCTTTAAACAAAGCACTTGTGTCATGTCTATCCTTCAAAATTGGCGTTTTAGAAATTCTTTAGGAATTGTACGATGATTTAGTTTCATACCCCCCTAATTGGTGACACTTATAATCACTATAGAGATGGATTCAATGCCTCCTGCAACGTCGGCTTATATTAATGATGATTATTGGTATTCTTTCTACTCAAATCACTATTGTGTTGTGCTTATGTTCGAATGATGTTTTAAGCTTGAATTGGTCATTTCTCTTATTTCCTTGATTATTCATGTTGGCCTTCCTTGTTGTCAAGCAGTTTTCAATTCATCACTATAGCCATGTTTTACTCATCCTAGTATGGAAGGACTAATTATTTCCTTATTACTAGCAAGTATTCTTGTATCATCTATGTGACACATTATTATAGCATATAATTAGGGTTTTAGTTCCTTGACACTTACTTTCACCATTTTTTTTGGCCTCACTCATAAATTATCATCATCATTGAACACTACTGATTGGTTCTCCTTTTGTTAAATGGAAAGACCTACATTACATAATTGGATTCATGTTATACCTTGGTTTTTGCTCTCATAATTGGTGAAATTACCAAACTTTGTTTAAAATTTTTCATTTTTTATTGTGATTTAGAGGGTTTTCTTTGTGCAGAACTTTCAAATGGTGCATACAAAATATGTATTGATAGTGTGTTCTATGTAGTTATTTTCGAAGAATTTCAAATCATATCGTGTTCTTGTTATTTTCTTGTGTTAGTTGAAGGTGGATACCTTAATACTTTCCTTCCAATGGATCTCTTCCCATCAACACCAGTTCATATGGGAACATGTTTTAGATATTTTTAAGTCCCTTGGGGATTGTATTCATCAATGGAAGGTTCCCTTGATATTGATAGTGGGTATACATCAAGGAATCTTGTTTGATATACTCTAGAAGTGTTTGGCATCAAATCATCTATTCTCACTTGCTAGGATGTTCTATGCGCCTTGCTTCCCATTATCATCATAAGTGGGATCAAATTTATCAATAATATACATCAATGACCAATTATGATATGGTTTCTCTCATGTTCAATTTCATCTCATTGATTCACATGAAGTAGATTCGTGCATTTGATGTGATTGGTGTGTTCTATCCAGTTATTTTCCAAGACTATCAAATCATATAATGCTCTTGTTATTTGCTCATGTCGGTAGATGGAGGACGCATTAATATCTCCCCTGCAATTAATATCTTCCCATCAATATCAGTTCATTTTCTTTGGGAAGATGCTTTAGATTTTGTATAGTACCTTGGGGTGTGTAGTCAGTAGTGGAAGGTGCCCTTGTTGTTGATAGTGGGTATACATCAATGATTCGTGTTTGATAGATTCTACTAGTGTTCAACATCAAATCGTCTATTCGCACTCACTAGAATGTATATGTACCTCTGTGATCTTTATCATCATCAATGGGTTGCCTCACATCTATCAATAGTATACATCAATGACCGATGATCGGATGGTTTCTCTCATGTTCAACTTCATTTTATTGATTTAAATTAAGAATATGCATACCTTTGTAATAATATGATTGAAGAAATTAGGTTATATTATATTTCCATATTGATGATACTACCTATTTAGTCGTACACACTCTACCATCTATATATGACATTGGTACTTTTGGAGAACCAATTTGCATTTCGTATAGTTCTAATTACTCTTCTAATGCATACTAAGACATAGATCCAATATGTATTTTCTTATGGATATAATACTATTATGACATGGATCCAATGTGTTTTTTTTCATGGCCATGATTTTTCATTTTATATACTTCATTACTCCACAGTGTACTTGATTGGCAACTATTCTTGATTTTACTTGAGCATAGGTATCCCTACCTTGGGGAAGACAAGTATTTGTTACTTTGGGTTTTTTATTATAGGTACCTTTCTTATCATTTTTTCATTGGAATTCACTATTTTGTTTCCTCCATGATATTATAATGTATTTCAACAATCATCATCCCCTCTAACCTCACACATCAGTTGGAATCTATTATAGTTGTGTTTTGCCACTCTTACTCAAATGCATATTTTTGGCCGGTCATGGATCATTTAGAAAGTTTATACCCCTTTAGAGATTTATTTCTCCAAAGCTTACAACCTTCCCATGAGTTTCCTTAGAACAACCCACAAGATTATTCCAAGTTTGCTTAAAGAAACATGTGGGTGCATATGTAAAAAATAAAAAACGTATGAACTGAAAATACAAGATCTATACACTTGTACATGCGCAAACTTATTCCCCCAAAAACCTTAACTTATTTCCTTGGGTATAAATATGATATTTTGGTTTGGGAAAAGGTGCAATATTCCATTGGCAAGTATATGATGGAGAAATTATAAGAGAAAAGTTTGGATTTTAATTGTTGTTCCCTTGATCAGAGTCTCTTTAACTTGAGCACAATTTTGGATTCGATTTTGGTTAAAAGTTCTCAAAGGATTTGCATTTAATCATAGTAAATTCAATGATCATGTATTAATTTGTTGTTGATTTTATTTAGTATTAATGTGTTCTCTTATTTCCCTCTCCCAAATCAGATTCGAGATTGTCTAATTGTTATTTGTATACTTGATTTGGGAATTAAATTAACTTCCTAACAATTAATTGCAATCAATTATTATGAATTTATGTTATCATTCATTAATTAGATTATAATTCTTTCTTATTTTCCTAGGTTGGGAAGATGATAATTGTTGTCTTTATTGTGTATAGGTTTTGGAGAACAAATTGAAATTGTGAAGAGTACTCTAGATTGCATATCAAGACTGAAAAATGATTATTAGCATGGATATAGGTTTTTCCCTTTTTCCTTATCATCTCAGCATTTATTATTATATCCAAATGATTCTAGATTAAACTATGTGATCTTTCCTTTGCTTTATCAGTAATTACTAGGGACTTTTTCCATCTAACATTTAAGTGTGTCACTTAGGTGCATGGTGTTGGGAACATAATGCTTGGTGTTTGGATTATCTGCCTAGTAGAAGATCAAAAGTCCCAGGTGAATGGGAAAATTCATTCGGGAGTCCAAGAGTTCACTTGGGAGATGAATAGAAGGGACATTCTCGTTGTATTAATACACATCTAATTAATGAGAATAAATGTGCTTTGATGCCAATCTCTTTTGTCTTGTGCATTTAATTGCCTATTTTCCCTTTTTAGCACCTAACAGTGGTATTAGAGCCTAGATGCCTTCCATAATTCCTATTGTGCCAGCCTTGGAATTATTCCTTTATGCCTTATGTTCCCTCCTTCTGTCCTTAGGTTTACCCTCTTCCCTCTGTTTCATTTTCATAAATGATTTCCTTCTCCTCAGGCATGAAAGATATCATCTCTTTGCATATTGAACGTCTATCTCCAGAAGGATTTAATCCTAGTGCACTAACCCTGAACTAGTCACATCTCCCTTCGCAAGCTGGTTGTTGATGAACCCTAGTTTTAGGATTCTACACATATCTATGTTTACATTCTGCATACTTTACTTGGTGACAGTTTGTAAAGTCACGTACTTTGTTTGGATATTTCACCTGTGCATTCCATATCTGCATGAACCATGTCCACTGTTGTGTGAGTGGTATCTCATTTGTGTGAGTCCTCTCCATAGATAAATTCATGCCCTATCCATAAAACTAGTGAGGAACCATTTTGAATGGTTTCGAATGTGTTGTGGCATGCTTGACCAGGCCCTTGTGGATTCATTGGAGACTCGTGCTACTGCCTAATTTGCACCTCGTGTCACGTGGCATAAATCTTCAAGTCATTGGGTGCGACCTTGGGGGAAAGTAAGAGTCAAGTGCTGTCACTTGATCTTGACTCCTCCATGTAGGCTTTCTCCTAGTGAAGCCAAGGGGGGTGGTCCCTATTAGAATAATCTAAGGTTGTTAATCTATGAATGAAAAAAAAACTATTCTAGGAGATAAGATGAAATAACTTAAAACTAAACCATAAATCATTGCAATATGAAATTAAAAACCATAGATTTTAAGATACAAAACCATTCATGACATTGGTGAAAATTTTAACTTAAACATAAAAAATAAAAAATAAATATTAAAGATCATTGCCGATGAAAATGGAGTGCTTGTGAGGGTTTATTTTGTGGTCTTGGTGAAAGTATTGCAGTGTCTTAGTTGCTAAATTTTAAGATTATTAAATCAGTGGATTAGGGAATGTGTTACTTCTTGGTTTGGCCCACTAATACTAATATTCTCGAACTGAGCGCTAAAGCAGCTTTACCAAGGGTCCAACAAGGTGAGGCATAACCTACTTAAAGTAGCCCTGTAACTCTATAGTACTCTCTCTTTGCGACCTCTCAAGTTCTTAAAGATTTGTCTTAGGTGGATTTCCCTATTAAGCTATCAATTTAATCCCTTTTTTATTGTCCCACCATTCCAGGAAAATGCCTGCAGTGTTCATGATGCAGGAGCGTCAGGGCCTAGGTGAAACAGTTGAAGTTGATCGACAGGAGGAGTCAACCAGGGGGATTTCCGACGACCACTGGTGCGAAGGAAGATTGGTTGTCAAAGTCAATAGGTTGAGTAGAATTTGTCAATATGTGGTCGACAGAAGGAGCGAAAGGTTGAGAGTCGACATGTTGGAGGTAAACAGGCGACAGGTTGCAGTGAAGGCGTCGAAGGTTGACATGTTGTCAAATCGCGACACCGACAGGTTGAGGTAGAAACCAAACATGGAGGAAGGGGAAGAATGGCGAAGCCTTAGAAGTGAAGTGAATCCGACAGGTAAGGTCGAAGGTTGACGAAAGGAAATATGGTCGAAGTCAGTTATGGGACTGACTACTGTAGGAGAGTCAGAGAAGCTTAGAAGTCAAGGTTAAGTACTTGGTAGCCGTTCGGAGTTGCTAAGGAAGTTATGAGCAGTTATGAAGGTGGTTGGGATCATGATAGATGTCACCACGGGAAGAGGTTGTGCAGCACGGCTAGAGGGAGATGACAATGGCAGGTCTGCAGGATCTAGAGGATTCGAAAGACAGAGGAAGAGTGTCTTGGGGAACGGAGTGGACCTCAGGATGAGAAGTAGAGAAGAGTAGAAGAGTAGTGCGCAGGCACAGGGAAAGACAATCAGTTGGAGTTAATTTCAATTGGGAGTTAGCATAGATCGGATCCATAGCTCAGCGAGCACTTCCATTCAACATAGGCCATGAGAGGGAGGAATATCATACACACAGAGAGCACACATTTTACTTATGTATAGTGTATAAGGCTGAGGTCGACTAGTTTTGTTCATTTTCTTTGTAATTCACATTGTAATTGATTTGAAGTAATAGAAGCCAGCTTTGGCCATCCTGTTTACATCCAGTCTTTGTAAGAGTCGTGTGTGTCATGTGTTATTGTTAAGAAAGAATGTCTTGGATGACTCGCCTTGCGCCAGTTGGTATCAAAGCTGGAAGAAAATCCAGTGTTGAGTGTGTAGAACAGCTCCAGGTACGGTTGGGTAGAGTTGTGCATGATTTGTAAAAGTCCGGTTGCGATTGGACGAGTGGGAGTTTCAGTTGTGGTTGAAAATGGCTCATAGAGGCTTTAATGTCTGAGGTACTGGACGAAGAGTGCGTGGCACTGTAGTCACAGTTGATCGTGAAATGTTTGACGAGTGCATGTGAACAATGCAAAGTTTGACTAGTGAAGTCGTAGCGATCAAGGAAAGTCAGAGACGTGGATGATTTCCCGATGCATTAGACCACAATGACAAGGAAGTCGAATAAGTGGGAGCACAAGAAGAGGCAATCGAGGAACTAGAATATAGATTCATCAAGCTTCTGATGGAGATGAGAGGTCGGACAAAGATAGATGTACACACCTACTCAGGAATTCTGGATCCAAAAGACTTGATCAACTGGTTCAGAGAAATGGAGAAATACTTCGACATAGAATAGATTGAGGATCCTAAACAGGTTAAAACGACATGTCTAAGGTTGAAGGTTCATGCCTCATTGTGGTGGGACAATGTACAGGATGACAGAGTCAAAAAAGGAAAGGAAAAGATAAAGTCTTGGGACATGATGGTCGCCAAGCGGAAGGGGAAGTTCTTTCCAGGTGACTATGTGATTTCCTTGTTCCAGAAGTTGCAAAACTTTCGACATAAAGAGATGACTCTAAAGGAGTACACGGAAGAGTTCTATAGACTGTCGATTCGGTCGGGACAAACCGATGATGGAGAAGAAGATGTCACTAGATATGTGAATGGCTTGAAGTATGCCATACAGGACAAGTTGAGCCTATCAAGGTTTAGAGCAGGAGGTGAAGCCTACCAGTTAGCTCTGAAGGCATAAGAGAAACTGTCAAGGAAATCCGCATCGACTAGAGGCAGGATGACTATTCGGGGTGTGAGGAATATTTCCGTGAAAGTCCAAACTAGCGGAACTAGGAGAGAATCCGTCGAAGAAAACCTTCGTACGGAAGGGACATCGACTAAGGAGAAGATGCAAGAAAAATGACGCGATGTTCGAGAGAACCGAGGTCGTGGTGCATATGGTTGAAGTGGTCCAACAGACAAAAAAGGAGCTGTCAGACCAACGGTAGTCTGTTATAAGTGTCGAGGAGTCATACATAAGGCATATGCGTTCCTAGAGAACCTACACGTTGCAAAGGATTCGAAACCCAGACGTCGAAGAGATGAGCAAGTCAAAAAGAGGATGGAGTCGACATCCAACAATAGTGAATATGGGAAAATAAAGGTCGAACCATGACGACCAGGAGGATGTTGGTTAAGGACGATCGATGCGACGAGAAAGAGCCGGCACAACAACAGACTATCTTTTGAACCAGAGTGATTATTCATGAGTGGTATTGCAAGTCCATAGTGGATGGTGGAAGTACAAAGAATCTTGTGTCGACAGAGATCATCGACAAGTTTGGTCTGATATGTCGAGAACACCCACACCCATAAAAGATCTCATGGTTGCAGAAAGGACATCATTTCAAGGTAACCAGACAGTGCTTGATAAAATTTAAGGTTGGGAAACTTGAAGACAGTGTACTGTGAGATGTAATCCCAATGGATGCATGTCATATGTTGTTAGGAATATCATGGAAATATGATCAGAAGATGATATATGATGGTCGATCCAACACAGTCACATTGCGTAAAAATGTCACGCGGAGAACTTTGAAGTCGAAGCAAGAGGACCAAGCCGACTGCAAGCAGGGCGAGAGAAACTATTGGGAGAAGCGAGTGCTAATATGCTCAGCAAAGGAATTCGTCGCAGGGGAGGAGAAGCAGTTGGGATTTTTTGCCATCATTCGGAAGGGACCATGTGTCAAGAGGTCGACAATGGAGAGGATTTCGATCGAATCTGAAAAGATGCTCGACCAATCCAGGAGGATAGTAGTCAACAAAGCACCGATGGGATTGCCACCGACAAGAAGCATATCCCATCAGATCGATTTGATTCTTGTATCGAGTTTTCCAAAGAAGGCACCTCACATAATGAATTCGACATAGGTTCAAGAACTCAACTGATAGGTCTAGGAGTTGTTGGATAGAGGATTGATCAGAGAGAGTCTGAGTCCTTGCTCGGTACCAATAGTGTTAGCACCAAAGAAGGGTGGAGAATGGTGGATGTGTACAGACTCCAGAGCTATCAACAAGATCATGATCAAGTATCAGTTTCCATTACCGAGAATGGAAAACTTGGTAGATTTCTTGAGTGGAGTGAGATAATTCACAAAGAGTGACCTAAAGAGCGATTATCACCAGATTCAGGTTAGAGAAGAAGATGAATGGAAAATAGCCTTTAAGACAAAGGAAGGACTATATGAGTGGTTAGTCATGGAATTCAGATTGACTAATGCACGAAGTATGTTCATGATATTGATGAACGAGGTACTGAATCCATTCTTGGGAAAGTTTGTCATAATATACCTAGACGACATTCTGATATTCAGTCGAACCAAGATAAAGCACTTGGAGCACATTCGATAAGTGTTGCGAAAGATGCATGAAGAGAATTTGATGGTGAACCTGGAGAAATGCTTCTTCATGAAGAAAGAGATGGTGTAATTTCGATTTGTAATCTAGGGTAAAGGGCTAGTGATGGACCCAGAGAAGGTGAAGGCTATATTGGAGTGGCCAGAACTGACGAGCGCGACTGGAGTGCAAAGATTCCATGGACTTGCCAGTTTCTACAGGAAGTTCATCCGAGGATTCAGTCAGATATGTGCACCTTTAACAGAGTGCATAAAGAAAGGGAAGTTCAAGTGGACATAAGCTTCGACGAAAAGCTTTCGACAAGTTGAAGGAAAAGGTGACTGAGAGCCCAGTGTTGGTGCTCCTAGATTTCGACAAAGATTTCCAAGTCGATTGCGACATGAGTGGAATGGAAGTTGGAGCGATGTTGAGCCAGGAGGGAGGACCAATTGCATTCTTCAGCAAGAAGTTGGATGATACGAAGCAAAAATATTTGGTATATGACGAGGATTTCTATGCAATTTTCCAAGCATTGAAGAAGTGGAGGAATTATTTGCTTCCCAAGGAATTTGTGTTATACACAAATCACCAAGCACTGAGGTACTTGAACACTTAGTCGAATTTGAATCAGCGGCACATGAAGTGGGTCGAGTTCCTGCTAGGATATACCTTCATGTTGCAACAAAAGTAGGGAAAGTCGAATGAGGTTTTCGACGTGCTAAGTCGAAGAGTTACATTATTGAACACGACAACAGTTCAGGAAACAATAATAGAGTCGGTGAATACAGAGTATGTGACCAACGAGGATTTTGTGAAAGCATGGAAGGCGAGTAGTGAACCATGGAGTGTCAACATAACTCCATACTTTTATTATTTCATCCAAGAAAGATACCTATTCAGGGGACAATAGGTGTGTATTCCCAGAGGATCCGTGAGAGAGAACTTAATCTGAGAACTACATAGCGGTGGATTAGCAGGTCATTTTGGCATCGACAAGACCACAGCGTTGGTTGAAGTAAAGTATTATTGGCCAAGAATGAAGACAGATTTCAGTAAGTGGGTACGACAATGTCTAGTTTTCCATTTGGCAAAGGGAAGAATTCAGAACATGGATTTGTATACGCCATTACCAATGACAAATACACCATGGGAGCACTTGAGCATGGATTTTGTGCTAGAATTCTCTTATACCTTAAAGTTACACATTAAGCCCTGGTGTCACATCCTTATACTAGGTGACCTAACGACACTTCTCCCTAATGATCATCATACCTTACCGGTACCCTCCTTGGTCTCATATAGACACCCAGGAGCAAAATCCATTTACTGAATGCCGAAGACATCACCTTATTTTCCATGTGTCACCAAATCTGACCCAACCTGCATACATTTTCGCGCTTTGAACATTTGCTGGGTAGTGACAATTAGGGTTTTCTCACTATCCTTAGACCCTAGGGCGCGATAATTTCATGTTATGCTCAGACCTAGGGGCGTGAAAATCCCTTTTTATCCTTTTTTCCATGGATCTTGGATCTCACCTTTCGAGATATTTTCTTGGGATTACCAGCTCTAATTCCATCCCAACCCCCTCTCTCTATTTAGTATGCTTGATCCACTAAACACTCATTAGATTCATCTTACTCTCCTTTTGGTTAACCCTTCCAAGCACTATAAAGGAGAGGCCTTCGATGAGCCAAAGGGAGGACTTTTGGGGCATCCAACCTATGATCTTGAGACTTTCGCAAAGATAGCTAGAGGAAGGACTTGGAGCTAAAAGTTGGCTTGGACATCAAGCAACCATTGTAAGCATTTTCAAGTTGTAATAAACATAACTTGTCTTGTTTCCCAAATTATGTGTGTTGATTTTGATTCAATTATATAATTTGTATCTAGTTAAGATTTGGATTCTAACTTGTGATCCAAACTGTTTGGAGAATTGTATATGCTTGTGTATTGTCTAATATTAGTAGGTCCATCGCGAGGACTTACTGATCTAGTGTTAACACCCAAAAAGTGATCACTAGCTCATTCCCTTATTCACATGACCCATTTGTCCACTTTTCCACCATTTGAGCCTCTAAAGCCATCAAAAGGTCACCAAAAATACCATAATACACCTTTTTCCCCTCAAAATATATATTTTTCCTCAAAAAACACAAAATTCCTTAAAAAGGGTCCAGAATTCCCAAAAATATTAAAAGGGAATAAAAATATTCAAAATATTCAAAAAAGGAAAAAAGAGGAAAAAAGGTAGCTAAACCATGTTGGTCAATACCATTGTTTTCCTTAAAACTACAATGGTATTCCCCATCACCAAAAACTATAAAAAGGTGATAGGGGCTCCTCACTATCCATCCATCATCATATCCTCATGCTGTCAAAATCTCTCTTGAGTTCTTTGAGCATTGTAGCAATCTTCGAGAAAAGTCCATTGGAGCCTGAAGCATCTCAACCTTGGAGCTGCTCAACACCAAACATCCTTACCATTTGAGGTATTATAATACAAAAGTCATTTTTTATTTCATTTCTTGTTCTTGTTCTTAAATATTTTCAAGTTTATTGTTATATACACATGTTAGATTCAGATTAATTTATAGTTGTATTTGATTTCAATTTGAAGACTACTACTACAAGTTAGTAGGCGCATCCTTGCACATGCTTGGTTAAAAAACCAAGCAATAGTTTTTTGGCGACTCCACTGGCTTTTGAGCTTTAAATTTTTTCTTTAGATCTTAGCTTTTTACTTTTTTTTACCATTTCAATTAGCAGATCTGCCATACTAGACAGCATACTCATTGTTGCCCTAGCTATTGGCCCTTTCTGTAGCCTTTAACAGATCGAAATTTCACTTTTCGATTTTGTTTTTCGGTGACTCGTTTTTTCGTTTTCGCATTGCGAATTTTTGCCCAACAGTCACACGGCTCATCACAACCTCATGGCCTTTTTCTGCGCTACGCGCCACGGCTTTGCGGCCATTTTCCGCGCTGCACATCACGGCTTCGCACCTCTTTTCCGCGCTGCATGCCGCGGCTTTGCGGACTTTTTCCGCGCTGCCCATCGCGGCTTCGCGGTCATTTACCGCACTGCACATCGCAGTTTTGCGGACCAAACCCGCGATGCCCATCGCGAATTTTTCCCTAAAACCCGTGATGCTATTATTTTTCATTGGGCCCAATTTTTAGAAAAAAATTGTTGCATTTTTTGCCCATTTAGCCTATTTTCCAGCATTATTTTTTCTGCATTATTACAGCCATAGTGAATCATTTTCTATTTACATATGCTCCATTAAAAAATCTTTTTAAAAATTTTCAGTCAGTGAAAGAAAGATTTTTAGCACTCTTTTTAGATCATAGATTTCACTTTAAATTTGCTCAATAGTTTTCCCAAGCAACTTCTTAAGAAATCCATTTATTTCTTGAATCTTTTATGTTATTTTCTTTCCTTTAAAAATTATTTCAAAAGTCCATCATTTTTTAGCTATTTTTATTAAAGCATTTACATTTTGAAAAACACCTTTATTTTTTGCAAACTGGAAGCATCTTGTTTTTTTATTTGTAATCAATCACCCAAGTGAGGAAAATCATTTTCAGTTAAATAATCACACTTGCACCCAATCTGCCACATTATTTTTTAACTGAGCCTTAAAATCTACCTTAACTCAACCAATGCTTTAACCCCACTTGGGGAGCACTTAAAAGAATCTTGTAGTTAGGTAGGATTGAGGGGATAGGTGTTCCAATAACACCCCTCAATTATTTACATTTGAGACATAGTGGTTGTCTTTTAGGGTACTGAAAATCCCTTATAATTTTGACACGGTTAAAAACCAATTTATCGGGAAGGCCTCTCCCTTAGGAGGGTTGAAGTAGCCAGACTGGTTCCGAAATCCTAAGTGGAATACCACAATCCATTCAGTAACCGAAGGATACCTTTCAAAGTTCTTGGTGTAAACCCGTATGGGAGTACAGCGGCGATAGAACCAAAATGCAGATTCACCCAACCGAACGTGTCATGAACGGGGTATCTTAGTATCCATACTTCTAGGATTGTCTACCTGGTGTCCCTCCCGGTAGGGGTATATCTAGCCGTTGATTCTACACTCTATATTTTCTGACTTGGATTTAATCACCTTGCAGAGAATATAGTTTGTTGACTCACAATACTTCTAGTTAGGTGTTTGCATGATACAATACCCACCTTTGGTCTAGTGAGCACCATTTTTTTCTAGGAACTGTTTGACTTTTGGTATTCTGACCACTTTTTTGGGATCCCTCCACTTATTATAACACAGCTATTATAATAAGTGCTTTTGAGGTTGGTTGTTGGCTTGAGAGCCATTATTTTTTCATACTCTCCTCCTACACACATCGTGGCATTAGGGTCTTGAGTTTTTTATATCACCACCATCCACTGACATTTTTATACATTTCTCACCATTGAGAATTTAAGATGATCCCACCGTTTTCAGGGTGAACCCCCTCAGTTTGGTACACTTGACTCTACACGTCATAGAAAAAGAGTGTTATCCCTTGACTTGACACGTCATCGGCATAGAACAAAGTCATCCAATTCTGACGCACCTCATTTCACATCTGATTCTGAGGATGAATCTGAACACCCTACTGAGACATCACCAACCAACCCCATGGTTGGATCACAATACGACCCCCTTTTCACCAGTGCTATTGGAGCTACATCAACAAACCCTACTACTACTGTGCCACCCATGGTAACCACAAACCCCTTAGGCATGCATAATATAAGGGCCATTACCCCTTTAGGTATTCCCAACACAGGACCACCACCTATTATGGGTATGCCCAACATAGGGGTCACATCCCCTCTCATTACCACAACCCAGATCCCAGGAATTCCTGGCACCATTCCTAACCCATCTGCAACCCATGTTGCACTTGGGAGCGCAGGCCCTTCCCACACCACATCAGTTGGAGGACACATCCCTTCCATACCTAGCATACCCTTAGGGGCCATTGGACCACTACATAATGCTACCATTAACAGTTATGTCCCAGTCACTACGCCACACCCATCTGCCAGTCTACCATACATGGCTAGTCTAAACTTACCAGAACTAGCCAGGTTAGCCAATGAGCCTATTAGACACAACCCTACGTGGCCACCCATGCCCACAAAGCTTCCCTCATACATCGCAAAGTTTGAAGGAAAAGCTGGGGAAGACCCCCAAAACCACATCATGTTGTTTCACCTATGGTGTTCCTCTAACTCCATAGTAGATGATTCCATTAGACTGAGACTATTACAACGAATGTTCATTAGCTCTGCAGCCAAGTGGTACAGTGAGCAACCACATGGGACCCACAACACATTTACGTCCCTCGCCTCAACTTTCCTCCAATTTTTCTAACTACCTATATGCTATGATGCAGGAGTTGAAATACTTTTGTGTTGTAGACAGAACACAGCTACACACATCACCGATCATATCCATGAGTGGCGTAAGCATCGTAGCCTCTTCAAGATAAAGCTGGATGACCATATCTTTTTGGATTGGTTTCTCAAATCACTCCTACCCCTCATAGAAAAATATGTATCTTTCGAATGACCCCAGTCGGAAGAAGATGCCATCTTAAAAGCTCAACAGTTCGACCTCATATATGCCTAGTCAGGATATCTATACACTATTTTACCTGACACCCCGCGTGGAGATCCATCCCGCCATGACACGCTGGGGGAATCCCATGCTGTTGACAGTAGTATCGGCTAGGTTATGGCACAAAACAAACATTTTACCATGATGAGTACAAACAACGCCCCAGATCTTTCTAGGGCTTCATCTCATTTTGGAGCTACAACTTCGTATGATCCCATGGCCCACCCCCACCATACTCATGGACCCTCCTGTCCACCATAGTGTTATGTTCATGCACCTTCATCCTATCCACCTCTGGTTGCACCCCCTACATATTACCATCAGCAGCCCACACATGTTCATGTTCACTCACAATCCCTAGTGGCTTATTACCCACCACAGGCAGCGCTTGCTGCACCACAACCTCTACTCGCTTAGACTTATCCACCAAACAACAACAATGCTGCCCCCGCCAACCAAAACCCTGATCGACCACCAAAATAGGGTAAGAACCCCAATTTACGAACAAACCACCCATGTTCCATATGCGGAGTATACGGCCATTACACACACACTTTCCCCCATTGGGAGAGAGTGCGCCAACTGTGGAATGATGACACCCAACGCCAAGGGCACATGGCATAACCAACGCCACCTACTCAACCACAACCCATGGTGCTACAGAATCCTTTTACCACACAAAGAGTGGTGAACACTCGTCCGTTGGATCCTCCCCAAGGAACCATAGCACCACAACAACAAATCACATATGTTGCACACACAAACCAACCAATGGATTCAATAGTCATCATCTCCTTATGATGTCATCATCCGACATGAATCTCCAACCACGTCGAAACCAATACGCCCCCACTGCACCTAAAAATGTTCTCCCTATGATTGAACAACCAGTTCAGAATGCACCTACATCGTTCGTCTCTACAGTCAGACCCAAATTATACTCGGAATCACCTATGACTTCCACATTCCAATCCATCCCACCCCCTTTGAAGATAACCGAGATATCTGATATTTGCACCCTCTTGCATAACACACAGGTACCAAACCAACAACCCCCTTTACTCCCGCAACCACCCTCAGTGCCAACTCACGTAGGAGCCACACCAATTCATACTATCCCTTTTTTATTTCCCCCTTCAGGTGTCATCATCATATCAGTCATGGCTACACTTAATCTCCTAGGATTAAAATTAGGACTACCTGTGTGGTACCTACCTACCCCAACCCCTCCCCCTGCACCAAACGTCATTTTACAACCGGTGCAACCCATCAATACTTCTAACCGTCCACACCTTAGTGTAGCAGACATCCAGAACCGGCCACCTCCAACAGGGGCCACTACATCAACATCTAGTAATGCTCCCCTTGAACTCCACTACCACTGGACCCACAACCTACACCACTGGACTCACAACCCACACCCCCCCACCAACTCCCAAGTTGGCGAAGAATCCCCCAACAATCCATGCTCCCCCCAAGTGCTCTTTGTGAAACGATATAGGCCATGCTACCCATCAATGTCCACAATTACCGGCACTTCAAGATCATATGCAAATGTTGGATGATGACACTAACATTCCAGTTCTCAAACTCGAGCTGCCCCCTCAGCCTTGTGATAAATATTTGCATACCAACCACCCTTGTGTGATATTCGGCATCTATGGCCATTATTCACATCACTACCCTGATCTCCCAGATTATAGAGCAACACTATACGAATTGAATAATGCCGAACTAGAGATATCCCCTCTTCTCTTCGAGGAAATATATCCCCCAAAATATTCCTCCTCAGAAGAAATTAACATCATTTACATGGTTTCCACTGGAGACCTCTCTGTCCGGTTGGCCCCTTCCACTGATCCCTTTGACACACATGTTCAACCCTTTCAAAGCGACGAGGAAACCACATGTCCAAAACATGGGGGCAGGCCCAAAAACTTGCCTACTCATCATCATCGTGATTTTAGTTGGAGATATTGGGGGCATCCACCCCACAAGGGGAATCCCCCATCATCATATCATCACTTTAGTATGCCACCACGGCCCACAGCCTCATGGTATACCGCCCCGCCAGTGGTTGCTCAATGCCCTATTGATCCCTCTCTGAGACAACATATACACAACATTGACACCTCTGAGTTAGGGGGCATAATAGATTACCTCCACCCTGGGATAGGGGGCATGATCAATCATTTTGAACCTTCCCCATCACATCTATCTTAGTATTCCAATGATCCCATTATTCAAACCAACACATATGTGATCCAAAATCACAAACACCATGCACATAGCATGGGGGCAGGTCATTAACCTTACTGACTTTTTCACATGCGTGATCTCAACCATTTTTGAGGTCACATATCACTTGTATATTTGATTTGATTTGATACACCTAGTATTCTTCCCCCACGGGTCATCATTTCTCCCCACCACTGCATCTTTGGCTTGGTAGGATTACCTTTATTTGTAGCCATTTTTTAACCTAGTTATTTCCTTTGACCATTCTGGAGTCCTTATGACCTCCATTTTTCGCACCATTTGTACTGCCGGATTCATATTTCCAAGCTCGTAACGATGCTTGAGATCATTTCTCATTCTCAGCACCAGATGTTTCGGGCATTTTTTCCCATGCCCCTCGTCGCCTCGATTTGCGTGCCACATCGGCCGTGGTCCATTTTTGACGAATTTTATATTGTAGGATTCAGTTTTCCATGCTCGTGACGATGCTTGAGATCATTTCTCGCTCTCACCACTAGATTTTTCGGGCATTTTTTCCCATGCCCCTCGTCACCTCGATTTGTGTGCCACATCGGCCATGGTCCATTTTTTACAAGTTTTATATCACAGGATTCAGTTTTTCGTGCTCGTGATGATGCTTGAGATAATTTCTCGCACTCACCCCCATATGTTTTGGGCATTTCTCCAAAATGCCCCTCATCGCCTAGGTCTGCATGCCACATCGGATGTTGTCCATTTTTTACGAGTTTTATATCACCGGATTCAGTTTTCCGCGCTCGTGATGATGCTTGAGATTATTTCTCGCTCTCACCCCCATAGGTTTTGGGCATTTCTCCAAAATTCCCCTCATCTCCTCGGTCTGTGTGCCACATCGGTTGTTGCCCATTTTTGACGATCTTTATGTCGTTGTCAGTTTTCCGTGCTCATGACGATGCTCGAGATCATTTCTTGCTCTCTCCAATACCTTCTTGTTCGGTATAATTTTATCCCTTTTTCAGGACGAGCAATTCTTTTATGAAAAAGGCCCTTAGGGAGTTTCCGTTAAGCTCTTTTCTGACTGTTAAAACAATGAAAATATCGCCGAGCAATCTTGCTTCCTTTCATGCTCACTAAAAGTATATGAAAGGGCGTCTACTTGGTATAAGTTTACCCCTTTTCTAGACCTTGTAGACTAATTACGAAAAATGAATACTCTAGTCATGTTGGCTAGAAGAGTTCTCCATTTGCA
The DNA here is from genome assembly GCA_027924585.1 of Larix kaempferi. NCBI lineage: Eukaryota > Viridiplantae > Streptophyta > Pinopsida > Pinales > Pinaceae > Larix > Larix kaempferi. The sequence continues at coordinate 19,474,170 of BSBM01000268.1, forward strand.
TCATTTTATGTTTTTTCGAGCCTTGGAGACTAACACATGAAAAAGAACACCATTGGAGTCTACTTACTGCTTTCAGACTCTCTAAAACTGAAAGCAACCACAAGCATGAACAATCCTGGGCTCGCATAAATCCACAGGATGGTACCATTTTAGAGCACACTTTTATCCCTTCTTGGAGCTCATTAAAACCACGAAGAAGGACCCAATGGCGCTTTTCGGTGCCATAATAGATCATGTCTACTCATATGGAAGCTTCCCTATTATGGTCTCCTTTGTTCAGAGTATTATGCAGTATGTCACCCTGAGAGTCTTACGAAAGCATCCATTAGCTTGTCCCCCTAGAGTCACTCCAGTCTGCAATACATACCCCTGATCCTTTAAGCTATGATCCCCACACCTAAAAGTCAGTTTCCTATGCTTCCAGGTCAACCATGTCATCATGCTCTGAACAAAGGAAGTTTGAGTCCACCCATTCTATGACCCAAGTCATTCCCCATGCCCACAGTATGTCAGTCCTACCATCAGTACTACCACATATCAGTTGTGCACCTCGCACTCTTAACAAGGAAACATCATTGCCTTGGTAGTTGTTGGTATCCCTCTGTCGACACCAACCAAATCTATTCCAGAGGATAGACCCAGAGGTCCCTGTGCCTTGGACTCATCACCATTAGTGATGAGTGCCTACGGATCATTTTGAAAGGAGTCCTCAGTGCCTCTCGAAATGATTGTTTCTCACATGCTCGACTTCAACATCTTGATCACATCGTTGAGACTCGTACAGGATATCGGTCCTTTCAGTTATTTGTTGAAGACCCTGGATATCATCTGAATCTACCACATATGAGAGTCTAATTAAAGATACAACCAGTTACATTTTCCTATGGATATTCGGGTTGCACTTGGTGACAGTTTTCAGATATACCATAGTTTATACTTCCTCGAGTATACAGTCACATATACTCCTCAAAAGTTGACTCATAGTCATTGAGTCCCTACAGATGTTGGACAACTTTAGTTTCAGCAGTTCATCAACCCTTCTGATACCTTATTCAGAACGGTTGTTGCCTTTTTCCAGTGTATCAGTTTCTCAGATTAGTCATGGTATGACCATGAGTATGTCCCAGCATTGTGTCCCCTTTGGACCATTATGATGTACTAGCTTATTTTTATGTATTTCTTCAGTATGTATATGTCTTGATACGAGCATGGGTATGCTTGTCTCGTCCATAGTCAGAGATTATTCCTCATTCATTTTGAGGCCATGTAATATTTTTCAGTTTTTGCAGCTTCCAAGGGGCCATTGCTCCAGTCTCCAATCGGTCTCTTCTCTTCCCCAAACCTCAGGAAAATGACAAAAGAACTATGATGTCTATCGGCCATACGATGAGCTCCTGCCCTCACACATAAGGGGGCAATCTGTTAACACCCAAAAAGTGCTCACTAGCTCATTCCCTTATTCACATGACCCATTTGTCCACTTTCCCACCATTTGAGCCTCTAAATCCATCAAAAGGTCACCAAAAAGACCATAATACACCTTTTTCCCGTCAAAATATATATTTTTCCTTAAAAAACACAAAAAACCCTCAAAAAGGGTCCAAAATTCCCAAAAATATTAAAAGGGAATAAAAATATTCAAAAAAGGAAAAAAGAGGGAAAAAGGAACCTAAACCATGTTGGTCAATACCATTGGTTTCCTTAAAACCACAATGGTATTCCCCATCACCAAAAACTATAAAAAGGTGATATGGGCTCCTCACTATCCATCCATCATCCTATCCTCATGTTGTCAAAATCTCTCTTGAGTTCTTTGACCATTGTAGCAATCTTCGAGAAGAGTCCATTGGAGCCTGGAGCATCTCAACCTTGGAGCTGCTCAACACCAAACATCTTCACCATTTGAGGTATTATAATACAAAAGTCATTTTTTATTTCGTTTCTTGTTCTTATTCTTAAATATTTTCAAGTTTATTGTTATATGCACATGTTAGATTCAGATTAATTTATAGTTGTGTTTGATTTCAATTTGAAGACTGCTACTACAAGTTAGTAGGTGCATCCTTGCACATGCTTGGTTGAAAAACCAAGCAACATCTAGAATACAAGCGGGACAAACATTAGAGTGGAAGGTTGGTTATCTTCTCTCACTCTCTTCAATACTAAAACTTTGGAATACTCGTTTAATATAGGATTCGAGATCGCATGTGTTTCTCTTTTGTGTTAGTTCAGAGTCAGTTAATCCTGCTTTATCCTAAGAGGGATTCTTTCTATCCATAGGAAGAAATATCTACAACAAAAATCGGGGATTCCACTGGGGATTGGCTAACTACATATTGGATTGGCATTTAGCTCATACATAAAAATACATTATAAATCAAACACACAAGCCTTTGTAAATGAACAAGTCATAGAAATAGATCCACATGTAAATAATCACATATAAAATGTTTGTTCTGAATTCATATAATAAGATGTGTCTAAAGACAAAATTTGGGATCTTGCCCCATACAAAATTTGGCCCTCTAGCCTAAATATCGTGTACATGCCTCTAAAAATAAATACTATTTTCTAAGGAGACTAATCATCACCCTCATGTTGCTTGTGGTAGCATACCACGACTCTAGCCACCTTACAGAGGAGTTGGACGATGCGCCTAGGCACACCCACAGTATGTCGCTGGAGATGAAGAGGGATGTCATCCATCCTCATAGCAGGAACTCCCATAGTCAAGCCATGAAGAATCCTCTCTGCATAACGGATACCTCCTACTTCCTCTTCGTCCTCCTCTTACTCCTTAGCAGCAGCTTGATGCTGGATCCTGCCTCGGTGCAGTGGCGAGTAACCCGTCGGTATCCTCGGTCTACGATCTGTGACATGCACATGTACATACATTAGATATTTCAACACATTAAAAAGTCACTAAAAATTACATATATTAAAAAATATTTAAAAACACATTGGTGAAGGTCATATACTTGAGTTGTCCCAATCCTCATCCTCAGGAAGTGCCAAGTTGATGTCCTCACGAAAGTCTACCCCTTCATAGGGGAAGTCCTCAATCATGATCATCTGCTCCTCGAGCCACGAGAAGAATTCTTCATCGAATGCTAGGACTTGTGGCCTGCTGAGTCGACCGGCGTAATCACTCCATCGCGCCATCCGAGGCTCGGTCATAGGACGAACATGCATAGATACTTGAGGATGCAACAATGGCACCCTCTCAAGGAAGAAGGTGACTAGGATACTCCCATACCCAAACTGGCGAGTATCCCCATTTCGGCACTTGGTAACCTATTCCTTGAGAATGGTTAAAACCCCTCAGTTGAACATAGTTGGTGCCATGCACTCTATGGAAAGAGTCATTTTTCCTCGGGTTGCATGGTGAGGACCCACACTACCCGTTGCTCTTGTTATGGAGAACAATATGGTTCTCATCGGAAGATCTATCACATTCTTGATGGCCACTTTCCCACTTTTCTTTGAAGAACCCTGTCTGTTGTAACATACAATCAAGTCACTTGTACTCTCTTCTGAGGCCCTATGCCTAGACAGGTTAACCCTTGCCCCTCTTTTAGAGAGGCCCATGATAAAGTAGATATACTTGAGCTCGATCTCGAGGGTATGCTCCCCAATGTGGAAAGCCTGAATGTTACTTTCCCATAACTGTATAATGTGATTTATAAGCTTTCCTTACTTTCGAATGCCCTGGTCTTGAAAAATTTAAGTAACCAACATGCCCACAGCGCATTCAGTTTCATTTGGTCATTTACATCCAATTGATCATCATTCTCGTGTTCCCTCTCTTTCCAATCCACCATCTTGACTCGAATGAGATGCAAACTCCTGTCAAAAGCCAAATAAAGCATTCATGAGGAGCTAGAAAATTGATTTCATGCCAAACATGAGGAACCAACTCTTTCTTTTTCCCAGTTTCCACGCTTTTCGCGCCTAGGCATTTTCAGGCTGTGTGAAAACTATAAATTTATGTGCCCCTATCAAAGACCACAACGCGATAATCGGGGAATTTTCGTGTTTCCTGATAGAGGGAGACCGCGAAAATTCCAGATGCGAAAAGGTTCCCTAGGGCTTCCTCAAAAAATTACAAAGCTGGCATGAAATCAAAAAATATGAACATCAAATGAAAGAAGAGCCTGAGATCTCTTACCTGGTGCAAACGACAGTCAGAATGGTGCCCTGGATCTTTGGATATGGTGGCTTGAATATTTTCCCTCCAATAGGTAAAAATCCCTCTATGAATAAAAATGGCCAAGTTAAAATGGTAACTTTCTCTTTTACCTCTTATTTATATAAGTTACATGGTTATTTTTGCTCATTTTTTTTATTATAAATATCTTTTAGGTCAAATTGTTCACATTACTAATATCCTTTTTCCAAGGTTTTGTAAACCAATTTTGACAGGATCTCCATAGGTTGTTCACACTGGCGGTATATCACTATTTTGACCTTCATTTGAGATGACTTTATCTTTTTTGTGCTTTGGATTAAAACCTGAAAAATATTCCAAGCATTTTTTCACACTCGTGTCATGCTTGTTAAAATTAAGTAAATGGTGTCGAGCTTAGTCGAATTTACTTGTGCTCATAAAACGATGAGAAAAGTATCGTTTTGGTATTATTTTATTCTTTTTCAGACCAAAATGATTAAAAATTGCGAAAAAGACCATCGAAGTTCTCTTTAAGCTCTTTTCAGACTCCCTCGTTTCGAAAAGATTGCCAAGTGCGCTTGTCTCTTTCACACTTGTAAAATTATTTGAAAGGTCGTCTATTTGGTGATAGGTTACCCCTTTTTCGGCCCGTCTAGATTATTTACGAGAAAGGTATACCTCAATCAACTTTTGACTGGGAGAGTTCTCTCAGGAATTGTTTTACACTTTTTCGGGACTAGGGGACTAAATTTACGAAAAAGTACATTCTGTATCCTTCTTTAAGTTTTTCAGGCTATCTAAATGTGAAAAACTGCCGAGTTTTCCTTCCTTGGACTCGTTAAAATCTAACATCGAAGGGCCCATTTTGGGATGAACCCCTCCTTTCTCAAGTTCGTAAAACATGTGAGATCGGACTCACTTATAAGGTGAGCTATACCGAGCATCTGTTAGCCTCTTCAAGCTCGTAAAAAAACAAAGAGGTACTCGTCCATCATGTCGGGGGAAAAATAGGAAATGAGTCAAGTTTACCTTGTTGGCAGTTTATCAGTCGTCACCTTTGAACATGGCATGCATTTGTCCCTTGTCTTCTTTTGGGTATTCATCTTCTCCTAATGAGTTATGATCATAGTCTCGAGTCGTGTCTTTGTCCATGATTCCACTCGTCGTGTGGTTGTTCTCTGTCGTCTATAATCCTCGCTGCCAAGCATTGCTTCATGCCGTTACATGTTCAAAGGGTCTACGTTGCTTTGAGTCGTCCATTATTTCAATTCTTCCATTGTGTCAGTTCATATCCTTTTATTCCAATGTTACACACCACTCTCATTATGATTTCATGTCGATGATGTGGGATTCATCATGGCCCACATTCAACGAGTCTATTCCTGTATACATCAAATCACTATCCAGGAAACAGGCTTAGGAATCAACCATCAGTACCTTGGTTCTTGCATGCCTTAATGGCAGGTTTCCTCATGTTCAATAGTAGGTTTTCATCATTGACCTCTGATCGAATAATCTCACGAGTGCTCGACATCAACTCATATATTCGCATTTTGTTGAGATGTACTAAAGATACCTTGGGGATCATTGTCATCATTGGTGATTTCCCTTGCATTTGTTAATGGTTCACATCATTGACCGGTAAACAAATGGTTTCTACCATGTTCGACTCCAACACCTTGTAATCACATGTTTAGATTCGTATCGTTTTGAGATCCGGTAGAAGACCCTGGACACATTTCAATATTTTTTATGTCCAAGTTGAGATGGTGATTTTTGAGCAAGTTTCCACATAGTCATTCTGTGGTTGACCTCACTGTTGTATTGTCACACAGATCCACTTATGTATTGGTTGTGGCTGTGTCATTATTGTGTCATGGATCTATGATTGTTCATAGTACCCATGATTTTTCTACAATCTATATCACCTCAGTACTCATGGATCTGCAATGTATTGGTTGGCAACCATGCTTTGAGTCCATTTTTTCGAGCATGGGTATGCCTGCATCGGTGGTATTTTTGACATGTTGTTTCTCTTTCAACTCCTTGTTGCTCCCCTCGATGCTATCTCCATGAATTTTATTTGTAAATTCTTTTGGCCATCAGTCTCTTCTGACCTCATACTTTAGGGGGCATTTGTTATACCTCAAAGTTATACATTAATCCCTAGTGTCACATCCTTATACCATGTGACCTAACGACACTTCTCCCTAATCATCATCATACATTATTGGTACCCTCCTTGGTCTCAACTAGAAACCCAGGAGCAAAATCCATTTATTGAATGTCGAAGACATCACCTTATCTACCACGTGTCTTCAAATCTGACCCATCCTGCATACATTTTCGTGCTTTGCATATCTGTTGGGTAGCAACAATTAGGGTTGTCGCTCTATGCTTAGACCCTAGGGAGCGATAATTTCGCGTTATGCTCAAAGCCAGGGGCGTGAAAATCCATTTTTATCCTTTTTGCCATGGATCTTGGATCTCACCTTTCGAGAGATTTTCTTTGGATTACCAGCTCTAATTCGATCCCAACCCCCTCTCTCTGCTTAGTGTTCTTGATCCACTAAACAATCATTAGATCCATCTTACTCTTCTTTTGGTTAACCCTTCCAAGCACTATAAAGGAGAGGCCTTCCATGAGCCAAAGGGGGGACTTTTGGGGCATCCAATCTATGATCTTAAGACTTTCGCAGAGATAGCTAGAGGAAGAACTTGGAGCTGAAAGTTCGCTTGGACATCAAGCAACCATTGTAAGCATTTTCAAGTTGTAATAAAGATAACTTGTCTTGTTTCCCAAATTATGTGTGTTGATTTTGATTCAATTATATAATTTGTATCTAGTTAAGATTTGGATTCTAACTTGTGATCCAAACTGTTTGGAGAATTGTATATGCTTGTGTATTGTCTGATCTTAGAAGGTTCATCGCGAGGACTTCCAGATCCGGACTACAAGCGGGACAAACATTAGAGTGGAATGTCAGTTATCTTCTCTCACTCTCTTCAATACTGAAACTTTGGAATACTCGTTTAATCTAGGATTCGAGATCGCATTTGTTTCTCTTTTGTCTTAGTTTAGAGTTAGTTAATCCTGCTTTATCCTAAGAGGGTTTCTTTCTATCCATAGGAAGAAATATCTACAACAAATTTCCAAAGACACAATAGGGAAGCGACTCAATATTTGTTGTAGTCCACAAATTTTCAAAATGGCACACTTTATTCCGTGTCGGAAGACAAGTGACGCCACAAGCATTGTTGTACTATTCTTCAAGGAGATAGTCAGATTGCATGGGTTTCCAAAGAGTATAACGTCGAACAGAGATACCAAGTTTATGGGACATTTCTGGAGAACCCTATGGAAGAAACTGGACACGAAGTTGTAGTTTATCTTGACATATCATCCGCAGACATATGGACAAACCGAGGTGGTGAACAAAATTTTGGGAAACCTTCTGAGATGCTTGAAGGTTGACAGACCCAAGCAGTGGGAGAATGTGTTGGCGCAAGAAGAGTTCACATGCAACAATTCTATGAATCAGTTGATGGGTTTAAGCCCATTCCAGATTGTTCAAGGACGAAGCCCACATGGAGTGGTGTATTTGGTCGAGTTACCGACAGAAATCAAGAAACGTGCAGATGCAGAATCATTCTTAGAGCACATGAAAGAAGTGCATGAAGATGTGCAGAAGTGCATTGAGAAGAGCAATGCGACATACAACTTGAGAGCCAACAGAAAGAAGAGGATACAATCATTCAGCGAAGGAGACTTAGTCTATGCACATTTGCGGAAGGAGATATTTCCGATAAGAAAATACAACAAGATGAAGTTGAAGAAGATTGGACCGTGTAAGATTCTGAAGAAGATTTCGGACAATGCTTATGTGTTGGAGTTGCTGAAGGACTTGAGCATTTCAATAATGTTCAATGTATCATATAAGTATAAGTTTGAAGAAGGTTCAACCAGCAGAAGCGGGGAAGTGTCGAACATCTACTGGATAGTGCAGATTCCAGATTGACACAAGGAGGAATTCGCCGAAGTGTTTGAGGAACACGAAGTCGGACGGAAGCACGGTTCTCGAAAGAAGGAATAATTAGTGCAATGGAAAGATGATGAGTTGTAGGAGGCGACATGGATTTCCAAAGAAGAGTTCAGGAGACTGATGGAGCAGTCGAGTTCTTTTTCACTTGGGGAGTCTTATGTAGGAGCATTGCAGTCTAGGAGAAACAATCGAATTTGATCCATAGGAGGATTTGAATAAGGGATTTCTGATGACCACTGGTGTGAAGGAATATTGGATGCCAAATTCAATAAGTCAAGCGGAAGCTGTCGATATGCGGTCGACAGAAGAAGTGGAAGGTCAGGAGTCGACATGTTGGAGGTCGATAGATGACAGGGTTGGAGCGAAGGTGTCAAAAGTTGACATGTTGTCGAATCGCGACACATACTGGTTGAGGCAGAAGCCAATGATGGAGGAATGGGCGGAGTGGAGAATCCTTAGAAGAGAAGTGAATCCGGTAGTTAAGGTCGAAGTGTGACGGAAGGAAGGATGGTTGAAGTCAGTGATGGGACCGACTACTGTAGCAGAGTCAGAGAAGCTCAGAAGTCAAGGTGAAGTACTTGGTAGTCGTTCGGGGTTGCTAAACAAGTTATGAGTAGTTATGAAGTTGGTTGGGATCATGACAGTTTTCATCAGGGGAAGAGGTTGTGCAGCATGGCCAGAGGGCACTAATAACGACAGGTTTGTGGGATCTGGAGGATTTCGTGGTCAGAGGAAGAGTGTCTGGAGGAATAGAGTGGACTTGGGGATGAGCAGCTGAGTAAAGTAGAAGACTAGTGAGCAGGAACAGGGAAAGACAGTCAGTTGCATTTAATTCCAGTTGGGAGTTAGCAGAGATCGAATCCATAGCTTAGCGAGCGCTTAGATTCAGCAAAGGCTGTGTATTAGTAATATTATCATCCGAAAGGAAGTCTGTCTCCAGATTGAGAGAGTAGATGTTAGAGAAACAAATTAGATCAGTAGAACGCACGTATAAAGCATAGTTTTTCATGCAATAGCATCCAAAGGGTAAGTGGTCGAGGATCAGAGGGGATTGGCACGAGCTAGCTTAATGCAGAGGAGGTCAGGATTCTTACATGCGCTTCTTTTTGTTTAGCCCAGATGGTCCCTGACAGAAAACCACTATTAACATGTGTCGGCTTTAGGGATATTCAAGGACCTCAAGGAAATATCAATAGACCACTGTCCGAGGGCCCTGAAACCACCTAGTTGTCACGACGGTTTGAAAATTTGTGAAGAAGCTAACAAGAAGGTCATTTGTCAAGCAGGACCCATCTCAAAAAACTTGCATCTTTTTGGCTTGGATCTCTAGATTCCTGACTATACATTGACGGTCAGAAATACATCAGGGGGTTAAAGCCACGAGAATTTTACCATGATAAGTTCACCCCTGATTCAAAACCATTATCTCCATGTGGCACTCCCAGGATCATTCATGGGTCTTGGAGTGGGTTTCCATGACCACTTTTTGAGGAACCTGATTAACGTCAATGGTTTTATGTCTTGTCATCTCCACCTATCACTTTGAAGTGAACCTCTCCAGTAATCATTGACATCGCCGACACCGTATGAGCTATAGTTCACTCTCAGCGTGTGAAGCCCAAAAAGGTGGTCAGGAAATTATTGCAACAGTACAGGCTCTACAAATACCCCAGGTTGGCTTCTCTGGCATTTCAAAGCTCCTGCACTTCACTAGTTTGGAGCTTGAACGGATTGTAGCAAATCCTGTTTGGATAGTAGGAAGGCTATATATAGCCAAGTAGGCAGTAGCCAAAGGGTCGGCTCTCTTATGTAAGAAGTATTACTTCTATGTTGGATGGTTGATCAATACAAAGAGAAACATATTATTTCCCTATATTGGAGCTTGATGGATTCAAATTTTTGATGTGAATAGTTAGTATCTTCTGTTGTTTTTCATCTCTTCTGTTTATGTATGATCTGCAGAGCTGTTCTAAGTTTATATGAGTGCTTATGCTTAAATGTATTAATTCTATGGTGATTAGTAATTGGAGTATTCATGCTGATTTATCTTGAATTTATACCCTCATATTATTCAGTGTTGTTTTGTGTTTCATTTTGTAAAGACTGTTGCATTCCTCTCTCAGGCTCAATACGTCATTCTATAAATGTAAAATAAATATTTACTTTCACAGGTACCTTTATCTTGCACCATTCCATTTTCCATTTGCTACTCAAAAGTCTGATTTCTTGGCACATTAAAATACTTCCCATTAACCTTTCAAGATTGGAATTCTGCATCATTTCTGTCATTTATGTTGTGATTCAGTAAAGTTTTCAGAAGTGATTATTGATGCCCAGGAACAGTTCTAAAAAACATCTTTAGAACGTCTCTGGCACTAACATTTTTGTTAGCGCCGTTGTCAGGCACACAATCAAGAAGATAGATCTTCCCTGGGTATAATGACAAGATTATATGCTCTAAATTTCCTAGTGGATGAAATTGTGATGCAGGATGTGATCCACTTGGAGACTCCACAATAGAAAACCTGCTGGCATCTGGATGAAGACACACTCGCCAAAACCCTAGCCACGAAGAATTTGTGGCCCTTGAAGATTCAGTCTCTTGGAGACATAGACATGGAAGATACTAGTCTACTTCACCAAGTAATAAGTGAAGCTTCTCCTCCCCTTTGTTCGGCCCCTCAGTTTCCCCAGTCTGAATTTATTGTCTGAACCCCTGATAACGAGCCTTTTCATCAAGATCCTCATACTCCTTTTTATTTTCCAATATTCCCAAATATCCCTACTATAGACAAGGACCTTGCAGCTCATACTACTCCGCCCAAACCCCTAACTTCCACACAGGCATAGGTTCCAAACGCCATCCATTCTACGTCGAGAGGAGGAGGCGGAGGGCTGCCACCACCACCAAGAACACCAAGATGGGTGGAAAGCTGGCACAGGCCCTTGCAGTTACCCCCACCCATGAATGATATGCCTACCCATTACCTGAAGCTACTACCAAAGTATGATGGCAGCAGAGGGACATCTACCGAAGACCATGTGGATTGGTTTCAAGATTTCACGGATAACATATTGATCGAGCACGATGATGTATTCATGAGAATTTTTGCTCAGTCACTGGAAGGAGAGGCCAGAAACTAGTTCAGATCTTTACCTAATGCCTCCATTAGCACTATGAAAATCTTGGAATCTACCATTGTCAAGAAGTGGGGAGTTAAACAGGACAGTTTATATTATCTGACAGAGTTCTCTGCCCTGAAGAAAAGTGGCTCTGAAAATGTGGTCGATTTCACAACAAGATTTAACAAAAAGTATTTCAGAATCCCCGAGGACATTTGTCCTACTGAAGCCAAAGCGCAGGTCACTTATGCAGCCGCCTTCCCTTCAGAGTTTTCCATAACTTTGAGGGAAAGAAGACCAGTCTCGCTCAACGATATGCAGGATGATTCCATCGACGTTGAAGGAAATCTGAGAGCTGGAGGTAAGATTAAAATGACTAGTGATGTTGAACCCAAAGACAAAGGGAAGGCCAAGGAGGAAGGGATATCTTCAGAGATCAGAGACTACCAGGATGCAAAGATCGATGAGATGACCCGCATCATCAAGAACCTATCAAATAAGGTCACTAGAATAGAATTGGAGGGTGGTAGCCCTAATCGACAGTCTCCTCCCCATCCTCCTAACGAGTTCAAAAGACCTTTCAATACACAGATGGCATATAGGGAGAAAAGAAACGATGAAAAACCAATTAGGCCTCCTGTTCACAAAAAAGAGAACAATCTAGTCGATATTGTTGCGGAACAAGGTTATGAAGATTTTGAAGAGCAATTGAATTGGGTGGAAGAGGATTCCCACTTCATGCACCTTACTGGAGAGGACTATGAGAGTTCGCTATTATATGAGGAATATGGCCTAGATCTTCTGTATTCCCAAGAAAGTGATGAGTTCCCTAAATATCATCTCGTTTCTTGTAGCTCTCAGCCTGAAAAGACTATCCCCATCCCCATAGAAGTCAGCCTAAGCAAAACCCTCTCAAGCGGCCTCCTTTCCCAAAGAAAAGAACCTCCCTAAAGAGAAAGAAGCCGAAACCATGATCCCAGACATCCTAAATCACCCAGGTATAAGCCCCCATAAGAGAATAGAACCAATCCCCAAAGAAGGGCACACCTCTTTCAGTTTCGAACAAGAGCTGAACAAATTAAAGATAGCAGTTCCATTGATTGAGTTGATAAGGAATCCTATATACCAGGGCTAGATCGACAAAATGCTACAACGGGATGAAAGCATTGATCAACAAGATTCCATAAATATTAATGATGAAGCTCCCTCTTTTCAATGTGGTCCACTTATAGATAGTAAAGAAGAACCCACTGCCCCGTTCTATGTCACCCTAAATGTACATGAGAAGCTCCTAGACAACTGTATGCTGGATTCTGGGGTATCTCCCAATTTAATGCCAAAAGTCATCATGGAACAATTAGGACTAGAAATCACCAGGCCTTACCATGACCTTTACAGTTTTAATTTCAAAAAGGTAAAGTGCATCGGGATGATAAAAGACATGGTGGTCACTCTCGCTCAGATACCATCTAAAATCATAATGATGGGCCTGGTGGTAGTAGATGTCCCAGCTAAATATGGTATGCTCCTATCAAGAAGTTGGGATAAAAAGCTAGGAGGAACCATGCAGATGGACATGAAGTATGCTACGATACCCGTTTTTGTCGGAGAAACCAGGCGATTATATAGGGAAGCCATGTTCGCCTATGTTATAAGTGACGAGGATAGTCCCATGAATTATCCTATATATGCTACTGATGAGAACATGGGTTGTCATAGACTATCACCAAGGGACCCAGCTGAAGGAGAGATCGTGTATGTTCAAGTGATAGAACCAGCAGCTGAACATGTTCAGGACCAAGTCTGGAAACTCTTTTCTGATGGAGCTTCCGCCAAAGATGAATCCGAAGCAAGCGCAGTTTTGACATCACCATTGGGGGATGAAATTAGATTGTCTTACAAACTAGATTTTCGACACCACCAATAATGTCCTTGAGTATGAAGCACTCGTCCTTGGTCTTCGAGCAGCAAAAGACTTGAGAATTACTAAACTAGTGGTTTTCAGAGACTTTGAGCTCGTGGTAAATCAGATTAAAGATGTTTATCAGACTAAGCATCCCAGACTCAGAGCATACCGCAATCTGGCTTGGGATGTTATTGAGAAATGCTTTGACGCCTTTAACATTACTTTTGTCCCTCGAGAATAAAATCAATAGGAGAATGCTTTGGCCATGATGGCCAGCTCTTTCCACCCTCCCAAAAAGCCAAATCTAAACTATGAAGTTGAAATGAGATACCGTCCCTCCATTCCCGACAACATTAAGAGTTGGCAGGTTTTTGAAGATGACCAACAATTTAAGCGCTTTTTTCAACTGGTCGGAGAATTCTCAAATACAGAACTAGATAAGGATTCCGAAAGAGCAGAAGGAAGTAATTCGCGGGAAACAGATGTTGAAGGCTCTAATTTCATGCAGCAAGTCACTGGTCATAAGGTTCTGTAGTTGAAAAGCAATTTTATTCTGAAAGGCCTTGTTCCATTAGAGCAGTTGTTCGACAAAAATGATGTCCCAGTCAAACCAACAATACAACCAACCATTGAGGCCTTGTAGGAAGTAAATCTTGGTACTGTGGAAGATCCAAAGTTCATCAAACTATTTGAGTCCCTTACGAGGGAGCAGAGGGAACGGCATGAGTAATTGTTTAAATATTATGCAAATGTGTTTGCATGGAAGTATGAGGGCCTCAGAACCTATGATACTACCATTAGACAACATACGATCCCTTTAAAGCCTGATGTTAGGCCTATAAAATAAAAGTTGAGGCAGGTAAACCTCATCCCGCTGCTAGTGATTAAAAAGGAAGTAAGAAAGATTCTTGACGCGAAGATCATTATCCCTATAAGATATTCGGAATGGGTGGCTAACTCAGTGCCATTTAGAAAAAGAATGACGAGATCTGGCTATGCATCGATTCCAGAAATATGAATAAATGCTCGTTGAAGGACAACTACCCCTTGCCCAAAATGGACCATATTCTGCAAAAGGTGGTAGGGTCGACTCGAGTGTCTATGATGGATGGCTTCTTAGGCTATAACCAGGTAGCAATGCACCTTGATGATTGGGAAAAGACAACCTTCACTACACCATGGGGAATATTCATGTACAACAAAATGCCTTTCGGCCTAATGAATGCCGTGGCAACATTCCAAAGGGCCATGGATATAGCGTTTATAGGAGAAAAGGACAGATTCATTATTATATACCTGGATGACATGACAGTTCTTTTCTAAATCTGACCAGGAGCATCTTCAGCACCTAAAGTAGACTTTCAAGAAATACAAAAAGTATGGCCTATCTCTCAATCCAAAGAAATCCTTTTTTTCCATGATGGAAGGAAATTTGCTTGGTCATATTTTTTCCAAAGATGGTGTGAGGATAGACCCGGAAAGAGTAGCTACTATAAAACTAATTGATCTCCCACAAAACAAAAAGGAGGTACAATCTTTCATTGGTAAAATAATTTTTTTACGAAGATTTATTCCTAACTTTGCTGAAATAATGAAATAAATCACTGACATGCTGAGATAAAATGGACCAAAGCTGCCAGAAATGATTTCAAACAGATAAAGAACTCCCTGGGAGAAGCGCTTGTTTTGACTAGCCCGGACTACACCAAGAATTTCCTAATCTTTTCCTTTGCCTCTGAAGTTACTATAGCAGCGATACTTTTGCAAAAAAATCAGGAAGGGCATGAACAACCTATTGCTTTCTTTAGTCGAGCCCTGAGAGATGCAGAATTGAAATATAGCTCAATGAAGAAACAGGCCTATGCACTTGTTAATTCACTCAAGTCTTTCAGGAGCTACGTTTTGCATTACAAAATCATTGCTCATGTTCTAGGGAGTACCATTAAGGATATATTATGTCAACTTGATAGTGAAAGGAGAAGGGGAAAGTGGATGTCCAAGATCCAGGAGTACGATATGGAGATTAAACCTACCAAGCTGGTAAAAGGGCAGGTGTTATCCCTCCAGGAGTCTTTCAAGGTTGTGATTGAAAGATCCTAGTAACTTAAACTCAATTTAAAGGGTGGGGTATGTTTGGATCAAGTTGGATGACTAAATCAAAGCTCACACACTGAAAACACGCATGGAGACACTCAGGTAGACAAGGCTTTTAACTACTGCTGTTCAGAGAGTTGATAAAAGATAAATGAGAGTAAAATCTTTATCATGCTAGAAGACTCATACACAGAAACATGTATATAAATGGCTAATCACAACAAATAAATGACATGATGTTCAGTTATCAATACAAAGATAGGATTACAACTATCTGGCACAGACAAGTGAACACACAGGAAATAAAACAATCCACTGCAAATACAGAAAGGTAAGAAAGGAAATCTGAACGCCAATAGTAAAAGAAGCTTATATAACTGAGATGCCACTGAAAGTTTGAGAATACAAATATGAAAAAGTCTCTCCAAAATCGAACCCTTGTTCTACATACTTCCTAGGCTTTATAGCCTTTACAAACTTCTAAGATCCTGAAAAGATGGATCGAATCTGCTAAAAAAAGTAAACTAAAACAATTTTCTGCAAAACAGGACAGCGTCCTACATTCCAAGTAACTGGCATCTTGTTAAGGCGCCTATATTCGATAATGTAATGAGCCTCCGGAACCTGTAGAGAGAGGTTGAAACTGCTTCTTGGAGAACCTGCGGTTTGTCTTTTTCCCAAAATAGACAAGAATATTCCTCCTTTCGCA
This sequence comes from Larix kaempferi, assembly GCA_027924585.1. Lineage (NCBI taxonomy): Eukaryota > Viridiplantae > Streptophyta > Pinopsida > Pinales > Pinaceae > Larix > Larix kaempferi. The sequence goes on from BSBM01000268.1 coordinate 19,490,213, forward strand.
TTGTTGCAGCCCTTCGGTTTGGAAATGAGAAATGACCATGATGACTTTAAGCATTTTTTCTATCATTGAAGAAACGCCCTTGGGGTGCTTGGATCAGCGAAAGCCGGGTTTGGTGCTCAAAAAAACCCTCTGCATAATCTGCACTTTCGGTAGCTAGAAAGCTGGGGCTCAGAATTTATAAGCTACTGAAAATACCTACTTTCAGTGGTTAATGAATTAGACTGACATTTCTCCTAAACCACTGAATCGATTTTGGGTTTATGAATCCTTCCTCTCCTTTCGGTAACATAGGAGCCTCATTTGCTCACGTTCTAAAAAGCCGAAACTGAAAATTGGCAGCGAACGAACAATTCCCACGTTTTCCTAAGCCACCGAAAAGCTATGACTGGTCTAGCCTACAAAATTTAGACAAAACTATGTTTCTAACCTCTGCTACTTATCTTCTTTCTGCTTGCTTTTCTCTTCATCTCGGGCCAAAACTGGAGTGTCAGCAAAACTTATTGCCACTGCTGATAAGGTGTCAAGATCTAAGTGCACCTTGGGCTGGGTTTTCAGAGTTGTTCCTTTGCCTCCCAGAAGAGCGACCTTCCTACTCAGGCTGAGATTTTCTGTTAACAGTCTTATATTTCTTCCTCTCAGCATGCTATGTTTTTTGGTCAACCCTCGAAAAGAAACATATAATTCATTATGACTTTCAGTTAGCCTTTCATTTTTCTCTTTAATTACCCTCTGGAGTATTTCAAGCTCATACACCTGCCTGAGAAGCTGATTAATTTTCTGTGTTGAAGAACTTTTTGCTTTGGTTGTTAATACCTCAGCCACCTGCTGATCTTGTTCTCCCATAGGTGTAAGGGAAGGTAAGTTCACACATGCAGTCTCCTGCTCTTCCACAGGCGTAGGAGAAGGCAGGGTTTCATAGGTAGTCTCATGTTCTTCAATAGGTGTAGGAGAAGGCAGGTTCACATAGGCAGTCTCTTGTTTTTCAACGGGTAAAGCTACTTCCTGAAGTTCTTGTTCTGCCACCATTTCCTTATGATGTTCTCCCATTTCCTGTAGTTCATCATCCTCAGAGTCGGTGTAGGGAAGGCCTAACAGGTTCACATTTTTTGAAGAAGTTCCACCTCCTTTTCTGAAAATGAGATTTTTCCCGATCCTCTCAGACTCAAAATAGGGGGTAATTTGGATTGCTGGCAACGAAGAAAGGGCTCGTCTTTTCCTCTTTTCACTTCTCAGAGTGGACGGATTTTTAGAGGAGGGTTTATCCTTGTCTTTGGGTCGCAATTCTGTGTCAAATTCATTCCAGAAAAGGAAATAAACCCACTCCTCATTATTTCTCCGTAGATGTTCTGATACCAATATTTTAATTAAGCCATGGTGGGATAACCTGCTTTGAACCTTGCTCGGCTTGGCCTGGACCTGGTGATCCATCTTTGTTAGGTTTTTATGAAGATAGAAGGGTAGGTTTAGAGGGCTCTTGCCAGTGAAATGGTCTAACAGTCTGAAATGCTAGATCAACACTCTGGAATACCTTCCCTCGCATGTAAAGTAGACCAAAATGGCCTTTAACAGGTGCTACCACCTTTCCTCCAAGAAATACATAGGGATGTCTTTGTTCCAGGTGATTGACTGGTGCGCAGGCTTGAGATATGACCTGAAATCGACCTTCTGGGTGGTGGTGGTTTTTTACCATCTCTCTCCTGTCCCTGTAATTTCCGTGGCCGCTGCTATGAAGTCTTCATATACCTGGAATTCTTCTTTCCCAATTTGTATTTTCCTTCCATCAAATGATAATGTGAAAGCCTCTGCAATTTGCTGATGGGAGCCTTGGAGTTTCAGGCAGTAGTTATAGCATCCCACGCCTTTGAAGAAATGGCCTATTTCTGGGTGCGACTAGAGGTAGCCGACGTCATTCAGCTCCCTCCTAACCACAACTCCTCCCTTCTTCATCTACAAACCCCTGTCGACACCTGCATTTCATAAAAACCAAGCCTTTGGTAAAAAACGACACGAAATCGAGGAAGGAGCAGCTCATTGACAGGTAATAACACAGGATGAGGTATGACTTGGTTCAGGGCCCTTACTTCGAGAGATGGTACTGAAGGCCAATCATGAAGATTTACATGAATTGACAATCTTTCCCTTTTACCCAGGAACGATCATCATCTGTAACTGGTCTTGAAATGAAAGGATCGTGTTTTCACTAGCGGTGCCCCTTTTCGGCTGTTAAGAAATGATGAGCTACCTTTAATTCATGACTATCCCTTGATTTGACATTTTCATCGTTTGATACCGACTCAATTTCGGTAGCCAAAAACTTCACCCTTAGAACCGTAGACTGTCGGAAGAGTTCACACATGCCAAGGCTTTCGGTGGCCGTGGACGATCCTGTCCTTTGACTGAGAGCTACGGAAAACATCTTCCCTTCGGTGGCTAATGAACGTCGTCGTATTCACCCAAGCCACCGAAAACAGTCCCATGAATCCCAGATATGTCCCTGATTTCAGCAGTTGTAGAAGACTTCATTCTTGAACTGCAAACTGCGAAAAGCATCTTCCTTTCGATGGCTAATGAACACCATCGTATTCGCCCAAGCCACCGAAAACTGCCCCATGAACCACGATATATGTCTGCCCTTTCGGTATCTAGAGAGTTTCATCTTTCGCGTAGTAAGCTGCTGAAAGTGGGGTTTTCGGTAGCTAATGAACCATCGTCAGGCCCGCCTAAGCTACCGAAACCATGAAAATTCTTTTTTCGGAGCAGAGCAACATCAAAAGTTATTTCAAGCTTCATTACATAATCCAAACTTATGACACGCAACTTCAAATGCATATAAAATAAAAATACAAACTCCTATCACCTAAACAAGCGCTTAGTCTATTTTATTTGGGGAGATAACATCTGGCTCCTACTCGGGGATAGAAACCTCTCTGTGAGGTTCCAAGAACCACAGGTCTAATGCCTTTCCCTTAAAACAAAAACTCAAAACCTACCTTCTAGTGTTCCATTGGGCATGGAGTTATTTTTGCAAACAAAAACTAAAACTAAAAGTAGAAATGGCAATTACAATGACCAGGCTTTGAAGCCTCAGATGAAATAGAGTTTTAGAAAATGCCCATTGACTGGGCCACCAAACATGTATTCACCTTCTAGACTCTGCAATTTGAAGGTGTTGTTTTGCTGTACTTGAGTTATCACAAAAGGACCCGTCCATAGAGAATCAAATTTTCCATGCTTTCCCTTATCCTTCCTCGGGGCATCCCATTTTAGTACCCAGTCCCCAACCTAAAAGCTCTCCATCTTTTCCTTCTTATCAAAACTGTTTTTTTATTTTTCCCTGATGAGCTTCTGCCCTTTCCACTAACTGTTCTCTAGTTTGCTGCAATTCGACCAAATCGAGCATTCTTCTCACCATGTCATTTGGTTCATCCTGTTCCTCCTAAATAAATTTAGTCACTGGCAGGATTAGCTGTACTGGGAAAATGGAATCAGTACCATAAGCCAATCTAAAGGGGGAAGTCCCTATGGATTTCTTATTCGTCACCCTGTCAGCCCAAAGAGAAAACTTTAGCTTTGAATCCCAACTCTTTTGATTTTCTTCCAGTAGTTTTCTGATGATTCTGACTAGACTTTTATTTGAGGACTCAGCGAGGCCATTGCCTTGAGGGTAGTAGGGAGTAGAGTGAACCAATTGAATTCCCATTGACTCGCACATGTGGACTAATGCTTTATCTTTGAAAGCTGGTGCATTATCAGTTACCAGCCTTTTTGGGCAACCAAATCTGATAAGGATATTTTCATAGAGAAATTTCATGATAACCTGATGATTAGCGTTCCTGGTGGGAATTGCGTCTATCCACTTGGTGAAATAATCAGTGGCTACTAGGATCCATCTGTGTTGACTGCTGGATGAAGGATTGATCTCTCCTATGAAGTCAAGGCCCAATTGCTGGAAAGGACCATTTACCACAATAGGCTTCAGGGGCAGGGATTTTAGCTACTGTTTTCCTGTGAATCTTTGGCATTTGTCACAAGCTTTCACAAAAGTGTATATGTCAGAGAATAGACAAGGCCAATAGTACCCAGCCCTTAGAATCTCGTGGGCAGTAGTTTTCCAGTAATGATGCCCCCCACATATGCTTGAATGGAAATGATGCATGACTTGAACTGATTCTTCTTTATCAAGACATCTTAAAAGAACTCCAGCAGGATATTTCCAATACAACAGATCATTACTTATGCAGAATTTTATAGATTTAAGCTTGAGAGATCGTGCCTGGGTTGTGCTAAGTCCAGGGGGAACTTCTAAATTCTGCAGGAAATGAATGATACCTGAATACCACTCGCATGAGGGAAAATTCTCAACCACCTGTTGGCTATTATGTTGTTTTGTTGCAGCTACCTCTGTCGGCAAGTTTGCAGAATTTATCCCGATGAAATTTATGTCTAATAGATTGCAATTTTCTTCAGCCATCAACTTGGCTAGACCTTGACCTTTTAGTAACCTGGTGGGATTTACCTCTATATCAAATTCTATCAGCTTGGAAATCCATTTGGCTCTCTTTCCATCAATGTCAAGTTGAGTTAACACGTCTTTCACGGAAGCTGAAGGGACATAGGCTATGACCTTTGCATGTAGGATATAAATTCTGAATGCTTTCAATGACTTGATCAGGGCATAGGCTTGTTTTTCTATGGGATCATATTTCAGTTCAGCGTCCCTCAATGTTCTAGCTGAAGAAGGAAATTGGATGATCAAGCCCTTCGTTGTATTTCTGCAACAAGACTGCTGCCACTATATCATAGGAAGCAAAAGAGAAAGTATAGAATACCTTGGTGTAATCTGGACTAATCAGAGTAGGAGCTTCCATGATAGCCTACTTGATGGCTTCGAAAGATTGTCTTGCACTTTCTGTCCATTTGATTTCGGCTCCCTTTTTTAGCAAGGATGTTATGTGTTTTACTAACTCAGAAAAATTTGGAATAAACCTCCTGACGAAATTTATCTTACCGAGGAAAGATTGGATATCCTTTTTCGACCTTGGTATAGACACCTTCTGAATTGGTTCAACCCGGACTGGATCAATCTTTACACCCTTTCTTGAAACTATGTGACCTAGGAGCTTTTCCTCCCCGAGAGCAAACTGAGACTTCTTAGGATTCAGAGAAATTCCAAATTAGTCTGCATTTTAGAAAAACCTCCCTTGAGTGCTGCAAATGTTCTTCGTGACTGTTTGAGTATACTATGATATCATCGACGTATATGAGGACGGATTTATCCTTTATCTCCACAAAGGCTATGTCCATGGCCCTCTAAAAAGTGGCCCCAGCATTCATCATCCCAAATGGCATCTTGGCATACATGAAGGTACCCCAGGGAGTGGTGAAGGTTGTCTTCTCCTGATCATTAGGGTGTACAGAAATTTGATTATAGCCTGAGAAGCCATCTAGGAATGACATGACCCTAGCTCCTGACACTCTTTGCAGCAAATGCTCCATCTTAGGTAGAGGGTAGTTGTCTTTTTGGGATCCTTTGTTTACATTTCTGAAATCGACACATAACCTCACCTCACCATTTTTCTTCCTTACTATTACCAAATTTGTGACCCATTTAGAATATCTCAGTGGGATTATGATCTTAGCATCCAGGAGATTTTTTATTTCCCTCTCGATCACAGGTAACAGGAGATGGTTGATAGGCCTTAGCTTCTGCTTAAAAGGGGTGGTGCCTTTTTCCAGTGGAATTCTATGTTGAATGGTCTCTTCCTAGTAAGTTTTCAGATCATTATATTCCCAAGCCAACACGTCTGCGAAATCCTTTACTAGGATGCTATAATCTGACCTCTGATTAGTTGTCAACTCAGTAGACAGATTTATGAATTTAGGGTGATCCTGGATGCCTATATTATGTTCATGGATAGCAGGGTCTTTTTCCTTGTTCACAGGTTTGAAAGGGATGTCATTATGGTCAAACATCCTTTCGAGAGGTACTAGGCCCCGAGATATATGATTTCTTGGTAATTGAACAATGTCATGCTGGCCTATTTTCCCTTTCAATTTAGACCTCTGGTATTCCTCTATATTTAGGTTTTCTTGGTCAATATGGATATCAGAAAATTCATCAACCACCTGGAGAAATCTACTAAGCTCATCATCATCCTCAAAGAATTTCCAAAATTTGATGTTATCTGGTAGGGATGGCCTGTATCTGACTTGAATATCATAGTTTAACTTAGGAGGCATGGGAGGGATGAATGTGCTATCAGAGACATCAAGGGAATCAGCCAGGTGATTCATAGCTCGTAGGATATAAGAAAGGTCAAAAAACATGAAGGAATCTCTAAGTTTCCATACCTCATCTCTGTATGACTTCAGTTTGACATTCTTTGCCTGATAATTTCCGTTCACTTGCTATATAATAAGCTCCACATCTCCAAATATTTTCAGGCACATGATTCCCATCTCTTTAGCGGCCTTGACCCCCAACAGCAAAGCCTTGTACTCTGCTATATTATTAGTAGTTTTTAAATCCAGTTTATAAGACAACTGAGTAACGTCCTTCAGAGGAGAGATCAAGACTACAGCTGCACCTGCTGAAGCCTGGGTACTGGCACCATCAAAAAACATGCTCCATACGCAGTGGTTACTTCCTCAGATTGCTGACTAGTAGGTTTTGTGAGCTGTAAAGGGGCCGGTTGATCATTATCCATTTGCAGAATACATGCTCCAAAGTCTGTATCCAATGCGTAAATGGGATGATTTACCGAATTCTTTTCATTGCTAATGATATAGGCAAGCCGGCTTTCCCTATAGAGCCTTTTAGTTTCACCTCCAAACATGGCAATGGTAGCATAAGTCAGATCCATCTGTAGGGTACCCTCTAGGCGTTTACTCCATGATCGGGACAAGAGGATGCCAAACTTCGGTGGGATGTCAGAGACCACTACATCCATTACCATGCATTTTTATGGCAGCTGAGACAGGTTTATGACGAGATCCCTTATGAGGCCCAGGCATCTAACTTTTCTGGAGTCAAAAGAGAAGATATCAAGGTAGGGTTTTGTGATGCTAAGCCCAAGTTCGTCCATCGCCACTTTAGGCATGAGGTTGTGGGAGGCTCCTGAGTCAAGTAAGAAATTGTGAAGAATTTTGTCATGGATGTTTAAGGATATATAGAAAGGTGGGTAGGACCCATCCTATTCTTCAAAATTGGACCTAGGGTTACTAAGGGATTATTGTCTTGTAAATTTACAAATTCAGCATCTATGAGTGCTTTTGGCTGGAGGGATTTCAGTATAGATGACTTGAAGGAATCATTTTTCATAAGCTCAATTAGTGGAAAAGCGATTTTTGGCTTCTGAATCTCAGTTTCGAGGTTGAAGGAGTAGGACAACTTGTCATAAATTATTGCCTCTTGAGCTGGGGCCTTAAGCTGGACTGGATTGGGGACAGTTGGTTGTGATGATCTTTGCTGTTGTTTTGAAAGAGCAACCACCTATTTTGCAGGAGAAACAGACTGTTGTTTTGAAAGAGTAACAACCTTTTTTGCAGGAGCAGCAGGATGCTTTCTGAGGACAGGATTCTTCTTCCTAGGAGCAAGGGTCACAGGTTTTTTAGCAATGGTCCTGGACCTCAAATCGTAACTTCTTTGATCATCATCCTGATACAGTGACTCCTCAGTGATTTGTTCATTCATGAGGGCTTCCTCATAATCAGATTGCGTCAGGAAGGAGGGGTAAACCTTTTCCTCCATGCAGTTGACATTGTATTCTTCCTCTTCTTCTTCTAATACTGCATGTTGGAAAGGGGCTCTGATCCTTTCTTCTTCAGCAGGATTCCTATCTCTCTAGAGGATTTGAGCCTGTGGGCCGTTTCTTCTGTAAGGGGAAGCATTAGTGTTCCTGGGAAAAAATTCATTTGGACCTTTACTTCTTGCAGGTTGTTGGCCTTGCATTTTCATCTTAGACATTTCGGAGGTCAAGTTGCCCAGTATTTTAGCCATTTTTTCCAGGTTGGTTTCTGATGAGGAGGAATCTAGAGTCTGCCTTTCTTTGTCGATTTTCCCTTTGAGGATCTTAGATGCGGCCATATTAGAATCAACTTCGAGCGCAGCATCTTGCATGAGAAATAAAGAGGCAGATCTTCTTTCTTGGATATGAAGACAAAAATCAGGATCGAAAGCATTTGCATAAGTAATCCTGGCTGAGGTATCTGTGGGTTTGATCTCCACATGGATTTTACTAAACATTTTATTAAACCTCTTTGTAAAAGTTGACACAGACTCGCCACTTTCTCTCTTCAAATTATCAAATTCTGTGAGGTAATAAAGGTGGTCTCTTCTTTCCCCCCAATGCTTCAAAAACAATTCATCTAGGGCTTCGATATCATCTATTGATCCAACAGGTAATTCTTTGAACCACTTTCTGGCCTAGCCATCTAGACTTTGCACAAACACCCTAGTCCATACATCTTCGTGCTCAATATTTATGTTCTTAGCATAGATATAGAATGCCTCTAAGTGTTCTTCAAATGTGAAATCTCCCTCTCCAGTGAAGTTAGGCATGTACTTTTGGTAATCTCCAGTAGGCATAGCAGCAAGGGGATTAGGCAAATTTAGAGGGGCATACCTAGCAATGGGGATCTTTTCCATTTTGGTCAGAGGGACAGCCATAGTGGATGTGGGTACTAAAAGGGTAGCAGAAGGTAATTTTGGCGTGGATGGTAGCTGAGGAGGTATAGGTGACGATGAAGGTGGGGGTTTTGACTCAGTGGAGTCGCCAAGAGTTGGGGTGAAACAATTTGATGGTTGCTATGAAAAATAGGCACCCTTACCGGATTGTGCAAGTAATGAGGACAACCTTTCTTCACGCTGGTCTAAAAGGTCTTGGAAAATGTTTTCAATGGAAAGCACATTGGTGTAAACAAAAGGGTACTTCTCTTCCGGTTCAGTCAGTAAGGGCTGCAGGTAGGAAGAACGACCCTCTTCTTTGATGGATTCTAGGATTTCCTTTCCTAGATCAGCTCGGGTAGCAGATTCAGAACTAGGGTCTTGGACAGTAGAAATGGGTGACGACACTTGAGCCCTCAAGTCTTCTGATCTACTTATAGTTTCTTGTGAACCAACTGCTTTAGGGAATGGAGATTCAAAAGGAGTTTCATTTGATGGGATAGAAGAAATACCTCTGGTAGTGCCTGATGTAGTTCCCCATGTGGATCTGGAAATCTATCTCTGTGTAGTCCTTCCTCTCCTTATAATCTGTTCGAGGTCTGAAACAAGTGTCACTGGTTGCCTTTGAGGATTTTCTCTGGTACTTGATCTTATCAAAGACAATTCATTCCAATGGAGTCACCAGATAGATGATTACAACCGAAATAATGTCTAGGCTTTGTCTATCATCAAAGCTGGAACTATGTCGTCTCCCAGGGAAGTTGCTGCTTCAATAATCTTCCCCGACAATGGTGCCAATTTGTTAGTCCTCCAGGAGTCTTTCAAGGTTGTGATTGAAAGATCCTGGTAACTTAAACTCACTTTAAAGGGTGGGGTATGTTTGGATCAAGTTGGATAACCAAATCGAAGCTCACACACTCAAAACACGCATGGAGACACTCAGGTAGATAAGGCTTTTAACTACTGCTGTTCAGAGAGTTGATAAAAGATAAATGAGAGTAAAATATTTATCGTGCTAGCAGACTCATACACAGAAACATGTACATAAATGGCTAATCACAACAAATAAATGACATGATGTTCAGTTATCAATACAAAGACAGGATTACAGCTATCTAGCACAGACAAGTGAACACACGTGAAATAAAACAATCCACTACGAATAGAGAAAGGTAAGAAAGGAAATCTGAAAGCCAATAGTAAAAGAAGCTTATATAAATGAGATGCCATTGAAATTCTGAGAATACAAAGATGAAAAAGTCTCTCCAAAATCAAACCCTTGTTCTACATACTTACTAAGCTTTATAGCCTTTACAAACTTCTAAGATCCTGAAAAGATGGATCGAATCTGCTAAAAAAAGTAAACTAAAACAGTTTTCTGCAAAATATGACAGCGTCCTACATTCCAAGTAACTGGCATCTTGTTAAGGTTCCTATATTCGACAGTGTAATGAGCCTCAGGAACCTGCAGAGAGAGATTGAAACTGCTGCCTGGAGAACCTGTGGTTTGTCTTTTTCCCAAAATAGACAGGAATATTCCTCCTTTCGCATCGCTGTAGCCCTTCAGTCTGGAAATGAGAAATGATCATGATTCCTTTAAGTGTTTTGTCTATCATTGAAGAAACACCTTTGGGGTGCTTGGATCAGCGAAAGCCAAGTTTGGTGCTCAAAACAACCCTCTGCATAATCTGCACTTTCGGTAGCTAGAAAGCTGGGGCTCAAAATTTACAAGCTACCGAAAATACCTGCTTTCGATGGTTAATGAAGTAGTCTGACATTTCGCCTAAACCATCGAATCGACTTCTGGTTTATGAAGCCTGCCTCTCGTTTCGGTAACATAGGAGCCTCATTTGCTCACATTGTAAAAAGTCGAAACTGAAAATTGGCAGCGAACGAACAATTCCCATGTTTGCCTAAGCCATCGAAAAGCTATGACTGGTCTAGCCTGCAAAATTTAGACAAAATTGCGTTTCTAACCTCTGCTACTTATCTTCTTGCTGCTTTCTTTTCTCTTCATCCCGGGCCAAAACTAGAGTGTCAGCAAAACAGATTGTCGCTGCTGCTAAGGTGTTAAGATCTGAGTGCACCTTGGGCTGGGTTTTCGGAGTTGTTGCTTCACCTCCCAGAAGCTCGACCTTCCTACTCAGCCTAATATTTTCTCTTAACAATCTTATATTTCTTCCTCTCATCATGCTATGTTTTTTGGTCAACTCTCGAAAAGAAACATATAATTCACTATGCCTTTCAGTTAGCCTTTCATTTTTCTCTTTAATTACCCTCTGGAGTTTTTCAAGCTCATACACCTGCCTGAGAAGCTGATTAATTTTCTGTGTTGAAGAACTTTTTGCTTTGGTTGTTAATACCTCAGCCACCTGCTGATCTTGTTCTCCCATAGGTGTTGGGGAAGGTAAGTTCACACATGTAGTCTCCTGCTCTTCCACAGGCGTAGGAGAAGGTAAGTTTTCATAGGAAGTCTCATGTTCTTCAACAGGTGTAGGAGAAAGCAGGTTCACATAGGCAGTCTCCTGTTTTTCAATAGGTAAAGCTACTTCCTGAAGTTCTTGTTTTGTTGCCATTTCCTTATGATATGCTCTCGTTTCTTGCAGTTCATCATCCTCAGAGTCGGTGTAGGGTAGGCCTAACAGGTTCACATTTTTTGAAGAAGTTCCACCTCCTTTTCTGAAAACGAGCTTTTTCCCGATCCTCTCAGGCTCATAAGAGGGGGTAATTTGGACTGCTGGCAACAAAGAAATGGCTCGTCTTTTCCTCTTTTCACTTCTTGGAGTGGATGGATTTTTAGAGGAGGGTTTATCCTTGTCTTCGGGTCGCAATTATGTGTCAAATTCATTCCAGAAAAGAAAAGAAACCCACTCCTTATTCTTTCTCTGTAGATGTTCTGATAATATTTTAACTAAGCCATGGTGGGATAACCTGCTCTGAACCTTGCTCGGCTTGGACTAGACCTGGTTAGCCATCTTTGTTAGTTTTTTATGAAGATAGAAGGGTAGGTTTAGAGGGCTCCTGCCAGTGAAATGGTCTAACAGTCTGAAATGATAGATCAACACTCTAGAATACCTTCCCTCGCATGCAAAGTAGACCAAAATGGCCTTTAACAGGTGCTGCCACCTTTCCTCCAAGAAAGACATAGGGAAGTCTTTGTTCCAGGTGATTGACTGGTACACGGGCTTGAGATATGACCTGAAATCATCCTTCTGGGTGGTGGTGGTTTTGAACCATCTCTCTCCTGTCCCTGGAATTTCCGTGGCCACTGCTACGAAGTCTTCATCTACCTAGACTTCTTCTTTCCCAATTTTTTCTTTCCTTCCGTCAAATGATAATGCAAAAGCCTCTGCAATTTGCTGATGGTAGCCTTGGAGTTTCACGCAATAGTTATAGCATCGCATGCCTTTGAAGAACTGGACTATTTTTGGGTGTGACTCGAGGTAGCCGACGTCATTCAGCTCCTTCCTAAGCACAACTCCTCCCTTCTTCATCTGCAAACCCCTATCGACACCTGCATTTTAGAAAAATCGAGCCTTTGGTAAAAAACGACGCGAAATCAAGGAAGGAGCAGCTCATTGACAGGTAATAACACAGGATGAGGTATGACTTGGTTCAGGGCCCTGACTTTGAGAGATGGTACTGAAGGCCAATCCTGAATATTTACATGACCTGTCAATCTTTCCCTTTTACCCAGGAGCGATCATCATCTGTAACTGGTCTTGAAATGAAAGGATTGTGTTTTCGCTCGCGGTGCCCCTTTTCGGTAGTTAAGAAATTATGAGATACCTTTAATTCGTGACTATCCCTTGATTTGACGTTTTCGCCCTTTGATACCGACTCAATTTTGGTAGCCAAAAACTTCACCCTTAGGAGCATAGACTGCCAGAAGAGTTCACACATGCTGAGGCTTTCAGTGGCCATGGACGATCCTATCCTTTGACTGAGAGCTACGGAAAACATCTTCCTTTTGGTGGCTAATGAACACCGTCGTATTCGCCCAAGCTACCAAAAATAGTCCCATGAATCCCGGAGATGTCCCTGCTTTTGGCAGCTATAGAAGACTTCATTCTTGAACTGCAAACTGCAAAAAACATCTTCCTTTCGGTGGCTAATGAACACCGTCGTATTCGCCCAAGCCACCGAAAACTACCCCATGAACCACGATATATGTCTTCCCTTTCAGTAGCTGGAGAGTTTTGTCTTTAGCGTAGTAAGCTGCCGAAAGTGGGGTTTTCGGTAGCTAATGAACCATCATCAGGCCCACCTAAGCTACCAAAACCATGAAAATTCTTTTTTCGGAGCAAAGCAACATCGAAAGTTATTTCAAGCTTATTACATAATCCAAAATTATGACACGCAACTTCAAATGCATATAAAATAAAAAGACAAAATCCTATCACCTAAACAAGCGCCTAGTCCATTTTATTTGGGGAGATAACAACAGGGGTTAGCTAAATTGATGGCAGCATCGAATTATCAAGCACTAGGAATAAATTTTATTGATCAACTCCCTGAGCAGGTAAGCGGGGAAGATCAACAGACCCTCCCTGATCAGATAGCAGAGAATTTTATGAACTCGGAATGGTACAGGGACATAGTTTATTATTTGCAGCATCTTACTTATTCCCATGAGATGTAGAAGTCTAAGATAAGGTCCCTAAAATTCAAAGTTGTCAAATATTTTGTTTTGGATGGTTACTTGTTCTGGAAAGACCCACTAGGAATCCTGCTGAATTGTATTGTAGAAGAAGAGACTGAGGGCATAATTGATGAGTTTCATAAGGGTATGTGTGGAGGGCATCACGCATGGAGAGCGACCACTCATAAGATATTGCGAGCATGATATTTTTGGCCCACTCTATTTTCTGATACCAACAAGATCGCCATGGCATGCAGGGAATGTCAAATGTTTTTTGGAAAGCTAAAATTACAACCGTTACCTCTAAGACCCATTGAGGTAGAAGCGCCTTTCTAGCAGTGGCGTCTTGATTTTATCAGAGAGATAAATCCTCATTCTAGTGGAAAGCATCGATGGATTCTTACGGCCAATGATTACTTCATGAAGTGGGTAGAAGCCATTCCCACTAGGAATGCAACTGACTCAATTATCATAAGCTTCCTGGAAGAAAACATATTGGCACGATTTGGCTTCCCAAGGAAAATACTTACTGATATAGCTCCAGCTTTCAATTCATATAAGATGATGGACTTTTGCCAAAAGTATAATATTGAATTAATCCATTCAACTGCATACTACCCACAGGGAAATGGCTTGGTTGAATCTTCTAATAAAAATTTGGTCATTATTATTAAGAAAATTCTTGGCACAAACAAAAAGGCCTGGGACTCCCATTTGAAGTTTGCATTATGGGTGGATAGAGTCAGTGTCAAAAGGGCTATAGGCACTTAGCTATTTCAGTTGGTTTATGGAAAGGAGGTTGTTCTTTCGATCTAGCTGGGCCTCCCTGTGATGAAGCTACTACAACTAGAAAATGAGGAGCCTGATGGTATGGAAAGAAGAATTCAACAGTTGATACAAATTCAGCAGGTTAGGGAGAAGCTGGATGACTCCACTAAAATATACTAGGACAAGATGAAAGAAACTTTTGACCGAAGGGCGGTTGTCCGAGATTTTCAGCCCGGAGACCATGTTCTAAAATGGGATTCCAGAAGAGAGCCAAAGTCTAAACACATAAAGTTCGATAATCTGTGGATGGTCCCTTTCAAAATCATCACAGTTCAGGACAACAACACATATGAACTTACTCAACTTAATGGTGAAAGTTTGGGAACCCTATGAATGGGAGATTCTTGAAGCAGTTCTTTCATTACTAAATTCTATGTCTTATCCTGTGAGCGAGACAGTTGTATCATGATTGTAACATATTCCTTTTTCTTTTCTGTTCTTTGTCAGGATAATTTTTTATAGCCCGTTCTCTGACTATCTTTCTGCAATTTTATTATTATTTTTTTTTAGTAGTCATGACTCCATAACCCAATGGTATAAAATGCACTGGTCTACTGTTCTCAGCCTCTCCAAGAAGAAAGAGGCTGTCCCCACTGAAGCCAACGTTAGTAATGTTATCAGCCGAAAAGAAGTCTTTCTCAAGATCGATAGAGTAGTAGAAAGCACGTATAAAGCAGAGTGTTTCACGCCATAGCGTCCAAAGGGTAAGTGGTCGAGGATCAGAGGGGATTGGCATGAGCTAGCTTAATGCAGACACGGTTAGGATTCTCAGATGCACTTCTTTCTATTTTGCCCAGATGGTCCCTGACAGAAAACCACTATTGACACATGTTGACTTTAGGGATATTTGGGGACCTCAAGGAGGTATCGGTAGACCACTATCTGAGGGACCTAAAACCACCTAGCCGTCACGGCGGTTTGAAAATTCGTGAAGTAGCTATCAAGAAGGTTGTGCGTCAAGCAGGACCCATCTCAAGGAACTTGCATCTTTCTGGCTTGGATTTCTAGATTCCTGACTATACATCGACGGTCAGAAAGACATTAGGGGGTTAAAGCCGCAAGAATTTTACCATGCTCAATTTGCCCCTGATTCAAAACCACTGTCTCTACGTGGCACTCCCAGGATAATTCAGGGGTCTTGGAGTGGGTTTCCAAGACCACTTTTCAAGGAACCTGAATACCATCAATGGTTTTCGATCTTGTCATCTTCGCTTGTCACTTTGAAGTGACCCTCTCTAGTAATCATTGACATCGCCAACACCGTACGAGCTACATTTAACTCTTAGCATGCGAAGCCCAAAAAGGTGGTCAGGAAATTATTGCAATAGTACAGGCTCGCCCACCAAGGATGGTCCAGATGACTCTACAAATACCCCAGGTTGGCTTCTCTAGCATTTCAAAGCTCCTGCACTTCACTAGTCTGGAGCTCGAAGCCGAACAGGAGCATATTGTTCCTAACCAATTAGCAGGGTTTTATCCATGGTTCTTTCATTTCGAGAGGAGGCTCACCAGGAGCACTGAGAGTTCAAACGACCAGCATTCATGGACAACCTGCATATGTACACCCACCAACAACCAGACGGGAAAAACCCAAGGTCTCACCCGAGATGTCTAAGGAAGGTTCAGCTATTTTGTCAGTTCAAATGGATATGGGCCTTCCGTATGCAGGAGCACGGAAGAAGGGGACATGCTAGTCCCAACGAAAGATGATTAGATGATGGGATAGTATAGTAGCACTTGAGTAGTTCTAAGGAAGTAGTATCTACATCAGGTCATGTTCCAGAAGTCGACATCAGAGTTAAGCTTTCATCTCATTGAAAGCAGGATCCAAGAGCAAAGGGATTGGATGTGATGAAAGAATGAAGAAGAAGAGGTTTGCAAAGCAACATTCATTAGTGTTATGGTCATAGCTACGTCTCCGTCAGGCCATAGGCAGTCTAGCTAGTATGTAAAAGGTGCTTCGCGGCTATGAAAGACGTTACGTCGTTGATACCCTATATTGTAAGGTGATGTGAACTTTGTCTAGATGGACATACTACTTTGTTTAAGAAAGTGGTATCGGGTCATGTTCACAAGGGTGACCAGTAATTTCCCTATGACTGATATTGTAGCAAACTATGTTAAGGAGTATAAACTGAAAATTTAAGCTGTTGAGCTGAACGGATTGTTACAAATTCTATTTGGATAGTAGGAAGGCTATATATAGTTGTTGTAGAGATTTCTTCCTATGGGTAAGAAGAAGCCCTCTTAGGATAAAGTGACAAAGATCAACTCTATGCTAAGACAAAAAGGAAACAAATGCTACCTCATTCCGTAGATCTAAATTAGTGTTTCTAGTTCTAACATTTGATAGATGAGAAAGAAGGAAACTGACCTTCTCTTCCGATGTTTGTCCAATCAATTCCTTGATCCCAAAGTCCTCGCGATGAACCTGTAGAAATCAACACGACAAACAAGTGCACACTATCTTTCAAATAAATGAATCACAAGTTAGATCTATATTCTACTGAATACAATTTATTTAAATGAATCATGATCAATACACATAAATAGGGAAACTAGATAAGCTATATTTTATTGAGAACTCAAGAGTGCTTACAAAGTAGTTGCTTGATGTCCAAGCCCACTCCAGCTCCAAGTCCTTCCTCTAGATATCTTTTCAAAAGGCTTATGATCATAGGTTTGATGCCCCAAAAGTCCTCCCTCTGGCCCATGGAATGACTCTCTCTTATAGGATTAGGAAGGGTTAACCAACAAGAGAGTATAATGGATCTAGAGAGTTTTTAGTGGATCAGGCCTACTAAACAGAGAGGGGGTTGGGATCGAATCAAAGGTGGCAATCCCAACAAAATATCTCAAAGGTTTAGATTCGAAGGTCCATGGAAAAAAGGCTAAAAAAGGACTATCACGCCCCTAGGCTTGAGCATAATGCAGTATTACCGTGCACTAGGGTAGGAGCAGAATGCGGTAACCCTAATTATCACGCCCCATCAATTGTGCAGAGCACGATAATTCCTGCAGATGAGGTCTATCTGGGTGACACGTGGAAAACATGGTGTTTCTTTCAGTGTTTAGGCAATGGATTTCACTTCTGGATGTCCAGATGGTCATTAAGGGGAAATGTCATTTAGGTCGCTAATGCAACGATGTGACACTAGGATTTAATGTGTAATATTGAGGTATAACAGATACCCCCTAAAGTGTGAGGTCAGAAGAGACTGATGGCTGAAATAATTTACAAATACTTTGCAGCGATAGCATCGAGGGGAGCAACAAGCAGCTGAAACATAAACAAAATGTCAGATATACCACCGAGGCGGGCATTCCCATGCTCGGAAACAATTGACACAAAGCATGGTTGTCGACCAATACATTGCAGATCCATGAGTACTGAGATAATATAGACTGTAGACAAATCATGGCTACTGTGAACAATCGTAGATCCATGAGACAAAAATGACACAGCCACGACCAATACATAAGTGGATCTATGTGACAATACAGAAAAAATCTCTGTCGTAGCCTAGACGTAATCAATATACAAAAGGGTTTCCAGGATCTTCTACGCGATCGTAAACAATACGAATCTAGCCATGTGACTACAAGGTGTTGAAGTCGAACATGGAAGAAACCATTTGATTACCGGTCAATGATGTGAACCATTAACAAATGCGAGGGAAATCACCAATGATGAAAATGATCCCCAAGGTATCTATAGTACATCTCAATGAAATGCGAATAAATGAGTTGATGTCGAGCATTCGAGAGATTATTCGATCAGAGGTCAATGATGGAAACCTATTGTCGAATACGAGGAACCCTGCCATTGAGGCATGCAAGTACCAAGGTACTAGTGGTTGACTCCTAAGCCTAATTCCTGGATAGTGATTTGGCGTCGACAAGAATAGACTTGTCGAAGGCGGGACATGATGATTCCCGCATCATCAACATGAAATCAGAACGAGAGATAGTATGTAATGATGGAACAATAGAATATGTACTGACACAGTGTAATTTTTTATAGAGTGGATGACTTAGAACAATGCAAATCCTTTGAACATATAATGGCATGAAGCGGAACTTGGCAGCATGGATTATTGGTAGCAGAGAATAAACACATGACAAGTAGGATCGTGTCTAAGGAGATGACTCGAGACGATGACTATAACTCAGCAAGAATAGATGAATACCCAAAAATAGACAAGGGACAGATGCATGCTATGTTCAAAGGTGACAACTAAAAAGCTGCCAACAAAATAAACTTGACTCATTTCCCATTTTTCCCCGACATGATGGACAAGTACCTCTTTGTTGTTTTACGATCTTGAGGAGGATAACAGGTGCTCAGTATAGCTCATCGCATAGATGAGTCCGATCTCACATGTTTTACGAACCTGAGAAAGGAGGGGTTCGTCCCAAAGTGGGCCCTTCGATGTTAAATTTTTATGAGTCCAAGGAAGGAAAACTCGGCAGTTTTTCACATTTAGAGAGCCTGAAAAACTTAAAGAAGGCTCCAGAATGTACTTTTTCATAAATTTAGTCCCCCAGTCCCGAAAAAGTTTAAAACAATTCCTGAGAGAACTCTCCCAGTCAAAAGTTGACTGAGGTATACCTTTCTCGGAAAGAGTCTAGACGGGTCGAAAAAGGGGTAGCCTATCACCGAATAGACGACCTTTCAAATACTTTTACAAGTGTGAAAGAGACAAGTGCACTTGGAAATATTTTCGAAACAAGGGAGTCTGAAAAGAGCTTAAAGAGAACTCTGATGATCTTTTTTGTAATTTTTAATCATTTCGGTCTAAAAAAAGAATAAAATAATACCAAAACGATACTTTCCTCATCGTTTTATGAGCATGAGTAAATTTGACTAAGCGCGACACCGTTTGCTTAGGTTTAACAAGCGCGAGACAAGTGTGGAAAGGCGCTTGGAATCTTTTTCAGGTTTTAATCCAGAGCGTGGAAAAGATAAATTCAGCTCAAATGAAGGTCAAAACAGTTATAAATCACCAGTGTGAACAAAGTAGAGAGAACTTGTCCAAAAAGGTTTATAAAACCTGGGAAAAAAGATATTAGTAATGTGAAGTATTTGACCTAAAAAGATATTTAATAAAATAATGAGCAAAAATGTAGTTATACAACTTATACAAGCAAGAGGTAAAAAGAGAGAGTTACCATTTTCACTTTGCTATTATTGCTCATAGAGGGATTTTCACCTTTTGGAGGGAAAAACTTCATGGGACCATATCTGGAGATCCGAGGCACCGTTTGGACAACCGTCTGCACCAGGTAAGAGCTCTTAAGCTCCTCTTCGAATACATGTCCTTATTTTTTGATTTCTTAGTAGTTTGATCATTTTTTGAGGAATCCCTAAGGGGATTTTTTCGCACTTTGAATTATCGCGGCCTCCCTCTGTCAGGAAGCGCGGTAATTCCACGACTACTGCCCTATAGCTTGACTCGGGGGTGTGGTACTGTCACTTTTCCACATAGCCAGGTGATTCCCAGGCGCGATAATCAGAGAAAAAAAATTAAAAAACTTTAGTGTTTCCTCATGTTTGGGATGAGATCAATCCTCGAGCTTGCTCATAAATGTTTTAATTGGATTTTTACAGGAGTTTACATCTCAATAGAGGTAAGATGGTTGATTGGAAAGAAAGAGAACATGAAGTTGATGATCAAGAGGTTGCAGATGATCAAATGACATTGAATGCACTACAGGCATGTGGGTTATTGAAGTTCTTTAAGACAAAACGCATTAGAAAACAGGGAAAACTTCTAACTCACGTAATATAGTTGTGGGAGAGTGATATTTAGGCTTTCCGAGTTGGAGAGAATACTCTTGAAATTGGTCTTGATCAAGACATCTACTTCCTTACTGGCTTCTCTAAGAGAGGGGCACGGGTGAACCTGATGGGGCATAAGGCCTCGACGGAGAGTACCAATGACTTGATCCTCCGTTACTGCCGACATGGTTGTTCAAAGAAGAGTGGGAAAGTAGCTGTCAAGTATGTGATAGAGCTCCCATTAAGAACTATACTATTCACCATAACTCAAGCAGTGGGTAGTCTGAGCCCTCATCAGGTGTTTCGAGCGCAGATGAACCTTTCCATAGAGTGCATGGCACCAACCTTGTTCAACTGGTGTGAAGGGGTGTTAACTAACCTCAAAGAACAAATCACCAAGTGTAGGAATGGGGATACTCGCCAGTTTGGATATGGGAGTATCTTGGTCACCTTCGTTTTGGAGAGGGTACCATTGTTGCGTCCATAGACATCCATGCCCATCCGTCCTGCAACCGAACCTAGGATGGGTCGATGGAGTGATTACGCACGATGGCTTGGGGGGCCATAGGTATTATCCTTTGGTGAGTACTTTTTCTCATGGCTCGAGGATCAGATCGTGATGATCAAGGACTTCCCCTGAGTAGGGGTGGACATCCGTGAAGACATTGACTTGGCATTGCCCGATGACGAGGATTGGGATAACTCAGGTATATGACCTTCACTAATGTGTTTTTAATTTTCCAAATATATAATTTTTAGTGATTTTTTGAATGTGCAAAAAGATCTAATGTATGTACATGTGCATGTCGCAGATCGTGGACCAAGGAGACCGGTGGGCTATTCGTCGTTGCGCCGAGGCGAGGTTCAGCATTAGGCTGGTGCTATGGAGGAAGAGGAGGATGAGGAAGAAGCAGGAGGTCTCCGCGATGTAGAGCATGTTGATGTATATGTAAATTCGGAATGTATTTCACATATATGTATATTGTATTCCTATAGAGATGTTATTATTCCTCTATACGGAAGTGTCGTCATTTATATTGTAAGTGTCTTAACTTATACTTGATGGGTTATTAGACCACCTTGT
This sequence comes from Larix kaempferi, assembly GCA_027924585.1. Classification (NCBI taxonomy): domain Eukaryota; kingdom Viridiplantae; phylum Streptophyta; class Pinopsida; order Pinales; family Pinaceae; genus Larix; species Larix kaempferi. Next base: position 19,511,214 of record BSBM01000268.1, read on the forward strand.
TGGGGTCGGCCCTGTATAAGTCATGTGGGTCAAAGGGTTATTAGACCACCCTATTGGGGGTCGGCCATGTGGATCAAAGGGTTATTAGACCACCCTAGTAGGGGTCGACCCAGTCAGCATTATGTTAAGTGGTTAAGTTGAGGCCGACCTAGTTGAGTAAAGGTCAAGTCAAGTTAGTGTATAAATAGAGAGTGTGTCTCTCTCATTTTACACATTCTATTCTCTCACTCACACTTGGGAGAGTGGCGCACTTGTGAAGGAGGAGGCTCTGCTGCTAGGAGAAGACTATCTCTTGTATTCTGGTTGTATCATTGCTCTATCTATCTCTGAGGAAGTTATTGGGGTTTTTCACATTTATGGTTTTCCCCAAGTAAACTCTGTGTCTCTTGTGTGCTTGCATTATTGTGTCCATGATTGATATGATGTAGATTTGCTGTACATGTTGTTCTCTCAGTTAAGATCCTAGATCAGATTGAAGTAAATTCTGAAAATTTAACATGGTATTAGAGCTAGCCTGAAAGAAGGCATGATATGGCATGTATGACACTTGTTGCACTTATGATGCTAGGGCTTGATATAGAAAAAACCAGTCATCGTAGCACTTTCGTTATAAATCCATTTTGGTGAAGTTTTGCGGATCTAAAACTTTTACAGGTCGAATATCAGATACCCATGTACCTTGTTTCCAAACGATAACCTCTAATTCATTGTACTTTGTGATTTATGATCTGTACAATATAGGGTTTCTGCCTCTTCCAGATCTGAGTCAAAATCAGGTGACCTTGGGAAAAGGGTCATAACTTGGGCTAGGAAGCTCCAAATGCAATTTCGTAAAAAGTGACAGGTAGTACACATACTGTACTATCTCAAGAAAATTGTTCAGAGGCCAAAGTTGAAACAGTGACATGTGACACTCTGTACAAGTTCGCTCTCCTGTATTATCCCATACACAGGTCACGTTGTGACACTTGGCATAACTCTCTCTCAAAGAATCCAATTGAGGTCAGACCTGTCGGGATGGAAATATAATAGGTCGGGTTATCTCAAAAACATTTTTCAGACCCTATGGATCAAAATGTTCAGAGTTACACCAGAAACAATCAAGTACATATTTCTGTCAAAACAGAATTATTTGTGAGTACCTTCATTCATGGCTTCCGGAATTTAGGGCTTCGAAGAAAGTTGGAATTTTTGTAATCAGAGGCCACGGCTGGATGCTAGTCATAAAAATAGAAATTTAGAGACCAAGATCAGATTTTTTGGTTGGGCAGAAGGCCGAGCTTGAGCAAACCCCAATTCGGGACTTTGATCGAAAAGATGGAAAATTAGGGCTTCTGCAAAAATTGGAATTTTGGAAATCTGTGACCACGGCTGGAAGCTCCTCAGAAAAATAGAAGCTTAGAGTTTTGAATCAAATATTTTGGTTGGGTGAAGCTCTGGGAAACTCAAACCCTAATTCAGGGTCCTCTCTAGTGAATCCAGAAATCTAAAAGGCAATTTTGAGGGGTGAAACTTTGCAGTTTTCAAATTCTGAATATACCAAATTGATCAGCTCATCAAGGCGCATATTTCTATCCTTTTGGAAGTTTGAAATTCAAGGTTTGAATTTTTGGGGTTTCTTTGAAAAACCCTAATCCAACTCCAGGTCCAGTTCTTGCAAATCAAGTGGATTGGGTTTATCCTAGAAGAAGATGGATTGGTCACCTGCATAAGTGAAGAAGTTCCTGTCTCAAAGGGAGATGAGGCTAAGGCCTTCCATAAGAATATTACAAGCAATCTTGACAGGTATGGCTTACAGGTATGTTTCATGGTTAAGTTTATCATATGTTTGTCTTCATATCATTACAGTACAATCTTGATTAATTACTCGACTTGTCGTATCACCTTAATAGAAGATATTCATTGATTAAGGTTTTGACACTTATGATTGTACTAATGCATTGTGATGTTGTATGAGGTTTATGCTGTTTGCTAACACAAAAGGTACACCAAGAAAGTCAAATAATGTTCTACTTGAAGAACATATGCTCATGGTGACATGAAGACAAAGATTCATCCATTGTCATGGATCCAATAGAAGATCTACTTTCGAGGTATGTATAACTTGGTTCTACAATGGTTAACTTATGAGACATGCAGGTTACTAGCACAAGTCACTAAAGAGAACCAGAAGACATTATGCAGGTATGTTAGACATAACTAGCTAGCATGCTAATCCAGGTATGTTTTTCCTATATCAAGCTAGAATCCTACCTTGTGTTAGGATCTTATATTGTTGTGTTGTTGATAATGATTATTTATAGGTTTGAATAATCATGGTTGTATGCATATTATGTTTCTTACCATAATTGATGATATGACTAACCAGAAGAATCATGAAGGTATAGGTTTGAATAATCATGGGTTTTATGCATATTATATCTCTTATCTTGATTGATGATTCAACTAACCAGAAGAGTCCTATGATTAAATAAGAATGTGTATGAGTAAAAGAAGACTTCCCTGAAACCTTGAATACTAATGCTTATTATCTATGAATGATCATGAATATACATGTTTAAGATTATTGTGTTTTGATAGTATTAAGATTATACTAACAAATGTGTGATTATGTATGAGACCTCAAGGATAACACAATGATGATACTAATAAGCATGCATAGTGATTAAGGATGGATGTAAGTTCAAGGACAGGTAATCCAGGAAGCAAAGATCAAGAGGGAGCACAATCCAGTTGTTCCTGCAAGAAAGCAAAGGAGCACACTTTAGTTGTTTCTGCAAGGATGCAGATATTCATAGGGAGTTGACCACTTCTCACAATCCACATAAGAATGGAGTTGCAGAAAAGAAGCAAAGACTGAGAGGGAGTCAACCCAACAAACAAACAAAGATAAGTATTTGAATTGTCATTACTTGCATATTTTATTGTTTAAATAATACTGTTCAATAATGTATATACTGATGTTCCTAGGATTAGGTTGTGTATTATGCATATTAGAATAGTTGCATTGATGAACATTATACTACTAATATGCATGGGTAAGTGGCCTATGGCATTGTACAACATTCCATTGCTACTTATATAGAATGAAACCTCTTTGCTGACATGTTGGGAGTTGTGCACACTCTTAACAATGTTCTGGTAGAGATTGGAAGGCACCTAGAAAGTTACGGGATATGGATAAATGTTGTATTGAAGCATTGGCTAAGATAATTGCATGAATGTATGACATATTTCTTTATGTGTAAGAATTTGTTCTGAAAAAGTATGAGATGTTTTCTAATCATGCAATTTAACTTATTGTGTAGGAAAGATCGTATGCCATCACCTATAAAAGAAGAACTACAACATTTGTTCAGCAACAAAATTATCTATTGAAGATATTGAAGTTCCCAGGATATGGGAAGAATGCCATGATCCGTCAATCATGAAGAATGATGTTTGGGATGTAGTCCCAAGACCTGAAGGGAAGTTTGTTATGACTTCCATATGGATCTATCAAGATCAAGCATGCTGCAGATGGCAGCATAGAGAAATATAAAAGTGATGAAATAGAAGATACACCAGATGGATTTCAAGACAGCTTTCTTGAATGGTGTAGTTGAAGAAGAAGTGTATGTGGAACAACCACTTGGTTCTGAGACACATGACAGGGAGTCATATATGTGTAGAACTTGGGTATGATGCACCACTTTCTAGGTATGGAGGTGTGGCAGAGTGCAGATGGAATATTCCTTGGACAAGGGAAGCATGCAGTAGAGATCCTGAAGAGGTTCGGGATGATGGACTACGAGGCTATGGCATCGAACCTGAAGCTTCTGTGTGATGCTTCATTTGAACCAATTGATGTCACTATGTATCGTCAGATGATTGGGTCCTTGATGTACCTGAAAAACATGAGACCAGATATTTGCTTTGCGGTGAACACATTGAGCCAGTTCCTGACAGATCCAAGGAGTGTTCACCTGGTTGCTATAAAGCATATTCTGAGGTACCTAAAAGGTACAGTGGATTATGGGCTTAAGTATGAAGCGAATCAAAAGTTTAAACTGCAGGGTTATGTTGATTTAGATTGGGCAGGCAGTGCTGCAGATAGGAAGAGCACATTTGGGTGCTGCTTCAGTATGGAATCAGGTGTGATCTCTTGGTTCAGCAGGATGCAGTCCTGCGTAGCACTGAGTACAGCTGAGGCAGAGTATGTTGCAGCCTGTTCAGCTAGTTGTGAGGATGTATGGCTACAGAAGATATTGTCTGAGTTATTTGATCTCCCGTTGGATGCTACTCGTATCCTTTGTGATAACCATAGTTGTGTGAAGCTGTCCGAGAACCCAGTGTTTCATGAAAGGTCGAAACACATAGAGATCAAATATCACTATATCAGAGATATGGTGCAGAGAGGAGCTATGAAGCTCATGTACATTGCAACGGATGAGCAGATTGCAGATGTGCTGATGAAGCCACTAGCTAGGGTGAAGTTTGAGTACTTCAGGGAGAGGCTTGGTGTTCTTCAGATTGATGACACTTTGAGGAAGAAGTGATGGACACATTTTTAGAAGCCATTCCAAGCATGTTGGAAGGAGGATCCTTCACATGGCTATGGATGTAAGCACTGGATGATGAGCATCAGGACGATGCTCCGGTTACTTCTTTGTATATGCATCATGTTGGATGTTGGATATGATCAGTTGGATCATTTATATATGTATGCATCATGTTGGATGTTGGATATGATCAGTTGGATCATTTATATGTATATGTATGCACGCATCATGTTCGATACTGGATATGATCGGTTGGATCATTTGTATCTATTTTGTACATGCATCATGTTGGATGCTTGGACCATGTATCTGTATATGTATCAGGTGGATACATTGTATGATTAGGTGGATCATGTATGGTGATATGTATCATGTATTTGTATGTGTATCAGGTGGATACACTGTATGATCAGGTGGATCATGTATGATGATATGTATCAGGTAGATACTTGGTATGCATCAGGTAGATGCATTGTATGATCAGGTGGATCATGTATGGTGATATGTATCATGTATTTGTATTTGTATCAGGTAGATACACTGTATGATCAGGTGGATCATGTATGATGGATGATATGTATCAGGTAGATACTTGGTATGCATCAGGTAGATGCATTGTATCATCATGCATGACGATCTTCATGATGTTGTTCCAGATGACATGCAGTAGGATGTTGCAGTGATGATGATCAGGATGATGTATGGTGAGTATCAGGTTGATACTCTATGGCTATGGAATAGGTTGTGCAGATAAGCATGTAATTTGTGCCCTGGGAGATTTGCAGATAGTCTTTCGAGGTTTTGCCTATGGTATGTAATTTGTACCCTGGGATATCTAGAAAATTCTCTTTCGAGGTTTTGCTTGGGAGGACATATAATTTGTGCCCTGGGAGATCTGCAGATACTCTTTCGAGGTTTTTCCTATGGCATGTAATTTGTGCCCTAGGATATCTGGCAGATGCTCTTTCAAGGTTTTATCCTATGGCATGTAATTTGTCCCCTAGGAGATCTGATAGGTTGAACCGTGTGCTCGTAATCAGTCCTGGGATTCTCTTTCAATATTTTTCCATGACCACATGTAATTTGTGCCCTGGGAGATCCGATAGGTTGAGCCTTGTGCTCGTAATCAGTCCTGGGATGCTCTTTCGAGGTTTTGTGGTGACCACATGTAATTTGTGCCCTAGGAGATTCGATAGGTTGAGCCGTATGCTCTTAATCAGTCCTGGGATTCTCTTTCGAGGTTTTGTGGTGGGGTCACATGTAATAAGTCCTGGAGATCTGGACAGGATGAAAAAGGCCTCAAATTCTCTTTAGGGTTCTTGCTAGTTAAGAGACTCTTTTAAGGTTTTGTGATGCACGTAATAAGTCCTGAGATTTGCACAGTATGGCCAATGATGACGAAGACCTGCAGATGGTGGGCCTACATCCAGTATGAAAAAGGACTGGCTCTATAGAACTTCCTATGACGAGTAGATTTAGAGATTGATTGAGATAGCAGTAGCAATGACGATGATCCATAGAAGATGACTTGTGCTAGAAGACATGTGTCGAGAAATACATTCCTAGTTAAGAGGGAGTGTTGATGTATATGTAACTTCGGAATGTATTTCACATATATGTATATTGTATTCCTATAGAGATGTTATTATTCCCCTATATGGAAGTGGTTGTATTCCTATAGAGATGTTATTATTCCTCTATACGGAAGTGTTGTCATTTATATTATAAGTGTCTTAACTTATACTTGATGGGTTATTAGACCACCTTGTTGGGGTCGGCCCTGTATAAGTCATGTGGGTCAAAGGGTTATTAGACCACCCTATTGGGGGTCGGCCATGTGGGTCAAAGGGTTATTAGACCACCCTAGTGGGGGTCGACCCAGTCAGCATTATGTTGAGTGGTTAAGTTGAGGCCGACCTAGTTGAGTAAAGGTCAAGTCAAGTTAGTGTATAAATAGAGAGTGTGTCTCTCTCATTTTACACATTCTATTCTCTCACTCACACTTGGGAGAGTGGCGCACTTGTGAAGGAGGAGGCTCTACTACTAGGAGAAGACTATATCTTGTATTCTGGTTGTATCATTGCTATATCTATCTCTGAGGAAGTTATTGGGGTTTTTCACCTTTATGGTTTTCCCCAAGTAAACTCTGTGTCTCTTGTGTGCTTGCATTATTGTGTCCATGATTGATATGCTATAGATTTTCTGTACATGTTGTTCTCTTAGTTAATATCCTAGATCAGATTGAAGTAAATTCTGAAAATTTAACAGAGCAGAATCTTACGGGTTTAACCTTTGGAGTTCCCGCTATGAGGATAGATGATGTTCCTCTCCATCTCCAGCGGCATACTGTAGGTGTGCTCGGCGTATTGGTCTACTCCATCGTAGGGTGGCTAGAGCCGTGGTATGCTACCATGAGCGGCGTGAGGAGCGTGAGGGTCGTGAAGATCGCGAGACGTCTCCTTAGACAGCAGTATTTACTTTTTTGCAGCATGTACACGATATGTACGCCAAAGAGCCAAATTTTGTATGGGACAGGATCCCAAATTTTGTCTTTAGACACAAACTTTGTCATATGTATTTAGAAAAACACTTTTATATGCGATTATATACATGTGGACTTATTTCTATGACTTATTCATTTACAATGGCTTGTGTGCTTGATTTATGATGTATGTTTTATGTATGGGCTAGATGCCAATCCAAAATGTAGTTAGCTAATGAGTCGGCTACAAACTTTAATTCTCTTGGTATATGTTGATATGAAATGTAATCAAAAGATCGTTCCAAGAGGTGTACCCTTCGAAATGAGCAAAGTAATATAGGATCGCGGACAGTGTAGATACGGTTTAAATGAGACACCACGAGTTGAGAGTCTAGAAAGACTGATAAGGACTCGATTCTGAGGGAAGCAACTTTAGTTAAGAGTCCAATAACTACATGGTACTCTGCAATGTTGTTGGTTGCGGGGCCCAAGCAAGTGCCTCCTGAAGATACCAACTCACCAGCAGGAGATAAATAACCCATGCTGCGGAAGCAAGGTTCCAGGTGTGTCGGATAGCACCATCAGCCAATCGATGACAGGCAGACATCTGCGCATAGAAGAACAAGTCGAGGTAAATGAAGATACATGAAATAAAATCCATGCACACACACACAAAAGAAAAATTGAAAACAAGGTAAGTACATTATGTACAACATGTCTCGCGAAGGATAAACCTACGCGTAGAAACGTTTTAGGTACAAGCCATTGCGGGGCCATGCCAAAGGGGTACCGTCACAGTCAACGACCTCGTAGGCTCCTTTTTCCAATACATGCTTTATGATGAAGGGACCGTACCACATAGACTCTAGCTTTCCTTTTCCTAGTTTGTCATGCATCAGGTCATATGTGAGTACGAGGTCGCTTTTGTTGAAAATCCGAGGTTGAACGGATTTATCATACTGTACTTTGACGCGTTTCTTATGGGATTCGTTAGCTAAAGCAACGTCACGCCGGGTTTTATCCAGCTTAGCTAGATACAGAAATCGTTCTTCTTCGAAAGTCGTATTGGGAAGTAGCTCAATGGCTATCTTCAGTGACGGAATTTCACATTCAATCGGAAAAATGGCTTCCAGGCCATACACCAATTGGAATGGTGTGAACTTGGTAGCACTTTTCATTGAGGTTCGGTAGGCCCATAATGCCGAGAAGAGAGCTAAGTGCCAATTGGACTTATGAGTACCCACAATGCACTGAATCATGCGTTTAAAAACCTTGTTTATGGCTTTGACTTGGCCATTGGCATGAAGGTAGTATGGGGTTGAGTTTTCATGACAAAAACCCAACTTGGAACTCAATTATTCAATCATATGGTTCCTAATGTGGGAACCATGATCGGTCACAATAGACTGTGGAACTCTGAACCTAGCTATGATGTGGTTGAATATGAATTGCGCTATTGTTTTACCATCTTCTACAGAAGTAGGCATCGCTTCAGCCCATTTTGTGAAATAATCGACAGCTACTATGACATAGCTATGCCCCCCGGCTGAAGTGGGATTACAGTGCATGAAATCGATGCCCCATTTGGCGAAAGGGCCGACGACAACAACAGGGTGGAGTGGAGCAGGATGCGAGTGTTTCTTGCTATGGAAGAATTGACAAGGTGGACATTTCTTTAACGTTTCAATGCAATCTTTGAAAATCGAGGGCCAAAAAATATCCTGCTCATAAAATCTTCTGGGTTGTAGCCATCCCAGAGAGATGAACACCACATGCTCTAGAGTGATAGTCATTAATAACATGTTTAGCTTCATCCAAAGTTAAACAACGTCGAAGAATGGTATCGACACCACGGCGGTAAAGGGTATCATTGATGATGAGGTAATACTTGGCATGATGTCGGATACATCGACGTTTATCGCGGTTAAGTTTGGGTCGAAAATGTTGGGTTTGGAGATAGAGTATGATATCCCCATACCATGGATCGTACGTGCCAATGAGGAACAACGATTCATCAGGGAGAGAATCGATGGGCTCTGGTTGCTCAGTGGCATGGGGCAAAGTACAAATCAACTCTGCAAAGATCAAATATTTCTTGGATTTTGCCTTGGCAAATTCCAAGTCAAATTATTGAAGGACAAAAACCCAATGAGAGTATTTTCCCCCAAGCACTTGGCGAGTGAGGATGTAGTACACTGGATTGAAATCAGCGATGACAATGATTCGACGGAGTAGAATGTAGTGGCAGAACCTCTGGACAACAAAACCTGTAGCCAAATCCAGCTTTTCAACATGCGAGTAGTGGGTTTCGGAGTCGAGGAGACTCTTACTAAGATAATAAACCACATGTTCTATGCTGTTGGCGTCTTCCTAGACTAACACCATACCAATAGTGGAAGTGGAAGCTGTGAGATATAAGATGTAATCCCATGTGTAATTGGGGGGTTGAATCACGAAATCCTTAGTAAGGGTTGTTTTCAAATGATCAAAAGATCATTGGGATTTGTCGTCCAAAAAGAAGGGAACATTCTTTTTCAGAAGCCGCATGTAACCCTTAATAATCTCAGCAAAATTGCACACGAAACAACATAGAAAGTTTGCATGCCCTTGCAAACTTTGAAGTTCTGGTATGTTTATGGGTGAAGGCAGAGCTAGAATGGCTTCTACCTTCGCGGGGTCCAATCGTATACCATCTTTGGAGATTATGAATCCCAAAAGTCTTCCATCTTCAACACAAAAAACACACTTGTGTGGATTCAAACAAATATTGTAGCGGTGACACCTTGCAAAGATGGTGCTCAGATGATCTGGGTGATCTTCCCGAGTCTGAGAATGAGCAGGGAGGTCATCAAGATATGGTTTTACAATATGTTAATATCATGAAATGTGTATGAAATTGCCTATTGGAAAGTATCTCTATCTGATTATATCCAGAGAAGCCATCCATAAATGAAAAGATGACTCTCCCGGCGTAGTTATCGATAATATGGACAATGAATGGAGTTGGATAGTTGTCCTTCGAACAAGCTTGATTCAAATCATGGTAATCGACATAGACTCTGATCATGCCCTGTTTCTTTGCCACAGGAATGATATTAGACACCCACTCTGTCAATGGGACAGGATAAATAAAACCAGCATGCAGAATTTTTTCAACTTCTGCTTTGATAGTTGCTTCCTTGCGGGGATGAATGGGCCGGAGTTTCTGTTGAACTGGTCAGGCATCTGGAAAAGTTTGGATCTCATGGACCACGATGGAAGGGTCTATTCCTGGCATTTCTTCATAACTCCAAGTGAAGATGTCATGGAATGTTTTAAAATAGGTGGTATAGAACTCCAATTCAGTGGGAGTACATGTTTTTCCTATGTGAATGTTTTCCATGACCCCAGGGTTCACTGAAATGTTAATAGGAGTAGTTTCCATGAGGTTGGCCAAGTTTCCTTCGAAAATGATATCATCAACTGAAGTGGGAAACTTGGGCTTAACAATTTCAAGTGAACTACTGGGTTTGGTGTCTTGCTCGGTCGCCTGGATAGTAGGAAAAGAAGACCGATGGTGGTAATCTTCCCAGGGTGGTTCATTAACGCACATAACCTCCATAATTGATTCGTCAGAAGGAAAATCAATGTGAAAGGATCGATCGGTGATGACGATGGGCCAACCGCAGACGAGAGTTGTGCCATGGCGTGATGCGTAATAGGGTCGACCCAGTCTGTGGCTTAATGGATCACCTCATAAGTTGTGAGGTTCTTATTTAATGGCATGGAGTTGCCGTAGTTTTCAATCTCCGTAGGACTCGGTATCACCCAAGAATCATCGGATGGGGTGATATTTGATGATATCATTTTGACGGCTTGTACAGGGGATGTGAGCTCCAGGAATACTTCGATGAGGGAGGAATCCTTCATAAGACCAACGCCAATATCCTCGAGGTGGAACTGATATTGGCCCAGTAATGGAACAGTGTTGGCGGAGTTCGAATGAGTGTCAGGAGTACAAAAGTATAACTGATCTATAATGACAATCCTCCCTTGGTGGGGAAATTGTACTAATCGAAAGACAGAAGATGCAACGGTGGTCATGGCATAAAACCAATTCCGATTGAGTAGAAGATTATAATCCAATGGTGCATCTACGACTTCGATGTGTATAGATACTTTTTTCCCCCCTAGTTCAACATCGATCATAGGAATGAGTCTGTACAGTTGAAAACCATGTCTGTCAAATGCTTTGAGAGTAGTGGGAGAAGTTGTAACTTCAGGGGTGTTGGTTGTGGAGCCATATCTTCCAGTCTCATAGATGATGATTCAGCTGTGTCCGTACCCTAGGTTTGGTTATGATCCCGGCCCGACACTCAGGGGGTCCGGGGGGCACGAGGGCCAGCTCCCCCGAAAAAGGGGGTTCGGGGGTAGAGTCCCCGAGGAAAATTTTTGGGGTTGTTTTCACCACCAGTTTTCAAGCCCATGGTTTTGGGTAACCCGTGGTATTTTCCCATTGTATTTCCCTTATAAAAGAAAGACATTGTAACAAGGCTAGGGTTAATATGTAATAGGTTTTATTCATTGCAAATATCTCTAAGATTAGGAGAGAAACTGTGATACAGTGAAGAGGAAGTGTAGCAGTTGTGTTGCAGGTTGTATCCCTTCACTTTGTTGGACATAATAATAATAAGGACTGGAAACTTCAGTGTGGACGTAGCCCAAGTTGGGGTGAACCACGATATATCTGTGTCTCTCTTGTAGTGTGTGTGTGATTATATTTGCATTTCTGTTTATTGTTATTGCTTTGCGATCCTATTTTTCTAACAAGGGGAGCCTATGGCTCTCCAACAATTCAAGGACATGATCGATGTGGAAGCGCCTTCGTCTAAGACAGTGCGATGATTGTTGTTTCCATGGATCTTTGTTTGGACCTGGAAGCCTAATTGGTGAGAAAGTCGAGGTTTAAAATACTCCAAGTTAAACATAATTGTGTTTGAAGTATCTGGGTCCATTGCCCCCAGTGCTGAAAGTAAGGTTCTACGCTGCGTGGGATAGTGTTGGAGAACCTCGAGAGTCGACATCGTGCATGGTGCTTGAGCTAGGTCCTCAACAATATTGTAATTTTGGGCTGCTCTCACATTAGTATTAAATGTTGCGTTTTGGATGGTGCCCTTGGGTGGGTGCAGCACTGTGCCTGTGACAAGTCTCTCAATGTGGAGATGACCATTGGGGGCAGGGATGATAGGATCTTCAGAAGGAGACTTGCCATTGGTTTTCTCTGGTTTGTTTGAACTTGAAGGAGGTATCGTATGTCCTTGCTTGAGTAGATAGATTGATCTCTTCGTTACTCGTCATCAGAATTTCACGGTTTGCGGACATTTCTCCGTGGGGTGGGTTGTTCGGATTGCCCCCTTGTGAGGGATCATGGGAAACCATCTGCTGTTGTTGCTGAGGGAAAGGATCGGTTAACACTGCCAGGCGGGAGGATCTTTTAACAAATTTGTTGACTTCGTCCTTGTAGGGATAGTCAAGTTTGTAGTGATCTTCCTAGCAAATCAGGCAGGGGAACTTTCTTTCTGGCATGGTTTGGGATTGTTGTTAGTTGGTTGCAGCTTGGGGTTCTCCTGTTGGTTAGAAGGTTTCTTGGATTTTCCATGGTGTTTCTTCTTCTTTCTCCCGAATGGTTGTGACGTGGATTGAACCGCGTTCACCTCGGATGAGAGAGCAGGAGAGGTAGAATATTTGGAAGTAGCCTGGGGTGGAGAGGGGGAAGCAGTAGCTTGCTACCCCGTCGGTTTGGTGGCAGGTTGAGCCTTAACTGAACTGACAATACTGTCGATGGGGGGTTCAGTGGCAGGCTTGGTTGGATCAGTGGTGGTGCGGGTGGAATGGGGAATAAGCTTGTATAAAGTTCCGGATTGGGTATATACCAAATCCATATACTGAGCACGAGAAATCGCTTGTTCCTCCGTGATAGGTCCGACCATGGCAATATCCCTAGTGATGGGAGCTAGAAAGGACTTTGTGAACCAATTAGTGAGTAAATGGTATGGAATGGGTGCCTTGATTAACCTGCGGCGTCGACGCCACTCATGGATATGGTCGGAGATGTGCATAGAATTGGTTTGATGTAGTGAGGTCAACAGGTCTGTTCGAGTCTCGTACCAGATGGGGAGCTGGAAATGTGTCAGAAATTGCATAGCCAAGGTATTGAAAATGTGAAAGTAGTGTTGTGGCAGCTCGATATACCACTTTGCTGCCGTGTCAGTGAGAGTACACTGGAAGATCTGTAACCAAATGGATTTGTCCATCAATGATTTCGATGAACACCAAAGATGGAAGGTCATTACCTGGTTCTTGGGGTCTTCCCCAGGTTTGACATCGAACTTAGGAATGTCCAATCGTAGTTTGGATGGGATGGGTGGCCAATGTGGCTCATGCCATATGGGATCGTTGAAAAGCCACGAAAAATCGCGTAAGTCTAGTATAGCCAAGAAAGGAATTTGACGATTGGGCTGTGGGTATAAGTAGTAATTGCATGGTGTAGGGATGCCTGTAGGACCCTACACAACATACTGCTGCATATTGTACCCATACATGTTTCCCGCAAGATACTGTTGGAATTTCTTAGGATAGTAGATCATTTGGTTAACCGGTTGTGTGTTCGAAATCATGGGATTTATCATTTGACTCGGAGTCACAGTAGTAACCAGTTGTTGAACGTTATGCTGAGTAGGGATGACGGGTATAGTTCCCTGGGGTTGTTGCATCCTAGGGATGTTTCCCATTCCTTGTTGGGCTATGGTTCCTTGGGATTGTTGTGTCCCAGGAATGTTTCATGTTCCTTGTTGGGGTATGGTTCCTTGGGATTGTTGTGTCCCAGGGATGTTTCTTCCACCTTGATTGGGTGGAGGGTTACCCATACCAGGGTTAGGGGATGCCTGAAAGAATGGTGTCCATGGAATATTGGTTCCACGTTGATAAAGGGGTGTAGGATGAAGCGATGGGTTCCATGGAGTATTCGCAATTGAAGGATAAGGAATGCCAGAGTTTTGGTTGGGGGGAATATAAGGTTGAGTAGGTTGCCCCCCATATTGATTCCAGTTTCCGAACAAAGAGTATCCCCCACTCTGTGGGTTTTGGGATCCCCAAGAAGGAAGTGTACCTGACGCGGGATGTTACAAATAGGATCCGGTTGGGATACCGGCATGAAGTTGTCCACTACCAGGTGGATTATACATGCCTAACTGAGCAGAAGCTGCTGATTGAGAGGGTTGTTGTATGGTGCCAATGGGGGCGTTAACGAGTGGTGCACCTCCAATAAAAGGGCTCTGTTGAGCTGATGGGAAAGAAGAAGGTGGTTGTTGAGTGGCCCTGCTTTGAATGGTACCAAGGGGTTTGCCTCAGCAGGTGGGTTAGATGGTCCAGCAGGAGGAGGTTGGTGACTGGGACCAGTGTTCCCAAAAGACGTTTGTCCTCCTACAGGCGGGTTGGATGGTCCACCTAGAGGAGTTTGGTTGTTGGGATCGATGGTTCCAATAGTCGGTTTTCCTCCTCCGGAAATGGTATAGATGGTGGTCGAAGATGAACCTTCGGTCAACATGGATGATCCAACAGTATGACTGGATGTTCTTCCAATACTAGAAAGGTGGGGTATGGTCATTTAGCCAACGACGCCAAAGGTGCCGATTTGTGGGGGGGTTTTTCCATGCATTACAAGCGGGGATGGAAAGAATACTAGGTTATCCCTCATAAGTGGTGTGTCCCTTGAAGGTATGCCAAACACATTGGATGGTAGAAAATGTGGGGAATTTAACCGAGGGGTATTAGGAGTCACGTCCACGGGGTCTTGAAAAATAGGAGGACCATCGAGTGCTTGGCCCGGATTTGTATCCTATGAGGGGTTAAAAATGTGAGTTGTATGTTCGGGGTTCAGAAATAGATCGGGTAAAGTAAAATCTAAAGGTTCGGAGCCGTCAAGATAGGAATGATGAAACTCTGTGCTAAATAGAATGTGGCATGCTCGGTAACCAGGAGGACGGGTGGCAGGGGGGTATTGGGAAGCCGATGAGAGCATTTGCTCTATATCATGTTTGAATTGTTCCGAAGCTAAATGGGATTTAGGAAGACTAACCATGCTAGATTGGATTGACTCCATAATCTCTTGTCCTGAGGGGAGATCAGGTAGGAATATGGTGAATGGCATGTTGCTAGAAGAATCAGTTTCCTAAGTGTGAACACCTAACGGTGCAGTGGTGGCAGGCGGAGGGTCCGCCTGGGAAGTAAAAAAGTCAAACTCAGGTTCAAAAGGTGTGTTAGGTAGTTCAGTTTCTTCAATAACTTCAATGTATCCGTCTAGGACTAGAATCAGCTCAGACACATCTTCGTCAGATCCTTTGATAGTTCCAAGAGATCCTTCAGGAACATCGTAGAAAGTGTCTGTTGGCGGGGTAGTGCTAACATTTGGGAGGGTGATAGCCTCCGGTATAGTATCATGTACAGTACTAAATTCAATAGCTGCGGTGTTGTCCACTATGGGAGGTATTTTTGGAATGACAGTGGGTTGAGTGACAGCCAGAATCTCAGGTGTGTTACTGGTTTCAGGAACTACAAGAGGTTCTGAGACCGTGTTGTGAGTTACAGTTATAGGAGGAACTGAAGATGTAGTGCAGATAGGTGGTGGAACATTCCCCCGGCCAGCGCCATGGATGGCAGGGGTAGGAATACGTGATGCAGGTGGACCAGAAGTCCATGGTGGTGGTGGTGGGATTCGTCCCTGTATTCAATGTGATCTCCGTGGATCAGACATGATGATGGGAATATAAGTTCAGGGGATAGTCTCGTAGAAAAGAACTCAAAAACCCTAAAGCAACCAAGTGTGCAAAAGGGGAGTTAGAAAAAGGCAAGGCTCACAGGACAAAAAAGAAAGCTCTAAAAACTATACTGAGATTGGCGTCACAGTAAGCGAGCTAAAACAAAAGTGGCTAGAATTCCAACACGTAGTCACTCAAAAGAAAAATGACCCTCTAAGAAGATGAAATAGCAAGCAAAACCTCCTAACTAAGAGCCGGAGACCTTAACAAGTTGTATCATTCGCAAGGTAATGAAATCCAAGTCGAACAATACAAAATGAGAGACCAATAATGGAAGGATATCCCTCTACCGAAGGGATCTGGGGTAAAGAGCCCCAAAAGAAAAGTTACTAAGTTACCTCGTTCATGGCACGTCGGAGAAGGATACTGGCACTTCTGCCTTATCACCCTTGTATCACCAGTATGGTGGCCGAAAAATACAAGGAAGACAATGGATTGATATGCCTAAGGAGATAAGTGGAGTGCAGTATTCCACAAATTCCATCCAGAACCAATCCTCGCGGCTTACCCCTGAAACGATGGGAGGTCCTCTCCACAAACTAGTCGATGACCGTGTCAATAAATACTAGAGGATTTTAGCACTCTAGAGGACAAAAACTATGTCTCAAATGATAATGACAGGGGGGAATTATTTGGATGCCTATCCCCAGTGTCATACCTAACTAACAAGTTATTTTTCTCCTCAAGTGAGGTTACGGTGTATTGAGTTAGGGAGTGTAAATTTTAGTGGTTGTATTGCTCAATCGGGTAAATGGAAGTGAAACTTGTGGTGTTGTGATGACTAAAACCATGCAAATGAAAATGAATCGAAATGAGCTTTTCTATTTGATGAAATCTAGCTAGAGAAAAGGGAGAGTTCTTCGGTCACAATGCATGAACTTTTTCAAAAACAATGAAAAACCACTTCAAAAACAAACTTTTTTGTTTTCTTTTTTCAAATAAGCCAAACTGAATGAAAACTACTTTCAAATGTGACTGATCTACAATTATTGAAGCTTTTAAATGAGAGATTATCTGACAAGCAATGACAAGTGATTCACTTCCTAATATGCAAAAGTATAAACTGGATCTTTTCAATAAAAGCAAGACAATGTTCTAAAAGAAGATTTCCAACATGGATTTTGATAACAGGGATGGAAAAATATTGCTACAAGAACAATGTGATCTTTAAAATTGTATAATCAAGGAAAGATAAACAGTAATAGAAACTTTATTATCATGAAAGGATCAAGCCAATGCAAGAATCATGAGGAGGTGGTCAATATGGGTATGATGTCACTATCTCAAGAAATCCAAGCTCGAATACAAATGAAAACAAACCATAAAAGACTTTGCAACTAAATTGAACAGTGACAGGGTATGTAGACAAGAAGAAATAGGTAAGGAAAAAATATGTATGGTGATAATAGTGATCACGAACCCCAAGATGGAAAAGGTGTCTACACAACTTCAAACAATGAAATGCAAACACTGTACTGCAGCTACGCAGGTTGCAGAGGTCTGGTAAGCAACACAGCAAGAACCAAAGGCATAAAAATTAAGAAATGACCTGTAGGAACCGAACAAACTGAGAAACAAACTTATTTACAGAGATTATCGCGTGGATAACATAAGCCCAGGAGCAGGACTAGTAAATTATCGTGCTCTAGAAAGACTAAAGGGCACGGTAAACTAGTAATTACCGCTCTGTAGGCTGTGATGGGGGTGCGATAATTATCAAAAAGAGAAAAAGGGCACAGTTTGAAAAAAGGTTTTGACTTTTCAAGGGTTTGCAGACCCAGAGGACATACTAATTGATGACATGGATCTCATGCAGAGGGGAGGGGGACGAAAGGAGATCAAGGAGGCCAACTTTCAAGACTGGTTTGAAGGAAGAGCAATTTCACAGTAAAAAATGAATGAAAAAAAAAAAAAACTCAAACAAAAGGGGTTCAAACTAGCGGGGTCGCCTGTTTTTGTTGTAGAGATTTCTTCCTACGGGTAAGAAAAATCCCTCTTAGGATAAAGTGACAAAGATCAACTCTAGGCTAAGAAAAAAAGGAAACAAATGCTACCTCATTCCCTAAATCTAAATTAGTGTTTCCAGTTCTAACATTTGATAGATGAGAAAGAAGGAAACTGACCTTCTGTTCCAATGTTTGTCCAATCAAGTCTTTGACCCCGAAGTCCTCATGATGAACCTGTAGAGATAAACATGACAAACAAGTGCACACTATCTTCCAAATAACTGAATCACAAGTTAGATATATATTCTACTAAATACAATTTATGTAAATGAATCATGATCAATACACATAAATAGGGAAACAAGACAAGTTATATCTTATTGAGAAATCAAGAGTGCTTACAAAGTAGTTCTGTAATGACCCTTTTTCAAAATTCTATTAAAATGCCAATTTTTCCACTTTTTCCCCAATTTCGACCTTTGACTAGTTTAACTGTTTTGACCTCCAAATCAACCCAAATGCTCCCAAATATTATGTAGGAGTGTATGAATGGTATTTAGACTTGAATATCAGGTTCAGGGATGTTTTATGGCCCTACAAATACTGCTGCAAACTTGATTTGTATTCTGATCAATATAGTTAATTTTGACTAGTAATTTGTGCATCAAATCCCCCCCGGGTAACATTGAAAATGGCCTTCCAAATGCCTCCAAACTCCCACAAATTTATGAACAGAGGTATATAATGTGTTAAGTATGTGATTAAGGTCTCATATGCACCATTAATTGATTTTTAATACTGTTCTAACTCTCTCACATTCAACAGCAAAAACCCCCAATTCGACCCTTGGGGAAATGGCACTATTTCACCTCCCAATACAACTAAACTGAGTAAAAATGCTTCAAATGCTCAAGTACAGTACATGAAAATTGTAGAAGACATCCATGGAAGTATATTTATCACAAATATATCAGAGAATCATCCATCCATTCGAAATAATCAACATTATAGTGTCATACATCAATGCATTGGGGAAATGGACATTGTTTGCTCATTAATCAATAGTTTTGCATACAACCAGTGGGTATTTAGACCTGAGACTTTCTGAATATTAATAACAGATGATATGAATCTATTACAATCAGAAATATATAATGAGAAGCTCTCTCAAGAAGCACAAGTGCTCACCAAAGACGCCCTCCCTTAAGGAGCATGAATATGCCTTCAAAACTGGAAATGGTGGAGAGAAAGTGATGCACTAAACCAAACCATGAAACTTCCTGTAGCTGCTACCTGCAAATACAAACTCCATTAAAGCACCATGAAAGACCTGAGTGGCCTCTCCAAACACCAACTTGGATGGGAATCTTTCACCCTTGAAATTGGCTAAGGCAAGAAACTAGTCATCCACTAGCTCTCTCTTCACAAATGCAATTTTTCTCAAATCATCAAAAGCCATTCTCATTCTTCATTTCTACATTTTATAACCAACATTAGCCTTCTAAGGGTCTAAATCCTCTCAATAGATTCAATATATTTCCATTTAGGAAATATTCCACATTTGCCACTTGTCTCCTAGTTCCAACCTTCCATCTTCTCCCAAATTCGATTTTGAGTCTCTTTGGCTTCTCCAACTCCCAAATTCGCCTTCCTTGAGCCTATTTTTGGTGCTGACATGTCATAGTGGTCAGATGTCAGAGGTTAGGTCTGCAATTTGTCATAGTTGTCATAGATGATCCATCATTGGTGTCATAGGGCTAGGGAATCTAGCCCAAGTGTCCACAAACTTCTACTTTGACTCTTTATCTTCCATGGAGGTTACCAATCATTCCCAATTCGACCTAAGATGCTCAATGACATGTGTTATGACTTACCAACTCACCCAAGAGTGTTCAAATTCCCATTAATTCGAATTTGCAAAAGAGAGATACCATGTATTATGAAAAATCAAGTTAGTGTGGGTCCCACCACCTCCATATGTCTCCAAAACCACTTGCCACTTAGAATTTATCTTGAATTTATTTATTCACCATATTTATTAAATGATTGAACCCCTCTAATGTCTAAATATCATTTATTAGCTTCCTTATTACCATCCCACATGTGCCCATCCAACCTAGGAAACTAGTAGGATTGATGGGATTGTCTTACTATGCACTTATTTGAATGGGGACATTACAAGTTCCTTGATGTGCAAGCCCACTCCAGCTCCAATTCATTCCTCTATATATCTCTACAAAAGGCTTATGATCATAGGTTTGATGCCCCAAAATTCCTCCCTCTAGCCCATGGAATGCCTCTCTCTAATAGGATTAGGAAGGGTTAACCAACAAGAGAGTATAATGGATCTAGAGAGTGTTTAGTGGATCAGGCCTGCTAAACAGAGAGGGGGTTGGGATCGAATCAAAGGTGGAAATACCAACAAAATATCTCAAAGGTTGAGATCCCAAGGTCCATGGAAAAAAGGATAAAATGGATTATCATGCCCCTAGGCTTGAGCATAACACGGTATTACCGCGCCCTAGGGTAGAAGCAGAACTTGGTAACCCTAATTATCACGCCCCATCAATTGTGCAGAGCATGATAATTCCTGCAGATGAGGTATGTCTGGGTGACACATGGCAAGCATGGTGTTGCTTTCAGTGTTCAGGCAATATATTTCACTTCTCGATGTCCAGATGGTCATTAAGGGGAAATGTCGTTTAGGTCGCTGATGCAAGGATGCAACACTAGGATTTAATGTGTAATATTGAGGTATAACAATAGCCAAGTAGGCAGTAGCCAAAGGGTCGACTCTCTTATGACATAAGAAGTATTACTTCTATGTTGGATGGTTGATCAATACAAAGAGAGATATATTATTTCCCTATCTTTGAGCTTGATGGATTCAAATTTTTGATGTGCATAGTTAGTATCTTCTATTGTTTTTCATATCTTCCGTGTATGTATGATCTACAGAGCTATTCTGAGTTTATATGAGTGCTTATGCTTAAATGTATTTCTTCTATGGTGATTAGTAATTGGAGTATTCATGTTGATTTATCTTTAAGTTATACCTCATATTATTCAGTGTTGTTCTGTGTTTCATTTTGTAAAGACAGTTGAATTCCTCTCTCAGGCTCAATACGTCATTCTATAAATGTAAAATAAAGATTTACTTTCACAAGTACCTTTATCTTGCACCATTCCATTTTCCATTTGCTACTCAAAAGTCTGATTTATTGGCACATTGAAATACTACCCATTAACCTTTCAAGATCAGAATTCTACATTGTTTCTGTCATTTATGTTGTGATTCAGTAATGTTTTCAGAAGTGATTATTGATGCCCAGGCACAGTTCTAAAAAAAAGCTTTAGAACGTCTCCGGGACTAACACCGTGAGAGGGAGGAAGATCGCACACAGAGAGAGCACACATTTTACTTATGTATAGTGTATAAGGTTGAGGCCACCGACTAGTTTAGTTCATTTTATTTGTAATTCACATTCTAATTGATTTGAAGTAATAGAAGCTAGCTTCTGGAATCTTGTTTACATCCATTCTTTGTAAGCATTGTGTGTGTCATGTTTTATTGTTAAGCAAGAAGGTCCCGACTAACCTGCCTTGTGCCAGTTCAGAAGAGAATATGGGGACTAAATCCTAAGTTTATTTTAAGAATTTTATCAATCATGTGGTTGTTTAAATAATCACTATATTGTTACTCTCTTTTTCCTTTTCAGGTACTTTCGGAACACAAATGGATTCGTAAATTTTAAAAGGAATAATTTTTTTTATGAAATAGAATAATAACTTAAATGAAATTTACTAACTGGAAAAAAAAAACCACATAAAAGAAACATAACGACACATATCCCCCCTAGGGGGGATGGGGTGTGGGTGTATGTCTTCCCACTCACTTATTTTGTTACAATAATTACAAATAATTTTTTTTTTCCTTTGTAGAATAGGAAACACAAGTTTACAAAAATTGAGGCTTTAAAAAACCCACAGAACAAGTAGCAAGAGGGGGGTTATATATAGAAAATGCTAAAGTAACTAGTAACTAGAAAAGTAAATTTTAGTTTTGCAAAATGAAGAAGGAGAAAAGCCACTTGATGCTAGAACTTGGGAGATGGAGTTTTTCATAGTGGAGCACAGGGGGGTTATATATTTTTGAAAATCTTGGAGAGGAGGAAGATACAAACAAGATCAACCTCTTCTTCAACTAAGATAACCTGCAACTTGGACAAGAAATTGCATAGAAAAGTGATTAGAAAAACTTGGTGTTACCTGCCACAGAAACTTGGAAAAACAAGATCATTAAACAAAATAATAATGTAATTCTACGAGATCTGAAACAAATATACAGTAAGATTTGCAAGGAAACAAGCTATTAAATCTTACCCTACCAGGAGATAGCTCCCCTTCAAAGGCCCAACACAACCACCAAGAATGCAAGAAAAGTACATATCGGTCACTTCATGAGCACAAAACAATATTCATCCACACATGAAAATGCTACACCGTTTTTGAACTCCAAAGCCTTTATTCAAAATAATCAACAGTATTACAATAGAAGCATCCTTTCAGTTCTCCTTCCTCTATTTTTTGGAGAGAGCACTTGCTTAAATAGATGGAGCCAAGCATAAGGGTTGTACAAAAATAAGAGTGAGTTGTAATGACTTGGAAACGGATGCAAATCAGATTACTTCCAATTCCTAACTCCACTTACTTGCTTTATCTTACAACTTGCCACTTTTTCTTGAGAGTTGCACCCCCCACTTGGAGAGAAAACTCATCTTTCCTTTATTTGCCGACAAAAAAACTCCAGAGTGTTTTAGAAACCTTAGGAATGTTGCCACTTTAGTTTGCCAACTAATAAAACTCACTTTCAACATGTTTCTGAGCTTTTAGAAATTGTCGGTTTCTTTATTTTCTCCATTTTTTTTGGTCTTTTTACTATTTTCGAATAATATTCAATTTTGGAGATAAATAATTACTCTAAAACTTAAGAAAGTGGGTATAGGGGTAAAGTGGGTGCTCTGAGTTAGAAAATGAGCACCCCCATGGTAAAATCGAACTATAAACCACACTTTTATTACATTTTTTTTGTATTTTTCCAATTAAACTATTAAAAAATAGTCTAATTTTACGGGAAATAAAATAATTTTTCAAAACTTAAAAAAAAATCCTATGGAGACCCACATGTCCATATGAATCAATATTTATGTCTAGCATGTTTAAATACATTGAGATGTAAACTTTAATAACCTCCCAATTCCTAACCATCAATATGACCATTCCAGCTTTAGAGAAGTAGCTGAAAAACTCGAAAATTATAAGTCGTTTATTCAACAACATATAATTAACAAGGAAAAAACACCTTAGAATACCCAGCTTGATGTTTAAGTCCTAGGAAGCTTAGTCCTTGATATAAAATTACCATGCTAGTACACTTTATTACAACCCCCACGAGACATGAACATGTGAAGAAATTAAAAAAAGGGTCCCTGAAAAAAGGCCTAATGGACTTCAAAATATGGATATGAGCTTGTAACATGTTCAAACTTTATCGGCTCGCTTGAATGTCCAACTAAGTACAACTTAGCTGGTAACAACTCGGATGCCAACGGAATGCGACCTAGTTCTCTCACCTTGGTGGAAAGGAGTTGCGACTGAGTTTGTTTAAGTGCTGCGACATCTCACCTCGATGGAAAAGGAGTTGCGACCTCTCTCTGTTGCATTGAAGACAGTTCTTGTATTGTGGAGAGCCGGTAGAATCCTCTTATATCGGGACTAGTGTGTGGTTACATTTAGAACATTGATTGTTAACTCGCCCTATGATGAACTCTCTCTCTTGGTGACTATGTGTTGAAGCATTAATAATTTTTTGGTGATGGTTCTATCCGTCTATGTGTGGGAACCGGCATCTCAAGTACAAAAATTAAGACCAATTTTTAAGTCTATCACTTGATTCGAGAACCCTAAATTACTTAGGAGCTGCTTTGTGTTGTATGTGGCCTGGAACTGAGATCTCTCCATCAGATCGTGGAGCTACTGATATCACCATTGTTTCTTTAAAATACCATCTAAAGCATTAATAAGATTTGATTTTCCATTTCATGTTGGGTTGATACTACGTGGATATTATCAAGGTGTTGATGTGGCTACATATGAAGTGAATATTGTGTGGAGACCTAGGTAAAGAGCTACATACAAGCAGTTTCTTGTGCAGTCATGGTGACACACATATGCATTAATACCAGTCCGAAAGGGTGTGATGAAGACCAGTGTTGTAATTTTTATAGGTGTTGCGTGAGCTTATTGGTGTAGAGTAAGCATTGGAGAACCGTTGTTGTGCACCATGAACCCTTGCAATGTTGTTGGCGTTGAAAACTGAAGAGCAATTTTGTTGCTATATTCAAGTTTGAAGACTGTTGACAGGTGCTACAAATTCAATGTATTGCTCCAATTTCTCTCTACTAATAAGAGTTGCGACCTCTCCTTTGTTTGTGGATATTGAGTGAGCTGTGTCTACTACAATTTTTCACTTCTTTGAAAGAACTAAGGTGTCTCTCAAAGCTATGTTGTTGTTTATCTCTGTGTTTTTTCTTAAGCTTGTGGAGCTATCTTGGAGTTAATGTGAATACCATTTGGTGAGCTATGTACTGAGAGCTCATTTGAGAATGGGATAAGGATGCCATGAAGAATGCATTGAATTATTTGAAATCTGACTTCTCCAAGCATGAAGACTGTGATTTCTCTCCAAATATATGTTGCATGTTTCTTTGAATCATTGAGTTACCATTTTGAAAGTGTGTTGAAGCATTGGAGTTGTAGCGTGGCTATCTCTCCCAGTTTTTCACAACATGGAGTTTAAAGTAGATCGTGAAGTATTTGTATCAGAGTTCATAACACACAAAATTCAAATGGGCCCTGCAATAGATTGAATGTTCTAGTTCATTTTAAGAGAATTCTTGCATTTGCATGCGATAAGAAATGCATGCGATATTTGAAAGTTGCTCATTCGAGTCCAAAGAAAGAAGCAAAGTATTGATTCTTGGTAACATCTCTCCATGCTCTTATTGGTCAATTGTTTATGTTGGTCAATGCTTTAGATAGAATTGACTTGGCATCCAACTACCATTTGCTTGAAGAGTTGTGTAAAATTTGAAAATTATTCGAAGCCAAGAAAAAAGAGTCACTAATTTGAAAACGATTGAAGAATGCCTTTGATATGATTTAAAGAATCTGCGATTTGAATACAGCCTGTGTGGATTTTTTTGATTGAAACACTTATGAAGTCAATTCCTTAAGTAAAGAGTGATGTGCGTATCCAAATATGTTGAAGTTTGATTTGGTGAACGGTTGGGGTATTGTTGTAGATATTTCTCCCTACGGATAGGTAGAAACTCTCTTAGGTTAAATTAGTCTTGACTGACTTTAAACTAAGACAAAAAGATAACAAATGCTACCTTGAATTCCTAGATTCAAACAAATGCTTCAATATTAGACTGTTGAAAGAAATGGAAGAGGTTTAACTGACCTTTGATTTAATCACTCGTCCTAATTATTGCTCTAATCCTCAAGTACTCGCGAATGAAACTTTTGGGATGAATCAAAGTACAAGCACATACAATCTTTCTAGAAACTTGAGATATATGTTAGAATCTAAATCTATCACAGAAACAAATCATGTAATTGAAACAACATCAACACACACAATTTGGGAAACAAGACAAGTTATATTTTTTTATTGCAAACTTGAAGTTACTTACAACAGTTGCTTGATGTCCAAGCCAACACCTAGCTCCAAGTGATTTCTCCTCTAGATATCTCCACAAATATATAAGTGTAATGTCCCTTATTAGGAATTTTATTAAAATTGCAATTTTGCACTTTTTTCCTTGGTTCGACCTTTGACTAGTTTCGATCTCTACGTCCCAAATTTGCCCCAAATGATCCCAAATATTATGAGACGGTATATGAATGATATTAGAACATAAATATGTGTTTCAGGGATGCCTTTGTACCTTTAAAACACTTCTTCAAATACTCTTTCAATTCTGGTCAATGTAGGTAACTTTACTAGTGATTTCCCTTTGACTAGTATTGGTCTCTAAGTCTCAAATTGACTCCAAATTCCTTCAAATATTCAAGGAAGGTTTATGAATGATATTAGGAATTGAATATTATGTTAAGGGATAACATATGGCCACCAAAATACCTCTGCAAACTCTCTTAATATTTTGGACCAAGTATGCAATTTTACGAGTAATTTGGGGTTCAAATCCCCCTAAGGTAAGTACTGAAAATGGCTTCCCAAATGCCTCCAAACCCACTCAAATTTATGAAAAGAGGTAAGTAATGTGTTAATTATGTTATTAAGGTCTCATATGCACCATTAATGGTTTATTACAACTGTTCTCACCCTCTCCCATTCAACTGCAAAAATCCCCAATTCGACCCTTGGGGAAATGGCACTATTTCTTCTCCCAATGCGATTAAACTGAGTAAAAATGCTTCAAATGCTCAAGTACAGTACATGAAACTTGTATAATACATCCATGGCAGTATATTTATCACAAATATATCAGAGAATCATCCATTCATTCGAAATCATCATCAATACATTGGCTCACAACAAGGTAGTGGGGAAATGGCATTGTTCTTCCATTAAAAATGAGATTTATACATTTCTACTTGGCATTTCGACCTGAAATTTTTTGGATATGAAGAACAGAGTATTTAATTCATTTTAAAAAATAAATTGGGCATTAGAAGCTCCCCCAAAGAGTGCAATAGCTCACCAAAAATGCCCTCCCTCAAGGATCAAAAATATGCCATCAAAACTAGAAATGGTTGAAGGAGAGAGCTGCAATAGAAGAAACCATGAGCTGCCCTGTAGATTACACCTGCAAATAAAGACTCCATTAAAGCTCCAAATGAAAGGTCTGAATGGCCTTTCCAATTTCCAACTTGGATGGGAATCTTTCACCCTCGAAATTGGCTAAGGCAAGAAACTAGTCATCCACTAGCTCTCCCTCTTCACAATTGCAATTGCAAATTATAAAAATAATCAAAATATGGTTTCATTATTTGTTATTGACATTTATAAACTTCTAATGTCCTCCCTAGGTCGAATTCCTTCCAAGAGACTCATGCCAACTCATGTTGGGAAGAGATTCCAAAGAACGCCACTTGCACAACAATTCCTAGTCTCCCACTTCCACCAAATCACATGTGGAAGCATCTTAGCTTCCCTAACACCCTTGAGTGCCCTCTTGGAGTCTATTTTTAGCCCTGACATGTCATATATGTCATATGTCAGCCTTCAGGTCTGATTTGTGTCATAGGTGTCATAGCATCTTCATTATTGTTGTCATAGAGCTAGGGAATCTAGCCCAAGTGTCTCACTAGCTCCAAATTGACTCTTCCTCTTCCATGGGAGTTACTCTTCCTCTATATTTCGACCTTGGATGAGTCATGCAATTAATAATACCTTTTGGATTCCCCCAAGTATGTTACCATTCACCTTGAATTCGAATTGGTGAGAGAATGATGCCAAATGTAGTGGAGAAATCTAGCCATATGTGGGTCCCACTTCCTCCATGTGTCTTCATGATGAAATGCCACTTTGATTTTCACTTGTATATATTTATTTATATCATTTATTAAATAATTATGCCATTCTAATGTTCAAACATCATTTATTATCCCCACTATTCCAAATCCCAAAGCTTCCACCCCAAACCTAGGAAACTAGTAATTTTCCTCCTTGGCAATTATTTGACCTTTAACATCAATTTTACAAACTCTAATGAATATGGCCAATGTGATTAGGCCATTGTGACCCAATTCCAAATTTGGGACATGACACTAAGACCATAGGTTTGCTATCTCAAAGAGTCATCCCCTCTTCTCATGGAAGGCCTCTCTCTTATAGTGTGTAGGAGGATTAACGAACAAGAGAAAAGAATGGATCTTGGGAGTGTTTAGTGGATCAGACCCACTAATCTTAGAAGGTGTGTTAGGATTGAAACAGAGGTGTCAATCCTTAAAAATATCTCGAAGATCAAGATCCCACAAGTCATGGAAAAAAGGATAAAAAGAGACTACCGTGCCCCTAAGCCTGAGCATAGGGCGGTAGTACCGCGCTCAAGGAAAGAAGCATAACGCGGTAGTACGGACTACTGTGCCCCTAATCCTGAGCAAGGAGCGGTAGTGTTGATAAATAGGTCTCAGTTGGGTTTGTCAGGTGACATGAAGGATTTGTCTTTATGGGTCATTCATTACTTTTCCCTTCTGGGTGTTTTAAGCAGCAGGGGAAGTGTCGTCAGAAGTTTTTATTGTGAAGATGCGACACTGTGAAATATGGAGGTATAACAGATGCCCCCTAAAGTGTGAGGTCAGAAGAGACTGATGGCCAAAATACTTTACAAATACTATGCGGAGATAGCATCGAGGAGAGAAACAAGGAGCTGAAACAGAAACAAAATGTCAGATATACCACCGAGGCAGGCATCCCCATGCTCGAAAACAATTGACTCAAAGCATGGCTGCTGACCAATACATTGCAGATCCATGATTACTAAGATGATATAGACTGTAGAAAAATCATGGCTACTATGAACAAGCATAGATCCATGAGACAGTAATGACATAGCCACGACCAATACACAAGTGGATCTGTGTGACAATACAAAAGACACCTCCATCGCAACCTGGACGTAATCAAAGCACAAAAGTGTGTCCAGGGTCTTCTAGTCAATCACAAACGATACGAATCTAGCCATGTGATTACAAGGTGTTGAATTCGAACATGGTAGAAACCATTTGATTACCAGTCAATGATGTGAACCGTTAACAAATGCGAGGGAAATCACCAATGAAAATGATCCCCAAGGTATCTATAGTGCATCTCGACTAAATGCGGATAGATGAGTTGATGTCGAGCATTCGAGAGATCATTCAATCAGAGGTCAATGATGTAAACCTATTGTCGAACGCGAGGAAACCTGCCATTAAGGCATGCAGGTACCAAGGTACTAGTGGTTGCTTCCTAAGTATGCTTCCTGGATAGTGATTTGGCATCGACAGGAGTAGACTCATCGAAGGTGGGCCATAATGATTCCCACATAATCGACACGAAACCGAACAAAAGATAGTATGGAACGATGGAACAATAGGACATGTACTGATACAACGGAAGTCTGACACAATGGATGACTCTGAACAATGCAAGCCTTTGAACATATAATGGCATGAAGCAGGACCTGGAAGCAGAGATAATTGATAGCAGAGGATAGACACCGAATGATTAGGTTTGTGGCCAGAGAGACGACTCGGGATGATGATCATAACTCAACAAGAATAGATACCCAAAAATAGACAAGGGATAGACACATGCCATGTTCAAAGGTGACGACTGACAAGCTGCCAACAAAATAAACTCAACTCGTTTCCCATTTTCCCTCGACATGATGGACGAGTACCTCTTTGTTGTTTTTACGAGCTTGAAGAGGATAACAGATGCTCGGTATAGCTCATCTCATAGATAAGTCCGATCTCACATGTTTTACGAACCTGAGAAAGGAGGGGTTCGTCCCAAGGTGGGTCCTTCGATGTCAAATTTTAACAAGTCCAAGGAAGGAAAACTCTGTAGTTTTTCACATTTAGAGAGCCTGAAAAACTTAAAGAAGGCTCCAAAGTGTACTTTTTCATAAATTTAGTCCCTC
Organism: Larix kaempferi; assembly: GCA_027924585.1. Taxonomy (NCBI): domain Eukaryota; kingdom Viridiplantae; phylum Streptophyta; class Pinopsida; order Pinales; family Pinaceae; genus Larix; species Larix kaempferi. The sequence goes on from BSBM01000268.1 coordinate 19,540,755, forward strand.
CATCCCGAAAAAGTGTAAAACAATTCCCAAGAGAACTCTCCCAGTAAAAAATTGACTGAGGTATACCTTTCTCGTAAGTAGTCTAGACGGGCCGAAAAAGGGGTAACCTATCACCGAATAGACGACCTTTCAAATACTTTTACAAGTGTGAAAGAGACAAGATCACTTGGAAATCTTTTCGAAACGAGGGAGTCTGAAAAGGGCTTGAAGAGAGCTCCAATGGTCTTTTTCGTAATTTTTTAATCATTTCAGACCAAAAAAAGAATAAAATAATACTGAAATGATACTTTCCTCATTGTTTTACGAGCATGAGTAAAGTCGACTAAGCTCGACACCGTTTTCTTGAGTTTGACAAGCACAACACGGGTGTGAAAAGGGCTTGGAATCTTTTTCAAGTTTTAATCCAGAGCACGAAAAAGATAAAGTAGGCTCAAAATGAAGGTCAAATAAATAAATAAACGCCAGAGTGAACATCTCAAGGAGACCCTATCAAAAAAGGCTCATGGAACCAGATATTAGCAATGTGAAATGATTTTTAACCTAACAGGATAAAATAATGAGTAAAAATTAAATGAAAAAGTTATATAAACAAGGAGTAAATATGGAAAGTTACCATTTCACTTGTTCATTTACTCAAAGAGGAAATTTCATCCATTAGAGGGAAAAACTTCAAGAGTCCATATCTGGAGATCCGGAGCACCGTTTCAATAGCCGTCTGCGCCAGGTAAGAGCATTCAAGCTCCTCTTTCATTTCATAGGTTAAAAACTTGATTTCAGTAGGTAAAAATCGATTTTTGGGCAAGCCCTAAGGGCTCTTTTTGCGCCTGCAACTACCGCGCACTGACTTAATCGGGAAACGCGGTATTGTCAGGCATTACCACCCTATATGGTCAAACAAGGGTGCGGTAGTGTGGACTACCACGCAGTTGGGTTTCTTCCAGGCGTGCTAGTGGCGAGCATTAGGGAAGAAAAATATGATTTTTCTTCAATTTTTTCTGAGATCAAGTTATCAAGTTGCTAATGAATGCTTCTTGTGACTTTTTGCAGGTGTTTGCAACTTATTTGAGGCAAAATGGTCATCTGGAAAGAAAGGGAGAATGAAGAGGATGATTTGTTGGATGAAAATGACCAAGAGACTTTAACTGCATTGCAGGAATGTGGGTTATTGAAGTTTTTCAAAACCAAAGGTATCCATAAGCAAGCAAAAATTCTCACCCATATTATACAAATGTGGGACCCTGAGATTCAAGCCTTCCGATTTTGAGTGCATACCCTTGAGATTGAGCTAGAGGACATTTATTTCCTCACGGGTTTCTCAAAGAGAGGGGCCCGGGTGAACTTGATAGGGTTCATGACCTCGGAAGTGAGCACTGATGCCTTGAATGCTCGTTACTGTCGTAAAGGTTCCGGGAAGAAAAGTGGTAAGGTGGTCATCAAGGATGTTGTGGAACTTCCTTTGAAAACTGTGTTGTTTACCATCACATGTGTAGCAGGTAGTAAGAGTCCCCATCAAGCATCCCGTACACAAATGAATCTTGCCGTGGACTGTATGGCACCAACACTTTTCAACTGGTGCGAAGCGATGTTAACCAATCTCAAGGAGCAAGTGACCAAGTGTAGAAATGGAGAGAACCACCAGTTTGGGTATGGGAGCATTTTGGTCACCTTCTTCTTAGAGAGGGTGCCACTGTTGCATCCACAGCTGACCATGCCCGCCCGTCCACCCACCAAGTCATGGATGGCTCGATGGAGTGAGTATGCAGGATGTCTTGGGGGGGCACATCGTTTAGCTTTTGGTGAGGACTTCTTTTAATGGCTCAAGGAGTAGATTGTGATGATCGAGGACTACAACTATGAAGGGGTGGACTTCCGCAAGGATATTGACTTGGCACTGCCTGAGGATGAGGATTGGGATAACTCAAGTCTGATCTTCATTAATGTATTTTTTAATTTTTTCAATATATGATTTTTAATTGTTTTTTAGAATGTGTGAAAAAGATTTAATATATGTATATGTGCATGTCGCAGATCGTGGACCACATAGACCTGCAAGCTATTTGTCGTTACGCCAAGGCGGTATTGAGTGCCAATTTGTTTCGAAGGGGGAAGAAGAAGAGGAAGAAGAAGTGGGAGGGGTTCAAGACATAGAGCGGAACCTACAAGGTTTGACCTACGAGGTTCCGGCTATGAGGATGGATGATGTTCCTCTGCATCTTCAGTGGCATACCGTAGGTGCGCCTAGACGTATTGGTCTTCTCCTCCACAGGGTGGCCAGAGCCATAGTCTGCTACCATCAGCGGCGCGAGGAATCTGAGGAGGATCCTGATAGATCTCCTATGTCTCCTTAGATAGTAGTATTTTACTTTTTGCGGCATGTACACGATATGTAGGCTTGAGAGCCAAATGTTTGTATGGGATTGGATCCCAAATTTTGTCTTTTGAACACAAACTTTATGTATTTGAAATTTTTTTTTTTATATGCAGTGATATATATACATGGACCTACTTTTATGATCTATTTATTTACAATGACTTGTATGTTTATTTCATGATGTATTTTTTATGTATGGGCTAGATACCAATCCAAAATGTAGTTAGCTAATGAATCAGCTACACAATTGAATTCCCTTGGTATGTGTTGATATGAAATATAATTAAAATATCGTTCCAAGAGGCATACCCTTCGAAATAAGCGAAGTAAGATAGGATCACGGACTGTGTAGATACGATTCAAATGGGAAGCCACGAGTTGGGAGTCTAGAAAGACCGATAGGGAGTCAATTCCAAGGGAAGCAACCTCTGTCAAGAGTCCAATGACTGCATGGTATTCTGCAATATTGTTGGTTGCAGGACCCAAGCAAGTGGCTCCTAAAGATAACAACTCGCCAGTGGGAGAATAAATTACCCATGTTGCGGAAGCAAGGTTCCGGGTGTGTCGGCTTGCACCGTCGGCGAATCCGTAATAGGAAGACATCTGTGCATAAAAGCACAAGTCAAGGTAAGTATGGATACATGAGATCCGTGCGTGCATACAAAAAGATAAATGAAAACAAACTAGGTACATTATGTACAAAAAGTGTCTCACGCAGGATGAACCTACGCATAGAAACGTTTGAGGTACAGCCCGTTGCGGGGCCATGCCAATGGTGTGCCGTCACAATCGACAAGTTCATAGGATCCTTTCTCCAAAACATGTTTTACAACGAAGGGGCCATACCACATAGACTCTAGTTTTCCTTTTCCAATTTTATCATGCATCTAGTCGTATGTGAGTACGAGGTCACCTTCGTTGAAAACCCGAGGTTGAACGGATTTGTCATACTGTTCTTTGACGTGTTTTGTATGGGCTTCGTTGGCTAAAGCAGCGTCTCGGTGGGTTTCATCTAGCTTTGCTAGTTATAGAAACCGTTCTTCTTCAGAAGTGGTATTGGGAAGTAGCTCTATGGCTATCTTAAGTGACGGGATTTCACATTCAATTGGTAAGATGGCTTCCAGGACATACACCAGTTGGAATGGTGTGAATCCGGTAGCACTTTTCACTGAGGTTCGGTATGCTCATAATGCCGAAAAAAGAGCTAAGTGCCAATTGGACTTGTGAGTACCCACAATTCACTGAATCATATATTTCAGAACTTTGTTAATGGCTTCGATTTGGCCATTAGCCTATGGGTAGTATGGGGTTGAGTTTTCATGGCGAAAACCCAAGTTGGCGCTTAGTTCTTCAATCATATAGATCCTGAAATGGGAGCCATGATCAGTCACGATAGATTGTGGGACTCCAAAACTAGCTATGATGTGGTTGAATATGAACTGTGCTGCTGTTTTGCCGTCTTCAGCATAAGTAGACATCACTTCAACCCATTTTGTGAAATAGTCCATAGCTACTATGACATAGCTATGCCCCCTGGCTGAAGTGGGCTTACAATGAATGAAGTCTATACCCCATTTGGAAAAGGGCCCGACGGCAATAACAGGATGAAGTGGAGCAGGATGCGAGCGTGTCTTACTATGAAAGAATTGACAGGGTGGACATTTCTTAACCATTTCAATGCAGTCTTTGAAAATCGAGGGCCAAAAATATCCCGCTCTCAGTAGCTTCTAGGCCGTAGCCATCCCAGAGAGATGACCACCACATGCTCTAGCGTGGTAGTCATTAAGAACGTGTTTGGCCTCGTCTAAAGTCAAACAATGTCGAAGAATGGTATCAACACCACGACGGTAAAGGGTATCGTTGACTATAAGGTAGTATTTGGCATGATGTCGGATACGTCAACATTCATCGCGGTTGAGATTAGGGAAAAAACGTTGGGTTTGGAGATATAGTAGAATATCTCTATACCATGGGTCGGACGTGCTGATGAGGAACAACGATTCATTGGGAAGAGAATCGATGGGCTCAGGTTGCTCAGTAGCACAGGGCAGATTACAAATCAACTCGGAAAAGACCAAAGATTTCTTGGATTTGCCTTTGGCAAATTCCAAGTCAAACTCTTGTAGGATGAAAATCCAACGGGAATATTTGACCCCAAGTACTTGACGTGTGAGGATATAGTACATTGGATTGAAATCCGCTATGACAGTGGTTTGGCGGAGCAGAATGTAATGACGAAACCTCTGGACAGCGAAGATTGTTGCCAGAGCTATTTTTTCAACATGTGAGTATCGAGTTTCGGAGTCAAGAAGACTCTTGCTAAGATAATATACCACATGTTCTATGTCGTTGGTGTCTTCTTGGACTAACACCATGCCAATGGTGGAAATTGAAGCTGCGAGATAAAGGATGTAATCCCATGTGTAGTTGGGGGGTTGAATCACAGGATCCTTAGTTAAGGCTTCCTTTAGATGATTAAAGGAGCGTTGGGCTTCGTTGTCCCACAAGAAGGGGGTGTTCTTCTTCAGAAGCCTCATGTAGCCTTTTGTTATCTCGGCAAAATTACAAATAAAACGGCGTAGAAAGTTTGCGTGCCCTTGCAAACTTTGAAGTTCTGGTATGTTCGTGGGGGAAGGTAGGGCTAGAATGGCCTCTACCTTCGCAGGGTCCAATCGTATACCGCTTTTGGAGATTATGAATCCCAAAATTATTCCATCTTCAACGCAAAAAAAACATTTGTGCGGATTCAAACCAATATTGTAGCGATGGCACCTTGCAAAAACGGTGCCTAAGTGATCAGGATGATCTTCCCTGGTCTGAGAATGAGCGGGAAGGTCATCAAGATATGGTTCTACAATATGTTTGATATCATGAAATGCGTACGACATCGCCCTTTGGAAAGTTGCCCCGGCATTTTTCAGGCCGAAAGGTAGCTTTCGATATGCAAAGATTCCCCATGGGAAAATAAAGGTTGTTTTATGCTGGTCTACTGGGAGTATCTCGATTTGATTATAGTTGAAAAAGCCATCCATGAATGAAAAGATGACACTCCCGATGCAGTTATCGATGATCTAGTCGATGAACGGAGTTGGGTAGTTGTCCTTTGGACAAGCTTTGTTCAAGTCACGGTAATCGACACAGACTCTAATCGTACCTTGTTTCTTGGCTACGAGAACGATATTAGATACCCATTATGTCAGTGGGACAGGATAGATAAAACCAGCACGCAAAATTTTTTCGACTTCTGCTTTGATAGCGACTGCCTTATGGGGGTGGATGGGTCGGAGTTTCAACTGAACAAGTCGGGCGCCAGGAAAGGTTGGAATCTCGTGGACAACAATAGACGGGTCTATTCTTGGCATTTCTTCATAACTCCAAGCAAAAATGTCGCGAAAAGTTTTAAAGTAGGCAGTGTAGAACTCCATTTCGATGGGAGTGCATGTCTTTCCAATATGAATGTTTTCCACGATACCAGGCTTCACTGAAATGTCGATGGGAGTGGTTTCCATAAGGTTGGCCAAGTTTCCTTCGGAAAATACTTCATAGAACGAAGTGGGAAACTTGATTTGACCCATTCCAAGTGAAGTGCTGGATTTTGTATCGAGCTCAATCGTCTGGATGGTGGGAAAAGAAGATCGATGATGGAAATTTCCCCATGGTGGTTCATCACAGCACATAACCTCCATAATTGATTCGTCAGTGGGAAAAATCAATGTGAGAGGATCGATAAGTGGTGGGGATGAATGGGTCTCAGACGAGAGTTGTGCCACTTTGTGATGGGTAGTAGAATCGACCCAATTGGTGGTTGACTGGATCGCTTCATATGCTACGAGGTTCCCATTTAACGGCATGGAGTTTCCATAGTTTTCAATCTTAGTGGGACTCGGTATCACCCAAGAATCATGGGTAATGTTCGATGATATCATGTTAACTGGCTGAACGGGGGACCCCAGCTCTGGGAAAACTCCAATAAGGGAAGAATCCTTCATAAGACCAATGACAACGTCTTGGAAACAATACCGAGGTTGATCCAATAATGGGACGGTGTTGGCGGAGTTTGGATGAGAGTCTGGGATACAGTAATCTAGCTGATCTATGGTGACAATCTTCCCTTCATGAGGAAATTGTACGATTCGAAAGACAGTAGATGCTATGGCAGTCATGGCGTAAAACCAGTTTCGACCAAGTAGAAGATTGTAATCTAATGGCACATCCACGACTTCGATGTGTACAGATACTGTTTTGCCCCCTAGTTCAACACCAATCCCAGGAATGAGTCCATAAGGCTGAAAACCATGTCTGTCAAATGCTCTGAGAGTAGTGGGAGACGTTATGACTTCAGCTGAGCCTAAGGCTCTCCAACAATTCAAATACATAATCGATGTGGAGGCACCCTCATCTAAGATAGTGCAATGGATGCTATTTCCATGGATTTTTGTATGAACCTGGAAGGATAGCTGATGGGAAAGCCAAGGTTTGACATACTCCAAGTTAAACATGATGGTGTTTGAAGTATCTGGGTCTATTGCCCCCAATGCTGAAAGTAAGGTTCTGCGCTGCGTAGGGCAGTGTTGGAGAACCTCGAGAGTCAAAATGGCACAATGTGCTTGAGCTAAATCCTCAACAATGTTGTAATTTTGGGCAGCTTGCGCATTGGGATTAAATGTCGCCTTTCGTATAGTTCCTTTTGGTGGGCGTAGCACTGTGTCTGTAAGCGGTCTCTCAATGTGGAGATGGTCGTTAGGGGGGGTGTGAGAGAAGGATCTTCAATAGGAGACTTTCCTTTGGCTGTCTCCGGCTATTTGTTTGAACTTGGGGGGTTTTCGTACATCTTTGAACGAGTGGTTATGTGAATCTCTTCATTACTCGTCATCAGGATTTCGCGGTTTGCGAATGTCTCTCCGCGAGGTGGGTTGTTCGGGTTGCCCCCTTGTGGGGATTCTTGGGCAACCATTTGTTGTTGCTGTTGAGGGAAAGGGTCGGTTAACACTGTCGTACGAGAGGATCCTTTAACGAATTTGTTGAATTCATCCTTGTAGGGACAGTCGCGTGTATAGTGATCGTCTTGACAAATGAGGCAGGGGAACTTAGCTTTCCGGCATGGTTTAGGGTCATTGTGAGTGGGTTGAGGTTTGGGATTCTCCTTTTGGTTAGAAGTATTCTTGGATTTTCCACGATTGTTCTTCTTCTTTCCTCTGGGTGGTTTTGACGTAGATTGAACTGCGTTCACTTCGGAGGAGACAGTAGAAGAAGTAGAAGCTTTTGGAGTAGCCTAAGGTGGAGTGGGGGAAACAGGATCTTGCTACCCCGTCGGTTTGGTGGTAGGCTGGGCCTTGAATGAACTGACAATACCATCGATAGGGGGTTCAGTGATAGGCTTAGTTGGATCAGTAGTGATGTGGGTGGCGTGGGGAAGAAGTTCATGTAAAGTGCCGGATTGGGTATATACCAAATCCATGTATTGGGCAGCCGAGATGGCTTGTTCTTCCGTAACGGGCCTACGCATAGCAATGTCCCTGGATATGGGAGGCAGGAAAGACTTGGTGAACCAATCAGCGAGTAACTGGTCCGGAATGGGTGCCTTGATTAACCTACGGCGTTGACGCCATTCATGGATGTGGTTCAAGATATGCGTAGAAGTGGTTTGATGCAACGAAGTTAACAGTTATGTTCCAGTCTCATACCAGATGGGGAGCTAGAAATGGGTCAGAAACTGCATAGCCAAGGTGTTGAAATCATGAAAGGAGTGTTGTGGAAGCTCGATGTACTATTTTACTTCCGTGCCGGTAAGCGTGCGCTAGAAGAGCCGTAGCCGAATGGAGTCGTCCATCAATGAGTTGGATGAACACCAAAGATGGAAGTTCATCACATGGTTCTTGGGGTCTTCCCCGGGCTTGGCATCGAACTTAGGAATGTTCAATGGAAGTTTGGCTGGGATAGGTGGACAGTGAGGTTCATGCCATATAGGATCGTTGATGAGCCTTGAAAAATCAGGTAAATCTAGCGTGGCCAAGAAAGGAAGTTGACGGTTGGGCTGCGGGTATGAGTAGTAACTGTACGAGGCAGGGATGCCTGAGGGGCCCTGCACAACATATTGTTGTGTGTTGTACCCATACATGTTTCCTGCAGGGTACTGCTGGAAGTTCTAGGGGTAGTAGGCCATCTGGTTAACCGGTTGTGTGTTGGAAGTCATTACCTAACTGGGAATCACAGTGGTAACTGGTTGTTGGACGTTTTGCTGAGTGGGGATGGTGGGTATGGTACCCTGGGCTTGTTGAATATTGTAACTTCTAAGAATATTATATTTGTACATTATTTATTCCGGAGATGTTTTCATTCCTCCGAGGTAATCCTACTATGTATCTGGAGATGTTTATTCCTCCAGGGTTTGATATTAACTAGGGTTATTAGACCCACCATGTGTGGGTTGGCCCTGTAGTTATATTTTAGGGGTTATTAGACTTCTCCAGGTGAGGTCGGCCCCAACAGGTATTTTAGTCAGTTGAGAGTCAAGTATAAATAGAGGAGGTGAACTCCGCATTAGATCACTCACTCACTTGTGGAAGAGTGCGCACTTGTCTGGGAGATCAGCTAAGGAGACAAAGGAAGGAGGAGCACATCTTGTATTTTGGTTGATCATCTTATTGAGGAAAGCTTTACTGGGTTTTCTACCCCATGAGGGTTTCCCAGGATATATTGTGTGTCTATCTTGTGATTATGCTTCTTTCAGTGATCTTGCTTGGTTATTTGGTTTAAACTTATCATGGTATCAGAGCTAGACTGAATAGGACATCTTTCACAAGGTAAGACTATCTCTCTCTCTCTTTGGTGAAGTTAGGGTTTCATCCCAAAGTTGGTATTTTTGATTTTTGGTTGCATGGCTGGATAGCCCTTTTCAATACCTTTCTTTTAAGCCCTAGATCGAACTTTTTGGTTGGGTAGAACTCCGGGAATTGCAAACCCTAATTCTACCAAAAGTGCGATACGTCAGATTTTGGTTTCAGAAAAAAAGTTGGAATTTTGATTTCTGATTACATGGTTGGATAGCTCTTATCAAGAGCATTCTTTTAAACTATAGATCGAACTTTTTGGTTAAGTAGAACTTCGGGAAAGTCAAACCCTAATTCTACCAAAAGTGCGATAAAATTCTGTTTCAGTTTCCGGAAAAGTGAAAAGTAACTTTCCAAGTAAGTCTACTCTGTCTCTTGGACTCCCCCAAGAGAATATGGCTCCAAATACTAAGCTTGAAGACAAGCTAGAAGGCATAGAGAATTTCTGGGCATGGAAATACAGAATTGGTCTCATTCTTGAAGAGAATGATCTTGCTCAGTTTATCAAGGAAGAAGTTGCAGAACCAGAAGGAGATGAAGCCAAAGAGAAGCATAGGAAATATTTGATTAGGGCAAAGAGAATCATAGCTGATTCCATCAAAGACCACTTGATTTCCCAAGTGGCCTCCAAAAAGACTCCAAAGGAAATGTATGATGCCCTAGGAAGAATGTATGAAGGGAAGAACATAAATAGGAAGATGAATCTGAGGACTAAATTGAAGAGTACCAAGATGCACAAAGGAGAATCCATTCAAGACTACTTCTCAAGGGTTTCACAAATCAAGGAACAACTAGATGCAATTGGTGATACTCTTGATGAGGATGAACTTGTGATGACTTCCCTCAATGGTCTCACTAGATCTTGGGAGTCATTTATACAAACCATGTGTGCCAGGAAAGAGAGCATGAAGTTTGACATAGTATGGGAGGATTGTGTTCAAGAAGAAGCTAGGGTTGCAAATAGAGAATCCCTTCTCAAAGAGGATGACCAAGCCTTAGCCACTCATAACAAAAGAAGAAGAATGAGTCATCTCAAGAGAGTTGACCACAAAGGATCTCAACACTTCTCTAGATCTAACAAGAGAAGAGGACCCAATTCAGCAAGAGATCTTTCTACGGTAGAATGCTACAGTTGTCATAAATTGGGACACATCTCCAGATTTTGTCCTTCTCAAAGGAAGAAAGTCTTCCACAAAAGACATCATGCACATATGGCAGAAAATGATAGTGAAGAAGAAGAAGAGGAAGAAGATGAAGAAGAAGAAGATGAAGAAGAAGAAGAGGTAGAGGTAAAACCCAAAAGGAAAAGATGTAAGGTGAAGAAGGAAGATCCAGAATAATATGTTCTATTCTCTGCACTCTCTGGATCTGTATCTCCTGGAGAAGATACATGGCTCATTGATAGTGGTGCTTCCAAGCACATGACAGGTCAAAGGAAGACCTTCTCAAATCTTGAAGAAAAGTCTTCTTCACAGAAAGTATCTCTAGGAGATGACTACCAATATCCTATCAAAGGAATTGGTGAAGCTAGCTATAAGCTAGATTCTGGAACACCCTTGAAGATGAAAGACATCTTATATGTCCCAGGTTTAAAGAAGAACCTTCTCTCTATTTCAGCACTAGATAAGAAAGGCTTCAGAGTAGCCTTCATAGATGGACAAGTACTCATGTGGTCCAAAGGGAAGACAATTAAAGATGCAGTTGTTATTGGTGAAGAAGAAGGAGGTCTCTATAAACTCAAAGGTCATCCAGAAGCTGCCCTTGCACATGAGATCTCTAGCCCCAGTGAGCTATGGCATAGAAGATTAGCTCACATCAACTTTAAAGCCTTACCCTATGTAAGCAAGGTAGTCATAGGATTACCAGTTTTAAAAGCTGATCATGATGGCTCATGTAAAGGATGTAAGAAAGGGAAAAATATCAAGAACCCCTTTCCAAAGAGTGAAACAAAGACTAAGAACATTTTAGAGCTCATACACTCAGATGTATGTGGTCCTATGCCCACCACTTCCTTAAGTGGGTTTGAATACTATCTTTCATTCATTGATGACTATTCAAGGAAAACTTGGATATACTTCCTGAAAGGTAAGAATGAAGTCTTTGGAAAATTCAAAGAGTTCAAGGCTCTAATAGAAAATCTATCAGACAAGAAAATCAAAACTCTCAGAACAGATAATGGCGGAGAATTAACCTCAAAGGAATTTGAGGACTTTTGCAAAGAAGCTGGAATTAAAAGGGAACTAACTACTCCTTACAATCCCCAACAAAATGGGGTGGCTGAAAGGAAAAATAGAACAATCATGGAAGCTGTGAAGACCATGATACATGACCAAGATCTTCCCATGTACTTATGGGTTGAAGCAGCCAAGACAGCAGTTTATGTGCAAAATAGATTATCTCACAGTGCTCTTGAATTCAAAACTCCAGAAGAAGTGTTTACAGGTAAGAAGCCTGAGGTAAGTCATCTTAAAATATTTGGGTGTCCTGTGTACATCCACATTCCAAAAGAAAAGAGAACCAAGTTGGATCCCTCAGGTAAGAAGGGAATGTTTTTTGGTTATTGTGAAACTTCCAAAGCCTTCAGAATCTACATACCAGGTTTCCATCATATAGAAATAAGTAGAGATGTAACCTTTGATGAGGAAGCAGCTCTCAAGAAATCCAGAAAGTGTCAACTTGAAGACGTTTATGAAGAAGATTCATCACCCAGAAATTTAGAGACTGTTCACATCCCTGAAGAAGCTACACCAGAGGATCATGACATGCTGGAACCTCAAGAACCCCCTGTTGCAGAACCTTCCAGGAAAAGAAGACCAGCATGGGCTAGAGATATTATTCAAGGAGCTGAAAGATATGGAGCTCCTGAAGGCTCCACTAGAGAAAGAAAGAAACCAAATCTAGTGTCCAACTATATGGCCTTAATGTGTGATCTTGTGGATCAACTACCTTCTAGATATGAAGAGGCAGCTCAGAAGAAATAATGGGTAGAAGCAATTACAGAAGAATATCAGTCAATAATGAAAAATGATTTTTGGGATATAGTTCCCAAGCCAAAAGATAAAAGTGTGGTTTCTTCCAAATGGATTTTTTAAAATAAAACATGCCGCAGATGGAAGCATTGAAAAATACAAAGCAAGATTTGTAGCCAGAGGATTCTCTCAGAAGGAGGGAATTGACTATGAAGAAACATTTGCACCAGTTGCCAGGTATACTTCAATTAGAACTATTATGGCTCTTGCATCCATGATGAAGTGTAAATTACATCAAATGGATGTTAAGACAACTTTTCTGAATGGTGTAATTGAAGAAGAAGTATACATAGAGCAACCTCAAGGGTTTGAGGTTAATGATGGAAGAACTCATATATGCAAATTAAAGAAGGCATTATATGGGCTAAAACAAGCTCCAAGGGCTTGGTACGGAAGGATTGACAATTTCTTAACTAGAATGGGCTTTACCAAAAGTAAAGCTGACCCAAATCTTTATCTCAAGGTGATGGATGATGAACCAGTTATATTGCTGTTATATGTAGATGATCTTTTCCTAACTGGAGATGAGAAACAGATTATTGAAAGCAAGAAGAAGCTTTCTTCAGAATTCGAGATGAAAGATCTCGGACTAATGCACTACTTCTTGGGTCTAGAAGTATGGCAAGAACCAAAAGGGATCTTTCTAAATCAAGGTAAGTACACTGTGGAGATTCTCAAAAGATTTGATATGTTGGAGTGTAAAGCCATGGCCACTCCCATGGACTCCAACTTAAAGTTATTAGTTAATGATTCATCAGAACTAGTGGACATAACTCTATATAGACAAATCATTGGATCATTGATGTATTTAACAAATACTAGGCCTGATATATGCTTTGTTGTAAATACCCTAAGTCAATATCTAGTAGAACCTAGAAAGGTTCATTTAATAGCTGCAAAGCATATAATGAGGTACCTAAAAGGTACATTAGATTTTGGCCTTTTCTATCTTGGAGGTCATGAACTCAGATTACATGGTTACTCAGATTCTGATTGGGCAGGTAGTGTCTCAGATAGAAAAAGTACCTCAGGTGGATGTTATGGTCTTGGATCTGCCATGATCTCATGGTTCAGCAAGAAATAATCAAGTGTGGCCCTCAGTACTGCTGAAGCTGAATATATAGCTGCCTGTTCTGCTAGCTGTGAAGCAGTATGGCTTCGGAAACTTTTATCTGGAGTGTTTGACTTAGAAATGGACCCCACTGTGATTATGTGTGATAATCAAAGCTGCATCAAGATGACTGAAAATCCTGTGTTTCATGATAAGTCAAAACACATAGAGATCCGTTACTTTTATATTCGAGATATGGTGCAGAAAGGAGCTATCAAGCTAGAGTATATAAGCACTGAGGATCAAATTGCTGATATCCTGACCAAGCCTCTGTCTCAAGTAAAGTTTGAACACTTCCGAGACAAGCTTGGTGTAGTTCAGAAGAACCCTCCTCGAAAGGGGGAGTAGCACAGTATGAGACAGACAAGCCTATCTCATCAATGATGAGGTTACCTATTTTTCTGCACTTACTCACCTAGAATTATTTAGATTTAGGACTCTTATATTCTTTATTTTGATGGTTAGATGTATACATGCTCTTGATGATAGATGTATACATGCTAGATACTTTTGATGATAGATGCTTTTGATGATTAGATGTATACATGCTTTTGATGATAGATGCATACATGTTTTGATGATGATGATACATGTTGTGGTTATACATGTTCTACATGTTGTGGTTACACATGTTTTGATGATGATACATGTTGTGGTTATACATGTTCTACATGTTGTGGTTACACATGTTTTGATGATGATACATGTTGTGGTTATACATGTTTTGATGATGATGATACATGTTGTGATTATACATGCTTTTGATGTTGATGATACATGTTGTGGTGATACATGTTATGATGATGAGGATACATGTTCTTGATGAACATGTGAAGGGATTGGATCATTCCTGGACTTCAGTCCGAAAGAAGAGCCGTAGACGTATGTCTTCGATAATGAAGGGATTGGATCATTCCTGGACTTCAGTCCGAAAGAAGAGCGGTAGACGTATGTCTTCGATAATGAAGGGATTGGATCATTCCTGGACTTCAGTCCGAAAGAAGAGCTGTAGACGTATGTCTTCGATAATGAAGGGATTGGATCATTCCTGGACTTCAGTCCGAAAGAAGAGCCGTAGACGTATGTCTTCGATAATGAAGGGATTGGATCATTCCTGGACTTCAGTCCGAAAGAAGAGCCGTAGACGTATGTCTTCGATAATGAAGGGATTGGATCATTCCTGGACTTCAGTCCGAAAGAAGAGCCGTAGACGTATGTCTTCGATAATGAAGGGATTGGATCATTCCTGGACTTCAGTCCGAAAGAAGAGCCGTAGACGTATGTCTTCGATAATGAAGGGATTGGATCATTCCTGGACTTCAGTCCGAAAGAAGAGCCGTAGACGTATGTCTTCGATAATGAAGGGATTGGATCATTCCTGGACTTCAGTCCGAAAGAAGAGCCGTAGACGTATGTCTTCGATGATGAAGGGATTGGATCATTCCTGGACTTCAGTCCGAAAGAAGAGCCGTAGACGTATGTCTTCGAGAATGAAGTCCTTGGTGGACGGTTGAGGATTAAGTCATCCTTGGACGTAGGTCCTAAAAGCACGGTGAAGGATTGGATCATCCTTGGACTTTGGTCCTGTAAACTGAGCCGTAGACGTGAGATCTCCGAGAACATGATAGGACTGGATCGTCCCTGGACTTCGGTTCAAAAGGTACATGACTGGTTTACATCATTCCTTGACGATGACGATGATCGTGTGATGACGATGCTGATGATCATGCTGATGATCGTGTGATGACGATGATGATGATCGTGTGATGACGATGCTGATGATCATGCTGATGATCGTGTGATGACGATGACGATGATCGTGTGATGACGATGCTGATGATCATGCTGATGATCGTGTGATGACGATGACGATGATCATGTGATGACGATGCTGATGATCATGCTGATGATCGTGTGATGACGATGACGATGATTGTGTGATGACGATGCTGATGATCATGCTGATGATCGTGTGATGACGATGACGATGATCGTGTGATGACGATGCTGATGATCGTGTGATGACGATGCTGATGATCGTGTGATGACGATTCCGATGATCGTGTGATGACGATGCTGATGATTGTGTGATGACTATGTTGATGATCGTGTGATGACGATGTTGATGATCATGTGGCGATGATGATGATGATCGTGTGATGACGATGCTAATGATCGTATGACGATGTTGATGTTCCAAGTTACTGATGATGATGAATTGAAGAAAGCTTCCGATGATATATAGATGATGTAGTAAATGACTCCTTGCTCCTACAGATGTTGTTATAATATCCTTCTCGTTAAGGGGGAGTGTTGAATATTGTAACTTCTAAGAATATTATATTTGTACATTATTTATTCCGGAGATGTTTTCATTCCTCTGAGGTAATCCTACTATGTATCTGGAGATGTTTATTCCTCCAGGGTTTGATATTAACTAGGGTTATTAGACCCACCATGTGTGGGTCGGCCCTGTAGTTATATTTTAGGGGTTATTAGACTTCTCCAGGTGAGGTCGGCCCCAACAGGTCTTTTAGTCAGTTGAGAGTCAAGTATAAATAGAGGAGGTGAACTCCTCATTAGATCACTCACTCACTTGTGGAAGAGTGCGCACTTGTCTGGGAGATCAGCTAAGGAGACAAAGGAAGGAGGAGCACATCTTGTATTTTGGTTGATCATCTTATTGAGGAAATCTTTACTGGGTTTTCTACCCCATGAGGGTTTCCCAGGATATATTGTGTGTCTATCTTGTGATTATGCTTCTTTCAGTGATCTTGCTTGGTTATTTGGTTTAAACTTATCAGGGCTTGATGTGTCCCAGGAATGGTTGCTGCTCCTTGTTGGGGAATGGTTCCCTAGGGTTGTTGGGTCCCAGGAATGTTACCACTACTTTGAGTAGGTGGTGGGTTTCCCGTACCAGGGTTAGGGGGTGGCTATAAGAATGGTGTCCATGGAATATGGTTTCCACCCTGATGAAGAGGTGGATGTTGAAGAGATGGGTTCCATGGAGTTGTTGCAGTTGAAGGGTAGGGGAAGCCATAATTCAAGTTGGGGGGGATTTGAGGTTTCCCCCCAGCTAGGTTCCAGTTTCCAAATAATGAGTACCCCCCGCTCTGTGGGATTTGAGATCCCCAAGAAGGAAGCGTGCCTGACAAGGGATGTTGAAGATGAGGCCCGGTTGGAAAACAAGTATAAGGTTGTTCGCTGCCAAGTGTGTTGTACATACCGAACTGAGAAGATGCTGCTGGTTGGGAGGGTTGTTGAATGGAACCAAGGGGTTGGCCTCCAAGTAAAGGGTCTTTTTGATCCAGTGGGACAAATGGAGGTGTTGGTTGAATCGTCCCGCTTTGAGTGGTACCAAGGGGTTTCCCTCCAACAGGTGGATTGGATGGTCCTATGGGAGGGGTTTGGTGACTAGGAGCGGGGTTCCCAACGAAGGGTTGTCCTCCTATATGATGGGTTGATGGATCGCTAGGAAGGGGTTGGTTGTTGGGATTAGTGGTTCCGATAGTCAGTTGTCCACCTCCTGAAATGGTGTAGATAGTGGCCGAAGGTGAACCTCTGGTCAGTATGGATGATCTAGCGGTATGACTTGATGTTCTTCCAACACTAGAAAGGTAAGATAGTGTCAATTGGCCAACGGTTCCAAAGGTGTCGATTTGTGGAGGGGGTCTTCCATACATTACAAGCGGGGACGGAGAAAATACTGGGTTATCCCTCATAGAATGTGCGCCAAACATACTTGACAGTAGTAAATGTGGGGAGTTTAACCGAGGGGTGTCGGGAGTTTCATCCATAGTGTCTTGAACAATAGGAGGACCATCAAGGACTGGGTTTGGGTTTGTATCCTGTAAAGGGTTTTCAGGGTCCAAAGGGAAACGAGGTATAATGACATCCGAAGGTCTGGAACCGTTTGCATAGGAGTGATGAAACTTTGTGCTAGACAGAACATTGGGAGTCCGATAGTCGGGAGGACAGGTAGCAGGGGGATATCTAGAAGCCATCGAGAGCATTTTCTCTGTATCACGTTTAAACTGTGTCGACGCTAAAGGGGAGTTAGCTAGACTAACCATACTAGATTGGATCAAGGCCATGATTTCGTGTCCCGAAGGGAGATTGGGGAGGGATACCGTACGAGGTATGTTGCTGGAAGAACCGGTTTCATGTGGATGAACACTGGATGGCGTAGTGGTGGCAGGAAAAGGTTCTTCCTGGGAGGCGAGAAAGCCATATTCAGGTTCAAAAGGTGTATCAGGAAGTTGGGTTTCTTCGATAACTTCGACGTATCCACCCGGGACTGTGATCAATTCGGATATATCTTGGTTGGATCCTTCGGTGGTGCCAACAGATCCTTCTGGAACATCGTAGAAAGTATCTGGTGGAAGGGTAGTGCTGACATAGGGGAGGATGATGGCCTCCGGTCTAGTATCATGGGCAGTGCTATTTTCAGCCGTTGTAGTGTTATCCACTGTAATAGGTAGATCTGGAATAATAGTGGGTGAAGTAACAGTCGGAATCTCAGGTGTGTGACTGGTTGCAGAAACTACAAAGGGTTCTGAGGCTGTACTGTGAGTAACAGTTACAGGTGGAACTGAAGATGTAGTGTGGATCGGTGGTGGAACGTTCCCTCAGCTGGCACCGCGACCGGGAGGGGCGGGAATATGTGATGTAGGTGGACCAAAGGTCCATGGTGGTGGTGGTGGGATTCGTCCCTATATTCTTCGTGATCTCCGTGGTTCAAACATACTGGTAGGAATACAAAATCCAGGGGCAGTCTCATAAAAAAGAACTCAAAAACCCTAATGCATTCGAGTGTGCAAAATGGGAGATAGAAAAAGCAAGGCTCTCAGGCCAAAAAGCAAGCTCTAAAACTATACTGAGACCGGTGTCGCAGTAAGCGAGTTTAGAATAACAATGGCCAGAATGCCAACAAGCAATCACTAAAAGAAAAATATGACCCTCTATGAAGATGAGATAATAAGAAAAACCTCCTAACTAAGAGCTGGAGACCTCAACAAGTTGTATCCTTCGCAAGGTGATGAAATCCAAGTCGAACAATACAACGTGAGAGACCAATAAGAGAAGTATATCCCTCTACCAAAAGGGATCCTGGGAAAAAGAGCCCTAGTAGAAAAGACACTAAGCTACCTCATTCATGACACGTTGGAAAAGGTTTTCGGCGCTTCCGCCTTATCACCCTTGTATCAACAGTATGGTGGTCGGAGAATACAAGGAAGACAATGATCGATGTTTCCTTAGGGATAAGTGGAGTGAGGCATTCCATAGAGTCCGTCCGGTTCTTGATCTCGCAGCGGTTTAACCCCTGAAACAATAAGAGGCCCCTCCACAAACTGGTGTATGACCATGTCAACAAATACTAGAGGATTTTGGTACCCTGGAGGACAAAAACTATGTCTTAGATGATAATGACAAGGGGGAATTATTTGGATGCTTATCCCTGGTGTCCTACCTAACTAACAAATTCTTTTTCTCCTCAAGTGAGGTTATGATGTGTTAAGTTAGGGAGTGTAGATTTTAGTGGTTGTATTACTCAATCGGGTAAATGGACATGAAACTTGGTGATGTTATGACGACTCAAACCATGCAAGTGAGAATGAATCGAAATGAGCCTTTTATTCAATGAAATCTAGCTACAAAAGAGAGAGAGTTCTTAGATCACCATGCATGAAATTTTCAAAAACAATGAAAAACCAAATCAAAACAAACTTTTTGTTTTCTTTTTCTAAGTAAAGCCAAACTGAAATAAACACTTCTTTCAAATTTCATTGATCTACAACTATAATGCTTCAAAATGAGAATTTATGTGGCAAATGTGAATGGTTCACTTCCTAGTGCATGACAATATAACTAGATCGTTTCAACCAAAGCAACACAAATGTTCTCAAATGACAATTTCCAATATGGATTTTGATAATGATAATGAAAACGATAATATTTATAAGAACAATGTGATTTAAAGATTACATAATCCAGTGAAAGAGGATGGTAATAACAACTTGGTTATGAGGAAAGGATCAAGCCAATGCAATCAAAGTGAAGGGGTGACCAAGTATACAAATAATGCCACTAACTAAAAAATAATCAAGCTCACACCAAGAGAAAAAGAAACCACAAATAATTGTGCAAGGGACAGGATGCTAATGAGCAACAGGAAAAACCAATATGAGGGAGAGAAGGTCAGGGATGACCTGTGAAAACCAAACAGGAAAGAAAAAATAAAAAAATGCAGGCACTACCGCGTGGCTTCTACAGGATGATATGCGGTACTTGTACACTACCTCGTTGTAAGGAGTGCACGAGGTGCGGTACTGCCACTCTGGATGGAGAGATAGGGGCACGGTACTACTACAAAGGGTGCAAAAAGTGCAAGTTTTGAGAAAACATTTGAATTTTCCAAGGGTGCTGCAGGCCCAGGGGACTCACTGATCACAGAGGGAGAAAAGATGTAGAGAGGAGGGGTGAATAGAGGTCAAAGAGACCAAAATACAGTACTGGTTTGAAAGGAAAGAAAAATCACAATCAAGAATGGCTGAAAGTGAAATGAATCAATCAAATGGGGTTCAAACCAACGTAGTCGCCAGTTTTTGTTGTAGATATTTCTCCCTATGGATAGGTAGAACTCTCTTAGGTTAAAGTAGACTTGACTGACTTTAAACTAAGACGAAAAGATAACAAATGCTACCTTGAATTCCTATATTCAAACAAATGCTTCAAGATTATACTGTTGAAAGAAATGGAAGAGGTTTAACTGACCTTTGATTTAATCACTCGTCCTAATTATTGCTCTAATCCTCAAGTCCTCGCGAATGAACCTGTTTGGATGAATCAAAGTACAAGCACATACAATATTTCTAACAACTTGATATATATGTTAGAATCTAAATCTATCACAGAAACAAATCATGTAATTGAAACAACATCAACACACACAATTTGGGAAACAAGACAAGTTATATTTTTTATTACAAACTTGAAGTTACTTACAACAATTGCTTGATGTCCAAGCCAACTCCTAGCTCCAAGTGCTTTCTCCTCTAGCTATCTCCACAAAGATCTAAGACCATAGGTTTGATATCTTAAAGAGTCCTCCCCTCTACTCATGGAAGGCCTCTCTCTTATAGTGTGTAGGAGGATTAACCAACAAGAGAGAAGAATGGATCTTGGGAGTGTTTAGTGGATCAAACCCACTAATCTGAGAAGGTGTGTTAGGATCGAAACAGAGGTTTCAATCCTTAAAAATCTCTTGAAGATCAAGATCCCACAAGTCATGGCAAAAAGGCTAAAAAGAGACTACTGCGCCCCTAAGCCTGAGCATAGGGTGATAGTATCGTGCTCAAGGAATAAAGCATAACGCGGTAGTATGGACTACTGCGCCCCTAAGCCTGAGCAAGGAGCGGTAGTGCTGATAAATAGGTCTCAGTTGGGTTTGTCAGGTGACATGAAGGATTTGTCTTTATGGGTCATTCATTACTTTTCCCTTCTAGGTGTTTTAAGAAGTAGGGGAAATGTCATCAGATGTTTTTATTGTGAAGATGCGACACTGTGAAATATGGAGGTATAACAGCTATTCCTTATCTAGCATTCCACCTTAGCATTCAACACCTCTTCTCCAATGTTGAAGAAATGGGGTTTGATGCCAGGTATAATTTTTTTTCCAATAATATCATTTCAAGAAATAAGGGCCTTCATTATGAAAACTTAATTGTTTGTGATAAGGTGGACATCTAAAGGGAGTCTCTGTGAAGACCTTTTTTTGTGACTTGGTTGGCATGAATTCTGCTAGTATGAGCATATATATATATATATATATATATATATATATATATATATATATATATATATATATATATATATATATATATATATATATATATATATATATATATATAATTGTATGCCCGATTTTTCATTTGAGAAGACAGTGATGCGAAAAATTATTTTGTAAGCAATGGATTTCCATTTATCCATCCAAACTCTTACACTGATATCATTACAATTGAAGACTATATAGAAACGATTTGCATTGTTTGGTGAAGTGAAGAGCTGTGTTGAGCTGCGAGAAAGTTTTCCATCTCAGATAAAGTTATTACAAGAGACATAAACCTGCACCTTGATTTCATTGTTGCAGAAGAATGCATTGTAATGAAACTTGTAGAGATCATTGCAAACTATTGCAGAAATTGTTGGCTAAGAGCCTTATAGCTGGTTGATAGTACTGAGTTTACCCATTTAAAAGGCCTAAGTAATTTTGTAGTGTGCTGCTACAACTGCTCCAAAAGAGGAAGTTTTAGAAGCAAATCATCTTCATTCAAAAACTCAGGTATAGCAGATTCCTCAATTCAATAGTCAAAAGTGTAACTTGCAACTGTTACTTGTTTGTAAGTTCTAGTGTGTGTTTGGTACTTGCATGTGTGTTTTTGTATAGTACAAAAACTGAGAAAAAGTTGGATTGCATGTTGTATGTGGGTGCATTTTCGACTAAGACTGACACCCCTCATCTTTTAAATTTGAATCTACTAAATATTATTTGTAAAGGGGTGAATTGAAATAATCCCTCGATCTGATTAAGTTTTTGTACTTGGTCCTTCCTGCACAAGGATGTCTTACATATTTCTCACAATGTCTCAATCTAAAGAAACCTGCAATAGTGAAACTTCTAGCAAAATATTGTATTGCTTCTCACATTGTACCTAGCAGAGGGGAACATGATGTCAAGATTCAAGTTTCGAAGCCTCCTTCTGATAAAAATCAGTCATGGCCTTCTTCAAGAAATCCATATAAAGTGATCTAGAGCCACAACGAGTTTAGAAATCCAGATTCTGAGAGTACTCATGTGTTTTGTGTCTAGTTGCGACACCATGGGACTCTCTTCTCCTCACATTGTTCCTGATAGGGGGAATGAAAACCATTAGAAACAAGCAAGTGAGAACAAGCAATCCATATCAAGTGAGCCTAAGCAATAACATGAAGGCAGAAGAGAACCATGCCCCTGAGCACCCATGTATTTTGGGTCTAGTTTTGACACCATGGGTCTCTCATCTCCTCACATTGTTCTTGATAGGGGGAAATGAATATCGTCATAAAAAATAGAGCGAGATCAAGTGAGATGGAACAAGTGATCCTGAATCGCCATGTTCGATAAGATCCTAAGTTGTTGGTGAGCATTAAACCACCCATTTAGCAGATGACTTCAGCTTCTTCTAGACATCAGATGGTGGTCCCCAAACCATAACTTTACAAAGAACCAATGAGCCTTCGTTCCAAGTTCCAAATAGAACCTCTGAGCCTTCGAGCCAAGTTCATGAGTTTTTGTTCATCCTTAAACCACACACATAGTACAAGATTCCAGCTTCTTCTATCCCGTTTGGTTGGTGGTCATCCAAAATCACCTCTTTAGAGAGAAATTGTATTAGTAGAAGATAGTGCAAGTTTCTGCTAACTTGCTTGGAAATTTGGAGTGTTAAGTTGGAAATGATCAATAGGTGCTAGTTGTCCACTTCCAATTATTCAACTCTCTTCTTTTTCTTGGACTCATATACACCCTTTGGGTTAAGGGGGGAATTTTTGGGAACATGATCCTCGGTGTTTGGATTATATCCCTAGTATAAGATCAAATGTCCCAAGCGAATGGGAAAAGTCATTCGGGATTCTAAGAGTCCACGTGGAGATAAACCCAAGGGACATTCTCATTGTATTAATACACAGCTAATTAATGAGAATAAATGTGCTTTGACACCAACCTCTTTTGTCTTGTGCATTTAATTGCCTATTTTCCCGTTTGAGAACCTAACAGGTTAGTGTGTCACTTATGTACATGAGCATGTTCTTAAGTTAGGTGTATTTAGTATGTGCATGAGTGCATGAATCATGTGATTCATTTATGTGCATGGGTTATGTACATGGATTGGGTGCATTGGTTGAATAAATGTGTGGGTTAGGCACATGATTTATATGCATTTTTTGTGAGAAGATAGAATTTTCCTCCATTTCCATGCTTTTATGTTGCCATTTGGATTTTACATTAACCCACTAATTGCTATCCATATGTTCTTGATTGCAACGCTTGACTGTTTCTTATGTACATGGGTAACAATCATGTGTTAGGTGCATGTTATGAGCATGATTTAGGTTCATGGGTTATGTGCATTGGATATTTATATGGTTTACATGAACAAGGATTAGGTACATGGGTTAGAAGTGAGTCATTGTAATCCTTTTTGACATTCCACTTGCACACTAATCCCTAACCATGATGTTTATGATGAATTATTTGCATAAAATATATATGTTAATTTAGAATTTGGATTTGGGGTAGAACTCCCCATATTTATGTCATGTCATTCTCCCTTTCTTTTCTACTAACATTTCTAGTGGCTTCAATGGAATACCTTATGGGTCATCTTTCACTTAGGATTGTGGTTTATGTCCAAGAATTAAGTGTGTGGGTAGATATGTAGGTTAGGTTCGAATGAGTTCAATGTGTGGTTTGGTTTTATGGGTTAGGTGTATCTTATGTGCATGGGTTAGTGTGTTAGGTTCTAAATTGTGACCCATTACCCCCTAAATTAGGTACTTTACATTATTATTGTTATATTATTTATGCCGAATTGATTCCATCAGTGGTAATTGTACCTCTTTGTCTCCTATATATATATATATATATATATATATATACCAAGGAGACCTTTTCATTTGAATCATCTTGTCTTGTCTTGTCTTGTGTACTTAGTACATTGTATAATAAGGTTGCCCCATCAAAGAGGTTTGATATTCATATTTTTCTTCATTATTAATGTGTGGATTACTCTTTATGGTCTATTTATTCTCTTTTCATTCTCTTTTGGGGAATTTGTTGCTTAACATTTGGTATCAAAGCTTGGACACTTCCAAAAAAAGTCATCATGGAATTTTTGCTATAACGTTTTTATAGGATTTTTCAGAAAACGAATGTAGAGGTGAAGTAGAATACATATTGAGATATATATAATACAAGTTTCATATTTTGAAACATTACAGGTTCATATTTATACCTAGTGGAGGTTAAGGTTTTTTACTAGTCCAAAAACTATGTTGGAATCGATTTAATACTAAGAAGGGGGGTGAATCAATATCAGCACAGTTATAAAAAAAAATTACCTTCTTAAATATATTATATTTTACTTAATTATTATATTTTTAATGTATCAATAAATAAAACATTCATGCACCAACACAAAGAACACATAACAATGAAATTTTGGCGTGGAAACCATATCGGGAGAAAACCATATAATGATTCTTTATAATGAGAAAGAATACATTCAAGGAAGTACCAAATTCCTATGTTTACCAACTCCAACCTGAAGGAGGCACCGACCCCCTGGTTTATAGGATTCTACCTGAAGGAAGCTACAACTCAATGTATTTCTCCATCATCAACTGGAAGGAGGAACTGAACCCCTAACTCCTTATTTTTTTACAGGAACCAACTTGAAGGAAGCTCTGACTCCCTAAATCCTTTCCACATCCGTCCACCCTAATGTCCAACGTATGTTTCTATCTCACTGAATCTCAACTCCGTGCACTATTCTGATCTTCTGTCAATAGTTTAGGTCTGCGCTACCTTCGTATGGAGTCGATTCTCTGTCATTATGTTGCGTACATCACTTGACTCATCATTCCTCTCAAATCACACTTATGTTGATGTATTTCTTCATGTACTGTGTGCTTGCTGATATTGTAGTCTGCGTCATTGATTATCTTATCATTATGCTCTACGTGACTGCAATGGCCAACTAATACTATGTTTTGAATTGATAGTTTGATATTCTGAATTTATGCACTAGTAACAAATGGAACTGCACACTTACTTATGGGTTTGTTATGTATAAGTTCTATAGTCTCTCATACAATCTGCGATAACTTATGCATCAAAACATTTGTCCATTCGGTTTAATGAACTTGTCTCAGATCGTCTGCATCACGATGCGCATGCTGGATCCTCCCATTGTTTTTTCGTTTCGCATCATATGGTCTTCTCAACTTCGCACACTCTCACTTATGCTCATATGCATAGCTAGACATGTGCACATCATCTAGTATACTATGATTTTGTTTCTATGCTTATGTCTTTCAACAGTCGTGACAACTGGCATGTCGTCTGTAATGTTGTGCTTCAAAATATCACGCACCTACGCATACTTAAATATTTCTTCCTTTTAGAACTTGTGCATCTGTCACAGATCTATGGCATCATTATGCACACCATCAAGACTTCATTATGTTTCATGTGTGCATTCAACTCCTCACTAGATCATCATGTTTTGTAAATGAGCCATTTGATGCCCCAAATATCAAATTGAAACAAACACTTGAATCTCTTATGCTCTTGTCATCAAGATTACTTCAAATATCCAACTTGCATCTCTATTTATACAAGTCCTGCATGGATTGTATGTCCACAATTCGATCGTGGCATCCCTTCTTCCAAACTTCATGGATTGTGCATTAGCCACATGTCATCTTCTACGATATTGATGTGTCATCCTTTGTGTGTCTTGTGCCTTCGTGGTCCACAACTTAGTGGGACATTACACCTTGGTGGTGTACCTTTGCTCTCTCGATGTATCATCATTTGACATATGTGTGCATCCTTACTTCTAATCTTGATGAGTCTTATGTCCTTTATTTACCATCCCTTGTGGGTAATGTGCCCTTGATGTATTCCTGCTTTGTGGAATCTGTGCATACTCCAACTTCTTCTTGGTGGAACTTTGAACTTTTATTTGTCATCACTTGTGGGACTTGCGCACCTATTATGGAATTTTCTCATAGATTATCTTCAACCACTATACTCTAGGAAATTGTGCACGTTCCACTAATTGAAAGCATCTACTGATTGGCTAGACTTGCATGCTTTCAATATTTTCCGACCATAGGTTGTTTCTTACTGCTTGCGCACTTCCAACATTTTACCATGCAACGATTGCACACACCAGAGACTTCTTTCAACATGCTTGCATAGTTGTGTTATTTTCTCAACCAACTCCTTGGCTGCTTGTGGGAAAGTACCTTTGTCCAACCAGTATTTTGACTATTATCATGAAGGTGTATGACATGGTGGACTTGTCTTCTATATAGGTACAACATGTAGTGGGATACATTACTTGTGTTTTTCTTTGAACTGAATTTGCATGATGTATCCTTAGACACATACCTTTAAACCGAATGCACCTTCTACATCTACTTCTTCACACTGGCATCTAAGTCCTTCACCATCTTGCGTAGAAACTCCTTCAAAGTGGTTTCCATATACTTCTTCACACTGTTATACGAATGTTGTATCCACTTTGACATTAGTTGATATCAATGACTCACATTGAATCAGTTTGCATCCTCTTTGACATTAGTTGACATCAATGAAAACCAAATTTCAACAATATCCCCCTTTGGCATTGATGTCAACACCTTATGAATATGTGTGTGATCTTCTTTGAATTGTATTCTTCATTTGTACTCTGTTGTAGTGCTCCCCCTGTGTATGTGCTCCCCTTGAGTTGTTTGGCCTTTTGGATACTGTGTTCTCTACTGCTAATTATTCAACTACTTCTTTGTGAACCATGTTGTTTTATGTTCCTTCTACTCAAACCATACATTCATTCATATTCATTCCATTTATCCAATTGATTTTCTTCACACTCTTTCATGTTTGTTGTATCTCTATGCTATCTCTTCTGCTACACTCATGCATTATATTTCAATCCTGTCAGATTCATGCAACTTATCCATTTCATGTTGTATATTCTATTGTTAGTTCCATATTCATTCATCTTTATTTTCATGCATCTCTATTAGTTATTCTTCCAACTTCATGCATCTCTCCCCCTTTGACATCAATGGAAAAGAGGAGCCATTACTTGCGCAGTGTTCATTCTTCTATTTGTTTTGCGCTAGAATCTACCTTAACTATTTTAGGGATAACTCCTTCTATGTTCATTCTTCATTTCTCTGCTAAATTTCTACATTGATATCTTTTCATAATTATCTTTCATTGCTTTCTTGATATAGATGTTTCATTGTTCCTTCATATTAATCTCTTGTTCCTGTCAGAACACTTGGTCCATCCATGCGCAGTGATCCATACTGTCATCCTTTTTTTTAACTGTGTAGTGTCGAAGTCAGTCCTCTACTGGTTTTTCATCACACTTTATGCGCCTCACTGCTTCATCTATCGCATTTACAATGTTGTCATAGGGCCATGTCGCATTTAATGTTGTCGCATCCTTTTCCAAGACAACCAAAGATATGGAATGCTTTTCATTTATCGTCCAACTTGACATAAAATAGGACATGACACTTAGTTCATGTGGCAACAAATACATGTAGCTTTCGTACTCAAACCTTTTGAGGAAACATTCTCCATCGTATGGTGCAATGAGTTAACTTTTCACCCTTTTGTACTATTTCCAAAATTTATTAACTCCAACATTTAATTTTGGTGACTCCACCACCTTCTACGATTTGTGTGGCATTGAATACATTTCTCATCAAACTAATTTCATGCACGCCAACGTCTTCCTTTCAACCCTATAATATTTCTACGAACAATACCCGGTTCACTACCTCTTACGTCCTTTCATTTCCGAGTAGCATTGTTTTCTAGTCCTTCCTATGATTCTTCTTTTTACTTCCAATGGCCACCCTTTATCACAGAGTAAGCAATTCCCTTGAGAATGTGCGTCATGCCATCCAGACTTAGCATTCTCACTTTTCACGCCTGAGAACTGATCTGGGTTCCTTGAAGCAACAAATGTAGGACAACCAAGTTCTTCATCAATACTCTCAATCAGAGAAAATTTCAAGGGCAAAATTTCGCCAATTGGCTATTTTTTGGGCTTTTTTTCAAAAAATAAATTCGCTATTTGGTCATTTTTAGTCTCTAATACCATCTATATTTACATAAAATATGTTTTTTTTATCAAAATATTCGCCAAAATTTACAATTTTCAATAGTAAATTGTATGTTTCATATTTAATATTTTCCTACCTATCTATATATATGTTTTTTTCAATCCAAAATAATCGCCTAGAATACTACACTTAAGTATACTATTAGAATCCTTAAAAAATACCCTGCTCTCAGTCACAGGTGAACCATAGACATTTTGAGAAATTGATCCTTTAGATTCGTCGAGTTGATTATCTGGAGCGTCGGCAACAACAAATTCTGGATGAATTATCTCGTCTTCATCCTCAAGATGTTGAACCATCGTTGTCTACTACTCTGGATTTTCTTCCACTACGTCCTGCTTCTGAATGCACAACACTGCTCCAGTGAATTTGGAGTTATGTCTTGCGAACCGATCAGATATGGAAATTGATCTTGAACTGCAACTGTAGAATGCTTCAGCACCTCTTCAATTTTTCCACATTTGATGTCTTCTTGTATACTCCATTTTTGGGCCTCTACAAGGAGTACTGACTCATGCATTTTGTAATCATACACAATTTTGAATATAATAAAAAGGCTTTATTATGTATAGTATTATGTCTTTGAGCAATGTATGAAAATATTCTCTTCTTATGTCATGTTGGCACCCCAACAACTTCCCCTTTATTTTTCAAAATCAAGGGGACCCCATGTAAATTTTGTAAATATTTTTTTTTGGTTTTCTTTTATCTTATCTTCCTTGATTTGGTAGGTGGTTGCTTGGCTTTCTTTCTTCGATCCTTCGCTTTCTGCAGTGCTTGTTCTTTGTCTTGGCTTTCATTGTATAATGATTTGGTGTTGTGGATATCTTTCTTGTTGGAATCTTTTGGCCCTTTAGTTGATGAACATCCCCTACCTAGTCTTACTTGAGCTTATTCAAGCTAATCATATCCTTCGGTTTGGCTTGGTTGGTTTTATATGATTCTTCAAGAATTGTAACAAATTTTGGTTTTTCGGTGCATTTGAGAATTAATGACCATTTCGACAGATCATAATTAATTAATGAAAAGCTCAATTGCAATAATTTTGATTTACGTATTGAAGGAGTTTATATCAAATAACAGGACCATGCTCTTACTTTTGAATTTGAATGATCCATTGACTTTTGTAAGCCTTTAACATTTGATTAAAATTCTTACCTTTAATGAAATTGAGATTTGACGATTTGTTTTATCTTTATCGCATTGGTCTTCTGGCTTCGTGATGATTTAATGATGCTTCTATGTCCTTATTTGAGGTTATTCATGGTACTTATTTCATTTTGGCTTAGTTGAATTACCTTAATCCTTTTATATTCTTGTGAAACTTTTCGATTCTTAAATGTATCAATGAATAATTGTCTACTTTGATGGATTTTAATAATTCAATTAAGTACTCAATTTTATACTTTCAATCCTCGCCTTACAAATTTGCATTTTAAAGAAATAGAACTTTAACCTTGGTTTCAATTTTGAAAGGATCATTGAATGTTACTAGTGTTAGGATATTCCTATACTCCATCCTAGTCCCACCAGTATTTTGATCATTTACATTTTCAGTCATGCATGCACTTTTAAAGTTTGCATGCATCATTTAGGGTTTGTGTGCATTTGCATGCATTCTAGTCATCCGTCCCAGCACCTAGCCCTCAATTAGCTAGCCCCCGAAGCTTCCTTCCACTCAGTTTCAGCCCTCCTAGCCTGTCATGCACCCTCCTTTCACCTACTGCATGAGAAAGGTGCCTTTCTCACCTACCAGTCCAGTTTACTTCAGTTAACCACCAGTCTTTCCTTGATTTGAGGCCATACTGACTCCTCACTTGACCTCCGATGAGACATGACTACCTGTTCTGACTCTAGTTAGCTCCTCATGCGCCCTTCACTGAGCCTCCTTGATTCAGTTAGTGTCTCCATGTGCCAGTTACATTCAGTTACACCTACCACACTCAGTTTGACTCAGTTTGACTAACGGTTGACAGTTACTTGTGCATTGATGACTCCACCGATGATGAGATAGACTACTAGTTGTGCTCCTATGACACTCCAATGATCTTTTGATCACTCCATGAAGGATAATTCGAATTGCCACCTTGGCATTCGAATCCTCATGCATTGTTCTACTTATTGTCCATATTGTGATTAATTAATGAGTGTGTGTGAAGTATCTTTTCTTCTATCCGAGTTCTACTGTATTATTATTATATTGCTCATTATACTGCATTGATCACTCTTCTTCTATTTTCCTGCTTAATCATAATTACTCTTGTGAGGTATACATCATCTCTTAGATATGCTTTGAGGATTTTCACAACTAGCCTTAAATTATTTATGAAAACTTGTCCTTTTGTAAGATGTTATAATTTTAGGACAAAGTTTAAATAATTTACTTAAGGCTTATTTTATAATTCTATTATATCCTAGAAAACATGTTTGGCAACTATGGAAGGAGTCAATGATTCTCATTCATCAAGTGAAGTATTATTTTTCACAAATAATAATTAACTCTCCTTGTTGATAAACTAATTTTTATTTAGATGGATTATTAATTTCTATGTATATGGAAATATTTAATTTCTACTAGTCATCTAATTCCGATCCAAAAGTAATATAGTGTTCATACAATATCTTTTGAAAATTCAATATTTGTTAATTATTATTATTGTTTATTCAAAGACAGTATTAATGATTTATTTATTTAATTGGATTTGATATAATAAACAAAAGACACTATTTACAATGTTAATGCATAATAGTTGCACGGAAACCCTAATTTGTTGTTGCTATCACGTGAAGGATGAAGTTAAGAAACGGATCGTGCACCTGTCAGAGAGATGGTTTTACGTGGGGGATTGTGAGCAAATCATGAGGAATTAGCTCAAATGGTTGAAAACCCACTTTCCAAATGGGATCCTTTACTCCTAAGTGTGGGAAGTGTTGGAAATATCTTAATAGTTTGGGAGACAATCGTGCTCGAACAGAGGTGAATTTTCCAAAAATTCGTTGCGGCCGGTTTGGCATCTAGTTGAACGAAACGGACATCTCGGGATTTGAGGCTATCCTTCCCAATGGTCTTATATTCTATAAATTCGACCTCATAATTCTAAGAGAGGGGCGAGGGTCTCCAGAGACTAGAGGATGAATTTTATCTTCTATGTATTTTATTTTGTAAAGTTTCTTTCAAAGAAGTCAACATGGAAGTACTCCCATCCAGCAGTTGGTAGATCAACATGTTTATGAAGAAATGATGCTCTAGATGTATTTGCAGAACTTTTTTGTAAGCTTTGTACAAAGTTTTCTTTTACAGAGCAATAGAAATTGATTCTTTATATTGGTTATCATTCTTTCTCAATGAAATTAAGTAAAATGATGGAACTTAGTTCGTTGGTATGCTTACTGTTTTTAAGATCACAATCTCTTGAAGTTTATTCTGGAAATTATGATTACTTTATCATTTCATCTATTGACAGAAAATTGATTTAGATTTGCATAACTTAAAGCCTCTAACCATTTTCATGATTTTACTATGTTAATTGGCAGGATCTTTGAAGCTATTTAGATATGTCATTTTTTTATTGTAGAATTTCTTCTCAATTTAAAATGATTCCATGTTTAATTTATGTGTGAAAATTGAGTCAATGTTAGTTTCAATCATGCTCCTTATCAGGATAGGTTAGATCTAGTAGATAGAATTAAATATAAATTATTTTACAATTTTGTTTCAAAACAGAAAGCTACAGGTTAACAACTATTGAATCTGTGTGTTTTAGCAACTGTTAAATCTGTGTGTTTCCAGCTTTTGGAATTGGCATCATAAATTAGTTATATATTGCATATTAGTTATATTACATATTTAGGGTTTTAATTGCATGTTTCAAAACTCATATCATTAAACCGTGAGACTCTCCTTAAAAGAGAAAAACTTAGATTAGATATAACAACAAGCTTTAATTTAATAGTTGTTAAATAGAAATTTCATTTTAAATAGATTAGTATAACCTATAGATTAATAGTTAGTTTTAACTTAGTAGTTTTCATTATAATTTAGTTTAACTTTTAAATTTGTTAATTAGTTTAGGAAACCCTTTTTTCTAAGTTTAAGTAGTAGGATTCTCCTTAACAGAGTGAAACTTAGATGTTAGTAGGACCATAACCTGCGAGAATTAGCCATATCAAACATGTCGAGGGTTGCTTTAAGCACCTTGTGTGGGTTAGTTCTCCTTAGTTGGCCTTTGTCATAAAATTCGGCCAACAAATGACGCTAGAAGGAGGGCCCAAAGGTGAAAAAAAACATGGTTTTATTGTAATTATTTTTTATAACCATTTATCCTCTCGCTCTTTGATTTTCAGCTTTTATATTTTTACTCTTCTTCATCATTACATATATGCTTAAGGGTTGGTTAGAGGACAAGCTAGCCATTTTAAGGGTCAATTTATCTTGATTGTTTTTTATTCATGGCTCATGCCCAAATTCCTGTTTGGTAATTTTAGTTTTACATTAGTCAACATTCCCAATGAGACAGTCAAAACTTAAATTTGATGGTGAAGGCAATATATCTACAAGAAAACACCGCAAGAATTTTTTTGTGTAAACGTAACAAACATAAGATTATTGATCTAAGTTCTACATGCAAGTTATTTTCCCTTACTCTCAAAGGATGAATAAAATGATGGTTGGAAACATTTCCACCTAATTTCTTTTTTACATGGTTTCAATTCGCACATGAATTTTTAGATGCTTTCATGGATTATGATACTAATAAACTATGCAGTGAATTGAAGACTCTTCGAAGGAAGAAGGGTGAGCCTCCACAAGAATGTTCAGTGAGACTTTCTCATATTCTTTGCAAATTTCATATCGTTGATTTACCTTCAGAATTTGACCTTTTGAACTCTCATGCTCCTCTTATTCAAGACTTTTGTCAAAGTGATATTTCAATAAATCATTTTCCAACCTTCTAGGAAAATTACTCCCCTATCATTGATTCAGATATTTCTGTAAGTTCTACCCAACCCCAAAGTGAGAAGATTAAATTAGAACATGTGTCTTCTCCCTCCGATTATTATTCTCTATCATTACCCCTCGGAGGAGAGAGGCATACTTATTTTATTCAAAATCTCGAACCTATATATATTAAGGAATTGAATGGCGAAAAACATATTAAGGATGAATTGATTTATACATATAGGGAAGTTGATCATCTTAATGAACAACAATATTCTAATGTTGTTATTACAAAAATATATCAAGATGAATTAATTATAAAGCAAACTATATGTTCATCATTTTTATTTTATTTTTGTACTAATTCTTCTTTCGATTCAATTATCAATGAACAAAAATATGTTAATAATAATTTTATGTGTTCCGGTACATCAATAGAACATGTTGGAGAAGATGACATGAATCTTAATCACTCGACTAGATGTTGTTTAGGAAAAGAGATTGATCTTTTTCAAGAGAATGCTAATAAAAGTTTTTATTTACATGAAGGATTGTCAATTGATTTTGATCTTAAAACGTCACCAAATTGTATTGTAAATGATCAGCTAATAAAAGAGAAATCTTTTGGAAATTTAAATATTAATGATCTTTCTAAGTTGAGAGACTCTTTTAATTTCCTTAGTTCTAATTCTTACTTTTCTATTTATCCTGATTTATTTTCTGATTTTGATATGCATAAGATTCCATCCAATTTACCTAACTATATGCCTTCAAAATCACATTTTTATGAGAAATCTAACATTGATGATTCATTTGTTAAGCATGAAGTTGAGGGTTTAGGACACGTTTCATTATTAGATCGTCATCCGATACAATCTTTTGAAGAGAAAGAGGGTTCATCGCAAGATAGATATAGTCAATCAATTTTTGATGAGATCAACACACCGATTTTTGTTGAAAATTAAAGTGCTTGTTCTCATAAGAATCAGTTATATGTGGGATCTATATTTATTGGTGATAATAAAATATTTGTCAAATAATTTCCTATAACTTGTGATCACCAAATACTTGCATCTTTTTCAATTGATTCACCTTTAGTTGTTGACCCTTTTAACGAGATTACTTCTTTCGATATTAGGCCACTGCTGATTTATTCACCTATTACATCATTTCATAATCCTACTTTGTATTTGAAACCAATTCTTCTAGTTGTTAGTGTGCCTAGCGCTAGTAATTTGATTCTCCTAAGATATGTTTGCCACATATGAATTTCATGTTGTTAGGCCATATTTTTCATTCTGATTTCCATGACAGGATCACGGAATGGCTTGAAGATTCCTATTTTAAAAGGATGTCTGAATTTGGTAAATTTGTCTTATCATTACATGTAAATAGAATTTCAAATGGAAAGGATGATGGATTTATTTTTTTTTCTCTTATTGACATATCATTTATGGTTTCTTATTCGAAATCTTGTCATTCTTGCGGGATTACAAATGCTTCGATGGTTCCACTGGATATTTCATTTTACTTGATTGTGTTGTATATTTGATTTCATTGTACATATGTATAGATTTAGACTTAGAGGTAATTTTATATTTAACTTAACTAGTTCATTTGGTACAAGTAGGATGCTTTCTTTTCAATAATGTGCAGTTAATAAATGATGTGTCAATTTTGGGATGAAGACATGAGGAAAAATTATTGTTCAGGGAAGTACACATGACCCTACTCCTTTTTCAATTGTTTTATTATCTTGCTTATTCTTTTATATGTTAGACATATCATTTTTAGCCTTATTTTCCATTAGGACTTAAAGACAAAATGCTTACATTTGATCATTTGAAGTAAGAAGATTTGAAAAGAATAAATTATAAAGAATGTGTTCATAATTTTTAATCTATTTTCACATAAAGAACTTTATGAACATAACTCACTCATGTTGTAATTATCAGTATCACCATAAACTGCACACTCTAGCATTTATCTCTCTTATTTTGGTTTTCTTGTTGTAATTAAGATTCAATAAAAGGATCTATTTTATCCAAATATATCTTCCATTGATTTGACAAATGTTATCACGATCTTAATGAAAGATGGACTCTTTAAATCAACAATTAAATTATTTTTCTGAAACCTAAAGACGATCTCATTTTATCTTACTGACATGCATATTATATCTGCATCGCTTGTTCCTATTTGTGTTTATATTTGACCTTTTTGATAAAATTACTAAAAGCTTAATGCTTTGTATTACCATATCATGGTCAAATTAAATATTGAGAGGTTCGTCGTCATTCGTTATGCATGTCATGATTTTGTGATTTCTACATTATTTTGTATAGCTCGTCTTATGGAATATGATCGTATATCGATTTTCAAACTTTGAGTTCATTTACCTTCTTTGACAGTCAGTTTAATTTTTGGAAAAGTACCAATATTTTTGCTTATCATTCAATATTTAACATCTTTGTGAATACTTAATTCTTCTTTTCTTTTGATTTGTGATACATACTTTTTGCTTGAAATTTTGATTTGATCAGGTCCTATCATGTATATAAGTTTTAGGTGTTTTGGTTAAATTAGTGATTTTTATTGATTTCAAGATAGCTTGGTTTTTAATAATAGTTTTGATATTTGTGAGTTTTTTGAATTTTTGTTTTTGCTTTTTCTTAGTTTGCTTAAAATTTTGGCGTTGTAAATAAATAACACTATATTGGCACATTACCTTGTTTTTACATGTTTCTTTGTTTATAAACCTGACAAGTTTAAAAGGGAAATCCTTACAAAGACTCTCTTCTTTTGTCAAAATTTTGACCATGGAAACATTAAGCTTGGATTTGAAAAATCTATTGTGGACCATACTGATGGATTGGTTGAGTTACCCGGCTATTATATAGAATCTTCATCTTTCAAAATGATCCTATAATGTAGATGAGTTTGATTTCAAAGGAATCATTTTCCCTAGATTGAAGTAAGTCAAGAATCGTAAGTTATTTTTAGACTTTTTACGCCATCCTTTGCTCTTTAGTGGGCCATTTGGATCCGCTTCCCCATCCACTAAGTGATCTCTATTGAGATTAACAATAACTTTAGCATTATTCATTGTACATAACGTTAATAAAATCTAAGGGATTAACTGAAGAACGGGAGGTCTCATCATGAGCCGACCTGTCATGATCATAAGTTCCGTTGAAGTGACATTACCATTATCTGGTTCCCAAGCCAGGGTGATGGATCTTAGTCATTAGATTAGGATAAAGGAGGTCTCATCATGAGCCAACCTTTTAATTTTTCGGCAATTCTTATGAATGATACTACCATTATCTGGTCACCAAGCTGGGGTAGTGGCTCTTGATTTTAAAAAAATCAAGGGACAGGGGTCTCGTCACGAGCCATCCTACTCAATTTCTAATAGTGTTTGTGAATGACACTGTCATAATCTAGTTACCATGCTAGGACAATGGTCCTTAGTTAATGTCTTTAATATATATATATATATATATATATATATATATATATAATAATAATAATAATAATAATAAATGAAATATGAGAAAAAAATCATATTTTGATACTTATATATATCTAGTGGATGGGAAACAAGCATCTAAGTGAGGTTAAAGGGTTTATCCTGTAGTAGTGAGGTCATACTTTTATACTACGTTTTCTATGACTTGTTGTTAGAGCATAATTTTCCACCTTGTGAGCATCAATATTGATTGGCCTTTAGGATCTATTTCATTGAATTAGATCCATCATTTTGTCCTCCAGGAACACATTTTCCCTATTTTTGTTCCTGTACATCAGGTGTTACACTATAGCCCACGAGTACCAAGTAAAATGGTAAAAGTCATTAGAAAATTACTTTTTACTCCCAAAAAGTGGTATTAGGGTGACCTTCGGCCCTCCATGTGCCCCGAAATGCTTCGATGTGTCCTTTCACTTACCTTTGGAAGGCTATATATTGAGCTCTTATGGCATATGGAAGGGAGGAGAAAGAGCAAGCAAGATAACTCTAGTGGATTTTTTCCATGACTTGAGTCTACACTCATTGATCCTTGTTGTTGTGAACTTCTTATGTTCACCTCCCAAATTCCTTTTCATAGTTTGAGTTTGCCATAGTATGGAGGATTGAAGTGGTGGAGGCACAAGTGGAGAGGCCCAGTTCTTGGCTCAGATTGGTTGCTAGCAAGAGGTTGTATATTGTACTTCTTGTTATTCATTAATGGAAATAATTATTTTCTCGTCCAATTGATTTTGTGAATATTGC
Source organism: Larix kaempferi (assembly GCA_027924585.1). NCBI lineage: Eukaryota > Viridiplantae > Streptophyta > Pinopsida > Pinales > Pinaceae > Larix > Larix kaempferi. The sequence goes on from BSBM01000268.1 coordinate 19,578,278, forward strand.
TATATTACATTGGGTTATATTTGCTTAAGATATCATGGACCATTGTTATTGATAATGCTAATGTCTTTCACATATTATATGCTCTTGTTTGTATTGGTTGTTGAGACTAATTTGCAAGTTTTGCGCGTTTGTTGAAGAAAGAGACACTGTTTATCTAGGATGAGCGAGCCCACCAATCTTTCGATGCTCTTAAGAAAGCCTTGGTATCGGCCCCTCTGCTTAGTCCACCCGACTTTGCAAGATATTTTTTGCTTTATGTGGCCATGTCTCAAGAGAGAATTGGCATTGTCTTAGTTCAGGTTGATGATGTGCTTATGGATCATGTGATCTATTACCTTAGTCGAAATCTAGTAGACGCTGAGCCGAGATATACTCATGTGGAGAAGTTGGCACTTGCGATTGTTCATGCAATCCAATGGTTACGACACTACATCATGCTTAGGAAAACCACGATCATAGCGCATATCAATCCATTTCAGTTCGTGCTATCATGATGTCTTATAGGGGGGAAGTACAATAAATGGATTGTGATCCTTCAGGAGTTTGATCTTGATTTTGCTTCGGTGAAATCCTTGGTTTTCACTGAGCTCATGTCGTACCTTCCTCGACTTGATGATGATATTGTCCATGAAGATTCCTTTGTGGATGAGCACTTATTCCTTATCTCATCTGAGGACCCTTGGTATGGGGATATCATTGTATATATTCAAACTTTGAAGTTTCCTTCGCACTATTCATGAGACGAATGACGACATGTGAAACATCATGCCAAAGATTATACCATCATCGGAAACACTTTGTATAGTCAAGGAAAGGATTCTATCCTCCGTTGTCGTTTGACTCACGAAGAAGTGAAGTGTGTTCTTAATGATTGCCATGCTAGGGCGTGTGGTGGTCACTTATCTGAGCTTTCTACAGCCCAACGCATTATGCGAGTGGGTTACTTTTGGCCTTCCATCTTTAAGGATTGTATGAACGCCGTAAAGAGATGTCACCCTTGCCAGGTGTTTTCTCGGATTATGCACTCGCATCTAGCGCCCCTTCATCCAGTTGTTACCGTCGGTCCCTTCACCAAGTGGGGGGTGGATTTCATGGATTGAAAACTAGCTTTGGCTGGGGGGCATCACCATATCATTGTGGCCATGGATTATTTCTCCAAATGGGCTGAGGTCATGCCTACCGTAAAAGACGATGGTGCTACAACAGCCCATTTCGTGTTCAATCAGATTATTGCTCGATTCAGTATTCCGAGAGAGATTGTCATTGACCATGGCAGTCACTTTCAGAACAAGATGATGGTGGATTTGTCACTCAAGCTTGGGTTTCACTAAGAGCACTCCTCCTCGTACTATCCCCAAGCGAATGGTCAAGTTGAGGCAGTCAATAAGTCCTTCAAGACCATTCTCCAACGTACCATCTAGCAAAGCAAGAGAAACTGGCATATTATGTTATACCCTGCTTTGTGGGCATATCGAACCATAGTTAAGACTGCCACCAGTTTCTCACCATTTCAGCTAGTTCATGGTGTGGAGTCTATATTACCGATTGAATGCGAAATCCCTTCGTTAAAACTAGCCATAGAGCTCCTTCCTGACACTTCGGATGTTGAGCAATAGTTAATCCACCTTGAGCAGCTTGATGAGCAGCATCGAGATGCCATTGCAGCTATTGATGCCAACAAAAGTCATGTTAAGGTTCAGTACGATAGGTCTGTCCGTCCCTGGTAGTATGTTGAAGGTGACTTGGTCATCTTGTATGACCAAGATAAGGAACCCCTGGGGGCAAGCAAGTTTAACCCCATGTGGAACGGTCCTTACATAGTGAGGCATGTCCTTGAGAAAGGAGCCTATGAATTGGAAGATTATGAAGGGAATGCCTTGAAGGAGCCTAGAAATGGGCTCTGCCTCAAGCAGTATTACGCTTGAACTTCTAGTTTGAGCTGATACTTTTGTATACCATTGTATAGTTGCTTCTGTACATAGTTTAGATTTCTCTTGGATTTTAGGTTTGTTGATTTGCTTCTGTTTGGTTGAAAGATGTCAGCAAAATCTCCTATGTTCTTGGGCTTCGCGGATGGTGCTAGCCGTCACATGCAGAGACTTGTTTCTACTACGTGGGTTATTTATTCACCTGACCATCAGATTGTGTCTTCAGAAGGAGCTTGTCTCGGTCCTACGTCCAACAATGTGGTCGAGTACAGTGTCGTAGTTGAGCTACTTTTTTATGCCATTTTGCATGGTATCCAGTCTTTAGAAGTTCACTTGGATTCACAACTGGTTGTGTCTCAATTGAATGGTCATTACCAAGTGATAGATCTGACTTTACTATGGAGATTGTTAAGGGTAAGACTCTTGGAACCTCATTTTGTTTCCATTACATAAATTCATGTTCCGAGAAGTTTTAATCATGTATCTGATGCATATGCTAACTATGTCCTAGATTGGCATTTGTCACATTCATAATGAAGCACAAAAATAAACATACATTCATACATTTGTACATACACATATAGTAGAACCAAAGAACCATAGTTTTATATAAATAACATGTCCAAAAAGTGGTGTCACAGTACAAAACTGGAGCCCGTAGCTTTCAAAAATATACATATCGATACAAAATGTGGAACCCTGAGATGTCTATCCCTTAGGAGGTCTAGCTACCTCGACAGGATGACCCTGATAGTAATAGTACATTGCATGGGCTATACACCGTAGTAGCCACAACCAGGTACCTGGTACTCCTACCACATGTCGTTGCATCGCCTCTGGCAGATGCTCCACCTCAATCATGGGTACTCTGGTGTTCATACAGGACAGGTTGACCCGTACAGTCTCAAGTGTGTGCTCTGTCGCAGCACCTACTACCTCTCCACCCCTGCCCCGTTGAGGATATCTCGGGAATCCATCTAGGCTCTGCGGACCAACATCTGCAAGGCAACAGTCGAATGTCAATACGTGATACTACACCCAAAAATATTTTTGAATTTCCATATATAATAAAAAATCCCAAAAAAAATTATACACAAAAACACAAAAAGAGTAACATACCAATGTCTTCAAATGCGGCCAATGGAGGAAGCGACATGTCACGATTATCACAGAAGTTTATCCCTGCATAGGGATAGTCGTCTTTGGCTATGACCTGCTGGTCCCACCAGTGGAAGAACTCATCTATGTATGGTGATGCCTGTCGGCCACCACCCTGCCGCATCAGAACCTCTTCCCACCGGGTCAGGGCAGGGTCACGCAGACTATGAGGAGGGACTTCAACCCTCGGACTAAGTCCTGGAACTCTCTCAAAGAAAAAGCTGCATAGTATGTTTCCATACCCAAAGTTCTTTGCCTCCCCACGCTTACACTCCGTTAACTGAGTCTTCATAGACATCAGTAACGTTGTGCACCAGTCAAATACAATAGGCCTCATACAATATGATGCATAGAACATCACCGGCCTTGAATCCTGATGTAGTGTTGCCTAACCTATGATCCTAACGAGGGTAGCCACAATGATCTTCATGCTCAAACTAACTATGGACCCAATGGGTATCTGACTCCCCACCTTTCGAGTGTTGGGAAGACAGTACCGCTCTATATAGTCGGGGATGCCGATCCCACAACCCACAGTGCAAGATCGGAGACTTGCCACATCCCCTCGTCGGGATAACCCTGTGATGAAGTATATGTCATCCACCTCAAAGGAGAGTGTTTGACCATCCATATTGAAGTGATGCGCATCTACGTCCCAGTAGTCTATCAACCGCTGGAGCAATTGATTTTGGGCCCTCAAACCCACAATGCTCCAGAATTTGTAAGTCCCACGTGCTTGTAGTGATTTTTGTGCAGGAAAATCTTGGCGAATGGCCTCATCTACAAGTTCATGCTCCATTTCCCTCCACTCTAGAACCATCCTGGAGGAGGAAACATAATATTTTTTAGCTTTTGCATTTAAAAAATCCTTCTTCACGACCTTACTCGCGGGATAATTAGCAAACAGAGGAGGCCACCCGCAGTCAACGCATGCGTTGACCTCGACTAGTAGGCCCTACCCGCTACCCGTAAAGTTGTAGCCCACGTACAACACCGTGGAGAAGTAGGGCTTCCCCAATAGAAAATTTGGACCAACCTGCTCTAGACGATTTGTGAAATGGTCACCCACAGCTCCTGGAATCAACAACTGAACATCAGAGGTAAAAACTACCCAAAACCACTATTTCGATTAAAATGAAAATGAATTGGTAAATAGTAATTTCTTTTTACTATTTATAGTTTTACAAACCCACTTTTCTATAGTTTTTTGCCATGTTAAGCTGTTGTGGACTAATATAATGTCTTGGAGTACCATTTTGAGCAGTTTTTTTAGATACAAGATGATTTTTCGACTGTTTTGCGCCTACACCAGGTATATTTCACACCTGGCATATAGGTTAGATGTCATTTTCACATGCATTATGCATTTGACCTTTTGACTATTTCCATTAACCCTAGGTGTGACTCCGCTTCTTAAATAACACAGAGCCTTCACACTGTTATAGAAGTGTCATTATTTAGTGGTAGGACTTGTCCGAACATGGGTTCCCTATTTAGAACCCCATTTTGTCTTATGGCACCCCTGCCATTGTTTTTTCCTTAGGATCGGCAGTCCTTCGTAGTTACACCATGACTTTGCGATAAAGACTCATACTCTACTTTGTCTTATGCTGGACATCTCCCATAAGGACTCCCTCGTTTGTGACAAGTTGTGATTGCATTGCATCATCCTGCTTGTTGCTTGAGCCTTGTGTCGGCTCCTACTTACTCAATTGTTATCCTGGTGCCTGAGCACTTTCCCTATCGAGCCTTGCAGAGCTTTCATTTTCCTTTCATAGTTTGATGACCCGTTACCCTGAGGGAACACCCCCCCCCCCCCCCCCCCCCCCGAGTGTCCACTTCCTGCACATGCTTCCTTGCATTTATAATAGGTATGTTCCACTGCTTGGGACTAGTTTGCTCTCTACTTGACACTCGTTCCCTTACCTGTTGTACTATAAGCAATTTTGTTCTTTTTCAAGCTTTCCAAATATGAAAAAGACCAAAAAAAATCAAATATTCCAAAAAGATGGACCGGATTATGGTTACTACTTCTAGTTGGCAGTTGTTGTGTCGCCTTTGAAAAGAGCATTCATTCCACTCCATCCATTATGAGTCAGGACTATAGTAGGACCTTAGGAGATGTACTCGTTTCTCAGTTGTTACTCCACCGGCTGGTTAAAATTCCAGTCATTATGGAGCCCTTTGTTGATGCCTCCTGCATCGCATTGTGTCATTATCACCAATTATTTGAGTCTATGTTTCCTGAGTCTATCCATCTGCTCATGCTCTTGTTCAAAGGAATTCCTGAAACCAGAGTCGGCCACTCCTCAAATCTCTTGACTATTGCATGTCGGACATCCTTATTGAGTCAGTCCATTTCATCTGAGTTCTTCCAAATCTTTCAGCGTAACTGGTACCTCGTGATGGTTGATGGGGGATGCCTTAATTCCCTCATTCCAACTAGTTTCGTTCCATCGACCTCAACTCATTTATTCCATAATTTGAGACTTAGAGTTCGGTTGAGTACCTTGAGGCTTGCAGTCATTAGTGGTAGGTTCTCTCACCATCGATAGTTTTGGGAATACATCAATGTCCCCTGATCGATGGATTCATCCTAGTGTTCGACTTCAACACATCTATTCACAATTTGATGATTGTACTCTATGCCTTGATGCCCATTTTCATTATTGGTGGGTTATCTCGCATCTGTTAATGGTATACATCATTGACCGGTAATCAGACGATGTCACATCAAGTTCGACCTCAACACCTTTATTCACTTGATGGGACTTGCATTGTAGATGATTTGTGTAGAAGACCCCAGACAATAGTGGCATTCAGTATGCTACTTATGATGATGACTTTACATCTGAGATATCATCTCTTAGATACCAATAGTTTGTACCTCCAGTTTGCACTAGTTGTTTCCTTTTAGCACAAGACCATCTCTTACTGTAGATGATTATGGCTATGATCACCTGTGACATGTATACATTATATACTACCTATTCATGGCCATTGTATCATATTGTTGTACTGTACCGATATGTACTCAGAGATATTATTGTTTTATGATGAGGACGATGTTCCTTCCACTTGTGTCTCCATCACTCCACTTCTGAGATTTATAATGTATTTCGGTCATCATAGCACCATTCTCTGACCTCACACATTAGGGGGCATCTGTTACAACGTAATTTTCCACCTTATGAGCATCAACATTGATTGGCCTTCAGGATCCATTTCATTGACTCAGATCCATCATTTTGTCCTCCAGGAACACATTTTCCCTATTTTTGTTCCTGTACGCGAGCTGTTACACTTTAGCCCGCGTACACGCAGGTTGTTCCACTATAGCCCGCGGGGTACCAAGTAAAATGGTAAAAATCATTAGAAATTTACTTTTTACTCCCAAAACGCGGTCTTAGGGTGACCTTTGGCCCTCCATGTGCCCCGAAGCGCCTCGATGTGTCCTTTCACTTACCTTTGGAAGGCTATATATTGAGCTCTTATGGCATATGGAAGGGAGGAGAAAGAGAAAGCAAGATAACTCTAGTGGATTTTTGCCGTGACTTGAGTCTACACTCATTGATCCTTGTTATTGTGAACTTCTTATGTTCACCTCCCAAACTCCTTTTCATGGTTTGAGTTTTCCATAGTATGGAGGATTGAAGTGGTGGAGACACAAGTGGAGAGACCTAGTTATTGGTTTAGATTGGTTGCCGGAAAGAGGTTGTATATTGTACTTCTTATTATTCATTAATGGAAATAATCATTTTCTCGTCCAATTGATGTTGTGAATATTGTTATATTACACTAGGTTATATTTGCTTATGATATCATGGACCATTGTTATTGATAATGCTAATGTCTTTCACATATTATATGCACTTGTTTTGTATTGGTTGTTGAGACTAATTTGCAGGTTCAAGTGCACAAGTTGAAATCTCATCGGGGATCTACTTCGAACATCTAGTTGAAGGTTGGTCTTATTCTCCATTATCTTAGCATTGTCATTTATATAGCATTGCATTGGGATTTGAGTCATTTTCTGGTAGTCAGCTGTCTGTTGTGGTCTGCCCCAAAGCCATAGGAAGTTTTCTCCATAACACTTGTTTTGGTTAAGAGAAACTGATTTCTTGGAAAATTTTCTTTCTACAATTGAAGAATAAATCATTTATCTTTATAAGCTTTTAGATAATGGTCGGGATAGTTTGATTGATTTTGAAAATTGTGGGTTCAATATTTACCTATATAAAGCCTATGGTGAGATCAAGTTATGTGATTAGAAAGTTGACGTTTGAAGAGGTTTTTATTTTTATTAACCTTGCATATTTAAAGTTCATATTTATTATACAAAGATAACTGGTTTTGTAGGGCCTCTCCTATAGGGTCCTCGCGAACTAAACCAGAAAATTAACAAACTAATACAAAACAGATTAGATACCATAATCACTAGATAAATAAAATAAATTAATTGAATAACTTAGTCAATATAGACAAAACCATAACCTGTCGACCATAGGTCGTGACCATTGTCGAAGTAGAAGTTGTCGTTAGTCCGATCCAGCTTGTGCATTGTCGTTTGCGTCTTCCGTAGGATCCCTCCAGCAAAGATCGATTAACCATTGGTGAAACAACTGTTAGCTTCACCACCCAACCATAGGCTCATGCTTTCAGTCGCATGACCACCCCCGAGCTTCGGTTCGTAGAGCTCACACACACTATTCAAGAAACTCCTCAATGGGTTCCCCCCCACAAGAATTTCTAGCCAAACCCCAATAGCAGCAAGTCACTCACTTTTTCATGATTACGATAACCATCCAAAAGCTGGGTCCTATACCCATCCCCAAATCCTTCCTTAAATAGGAAGTTCCCCTGCAACACATGTCGCTTCATGCAAAATACCCAATTTCTTAATATTCAAAAAGTAATTTATCTCACAAATCCATGTGTCAAGTTTTCTAGAAGAATGCACCTACTTTCCTAAATTTACTCAAGTTTGTCTCTAAGATGCTCACTCTAATTTCTATTTTGTGGGTGCAAGTGGTGTTAGCTAATAACTCAAGCCTAGGATTCCATTTTGATCCTAATATAATTATTTCTAATATTTTAAATACTTAAAAGTATTTTCATGTGCAAATGCCTAAAATTAATTATTTCTATTATTTTTAATACTAAAAAGTATTTTCATGAGCAAGTGTTCTAAATGCAATTTTATATGGTTTTTATGCATAAAGTTTACCAATTCATCCCTTGTAGGACCTAGGTGCCACACTGTTGGGCCCATCTGTCCTTTATGCTCATCTTTCGACATGGTACCACTCTGTTGGGTCCATTTATCCGTCATATCCATTTCTCGGCAATGTACCACATCGTCGGGTCCTTGCGTCCATCCTTTTCGTTTCTCGGCAAGGTACCACACCATCGGGTCCTTCTGTCGATATATTTCCATTTTGACTTGCGGGAACTTCATGTAGGGATTTAGGATCCGTTACCTTCAATCCTCCATCTACACGCTATTGGAAACTAATGGCACTGAGGAGTAAGTCCGTTCTTACTGCACGCCCCCCAACTCGAACGTGACCAACTCCATCGCGGTCCACATCACATGACTTCACGCGACCCCGAGTAAGAAGATAAGGGCTTTTGAACTTGGCCGTGGGATCTATTGGAAGTCAACACCGTCATCATCCTTCCGTGTGTGATTTATTCGTACTCCACGACCCTTTATTTCCTTTATGTGTCCGTCGGTGAACCGTTTCACCTGTCGCTACACACATTCTCAAAAACACATATTAATAGTCCTATCCTCATTCATCATAATCATTTTATACATGCTAATCGTTAAGCAATTACAATTTACTCATAACATCTTATATCTTGTTAATCAAAAAGTCATTACGTCACATGTATTTCTTTCATTTTCATCACATAATTCATCATACATCTAGTAAATACACAACATGATATTTTTCAGAATATATAATTATTTACTTTCATAATTGTCATACAATTCATTATTTTCATTCATCAGTTGTTGTCACGTACATACCCAGTTGTTCTTCAATTATTGAGAAATATAAATTCAAAGGGTTAACTTATGAAAGTTTCAATCAGTCGGGTGACTTGACAAGTGCCCTCAAGGTCTACAACCATCTAGGGGCACTACATACACCCCTCCTTATATAGAACTTCGTCTCGAAGTTAATTCTTCTTGTACTTCCATGGTGAGATTCACCTTCTTCACAAACCCGTAATCCTTCTTAAGTACAAATTTGAGATTTCCTCTCACAAAATGAAGACATAAGGCTTACTTAGGTCAATATATATATAGTATACCATTCTTAGTCCTCATCCCCTTAGGTTTTTCTCCGACAATTTATGATAAGAAATTTACATAGTTTCAATTTATCCTTTATCATATACCAAGTCTTGCATTTAAGTCGCTTAGAGTAAGTATATGATGTAGTCCACCATGATCAGTTTTTGTTTCGAACTTCTCTTTGACTAAAGAGTCTCATCGGCATAAATCATTGTTGTTATCTCTATGTCATGGGCCACTTAGTTTCCTCCATGTGGTCGAAATATTAGGGAAGTGTGAGTAATCATCCTCTCTTTATGTGTTTAATACTCACCCTAATTCTATTTTTCCCTTCCATCGGTACTTACTAGAACATCACGGTCTACGTCAGGGGCTCTTAATATAGGTGTTGTTGACAATAGTTTATCTAGTGTAAAATCCCTTATGTATGCTAGAGGGTGTTGACCGTTCCCATAATGCTTCTTTCATTGCAGGATCTTCTACAACTCTTTCACCCTAAAAGATGCGACCTAAGGTGATGATTAACCTCCTCTTCTTGATTCAGATATAATGAATACCCCAATAACTTTATGTATAAATGGTTCCCTCCTAAGTAATGTAGTACTACTCTTGAAGTGTTCATCTTATTCTTCTAGTGTCCAGGGACAACTCAACTACCATCCAAAATACTCGTACAAATCTATTCGTAATAATAAGATATAATTAGCGACACTTTTAACTCTCGTAAATATACTCTAAATTTTTTGCAGAAGTCAACTTACTAGTTTTTTTTAAAAATACTTCCAAGTTCCTCAGATTATAGTTTACTTTCTCTTAATCAATAATCAAGACCATCAAGTTAACATGAAGCATATACTTCATCTCTTCAATTTATGAATTCTCAATACATCTATACATTCTAGGTTCTCCATTTTCACAAGAATCATTTTATAATCAAAATTCATATAAACCTTTCCTTCTTCCTAATTTAATCACAATTCTATAATTGATCAAAATAAATTTTATAATAACAATAATTTAACAACTTATATTTCTATAATTTCTCCTTTCTTAACTAAAACACAAATATATCCTTGATGTAATAATTTCCATTTTTATAATTCAATATTATGATATAAACACATAAATATAAAACTACTCTAATCACCAATGCCATGTTATACATGGGTACTTCTTCTCATAACTCATACATTGATTTCAATATAATGAGTTCAAGACATATATTAATTCTCCCATCATGACTAGCTTTTGATATAATAACACATATGACATTTTCTTACATATTATAACACATCTATGAATTTAAGTTCTCCATTTTCATAATAATTATTCCATAAACAAAACTTATATATATACTTCTCCATTTTCCAAATTGAATCAAAATTATATATTTTGATACGATATTTTTATACATTCTTCCTCTATAAATTAACAATTTTATAGACAACTTATATACATATATTATATATGTTGCTCCTTTCCTAACTCAAATATAATTTTTATATTTGATAAAATATATTTATAATAACAAACTTAACAACTTATATATATATTATATATGTTTCTCTTTTCCTAACTCAAATATAATTTTTATAATTGATAAAATATATTTATAATAACAAACTTAACAACTTATATATATAAATTATATATGTTGCTCTTTTCCTAACTCAAATATAATTTTTATATTTGATAAAATATATTTATAATAACAAACCTAACAACTTATATATATTATATATATTGCTCCTTTCCTAACTCAAATATAATTTTTATATTTAATAAAATATATTTATAATAACAAACCTAACAACTTTTATATATATTATATATGTTGCTTTTTTCCTAACTCAAATATAAATTTCTAATAACAAACTAATGTACACTTATCCCTCTTTACATCCTCACACTTTCATATATTTGAATAAACACACACACGTGTATATATATATATATTCCCTCATTCCTAACACAGGCACATTTATATCCTTATAAAATAAATTACATTTTTATAAGTTATACCACTAAAATCTGGTATATTCGCAACCTAACTACCCTCACCCTTTGGGAAAGGTAACACATGAATTACCCGTAACCCTTCTGATCATGTTCTCCATCATAAGAAATAAACATAAATCTACTTATTCCACAAGTAAAAAAAAAAAAAAATTCTTTTGTATATAAAAATCTTTTAAACCTAAACCTTACTTCTTTTCTCACAAACCTACTATCTCCTATATGAAAATAATAGAAGGTCAATAGAAGATTTCTTTTTAAAGTTCTACAATCCCGTAATCAACTTTCCTAAAAAATGTTTGGCTTAATCTAAAGTACATTACTTCAGTTTATAAATTGATTTCATTCTTTGCTCAAGGTCAACGCAGAAGGTCATTCAATAAGGGTAAAATCTTTCTATTTCAATTAGCCAACTTCATATCTAAATTCATTCCTCTCCAAGGGACTTTATGCCTTTCATTAACCTCATAAATATCTATATCCTTTGAACCTAACCCAAAATTTATTTTTATCACAACTTCTAATTATCGAAAGCTATTGCAAATCTTAGGTGATTCTTCTCAAGTTTAGATATCTTGCTTGGCTTTTAAACAACCCGAACTTATGTTTAAAGTTCTTCTATCAATGATACACCATCGAAACCATAACGCATTTGATAGGTGTAAGCACACAAACAATATAAATGAGTTATGATCACCGTAAACAATCATAGGACAATTCTAACTCTAAAGACATGACGCACAATAAAATGAATTATAATTACAGTAAACAATTAAATACGCCAATTCTAAATTCTAATGACATGATATATAATAAAATACATTACAGTCAACAAATATTTATTCCCATTCTAGATTTTAAAAGACATGAAATATAATTACAGTAAACAATTAAATACGCCAAATCTAAATTCTAATGAAATGATATATAATAAAATAAATTAAATTACAGTCAGCGAATATTTATTCCCATTCTATATTTTAAAAGACATGAAATATATTTATATGAATTATAATTACAATAAACAATTAAATACGCCAAATCTAAATTGTAATGAAATGATATATAATAAAATAAATTAAATTACAGCCGACGAAAATTTATTCCCATTCTAGATTTTAAAGACATGACATATAATTATACTAATAATTACAGTAAATAATTTAATTACGCCAAATCTAAATTCTAATGACATAATTTATAATAAAATAAATTAAAATTGCAGTCAACAAATATCTAGATCTGCCAATTCTAAATCTCAAGGCAGAGCATATATTAAATCTAATTTAAACAATATATATGCCAATTCTGAGTTTGCAGACATAACATATATCAAACAAGAATTAAACGCAGGACTGCCACTAAAATCGACAACATCCTACCGCGTCGGAAGAGAGGCGTGATACAGGCATTCTTCCGGGCAGTGGACAGAATCGCCCATTCGAAATTTCCAACCACCCCAGCAGAATATTCATTGATAGCGAGTGGACAGAACCGCCCAGTCGGTTGTTGGGAATTTCCAACCACCCCATCAGAATTTCCAACCAGTAGAGGTCGAACTGTGTAAGCCGCAATCCCTCGGTCAGTAATTCTTTTAATCAGTTATTCAATTAACAGGACTATGGAATAAAGGTTTGAAGTCGAAGGCAGACGAGGAAATCATGTGTTATTGTAATACATGAAAAATATAAATAAGACAGGGATACAGATCATGGCGTTGAAAGGGACTATGCTAGCGTATACTGGTTTTTATTACAGTAACAACAAAGTACAAGGAACAAATTCCATGCGATCAAGTGCACCCAGGGTTTAGAATACGGTATACCAAGAACAGTTAGAGCTTAATCTGGATCTGAATGCATGATGGTTAAGCACAGAATGAAAGATAAAGAAGAAAAAGGTTCGGATTTCAAAGGATAACTTCTCAGTGCGATTTGCAGAAGGGATTTTCACTACCAAGCAAAGATTACTCGTCGATACGCCAAGCTCATCATTTTTCAAAGATCGTTAGAGTTACTCCTAACAAAGGCGAACCCATAAATGAACAATAGCCTGAAAGCAAAAGTGATTTGAAGCAAACGACAGGAAAGTGGTAAGCACTATCTTCTCAAAGAGGGCAAACAACATCAAGGCTTCACAAGAAATAAGGGTTCAATGTATCACGGTGCGGATCTCAGGGCTCGACACGCAGGGCCGATTAGGGTAGAGGATGGTTCCACATCTGGATAGGGGCAAAGATCTATTAATGGTTGATTAAAGCAAAGCAGTAAAACAAAAATCCAGGGCTGGGCGTAGTACGGCTCTAAAACCTGTGCATAACAAAGATCTACGATTTCCCAACTTTAAATTTTTGAATCTGCTATGAAATAAACAGTGAATCTGAACTATAACGAAATCCTGAAGATACAGCTAGCATATTTAAACCCTGATGCTAATTCTGAGAGCTATACTTCCATCAAATTCTAGCTTTCCTTCTTTAAATCATACTGGATCTCTTTTAAAGAAAAATTTTACAGTAGATAAAATGTATATAAACTTCTAAATATGTAGTGAGTCTTACTCTAATTCTCTTATGAAATTCAACTCCGTAATACTTAATAAAACTGAATCAAATATAATAAAATAAAGAACCTGTAGTGATGGTAGCTTGATCGGAAAGTGAAGTTCCTCGTTTATCGCAGATCCAAATCTGTTGTCGTTCACCATAGTCACCGACGAACCCCTAAATAATATGAGCTCAATGCCCTCAAGGCTCGACTGAATCTGATATCAAATGTAGAGCCCCTCCTGTAGGGTCCTCGCGAACTGAACGTGAAACTTAATACACTAATACAAAACAGATTAGATACCATAATCACTAGAGATAAAATAACTTAATTGAATAACTTAGCAAATATAGACAAAACCATAACCTGTCGACCGTAGGTCGTGACTATAATGCCCCAAAAATGATTGTGGACCTTAAGGGCACCTGTCGAATGACCCAGCCGAACAACTTCGATAAAGTGGTTTCTTGAGCCTTGATATGTCTTAAAAGATTGAGGAAAACCTGAAGATGTGAATGACAACAATAATTGATAAATGAATTAAGGAATTAAATTATATATGTGGAGTGGTATAATTGATTGATTAGTTCTTACTTAATGATTAGCCCTGATTGATCAAGTCAAAGTGCAGTAGGATAGTTAGAGTCCTAGCTCTGCGACTTGGGAGGACGCAACTAAGATGTGTCATAGCTTTCCATTTTTATTTTGAACTTCGGGACGAAGTTCTAAATAAGTAGGGGTGTATGTAGTGCCCCTAGACTACTATAGACATTGAGGGCACCTGCTAAGTCACCCGACTGTTTGAAACATTAATAAAATAATCCTATGGTTTTATTTTGAGTATATTTATGATTACAATTGATTGATATATGTGCATTTGGGTAGTTATTGTGAATGGACGATTTCATGTTGTTTAACGATTAACTTTGATATGAAAACTGTACATATGAATGATGCTTAACGACTAGCTGTGCAATTGATTATGTGATTAGACGAATGAGTAATGATTGAGTAAATTATAGATGCTTAATGAAGCAACACATTTATAAACCAAATTGTGATTATTGAGGACAGTGCTACTAATTTACGTTTGTGAGAAATGTGTGTAGCGACAGGTGAAACGGTTAACCGACGGACACACAAAGGAATATGAAGGGTCGTAGAGTACGAGTAAATCACACACAGGGAGAGCGACGACGATGTCGACTTCTGACGGAATACCACGCTTGAGCAGATAAGCACTGACCCGCTTGCTCAAGAGGAAAGCGTGAGGGCGTGGGCCACGATAGAGCTGGTCATGTACGAGTTGGGGGGGCGCGCAGTGAGAACGGACTCACTCCTCAGCGCCATAAGTTCCTAATAGCATGTAGACGGAGGATGGAAGGTAACAGCTCCTGAAATCCCTACATGAAGTTCCCGCAAGTCAAAATGGAAGGATGACGGCAGAAGGGCCCGACGGTGCGGTACCCTGCCGAGAACGGAAAGGGTGGATGCAAGGACTCAACGATGTGGTGCCTTGCCGAGGAATGGAAACTATGGATGATTGGACTCGATGGAGTGGTGCCATGTCAGGGAAATTAAATTAAGGAACAAGGAGGCCCAACGGCGCAGCACTGGGTCTCTAGTAAAAGTTGATTGCTAAACTTAACTGCACTGACGTATAATTTTGCGCCTAGAACATTACTTAGAAATGCATTTGAGTACTTTAGGCATTTGCACATAAATGATTACTTTGACATTTAAATAATATTAAGTGTTATTTAGGCATTGCACATGAAAGGATATTCCTGATTACTTAAAAATATTATAAATATTTATTTAGGAGCAAAATGGAATCCTAGGCATGGACACCTAGTCAACTCCACCTACACCACAAATCTAGGAGTTAAGTGAAATATCTAGGGGACAAACATGAGCAAACTTAGGGATGTTGGTGCATCTCCTAGAGAAACTGACACTTGGATGGGTGAGTTGTTTTTCATTAAAGAATTAATTAAATAATTATTCATGCATGAAGCGACATGTGTTGCAGAGGATTTTCCTTTAAAAGGAAGACTTTGGGGATGGGTAAAAGACCCAGACCCTGGATGACTATCGTAATATTGAGTTACCTCATGACTTGCTGCTATTGAGGGTTTGGCTGGAAATCTTGGTGGGGGGGAAACCCAAGCTGGGTTTCTTGAGAATTGTGTGTGAACTTTATGACCCAAAGCTCGGGGGAGGCCATGCGACTGAAAGCATGAGCCTATGGTTGGGTGGCAAAGCTAATGGTTGCTTCGCCAATGGTTAAACGAGCTTTGCTGGAGGGATCCTACGGAAGACGTAGACGACAATGGACCAGCTGGATCGAGTTGACAGGTTAAGGTTTTGCTTATTTTTGTTAAGTTATTCACATTTTTTATTTTATTTTTCCAATAACTATGATGGCTAATTTGTTTGTATGAAGTTGTTAAAGTTTCAGGTCCAGTTCAAGGGGACCCTAAAGGAGGGGTCCTACAGTGACCGTTGTCAAATGAGAAGTTTCCATTAGTCCGATCTAGCTTGTGCATTATCGTCCACGTCTTCCGTAGAATCCCTCCAGCAAAGCTCGATTAACCATTGGAAAAGCAACCGTTAGCTCGCCACCCAACAATAGGCTCATGCTTTTAGTCACATGGCCACCCTCGAGCTTCAGGTTGTAGAACTTACACACACCATTCAAGAAACCCCTCAATGGGTTCCCCCCCCACAAGAATTTCTAGCAAAACCCCAATAGCAGCAAGTCACTCACTTTTTCAAGATTACGATAACCATCCAAAAAATGGGTCCTTTACCCATCCCCAAAGCCTTCCTTAAATAGGAAATTCCCCTGCGACACATGCCACTTCATGCAAAATACCCAATTTTTTAATATTCAAAAAGTAATTTATCTCACAAATCCATGTGTCAAGTTTTCTAGAAGAATGCACCTACTTTCCTAAATTTACTCAAGTTTGTCTCTAAGATGCTCACTCTAAATTATATTTTGTGGGTGCATGTGGTGTTAGCTAATAACTCAATCCTAGGATTCCATTTTGCTCCTAATATAATTATTTATAATATTTTAAATACTAAAAATTATTTTCATGTGCAAATGCCTAAAATTAATTATTTTTATTATTTTTAATACTAAAAAGTATTTTCATGAGCAAGTGTTCTAAATGCAATTTTATATGGTTTTTATGCATAAAGTTTACCAATTCATCCCTTCTCGGACCTAGGTGCCACACCGTTGGGCACATCTGTCCTTTATGCTCATCTTTCAACATGGAACCACTCCATTGGGTCCATTTATCTGTCGTATCCATTTCTTGGCAAGGTACCACATCATCGGGTCCTTGCATCCATCCATTCCGTTTCTCGGAAAGGTACCACATCGTTGGGTCCTTCTGCAGATGCCTTTTCATTTTGAGTTGCGGGAACTTCATGTAGGGATTTAGGATCCGTTACCTTCAATCCTCCATCTACACACTATTGGCGACTAATGGCGCTGAGGAGTAAGTCTGTTCTTACTGCGCACCCCCCAACTCGTACGTGACCAACTCTATCATGGTCCACATCGCACAACTTCATGCAACCCCAAGTAAGCGGATAAGGGATTTTGAACTCGATCATGGGATCTATTGGAAGTCGACACCGTCATCGTCCTTCCATGTGTGATTTATTCGTACTCTTCGACCCTTTATTTCCTTTGTGTGTCCGTCGATGAACCGTTTCACCTATCGCTACACACATTCTCAAAAACACATATTAATAGTCGTGTCCTCATTCATCATAATCATTTTATACATGCTAATCGTTAAGCAATTACAGTTTACTCATAAAATCTTATATCTTGTTCATTAGTAAGGCATTACGTCACATGTATTTATTTCATTTTCATCACATGATTCATCATACATCTAGTCAATAGAAAACATGTTATTTTTCAGAATAGATAATTATTTACTTTCATAACTGTCATACAATTCATTATTTTCATTCATCAGCTGTCGTCATGTACATACCCAGTTGTTCTTCAATTATTCAGAAATATAAATTCAAAGGGTTAACTTGTGGAAGTTTCAATCAATTGGGTCACTCGACAAGTGCCCTCAAGGTCTACAACTGTCTAGGGGCACTACAGGTTCGCCCAGCATGTTGCCATTTGTTGGAACCCCAAACACTTCCCATTTATTTTTCAAAATCAAGGGCCCCCCATATCAATTTTGTAAATTTTTTTTTTTTGTTTTCTTTTATCTTCCTTGCTTTGGTAGGTGGTTGCTTGGCTTTCTTTCTTCGATCCTTCGCTTTCTGTGGTGCTTGTTCTTTGGCTTGGATATCATTGTATAAGGATTTGGTGATGGGGATATCTTTGTTGTTGGCATCTTTTGGCCCTTTAGTTGATGAACAACCCCTGCTTAGTATTACTTGAGCTTATTCAATCTAATCATATCCTTCGGTTTGGATTGGTTGGTTTTATATGATGCTTCGACAATTGTAACAAATTTTGGTTTGTCGTGCATTTGCGAATTAATGACCAATTCGATAGATCATAATTGAATAACGAAAATATCAATTTTAATAATTCTAATTTATGTCTTGCAGGAGTTGATATCAAATAACGGGACCATGCTCTTACTTCTGAATTTGAATGATCCATTGACTTTTGAAAACCTTTAACATTTGATTAAAATTCTTACCTTTCATGAAATTGAGATTTGACGATTTGTTTTATCTTTATTGCAATGGTCTTTTGGCTTCATGATGATTTAATGATGCTTCCATGTCCTTATTTGAGGTTATTCATGATACTTATTTCATTTTGGCTTAGTTGAATTACCTTAATCCTTCTATATTCTTGTGAAACTTTTCGATTCTTAAATGTATCAACCAATAATTCTATACTTTGATGGATTTTAATAATTCAATTAAGTACTCAATTTTATACTTTCAATCCTCGCCTAACAAATTTGCATTTTAAAGAAATAGAACTTTAGCATTGGTGTCAATTTTGAACGGATCATTGAATGTTACTAGCCTTAAATTTTTTATGAAAACTTGTCCTTTTGTGAGATGTTATAATTTTAGGACAAAGTTTAAATAATTTACTTATGGCTTATTTTATAATTCTATTATATCCTAGAGAACATGTTTGGAAACTATGGAAGGTCAATGAATCTCATTCATGAAGTGAAGTATTATTTTTCACGAAAAATAATTAACTCTCCTTGTTGATAAACTAATTTTTATTTAGATGGCTTATTAATATCTATATATATGGAAATATTTAATTTATACTAGTCATCTAATTCCAATCTAAAAGTAATATAGTGTTCATACAATATCTTTTGAAAATTCAATATTTGTTAATTATTATTATTGTTTATTCGAAGACAATATTAATGATTTATTTATTTAATTGGATTTGATATGATAAACACAAGGCACTATTTACAACGTTAATGCATAATAGTATCACGAAAAACCTAATTTGTTGTTGCTGTCATGTGAAGGATGAAGTTAAAAAATGGATCGCGCACCTGTCAGAGAGATGTTTTTGTGTGGAGGATTGTGAGAAAACCGGGAGGAATTAGGTCAAACGGTTGAAAACCCACTTCCAAAATGGGATCCTTTACCCCTATTCATGTGATTCTTTGGAATTCTCTTAATATTTTGGGAGAAAATCATACCCGAACAGGGGTGAATTTTCCAAAAATTCGTTGCGGCCGGTTTGGCATCGAGTTGAACGAACCAAACGTCTAGGAATTTGATTCTATCCTTCCCACTGCCATTCTCTTCTATAAAATTTGACCTCAGAAGTCTGAGAGAGGGGGGAGGGTCTCCAACGACTAGAGGATGAATTTTATCTTCTCTGTATTTTCTTTTGTAAAGTTTCTTTCAAAGAAGTCAGCATGGAAGCACTCCCAGCTAGCAGTTGGTAGATCAACATGTTTATGAAGAAATGATGCTCCAGATGTATTTGCAGAACTGTTTTGTAAGATTTGTACAAAGTTTTCTTTTACAGAGAAATAGAAATTGACTTTTTAAATTGGTTATCATTATTTCTCAATGAAATTAAGTACATTGTCAGAACTTAGTTCTTTGGTATGCGTACCTTTTTTAAGATCATAATCTATTGAATTTTATTCTGGAAATTATGATTGCTTTATCATTGGATCTATTGATAGAAAATTGATTTAGATTTGCATAAATTAAAGCCTCTAACAATTTTCATGATCTTACTCTTTTAATTGGCAGGATCTTTGAAGCTATTTAGATATGTCATATTTTTTATTGTAGAATTTCTTCTCAATTTAAAATTATGACATGCTTAATTTATGTGTTCAAATTGAATCAATGGTAGTTTAAATCATGCTCCTGATCACGATAGATTAGATCATGGTTGTTCTTGCAAGAGTTTATTATTCGTCTTTGAATCCTTCAAGTAATCCAGGGAACTCATAAATTCACCTTCCCAGTCAATATCTGCAGTATTATCATCATCATCATCATCAGATTGATTGTCATTCTTGACCTCTGCTGCAGGATTTGGATTTGTAATTGGATTATGAGGTGTTTTAAAAGATCCACTGAAGAAGTATTTGTCTAGTGAACCTGGCTTGGTTTGTACAACATGAGTGTTCCTTGAACTGTTCTTCTTCCTTTCATCTTTACTTTCTTCTACTACATGAACCATCAAGAGTACTTCTTTAGGTTCTTCATCATAGTCACTTCCTTCAGACGCATTGCTTCCTTCCTTGGTGTATAGACTCTTCCTCTGTTTTGGAATCCTTCTTTTATTTTTGGGTATGGGTTGTGTGTGCAGTTTTCCGATCATACGATATAGATTCCTCATCATTTTCGTTGTCCCCATTTTCCTTGAAGATAAACATTGAGGCATAGTGGCCTACTCCTCCACATAACAAGCATTTGAAGGGTAAATTATTTTTGTACTTACTGCATCCTCTTTTCAGTTTCTTGAAAAATTTTGATTCTTCATATTTTGATTCATCACAACAGTTTTTGTCATGATCATGCTTATCCTTTCCTCTGACTTCAAAAGCGGATTCCTTTCTGAGGGGAGGATCCTTATCAGTTCTCATCTCATATGTAGTGAGAATCCCCTAAATCTCATCCTTCGTCATGTCTTCAAGATTATCTTGATCTTCTAACACAAACTCCTTTGCATTGAATCTTTGAGGCAAAGTCCTCAATATATTATGCACCAATAATTATTCATCTAGTATGACCCCAAGACTATTGATAGCATTGAATATCTCTTCTATTCTTAATAAGTAGGATGTAATGTTCTCTTCATATTTCATCATCAGTGATTCAAATTTCCCAGAGTAGTTTTGCAATTTTGCTTTCTTTACCTTATCATCACCTTCATAAATACCTATGAAATTGTCCCAAACTTCCTTGGTTGATGCACAGTGCATAACCTTAACAAATTCATCACCAGTCAATCCACATAGTAGAGAATTTCAAGATTTTGCATTGCTTTCATAAATTCTATTTTGTGCTGGATTAATAGGCACAACTGCTAGGGCATCATAACCATTGACAATAGATTTCCAAACATTTTCTCCCAATGGTTGCAGATAAACTTCCATACGAACCTTCCAAAAAAATATAATTGGTGCCATCAAACCTTGGTGCTCTGTTGGTGAAAATGCCTTCATACTTATCCATTTCTACGCAATGATCTATCTTCCAGATGTTAATCTATTACTGAAGACACCCGTACTTATACCAATTGTGGGAATCAATTTAATAATGAGAGGGGGGGTGAATTAGTATTAGGGCAGTTATAATTTTTTTTTACCTTATTAAACAGATTATCCTTTACTTAATTCTTATATTCTGTCATGTATCAATCAATAAAACATTCATCCATTCATGCACCAACACAAATAACAAAGAAAATAGAACACAAGAATTTTGGCATGGAAACCCAATCGGTAGAAAACCATGGAATGCTTCTTTATAATGAGAAAGAATACACTCAAGGAAGCACCAAATTCCTATGTTTAACACCTCCAACTGGAAGAGGGCACTGATCCCCTGGTTTTATAGGATTCTACCTTAAGGAATCTATAACTCCTTGTATTTATCCTACATTAATGGGAAGGAGGCATCGACCCTCTGTCTCCTTGTTGTTTTACATGCACCAACTTGAAGGAATCTCTGACTCCCTGTCTCCTTGTCCTGTTCGCCTGCCCTAATGTCCAATGTATGTTTCTATCTTATTGAATTTCAAATCCATGCACTCTTCTGATCTTCTGTCAATAGTTCTTTTGTGCACTACCTTCGTATGCAATCAATTCTCTATCATTGTAATGCATACATCACTTGACTTCTCATTCCTCTTAAATCACACTTTTGTTGATGTATTTCTTCATGTACTGTGTGAATGTTGATATTGCAGTCTGCATCACTGATTTCCTTATCGTTCTGCTCTGCATGACTACAATGACCAACTGATACTATGCTTTCAATTGATGGGTTTTTGTTATGAAATTATGCACTAGTAACAGATGGAACTGCACACTTACTAATGGGTTTGTTTTGCATAAGTGCTAAAGTCTCTTAGACAATATATGACAACTTGTGCATAAAAATATTTTTCCGTTTGGTTTAACGCACTTGTCTTAGATCATCCACATCATGATGTGCATGCTAGATCTTGATGTTGTTATGTCATTGTGCATTTGCCACATGTCATATTCTGTGCTATTGATGTGTCATCCTTTATGTGTCTTGCGCCTTTGTGGTCCACCATTTAGTGAGACTTTACGCCTGGGTGGTTTGCCTTTGCGCTCTTTATATATCATCGTTTGAGATATGTGCGCATCCTTACTTTTCATCTTGATGAGTCTTCCGTCCTTGTCTTACCGTCCCCTGTGGGTAACGTGCACTTGATGTATTATTTCTGTAAGGCCCCTCCTAAAGGGTCCTTCCTGCTTAACCTGGAACTCAACCACTTGATACAAAAGAGATTAGAAAGCATAATTACTATATAAATAAAATAAATAAATGAATAACTTAGCAAATTAAAACAATACCATAACCTGTCAACTGATCCATCTTGTCCACTCCCGTCCGCATCTTCCATAGGATCCCTCCAGCAAAGCTCATTTTAACCGTAAGCGAAGCAACCGTTAGCTTCGCCACCCAACCATAGGCTCATGCTTTTAGTCGTATGGACACCCCCGAGCTTTGGGTTGTAGAGCTCACACACACTATCAAGAAACTCAGCTTGGGTTCCCCCCCACCAATGTTTCTATCCAAACCCTCAATAGCAGCAAGTCATAAAATAATCCAAGGTTACGATAGCCATCTAGAATTTGGGTCCGTTACCCATTCCCAATACTTTCATTATAAAGGAAAATCTCATGCAACACATGTCGTTTCATGCATAAATGCATATTTTATTAAATTTATGATTTAATAATACTCACCCATCCATGTGTCAGTTTTTCTAGGAGTTGCACCAACATTCCTAAGTTTGCTTATGTTTGTCCCCTAGATATTTCTCTTAACTCCTAGACTTGTGGTGTAGGTGGAGTTGACTAGGTGTCCATGCCTAGGATTCCAATTTTCTCCTAAATAAATATTTTTAATATTTTTAAATACTCAAAAATATTATTTCATGTGCAAATGCATAAATAACCATTTCTAATATTTTAAATGCTCAAAATATTCTTTTATGTGCAAATGCATAAATAACCATTTCTAATGTTTAAAAGTACTAAAAATGCATTTCCCTAAGTAAATGCTCTAGGTGTAAGTTTATATGTTTTTATGCAGTTAAGTTTAACAATCAATTTCACTAGGACCCTAGTGCTGCACCACTGGGCTTCCCCATTCCTTTACTTCAATTCCTTGACATGGCACCACTCCGTTGGGTCCATTCATTCGTAGTTTCCATTTTTCGGAAAGGTACCACGCCGTCGGGTCCTTGCGTCCACTCTTTCCATTCTTGGCTGGGTACCACATCGTTAGGCCCTTCTATTTCCATCCTTACATCTTGACTTGCGGGAACTTCATGAAGGGATTTCAGGAGCCGTTACCTTCTATCCTCCGTCTACATGCTATTAGGGACTAATGGCACTGAGGAGTGAGTCCGTTCTCACTGCGCACTCCCCAACTCGTACATGACCAACTCCGTTGTGTCCCACCTCGTACACCCTCACGCTTTTCTCTTGAGCAAGAAAATCATTGTTTATCTTCTCATGCGTGGTATTTTGTCGGAAGTCGACATCGTCGTTTCTCTCCCTTGTGTGTGATTTAACCATACTCTACAACTCTTCATATTCCTTTGTGTGTCCATTGGTGAACTATTTCACCTGTCGCTACACACATTTATCAAGAACATATATTAGTAGTACTGTCCTCAATAATCATAATCTGATTTATAAATATGCTACTTCGTTTAACCATTTATAATTTACTCAAACATTACTCATTCAACTAATCAAACATGCATTTCATCAACAACTACTTTCTTCATTCTCATCACATAATCAATCTTACAGTTAGTCGTTAAGCATCATTCATATGTACATTTTTCATAATCAAAGTTAATCGTTAAACAACATGTAGTCATTCATTTACATCAGCTATCTAGATACACATATATCATTATTTTATTGATTCACAATTAGTCGTGGTTATGAATATACTCAATATAACATCAAGGGGTCGTTTTATTAATGTTTCAATCAGTCGGGTCACTCAATAGGTGCCCTCAAGGTCTGCAGTAGCCTAGGGGCATTACATACACCCCTACTTATTTAGAACTTCTTCGCAAAGTTCAGAATAAATGCAGAAATCTATGACGCATCTCAGTTGCATCCTCCCAAGTCACGGAGCTAAGACTATCACTATCCCACTGCACTTTGACTTGATCAATCAAGGTTAATCATTTAAGAAAGATGTAATTAATCAATTATCCCACTCCACACATATAATTTAATTCCTTAATTCATTTATGGGTACCCGCACAAAGATGGTACCCAAAATAACTACAACAACAGCACGTGAACAGAAAAAATAAAATGACGCGCACGCGCCTCCGAAGGCGCGCATGCGTCGCTGCTTCGGCAATGTCGAACGTCCATGTGGTTCATCCCACGTGGACAAAAGGGGCATGCAGGCTCCTTTGATGCATATGCACAAAATGGCGCGCACGCGTCGATGGCGCGTGTGCTCCTCTGTTTTTTTATAAAAAATAACAGAGCTCATGGGTTTGTCATTTTCGACAGACCCGTGAGCTCACTCTTCAACCCGCGAGCACACTTTGAAACCTCGCGAAAGCGGCTTTGAGCAAACAAATCCTCATCAACAACAAGAATTCGCCCCTACACCACAGTGCCATCGATTTCTCCACGTAGGTGCTCCTCAAAGCAAAAAATTGTGTTTTTTTTTTTTTTTTTTTTTTTCCATTTGAATTTGAATTTTAAAAAATTTTTACAATCCACTAGAAAACCAAGGAAATTTAATTACAGGCCATCTACACCTAACAAGATGTCAGACACACCTGAACCATCCGATGAAACCAATGAAACCCAACCTCCAAAAGACAATATGGGAATTGACAATGAACCAAATGAAAACCCCGAAGATCAATTACACCAAGACTTAAATCAATTGAGGGCACTAAGTAATGAATTGAACAGTACCAAGGAAACCTCTCGGGTTTCCTTGGCTTCATCACTTCATAACATTATTGAATCAATCAATATTGCACACAGTGAGATAAAAAACTTGAGCCAATACAGGGCTTGAATGAGGGAACACTACTCCACTGGGTTGTCCAAAGAGCAGATAAAAGAACTCAACATCACCAAAGCCCAGTTGTATAGCAAGTTCATAGTTCCCTCGATGGGACAACCTCCAGCTATGACGAGGCCTCGGGTTTGCATGGACTGGTGAATTTACTAGACATGAAGAGATAACTGGAGAAAGAGGTGGTTCATGGTCTTTGACAGGCCCCTGTGCAACAATTGGAGGTCCCACAGTATTTCCTTCGAAAATTGTGGGCTGAGTTTGAGCTAGGGTACCACGTCAACTATTTTGACATCACTGAGTTTCAGGGTGTTGGTCTTGGCTCTACCCAATATCGACCTCAGGTGCACCACAACCCACTTAGAAGACCTCTTGCACCCAGGAGAGAGCCAAAACCCCCTCCTCATCCACCCAGGTTTGGTAGCGGCCTAGATGAGATTCATGACTCCGTCGGACGTGCCACACATGACTTGCTTAGACATACCAAATTTGTGGCCATGTCTTCCCAGAGCTAGGAGGACATTGATGAGACACGGACAACTGCAGAGTCTATGGGTGGTGGCTGGGACATGCCAGGTACAGGTGGAACCCAGGCGGGGCCTTCTAGTTCTGTTGGAACAACGGCACATCATTGTTCTCAATGTGGTCATTCTTTCCATGGTGATACATAGTAGCATGCCACAAGGAGCTTCATGGATCAGGTTTTCTATTGTTTTATTTAATGTTCAAGTATTTGTTGTATTTTATTTGAATTCGTATTGTTTAATATATTTAACTTTGAATTACACATTGTTGACTTTATTTGTTTTAATGTTCATCTATTTGGGGCCGGGTCTCCATCCCCTAGGTGGGAGGACGTCGGTTCCTTTGACCTCGATGGAGCCATGGCGGCAGTAGTGGAGATTGCGACACCATACACACAGGTAACTTCTTTACTTTGAATAATTAGATCCAGTTACGAGTAATTTTTGTTCAGTAATTACAAATTAATTAGCACTGAGTAATTACTATATTATCATCGTATTTTATAGTTGTATTTATAATATTGTCTAATTTATTTGAGAGCTATAAATTCGTATATCCCCACCCCCAAAAAATGAAACCTTATAAAACATGAAAACCTAAGAAAACTATAAACATTTGTCCATGTTCACTTTAGGCGTCCTAGACCTCTGATGATTATACAAATGGGAGAGAAATTTCCAAAATATGTCATTCTTACTTGACCAATGATGATCCCCCAGCTGGGTTTTGGTGATGCCCACAGTGTCCTTCATCCTCAGACTACCATCCAATGCTTGCTTTCTCTTCCTGTGCTTGACCAATGCCATGTGTGTTATTTTTTCTTTGCCATTTGTCACCGTGTCATCCAAGTTATCTTTGCCATGTACTCTCCTTGCCCAAATCATCTTCGAATGACCACAGTATGCGTCATTTGACTCTTGGCTCAATAGGTGTGCTAATTGCTTCAATGCCCATGACTTTGTCCACCAAATCAACCTTTGCTTCCATTCCCTTATGCCATGTGTTCTTCAAGCTTAAACATTGAGAATATATTACCATGGTAATTATCACTTTCCCCCGTATTCTACTAATAGGTTCTTTTAATGGTAAAGGTGGTCAAATCACTTCTATGCTTCTGCTAACTTTGTTGCATCAATTGAGTTCATTGAGATGTTTTACTTGTCACTTTCGCATCCACCGAGACCAATAGGAAAACTATTTATTGCTATGAATTTTCACTGCATTGTGCAAAACTCCCGGGAAAAAGAGAATCATAGTGGCCAAGCTTCTAAAAATTCAAGAACCTGATGTTTATCATGTCCTTATTACCCTAGTTTATTATCACGAGATTTCCAATTTATTCTAATACTTGAGACTGAAAGTAATCATACTACTACTCCTAGAACATGCTATTAGGAAAGACATATAAACAACGTAAAACAACTTATCACATGTATTGTCACTAAAGTTTTTGGAAATTATGTAAGGCCCATAAGGAAGAGCGATAATCTTACAAATATGGTCTATGGGGCCTTGCTATTATCTTGATTCAAATACAACTTGGTAAAACATTTGGCATCAAGAATACTCATTTAACTCAAGATTTCTTTGATTTCAATCAAGTGATAGTGTAGCTAGGGTTTTCACCCTAGCTTGTGCAAATGAGCGCCTACTAAGGAGAAGGGACTCCTTAGTAGCAGTTCAGAAAAACAGTAAATGAAAGACAGTATAGTAAAATAGTAACTATTCTAAACATGTGCATAAAACAAAAAAGACAAGATAATAAAAATGGTTTTGTATTGATTATACCTCCAATGTGAAGGTTGGTGAAGCCTTTGCAGCAGTCCAAGAGGGTTGCTTCCAAGCTTCCAGTTTTGCTCCTTTCTCTTTCTCTAAAGGGATTTGGAAATGGGCCAAAGGGGCACTCAAATGTGAAAGTAGCTCAAGGGTGAGCTAGGGTTTCAGGAGTGATTTTGATAGAGTAAGGGTGTGGTTGACTATGGATATAAAATGAGGGGCCTCCATCACCTATTTATAGGTTTTTAGTGGTGGAGTGCTGGCCCATGGTTTTGGGTACCATATGGTTTAGGTCAGTTGTATAGGGTTTTTGCTTCCTTTTTCCCTCTTTTTCCTCTTTTTTGTATTTTTTATTCCCTTTTTAGAGGGTTTTTGCTATTTTGGAGGAATTTTGAAGTAGTTTTTGGGGAAAAATGGGTTTTTTGTCCTTTGGAGGCCTTTTTAATGGTTTTTTGGCCTTTGGAGGCCTTTTTAATGGTTTTTTGGCCTTTTGGAGGCTTTTTAATGGGTTTTTAAGGTTTTGGAGGCAAATATGGTAGGAAATATGGACAAATGAGTCATGTAATGGGGTAGATGAGATAGTGAGCACTTTTTGGGTGTTAATAGATTGCCCCCTAATGTGTGAGGGCAGGAACTCATCGTATGGCCGATAGACATCATAATTATTTTATGGTTTTCCTCGGGTGTGGAGAAGAGAAGAAACGAACTAGAGCCCGGAACAACGGTCTTGAACAAACTGCAAAAATTGAAAGTACATGAACTCAATAATGAATGAGGAATAATCTGAACATATGGACAAGGCTGGCATTCCCATGCTCATATCAAGATATAGAACAATAATAACAATGGGGTCCAAAAAATGGGGACTTGAAATATACATGGCCTCAAATAATGAATGAGGAAGAATCTCAATATGTGGACGAGGCGGGCATACCCATGCTTGTAGCAAGATACATAAAAAATAACTGTGAGGCCTGAAAAAGAGGGACCTATAAGATACATAGAGAACCACTATGTACATCAGAAGGGTCCAGAGGGGACACAAATCTAGGACATACTGTTGGGATGACCATGTTTGAGCTAAAGAACTGATACACTGGAATAACAACAGTGCTACTAAGTGGGGTACTAGAGGAACTGATGAGCTGCCGGATCATAGTGACGGGGAGTCATACCCTCAATGGTACACTGAACTAGAACTGAACTGAGTATTCAAGGAAGCATATAAATGGATGGCTTTCGAATACAATCACCAATGCAACCCGGACATCCACAGGAACATATAACTGGGAATTCGGAAGTGACTCACCAATGTGCTAGAGTCGGGGGAAATCCGGGGTCTTTGACCAATAACTGAAGGGATATAAACCCTGCGCGATTCTCAACGATGTGATCAAGGTGTTGAAGTCGAGCATGTGAGAAACAACCACTCAGAGAGGCAATGATGACTCCTCTCAAAATGGTCTGTAGGCACTCACCACAGATGGTGATGGGTCCAAGGCGCGGGGACCTCTGGGTCTATCCTATAGAATAGAGGGGCAGTCATCAATAGAGGGAGACCTGCAAATAGCAAGGCAATGATGTTTCCTTGATAGGAGCGCGAGGTGGAGAACCGAAGTGTGAGAAAACTGATGGTAGGACTGTCATATTGTGGGGGATAACTGGGAAAGTAGAGTGGGTGGACTCAAACTTCCTTTGTTCAGAGTATGATGGCGAGGATGATCGGGCAGCATATGAAACTGACTAGTGGGAAAGGGATCATAGCTGTAATGGATCAAGGATAGTGATTGGGATGAGTGATACTCAAACTGGTGTAAAATGGCAGGAGACTGCAGAATACTCTGAACAAAGACGGCCTGATTGGGGGTGCTGCCGAGATGATCGATCATAGTGCCAAGAGGCACGGGGGGACTTCTTCACGGGTTAAGGAACTAGAAGAAGTGTGTGTAAAATGGTACTGTCATGTGGATTTATACGATCCCAGGACAGTTCATGCTCGTGATTGCTTGCAATTTTAAGGAGTCTGAAAGCGATAAGAAGACTCTAAAACAATGGAATGGTTCCATCGTGTGGATTTGTACGAGCCCAGGACGGTGCATGCTTGTGGTTGCTTTCAATTTTAGAGATTCTAAAAGCGATAAGAAGACTCCAGGGGGTTTCTTTTTCGTGTGTTAGTCTCCAAGGCCTGAAGAAGCATAAAAGGATGCAATGAATAACTCTTCTAGCCGATGTGACTAGAGTATTCCTTTTTCGTAATTAATCTACCAGGTCCGGAAAAGGGTTAAACTTATACCAGATAAATGCCCTTTCAGGTACTTTAACGAGCATGAAATGAAGCAAGATTGCTTGGTGATCTTTTCATTGTTTTAGGAGTCAGAAAAGAGCTTAACAGAAACTCCCTAAGTGCCTTTTTCGTAAAGGACTTGTCCGGCCCGAAAAAGGGATAAAATTATACCGAACAAAAGGAATGGCCAGGCAAGGAGGAAGTGCTCAATCAAGGAACATTGATGATGACCAAGAACGAGGGAAGGGGGGAACACTGGTGGGCCTCCTTGTGGGATAATGAATGATGGAAAAATAATGAAATAATTGCAGCATTAAAGGAGTGAATGGCTCATGTAAAAAGGTGGAACAATTCGATGGCGGCCGATGTGGCACGCAAATCAAGGCAACAAGGTGTCGGGACACAATGTTGAAACTGTACCTGGTGAGAGCGAGAAATGACCTCAAGCATTATCATGAGCTCAAACAAATGAATCCGGTGATATAAAAAGTGTCAAAAAATGGAGAACGACCGAAGTGACATGCAAATCGAAGCGACGGGGGGCGTTTTGGAAAAAATACCCAAAAAATCTGGGGGTTAGAGCGAGAAATGATATCAAGCATCATCACGGGCTCGAAAAAATGAATCCGATCATATAAAGTATATCAAAAATAGGCTATGGCCGATGTGGCATGCAAACTGGGGCGACAAGGTGTCGGGACACAATGTTGATATTGGTCCTGGGTGAGAGCGAGAAATTATCTCAAGCATCATCACGAGCGCAGAAAAATGAATCTGGTAGTGCAAATGGTGCAAAAAATGGAGGTAATAAGGACTCTGAAATGGTCAAAGGAAATAACTAGGTTAAAAATGACTATAAATAAAGTTGAGTCCACCAAGCCAAGGATGCAGTGGTGGGGAGAAATGATGGCCCGTAGAGGCAGAATACTAGGTGTATCACATCAAATCAAATATACAAGTGACACGTGACCTCAAAAATGGTTGAGATCACAAATGTGACAAAGTGAGCAGGGTTAAGGACCTGCCCCCATGCTATGCGCATGGGGTTTTTGATTATGGATCACATATGTGTTGGTTTGAATGATGGGTTCATTGACGTGCTGAGATAGATGTGATGGGGTAGGGTCAAAATGATTGATCATGCCCCCTATCCTAGGGTCGAGGTAATCTATTATGCCCCCTAACTCAGAGGTGTCAATGTGGTACTCTATGATAGCAGGGGCAAGACCAGGCATGTCGGTGTAGGACCAAGCAAAGACATCGTGGAACTCTTGGAAATTTTTTTTGTACTCTCCGATCTCATATTCACTACAGGAGGCTCCTAAAGTAATGAGTTTAGGGGCACCTCCTGGGGCAGCGATATCAATTTGGATTATGGGTGAGATGTTGGCCATGTTACCTTCCTCAAAGGCATTAGGAGCGGGAATGGGATCCTTAAACCAGTCGAATTTGGTGGGAAGGAAATCATTGGATTCAACCACAAATTGTGTAGCTGTGGTGGAGGACGACTCTTCTGGGAGGAAATAGGAACGATGGTGCATGTCTTCCCAGGGATAATCCGGGGCAGTGAGAGCCTCTAGAATCTCCTCATCATTGCGGAAAATTTGAGTTGTCAAATCGGTTGACAAGGGAGTGGTAGTCGAAGAGATCATATAAATGGTGTTAATCTCTCCGGATGAGGGTGATACTAGGGGGTGGATCTCCTCAATTGTGGGGGGTGCCGTCTCAAGGTCCAAATTATTCATCTCATAGAGAGATGCTCTGTAATCTGGGAGATCAGGACAGTGATGTGAGTAATGGCCGTAAATACCGCATATTGCACAAGGGTGTTTGGTACGCAGTGATTTATCACGAAGCTTAGGAGTTGGATTGAGTTTGACAACTGGGATGTTGGGGTCATCGTCAAGCATTTTCATGTGTTCCTGTAATGCAGGTAATTGTGGACATTGATGAGTTGGATGGCCTAACTCATCACACAACGAGCATTTGGGAGGAGCACGAAACACGGGGGGGGTTTAACTATTTTGGGAGGGGGTACAGTAGTGTATGGTTGTGGGCCTCTGCCCCCGGTGTGCTTGATAAGAGGGGGGGATTCGTAGATGATGAAGGGGTAGTGACACCAGGAGGTGGTTGACTAGTAGTGGCAATGGGTTGCACCAGTTGTAGGACGACATTTGGTGTCGGCGGGGGAATGGGAGGTGAAATATACCACACAGGTAATCCTAAGGTTAACCTGGGGAGGCTAAGAGTAGCCATAACCAGGGCGCTTACTACTCCTGAGGGAGGGAATAGGAAGGGGATTGTGTGGATGGGTGTAACACCAATGTGACTAGGTGCCAATGGTGGTTTGGGTAACAAGGGCAATTGATTGTTGGGTGTTTGTGTATTGTGGAAAAGGGTACATAGGTCAGATACTTCAGTCGCGGGTGACGGGAGTGGAATGGATTGGAATGTTGAGGTCATCGGTGTATTTGAGTAAACTCTAGGTCCCATGGAGGAAACAAACGAGGTAGTTGCACCACAAACAGGTTGTTCAACCATGGGGAGGACATTTTCGGGTGCAGCGAGGGCATTGGGATCATAATAGGTGAGTTGATCGA
Organism: Larix kaempferi; assembly: GCA_027924585.1. Taxonomy (NCBI): domain Eukaryota; kingdom Viridiplantae; phylum Streptophyta; class Pinopsida; order Pinales; family Pinaceae; genus Larix; species Larix kaempferi. The sequence goes on from BSBM01000268.1 coordinate 19,611,211, forward strand.
CCTTGACCACGCGTCCGTCATGGGGGAACATCATGGTATGAAAAACGGATGAGGCAACCTCCCTCATGGCATACATGTAGTTGCGGCCAAGTAAGAGGTTATAATCAAGTTGGGCATTGATGACCTCTATGTCAATGAGCACTGTTTTTCCAGCCAAATGGATAGAGACATTAGCTAAGAGACCTTGGGGTTGAGCCGAACGGCCATCGTAGGCTCGCAACGCAGTGGTGGACTACTGGAGAGTAGGGGATCCCAAATTCTGCCAAACGAATGTGGACATAACGCATGTAAAGGAACCTTCATCGATAATGCACCGATGGATGACAAGATTCCGAACGGAAACAAAAACTTGGAATGCTAAAGTGGAAGGAAGGCATGGTTCGGACTGGTCCAAATTGAAGGCCATCATTCGTGAATCATTTGGGTCAATAGCACCAATGGCGGAGAGCAAATTCTTGCGCTGTGAAGGACAATTTTTTAAGACCTCTAACGCAAACATGGTTGCGGGGGACTGGGCTAAGTCATCTACAATGTTCTAATTAGACGCAGCGCGAGCATTGGGATTATTGTTGATGCGAAGAAGTGGGAAGCGAGGTGCTTTGGAGGCGCCATCGAGTGGAACTGGAGGTATACGTAACGTCTGATCAGTGGGATGAGCGTTAGTGTTTTTGTCGGCGAGAGGGGCTTCAGGGGTGGAGCCATATTGGTTCCGATGGGTTTGGAGGTTGACATCGGCAGATGAAATCATTAACAAGTGATGGGTACCTGAGTCTAACATGGGTTGATCAGGAGCGGCATAAGTGATCTGTTGTTGTGGTGCCGCATTTCCGTGAGGGGGAGCCAATGGCTGAGTGTTCACTACGCCTTGGGTTGGTAAGGGGTTTTGCAGCACCAAAGGTTGATGTTGAGGTGGTGGGGGCTTGGGTGGCGCCTGAGGAGCCACGTGCCCTTGGCGATGGGCATCATCAGTCCAGAGTTTCCAAGCTTGCTCCAAATGTGGGCAAGCATGTGTGTAGTGGCCATAGACCCCACAAATAGAATAAGGATGGTTTGTTTGAAAATTAAGATTTTTGGCCTGCTTGGGTGGCCGATCAAGGTTTTGGTTGGAAGGTGCCGCGTTATTGTTGTTTGGGGGATTGGGAGGTTGATAGCCTTGGTCTGGAGGGGGGTTATTCCCAAGGTTACGGCCTTTGCCATGGTTTTGCTAGCCCTATTGGTGCTGGTTATTTTGGTTCTGCTGTGGATTATGTTGGGCGTACACTTGCCCTTGGGCAACAGGTGGGTTTTGGGGTTGTGCAGGTGTGGGAGCAGGCTGCGGTGGATAATAAGTAGGTGGAGGCGGCGCAGGTGCTAAACCTTGTGGGGGTTGCTGATACATCTGCGGAACGGGTTGTGGGTTTGCCGCAGGGGTTGCCTGTGGTGGGTAATAAGCAGGTTGGGCTTGAGAGGAAACAGGAGCTGGTGCAGCCTGTGTGTGGTAATATGGCTGAGGTGCGGACGGGGGGGCGTAAGCGGCGATGCATGACCAAAGCACTGAGGTGGATAGGAGGGTCCATGGGAATGGTGGTGATGTGCCATGGGAGCATACGAATTGGTTGCTCTGGACTGTGATGTAGCCCGTGAAAGGTCGTGGCCAGGCTAGGACGTGCTATGGAAAATGGTTGGGGATGCGAGGCAACATGGCCAATGATTCCATCTGTGGCATGGGATGCCCCCGGCGCATCGTGTCGGGAGGAATCACCGCGAGGGGCGTCAGGTATGATGGAATACAAATAACTCGACTGAGCGTAAATAAGGTCAAATTGTTGGGCTTTGAGGATGGCCTCTTCTTCGGACTGGGGTCGTTCAGATGCCACATCCTTGGCAATGACAGGAAGGAGGGATTTTAGAAACCAATCTAAGAAGATACGGTTTTCTAACTTGATTTTGCAAAGGCTGCGGCGTCGATGCCACTCATGAATGTGGTTAGTGATGTGGGTAGCCGTGTTCTGTCTGCAAGACATTAGGATCTCAACTCCCACGTCATAGCGGATAGGTAACTGAAAGAACTGCAGGAAATTCGAGGCAAGGGAAGTAAAGGTGGCATGGGTCCCATGGGGCTGCTCGATGTACCACTTAACTGCAGAGCCAGTGAGGGTGGGCTGTAACAGACGGAGGCGGACAGAGTCGTCCATTATGGAGTTGGAGGAACACCATAGATGGAAGGACATAATATGGTTCTGGGGGCCTTCACCTGCCTTGCCCTCAAACTTAGGGATGTCGGAGGGGAGCTTGGTGGGCATGTGAGGCCACGCAGGATCGTGTCTGATGGGATCGTTAATTAGTCTAGCTAGGTCAGGAAGGTTGAGACTATCCATGAATGGAAAACTAGTAGAAGGATGTGACATACTAGCGGTTGTGACCATGTTGGGGCCAATGCCCCCAAGTGGAGGGGCTGGGTTCAGGATGTTTCCCCCAAGTGGAGGAACGAAAGTGGTATGGGACGGTCCTGCACCGCCAAGGGTAGTGTGAGTCACTGATGGAGTGGAAATAGGTATGCCAGCTACTGGAATGGGTACAGTGATCGGAATGGTAGATGTGGGCCCCATCGAGGGAATACCCAAAGCAGGTGTGGTGGTGGATGCTCTACCAATGGTACCTACAAAGAAAGGGGTGGAAGTCACGATAGCCATGGGGCTAGTTGGTGCAGTGTAAGTGGGGTTCTCGGACTCTGCCTCAGAATCAGAGGTAAAATAAGGGGTGTCTAAATTGGGTGACAGAGTTCTATGCCGTTGATGAGTGGAGTCAAGTGACAAGGCTCGAGATCTATGATGAGTGGTATCAAGTGATGAAGATCTACGTCTATGACGGGTGATGTCAAGTGTACCGTGTTGTGGGGGATCACCCCAGAGGCACCGAGAATGTCTTGGGGACTCAATGGTGACAGATGGTGTCAAGTATCTAGGGGTTGTGTTGAATGAAAAACAGCTCAAAAACCCTAATGTAACCGAGTGTGCAGAAAGAGAGCTCAAAAAATATGGCACTCAGGCCAACAACCAACTCAAAACACTTACTATAACAGCTGTGCTATAATAAGTGGAGTATCAACATGTTAGGAACCCATGTCTTTACTTTGTTAGTATATTGTTGTTGGATGCATATGCTTTGTAAGTCGTCCCGTAGTATTTGTTGATCCATAGTTTATATTAGCCCATAGTATTGACCCATAGTATTGGACGCATATGCTTTGTAAGTCGTCCCATAGTATTATATGTCCCATGGTTTTGACTCATAGTATTGGCGCCTAGACTTAGCCCATGGTTTGTATTGACACATAGTATTGACCCATGGTATTGATGCCTAGACTTAGTATATAAGTGTGTGTTGAGGCCTATGAAGGCACCATGCAGTTAATTGTATTGAGCTTGCTCAAAGGAGGTTGCCCCCTCGAAGTGGCCCGTGATCAATATAAAAGTGATTCTGAGTTCTATTATCTCTGATATCTTGTGTATTTTCATTAATTAATTATTGCAGGTTCTTCACACAACAAAAATGGTCAGAATACCAACAAGCAGAAGGTTTCCTAGAAAATAAAAATAGTGGACTCGCTAGACCAAAAGGAGGTAAGGGAGCATGAAAACACCTAGCTAAATAGTATTCTGACTCAACTAAACATATCCTCTACAAGGTGATGAAATCCAAGTCAGACAATATGGATAGTAGAGCCAAGTGGCTAAAGATATCCCCCTACCGGGAGGGACACCGAGTAGTCAATCCTAGAAGAAAAGCAACTAAGATACCCCATTCATGACACATTCGATTGGGTGAATCTGCCGTTTGGTTCTATCGTCACTGTATCCCCATACGGGTGATACACCGAGAACTGCGAAAGGTATCCTTCGGTTACTGAATGGATTGCGGTATTCCACTCAGGCTTCTGGAACCAATCTGGCGACTTCAATCCTCCTAGGGGAGAGGCCTTCCCGATAAATTGGTTTTAAACCGTGTCAAAAAATACTAGGGGATTTTGGTTCCCTAATGGACAACAACTATGTCTCAAGTGTAAGCAACCGAGGGGTGTAATTTGGATGCCTATCCCCCCGATCCTACCTAACTACAAAAATTCTTATGTGTTCCTGAAGTGGGGTTAGAATGTTGGTTGTGTTAAGTAGTATTTTAGGGCTCACTTGAACTAGGTGACAGAGTGTGTGTGTGTGAGATGATGAACCCAAGTAAAAGTGCCATGGGGTGGGCAACTTTTTAACTAAAAATAACAATACAGAATTTAAGCTTTGAAATGCAAAAGTTTATCTTTTCAATTAAAATGCTGATTTTTTTTTTAAATATTCTGTAAATGGACCAGAAATAATACTGCAGAAAAAAGGCTGGAGGGAAGTATGGCTGCAGATAGGACAGATGGCTATGTAGGTCCAGAAAATATTGCAGCAAAGTGCTGGGTTCAAAATAGTGAAAAAGTACAAAAAACAGACCGCGGGTCTGTGGCAAATCTGGTTGGTCGGAACGCGGGAAATAGCTCAATAGTGGTAGACGGGTTGCGAGATTTTGGCCGAAAGACGCAGTCGGACCATGGGAAAAAGGTCGAAAGTCGCAGGTGGGTTGCAGGAAAATGGCTGAAAACCGCAAGCGGGATGCGGGAAAATGGCCGAAAGACATAGGCAGGTTGCAGAAAAATGGCTGAAAGCTGCAAGCGGGACGTGGGAAAATGGCCGAAAGACGTAGGTGGGTTGCAGAAAAATGGCTGAAAGCCGCAAGCGGGACGCGGGAAAATGGCCGAAAGACGCAAGCGGGTTGCAGAAAAATGGCTGAAAGCTGCAAGCGGGACGCGGAAAAATGGCTGAAAGACGTAGGCAGGTTACAGAAAAGTGGCTGAAAGCCGCAAACAGCCCACGAAAAAATGGGTTAACAGTCGCGGTCAAACCGCACGAAACAAGCTGATAGCCGCGGTCAAATCGTAGGTAACAGACTGGAAACCGTTGGTAGATCGCGGGAAACAATCTGAGAGCCGCGGTCAATTCACAGTTAAATGCCTGAAAGACGCGGTCGAAACGCAACTGCGGGGGGCAAATGATGCGGTTTACGGCAGCCGAAAGGAAAAAACAGAAAAATATTGCAGAAAATTAAAAACGTTTAAAACTTTAAAACTATAACCAGAAATTCAAAGGAACACAAGGGGAGTCTCCAAAACTGTAGCTAGGGTTTTCACCCTAGCTTGTGCAAATGAGCACCTACTAAGGAGAAGGGACTCCTTCGTAGTAGTTCAGAAAAACAGTAAATGAAAGACAGTACAATAAAATAGTAACTATTCTAAACATGTGCATAAAACAGAAAAGACAAGATAATAAAAATGGTTTTTGTATTGATTATACCTCCAATGTGAATGTTGGTGAAGCCTTTGCAGCAGTCCAAGAGGGTTGCTTCCAAGCTTCCAGGTTTGCTCCTTTCTCTTTTTCCAAAGGGATTTCGAAATGGGCCAAAGGGGCACTCAAATGTGAAAGTAGCTCAAGGGTGAGCCAGGGTTTCAGGAGTGATTTTGGTAGAGTAAGGGCGTGGTTGACTATGGATATGAAATGAGGGGCCTCCATCACCTATTTATAGGTTTTTAGTGGTGGAGTGTTGGCCCATGGTTTTGGGCACCATATGGTTTAGGTTAGCTGTATAGGGTTTTTGCTTTCTTTTTCTCTCTTTTTCCTCTTTTTTGTATTTTTTATTCCCTTTTTAGAGGGTTTTTGCTATTTTGGAGGAATTTTGGGGGAAAAAGGGGTTTTGGGGCCTTTGGAGGCTTTTTTAATGGTTTTTTGGCCTTTTGGAGGCTTTTTAATGGGTTTTTAAGGTTTTGGAGGCAAATATGGTAGGAAATATGGACAAATGAGTCATGTAATGAGGTAGATGAGGTAGTGAGCACTTTTTGGGTGTTAACAGATATCATTCTGACAACATAGCTATTCAATCAAGAACACATAATTACTCATTCAATGCAAAAGAACATGGCACATTCAAGCTTGTAAGTAAGTTAATCATGAAAAATATTTCTCTTTCTTCCTTTTTCTAACGATCAACACTCTAAAGTGTATTAAATAACATGCACAATAACTTAACTGCTATTTAGCACATCTTTGCAAATTTAAACAATGAGATGCCATTTTATTTGATGATGTAAATGTTATGGAAGTAAAGGGACTCAAGATCCTCACTCTAGGGATGCAAATACTTTTCCATTCGGTGAATCAAACTTGTAGGAAACTACAAATCTATAAGAAGACATCAAAACCTAGGAACTCTTCATCAAGAACCCAAACACATTAAATAGGTTTCCAATTCAAATTTGTAAATGGACATGAATTCCATTCACTTATGAGGCACTGCACATCTCTCTAGGGCCAAAGGAAAAGCTCACATACTCATGGGGATGACTCTAGAAAAGGAAAAGCTCACCATGTCACCTTCTATGCCCTCTCACCTTATTTAATCTTAATTTCATGCCATGCAACCTTTTATCCTTTCAGAATATTCAATATGATCTAACTTGAATATAAATTAATTGTAGTCATATTTTTTAAGTACCATCATTGTCATTCTCATTTGCATTGTTTTTAATATTGTTAATATTGTTTTTATAAATTCAGTCTAAAAATTGTAGTGTTCGCATAGTGTCCGTAGGCTCCAGCGACTAGCCACCGCCACCGGGGACCAGCAGTTCTCTATGTGCGTAGGTATCGTGTGTATTATAGCATAAATTTAATTTCAAATACGATGACTTGTCGGTGTATATTTATATTTTTGTATATTAAATTATAAGATTATAAATGTGTATGCAAGTGAGAGCACCTCTGCCTGCCAGTGTCGTTATTCCTCCCTCCTCGACCTTTCGGCCACCCTATATGCCAGTTGTATCCCCTGGAATACATGCCCCATTCCCCAGCCCCTTCCATCCAGCCCTCCCCTCCTATATAGCACCACGGTTCCATCCAGCTCCCCCTTACGTATCATATCCATCTCCACCTCCGTATTAGTTTCCCATGTTCCCACCCTCCCCCATCCGACCACGACACACCACCCATCTATAGTCACCCATCCCTCTACCAAAACAAAGACCTTGACCCCCCCCCCACATCCCCCCACCACACTCACTCCCCCTTCCAGGGTGCCCCGATCCATAATACAGCTAGTTGGGGTTTATAGCCCTAGACATCCATCTCCACTTCGCCCACCCCAGTCCATGCCTCCTCTTGCAACCCCCCTTCTTCCACGGTTCCCCCCAGTGGTGTAAACATTGTCTATGTGGCTACATCCTCCACTTTACCATCCACCCTAGCATCGGAGTAGGCTATCTAGCCGACTACTCCATCCGCCAGCCACGAAGACCAGCTGATTTTGTTCACGATGAGATTGACTAGTTTATGAAAATCTCGTTCAATTTTAACGGAAATTACTATATGCATTTAGTTTTAGCATTGATCTAATTGTTCTAAATGTTGCAGGGTGGCATTGCCGAGAGACTTGGATCACAGAGGAGGGAGACCCCCTCACGACTTACAGTCTCGCATGCGGTGAGTTATCCAAAATTTGAAAACTATTTTATTTTGAAATTATGTTTTATACTTGTATAATTTCCAGAAAAAGTTGACATATTATTGTTGTCATTTCAGGGCTCAAGGGGACGTGATCAAAGACGCCGGAAGGACCCAGCTTCCTCTAGCACGAAGAAGAGGAAGATCGATTTTGGAGATGCGCTTGGGAGCTCTGAGGGTGGGAAAGAGGATTTAGAGACGCTCCTATGTACACTAGCCATGATGTGGCATTTTCGGCACGAGTTGCCATATTTTGTATAGGGCACGAGTTGCCATTATATAGATGCTAGGAACGATGTTCCATTTTTCCAAAAAGTGTACATGATTGGATCATTTTTGCATATTAATAGATGGATCTGCACTTGTGTATATGAGTTTGTCTTTGATTACATTTTTGCATACATGATTTTGTCTTCGATAAGAATGTTATGGAAAACTTCTCACATACATATAGATGTTATTTCTAGACACCAAGTGACCTCAATATGAGTCCCCTGTATTTGAATGGGTCTTGCATCTTTTCCTTTCAGCAACAACATACCTAACCAAGCAAACTAAGGAGTGATATTTACATTACAAAGTGTTGTGACTTTAGGGCTACAAAAGAAATATATAGCATAAGAAAAATCATCTCCCACTTCCAATCATGGGCTAAAATTATCCTCAAAATCCTCTTGATATATGAAAAGAAACCCTAGGTAACTTGTAGTTTATATAAATAAATTAGGAATGTACCCAAGCCTAAGATCCCATCTTTCCTATAACTACACCCTTAGAGACAACTCCCCCACCTTTTTACCATGAAATCTTCCAACAAGAGCATGGGAATCCATTCCCACCACCTCATGCATTTTGATATCCTTTCCTAGGACTAGCCTCATAAGAGAGAATTTATGTTTTACACACTTCTTCCTCTTCATTTTGACACTACCAACATCATTTACCTGCATCCCTTTGTTGGCTTCACCTTTATCATTATCAACATGCTTTAAAGAATTGTCTCCTCCATCTCTAACCTTCAACCAACTACCATCCCTTTCCAAAACAACCCTTCCATCCTAGAGATCTATAGGATTCACCCTTGGACTTAATAGGTCCATAACCACTTCATATACAACACCTAAAATAATTTGATTATCCTAAATTAATACATTTGAAATAGGACCCTCGCCACATATATAATGACTAGTCTATCACGATCCACAACTCTCATCTATGGATCATAGTGTTAATTGAATGTTATTTGAATGGTTATTATTTCACAAATTTGTCTTAAGAAATTACACAACATATCCTAAATGTTTATGGTTTATTGAATGAATGTTTACAATCATCTAATCATTTACATTCTATAAGTTACCAAACCTGCGCAAGTGGTTTACTGATTTTATTTCCAGCACATCTTTTTATATTTATATGCTCATGGATCATATGGCAAAACATTTAATTAATTAAGTTTGTGAAGATAAGATTTCAGCCATCTTTATTGAAGTGATTCAAATCACTACAACTTAGTTGGACCCTTAATAGATTGGGTGACACCCTTTTGCAAATATTTTACTCTCTCCAAGAGGGTCTCATTCAATAATCACTCGTAAACTAATAACTATAACCTTGCATTATTAGATAATATCATTCGTGGATGATTTTGGGAAATAAGCCAACATGTTTTAATGTGAATTTTGATTCTACAACATTGTGGTTCATTGTTGATTTAAGTTTTGTGAATATCTTTATTTATCCATGAATGATCTTTCATTTTACACATGAGCAAATATTTATTTCTGAAAGGTGTCTATTTGATTAATTCGCTTGCAACTTTCTGAATTAAGCACTCACATGGGACTTTTACTTAATGGAAAACACATCTTAATCTTCAAACAAGTTTGAAATCCTAAGACCTTTTCTCCAACCTTGATCTAGAATCCTCCCTTGGCCTTTAAAGTAGGCCTAAAACTTGGGAAAATCTTTGCTGAGGTGACAGTGGCAATCATCTTCGGAAGTCGCACTTGTAGCATTAGAGGATTAGGACTTTTCCACTTGGGTGTGAAAAAAAGATGTAACAGGATGCACTAGAATTTATGGATGAGAGAGATAGGGAGCACATGCATGCGCCATCTTCCATTAATTTCCAGTTTAGATGTTTTTCCTAAATTAGCAGTTCAGTTCTAATTCTGCATTTTTTGTTTTATTTAGTTTTGCATGCACAGTGAAAGAGTGCAGTTCCCTAGCCACTAATATGCGAGGATTACAATCTAAGTTAAGGGCGGCATATCTCTAGGAGGATAGATGCTTGCATGACTAAGATGATCCCAGTACAGGTGCACTTAGTTGGCCCATTTATCCATGCAAACAAGGTGCTATAGAGTTAGAGTCTTACACTCTTAGGATACCCAAAATATATCACTAAACCATCTTCTTCATCCTCACCATCACCATCACCATCAATGTCTTCATCGTCACCACCATCTTCATCATCATCATTATCTCTAACTCTAACCCTAATTCAATTTCCTTCTATAACTCTAGCCCTAACCCTCACCCAAACCCTAGCACTAAACCATCTTCTTCATCCTCACCATCACCATCACCATCATCATCAACGTCTTCATCATCACCACCATCTTCATCATCACCACGATCTACATCATCATCATTAACTCTAACTCTAACCCTAATTCAATTTCCTTCTAAAACTCTAACCCTAACCCTCACCCAAACCCTAGCACTAAATCATCTTCTTCATCCTCACCATCACCATCACCACCATCATCAATGTCTTCATCATCACCACCATCTTCATCATCATCATTAACTCTAAGTCTAACCGTAATTCAATTTCCTTCTATAAATCTAGCCCTAACCCTCACCCAAACCCTAGCACTACGCCATCTTCTTCATCCTCACCATCACCATCACCATCACCATCACCATCAATGTCACCATCATCATCATGTCTTCATCATCAAAACCATCTTCATCATCATTGTTAACTCTAACTCTAACCCTAATTCAATTTCCTTCTATAACTCTAGCCCTAACCCTCACCCAAACCCTAGTAGCAAAACCTGGTTCCGAGGAGTCCTGCAGGTGTGTCTAGGCAGGTTCTGGCTGGGAACGCTAGCCATAAGTGCCTGGTGGACGATCTTCCAAAGTCGACCCCCGTGTTCAAAAATTGCACACTCCCTCACTGAGCAAAACCCTAGTTTCCAAGATGGATGTACACGATGACACCAGGGCCACGGGACCGGAGGAGAGGGGCACCTGGGGTGCTCAACTAGAATTCCTGTTGCACCTGAACGGCCTCGGGGTTCCCGACTAGAATTCCAGTAGCACCTGAACCGTGGCTCGGTTCATGAATCCGTCGATTCCGGTGGATCGAAGACGTCGGGTTTTAGATATCCCCCCCCCCACAGCGTCCCCCGAAGACCTAGTAGCGGTGCCAATGAGCCATCTCTGGAGCTAGGGTCTTGCTTAGTGAGGATCATTCCAAATTTGCTCAAGGAGGCCATTTCTCATCTAGAGGCCCTTGGGCATGCGTGGCCACCATGGACAGGTCCACAATGGCCACATGGACCTGTGGGAGGTGACGGAATCCAAGTCCTCTCGTTAGTTTGGGTTTCGAGGCCCTGGGGAAAATCCTCCAAGTGTCCCTGAAGAGCCCCGGGGTGCCCGACTAGAATGCCCGTAGCACCTGAACCATGGCTCAGTTTGCGAATCCGTCGATTTTGGTGGGTCCGGGACACTGGGTTTCAGTTAGGGGACCCCCCACAGCGTCTCCCGAAGACCCGAAAGCGGTGCCAAGGAGCCATCTCCAGAGCTAGGGTTTTTCTCAGTGAGGGCCATTCCAAATTTTCTCAAGGGGGCCAATTCTCCTCCAGAGGCCCCCTAGCATTCGTGGCCATCGTGGACAGGTCTACAATGGCCATGTGGACCTATGGGAGGGGATGGAATCCAATTTCGCTTGTCAGTTTGGGTTTTGTGGCCCCGGGTCAAATCCTCCAAGTGTCCCTGAACAGCCCCGGGGTGCTGGACTAGAATTCCCGTAGCACCCAAACCATGTCTCGATTCATGAATCCATTGATTCCAGTGGGTCCGGGGCAGCGAGTTTCAGCTAGAGGACCCCCCACAACGTCCCTCAAAGACCCAGAAGTGGTTCCAATGGGCCACCTATGGAGCTAGGGTTTTGCTCAGTGATGGCCATTCCAAATTCGCTAAAGGGGTGCATTTCTCATCCGGATGCCCCCGAGTGTGTGTGGCCATCATGGACAGGTCCACGATGGCCACGTGGACCTGTGGGAGCCGACAGAATCAAAGTTCGCTTGCCGGTTTGGGTTCCGTGACCCCAGAGCAAATGCCCGAAGTGTCCCTCAATGGCCATCATTGAGCAAAACCCTAGATCCGAAGATGGCCCATTGGCACCACTTCCGGGTCTTTGAGGCACGTTGTGGGGGGTCCCATAGCTGAAACCCCGCCATTCCAAATTCGCTAAAGGGGTGAATTTCTCATCCGGAGGCCCCTGGGCATGTGTGGCCACCATGGATAGGTCCACAATGGCCACGTGGACCTGTGGGAGCTGACGGAATCCAATTCCGCTCGCCGGTTTGGGTTCTGTGGCCCCGGAGCAAATGCCCGAAGTGTCCCTCAATGGCCATAACTAAGCAAAACCCTAGATCCGAAGATGGCCCATTGGCACCACTTCCGGGTCTTTGAGGCATGTTGTGGGGGGTATAGGGTTTTAGCTAGGGGACCCCCCACAAATTTCCTCAAAGACCTGGAAGTGGTGCCAATGGGCCATCTCCGGATCTAAGGTTTTTCTCAGTGATGGCCATTGAGGGACACTTCAAGCATTTGCTCCGGGGCCACGGAACCCAAACCGGCGAGCGGACTTGGATTCCATCGGCTCCCACAGGTCCACGTGGCCATTGTGGACCTGTCCATAGTGGCCATGCACGACCGGTGGCCACTCACAGCCGGTGGCCTCCGGACGAGAAATGCACCCCTTTAGTGAATTTGGAATGGCCATCACTGAGCAAAACCCTAGCTCCAGAGATGGCCCAATGGCACCACTTCTGGGTTTTTGAGGGACATTGTGGGGGGTCCCCTAGCTAAAACCCGCCATCCTGGACCCACTGGAATCGACGGATTTGCGAACCGAGCCACGGTTCGGGTGCTACAGGAATTCTAGTCGAGCACCCCCAGGTCGTTCAAGGACACTTGGAGGATTTTCCCCGGGGACGCGGAACCCAAACTAGCGAGCGCAATTGGATCTAGGGTTTCAGCTAGGGGACCCCCCATAATGTGCCTCAAAGACCCGGAAGTGGTGCCAATGGGCCATCTCCGAATATAGGTTTTTGCTCAATGATGGCCATTGAGGGACACTTCGGGCATTTCCTCCAGGGCCACAGAACCCAAACCGACGAGCGGCCATGCATGCCTAGTGGCCTCCGGACGAGAAATGCACCCCTTTAGCAAATTTGGAAAGGCCATCATTGAGCAAAACCCTAGCTCCAAATATGGTCCATTGGCACCGCTTCCAGGTCTTTGAGGGATGTTGTGGGGGAGGGGGGGGGGGCTAGCTAAAATCCGTCATCCCGGACCCGCTGGAATTGATGGATTCGCGAACCGAGCCATGGTTTGGGTGCTACGAGCATTCTAGCCGGGCACCCCCGCGTCATTCAGGGACACTTGGAGGATTTGCCCCGGGGCCATGGAACCCAAACCGGCGAGTGGAATTGGATTATGTCACCTCTCATAGGTCCACGTGGCCATTGTAGACTTTTCCACGGTGGCCACGCATGCCCGGGGGCCTACGGACGAGAAATGCCCCCCTTGAGCAAATTTGGAATGGCCCTCACTGAGCAAAAACCTAGCTCCGGAGATGGCTCATTGGCACCACTTCCGAGTCTTCAGGGGATGATGTAGGGGGACCCGTAGTTAAAACCCGACATCCGGGACCTACCAGAATCAACGGATTCGTGAATCGAGCAATTGTTCGGGTTCTACGGGAATTCTAGTCGAGCAACCCAAGGTCGTTCAGGGGCACTTGGAGGATTTGCCCCGGGGCCTCGGAACCGAATTCAGCGAGTGGAATTGGATTCTGTTGCCTCCCACGGGTCCATGTGGCCATTGTGTACCTATCCATGGTGGCAACGCATGCCCAGGGGCCTCTGGACGAGAAAACCAAAGAAACAACATTAAGTGCTGTTGCCTTTTTAAATGATTTGTCAGAAGAGGAAAGGATCAGGTTAAACATTGGGAACCCGATCAAGACAATCGCTGCGGCTCGGAGAGTCTTGGGAAAGTATGCTCAGGTGGAAAGGATGGAGGAAAAAGCAGAAGATATCAAAAGGTAGGTAGCAGACTTCAGAAGATCATTTGGTAAGCTAAATGAAATGGGACTATTGACCTTTTGGGATAATAATCTAGAGCTAATCTCTAAAAGCGCTTACAAAAAGAAGATTTGGGCTATAAGAATGAACCACTCGAATTTCAAACATATGGAACAACTGCTCATAGGGAAAAATTTAATGGAAAAGATCGAAGACGACTTTGAAGTCCTGAACATATTGATTTCCATTGGCGAAAGGTTTCCACCAGCCTCCTATTCTAACCATATTGAAATCCGAGTGATGGTGAAAGTGATGACAGATTACGACCTCCCTTCAACTGAGCACTGGGCTACTGTAAATGGATATGCAAATATGAGATGTACTCTCCGCTAGCTACAATAGCTATCTAATTTTTATGAGTTGTTAAATATTGTTTGAAAGGTCCAAAGACACATAAGACATCTTCAATTTTTTATATAATTTGTAATAATTTTTTAGGCGGCTAAATGGATAGCCAGCTGGAACTTTTATCTTTACTATGTTTGTTTTTACTATAACGTTAATCTCATTCAGTGATAATACCGACAATTGTAAGAAATAGTTAGGCCAGCTCTGCCTGCTTTTGTTTCAAAGCAATTATGGCAAACAAATTTTGATGAGGTGTCATTCTGTTGTAAAACATTTTTGGTTTAGATGAGTCGAGCAAAGGGCTCCCGGAATCTATATATGCAATGTAGTGGAATGATGAAAGGGTTTAAAATCTTATTCGAAAACTTTTGGTATTTTGAGTATTAGTCTGTAAGACACTTTTGAGCTGTTTTAATAAAGTTTGCAGAGCCAAAGCCTGCGTTTTGACAGGGATTCCTGTGTAATTGGTCTGGTAGTCTGTATTTTCTCTCTTCCCATGTGGAATTGTGTTTCTCTCTTTGTTATCCCATTTTGTGTTATTTCTTTCATGCTTGGATCAGGGTAATGATTAAGTGGAATTCATAGAAGCTATGCTCCGCTTAGTTTTTTTCAAGCATTTCACCAACATATTCTACTAAAGTTGATGTAGGATTCATCTTGGTATGCCTTACATCGATGGACTGTTTATTTTCTCTTCTGTTCCACAAATTAAATCTCTTTGACTACTAGTTGCTTGCTACCTTGTCCTTGTAAATATGTTTGTAGAATATTTGTGAATGATGTTTCAGAGTTTGTTAAATGTGACCCCATTGCCCAAACGAAATTCATATGTTTTCAACCAAATAGAGCTTGAATAATTTTTGTTCCAAATAGAAATCTGATCTTCTGTATAATTGTTGTAATTGAATATCTTGGCCGTGAAAGCTGTTGTTTCTTTTTCATTATTGACAATCTTGATTATTCTAGTCTTTTCATGATATTTTAGAGAGAGCCCTCTCTGTCTGTGTTGGGTCAGTAGCACATGCCAAAGATTGGTTAGTAGTTACCCAAAATTACCCTCTTTCAGCCTTGGGGGTCAATTTCGGTGTTAACAAATTGGCGTCATTGCCAGGGAATACGATTGTTTTATCAATCCCTGGGAGAACGACATATACGTCCGAATTTCAAAGAACAAGAGAGATCCCTGTGGGAAAACAGAGGTTTCTACATTTTCAAGAAGGTTGAAGGATTTTTCCCTAGCGACTCCACTTATAAAGATCAAACAATTCAAGATGACTTCACTGGAGAAAGATCAGTACACCAAAAAATACTACTGAAGAAATTCCAAAAGCATCCTGGCCTTAAGAAAGATCCATACGAGAGGTAATCCTTTCCCTGAAATCCTTCTAGGAGTAGATAATCCTGAAAGTTTACTTAGACGTAGAACCGTGAAAGATTGGGCTAGTGCTCCTATCATCGAGACTATTTCTTTTTCAGAAAATGCATTTGTTTTTCAGAAATTGGATCTAGAGATTGATATTAGAAAACCTTTGTCAAGAACAAAATCTGAGTCATACCTAAGCCTAGGTGAAGAATCTATGAATAATTTTGAATCATATCTTTTAGATCCCATGTGGTTTGATTCTAAAAATATTGCCAAAGTTGAAGGCATTAAACCCAGTTCTCTGGCCCCCCAAACCCATACTACAATCCCAACCAGTGATCTTAATCAGAATATTTCCCCACAAGCTCAGAATCCACCTAGACCCATGGCTGCCAAATTTGCACCTTTGGTCCTTCCTGCTGCTTTGCATGACCTCCCTCAAAACTACGCTCATAGAATTGTCTCTTATAATGGAGAGGGAGACTGGTCGACCAAACAACATGTTGACAGATTTGAAGATTTTATAGGCCTGGAGGAAGTGGACCACGATGATGCTAAAATGAGATTGTTTACCCAAAGCCTATTTGGGGAACCTAAGAAATGGTTCAGACAGCTACCCAATTCTTCCATAGCAGATTTTACAGCTTTTAAAGTATTGTTTCTAGAAAGATGGGAAACAATGGGAAGTCTTGCCATAGTCTTATCCCAATATAATCACCTAAAGAAAGGCGGGTTTGAATCAGTCCATGAGTTTTATGCCATATTCATGAAGGTCTATAATTCTATTCCCGACGATCTAAAACCCTCGGTAGGCGCTGTAAAGATCCACTATGCAAATGCCTTTGATGGAGATTTCTCATGCACATTAAGAGAAAGAAAATCTGCCTCCTTGCCTGCTATGCTGAAAGATGCCATGGAAGTTGAAGCCAACATGATGGCTTCTGGGAAAATAAAAGGCAGGAATGAAGTAGATAGGAAGAAGCAAGAAACCCAAGCCTCTTCTAGTGATGCTAAATTTGATACCATGATGAAAACTATGGAAATATTGATGGATAGGTTAGCCATGGAAAATAATCCTCTTGTTAGGGAACAACCGGAAAATCAGATAAGGAACCCTAACTTTAGAAGGCCGCCTCCTTCAAGAAATCCACGAAACCAAGAAGATCACCAGATAATGCCTCCTTTCCCTGAGAATTTGATAGATGAAGAGGGACCTGAAAACCCTGTTGCTGACCAGATACATCTCTTTGACACCCTAGAACATGAAGTTCATTTGACTGAAAAGGAGCATGATTTTTTCACCAAGGGAAATGCTGATAAAGCTGCATAATTCGATTCTGAATAGTACCAAATGGGATACATGAATGTTGCGGATGATATCCTGAGAAAGATGAGGTTGAGAAACAGAGAAATACCAATAACTGAAGGGAAGTCTGCTTAGATTCAACCCCCTAAGACTCAACAGAATATAGATAAGCTAAAAGAAAAACAACCAGAGGATCCTGCACATAAAATCTTAGAATATAAGGGGCAACATTCTAAAGAAGGTAGGCAACCAGAAGTCATTGAAGTAGGGAAGCCAACTTCAATATTCATCTTGAAGGCTGAACTATCTAAGGTAAAGATCTCTATCCCCTTGAATGAACTATTAAGAAACAATGAATATAGGGAAGAGATAAATAACCTAGTCAAGGGACAGACAGGAAACACACAAGACATGTTGGAGGTGACAAATGATGCCCCCACTATAATATTTGGTTCCAAACTGGAAGAGCCAGATGATGAAGAAGTCCCTCGCTTTTATTTGAGTCTGAATATCCATGATAAGTTATTACACAATGCCCTGATAGATTCTGGAGCTTCACACAACTTGATGACAAAGTCAGTGGTGGACCAATTGGGGTTAGAAGTCACTAGACCCTACAAAGACCTATATTCTTTTGATTCCAGAAAGGTACCATGTTTAGGTATGATTAAAGATGTGGTAGTAACTCTTTCCCAGATTCTAGCAAAGAGCATCATGATGGACATAGTAGTGGTTTATTTTCCTGCTAAGTTTGGGATGTTGTTATCAAGATCCTGGGTAAAAAAGCTAAAAGGAACCATGCATATGGACTTATCTTATGCTACTATACCACTTTTCGAAAGCAATAGGAAGTTATACAGAGAGAAAAGGATGGCCTATATGGTCAGCAGTGACGACAAGCCTAAAAATCACCCTATATTCGTTGTGGATACAGACATAGGTTCCTCCATCCTCTTCAATGATGGTCCACATACTGATCCTAGACCCCCATTTTTCCATGAAGTCGAGGAAGACAAGGAATTTGCAGCAAGGCATGAGGCATCAGAGAGGCGAAAAAAATGAAGGAGTGTGGAAGATGTACTTTGATGGGTCATTGAGTAAAAATGGAGCTAGGGATGGGGTTTGGATCATACCTCCAGACCAAGAATCTAGATCCCTATCCTATAAATTGACTTTTGAATGTACAAACAATGTAGCTGAGTATGAAGCTCTACTTTTAGGACTGAGAGCTCTGAAAGATATGGGAGCCAAAATAGTACATGTATTTGGAGATTCAGAGCTGGTGGTCAATCAAGTAAATGATAGTTATCAGGAAAAACACCCTAGGATGAGAGCTTATAGAAATGAAGTTTGGGACATGTTTGGAAATTCTTTTGATGAACATAAGATCTGGGAAATTCCGAGGTGTGAAAATCAAATAGAAGACTCCTTGTCCACTACTGCTGGTGGTTTTAAAACTCCCATTTTTTCATAAGAAAAATATGAGGTCGAAGTAATAAACAAACCCTCCATCCCAAACAATTCCAAATATTAGCAAGTGTTTGAAGATTATCTACAAATTAGAATATTTTTGAAATTATCTCATGAGTTTGCTAATGTCCAGATTGATACAGAAAAGGAGAATGTAGAAGGTCTGATGGACCAAGAACAGTCAGAAAGTGAAGAAAATGAAAATAAGGATTGGAAGAATACTTTGGGAGCCAAAGACATTGTCCAGTTAAAAAGAAACTATATTCCCAAAGGATTAATACCTCTAGAAAAGCTCTTTGATCAAAATGATGTGGCAAAGAATCCCAAATTCGAACCTCCCAAGGATACTGTAGAAGATCAGAATTTGGGTTCTGTTGGGGAACCTCGGATGGTGAAGCTATCTAAAAAGTTGGAGACTAGGAGGAAAAAGCAGTACATTGATTTGATGAAAAAATATGCTACTACCTTCGCCTGGATATATGAAGAGTTAAAGGAGTATGATACCTCAATAATCCAGCACTCTATCCCAATTCGGCCTAGGGAAAAACCTTTCAAACAGAAGTTGAGGAGAATGAATCCTAAGTTGGTACCGGTAATAGAAAGCGAGATCAAGAGGTTGTTTGACACAAAGATTATTGTCACTTTGAGATTCTCTCAATGGGTAGCAAACCTAGTTCCTGTAAGAAAAAAGAATGGAGAGATTAGAATCTGTATAGGCTTTAGGAACTTGAAAAGAGCTTCCTTAAAGGATAATTAGTTTCTACCAAAAATGGAACACATCCTGAAAAAGGTAGTAGGAGCAGAAATGATTTCTACGATGGATGGTTTCTCTAGGTATAATCAGATCAAAGTTAGTCCAGAAGATCAAGAAAAGACGGCTTTTACCACTCCATGGGGCACTTTCATGTATGCTAAGATGCCTTTGGATTGATGAATGCTGGAGCTACTTTCCAGAGAGTGATGTAGATTGCCTTTGCTGAAGAAAAGGATAATTTCGTAGTGGTTTACATGGACAACATAACGCTATATTCAAAGTTTGATGAGGAGCATCTAAAACACCTAGAACGGGTCTTTAAGAAATGCATAAAATATGATATCTCTCTCAAACCAAAGAAATCTCATTTTGTTTTAGAAGAAGTTAAACTCCTGGGGCATATCATATCCAAAGGAGGTATCAAGATTGACCTTGAGAGGGTTAATGCCATCCAGAAAGTTGGAGAGTCAAGGAGCAAAAGAGAGGTATAGTCTTTCATTGAACAAGTTGGTTTTCTGAGAAGGTTCATTCCTAGTTTCGCTGAAATTATCATGAGCATCACTAATATTCTAAGAAAGGAAAGTCAAATAAAATGGATGAAGGAAGCTAGAGATTCTTTCAAGGGAATAAAGAGTGCTATCACTGAGGCCCCTATATTAGCCATCCCTGATTTTTCTAAAGATTTTTTTATTTTTTCTTATGCTTCTGAGCATACAGTGGCAGGAGTGGGGCTACAAAAAAATGACCAGAATGCAGAACAACCAATTTCTTTTTTCAGTAGGGTGCTGAGAGATGCAAAGTTGAAATATGACATCATGGAGAAACAGGCTTATGCCTTGATAAAATCACTAAAGGATTTCAGGATTTACATACTTCACTCACACATCATCGCCCATGTACCAAATAGTGCTGTGAAAGGTATCCTTACCGAAGCAGATCTTGAAGGTAGAAGGGAAAAATGGATTGTTGTGTTACTAGAATATGACTTAGAAATAAGGCCTACAAAACTGGTGAAAGGGCAGGGATTAGAAAAATTGATGACCAAGGTCGATTGTGATTCCTTGCAGATGAATTTTTTAGAAGAATACTCGCGACAGCTAGACACTGAAGTACATATACGTTCAGAATTTTCTGCATCCCCTTGGTACGTTGACAGTGTTTATGTGTTACAAAATTTACAAGCTCCTCTAGGATTAAGCAAGAGTAGGTCCAGGGCTGTGAAATTAAAAGCTGTGAAATACTGTATTATGAATCAGTTCTTATACTGGAAAGACCCCAGAGGTGTGTTGCTAAATTGCCTACTGGAGGAAGAAGCTAAGCATACTAAGAAAGAATTTCATAAGGGAGATTGTGGCGGACATCATTCTTGTAAAGTAACTATTAGAAAAACAGGATCGCAGAGCAATAACAATAAACAGAAATGCAAATATAATTACACATACACATTACAAGAGAGACACATATATCGTGGTTCACCCAACTTGGGCTACGTCCACACTGAATTTGGCAGTCCTTATTATTATTACCGTCCAGCAAGGTGAAGGGATACAACTTGTAGCACAACCGCTGCACTTCCTCTTCTCTGTTTCACAGTCTCTCTCCTGATCTCAGAGATCTTTACAGTGCATAAAACCTAATACATCATCCTCCCTAGCCATATTACAATGTATTTATTTTATAAGGGAAATACAATGGGAAAATTCCACGGGATACCCAAAACCATGGGCCCACAAAACAGCTAGCGAAAACAGCCCCAAAAAGTTTCTTCAGGGGCAACGCCCCCAGACCCCCATTTCTCAGGGGTGCTACCCCCGAACCCCCAAGCCAGGGGGGATGGTCCCCCCTGGAACCCCGTGGGGGGGCGATGCCCCCCCGCTGGGGTGACTGTAGAGTCCACCTACATATCATATAAAACTGGGGTACAAACACGGCTGATACAATATCATCTATGAGACTAGAAGATCTGGCTCCACAACCAACAGCAACAGTAAATAAGATCTTGAGGGCCAGTTTCTATTGGCCTACCATGTTCACAGATGTGTATAAAGAAATTGTTGCTTGTCACCAATGTCAAATTTTTGAAGGAAAGAGGAAATTTGTCTTACTACCCCTTCACCCAGTCATAGTAGAAGCTCCTTTTAAACAATGGGGACTATATTTCATTAGGGAAATAAACCCTAACTCCTCTGGGCAGCATAGGTGGATATTGACAACTACTGATTACTTTACCAAATGGATAGAAGCTACCTACCAGGAATGCAACATAAAATGTTATTTTGGACTTTCTGGAGGATAACATCTTATCTAGGTTTGGATGCCCCAAAAGAATTATGACTGATAATGCACCTTCCTTTTGTTCTAAGAAGATGATTATTTTTTGTCACAAATACCATATCAATCTAAACCACTCTACAACATACTACCTGTAGGGAAATGGACTAGCAGAGTCCTCCAACAAAAGCCTAGTAAGAATCATAAAGAAATTGTTGGAAGAGAATAAAAGGGCTTGGAATACAAAACTAAGATATGCTCTATGGGATGATAGAATAAGCACGAAAAGAGCCATTGGGATGTCCCCTTTTCAGTTGGTATATGGAGCTGAAGTGATTTTTCCAGCATCTCTAGGGTTGTCGGTTATGAAGTTGCTGCAAAGAATGGAAGAAGAGCTGAACCATATGCAGAGGAGAATAAGCCAGATAATCGAGCTAATGGAGCTAAGGACGAAAGCCTACAACAAAGTGCAGGGACACCAGGAAAATATGAAGGAAGCTTTCGACAAGAAAACCAAAGAAGATGAATTCTAGGTGAATGACTTGGTCCTGAAATGGGACACCCCCAGAGAAGATAAACACGGGAAATTTGACCATATGTGGATGGGGCCATATGTTATTGCAACAAATCGAGGGTTAAATTATTTTATCCTAGAAAAGCAGGATGGATCCACCTAGTCAGGAGGACCAGTCAATTGAAGGTTCCTAAAGCACTATCTATCCTAGAGATGCCAGGCGACCCATGTACCATAACTTGTATATATGTGTATTTTTTATTTTTATAGTTATGAAGTTTTTGTTTTAGGGCAAAGCCGGAGAGCCTTGAAGCCCGAATGTGAAAGCCCTAAGGTTGGGAAATAGAAGCCATGATTTTTTTTTTGATTGTTCAGCCTATATATGCAGCAAGTACGGTCCTTAGTTATTAGAAAGAAATCTCAGTCTAGGATTTGAAGGAGCCGCCCAATGGATCAGGCACTTAATCTACGGAGTTCTTTGCTACCTCGTAGGGAGGATAGCATCCCTATTGGAGCCAGTTGTTAACACCCATATATTTTTCTACATTATGCAATTG
Organism: Larix kaempferi; assembly: GCA_027924585.1. Taxonomy (NCBI): domain Eukaryota; kingdom Viridiplantae; phylum Streptophyta; class Pinopsida; order Pinales; family Pinaceae; genus Larix; species Larix kaempferi. The sequence continues at coordinate 19,633,754 of BSBM01000268.1, forward strand.
AATGGAAGGGACGGAGGGTCAAAATGTACATGGTAGAGAACCCGAGATATCCTCCATGCTCCAGAGCTAAGTGATAATAGGGAAGACTAAGGGGTCTAAGAAGAACCAAATGTGCAAAAGATGGGAAAATGTTGAAGTGTGGGTATTAATAGGCGAGAATCACACTTTATAACCTATAGTCTGCCGGTCCAATAACGGAGGACTAAATATCACACCGATCTACGCTGTAGATTAGGTGCAGGGGTAGGATCCATGGCCCTATATGGGATACTGCACAGCCAAGTTGCGAGGAGGATAGGAAAAGGGCATATGCGATGAGCCTTTCCCACCAGCCAGGAGTCAGCAGCAGATGATGTCGCAAAAAGAAGTGATAGAAGGCCATATATAAGATCGGGTGCATGTGATGGTATGAATAGGTGGAAAGATCCATGATTCGGATGGCGAAAGGGGGGTACATCAACGGCTCTCATAGTTGATCTCATGAATAAGTAGTGCACCGGATAGTGAAATAGAGGATGCGATGAACCTTTCCCACCCGCCAGATGTCGGCATCATATCCCGTCACACAGAGGAAGGAATCGTGGTAGGGACCACTTGGGTACATGCGATGCCACCATATGGAGAAGTGTATATAAGATGAATGACATAGATGAAAAGTTAAATTCATATCCGACGGTAAAGAAGAGTAGGCTGTCAAATCGAAGGATAAAGAAGCAGTCGATCTGACGGTAGGGAATAGGCACTTGAGAAGACCGATGGCAGAGATTAAAGGACAACATGTAAAGAAGGGCAGGAGTTATGTTAGCATGGTTATATATATAAGAAACAACCACGAGGGTTGACATTTGTTCTCAAATATTGTCGAATTCAGGTGGTCCCTCGGTGTGTGGTAGACGACGAAGGCGACAGAACCTCCAGTAGCCTACTCAGAGCTTCTAAACCGACAGGCAGGGCCTTGTAACTGTCCTCTCTCTTAAAAGTTGAATATTAAGTCATAAGATGGGAGATGAACGGGCTTCTACCAGCTATAAAGCTAGGGTGGCCCTGGAAGATAGGGACACGGATGTGTTTGACCCATGCATTCGACTCTCTATCCCTGAAATTAAAACAAAGTTAGATGCTCTGCATGAACACGGTCTGGACATACATGGGGTTTTTAGGTTGTCTTTTATTTTCTTTTGCTTAGATCAAGTACCTTCTTTCCTCGAGTTCATAACATGGTGCTCCGTGAATTACTCCGAGTCCACTAGGGTAATCATGGATGCCCCCAGGTCTAAAGTTGTCTGTGTTTTAGATGCGTTGGTTGTAAAGAATTCATTTTTTATCCCTGACTCGTAGTACCATGAGTCATAAATCTTTTCAGAAGAATCTGTGGTTTCCCTGTTCCGTCAAATCACCCTGGAAATCCATCGAGCTTTCCTATCCACTTGTCTGAAACCTTACTTTGAAGTTGCAGAAAATCCGTACCCCTTGGACGTCAACCTTTTTTTTGACGATTCCCAATTGGTCTTCTCACTGTTGGCTCAATTCTTAGGTTTAGATAATGACCAATGGGTAACGGAGGTCCAACTGGGTCTACTTTTCAGGATAAGTATTTTTTTAGCAAGGTCTGACACTAGACTCATCCCACCTCTTAGGTTTGATGAATTTTTAGTAGAAAGAATGCATGTACAGTTGGGAAAATTCCCGAATACTAGATTTTTCAGATACCAGACACAGCTTATGAAGATGATCCTGTACATTAACGCGGAAAGCCTGCATTTTCACCCTTTACTTGAGACAAATGCTTTGTTGGACAATGTGTTTAATTATTTCAACTATGTTTTACCCCCTGTGTATAAAGTCATTTTTGGGGAGGGACTGCCGAGAGTACTGCCCAAGATGAAGTCAATGAAGCGATTAAAGGACGAAGTGGCCGTTGGAGATTGGTTCCTTTTGAAAGATGCTACAGTCATTAGGCTGTATGGTTTTGTGAAGGAACCCTATCTTTTTCCTTCCTTTCTGACATTAAGAATATTTGCCCTGGAATTTATCAAGCAGAAACTAAGCTTGGAAGAGGCACTATTCCTGTAGTTTAAAAATTTCACTGATATAAAATACCCTTGGAAGGTAGGCCCTTTCATTATGAAGAGCAAGGAGGCTTTACCGGAGATAGAGGAATTGCTGAGACTTCTAGGGTTCAAAAAAGACGTAGCTATTGAATACGACCCCTTGCATGTTATTTATAGAAGAAGGAAGAAGTGTAACCTGAGGAATTTCAAACACAAGGAGCCAGAAAGGGAACTCGGGGGATGGAACCTGCTACAATGAGATCCCAAGGAAGAAGAAGTTCCAAGTTTGCAGGAAAGAGACCCTGTAATGTCTGATGCTGTAATGAATATCGAGCAGGTGTCGGACACTGGGGAAGTGGGCCAGAAGAGAGATCTAGAGGAAATTTAGGATATGGATACTAAAATGGGGGGTGAAGACAAACGACCTAGCATGATAACACAAGTTGAGGTGTTTGGTGAAAATACTCAGCTCGAGTCATTTATTTCCATCATTGAAGAAGAATTGGTTGGTGGAACACCCCAGGAATATTTGACTGTCTGGATGGATAATGAGAAAGAAGATAATGAGGGGTCTCCAACCCCTGAAGTTCAAATAAGAGAATACAAGTTTCAGGATGTTAAAGAAGGTGAGAAAACCAGTAGATTCCGGTCTAAAGTTGATCTGTGTGAGCAATATAAACATAATAGATAGGCCTCAACCCAGAAGATTTTTGACCTAATGCCGAGAGCCAGTGATTTGTCCAAAACTAAGACTTCCTTAGTAACCAGTAGAGATGAGAAGGATAACACTCTAAATTTAGCAGTGTTGACAGAAGCCGAAGTAATAGAGATGAAGCTCAGATGGGATACGATACCAGTTCCTGACAAGATCCATTTTCACAAACAGATTGGTGATCTAATCCATGTTGATTTTGTGAAAGCGACATTGAGAGGTGATAACTTGGAAGTTACTATAGGTAAATTAGAGAATCAGCTAAAACAAGAAAAGAGTGAAAACCGATCCCTTCAGCAACTTGTAAAAAAGTTACAAATTGAACTGGTTGGAGTTGACGGGGGAGGAAAATCCATGAAGCAACTACTGGTTGATAAAGAAAAGCTAATTTCAAACTTGCAGAAAAAGGCAAAAGTCTCTAACATCCAGCTGATCCAGGCCCCCTAGGAGACACAATTTGAAATACAAAGGGAGGCTTTATCTAAGGAATTGGATGATTGTAAAGCAGAAGTACTGAAGCTTGCTAGAGAAAAAGATAATTGGAAAAAGGAGAAAAGAAGCCTAAAAAAGCAACTTGAAGATCTAAGAAGTGTTGATGTATATGTAACTTCAGAATGTATTTCACCCATGTATTTCATATATGTATATTGTACTCCTATAGAGATGGTATTATTTCTCTATACGGAAGTGTTTGTATTCCTATAGAGATGTAATTATTCCTGTATACGGAAGTGTCGTCATTTATATTGTAAGTGTCGTAACTTATACTTGATGGGTTATTAGACCACCTTGTTGGGGTCGTCCCTGTATAAGTCATGTGGGTCGAAGGGTTATTAGACCACCCTATTGGGGGTCGGCCATGTGGGTTAAAGGGTTATTAGACCACCCTATTGGGTGTCGGCCCAGTAGAATTATTTTATGCGGTTAAGTTAATGCCGACCTAGTAAAGGTTATTAGGCAAGTCAAGTCTAGTATAAATAGAGATCGGGAGATCTCTATTTCATCATTCTATTCTCTCTCACACTGTTGGGAGAGTGGCGCACTCATGGAGGAGAAGAAGCTGCTACTAGGAGATGTCTATCTCTTATGCTTGGGTTGTATCATTTCTTTATCTATCTCTGAGGAAGTTATTGGGGTTTTTCACCTTTATGGTTTTCCCCAAGTAAACTATGTGTCTCTTGTGTGCTTGCATTATTGTGTCCATGATTGATATGCTGTAGATATGCTGTACATGTTGTTCTCACAGTTAAGATCCTAGATCAGATTGAAGTAAATTCTGAAAAATTAACATGGTATCAGAGCTATCCTGAAAGAAGGCATGGTATGGCATGTATGACACTTGTTGCACTTACGATGCTAGGGCTTGATATAGGAAAAACTAGTTATCGTAGAACTTTCGCTATAAATAAATTTTGGCGAGGGTTCAGGGTCTGAAAATAGTACAAAGAGAATATAAGATCCCCATGTACCTTTTTTCCAAAGAACAACCTCTAATTCGTTGTACTTTGTGATCTATGATCTGTACAATATAGGGTTTCTGCCTCTTCCAGATCTCAGTCAAAAACAGGTGACCTTGGAAAAAAGGTCATAACTTGGGCTAGGAAGCTCTAAATGAAATTTTGAAAAAAGTGACAGGTAGTGCATGGACTGAAATTTCTCAGGTATCTTTTTCAGAGGCCGAAACTGAACCAGTGACACGTGGAAGTTCGTACAAGTTTGCTCTCCTATTTTATCCCATAAATAGGTCACGTTGCGAAACTTGGCATAACTCTCTCTCTCAGAGAATCCATTTGAGGTCAGACTTGTGGGGTTGGAAAGAAGACAGGTCGGGATATCACAAAAAAATGTTTTAGACTCTGTGGATCGAAAAGTTCATAGTTACACCAGAAACAATCAGGTACATATTTCTGTCAAAATAGAATTATTTTTTAGCACCTTCATTCATGGCTTCCAGAATTTAGGGTTTCGGAGAAAGTTGGAATTTTTGTAATAGGAGACTAAGGCTGAATGCTACTCATCAAAATAGAAATTTAGAGACCAATATCAGAATTTTTGGTTGGGCAGAAGGCCGTGTTTGATCAGACCCTAGTTCGGGACTTTGATCGGAAAAGTGGAAAATTAGGGCTTCTGCAAAAATGGAAATTTTTAAAATCTGTGACCACGGCTGGAAGCTCCTCAGAAAAATAGAAGCTTAGAGCTTTGGATCGAACCTTTGGATTGGTTAGAAGGGTTGGCTTTATCAAACCCTAGTTTGGGGTCATGTCTAGTGAATCCGAAAGTTTCAAAGGCAAATTTGAGGGGTGAAACTTTGCAGTTTTCAAATTATGAGTATACCAGCTTGATCATCTCATGAAGGCGCATATTTCTATACTTTCGGAAGTTTGAAATTCAAAGTTTTAAATTTTAGGGTTTCTCTAACAAACCCTAATCCAGCTCCAAATCCAGTTCCTACAAATCAAGTGGATTGGGTTAATCCTAGAATAGAATGGATTGGTCACCTGCATAAGTGAATAAGTTCCTGTTTCAGAGGGAGATGAGGCTAAGGCCTTACATAAGAATATTACAAGCAATCTTGACAGGTATGACTCATCCATGTATGTTTCGAGATTTGTTCATGATTAAGTTTATGGTGTGTTTGTCTTCATGTTATTACGGTTAGTACAATCTTAATTAAATTTAGAATTGTCGCATCACCTTAATAAAATTATGAATGCATGATAGAAGATATTCATTGATTAGGGTGTTGACACTTATGATTGTACTAATGCATTATGGTTTTGTATGAGGTTCATGTTATTCGCTAACATGAAAGGTACACCAAGAAAGACAAATCAAGTTCTACTTCAAGAACATACGATCATGGTGACATGAAGACAAAGAATCATCCATTGTCATGGATCACATAGAAGATCTATTTATGAGGTATGTATAACTTGGTTCTACAATGGTTAACTTATGAGACATGCAGGTTACTAGCACAAGTAATTGAAGAGAACTAGAAGACATCATGCGGGTATGTTAGACATAACTAGTTAACGTAGTAATTCAGGTATGTTTTTCCTATATGAAGTTAGAATCCTACCTTGTGTTAGGATCCCTTATATAAGTATACTTGGTATGATTGGTTATGTTTATTCATAAAGTTAGAAATGTGAGTAATCAAGGGTTTATGCATTTTATGTATCTTATCTTGATTGATGATTTAACTAACTAGAAGAGTCCTATGATCAAATAATAATATGCATGAGTAAAAGAAGACTTACCTGAAACCTTGAATACTAATGTTTATTGTCTAAGTTTCAAATGATCATGACTATACATGTTTAAGATTATTGTGTTTTGATAGTATTAATATTATACTAATGGATGTGTGATTATGTACAAGTCCTCGAGGATGACACAATGATGATACTAATAAGCATGCATAGTGATGGATATAAGTTCAAGGACAGGTAATCCAGGAAGTAAAGATCAAGAGGGAGCACACTCCAGTTGTTCCTGCAAAGAAGCAAAGATCAAGAGGGAGCACACTCCAGTTGTTCTTGCAAGGAAGTAAAGACCAAGAAGGAGAACACTTCAGTAGTTTCTGCAAGGATGCAGATATTCGGAGGGAGTTGACTACTTCTCACAATCCACATCAGAATGGAGTTACAGAAAAGAAGAAAAGACTGAGAGGGAGTCAACCCATCAAACAAACCAAGATAAGTATTTGAATTTTCAGTCCTTGCATATTTTATTATTTAAATAATACTGTTCAATAATGTATATACTCATGTTCCTAGAATTAGGTTGTGTATTATGCATATTAGAATAGTTGCATTGATGAACAATATACTACTAATATACATGGGTAAGTGGCCTATGGCACTGTACAACATTCCATTGCTACTTATCTAGAATGAAACCTCTTTGCTGACATGTTGGGAGTTGTGCACACTCTTAACAATGTTCTGGTAGAGATTGGAAGGCATCTAGAAAGTTACGGGATATGGATAAATGTTGTATTGAAGCATTGGCTAAGATAAATGCATGATTGTATGACATATTTCTTTATGTGTAAGAATTTGTTCTGAAAACTATGAGATGTTTTCTAATCATTCAATTTAACTTGTTGTATAGGAAAGATCGTATACCATCACCTACAAAAGAAGGAATACAACATTTGTTCAGTAACAAAGTTATCTATTGAAAATATTGAAGATATTGAAGTTCCCAGGATCTGGGAAGAATGTCGTGATCGAGGAGTACCAGTTGATCATGAAGATGTTTGGGATGCAATCCGAAGACCTGAAGGGGAGTCTGTAGTGACTTCCAATAGGATCTACAAGATCAAGCATGTTGAAGGTGGTAACATAGAGACTTTTGCTCCTGTAGCCAGATACACTTCCATTAGATATGCACTTGCTTTGGCTACAGTGATGAAAAAGAAGATACACCAGATGGATTTCAAGACAGCTTTCTTGAATGGTGTAGTTGAAGAAGAAGTGTATGTGGAGCAGCCACTTGGTTCTGAGACACACGTCAGGGAGTCATATATGTGTAGAACTTGGTATGGTAGGATAGACAGCTTTCTATCCAGTTTGGGCTTTACCAAGAGTAAAGCAGATTCCAACCTTTACTACAAGGTTGAGGAAGGCAATCCAGTGATAATACTTTTGTATGTGGATGACCTTTTTGTTATAGGTGAGGATAGATTGATTGCCAACACGCAGCAAAAGCTTCCTGCCGAGTTCAAGATGAAGAACTTGGAGATGATGCACTATTTTCTAGGCATGGAGGTGTGGCAGAGTACAGATGGAATCTTCCTTGGACAAGGGAAGTATTCAGTGGAGGTCCTGAAGAGGTTCAATATGATGGACTGCAAGGCCATGGCCACACCTATGGCATCAAACCTGAAGCTTTTGTGTGATGCTTCATCTGAGCCAGTTGATGTCTCTATGTATCGTCAGATGATTGGGTCCTTGATGTACCTGACGAACACGAGACCAGATATTTGCTTTGCGGTGAACAAATTGAGCCAGTTCCTGACGGATCTAGGGAGTGTTCACCTAGTTGCTGTAAAGCATATTCTGAGGTACCTGAAGGGTACAGTTGATTATGGGCTCAAGTATGAAGCGAATCAAAAGTTTAACCAGCAGGGTTATGTTGATTCAGATTGGGCAGGCAATGTTGCAGATAGGAAGAGCACATATGGGTACTGCTTTAGTATGGGATCAGGTGTGATCTCTTAGTTTAGCAGGAAGCAGTCCTGCATAGCACTGAGTACAGATGAGGCAGAGTATGTTGCAGCCTGTTCGGCTAGTTGTGAGGCAGTATGGCTTCGAAAGCTACTATCTGAGTTATTTGATCTCACGTTGGATACTACTGGTATCTTCTGTGATAACTGGAGTTGTGTGAAGCTGTCTGAGAACCCAGTGTTTCATGACAGGTCGAAACACATAGAGATCAAATATCACTATATCAAGGATATGGTGCAGAGAGGAGTAGTGAAGCTCCTGTATGTTGCGACGGACGAGCAGATTGCAGATGTGCTGACGAAACCACTAGCCAAAGTGAAGTTCAAGTACTTCAGAGAGAGGCTTGGTGTTCATCAGATTGGTGACATTTCGAGGAAGAAGTGATGGACACATTTGCAGAATCCATTCCAAGCATGGTGGAAGGAGGATCCTTCACATGGTTGTGGATGTAAGCGTTGGATGATGAGCATCAGGACGATGCTCCAGTTACTGCTCTTTAAGACACTTTTGAGCTATTTTAATAAAGTTTGCAGATCCGAATCCTGCGTTTTGACAGGGATTCCTGTGTAATTCATCTGGTAGTCTGTATTTTCTCTCTTCCCATGTGAAATTGTGTTTCTCTCTTTGTTATCCCATTTTGTGTTATTTCTTTCATGCTTGGATCAGAGTAATGATTAAGTGGAACTCATAGAAGTTATGCTCCACTTGGTTTTTTTCAAGCATTTCACCAACATATTCTACTAAAGTTGATGTAGGATTCATCTTGGTATGCCTTACATTGATGGACTGTTTCTTTTCTCTTCTGTTCCAAAAATTAAATCTCTTTGACTACTAGCTACTTGCTACCTTGCCCTTGTAAATACGTTTGCAGAATCTTTGCGAATGATGTTTCATAGTTTGTTAAATGTGACCCCATTGCCCAAACGAAATTCATATGTTTTCAACCAAACAGTGCTTGAATCATTTTTGTTCCAAACAAAAATATGATCTTCTGTATAATTGTTGTAATTAAATATCTTGGCAGTGAAAGCTGGTGTTTCTTTTTCATTATTGACAATATTGATTATTCTACTTTTCATGAGATTTTAGAGAGAGCCCTCTCTGTCTGTGTTGGGTCAGTAGCACAAGCCAAAGATTGGTTAGTAGTTACCTAGAATTACCCTCTTTCAGCCTTGGGGGTCAATATCGGTGTTAATAGGCACCGCTTCCAGGTCTTCGTGGGACGATGTGGGGGGACCCCTAGATGAAACCCGGCGTCCCAGACCCACTGGAATTGACGGATTCGTAAACCGAACCACGGTTCGGGTTCTACGAGCATTCTAGTCGGGCACCCCGGGGTCGTTCAGGGACATTGGAGGATTTGCCCCGGGGCCTCGGAACCCAATTCGGCGAGCAAAATTGGATTTTTCTCCTCCCACGGGTCCATGTGGCCATTGTGTACCTGTCCATAGTGGCCACACACGCCCAGGGGCCTCTGGACGAGAAATGGCCCCCTTGAGCAAATTTGGAATGGCCCTCACTAAGCAAGACCCTAGCTCTGGAGATGGCTCGTTGTCACTGCTTCCGAGTCTTCAGGGAATGATGTGGGGAGGCCCCTAGTTGAAAATCGCCGTCTCGGACCCACCGAAATCAACGGATTCACGAACCGATCCATGGTTCAAGTTCTACGGGCATTCTAGTCGGGCACCTCGGGGCTATTCAGGGACACTTGTAGTATTTGACCCAGGGCCACGGAACCCAAACCGACAAGAGGAATTGGATTCTGTCACATCCCACATGTCCATGTGGCCATTGTGGACCTTTCCACGGTGGCCACGCACGCACGGGGGCCTTCGGATGAGAAATGGCCCCCTTGAGCAAATTTGGAATGGCCCTCACTAAGCAAAACCCTAGCTCCGGAGATGGCTCATTGGCACCGCTTTCAGGTCTTCAGGAGATGCTATGGGGGGGGGATAGCTAAAGCCCAATGTCCCGCACCCACCGGAATCAACAGATTCGAGAACCGAGTCACGGTCTAGGTGCTACGGGCATTCTAGTCAAGCACCCTGGGGCCGTTCAAGGATACTTGGAGGATTTTCCCTAGGGCCACAGAACCCAAACCGACGAGCGGAATTGGATTATGTCACCTCCCACAGGTCTATGTGTTCATTGTGGACCTGTCCACGGTGGCCACGCACGCTCGGGGGCCTTCGGACAAGAAATTTACCCCCTTGAGAAAATTTGGAATGGTCCTCACTGAGCAAAACCCTAGCTCCAGAGATGGCTAGTTGGCACCATTTTTGGGTCTTTGGGGGATGCTGTGGTGGGTCCCCTAGTTGAAACCTGACATCTCAGACCCACTGGAACTGACGGATTCGTGAACCAAGCCACCATTTGGTTTCTACGGGCATTCTAGTCGGGCACCCCAGGGCCATTCAGGGACACCTTGGCCCCATTACTCGTGGATGCAAGCTGGAGAAACTTCAGAGAGCCTCATACCCTAATGATGTTGCCACCTTGATCTACTAGGGGAATATTCTTGCAAAGACTGGTAAGCTCTTCGGGCCAGACATAGTTATTTGGAGAGGAATAGTGCAAAAAATGTGCAGTGGTGATAACAAGTTTACTGTCTGTTGAGTCTAATACTACATCCAGGAGTCGCTCATCAAACATTGATATAGAAAGCTCTGTAATTTTAGGATACTGATTCAACCACTCATACAGTTTCTCACCTTCTCAAGGATCTAAATTTATAATTTCCTTCTGGGTAGATTCAAGCATTCTCAAGGATCTAAATTTATAATTGCCTTCTGGGTAGATTCAGGCATGGAATAATATTTGGCGGCATTTCCAAACTCCCCAAACCATTTGGTCAGCCACAATATGTGCAACTCCTTTGACAAAAGATAAATTCTGGTGTGGATGGAAGCATTTGACACACTAGCCAAATCAATGTCGTTGGAAGAACTTACATATATCAACAAAGAAGTGTTTTCTAGGTGACTTGAAAATCCCTTCCAATTTTCAGCAATAAAACAAAGAAGTTCAACGTACAGATTTTCAAGCAAGCTTGTCAACCAATTAGACAATCGAATACAGGGAGATAACCACGCCCAAAAAATTCAAGCTATTATAAAACTCTTGTTTATCAAGATAAGGATGGACTATGTGTGCATTACGAGGAATATGAAAGGGAAGGTACCTATAGACCCAAGTTTTTGATGATAGAGGTGAATTACCACTTACCAGAGCACGAAATGATGAACAAAGGGCTAATGGAACACAACAAAGGATTCCCTAGTTCCACTTGTTATTTAAAATGATACTTTCTCTTGATGAAACCAGTAAAAAATATTCCTATATTATAAATGGAAATCCGGTTACAATTTTCGTCGGAAGAAAAGCATAGATACCTACAACCGCCATATTTCCTTCTGTAAGCCACTCACCCATCGGAAAATCTAATGTAATAGCCCATTTCTCAACATATTTCCATGGGAAACCGCTGCCTCCACATGTAATAATCATATTGTTTTGTCGAAAGTTGATCTTCTTCTCCTAACAAATGCAAAATGAAGGATTCATTTTCATTGCTACGAGAAGTTCTAAGGTTAGTTTCTCGTAAAATAGAGATTGTATAAATCCTGTTAAGATCAATATGTTCCATCTCACGAACTGAGAGCTTCTTTATCTTATATATAAACAAAAGAGCTTCAGGATGAATACTAGAGACCTGTTGCTTTACAGCTTCAACCTTCTCAGGACATAGGGGTATAAAACGATCCATAGAATGATGATTGTGGCTTGGATCGATGAACCGTCAACTCCGTTGGATTTAGGATGTCAGGATAGTGCCAGGGGTGTCCCTCTCCTTTGGTCTAATGGCCTCGATGTCACCTTGTAGGTCCATCTTGGAAACTAGGGTTTTGCTCAGTGAGGGAGTGTGCAATTTTTGCACACGGGGGTCAACTTTGGAAGATCGTCCACCGGGAACTTATGGCTAGTGTTCCTAGCCAGAACCTACCTAGACACACCTGTAGGACTCCCTGAAACCAGGTTTTGCTGCACGGTTTGACTTCTATGCCCCCGGCAGGTATCTAGCAGGTGTCCCTGAAGGTCTTTTGGATGTGAGACGGAACGAGCCATAGAATGACGACCGTGGCTCCAATCGATGAACCATCAACTCCATTGGATTTAGGATGCTGGGATAGTGCTAGGGGTGCCCCTCTCCTCTTGTCCCATTGACCCGGTGTCACCTTGTATGTCCATCTTGGAAACTAGGGTTTTGCTCAGTGAGGGAGTGTGCAAATTTTGCACATGGGGGTCAACTTTGGAAGATCGCCCACCAAGCACTTATGGCTAGCGTTCCAAGCTGTAACCTTCCTAGACATACCTGCAGGACTCCCTGGAACCACTTTTTGCTACATGGTTGGACTTCTATGCCCTCGGCAGGTATCCAACAGGTGTCCCTGAAGGCCTTTTGGATGCAAGACGAAATGAGCCATAGAATGATGATCATGGCTTCGATAAAAAAACCGTTGATTCCATTGGATTCAGGACACCAGGATAATGCCAGGGGTGCCCCTATCCTTTGGTCCCATGGCGGTGGTGCCATCTTGTACTTCCATCTTGGAAACTAGGGTTTTGCTCAGTGAGGGAGTGTGCATTTTTTGCACACGGGGTTCAACTTTGCAAAATCGTCCACCGGGCACGTATGATGGTGATGATGTTGAAAACGTTGATGATGATGGTGATGGTGATGGTGATGGTGACGAAGATGATGATGATGGAGAAGATGATGATGATGGAGATGTTGATGAGGAACCTAGAGTTAGAGTTAGAGTTAGAGTTAGGGTTTGGGCGAGGGTTAGGGATAGAGTTATAGAAGGAAATTGAATTAGGTTTAGAGTTAGAGTTAATGATGATGATGAATATGGTGGTGATGATGAAGACATTGACGATGATGGTGATGGTGATGGTGATGATGAAGAAGATGGTTTAGTGCCAGGGTTTGGGTGAGGGTTAGGGCTAGAGTTATAGAAGGAAATTGAATTAGGGTTAGAGTTAGAGTTAACAATGATGATGAATATGGTGATGATGATGAAGACATGATGATGATGGTGATGGTGATGGTGATGGTGATGGCGATGATGATGAAGATGGCTTAGTGCTAGGGTTTGGGTGAGGGTTAGGGCTAGAGTTATAAAAGAAAATTGAATTAGGGTTAGACGTTGACGATGGTGGTGATGGTGATGGTGATGATGAAGAAGATGATGATGATGGAGATGTTGATGAGGAGCCTAGAGATGATGTTGGTGATGATGATGACAAGTCCCTCTAAGTGGTTATCAATAGGAATAAAGCATCAATATCCAACCATAAATGAGCATGCTTTAAAATATATTAGTGGAAACCGTAGGTTGATGACATGATTCTTGGATAAGGGAAAAAGCCCAAAATCTAGCTAAATTTGGGTGAGCATTGAGCATGGGGAACCAAATCTATGAAAAAGGTTGGGGATATAAAAGTTTTTTGGGTTATAAGAGCATGGGGAACCAAAACCGTAAACCAACATAATCATCATAATATAATAGTTTGTTGGGTTGGGGATATACCTCAAGGTACCCAAAGCATGAAAAAGGTTTGGGTGGACACAAAACTAAAGAGAGAGAAACTAAAGAGATATTTGATCGATAAGGAATTTCACAGTTCCCCATTGCTTTTCTCAAGTATAGATCTCAAAAATACCACCATTGAAACTTTATGATAACTCCCTACCCCAAGTGGAAGACCCTTATATCCATACATGGATTCCTAGAAGGTTTCATCTACCAAGTTAAATTTTCAAGACCATTGTAATAGATTATGTACTTCAAAAAATTTCCTAAAACCTAGGTAATTCTAATCTTGAGAACCTATCAAAACTACTATCTTCAAATGCTACAAACATAAATAGATATATTTAAGAAAATACTAAATCAAATTACTCAAATTTGATCCAAATCACATAGCCATTTTATTCAACATAAAAGAGAAGCATGGAACAATTTAATGCATATAGGAAAAATAAAAAATATAGGCAAACACATGTATGTATGTATGTATCAACAAAAAATGCATGTACAAACTGAATAACATAAAACTACACATACCTCGGTGTAGAACATAACATTATTTGATGCAATTCTTTCTCTTATGTAAAGTTGACCAGCCTCATTCAATAAATCCATCTGGATCCGCTCTGTTGCTAATTGTCTCCATCAATCTCTCGTGCTATGAATGAGGCAGGTAGTAGCATACCTTGGTTGATCTCTTGCTTGAAATTGTCTGAAGATGGATGTTTGTGCCAACGATAAATTTTGTGAAGTGATGCACCACTAAACCTGGTCTGTAATCCATGAATACATGCCCACTAGTATTTCTTGACTTCCCATATAGTGTAAGATATTCCCCCTTAACCACCATCAAGCCAGTAGGAAATTCAATTCCTTCATCATCAATTAATGATTGGTAGAGGGTTTTCTTACCTTGGATGCACTGTGCCAACCAATAATCCATGCCCCATTCATTGTCTTTCGGTGCAACAACTGCGTATATGTGTCCTAGTTGTACAAGATCTGAGATATGGTCGTAGTCTATCGAAATCAATGACTGACCCTCCTCTAACTGGGTTGTTTCAACAACTGTACGTTGTTCTATTGCAAGTGACACACGATCCTATTCATCAACCCAATCCATGCATTCACATTCATCCCATTCGCCACTGCTGCAAGGGCTACAAAATCATGCAAGCTTTTGCGTCCATATTTCAAATAAGTGGTTGTTTGAGCTTCAAACTGAATGAAATCCACGTGTTCCTTGGACTGTGCCGCAACTATAGGAACGCGATCGATCTATGTCAACCACTAGCCAAACATTTCTCACCACACGTCCTGCCACTGATGATGTTTGTTGATCTCTTGCTCGTTCTGACATTGTTGCGGAGCACCATTGAACTGTGGACCATGCATCTCGGATATCAGGTTCCTTGTCAAAAATCATCTCTTCCCTTCGTAATGCAGTCTTGATGCATGCATTGGCCCCATCATGCTCGCCTTTGCCGTGCCCAGTCTCAAAATAGTTCCAAATATGCGGCACATTATAAGTCTTATGCAAAGTACTCATCCATTGGAATACTCGAGCATTTTTGAACTGGACCACACAACCATCCAACCAAATCCAATGCTGATCCATCTGTATATCTCTCTCCTTCAACTGATCATAGAAAACTCAAAAACAATATTGGACATAATGCAGATCATGGGTTCTATCATCACTTATGTAAACGTTTGTCTCCTTCAGTATTATCCTCTTGTCATTACTGCTCTTTGGACCATGTCTATACGTAATATGTACCATGATGCGACTTGGTCTAAATGGTAGTATTGACTCTAAATTTCATTTTGTGGCTGAAGGGTGTAATTTTCTGCAAAATCCACAATTGACACTATGGTTCCAACAGGAAATGTGTCCCTGCATTTTATGTACTACTCATCTTGCCATCGCGCTACATGCACATGTTGAACATACTACTCGGTTTTCTTGTAGAATTTCATCAAGAAGTCACATACATGTACCTGTTACCATGGAAACAAGTGAAATATCACAATGTGGCCTTTGGAAAAATGTATATGCCATAAATTGAATGTGTAATATGAAAAATATGCAATATTCATTTGTACCTGTGACTTCACCACTGCAATCTTTTTACTTTCTCTGACACTGTCTAATTGATAGGTCACGTACTTGAAGCTTTGCATTTCCACATCCATCATTCCAAATTCGTGCTCCTTGCTTTCATGAATGCAACGGTTCATAAGAGAAAATCCACTGCACATAGAACATGTCCCATATAGACACGATTTTTCATAATAGTTTTTTCCTTCGGGCCTTGGACACATGATGTTGTGGATAAAGTCTCTTGATGCATTCGGTGGTAGTATGGATTCATTGCAGCCCTACACAATGTTAGTATGCAAATCACAAAATATATGTTTATATGTGTCATAATAATATTCATATTCTATGTGGTATCTACAACAAGTGTTCCGATCAATGCATATATGAACATACCATGGTTTGCATTTCTCAAAGGACCTTTGCCCTAGGTTCAATTGTGTATGCTCGTTCTTGAATCTCTCATAGAGTTCAGTCTGTTTGGTGTCACGAAAGTGTTTAACATGGGGCTCACGTTCAGTAGAACTTTTTTTCAGTTTTAGCATGTCTCTTTGGTTTGATGAAGGTCTAGTTTGACGAAGGTCTAGTAGAACTTTTTGTTGAGATATTGTAACTTCAAAGAATATTATATGTGTACTTTATTATTCCGGAGATGATTCATTCCTCCGTGAAGATCTTATTGTATATCCGGAGATGTTTATTCCTCCGTCGGAATGTGGTAACTTGGGTTATTAGACTTCCCTAGTGGGGGTCGGCCTTGTATGTGTTATATGGGTCAAAGGTTTATTAGACCACTCTAGAGGGTTCGGCCCAATTAGTTGTAGTGGGGTATTTAACCCATTGGTTAAATACGAGCCTACATGATTTGTGTAAAAGACAAGTCGGAGTAGTGTATAAATAGAGGAGGTGTATTCCTCAGTTAACACACACTCACTCACTTGAGAGTAGTGCACTTGTGGAGGAGAGGTTTGCTATGGTGGAGGAGGAGATCATGTCTTCGGTTTTCATCTTTGTATATTCCTAGTCATCTATATTGAGGAAGCTTTACTGGGTTTTCTACCCCATGAGGGTTTCCTAGGATAAATCTGTGTCTCTTATGTTTATGCTGTGCTTGTTGTTTCTTCAGTGATCCTGTATATGCTATTATTGTGAAATGGAATGCAATGCTAATATTTTCTATCTTAGCATATTAATATTAACATAGTATCAGAGCTAACCTGAAGGAAGGCAATGTATGGCACTTACGACACTTGCTTCACTTGCGACAATTTGAAGGTTTGGGTTTTACATAGAAAAAACCAGTCATCGTGGAAATTTCCCTATAACTCCATTTATGAAAAGTTTCTGGATCTGAAAAGTTTACAGGTCGTAGATAAAATCCCCAGGTACCTTGTGTCCAAATGGCACCCTCCGATTCGTTGTACTTTGTGCGTTATGATCAGTACAAGTTAGGGTTTCTGCCTCTTCCAGATCTCAGTCAAAATCAGGTGACCTAGGAAAAAAGGTCATAACTTGGGCTAGGAAGCTCCAAATGAAATTTTGTAACAAATGACAGGTATTACACAGACTATAATATCTCAAGAAACGTTTTCAGAGGCTGAAGCTGAACCAGTGACACGTGGCACTCCGTACAAGTACGCTCTCCTTGTTTATCCCATAAACAGGTCACGTTGCGAGACTTGGTATAACTCTCTCTCAGAAAATCCAATTGAGGTCAGACCTGTCGGGATAAAAAGATGACATGTCAGGCTACCACAAAAAACGGTTTTAGACCTTGTGGAGCGAAAAGTTTGGAGTTACAGCAGAAACAATCAGGTACATATTTCTGTCAAAACATAATTATTTTTGGAGCACCTTCATTCATGGCTTCCGGAATTTAGGGTTTCGGAGAAAGTTAGAATTTTTGGAATCAGAATCCACGGCTGAATGCTACTCAGGAAAATCGAAATTTAGAGACCAAGATCGAATTTTTTGGTTGGGTAGAAGACCGGGCTTGATCAAACCCCAGTTCGGGATTTTGATCGGAAAGATGGAAAATTAGGGCTTCAGCAAAAGTTGGAATTTTTTAAGTCTGTAACCATGGCTAGAAGCTCCTCATAAAAATAAGAGTTTAGAGCCTTGGATTGAACCTTGTGATTGGACAGAAGGGTGGGCTTCATCAAACCCTAGTTCGGGTTCCTATCCAGAAGATCCAGAAGTTTCGAAGGCAATTTTTGAGGGGTCAAATTTTGGAGATTTCAAAATTGAAGTATGCTAGTTTGATCAGCTTAGCAAGACACATCCTTCCATCCATTCAGAAGTGTGAAAGTCAAATATTGAATTTTTAGGGTTTCTCTAGAAAACCCTAATCAAACTCCAGATCAAGTTTCAGGGGGAGTTGAGGCTAACGCCTTACATAAGAAGACTACAAGAAGTCTTGACAGGTATGACTTAAGGAGGTTCAGGTATGTCTTGAAATCTGATTCTTGATTAAGTTCATAATGTGTTTTTCTTCATATTATTTATGAGTACAATCTTGATTAATGTTAGAATTGTCTTATCACCCTAGTAACAGTATGACTGCATGTGAATGATCAAAGACATTCATTGATTAGGGCTATATGATTGTACTAATGCATTATGGTGTTGTGCGAGGTTGATGTTGTCTGCTAACAATATACAGGTACATCACAAAAGACAAATCAAGTTCCATGACCATGACAACATGAAGACAAAGACTCATCCATAATATTTGATCACATAGAAGTTCTACTTACAAGGTATGTATGACTTTGTTCTATTATGCTTAACCTATGAGATATGCAGGTTCCAGCATAGGATCTCTAAATCATTGAAGAGAACAAAGAAGATATTGATTAGGTATGTTATACATAACTAAGCAAGTATACTAATCCAGGTATGTTTTCCTATGTCATGTTAGAATCTTACCTTGTGTTAGGATCCCTTATATAAGTATACTTGGTATGATTGGTTATGCTTATTCATAAAGTTAGTAATCAAGGGTTTATGCATATTATGTCTCTTATCTTGGTTGATGATTTAACTAACCAGATCAAACAAGAATATGCATGAGTAAAAGAAGAATATTATCTACAATCATGACTATACATTTTCAAGATTATTTAGAACTATAATGTTTTGATAACATTGAGAATATACTAATGAATGTATGTTTGTGTATGAGATCATGAGGATGACACTTGAGCATGCACAATGGTACAGAATGAATAGAAGTTCAAAAGACATATAGAAGATCAAGCGGGAGGCAACCACACAAACATAAAAGATAAGTATTTGAGTTGTTATTTGAAATAGTAAATGATATTGCTTGTATGCATATTTGTATTCCTAGAATATATCATGCTGAGTGTAAACATTCATAGAGCATTGAACAATATACTACTAATATGCATATGATTGGTAAGTTGGACAAACATTCCATTGTTGCTTGCCTAGAATGAAACCTCTTTGCTAACATGCTGAGAGCTGTGCACACTCTTGATAGTATGTTCTGGTAGAGATGGAAGGCATCTAGATAGCCACTGTATGCATACAGGATATGGGAAAGTGTTGTGCCAAAGTATTGGTCAAAATAGTTGCATAACTATGTAAATGATATCTGTATGCATAATAGGTTATCATGTCAATATGATTTGATGATTATGAAGTATTACTAATCATGTACTTAATTTTGATTTGTAGGAAAGATCATGATGAATGATGAACACTGAACAAGCGATGGATGTTCAACAAAAAGATTTACAAATCAAAGACACTATAGAAGGCTTGTGGCTAGAAGATTCTCTTAGAAATAGGAAGAGAATCATGATGAGATGTTTTCTCCAAGTGGCTAGATAAGACCATTCTCTTAATGGTGTAATTAAAGAAGAAGTGTGAATCAGGTTCTGTATGGGTTCCCAGGATCGATAATCAATTGATGAGCTTAATGATCACCATGGGTGATGTGGATCTCAACCTTTTCTACAAGGTTGAATATGGCTTCTATACACATATGACATGGATGCAAGAAGGAACTCACCACAGAGTTCGAATGATTTTGAGGCTCATATCAGTAGACCCATCTGACGAGAGATGGCACAGATAGATATGCAGAAGATCACTCAATGCAGAGTGTGAATGATGGACAATTGACAGCTTCTTGACAAAGCTTGGGCTTTACCAGAAGTAAAGCTGATCCTAACCTTTACCTTAAGGTTGTGAATGATGAACCTATCATACCATTATTGTATGACGATGATCTCTTTCTGACAAGGAATGAGAAACATATCATGAAAAGAAAGAAGAAGATGGTTGCAGAAATGAAAATGAAAGATCTCAGATTGATGCATTACTTACTAGGTCTGGAAGTATGGCGAGGCTCAGAAGGAATCTTTCTCAATCAGGGAAAGTATGCTAAGAAATATTAAAAGGACTTGATGTGTTGGAATGGCCACTCTGATGGATTCCAACTTGAAGTTGTTAGCAGATGACTCATCAGAGTTAGTGGATATAACTCTGTACAGACAAATTATTGAGTCATTGATGTGTCTAACGAATACTAGGTCAGATATATGCTTTGTTGTGAACACCTTGAGTCAGTATCTAGTGGAAACTAGATGTGTTCACCTGTTAGTTACAAAGCATGTGATGAGGTACCTAAAGGATACGATAGAATTTGATCTATGTTATCTTAGAGATCATGACTTCAGATGGCTACGCAGATGTTGATTGGGAAGAAATTGTATCAGACAGGAAGAGCACATTGAGAGGATGTTATTGTCTGGGATCAGCCATGATCGCGTGGTTTAGCAGGAAGCAATCTAGTGTGGCTCTCAACACAAGTGGAATATATGGCTGCTTGCTCTGCTAGTTGTGAAGCGGTATGGCTTCAGAATTGTTTGACATAAAAATGGACCCAACTGTGATCCTATGTGACAAACAGAGTTGTACCAAAATGGTAGAGAATCCAGTATTCCATGATAAGTCAAAGCACATAGAGATCTGGCATTTCTATATAAAAGATATGGTGCAGAAAAGAATTAAATTTTGAATTTGTAACAAGTTGACAATGTACTAACCAAACCTCTACCGATCCGATGTACTAACCAAACCTCTACCTCAAGTAAAGTTTTTCGAGACAAACTTAAAATAGTTCAGAAGGACCCTCCTCGAAAGGGGGAGCGATGTGATCACTTATGATGAGATTGCTTGCATCGACAGTGAGGTTGATGATGTGGATACCTATATTGGTGATGCCGATAGAGAGGTTGGTGGATGGTCCTTAGACAGGGTCTAAGGTGAGAATGGGATTGCATCATCCTTGAACACATGTTCTAAAAGGAACCGTAGATAGGTGTCTCCGAGAAAGAAGGGGGATTGGATCATCCTTGGACTTCAGTCCTAAAGAGAGCCATAGACGTATGTCTTCAAGAATGAATTCCTTAGTGGACGTGAGGGGATTGGATCATCCCTAGACTTCAGTCCTAAAGAGAGCCGTAGACGTATGTCTTCGAGAATGAAGTCCTTGGTGGACATGAGGGGATTGGATCATCCCTGGACTTCAATCCTAAAGAGAGCCATAGACAGATGTCTTCGAGAATGAAGTCCTTCGTTGACATGTAAGGATTGAATCATCCTTGGATTTCAATCCTAAAGTGCGCTGTAGACAGGTGTCTCTGAGAAAGAAGAGGGATTGCATCATCCTTGAACACATGTTCTAAAAGGAGTCATAGACAGGTGTCTCCGAGAAAGAAGAGGGAGTGCATCATCCTTGAACACATGTTCTAAAAGGAGCCGTAGACAGATGTCTTCGAGAATGAAGTCCTTCGTGGACATGTGAGGATTGAATCATCCTTGGATTTCAGTCCTAAAATGAGCCATAGACAGATGTCTCCGAGAAAGAAGAGGGATTGTATCATCCTTAAACACATGTTCTAAAAGAGAGCCGTAGACATGATGTCCCCGAAAATAAAGTCCTGAATGAACAGGTGGGGGATTGTATCGTCCCCGGACTCTGGTCCCAGAATTGAGCCATAGACTGGGTCTCCGATAATGAAGTCCTGAATGAATAGGTAGGGGATTGTATCTTCCCCGGACTTAGGTCCCAGAATTGAGCTGTAGACTGGGTCTCCGATAATGAAGTCCTGAATGAACAGGTAGGGGATTGTATCTTCCCCAGACTTAGGTCCCAGAATTGAGCCGTAGACTGGGTCTCTGATAATGAAGTCCTGAATGAACAAGTAGGGGATTGTATCTTCCCCAGACTTAGGTTCCAGAATTGAGCCGTAGACTGGGTCTCCGATAATGAAGTCCTAAATGAACAGGTAGGGGATTGTATCTTCCCCGGACTTAGGTCCCAGAATTGATCCGTAGACTAATGTCTCGGAGAATTGAAGATAGGACTGCATCGTCCCTAGACCTTGGTTCAAAATGTACGTGATGGGATTGCATCATCCCTAGACATGAGACTTGTCTTAAAGGTACATGTGAGGACTGCATCGTCCATGAACTGGGTTCAAAATGTACGTGATGGCATTGCATCGTCCCTAGACATGAGACTTCTCTTAAAGGTACATGTGAGGACTGCATCGTCCGTGAACTAGGTTCAAAATGTACGTGAGAGGACTGCATCGTCCGTGAACTGGGTTCAAAATGTACGTGATGGGATTGCATCGTCCCTAGACATGAGACTTGTCTTAAAGTGATAAGGATTGATCATCCTGGAACTTGATCTGGATTGTATCATCCATGGACCTATGTCCTAAAGAGAGCGGGATTGATCATCTTGTAATATGATCGTGTGTGTTGCAGGGTATGCTGCTATGCATACTTGATTGATGAGGATACTTGTATTGATATTGATGAGGATACTTGTATTGATGATGTGTATACTTGTACTGATGAGGATACTTGTATTGATGATGTGTATACTTGTATTGATGAGGATACTTGTATTGATGATGTGTATATTTGTATTGATGAGGATACTTGTATTGATGATGTGTATACTTGTATTGGTGTGGATACTAATACTGATGATCCATATGCTGTAGATCGAGATGATCCAGATGTTGTAGATTGTGATGATCCAGATGTTGTAGATCGAGATGATCCAGATGCTGTAGATCGAGATGATCCATATGTTGTAGATCGAGATGATCCAGATGCTGTAGATCGTAGATCGAGATGATCCAGATGCTGTAGATCGAGATGATCCAAATGCTATAGATCGTGATGATCCAGATGCTATAGATTGAGATGATCAAGATGCTGTAGATCGTGATGATCCAGATGCTGTAGATCGAGATGATCGAGATGCTGTAGATCGAGATGATCCAGATGTTGTAGATCGAGATGATCCAGATGCTGTAGATCGTGATGATCCAGATGCTGTAGAATGATATGATCCATATGCTGTAGATCGAGATGATCTAGATGCTGTAGATCGAGATGATCCAGATGCTGTAGATCGAGATGATCCAGATGCTGTAGATCGTGATGATCCAGATGCTGTAGAATGATATGATCCAGATGCTGTAGATTGAGATGATCTAGATGCTGTAGATCGTGATGATCCAGATGCTGTAGATCGAGATGTTCCAGATGCTGTAGATCGTGATGACCCAGATGCTGTAGATCGAGATGTTCCAGATGCTGTAGATCGTGATGACCCAGATGCTGTAGATCGAGATGATCCCGATGCTGATGATTGTATGATGATGATGCTGATGATCGTGAGGATCCAAATGTTGATGTTGTTGTAGTTGTTCGAGTGCTATAGAAGATAAAGACTCAGTACTGAAGATGTTGATGTTCCAGTATTGAAGATGTTCCAGTAACTGCTTGAGTTACTGATGATATTGAGAAAGCTTCCAATTATTTATAGATGTATCATGTATGACGTTGATGACTCCTTGCTCATGCATATGATCTTATAATATCCTTCTCATTAAGGCGGAGTGTTGAGCTATTGTAACTTCAAAGAATATTATATTTGTACTTTATTATTCCGGAGATGATTCATTCCTCCGTGAAGATCTTATTGTATATCCGAAGATGTTTATTCCTTCGTCGAAATGTGGTAACTTGGGTTATTAGACTTCCCTAGTGGGGGTCATCCTTGTATGTGTTATATGGGTCAAAGGGTTATTAGACCACTCTAGAGGGGTCGGCCTAGTCAGTTGTAGTGGGGTATTTAACCCATTGGTTAAATACGAGCCTACATGATTTGTGTAAAAGACAAGCCGGAGTAGTGTATAAATAGAGGAGGTGTATTCCTCATTTAACACACACTCACTCACTTGAGAGTAGCGCACTTGTGGAGGAGAGGTCTGCTATGGTGGAGGAGGAGATCATGTCTTTGGTTTTCATCTTTGTATATTGATGGTCATCTATATTGAGGAAGCTTTGCTGGGTTTTCTACCCCATGAGGGTTTCCCAGGATAAATCTGTGTCTCTTGTGTTTATGCTGTGCTTGTTGTTTCTTCAGTGATCCTGTATATGCTATTATTGTGAAATGGAATGCAATGCTTCTATTTTATGTCTTAGCATATTAATATTAACACTTTTGTACTAACTCCTTAACAACATCAATTAGCTTCCTATCTGCACGAGGAAACCTGCCAACAATCATTTCCACCCAGAGTGTCAATATTTTCTCTTATAACAGAGTACTTTTTAATAGTTTGTCTATTTAATTTGAGTATGTGAGAAGTGTGTGATAGCAGGCGACATTGCCTTGTAGACTTGCTTACAACTAATTCTGCTAAAACACAACGAGTTGCACAAAGATATTTTGTACAAGACGTCTTCCCAATCGCATTAAATGCAGATTGGAGATTTCTAACAATATAATTGTTTGCCTCTGAACTTTTAACCATCTTTATGCCCAAAATTCTCCTAACAACAGCTAAAGAATGTGACTTTAACAAACATAGGAATAATTGACATTTAATTTCATCACCTTTTGATTCAAAATATTCTTTGACAATTTTGTTGCATTGCCATTCGATAGTGCATTTTGGCAACTTGCCTTCAAGCCCTGACATAGCAATTCTTTGATATACACTAGGTGCCAAATATACAAAAGGTAACTATTGTATCTTCATATTTACAACCTGATCATTTTTTGTGGTACTGATGGCTTTGTGAATGCAAAAATAACTATATTATTTCCTGGTCCATTTTTACAAAAGAATTGATATCATATCATGATGATGTTAAGGGAAATTCCTTCTTTACCCAATTCATAAATCTAAGGCAGAAGGGCCCATTAATCGAACACATTCAACATTTTGAAATGTTGATTCTTAGAGTGGAAGGGAATACCAAATGATAAATTAATGGATCTCTTTATCGGAACGTTGAAGGATAACATTCAACATGATGTGCATATCTTCGAACCAACATCCTTAGATAAGGATTTCATGTTGGAAATGAAGTTGAAAGTAAAAACATGGTGATGACTACTAAAAGAATCACCTATAAAACCTATAGAGAGAATAATTTTTCTTCTTCTAACCCACCTCAACCTACAAGGTTGAAACCTCAACAAATGGATGAGAGAAGAGAAAAACGTATATGCTTTAATTGTGAAAGCAAGTATATAGTAAGGGACATAAGTGTGGTGAGAATAAATTATTCTACATAGATTGTGAAGAGGAATAAGAAAAATAATAGGAACCATCTCAACTTGAAGAATAGAAGATAGTACTCCTAAAGAAACTAATCCCACCATATCTTATCATGCACTGGATGGAATTAGAAATCCTCAAACTCTAAATATTGAATGGTATATAAAAAATAAAAAGGTAACGATATTTATTGATTTTGGTAGTATTCATAATTTCATTCACTATAAATTAGCCAAAGTTCTCAATTGCTTTATATATTCAACACCAAAGTTTCGAGTAATGATTGTAGATGGAGGAAATATCAATTTATCATAATGTCATCATATAAAACTTACTATATGGAAATATGTATTTCAAGAATAGTCCAATAATTGATATCCCAATAGGCGGTGTTGATGTTTTCTTAGGGGTTCAACAGTTACAATCATTGGGAACAATAATTTTTAATTGTCATGAAATTTTCCTAGGAAGGAAAATAATTTGAGTTAAGGGGTATCATAGTGAAACCAAGCAAGGTGATAATCTCTAATGGTATGAAAAAATTGTTGAAAAAGGGACATCAAGGTGTAATTGCACAATTATGCTCACTAGATGTTCAAACATCTATGTCTCCTATTTCCCTAGATATCCAAAGGGTCATTGATAAGAATTCCAAGATATTTGAAGATATTGCAAAAGGTTTTCCAACTACTTGAGATTTTGATTGTGCTACATCCACTTAATTCTAGGAAGTGTTCATCCTAACATCGTACCTTACAGATACCCCTATGGCCAGAAGAGAAACACTAAGTGTATGGTTGAAGAGATGTTAGAGGATGGAATAATTAATCCTAGCCAAAGTTATTACTCTGCACTAGTTGTAATGGTACACAAGAAGGAGGGCTCATGGTGTATGTGTCTAGATTATAGAGAGCTCAACAATCTCACCATTAAAGATACACCTCCAATTCCTATCACTGATGAATTGTTGAGTGAACTATAAGGAGTAGTTTACTTCAAAATTTTGGATATTTATTCAAGGTATAATCATATTAGAATGAAGGAAGAAGATATCCCAAAAACAACATTCAAAAATCATGAAGGTCACTATGAATTTAAGGTCATGCCTTTTGGCCTTACAAATGAACCTTCCATATTTCAAGGTTTCATGAATTACATTTTCAATACCTTATAAATTTTTGTTAATATTTTTTGATGATACTAATCTATGGAAAGTATTGGAAAGAACATGTTCAACATCTTGACAGGGTGCTAAAACTACTAAAGTAGAACAACTATATGCAAAACCTTCCAAATGTTTCTTTGGGGTAAAGGAGGTAGAGTATTTGGGTCATATTGTATATCTTGGAGGTGTCAAGTTAGACCCTAACAAAATTAAAGAAATGATGGACTAGTCGATGACCAAAACCTTGAATAATCTTCAAGGATTCTTAGGTTTAACATGGTACTACCACAAGTTTGTTCGAAACTATGGAAGAATATCATCACCTCTATGGTCAACATTATTGAAGAAGGATTCATTCTCTTGGACTCTAGAGGAAACTAAATATTTTGAACAACTTAAAGAGGAAATGTGCAAAGCCCCTATCTTTACCACACCATAGTTCAAAAAAACCTTCATTTTGGAATGTGATGCCTCGGGAAATGACATTGGTGCTATTCTAATGCAAGAAGGAATGCCTCTGGATTTTGAAAGTTGGCCAATCAAGGGAAAGAACTTACAAAAACCCATTTATGAGAAGGAAATGATGGAAATACTACATTAACTTAAGCAATGACATCCAATATGTAGGCACTTCAAGGTCAAAACATATCATGATAGTCTTATATACTTTTTTGAAAAAAATACTATCCTTAGAAGAGCAACAAAAATGGGTAACCAATATGTTGGGATGTGACTTTAAAATCATCTATAAAAAAAGGGAAACAAAATATGGTGGCAAATGCACTCTCAATAAAATATGAGGATGTTAAAGCATTACTTTGTGCTATTTCTATTATAAATCCCAATTAGATTGTAGAAGCAAGGGAAGAATGGAAGAATGACCTATCAGTGTGGACGCTCATTCAAAATCTACAAAAGAATCCCAATGTATCATATACTTTTTTGTGGAGAAATGATTCATTATGGTATAAATATTGCTGATATATGTGTAAGAACTCCCAACTCAAACAAAAGGTCCATTTGGAATTACACGCCTCTCCTATAAGAGGACAATCAGGATTCCTAAAAACCTACCATAGGTTCAAGATGGATTTTTTTGGAAAGGTATTAAATCTAATGTTCAAAGGTTCATGTCAGAATGTTTGGTTTTCCAACAAAATAAGGTTGAAACAATTAAGGTTGCAGGTATTTTACAACCATTAGACTTACCTTGCCAATGTTGGGAGGAAGTCTCAATGGATTTTATCACAAGTCTGCCCAAGTCAAAAGGGAAGAATGTTATTACATTGATAGAATCACCAAGTATGCACACTTTTGTGCACTCTCTCATCCTTTGAATGCAAGTACAGTGTACAACATACATAGAAATAGTTCAAAAGCTACACGAAAACCCGAAGATTATTGTAAGTGAAAGAGATCCAATTTTCACTAGGACAGTGAGCAAATGTTTGGAAGTTCATCTTCATTGCTTTACATTTGATAAACAAATACAGTGGGTGAAATCATTATCTTTTTCATAACGGTGGCACAATACTTCCTTCCATATGTCATAAAAACTTTCCCCATTTATGGCACTTTATGGGTACAAACCTCCATCTATCACATCTTCCTTGAAAGGAAAATATAAAGTTCAAGTTGTTGAATATCACCTCAATCACCAACAAGAATTTCTTTATATATTGAAGGAAAACATGGTTATATCAAAAAATATGATGAAACAACAAGCAGAACAACATCGTAGTGAAAGGAGTTTTGAAGAAGGGGATTGGGTATTTTTTAGGCTACAACCTTACAAACAAATGTCCCTCAAGAATATATATAAGTACAATAAATTAGCACCGAAGTACTATGGTCCTTATAAAGTGTTGCATAAAATTGGTAGTATGGATTACAAATTGGATCTCCCTTCATCTTCAAGAGTACACCCAATTTTCACGTTTCTTGCTTAAAGAAGGTAACACGAGACAAGATCCCAATTAAAAATATCTTGCTAGAGTTTGATGAAGAAGGAAAATTCATGTCAGTGAAACGTAAAAGCTTCTTAACCGCAGTAAATACTTCTAGAATGCCCACAAATAATCCGAAGCCCACATTTCGGTGGTAAATATGATATTGATCAAATATAAGATGATATGATGATTACAATATAATGAGAGGCCCCATATAAATACAATTCCAAAGGGCACCAATAATGGTTGTTGACAAGGGTTATGTCCATTGGATAATTATTGTTAATGACTATTATTTATATTATTATTTAATATCTTATATTTTAGGTTTGTTACATTGCCTTCCCCTTAAGGGAAGCTTTGTCCTCAAAGCTTTATTGAAGACAAAGGTTATGTCTGATTTTTTGTTTGAACTGTCATCTCTAGATCCTTTCTTTTAGTCTTTGTGACACTTGAGGAAATGAGGCGATACGAGTTACAGATTCCATAGAAGAACTGTTGCATCATTTCTGATGTGGTCCATCTAAGATCTATTTTTATCGGAGCTATTGTTAAATTTTTAGAATTTACTTCAATCTGATCTAGGATCTTAACTTAGAGAACAACATGTACAGCATTTCTACATCATATCAATCATGGACACAATAATGCAAGCACACAAGAGACACAGAGTTTACTTGGGGAAAACCATAAAGGTGAAAAACCACAATAACTTCCTCAGAGATAGATAGAGCAATGATACAACCAGAATACAAGAGATAGTCTTCTCCTAGCAGCAAAGCCTCCTCCTCCACAAGTGCACCACTCTCCCAAGTGTGAGTGAGAGAATAGAATGTATAAAATGAGAGAGACACACTCTCTATTTATACACTAACTTGACTTGACCTTTACTCAACTAGGTCGGCCTCAACTTAACCACTTAACATAATGCTGACTGGGCCGATGCCCACTAGGGTGGTCTAATAACCCTTTGACCCACATGGCCGATGCCCAATAGGGTGGTCTAATAACCCTTTGACCTACATGACTTATACAGGGCCGACCCCAACAAGGTGGTCTAATAACCCATCAAGTATAAGTTACGACACTTAAAATATAAATGACGACACTTCCGTATAGAGGAATAATAATATCTCTATAGGAATACAATATACATATATGTGAAATACATTCCAAAGTTACATATACATCAGCACTCCCTCTTAAATAGGAAGGTATTTCTCGACACAGGTCTTCTAGCACAAGTCATCTTCTATGGATCATCGTCACTGCTGCTGCTATCTCAATCAATCTCTAAATCTACTCGTCATAGGAAGTTCTACAGAGCCAATCCTTTTTCATACTGGATGTAGGCCCACCACCTATAGGTCTTCGTCATCACTATCCATACTGTGGAAATCTCAGGACTTATTACATGCGTCACAAAACCATAAAAGAGTCTCTTGACTAGCAAGAACCCTAAAGAGCATTTGAGGCCTTTTTCATCCTGTCCAGATCTCCAGGTCTTATTACATGTGACCCCACCACAAAACCTCGAAAGAGAATCCGAGGAATGATTGCAAGCACAAGTCTCATCCTATCGGATCTCCCAGGGCACAAATTACATGTGGTCACCACAAAACCTCGAAAAAACATCCCAGGAATGATTACGAGCACAAGGCTCAACCTATCGGATCTTCCAGGGAACAAATTACATGTGGTCATGGAAAAACCTTGAAAGAGCATCCCAGGACTGATTACAAGCACACGGCTCAACCTATCGGATCTCCAAGGCCACAAATTACATGCCATAGGACAAAACCTCGAAAGAGCATCTGCCAGATATCCCAGGGAACAAATTACATGCCATAGGAAAAACCTCGAAAGACTATCTGCAGATCTCCCAGGGAACAAATTATATGTCCTCCCAAGCAAAACCTCGAAAGAGCATTTGCCAGATATCCCAGGGTACAAATTACATGACATAGGCAAAACCTAGAAAGAATATCTGCAAATCTCCCAAGGCACAAATTACATGCTTATCTGCACAACCTGTTCCACGGCCACGAAGTATCAATCTGATACTCACCATACATCATCCTGATGTACACATGATCATCCTGATCATCATCACTACAACATCCTACTGCATGTCATCTGGAGCAACATCCTAAAGCTCGTCATCCATGATCATCCTGATCATACAATGCATCTACCTGATGCATACCAAGTATCTACCTGATACATATCATCATATATGATCCACCTAATCATACAGTGTATCCACCTGATACAAATACAAATACATGATACATATCACCATACATGATCCACCTAATCATACAATGCATCTACCTGATGCATACCTATTAAGTTTAAACCAAATAGACTAGCAAGATCACTGAAAGAAACACAATCACAAGATAGACACAGAATATACCCTGGGAAACCCTCATGGGGTAGAAAACCCAGCAAAGCTTTCCTCAATAAGATGATCAACCAAAATACAAGATGTGCTCCCTCCTTCTTTGTCTCCTTAGCAGATCTCCCAGACAAGTGCGCTATCTTTTATAATTGAGTGAGAGTGTCTAATGAAGAGTTCACCTCCTCTATTTATACTAACTCCTCACTGACTAAAATACCTAATGGAGCCGACCTATCCTAGAGAAGTCTAATAACCCCTAAAATATAACCACAGGGCCGACCCCCACATGGTGGGTCTAATAACCCTAGTTAACACAAGCCCTTG
The DNA here is from genome assembly GCA_027924585.1 of Larix kaempferi. Classification (NCBI taxonomy): domain Eukaryota; kingdom Viridiplantae; phylum Streptophyta; class Pinopsida; order Pinales; family Pinaceae; genus Larix; species Larix kaempferi. The sequence continues at coordinate 19,664,923 of BSBM01000268.1, forward strand.
GAGGAATAAACATCTCCAGATACATGATAGGGTTACCTCAGAGGAATGAAACATCTCTGGAATAATAAAGTACAAATATAATATTCTTAGAAGTTACAATATTCAACACTCCCCCTTAATGAGAAGGATATTATAACAACATCTGCAGGAGCAAGGAGTCATCATACATGATACATCTATAAATCATCGGAAGCTTTCTTCAATTCATCTTCATCAGTAACTCAACCAGTTACTGGTACATCAATGTCAATAGTGTCGATATCACTCGATCATCAGCATCATCATCATACGATCATCAACATCGTCATCACACGATCATCAGCATCGTCATCACACGATCATCGGCATCATCATCGTACGATCATCAACATGATCATTAGCATCATCATCACACGATCATCAGCATCATCACCACATGATCATCAACATCGTCATCATACGATCAACAACATCGTCATCATATAATCATCAGCATCATCATCATACGATCAACAACATCGTCATCATACGATCATCAGCATCGTCATCACACAATCAACAACATCGTCATCATACGATCATCAGCATCGTCATCACATGATCATCAGCATCATCATCATATGATCAACAACATCGTCATCATGCGATCATCAGCATCGTCATCATACGATCAACAACATCATAATCAGCATCGTCATCACACGATCATATTCCAGGATGATCAATCCTGCTCTCTTTAGGACATAGGTCCATGGATTATACAATTCGATCTTTAGTTTTCAGAGACATCAGTCTACGGATCAATTATGGGACCTCAGTCCGGGGAAGATACAATCCCCTACCTGTTCATTCAGGACTTCATTATCGGAGACCCAGTCTACGGTTCAATTCTGGGACCTCAGTCCGGGGACGATACAATCCCCTACCTATTCATTCAGGACTTCATTATCGGAGACCCAGCCTACGGTTCAATTCTCGGACCTCAGTCCGGGGACGATACAATCCCCTACCTGTTCATTCAGGACTTCATTATCGGAGACCCAGTCTACGGTTCAATTCTAGGACCTCAGTCTGGGGATGATACAATCCCCTACCTGTTCATTCAGGACTTCATTATCGGAGACCCAGTCTACAGTTCAATTCTGGGACCTCAGTCCGGGGACGATACAATCCCCTACCTGTTCATTCAGGACTTCATTTATCAGAGACCCAGTCTACGGTTCTATTCTGGGACCTCAGTCCGGGGACGATACAATTCCCTACCTGTTCATTCAGGACTTCATTTATCGGAGACCCAGTCTACGGTTCTATTCTGGGACCTCAATCCGGGGACGATACAATCCCCTACCTGTTCATTCAGGACTTCATTATCAGAGACCCAGTCTACGGTTCAATTCTGGGACCTCAGTCCGGGGATGATACAATCCCCTACCTGTTCATTCAGGACTTCATTTATCAGAGACATCATGTCTACGGCTCTCTTTAGGACTTAAGTCCAAGGATGATCCAATCCTCACATGTCCACCAAGGACTTCATTTTCGAAGACATACATCTACGGCTCTCTTTAGAACAAGTGTTCAAGGATGATACAATCCCTCTTCTTTCTCGGAGACCCCTGTCTACGGCTCACTTTAGAACAAGTGTTCAAGGATGATACAATCCCCTCATGTATTCTCATCAATACATCTAACATCAAAAGCATGTATACATCTATCATCAAAAGCATGTATTCTCACCAATACATCTAACATCAAAAGCATATATACATCTATCATCAAAAGCATGTATTCTCACCAATACATCAAAAGCATGTATTCTCACCAATACATATAACATCAACAGCATGTATACATCTATCATCAAAAGCATGTATTCTTACTAATACATATAACATTAACAACATGTATACATCTATCATCAAAAGCATGTATTCTCACCAATACATATAACATCAACAGCATGTATACATCTATCATCAAAAGCATGTATTCTCACCAATACCTATAACATCAATAGCATGTATACATCTATCATCAAAAGCATGTATTCTTACATATAACATCAATAGCATGTATTCTCACTAATACATCTAACATCAACAACATGTATACATCTAGCATGTATTCTCACTAATACATCTACCATCAACAGTATGTATACATCTATCATATCTGTTATCAAAAGCATATATATAAGTAAAACTAAGTATTCTAAATATAGTATTTCTAAATTTAAATATTTCTAAGTAACTAGGTGTAGTGACCGGGTAGCCTCATCATTGATGAGACAAACTTGTCATCAGAGATCATACTACTCCCCCTTTCGAGGAGGGTCCTTTTGAACTACACCAAGCTTGTCTCGGAAGAATTCAAACTTCACTCGAGACAGAGGTTAGGTCAACATATCGGCAATTTGATCTTCAGTGCTCACATACTCGAGCTTGATAGCTCCCTTCTGCACCATATCTCGTATATAAAAGTAATGGATCTCTATGTGTTTTGACTTATCATGGAACACAGGATTTTCTGTCATCTTGATGCAGCTTTGATTATCACACATAATCACAGTGGGATCCATTTCTAAGTCAAACACTTCAGATAATAGTTTTCGAAGCCATACTGCTTCACAGCTGGCAAAGCAGGCAGCTATGTATTATGCTTCAGCAGTACTGAGGGCCACACTAGATTGTTTCTTGCTGAACCAAGAGATCATGGCAGATCCAAGACCATAACATCCACTTGATGTACTCTTTCTGTCTGAGACACTTCCTGCCCAATCAAAATCTGAGTAACCATGTAACTTGAATTCATGACCTCCAAGATAACATAGACCAAAATCCAATGTACCTTTTAGGTATCTCATCACATGTTTTGCAGCTATCAAATGGACCTTTCTAGGCTCTACTAGATACTGACTTAGAGTATTTACAGCAAAGCATATATTTGGCCTAGTATTTGTTAAATACATCAATGACCCGATGATTTGTCTATATAGAGTTAGGTCCACTAGTTCCGATGAGTCATTAACTAATAACTTCATGTTGGAGTCCATGGGAGTGGTCATGGGTTTACATTCCAACATATCAAACCTTTTTAGAATCTCCACAGCATACTTACCTTGATTCAAAAAGATTCCTTTTGGTTCTTGCCATACTTCTAGACCTAAGAAGTAGTGTATTAATCCAAGATCTTTCATCTCGAATTCTGAAGAAAGCTTCTTCTTGCTTTCAATAATCTGTTTCTCATTTCCGGTTAGAAATAGATCATCTACATATAACAACAATATAACTGGTTCATCATCCATCACTTTGAGGTAAATATTGGGGTCAGCTTTACTCTTGGTAAAGCCGATGCTTGTTAAGAAATTGTCAATCCTTCCGTACCAAGCCCTGGGAGCTTGCTTCAATCCATATAATGCCTTTTTCAGTTTGCATACATGAGTCCTTCCGTCTTTAACCTCAAACCCTTGTGGTTGTTCTATGTATACTTCTTCTTCAATTACAACATTTAGAAAAGCTGTCTTGACATCCATTTGGTGTAATTTCCACTTCATCATGGATGCAAGTGCCATGATAGTTCTAATTGAAGTATACCTAGCAACTGGTGCAAATGTTTCTTCATAGTCAATTCCCTCCTTCTGAGAGAATCCTCTGGCTACAAATCTTGCCTTGTATTTTTCAATGCTTCCATTTGCAGCATGTTTTATCTTGAAGATCCATTTGGAAGAAACCACACTTTTATCTTTTGGTTTGGGAACTATATCCCAAACATCATTTTTCATTATTGACTGATATTCTTCTATCATTGCTTCTACCCATTCTTTCTTCTGAGCTGCCTCTTCATAGCTAGTAGGTAGTTGATCCACAAGATCACACATCAAGGCCATATAGTTGGACACTAGATTTGGTTTCTTTCTTTCTCTGGTGGAGCCTTCAGGAGCTCCATATCTTTCAGCCCCTTGAATAATATCTCTAGCCCATGCTGGCCTTCTTTTCTTAGATAAATCTGTAGTAGGAGGTTCTTGTGGTTCCAACATGTCATGATCCTCTGGTGAATCATCTTCAGGAATGTGTACAGCCTCTGTGATTCTAGGAGAGGGATCTTCTTCATAGATTTCTTCAAGTTGGCACTTCCTAGATTTCTTGAGAGCTGCTTCTTCATCAAATGTAACATCTCTACTGATTTCTATATGATGAAAACCTGGTATGTAAATCCTGAAAGCTTTGGATGATTCACAATAACCAACAAATATTCCCTTCTTACCAGAAGGATCCAACTTGGTTCTCTTTTCTTTTGGAATGTGGATGTACAAAGGACACCCAAATATTTTAAGATGACTTACCTCGGTCTTCTTTCCTGTAAACACTTCTTCTGGAGTTTTGAAATCAAGAGCACTATGAGATAGTTTGTTTTGCACATATACTGTTGTCTTAGTTTCTTCAACCCATAGATACATGGGAAGATTCTGGTCATGTATCATAGTCTTCACAGCTTCCATGATGGTTCTATTTTTCCTCTCAGCAACCCCATTTTGTTGGGGATTGTAGGGAGTGGTTAGTTCTCTCTTAATTCCGGCTTCTTTACAAAATTCTTCAAATTCTTTTGAAGTATATTCTCCACCATTATCTGTTCTGAGAATCTTGATTCTCTTTTCTGAGAGATTTTCTATTAGAGCCTTGAACTCTTTGAAATTTCCAAAGACTTCATTCTTACCTTTTAGAAAGTATATCGAAGTTTTCCTTGAATGGTCATCAATGAATGAAAGATAGTATTCAAACCCACTTAGAGAAGTGGTGGGCATTGGACCACATACATCTGAGTGTATTAGCTCCAAGATGCTCTTAGTCTTTGTTTCACTCTTTGGAAAGGGGTTCTTGATATTCTTCCCTTTCTTACACCCTTTACATGAGCCATCATGATCAGCCTTCAAGTCTGGTAACCCTATAACCACCTTGCTTACATAAGGTAATTCTTTGTAGTTGATGTGAGCTAATATTCTATGCCATAGCTCACTGGGGCTAGAGATATCATGAGCAAGGGTAGTTTCTGGATGACCCTTGAGCTTTTAGAGACCTCCTTCTTCTTCACCAATGACAACTGCATCTTTAATTGACTTTCCCTTGGACCACATGAGTACTTGTCCATCTATGAAATCCACCCTAAAGCCTTTCTTATCTAGTGCTGAGATAGAGAGAAGGTTCTTCTTTAAACCTGGTACATATAAGACTTCTTTCATCTTCAAGGGTGTTCCAGAATCAAGCTTGTAGCTTGCTTCACCAATTCCATTCATGGGATATTGATAATCATCTCCTAGAGATACCTTTTGGGGTGAAGACTTCTCTTCGATCCTGGAGAGAGTTTCCAAATGACCTGTGATGTGCTTTGAAGCACCACTGTCAATGAGCCATGTGCCTTCACCAGGAGACACAGATCCAGAGAGTGCAGAAAATAAGACATATTCTTCTGGATCTTCTTTCTTTACTTTAGATCTTTTCTTTTGAGGCCTTTCCTCCACTTGTTGTTCTTCTTCTTCTCCTTCTTCTTCTTCACTATCATCTTCTGCCACATGAGCATGAGGTCTTTTGTGAACAAACCTTTTCTTCTTCTTTTCTGGTAGGGTACAGTCTCTAGCATAGTGTCCTAGCTTAAGACAATTAAAACATTGGACTGTGGAGATGTCTCTTTCTAAATTTGATCCTCCTTTCCTTTTGAATCTATGAGAGGGTTGAGGCCTCTTGTGGTTCACTTTCCTGAAGTGACCCCTTTTGGTGTGAGTGGCCAAAGCTTGGTCATCTTCTTTGAGAAGAGCTTCTCTATTGGCTACCCTAGATTCTTCTTGAAAAAAATCCTCCCATACTATATCAAACTTCATGCTTTCTTTTCTGGCACACATGGTTTGTATGAATGATTCCCAAGGTCTAGTGAGACCATTTAGAGCAGTCATCACAAGTTCATCTACATTAAGAGTATCACCAATGGAATCTAGTTGCTCTTTGATTAGATAGACCCTTGAGAAGTAGTCTTGAATGGGCTCTCCTTTGTGCATCTTGGTGCTCTTCAACTGAGTCCTTAGATTCATCTTCCTATTGATGTTCTTTCCTTCATACATCCTTCCTAGGGCATCATACATATCCTTTGGAGTCTTCTTGGAGACCACTTGGGGAATCAAGTGGTCTTTAATAGAATCAGCTATGATTCTCTTTGCCCTAATCAAATCCGTCCTATGCTTCTCTTTGGCTTCATCTCCTTCCAGTTCTGCAACTTCATCCTTGATATAATGAGCAAGATCATTTTCTTCAAGTATGAGACCAATTCTGTACTTCCATGCCCGGAAATTCTCTATACCTTCTAGCTTGTCTTCAAGATTAGTATTTGGAGCTATCTTCTCTTGGGGGATTCCAAGAGACAGAGTAGTACTTACCTGGAAATATTACCTTTTTGCTTTTTCGGATCCTGGGACAGAATTTCTGGTTTTATCGCACTTTTGATAGAATTAGGGTTTGACTTTTCCGGAGTTCTACCCAACCAAAAAGTTAGATATAGGGTTCAAAATAAAGGTCTTGAGAAGGGCTATCCAGCCATGTAATCAGATTTCAACAATACCAACTTTCTGCTGAAACCAATTTCTCACTTATTGCACTTTTGGTAGAATTAGGGTTTGACTTTCCCGGAGTTCTACCCAACCAAAAATTTTGATCTAGGGTTCAAAAGAAAGGTCTTGAGAAGGGCTATCCAGCCATGTAATCATCTTTCAACAATACCAACTTTCTGCTGAAGCCAATTTCTCACTTATCGCACTTTTGGTAGAATTAGGGTTTGACTTTCCCGGAGTTCTACCCAACCAAAAAGTTCGATCTAGGGTTTAAAAGAAAGGTCTTCAGAAGGGATATCTAGCCATTTAATCATATTTCAATAATACCAACTTTCTGCTGAAACCCTAAACTTCACCGGAAAGAGAGAGAGAGATTCTTACCTTCTGAAAGATGTCCTATTCAGTCTAGCTCTGATACCATGTTAAGTTTAAACCAAATAGACTAGCAATATCACTGAAAGAAACACAATCACAAGATAGACACAGAATATACCCTGGGAAACCCTCATGGGATAGAAAACCTAGCAAAGCTTTCCTCAATAAGATGATCAACCAAAATACAAGATGTGCTCCCTCCTTCTTTGTCTCCTTAGCAGATCTCCCAGACAAGTGCGCTATCTTTTACAAGTGAGTGAGAGTGTCTAATGAGGAGTTCACCTCCTCTATTTATACTAGCTCCTCACTGACTAAAATACCTAATGGGGCCGACCTCTCCTAGAGAAGTCTAATAACCCCTAAAATATAACCACAGGGCCGACCCCCACATGGTGGGTCTAATAAACCTAGTTAACACAAGCCCTTGGAGGAATAAACATCTCCAAATACATGATAGGGTTACCTCAGAGGAATGAAACATCTCCGGAATAATAAAGTACAAATATAATATTCTTAGAAGTTACAATATTCAACAATACCAAGTATCTACCTGATACATATCATCATACATGATCCACCTGATCATACAGTGTATCCACCTGATACAAATACAAATACATGATACATATCACCATACATGATCCACCTGATCATACAATGTATCCACCTGATACATATACAGATACATGGTCCAAGCATCCAACATGACGCATATACAAAATACATACAAATGATCCAACCCATCATATCCATCATCCAACATGATGCGTACATACATATACATATAAATGATCCAACTGATCATATCAAACATCCAACATGATGCGTACATATATAAATGATCCAACTGATCATATCCAGCATCCAACATGATGCGTATATAGAGCGGTAACTGGAGCATCGTCCTGATGCTCATCATACAGCGCTTACATCCATAGCCATGTGAAGGATCCTCCTTCCAACATGCTTGAAATGGATTTTGCAAATGTGTCCATCACTTCTTCCTCGAAGTGTCATCAATCTGAAGAACACCAAGCCTCTCCCTGAAGTACTTGAATTTCACCCTGGCTAGTGGCTTCGTCAGCACATCTGCAATCTGCTCTTTCGTCGCAATGTACAGGAGCTTCACAGCTCCTCTCTGCACCATATCCCTGATATAGTGATATTTGATCTCTATGTGTTTCGACCTGTCATGAAACACTGGGTTCTCGGACAGCTTCACACAACTCTGGTTATCACAAAAGATACCAGTAGCATCCAACGGGAGATCAAATAACTCAGACAGTAGCTTCTGTAGCCATACTGCCTCACAACTAGCTGAACAAGATACAACATACTCTACCTCAGCTGTACTCAGGGCTACGCAGGACTGCTTCCTACTGAACCAAGAGATCACACCTGATCCCATACTGAAGAAGCACCCAGATGTGCTCTTCCTATCTGCATCATTGCCTGCCCAATCTGAATCAACATAACCCTGCAGGTTAAACTTTTGATTCGCTTCATACTTGAGCCCATAATCCACTGTACCTTTCAGGTACCTCAGAATATGCTTTACAGCAACCAGGTGAACACTCCTCGGATCTGTCAGGAACTGGCTCAATGTGTTCACCGCAAAGCAAATATCTGGTCTCATGTTCATCAGGTACATCAAGGACCCAATCATCTGACGATACATAGTGACATCAACTGGTTCATATGAAGCATCACATAGATGCTTCAGGTTCGATGCCATAGCCTCGCAGTCCATCATCCCGAACCTCTTCAGGATCTATACTGCATACTTCCCTTGTCCAAGGAATATTCCATCTGCACTCTGCCACACCTCCATACCTAGAAAGTGGTGCATCATACTCAAGTTCTGCACATATATGACTCCTTGTCATGTGCCTCAGAACCAAGTGGCTGCTTCACATACACTTCTTCTTCGACTACACCATTCAAGAAATCTGTCTTGAAATCCATCTGGTGTATCTTCTATTTCATCACTTTTATATTTCTCTATGCTGCCATCTGCAGCATGCTTGATCTTGATAGATCCATATGGAAGTCATAACAAACTTCCGTTCACGTCTTGGGACTACATCCCAAACATCATTCTTCATGATTGACGGATCATGGCATTCTTCCCATTTCCTGGGAACTTCAATATATTCAATAGATAATTTTGTTGCTGAACAAATGTTGTAGTTATTCTTTTGTAGGTGATGGCATACAATCTTTCCTACACAACAAGTTAAATTGCATGATTAGAAAACATCTCATAGTTTTCAGAACAAATTCTTACACATAAAGAAATATGTCATATAGTCATGCAATTATCTTAGCCACTGCTTCAATACAACATTTATCCATATCCCGTAACTTTCTAGATGCCTTCCAATCTCTACCAGAACATTGTTAAGAGTGTGCACAAATCCCAACATGTCAGCAAAGAGGTTTCATTCTAGATAAGTAGCAATGGAATGTTGTACAGTTCCAGAGGACACTTACCCATGCATATTAGTAGTATACTGTTCATCAATGCAACTATTCTAATATGCATAATACACAACTTAATTCTAGGAACATCAGTATATACATTATTGAACAGTATTATTTAAACAATAAAATATGCAAGTAATGACAATTCAAATACTTATCTTTGTTTGTTTGTTGGGTTGACTCCCTCTGAGTCTTTGCTTCTTTTCTGCAACTCCATTCTTATTTGGATTGTGAGAAGTGGTCAACTCCCTCTGAATATCTGCATTCTTGCAGAAACTACTAAAGTGTGCTCCTTTGCTTTCTTGCAGGAACAACTGGAGTGTGCTCCCTCTTGATCTTTGTTTCCTGGATTACTTGTCCTTGAACTTACATCCATCCTTAATCACTATGCATGCTTATTAGTATCATCATTGTGTTATCCTTGAGGTCTCATACATAATCACACATTTATTAGTATAATCTTAATATTATCAAAACACAATAATCTTAAACATGTATATTCATGATCATTCACAGATAATAAGCATTAGTATTCAAGGTTTCAGGGAAGTCTTCTTTTACTCATACACATTCTTATTTGATCATAGGACTCTTCTAGTTAGTTGAATCATCAATCAAGATAAGAGATATAATATGCATAAAACCCGTGATTATTCAAACCTATACCTTCATGATTCTTCTGGTTAGTCATATCATCAATTATGGTAAGAAACATAATATGCATACAACCATGATTATTCAAACCTATGACTTCATGAATAATCATTATCAACAACACAACAGTATAAGATCCTAACACAAGGTAGGATTCTAGCTTGATATAGGAAAAAAATACCTGGATTAGCATGCTAGCTAGTTATGTCTAACATACCCGCATAATTTCTTCTGGTTCTCTTCAGTGACTTGTGCTAGTAACCTGCATGTCTCATAAGTTAACCATTGTAGAACCAAGTTATACATACCTTGAAAGTAGATCTTCTATGTGATCCATGAGAATGGATGAATCTTTGTATTCATGTCACCATGAGCATATGTTCTTTAAGTAGAACATGATTTGACTTTCTTGGTGTACCTTTTGTGTTAGCAAACAACATAAACCTCATACAACATCACAATGCATTAGTACAATCATAAGTGTCAAAACCTTAATCAATGAATATCTTCTATTAAGGTGATACGACAAGTCTAGTAATTAATCAATATTGTACTGTAATGATATGAAGACAAACATATGATAAAATTAACCATGAAACATACTTGTAAGCCATACCTGTCAAGATTGCTTGTAATCTTCTTATGGAAGGCCTTAGCCTCATCTCCCTCTGAGACAGGAACTTATTCACTTATGCAGGTGACCAATCCATCTTCTTCTAGGATTAACCCAATCCACTTGATTTGTAAGAACTGGACCTGGAGCTTGATTAGGGTTTGTAAAGAAACCCCAAAAATTAAAACTTTGAATTTCAAACTTCCAAAAGGATATAAATATGCGCCTTGATGAGTTGATCAAGTTGGTATATTCAGAATTTGAAAACTGCAAAGTTTCACCCCTCGAAATTGCCTTTTAGATTTCTGGATTCACTAGGGAGGACCCTGAATTATGGTTTGATTTTCCCGGAGCTTCACCCAACCAAAATATTTGATTCAAATCTCTAAGCTTCAATTTTTCTGAGGCGCTTCCAGTCGTGGTCACATATTTCCAAAATTCCAAATTTTGCAAAAGCCCTAATTTTCCATCTTTCCGATCAAAGTCCCGAACTGGGGTTTGATCAAGCCCGGCCTTCTGCCCCAACAAAAAAATCTGATCTTGGTCTCTAAATTTCTATTTTGATGAGTAGCATCCAACCGTGGTCTCCGATTACAAAAATTCCAACTTTCTCCAAAGCCCTAACTTCCGGAATCCATGAATGAAGGTGCTCAAAAATAATTATGTTTTGACAGAAATATGTACTTGATTGTTTCTGGTGTAACTCCTAACATTTTGATCCACAGGGTCTGAAATGTTTTCCTGAGATAGCCCAACTTGTTATCTTTCCATATTGACAGGTATTCCCTCAATTAGATTCTCTGAGAGAGAGTTATGCCAAGTGTTGCAACGTGACCTGTTTATGGGATAATATAGGAGAGCGAACTTGTACGGTGTGCCACGTGTCACTGGTTAAACTTCGGCCTATGAAATTTTATTTTGAGATAGTACATTCTGTGTACTACCTGTCACTTTTTACTAAATTTCATTTGGAGCTTCCTAGCCCAATTTATGACCTTTTTCCCAGGGTCACCTGATTTTGACTTAGATCTGGAAGAGGCAAAAAGCCTATATTATACAGATCATAAATCACAACGTACAACGAATTAGATGTTGTACTTTGGACACAAGGTACATGGGGATCTAATATTTGACCTGTAAAAGTTTCAGATCCAAAAACTTCGCCAAAATGGATTTATAGCGAAAGTGCTACAATGAATGGTTTTTGCTATATCAATCCCTAGCTTCGTAAGTGCAACAAGTGTCATACATGCCCTATCATGCCTTCTTTCAGGCTAGCTCTGATACCATGTTAAATTTTCAGAATTTACTTCAATCTGATCGAGGATCTTAACTGAGAGAATAACATGTACAGTAAATCTACAGCATATCAATCATGGACACAATAATGCAAGCACACAAGAGACACAGAGTTTACTTGGGGAAAACCATAAAGGATAAAAACCCCAATAACTTCCTCAAAGATAGATAGAGCAATGATACAACCAGAATACAAGAGATAGTCTTCTCCTAGCAGCAGAGCCTCCTCCTCCACAAGTGTACCAATCTCCCAAGTTTGAGTGAGAGAATAGAATGTATAAAATGAGAGAGACACACTCTCTATTTATACACTAACTTGACTTGACCTTTACTCAACTAGGTCGGCCTCAACTTAACCACTTAACATAATGCTGACTGGGCCGACCCCCACTAGGGTGGTCTAATAACCCTTTGAACCATATGGCTGACCCCCAATAGAGTGGTCTAATAACCCTTTGACCCACATGACTTATACAGGTCCGACCCCAACAAGGTGGTCTAATAACCCATCAAGTATAAGTTACAACACTTACAATATAAATGACGACACTTCCGTATAGAGGAATAATAACATCTCTATAGGAATACAATATACATATATGTGAAATACATTCTGAAGTTACATATACATCAACAACTATTTGATTGCTTTGTGGGATGGGTCTTTTCGTTTGTTGCTTAGTATTTTTATTTGATGTTCTTGCTTGTCTGACATCATAATTCCTCGATGTATGTTCATTTTGACCATGTCGTTGGTCAAAATGATGTTTATAATTGGGGTGTCGATAAGGAGCTCTTGTTCTTTGTTTTTCTTATTGATTGACTACTTTTTGAATTGTGACATGGATTGAATTTGTATTTATTTCTTCTTATTCAACTTGGTTTTGTTTTCTGGAGAGTCTGGATGCATCCTTCTGTATTTGTGCTACTATTTTCTCGAGTAGATTGTTATTACTCTGAATTTTCTTGAACGTTTCGTCTTACAACTTTTTTACCTCTTTTAACTTCTTGACTTGTTCCTATAGTTCCTGATTAAACTTTCTGAGGTGTTGGTTTTCTTCTTTCTTTTCTAGTATTCTTCCTTCAAGGTCTTCATTTGAATGTTCTGTCTTCCGACTATGTTTTAGCTTCTTGATTTTCGTAAGTAATGTCCTTACACCAACCCCTTCATAAATATTGACCCCTAATGATATTGTTAAGTTTTAATATGATAATACATAAAATATCAGCATTACATTCCATTTCACAATAATAGCATATACAGGATCATTGAAAGAACAACAAGCACAACATAAACATAAGAGACATAGATTTATCCTGGGAAACCCTCATGGGGTAGAAAACCCAGCAACGCTTCCTCAATATAGATGACCAGCAAATACAAATATGTAATCCACAACCATGATCTCCTTCTCCTACATAGCAGATATCTCTCACGTATGCGCTAATCACAAGTGAGTGAATGTGTGTTAAATGAGGAACACACCTCCTCTATTTATACACAACTCCGACTTGACTTTTACACTAACTAGGTCGGCCTCAACTTAACCACTTAACATAATGTAACAAGGCCAACCCCACTAGGGTGGTATAACAACCCTTTAACCCACATGATTCATATAGGGATTACCCCGACTAGGGAAGTCTAATAACCCAAGTTACCACATTCTCCACGGAGTAATAAAACATCTCCGTATATACAATAAGGTCTTCATGGAGGAATGAAACATCTCCGAAATAATAAAGTACAAATATAATATTCTTAGAAGTTACAATATTTCAACACTCCCCCTCAACGAGAAGGATATTATAACAACATCTGCAGGAGCAAGGAGTCATCAACTACATGATACATCTATAAATCATTGGAATCTTTCTTCATACATCATCAGTAACTCAAGCAGTTATTGGAACATCTTTAAATATTCAATACTGGAACATCAGCATCATCAGTATTGAGTCTTCATCTTCTGCAACACTCAATCAGCTACAGCATCATCATCTGGATCATCTCGAACTATAGCATCTGGATCATCTCGATCTACAACATCTAGATAATCTCAATCTACAGCATCTAGATCATCTTGATCTATAGCATCTGGATCATCTCGATCTACAGCATCTGGATCATCTCGATCTACAACATCTGGATCATTGTGATTGACAGTATCATCATAGCAACATAATCTACAATACACATAATCCAATTCTAGGATGATCAATCCTTATCAATTTTATACAAGTCTCATGTCTATGGACGATGCAATCTAGATCTACTTCTAGGATGATCAATCCTTATCAATTTTAGACAAGTCTCATGTCTATGGATGACGCAATCGATATCTACTTCCAAGATGATCAATCCTTATCAATTTTAGACAAGTCTCATGTCTATGGATGATGCAATCTAGATCTGCTTCCAGGATGATCAATCCTTATCAATTTTAGGCAAGTCTCATGTCTATGGACGATGAAATCCAGATTTACTTCCAGGATGATCAATCCTTATCAATTTTAGACAAGTCTCATGTCTATGGACGATGCAATCCAGATCTACTTCCAGGATGATCAATACTTATCAATTTTAGACAAGTCTCATGTCTATGGATGATGAAATCCAGATCTACTTCCAGGATGATCAATCCTTATCAATTTTAGACAAGTCTCATTTCTATGGACGATGAAATCTAGATCTACTTCCAGGATGATAAATCCTTATCAATTTTAGACAACTCTCGAGTCTATGGACAATGCAATCCATGATCCTTTTAAGACAATTCTCATGTCTAGGGACGATACAATCCCATCACATACATTTTGAACCAAATGTTCAGGGACGATGCAGCCCTATCACGTACATTTTGAACCAAATGTTCAGGTACAATGCAGTCCTATCACATACATTTTGAACTAAACATTCAGGGACGATGCAATCCTATCACGTACATTTTGAACTAAACGTTCAAGGGCAATGCAGTCCTATCACGTCCACTAGGGATCACTTTCTCGGAGACATATGTCTACGGATCTCTTTTAGGACATGTTTCTATGGATGATACAATCCCTCTCGTCCACTAGGGACCATTTCTCGGAGACATATGTCTACGGATCAGTTCAGAGACCGAGGTCCAGGGATGATACAATCCCTCCCGTCCATTTAGACAAAGTCTAAGGACCATATATCGACCTCATCGTCGGAATCGGTAACCTTATCATTGACCTCATCGTCGGAACAAGTAACCTTATCATCGAAACAAGTGTCCTCATCATCAATAAAAGTATCCACATCATCAATACAGGTATCCTCATCATCAATACAAGTATCCACATCATCGATACAAGTATCCACATCATCGACCTTACAGTGGATGTAGGAAATCTCATCATCAACGACCATATCACTCCCCCTTTCGAGGAGGGTCCTTCTGAACTACACCAAGTTTGTCTCAGAAATACTCAAACTTTACTCAAGACAGAGGTTTGGTCAATATATCAGCAACTTGTTCATCAGTGCTCACATACTCGAGCTTTATAGCTCCTTTTTGCACCATATCCTATATATAGAAATATCGGATCTCTATGTGCTTTGACTTATCATGGAACATTGGATTCTCTGTCATCTTGATACAATATCTGATTGTCACATAGGATCACAGTGGATTCCATCTCTAAGTCGAATAATCCTGATAACAACTTTCGAAGCCATATCGCTTCACAACTAGTAGAGCAAGTAACTATATATTTCGCTCTCAGCTGTGCTGAGAGACACACTATAATGCTTCCTGCTAAACCATGAGATCATGGAATATCTTAGACAATAACACCCTTCCGATGTGCTCTTCCTATCTGATACACTTCCTGCTCAATCAACATCTATGTAGACATGCAATCTGAAGTCATGATCTCCAAGAACCAAAGTCTATCATATCTTTTAGGTACCTCATCACATGCTTTGCAGCTATCAAGTGAACACACCTAGGTTCCACTAGGTGCTGACTCAAGTTGTTCACAGCAAAGCATATATATGGCCTTATATTCGTTAGATACATCAATGAACCAATAATCTTTCTGCACAGAGTCACATCCACTAAGTCTGAGGAGTCATCAGCTAACAAATTCAAGTTGGAACCCATGAGAGTGGTCATGTCCTTACATTCCAACATATCAAATATTTTCAATATTTCCACATCATACTTTTCTCTTGTTGAGAAAGATTCCTTCCGAGCCTTTTCATACTTATAGACCTAGGAAGTAATGCATCAATCCGAGATCTTTCATCTCAAATTTTGTAGCTAGCTTCTTCTTGCTTTCCATGATCTGTTTCTCATTCCCTGTCAGAAAGAGATCATCCACATACAATAATAGTATCATCCATAACCTTAAGGTAAAGGTTAGGATCAACTTTACTTCTAGTAAAGCCCAATCTTGTCAAGAAGATATCAATTCTCTCTTTATGACTGAACATCATTCACACTCTGCATTGAGTGATCTTCTGTATATCTATCCGTTCCATCTCCCGTCAGATGGGTCTACTGATATGGTCCTCAAGATCATTCAAACTCTGTGGTGAGTTCCTTCTTGCATCCATCTAAGAGAATAATGTCATCTGTATATAGACACCATCTTCAACCTTGTAGCAAAGGTTGAAATCCGCATCACCCATGGTGATCATTAAGCTCATCAAATGACTATCGATCCTGGGTACCTGTACAGAGCCTGATTCACACTTATTCTTCAATTACACCATTAAGAGAATGGTCTTATCTAGCCACTTGGAGCAAACATCTCGTCATGACACTCTTCCTCTTTCTAAGAGAATCTTCTAGCCACAAGCCTTGTATAGTATGTTTGATTTGTAAGTCTTCTTGTTGAACATCTATCACTTGTTCAGTGTTCATCATTCTTCAAGATATTTCCTACAAATCAAAGTTAATTACATGATTAGTAATACTTCATAATCATCAAATCATGTTTACATGATAACCTATTATGCATATAGATATGATTCACATATTTATGCAACTATCTTGACCAATACTTTGGCACAACACTTTTCCATATCCTATATGCATACAGTGGCTATCTAGATGCCTTCCATCTCTACCAGAACATACTATCAATAGCGTGCACAGCTCTCAGCATGTCAACAAAGAGGTTTCATTCTAGATAAACAATAATGGAATGTTTGTCCAACTTACCCATCATATGCTTATTAGTAGTATATTGTTCAATGCTATATGAATGCTCACACTATGCATGATATATTCTAGGAATACAAATATGCATACAAGCAATATCATTTACTATTTCAGATATTCAAATAACAACTCAAATACTTATCTTTTATGTTGAGTGGTTGCCTCCTGCTTGATCTCTATATGTCTTTGAACTTCTATTCATTCTGTACCACTATGCATGCTTAAGTGTGCACTAGTGTCATCCTCATGATTTCATACATAAACATACATTCATTAGTATAATCTCAATACTATCAAAACATTTTGTATGGTCATGATCATTTCATACACAGGTATACTTACCTAAGATCCTATCATAAGGTAGGATTCTAACATGATAAAGGAAAACATACCTGGATTATCATGCTTGGTTATGTCTTAACGTACCCAAACAATATCTTATTTGTTCTCTTCAATGATTTAGAGACCTTGTGCTAGAACCTACATATCTCATAGGTTAAGCATAGTAGAACAAAGTCATACATACCTCGTAAGTAGAGCTTCTATGCGATTAAAGATTATGGATGAGTCTTTATCTTCATGTCATCATGGTCATCGAATTTGATTTGTCTTTCTTGATGTACATGTATCTTGTTAGTAGAAAACATCATCCTCATACAACACCACATGTGCATTAGTACAATAATATAACCCTAATCAATGAATGTCTTCTATCATTCACATGCATTCATACTTTCACTAGGGTGATAAGAAAATTCTAATATTAATCAAGATTGTACTAACCGCAATAATATGAAGACAAACATATCATAAACTTAATCATGAACCAATTTCAACCCATACCTGTATCTCCTCAAGTCATACTTGTCAGGATTGCTTTTAACCCAATCCACTTTGATTTGCTAAAACTAGATCTGAAGCTGGATTAGGGTTTGTCAGAGAAACCCTAAAAATTCAAACTTTAAATTTCAAACTTTTGAATTAATGGAAAGATGTGGCTTTCTAAGCTGATCAAGCTGGTATAATTTAATTTTGAAAACTGCAAAATTTGACCCCTCAAAATTGCCTTTGAAACTTCTGGATTCACTCGACAGGAAACCGAACTAGGGTTTGATAAAGCCCACCATTCTTCCCAATCAAAAGGTTCGATCCAAATCTCTAAACTTCGATTTTTCAGAGGAGCTTCCAACCGTGGTCATAGACTTCAAAAATTCCAACTTTTGCAAAAGCCCTAATATTCCACCTTTCCGATCAAAATCCCAAACTAGGGTTTGATCAAGCCCGACCTTCTAACCAGCCAAAAATTTTGATCTTGGTCTCTAAATTTTGATTTTTTGAGGATCATTCATCCGTGGACTCCGATTCCAAAAATTATAACTTTATCCAAAGCCCTAAAATCCCACAGCAGTGATAAGCCAAGAATGAAGGTGCTCAGAATCTAATTCTGTTTTGACAGAAATATGCACCTGATTGTTTCTGGTGCATCTCTGAAATTACGAATCCACAAGGTCTAAAAATTGGGCCTGTGGTATCCTGACCTGTCATATTTCCAAATCCAAAGGTCTGACCTCAATTGGATTCTTTGAGATAGAGTTATTCCATGTATCACAATATGACTTTTTATGGGATAAAACAGGAAAGTGAACTTGTACGGCGTGCCACGTGTCACTGGTTCAACTTCAGACTCTGAAAACCTTACTTGAGAAACTAAAGTCCATTCTCTACCAGTTTCCTTTTATGAAATTTTATTTGGAGCTTCCTATCCAAAGTTGTGACATTTTTTCCTAGGTCACCTGTTTATGATTGAGATTTGGAAGAGGCAGAAACCCTAACTTGTACTAATCATAAGTCACAAAGTACAATGAATAAGAGGTTTTCCTTTTGACACAAGGTATAGGGGGATGTTATATATGACCTTTAAAGGTTTCAGATCATAAAACTTCGCCAAAATGGATTTATAGTGAAAGTTACATGATGACTGGTAATTGCTATATAAAACCCTAACCTTCAAATTATCGCAAGTGAAGCAAGTGTCGTAAGTGACATACATTGCCTTCTTTCATGCTAGCTCTGATACCATGTTAATATTTAATATGCTAAGACATAAAATATAAGCATTACATTCCATTTTACAATAATAGCATATACAGGATCACTGAAAGAACAACAAGCACAACATAAACACAAGAGACACATATTTATCCTGGGAAACCCTCATGGGGTAGAAAACCCAACAAAGCTTCCTCAGTATAGATGACCAACAAATACAAATATGTAATCCACAACCATGAGCTACTTCTTCTCCATAGCAGATATCTCTCTCACTTATGCACCGATCACAGTGAGTGAATGTGTGTTAAATGAGGAACACACCTCCTCTATTTATACACAAATCCGACTTGACTTTTACACTAGATAGGTCGACCTCAACTTAACCACTTAACATAATGTGACAGGGCCGACCCCACTAGGGTGGTCTAATAACCCTTTAACCCACATGACTCATACAGGGCCGACCCCCACTAGGGAAGTCTAATAACCCAAGTTACCACATTCTCCACGGAGGAATAAAACATCTCTGGATATACAATAAGGTCTTCACGGAGGAATGAAACATCTCCGGAATAATAAAGTACAAATATAATATTCTTAGAAGTTACAATATTTCAACAGATATGAACCTCGCACATAATGACCCCTAACATGTTAACCCTTGACACAATATGACCCCTATCCACTATGACCTTAAACACAAAGTGACCCTTAAAATGTAACCTTGAATGCACTCAATTCTTCATATGTTAACATTCTAATTCCTAATGCACTAACTCCAACTTGAATCTCCAAACACAATAACTTACCTTGTAACAACTCAAAAAATCCATAAATAAAAAGAAATTGTTATGGTGATTAAAATCGATTTAACGCTAACATGTATGTACATAGTTCTCAAGAGTTCCATTGACTCTACACTTCAATTCTAAACTTATGACTTAGACCAACTTAACTAAGTGAGTTTTATGTGATAAGATAATGGTTATTTTGATTAAGATGACTCCAATAATGATTTGTATATTACTATGCTAACATCCAGTTTGTAAACTTTATGTAAAAATACTTGTCTCATGTTTGATGTGATACACTTGCCTTGTCGCATGTTATGATTTGTATGTCTGTCTCTTATTACTACGTTGTTGTCTTCGTCATGTTTGTAACTGGAGATCTCTTCTTACAAACTCTATTAAAAAAATTATACTTGGGTTTACAGGATTGCAGGTCTTACTTAGCCTTTATGATCTAAAACATTATTGTCTTCCATGGTTACAGGTGCCCTATAACAAAACTAGACCGTTGGTCTCAAACAACCTAAGTATCTAAGAGAGACAACCACCAAGGTAAACTTTATGTGAAAAAAGTGAAAATAACAAGTAAAACTCTCGACTATAGGGAGTGGGTAATGATTTGGCACTAATTGGAGGTAGGTTTCAAATTTAATGTGCCCATGTGGAGTTCTCGTGGTGCTTTCTAGGCTCGATATGGTTATACCCTAACACGTTTGTCAACAAAGCTATGTCTTCTGCGTTTTTCAGCTGGTGGTGAGAGCCGAGGGCTATTGGCATTTTCAGCCCTTGTGAACAAAAATGCAGTTCGAAAATTTCATCATCTCCTTCATAGTATTTTCAAGGATGAAGCTAATATAAGCATTCGTGGCTTGATTGATGTAAAAAGTATTTTCCATTAACATTTTTTTTATTTCTTAAAAATTTTTTTAACCACTGTTCTTCTTGGCTGGAAGAAGGGTTTCACTAGTTGTCCTTCAATGAGGTTTGGTTTAGGCGTGGTCGAGGCTACTTGGTGCCAAAAGGTCCTAGTAAGACCTATGTAACTTGAAACCCTACGACCCTCTTGCGGTTTCTATGATGAAAAGAATTTAAAAGATTGAACAGTGTTTGTTGGTTTCGTTGGGAATCACAAGGGTTTATGAGCCACCTCTATCAAATGGTAACCGTCTTCGTGTTCTTCTCTTGCTGCGTTAATGGATGAGCTATTTAGTGTTTTGAAATCCTTCAGGAAAGGATAAACAGAGTTAAATGTTTATTGTTTCTGGACATTACAGAGTTGATGTTTTAAAATAGGAATTTCTATTTTGTTTATAGACCATGGAGTCTGTGTGGATAGATGGGTTATGGCCTATGTGCTTACTGTATAATTTTGAAATAATGAAACGCATTTATAGCCATTGCGAAAATCCTCTGTTCTGTATAAATGTTAAATGATTAACAATACTATTTCGGTGTTTGATGAAATGAGTTTCGTGTACAATTTTTGTTGCAAATAATGTGTCTACATCCTTAGCTTGTTAATGTCATTCTGGCCTTTGATAGGAGTTAATCATTTTTAAATATGAAATGTTGAACCTAGGGTCCCAACATTGTCAACACTGCCAAATTTTTTGTTTCGTAGCTAAGTTTTAGTTAGGGAGAAATTAAAATGAGGGTGTCAGTTTTTATAATATGAAACTATTATCGAGCTCTATTGCATTATGAGAAGAAAACGTTTGCTCTGTTCTTTAATTCTTGGAAAAACTAAATGCAAAAGCGTGCTCGGTTAAGTCGGACTGGAAATGGATATTTGCTTTTTATGTCGATAATGACTCTGTCATTCTGTTGTTTTGTTTATGTAAAATATTATAAGGAATTTGTGCTAACTCTGTGTATAAATGCGTTATTAGCTATTAAGAAAAATAATGAGTTTGAAATTCTTTAAAATAGATCCAAGAAAGATATACTCTGTTAATAATGAGGAGTTTGAAATGCGTTTTTCCACAGGCCGACAAAGGATTTGCGTTAAAATAATTTTTTTTAAAGAGTTGTTTCTAGGGTTTTTAATTAGTGAATTAAACATTATATACATTACTGTATGCATAATATTTGTGGATATGTGTTTTGAAGAACCCTACTATGCTTAGATTCCAATAATAAAGAACTTGGCTAAGTCTGCTAAAAACTGTGTTTAAGATTGATGTTAATGCAAATACTGCTTGTTTAAAAAGAGTTACAGTGTTTTTGATGTAGTCGTTGTATGACTAGGGTTACTCCAATTTGGACTAGTAAGCAACGAGCCTCTACATGGTTCGACCCATAAGTGATTTAAATTCTTATTACTACTTTTTCTATTTTTTGTTAAATATATTTTTCATTCGAAAACGCTTAATTAAAAGTATTCAATCTCTCAAACCTTATGTTATAAGTAATAATATGCCAACTATTCTATGTATAATTTACTGAAAAATAGTATATATATATTATCATTCTGTATAAAAGAAAATACTATGTGTAAACTTTAGTTATTCGTCTTTTATACTACTATTAATATATCTGCCTATGCTATGTTATATTTTGATCATTAATTCAATACTCTAGGATCTTTACTGAGAGAATAACATGTACAACATATCAAGTATAACAATGCATATCAATCACACCAAGCAATCACATGATACAATAGACACACAGAGTTTCACTGGGGAAAACCATAAAGGTGAAAAACCCCACAACTTCCTCAGAGATAGAAAGAGCAATGATACAAACCAAGTACAAGAAATAGTATTCTCCTAGCAACTACTCCTCCTTCCTCACTAGTGTGCCACTTTCCGAGTAGTGTAGAAGTGAATAATGAGATGATCAAATAGAGTGCTCCTGCACTCTATTTATACTTATCCCAACTTGCCTAATAAACTAGCAAGGTCGACTTCTCTAGAAGAGTCGAATAACCCGTGGTTACATTAATCATGGCTGACCCCACACTTGGTGGTCTAATAACCCATCACAGCAAGTTACGACACTTGCGACACTTGTCAATACAAATGATGACACTTCTGTATAGAGGAATAATACCATCTCTATATGAGTACAATATACATAGGTGAAATACTCCTTCCAATCTCGACTAGAACATTGTTAAGAGTGTGCAAAACTCCCAATATGTCAGCAAATAGGTTTCATTCTAGATAAGTAGTAATGGAATGTTGTACAGTGCCATAGGCCACTTACCCATCACATGCATATTAGTAGTATAATGTTGATTAATGCAATTATTCTAATATGCATAATACACACCCTCAGTCTAGGAACATAAGCATATACATCATTGAGCAATATTATTTAAACAAACAAGTATGCAAGAAATGACAATTCAAATACTTATCTTTGTTTGGTTTGTAGGGTGGTCTCCCTCTCAATATTTGCTTCCTTGCAGGAACTACTGGAGTGGTCTCCCTCTTGATCTTTGCTTCCTAGATTACCTATCTTTGAACTTATATCCATCCTCGATCACTATGCATACTTACGAGTATCATCATTGTGTTATCCTCGAGGTCTCACACATACATTCATTAGTATAATCTTAATGCTATCAAAAGCATTATGATTCTAAGTAATCTTAAACATGTATTGTCAAGATCATTTCATACATAGATAATTTATCGCAATTATTTTACTCATGCATATTCCTATTTGACCATAGGACTTTTCTGGTTAGTCATATCATCAATCAAAGTAAGAAGCGTAATATGCCTAAGCCCATGATTACTCAAACTTATAAATTCATGAATAATCATTATCAATCATACCAAGTATACTTATATAAGAAGTCCTATCACAAGGTAGGATTATAACTTGATATAAGAAAACCATACCTGGATTAATATGTTAGCTGGTTATGTCTAACATACCCACATGATGTCTTCTTGTTCTCTTAAATGACTTGTGCTAGTGACCTGCATGTCTCATAAGTTAACCATTGTGGAACCAAATTATACATACCTCGTAAGTAGATATTCTATGTGATCCATGACAATGGACGAATCTTTGTCTTCATGTCACCATGGTCATATGTTCTTGAACTAGAACATGATTTGTCTTTCTTGATGTACCTTTCATGTTAGCGGACAACAGCAACCTCATACAACACCATAATGCATTAGTATAATCATAAGTGTCAAAACCCTAATCAATGAATATCTTCTATAATGCATTCATATTTTTATTAAGGTGATACGACAAGTCTAAAATTAATCAAGATTGTACTAATCTTAATGAAGACAAACATGCCATAAACTTAATCATGAACAGATCTCAAAACATACTTGGATAAGTCATTTCTGTCGAGATTGCTTGTAATCTTCTTATGTAAGGCCTTAGCCTCATCTCTCTCTGAAATAGGAACTTCTTCACTTATGCAGGTGGCCAATCCATTCTCTTCTAGGATTAACCCAATCCACTTGATCTGCAAAAACTGGATCTCGAACTGGATTAGGGTTTTTCAAAGAAACCCTAAAAATTCAAACTTTGAATTTCAAACTTCTGGAAGGATAGAAAGATGCGACTTTTTGAGCTGGTCAAGCTGGTATACTCAGAATTTGAAAACTACAAAGTTTCACCCCTCGAAATTGCCTTTTAGATTTACGAATTCACTCGGGAGGACCCTGAATTAGGGTTTGATTTTCCCAAAGCTTCACCCAACCAAAAGGTTTTATCCAAAGCTCTAAACTTTGATTTTATTGAGGAACTTCCAGCCATGGTCACAGAATTCAAAACTTCCCATTTTTGTAGAAGCCCTAATTTTCCACTTTTTCGATCAAAGTCCCGAACTAGGGTTTGATCAAGCCCAGCCTTCTGTCTAGCCAAAAAATTTGATCTTGGTCTCTAAATTTTGATTTTGATGAGGAGCATCCAGTCGTGGTTTCTGATACAAAAATTCCAACATTCACCGAAACCCTAAATTCCTGGAGCCATGAATGAAGGTGCTCAAAATCCAATTCTATTTTGAAAGAAATATGCACCTGATTGTTTCTAGTGTAACTCAGAACTTTCGAATATACAGGGTCGAAAACTTCTGCTTGTGGTAGCATGACCTGTTCACTTACCAACCCCACATTTCTTACCTCAAATGGATTCTTTGAGAGAGAGTTATGCCAAGTGTTGCAATGTGACCTATTTATGGGATAAAACAGGAGAGCGAGATTGTACGGAGTGCCATGTGTCACTGGTTCAATTTCGGCCTCTAAAAATTGTACATGTGAAAGTACAGTCCGTGCCCTACCTGCCCCATTTTATGAAATTTCATTTGGAGCTTCCTAGCCCAAGTTGTGACTGTGTTTCCTAGGTCACCTGTTTATGGATGAGATCTAGAAGAGGAAGAAACCCTATATTGTACAGATCGTAAATATGAAAGTACAACAAATTAGAGGCTCTCCTTTGGACACAAGGTACATGGGGATCTTATCTTCGACCTGTAATATTTTTAGATCCTGAAACTTTGCCAAAATGAATTTATAGCGAAAGTTCTACGATGACTGGTTTTTTCTATATCAAGCCCTAGCTTCGCAAGTGCAACAAGTGTCATAAATGCCATACCATGCCTTCTTTCAGGATAGCTATGATACCATGTTAGATTTTGAGCATTAATTCAATACACTCTAGGATATTTACTAAGAGAATAACAAGTACAACATATCAAGTATAATAATGCACATCAATCACACCAAGCAATCACATGAGACAATAGACACACAGAGTTTCACTAGGGAAAACCATAAAGGTGAAAAACCCCACAACTTCCTCAGAGATAGAAAGAGCAATGATACAACCCAAGTACAAGAGATAGTATTCTCCTAGCAGCTACTCCTCCTTTCTCACTAGTGTTCCACTTTCCGAGTAGTTTAGAAGTGAATAATGAGATGATCAAATAGAATGCTCCCGCACTCTATTTGTACTTATCCTGACTTGCCTAATAAACTAGCAGGGCCGACTTCTCTAGAAGAGTCTAATAACCAATGGTTACATTAATCAAGGCCGACCCCACACTTGGTGGTCTAATAACCCATCACAGCAAGTTACGACACTTGCGACACTTGTCAATACAAATTACGACACTTCCGTATAGAGGAATAATACCATCTCTATAGGAGTACAATATACATAGGTGAAATACATTCCAAAGTTACATATACATCAACATGCTATGTATCATTCACTAATTTTTTTTTAAAACATACTAACATAGATTTGACATTTAATCTAGGAGTTCAAATAAATCATATTCTAAGTACTAACATATTTTTAAACATGAATTCATTACACTATTTATAACCTAGATTTCAATCAGTAATTCTCCATTAGCATCCATAGCAATTATAAGTTTTTTATCAGTAGAAATTAAACATTGTACAGTAAATAAACAAAACAGTAAGGAAAGTAAAGATAATATTCCAGAAAAAATAAAAAATTTGTTTAACTGTAAAAGTGGACAAACATCCAAAGAAGACCATTCCTCCCAACCGTCTCTTGAAAGCAGCCAATATTACTTGCTTTAGGACCCCCGAGCCTATTCACTGAACCACCATGACAAAGACTAGGTGTAGAAACTGGTTCTGTTCTCTCTCTGTAACTTAGCAATTATACTTGCATGCAAACTACCAGCAATCTCACTTTAGCTTCCCCTCATCGAATTCCTCTTGTGTGCTTAAATTTTCATTGTCCAACAAATCCACAAGGAAAAATTGTGTGTGAGCCTCCTGCTCATTCGATGGATATATGCTTGCCTAGGTCTTTCGGTCATTTTTTGAATTAAACCAACGTAGATCCATCTCAAACCTGGATCTATCAAGCACCGAGAGGGATCCAATTTCTTGAGGTGTAATTCTTTTTGTTTTATCTTAAATTTTTTACACATTAAGAAAAAAATTACCCCTCAAGAAATTGGATCCCTCTGTTTTAATTTTTTAATTATTTTTTTTTTTAAATTTTTGATAAGTTATGAGCAAACATGAAATTTTTAATTACTTTTGATTTTTTATAAGTTATGAGCCAACATGGAAACGTAACGTGACAAACGTGACAAATGTGACAAACATTACAACATATCCCCCATACTTGGTTGTAACGTAACGTGACAAACGTGACAAATGTGACAAACATGACAAATGTGAAAAACGTTACAACATCTCCCCCATACTGGGTTGTAACGTAATGTGACAAACGTGAAAAATATGACATGTGACTTGTGACATCCGTTACAGGATCTCCCCCATACTACAAACGTGACAAATGTGACATGTGACATCCATTACAGGATCTCCCCCATACTATTACTTTTTACATTTTATTACTTTTGAAAACGTTACATGTGACATCCGTTACAGGATCTCCCCCATACTGGGTTGTAAGCACCTCGTTTACACTCGGTGCAATTACTTTTTATATTTTATTACTTTTGAAAACGTTACATGTGACATGTGACATCCGTTACAGGAGCTCCCCCATACTGGGTTGTAAGCACCTCGTTTACACTCGGTGCAATGAGCCACCTTCTCAGCTCCTCCTTTCTTGGGAAACATGACCACATTTTTAGGGGAGATGCCTCCTGCATCAGCTAGAAAGTGTATGTTGTAGTTTCCATTTGTCATTTTTTCCTTCCACACCATATCATTCCTCCTTGTGGATTAGTGAACACTCTTCAACATTTTTCTTTGGATAGGTGTCTCTTCTTTTATTTATTAAATAATAAAATATTCAATTGCAGTAATCTTTGACCATCTTTGGTCAATAACATAAAACTTTACAATAACGTTTAGAATAATTTTTTTCCACAACATAGAATGTTTTTAGTTCTAGGTGGGTTACAAACACCCCCTCTTAAGTTCAATGTCGCCCTCGGTGTTGCTTAAGTATCTTCCGAGTCTACCTAAAATAGAATTGGATATGCTTCCTATATATGACTCTCCAATTCCCAGGTTACTTCATCTGGACTAGGGTGCTTCCATTGCACCTTTACCTATCGAATGGTGCGATTCCAGATTAAAATTTCTCTCCTGTCGAGGATACAATCTGGTTCCACCTGTAAATCTCCATATGGTTCTACCTGAATAACATTCCAATCGATTACATGAGTAGAATCATGTACATATTTTTTTTAATATAGAAATATGAAATATGTTATGTACTTTGAGATTAAGTGGCAAAGCTAACTGATAAGCCATTGGTCCAACTCTTGATAATATCTCAAATGGTCCACAATACCTAGGTGTTAGTTTAGCACAACTCCCCAAATTAAAGGAGCTTTTTTCTGGGTTTTACCTTGACAAAGACATGCTCACCTACTTGGAATTCTTTCTGAGTTCTTTTAAGGTCTACATGACTCTTTTGTCTATCTTGTGCCATTTTCAGATTGCTTTGTACATGTTTCACCATTAGTTCCATTTCTTTCAACAACTTAGGTCCTAACATTAATCTATCGACCGAATTACCCAATGAAATGGGAGTTTACACTTTCGACCATACAATATTTGAAAAGGACTGAGTTTAGTTGAAGCTTGATAATGATTATTATACACAAACTCCACTAAGTGCAAATATTCTTCCCATTTCTTTGGTTGATCCCTAACATACATCTTGAGCATATCTTCTAAAACTTGGTTTACTCTTTCAGTTTGTCCATCCGTTTACGGATGATAAGCTGTAGTGAAATTTAATTTAGTATCCAAACCTTTAAATAATGACTTCCAGAAATTACCAGTAAACTTAGAATCTCTATCAAAAATTATTACCTTAATAATTCCATGCAAACGAAAAACTTCTTTCATAAAGACATCGACAATATTAGCATCCTTATAAGTAGATTTAACAGGTATAAAGTGAGTTGCTTTGCTAAGTTTATCTACTACTACCATCACATAATCATTTTGCTTTTGATTTTTAGGCAATCCAGTTATAAAATCAATACTGATAATTTCCCATTTCCAATCTGGAATTGGTAATGGCTGCAATAAACCTACTGGGTGTTGATGCTCGGCTTTAAACTGCTAACAGTCAATACACCTAGCTATATATTCAGCCACTTCATTTTTCATGTTAGGCCAGAAATAATCTTTTCTTAACATTCTTATCATTTTTTGGTAACCGGGATGACCTAAATAATGACTTTTATGTATTTCATTTAAGATCAATAATTTAATTTCTGGTACATTAGGTACATATAATCTGTTTTTATATAGCATTAATCTTTTTTCATTTAAACTAAAATCTGTTTTTATATTTTCAGATTTATTTTCTCCAACTTTTTCTCTTAAATTTTGATAATTTTTATCCAATTTTATTCAATCTTCAAATTTACTTTCCAATTCTATTTTATAGCTGATAACAACAGCTATAAAATTCAGTTTTGCATTTCTGCTTAAGGCATCAACCACCTTATTCTCTTTTCCTTTTAAATGTTCGATTTCAAAATGATATTCGCTAAGGAAAGCTAACCATCTTGCTTGCCTGGTGTTTAGATTTTGTTGATCAAAGAAATATTTTAAACTTATGTTATCAGTCATTAATAGAAATGTTCTACCGATTAGATGATGATGCCACATTTTCAAGGCATGAATTATGCTAGGAAACTCTAAATCGTAAGTAGCATAATTCTTTTAATGTATTTTTAACTTTCTTGATTCATATGCTATTACATGACCTTCTTGAGTTAAAACTCCACCTAAGCCTTCATTGCATGCATCAGTGCATACAATGAAGTCTTTGTTTGGATCTATTATTTTTAAGATAGGTGCGATAGTTAATAACTATTTTAACTTTTTAAATCTTTCTTCACATTTTAAGTCTCATACAAATTTGTTTCCCTTTTTCTGTAAGGATGTTATAGGATTTGCAATTCTTGAGAATCCTTCTATGAATTTTTAATAATAGCCTATAATTCGCATGAATGATCGCACATCTGTTACATCTTTAGGAACATGCCATTCATTTATTGCTCTTATTTTATCTGGGTCAACTGAGCTTTCCTCTTTGAATATCACATGACCTAAATATTGTATCTCATCTTTAAAGAATTCGCATTTACTAAATTTAGCGTATAATATATGCTCTCTTAGGACTTCTAATATTATATACAAATGTTCATCATATTCTTCTTTTGTTTTTGAATAAATCAGTATATCATCGATGAAGACAATTATAAATTTATCCAAATATTTACTTAAGACATTGTTCATTAAACACATAAAAATTGTTGGAGCATTAGTTAGCCCAAAAGGTATAACTACAAATTCGTAATGCTCGTAACGGGTTCTAAATGCAGTTTTAAATATGTCTTCATCTTTAATTATGACTTGATGATATCCATATCTCAAGTCTATCTTTGAGAATATCGTTTCTCCACATATTTGATCAAACAGATTATCTATGCGGGGCAATGGATATCTGTTTTTAATTGTCATTTTGTTTAACTGACGATAATCCATACACAAGCGTAAGGTACCGTCTTTCTTCTTAATGAAAATGACAGGTACTCCCCAAGGAGACACACTTGGTCTTATATTATCTATTAACTCCTTCAATTGTAGTTTTAATTCATTAATTTCTAGGATATTCATCTGGTAAGGAGCCTTTGAATTTGGTATAGCTCCAGGTACCAACTCAATAGTAAAATCCAATTCTCTTTTCGGAGGTAATCCTGGAATATCTTCCAGGAATACATCTGAAAATTATGTTAAGATTGGTATGTCTACAAATTTTAATTTATCTTCTTTATTCGTATGTTCATCATTCATTCCATGCACAAAAAAAACTTTGCAACCTTTACATACATACTTTTTCATTTGTAATGATGAAATCTGTCTAATAGACACTTTCTAGGAATACCTTTTACCATGACAGTTTCTCCTTTTTCATTTAAGCATGTAAATATTTTCTTAAAACAATTTAAAACTACTCTGTGTTTTTCCAGCCAATCCATACCTATTAAAACATCATAAGATCCTAGAGGTAACACATTCAATTTCACTTGAGTTGAATTGACTCATAAACATTTCACAATCATTAACATAGCTAACTACCTAACTCTTAGTTCCTATAGCTAATTTTACCAGCCAAGATTTTTCAAACTTATTTAAACGCAAATTACAACTTTCTACTATACTAGGTGACACATAGCTTAGGCTTCAACCTGGATATCTTAAAATAGAAATTTGTTTGTTCTTTATCATGCCTTCGATCTCAACCATAGATGTCTGGTGATCAGCCTGTCGGTTCTCCAATGCTGCATTAATTCTAGGCATCTCCTTCGCTAGGTCACCAACAAATGCTTCTTCTTGGACTGTACGCACATTGCTGAGATTTCTTTTTCTATTAGGACAATCTGTTGCATAATATGGCCCTTGACATTCTGATCATTTTACAGGTTCTCTTTGTTTAGTATTTTGACCATAATTATTAGGTATGTCCCTGTTCTTTACTGCTGAAAAATGTTGTTGTGTATTACCCTTAAAGTTTGTCCCTTGATAATTATTCTTAGGATAATTCTGGGAATTATTTCCAAAATTTCTGCTGGGCTTAACACTCTTCCTTCTTTGTTCAAAGTCATTTGATATTTTAGCTTTCCAATTAGGTACACCTTCCATTTTATTTATTCCTTGTTCATAACAGAAATTATCCTTCCTCATTGCTTCCTCAAGGGTTTTTGGATGATCATATTCAATTATGTCCTTAAAAGTAAAAGATAAGCAACTTAGAATCCTCTGTATCTTGGGATTTGCGTTAATGATATAAGGTACGTATCGTAATAAACTTAAAAAATTACTACCTAGTTCCTTCATAGACATTAAACCTAGC
Source organism: Larix kaempferi (assembly GCA_027924585.1). Taxonomy (NCBI): domain Eukaryota; kingdom Viridiplantae; phylum Streptophyta; class Pinopsida; order Pinales; family Pinaceae; genus Larix; species Larix kaempferi. The sequence goes on from BSBM01000268.1 coordinate 19,696,786, forward strand.
TTCAAATCATAAAATTCCTTAGCCCTTTCCTCGTAATATTGTTCAGACAAAAACTCTCTTAAAATAATTTTTAAAGGTCCTCCAAGTTACATACTTTTCTTTAATATTTTTCACTCTTTTTATGTCCTGCCACCAAATATCAGCTTTTCCAGTTAAGTTGTAAATAGCCATTTTTGCTTTTAGTTTGTCTGAGTAATTATAGATTTGAAAATACTTTTTCATCCCAGATAACCATGCCTCTGCTTCTTATCCCTTTTCCGCCTCACCATTAAACATTGGTGGCTTTATCTTTTTAAATTCTCCTGAGATTTCTTCATAAGGTTTATAATTTCTCTTTTTAGGGCGACTGACACTGCTTTCACTGGAATAATTGTATTTATCTCTATGTGGCTTAACATTAGTTTCCGTGGAGGAATTACTTTCATAATCAGAAAATTTTAACTTTTTACCGTTACACTTGTAAGATATAGTTCAAGATTCATTTTCAAGATCTTTCCTTTTATCTTTTTCTTCACCTTGCAATTTACTTAGCAATACATGATTTTATTCTTCTTGTTCCCTCATAATTATTTCGTTATCTTCCTTAACATTCTGTATTTCAGTTTTTAAATCTCTCACAGTTTGGAGTAATTCAGTTGAGTTATTATTTCTTTCATTATTAATTTCTACATATATATTATCATTACTAACATTTTCACGACTGTGATGTGTGCAATCTTCAGCATATTCCTTTGCTCCTTCCATTTCCTGCAAAATAGAATTTATATTCCTCTACAAAAACAATTTAAACATAAGTTAGTAATTTTCATTTTCCTATTTTATTTGGAATGTGCGAGTTGAGCCACTTTCAGGCCTAGTGTTTGTAACTGCACTCTGATACCACATGTAACAACTCAAAAAATACATATATAAAAAAAATTCTTATGGTGATTAAAATTGATTTAACACTAACATATATGTACATAGTTGTCAAGAGTTCCATTGACTCTACACTTCAATTCTAAACTTATGACTTATCCCAACTTAACTAAGGGAGTTTTATGTAATAAGATAATGGTTATTTTGATTAAAATGACTGCAATAATGATTTGTATACTAATGTGCTAACAACCAGTTTGTAAATTTTATGTAAAAATACTTGTCTCATGTTTGATGTGATACACTTGCCTTGTCGCATGTTATGATTTGTATGTTTGTCTCTTATTACTGCGATGATGTCTTCGTCATGTTTGTAGCTGAACATCTCTGCTTCCAAACTCTATTAAAAAAATTATACTAAGGTTTACAGGATTGCAGGTTTTAATTAGCCTTTATGAGCGAAAACATTCTTGTCTTCCATGGTTGTAGGTTCCCTATAACAAAAATAGACCCTTGGTCTCAAACAACCTAAGTATCTAAGCAAGACAACCACCAAGGTAAACTTTATGTGACAAAAGTGAAAATAACAAGTAACACTCTCGACTATAAGGAGTGGGTAAATATTTGGCACTAAGTGGAGGTAGGTTTCGAATTTAATGTGCCCATGTGGAGTTCTCGTGGTGCTTTCCACGCTGGATATGGTTATACCCTAACGCGTTTGCCAACAAAGCTACGTTTTCTGCGTTTTTCAGCTGGTGGTAAGAGCCAAGGGCTCTTGACACTTTCATCACTTGTGAACAGAGATGCTATTCGATACTTTCATCAGCTCCTTCACAGTATTTTCAAGGCTAAAGGTAAGATAAGCATTCGTGGTTTGATTGATGTAAAAAGTATTTTCCATTATCATTTTTTTTTATTTCTTAAGATTTGTTTTAACCACTGTTCTTCTTGACTGGTAGGGGGTTTCGGTGGTTTTCCTTCAATGAGGTTTGGTTCAGTCGTGGTCGAGGCTACTTGGCACCGAAAGGTCCTGGTAATATCTATGTAACTTGGAACCCTACGACCCTCTTGCAGTTTCTATGATGAAAAGCATTTAAAATCTAGAACAACATTTGTTGGCTTTGTTGGGAGTCATAAGGATTTATGAGCCACCTCTGTCAAATGGTAACCGTCTTCGTGTTATGATATTGTTGCGTTAATGGCTGATCCATTTAGTGTTTTAAAATCCTTCGGGAAAGGATAAACAAAGTTAAATGTTTGATTATTTCTAAACATTATAGAGTTGATGCTTTAAACTAGGAATTTCTATTTTGTTTACAGACCATGGAGTCTACATGGATAGATGGGTTATGGCTTATGTGTTTACTATATAATTTTCAAATAATGAAACGAATTTATAGCCATTGCGAAAAGCCTCTATTCTGTATAAATGTTCAATGATTAACAATACAATTCCAGTGTTTGATGAAATGAGTTTCGTGTACAGTTTTGGTTTCAAATAATGTGTTTGCATCCTTAGCTTGTTAATGTCATTATGGACTTTGATAGGAGTTAACCACTTTTAAAGATGACATGTTGAACCTAGGGTTCCATCATTGTCAACACTGCCAAAGTTGTGGTTTCATAGCTATGTTTTAGTTAGGGAGAAAATAAAATGAGGGTGTTAGTTTCTATAATATGAAACTCTTCTCGAGATCTGTTGCATTATGAGAAGAAAACGTTTGCTCTGTTTTTTAATTCTGGGCAAACCTAAATGAAAAAGCATGCTCAGTTAAGTCGGACTGGCAATGGATATTTTCTTTTTATGCTGATAATGGCTCTGTCATTCTGTTATTTTGTTTATGTAAAATATTATAAGGAATTTGTGCTAACTCTATGTATAAATGCATTATTAGCTATTAAGCAAAATAATGAGTTTGAAATTCTTTAAAAGAAATCTGGGCAAGATTTACTCTATTAATAATGAGGAGTTTGAAACTTGTTTTGCCATAGGACGACAATGGAAGATGCCTTAAAATAATTCTTTTTTTAAGAGTTGTCTCTAGGGTTTTTAATTATTGAATTAAACATTATTTACATTACTGTATGCATAAAATTTGTGGAGTTGTGTTCCTCAAACCTTACTCCGCTTAGATTCCAATAATAAAGAACTTGGCTAAGTCTACTAAAAACTATGTTTAAGATTGATGTTAATGCAAAGACTGCTTGTTTAAGAAGAGTTGCAGTGTTTTTGATGTAGTCATGGTATGACTAGGGTTTCTCCAGTTTGGACTAGTAAGCAACGAGCCTCTACAAGGTTAGACCCATAACTGAGTTAAATTCTTATTACTGCTTTTTATGTTTTTGTTAAATAGTTTTTTCATTCGAAAAGACTGAATTAAAAATATTTTGATCTCTCAAACCTTATGTTATAAGTAATAATATGCTAACTAATCTATGTATAATTTACTAAAAAACAATATATATATATTATCATTCTATATAAAAGAAAATACTATGTGTAAAATTTAGCCATTCAGCTTTTATACTACTATTAATCTATCTGCCTATGCTATGTATTATTCACTGAAATATTTTGAAAACATACTAACATAGATTTGACATTTAATCTAGGAGTTCAAATAAATCCTAATCTAAGAACTAACATATTTTTAAACATGAATTCATTACACTATTTCTAACCTAGATTTCAATTAGTAGTTCTCCATTATAAGACGAAGCAATTGTAATTTTTCTATTAGCAGAAATTAAACATTGTACTGTAACTAAACAAAACAGTAAGGAAAGTACAAATAATATTCTAGAACAAATAAAAAAGCTGTTTAACTGTAGAAGTGGACAAACATCCAAAGAAGACCGTTCCTCCCTACCGTCTTCTGAAAGCAGCCAATATTACTTACTTTAGGACCCCCGATCCTATTCACTGAACCACCAGGACAAAGACTAGGCGTAGAAATTGATTTTGTTCTCTCTATGTAACTCAATAATTATACTTGCATGCAAACTACCAACAGTCTCACTTTAGCTTCCCCTCATCGAATTCCTCTTGTGTGCTTAACTTTTCAGTATCTAGCAAATACACAAGGAAAAATTATGTGTGAGCCTCTTGCTCATTCGATGTATATATGATTTCCTAGGTATTTGGGTCAATTTTTTAATTAAATGAGGCACCTGCTCAGTTCCTCCTTTCTTGGGAAACATGACCACATTTTTAGGGAAGATGCCTCCTGCATGAGCTAGAAAGTGTATGTTGTAGTTGCCATTTGTCAATTTTTCCTTCTACACCAGATCATTCCTTCTAGTGGGTCAGTGAACACTCTTTAACAATCCTCTTTGGATAGGTGTCTCTTCTCTTATTTATTAAATAATAAAATATTCAATTACAGACATCTTTGGCCATCTTTACAATAATGTTTTTCCACAACATAAAATGTTTTTAATTCTAGGTGGGTTGCATACCTCCCCATACTATTACACTCCCCTAATATTTTTCTAACCATTTGACTACTAATGTATGTGAAAATATTAGCAATGCTCACTAAATGATATTTTCCCTTTAAAAAATATTATGACAATTATTTGCCACTTTTATCCAAATCATCTAAATATTCTCACCCCCTATCACCAAGAAGGCTTATGGTGATTGCCATGTTCATATCGTTATTGATTTTGTCGCCAAAAATAAGGAAAGGTGATGTCAAAATAATGTCACTATGTTATTCTCCAAAATGCAATGGTAATGCTATATTTTTTCTAAATTATGAAAATTTATATTAATGATTGTCATTTTAAGACCATTCTCTATCTCACTATTACAAAAAATATGTTCCCAAAAATCTTCTTTGTAATAATAAACTCACAATAAGCTAAAACAAAACTTCTATACTTTTTGAATATATTTTACTTATTTAACCATTTTCTAGCTAAGAATATCCTCTTATATTTTCCTTTTATTAAAATCTCTTCTTAAAACTTCTATAATAAAAATCAATTTATACAACCATACTATATAATCATTTATATCCTTTAACATTATAATTAAATCATTAAATATTATTTCATTTTGTTAACAAAATATTCTATCCAAAAATCTAAACATGCCACCCCAACACATATACATATAAAATCTCACTTTATATATATAAATAATATGTTATCTTTCACGTTATCATTTGCATTATTTCGTTTATCAAGATTATCTTTGGTAAATAAAACATTTTCATTCTTTTAGACCTAATTTATTTATTGATAAATTATTTTATTATTATTTATTATTTTAAATATATTTTTATAAAAAAATATTAAAATATTGTAAAAATTATAATTTTTCTTTTTAAAAACAAATTTAAAAAATAAAATTCTTTCCAAATCTTTTATAAACAACTCTTATAAGTTTATTTAAAAAAAATCTATTTTAATATTTACATATGTTATATCATATATAACTTTTATGTATAGGAACATTTATAATTGATGACATTTTTAAATAGATTATTAAAAATGTTAATATTTAATATAATTAAGTTGATAATTGATTTTCTTATAAATTTTTTTAAATTTAATTGAGTTAATATTATTATAATTATTCACTTTACAATATACAATTTATTATATTTTAAATATATGTTTTAATTTATATTTTTAAAAATAAATATAATACTATTTTTTTTAATTTTTAATACATATATATATTACAAACTAGTATGTAATTTTTTTTTGAATTAGCATGGTATATCAAAGCACATGATTAAGCAAGAGTAAGAGCAAGATATAAACTTTTCAATCTAAATCTTAAAATATGTTTTAGAAATCAACATTAATTTAACATGGCTTAAGACTAATTAATGTTTTAGAAATTTTACATTTGAAATGATTAATCAACATTAATTTAACATGGTTCAAGACTAATTAACTAAATGGACAATAAAGTATGGTGGAAAAGATGTTTAAATATAAACCAATTTTTTATTAAAATTTTTAAATATTTTTTGATGTTTCATTTCCAAGTTCCATAAAATTTATATATATGAAATAGTTTCATCAACAAAAAAATATTTTCATAGTATTTTATGATTAAAGGGTGGGTTCGATATAAGGGCCATTAATATAAGGCCAAGGAGAAAGTAAAGCCCACACATATTTGTAGTGGTTGATGAATGATTAGGGAGGCGAGTGTATACATTTACTTTAATTTTATTATGCATTAAATATTATTAAAAGTTTTAATTTTCTTTAGATTCATCAATTAATTTAATTTTATTATGCATTAAATATTATTAAAAGTTTTAATTTTCTTTGGATTCATTAATTAATATTATGAGTTTGTGTATTTGAAACAATCTCTATTTCGTTGTTTTATAGTTTGGCAATATATTACAAGCCATCTAGATGGAAAATGTTTAAATAAAAATCAATATAGTATAACATTAGAAAAAAAAACATCATTAACAATATAATATATAATAAAACATAATCCTTACTTTCAACATTTCCTCAAACATATGGTTTGCTTTGATAAACTATACAATATGGGTTGTTTAAGAAAATTAATTCTTCAATCATAAAAATACCTACTTTTGGAAAACCAAATGACATCCAAGTGCACTTGAAATTTATGCTTTTTAATTCTCATGTTAATATTGTTTAATATAAACTAAATATTGATCAAGTTTTCATTTACAAACTCATAGAAAAAGCATAACTAAATGCAAATATACATCCCTTACTTTTTAGAATTTAGATATAATTAAAAATCTCAATCTTTGATTTCAATATCTTTTATTAAAAAATTCATAATTTTTAAATAAAATTATAGATATAGATATATTATTAAAATCTCCAGTTCAATAATTAATTAATAAGATAAATAAATAATATCTGAATTTTATTGTCTTCCTTATAATATTAAATTCTCTATTTACATAATCATACTAAAACCATAATCTCTAAAATGTTTAAGTATAAATAATTCTAATAATAAAATCATCACCCTTTTCTATACTAATACATACAATCTCTCAATACAACTATACTAACATAACAAAATAAACATTTTTATTATCTAATAAAAAATTTTCTAATTTTTTTTTATAATATGTAGTTTATTCCTCTATGCGTCATTCATTTATATTACTTCTTACTACAACCAAATGCACTAAATGAAAAAGCTATATGTATCACTCAATTCAATTACACAAAATGTACTAAGTGGAAAAGCTCATAAATACACTAAATGAAAAAGTTCATAAAGTAACCAACAAAATATTCTTATACAAATATAGTTAACCAACAAAATAAACTAGTGTGCCATAAATAAAATTTTCACAACCCAACCAATAAAATAAACCAATGTGCCAAAAACACTTTTCACATAAACAACCACCATTTATACTGCACATGGGAGTGGAGAATATTATCGAACAAATCCAAAAATTAACAGTGTGAGACCATTCAGAAAGCCACAAATTATAGTGTGCTAACCAAATATTCTTTTCAAAAAAAAAAGTGAGAATTACAAAACTATGCCACTCTAAATAAGTCATTGAAATTAACCAGAAATATTCCATTCTAAAAAAGTAAGTGAGAATTAGAGAACTATGCCACTCTAAATAATTCATTGAAATTCAACCATAATATAATATAATATATAATAAACATCATTAACAATATAATATATAATAAACCATAATCCTTACTTTCAACATTTCCTCAAACATATGGTTTGCTTTGATAAATTATACAACATGGGTTGTTTAAGAAAATTAATTCTTCAATCATAAAAATACCTACTTTTGGAAAATCAAATGACATCCAAGTGCACTTGAAATTTATGCTTTTTAATTCTCATGTTGATATTGTTTAATATAAACTAAATATTGATCAAGTTTTCATTTACAAACTCATAAAAAAAGCATAACTAAATGCAAATATACATCCCTTACTTTTTAGAATTTAGATATAATTAAAAATCTCAATCTTTAATTTCAATATCTTTTATTAAAAAATTCATAATTTTTAAATAAAATTCTAGATATAGATATATTATTAAAATCTCCAATTCAATAATTAATTAATAAGATAAATAAATAATATCTGAATTTTATTGTCTTCCTTATAATATTAAATTCTCTATTTACATAATCATACTAAAAAATAAACCATAATCTCTAAAATGTTTTAAGTATAAATAATTCTATTAATAATAAAATCATCACCCTTTTCTATACTAATACATACAATCTCTCAATACAACTATACTAACATAACAAAATAAACATTTTTATTATCTAATAAAAAAAATTTCTAACTTTTTTTTTATAATATGTAGTTTATTCCTTTATGCATCATTCATTTATATTACTTCTTACTGCAACCAGATACACTATATGAAAAAGCTATATGTATCACTCAATTCAATTACACAAAATGTACTAAATGGAAAAGCTCATAAATACACTAAATGAAAAAGTTTATAAAATAACCAACAAAATATTCTTATACAAATATAGTTAACCAAACAGTTTCAAAATTTAATATGTTTTTATTATTTTTCTATGACTCAATTCCATTATTTCTTCATAAAACCAACAAACTAAATATCTTGCTAACCAACCAATAAAATAAACTAGTGTGCCATAAATAAAATTTTCACAACCCAACCAATATGCCAAAAACATTTTTCACATAAACAACCACCATTTATACTGCACATAGGAGTGAAGAATATTATGGGACAAATCCAAAAATTAACAGTGTGAGACCATTCAAAAAGCCACAAATTATAGTGTGCTAACCACAAATATTCCTTTCAAAAAAATAAGTGAGAATTACAAAACTATGCCACTCTAAATAAGTCATTGAAATTAACCAGAAGTATTCCATTCTAAAACACTAAGTGAGAATTACAGAACTATGCCACTCTAAATAATTCATTGAAATTAAACGTCTGAGCAAAGTACAGTTCACTTACAACGGATGGAATAGAGCTTTCAGCTTGAAAAAAAGTTGCGTGAGAGTGCTGCAGGATCAAGCTCCCAACAGCCACCTCTGGGTATATTGAAAGCCTGGTTCCCCTTCAGTCTCCGAGCTGGTACCTGGTGTGAGAACCTCATAAAGTTCTTAATTTCCATTGAAACCACTTCACAACCAGTAACACCCCCAAGCTGGTATTGCCTCTGGAAAAGAGCCTTGAATCCATTAACCTTGGAAAGAGGAGCAACACGAAATCCAATGCCTGGAACAAAATCCCTGAGTATCTCCACCATTTCATAACTATGCCTTCTTTTCTTGGCAGTGGATCCATTCCATTTACAAGACCAGTCCCTGTACAGAGCCCAAACATCCCTCTTTCTTGGCAGGATTTTGAGCACTCCCTTGCTCCTTTCCCATCTCATCACATGAGAAAATACGTTGACATGCTCAAATATGTTGGAATTTCCAAACTTAAAATCCCCACAACCCATGTAAAACCCAGCGCTTTTCCATCTCATCAGAGCTGCATCGTTATTGTGTTTTGCTTCCAGCCATGTTACCTCAACCTTGAAGGGATCCATGGAATATATCTTTTTGATTCGAGCATAAAACCTAGGCATTCCATCGTCGTCGTCATATGCTGCCCAAATCTGGTTTACTTTGAATGAGTCCTCGGTTCGATTCTCATCGAAATCATAAAAATCTGTGTCTGGTACACTGCTACACCAATCACTTTTACTTTCAGCTGGGCTTGAAGTTTGCGTCTCGTCGCTATCTCCATCATCTGTAGATTCATCACTGTCTCCATTATCAGTAGATTCGTCACTGTCTCCATTATCAGTAGATTCATCAACTGTGGCCTTGAAGGTCTTCTGGGAATCAATGGTATTGCCCAGCTCTCTTCCCTTTTGATCATACATTGCTCTCTTGCTGGTATTCGAAAGCTGTGCCCAAGCGTCTGGTACACCCATATGGCGATCATGGCCGTCATTGACAAATTTTTTCTTTCTATCAGCAACAAGCCCAGGCACAGCCCCGGGCCCAAGCCTATCTGTTGTGGGCATCCCACTAAATTTATTCTGGTCACTGCTACACCAAACACTTTCACTTTCTGCTGGGCTTGAAGTCTGCGTCTCGTCGCTATCTCCATCATCAGTAGATTCATCACTGTCTCCATTATCAGTAGATTCGTCACTGTCTCCATTATCAGTAGATTCATCAGTGTCTCCATTGTCAGTAGATTCATCAACAGTGGCCTTGATGGTCTTCTGGGAATCAATGGTATTGCCCAGCTCTCTTCTCTTTTGATCATACATTGCTCTCTTGCTGGTATCCGAAAGCTGTGCCCAAGCTTCTGAAATGAGCTGAAAGGCTCCGGCGGCTCCCACGGAATGGTTCTTATCAGGATGCAGCAGCAGAATCAATTTTCTATACTGTTTTTTAATGACGAAATCTTCGGCTGAGGCATCAACCTGTAAAATTCTGTAATAGTCCATCTTTCCATCGGAATCCATATCCTCTGCAGCCAGATAGACGCCTAGAACTGATATGAACTGGTTAATTCCTCCCAGCTCAGGATACAAACGTAGAGCCTTCATTGCAAACTTCATGGCGCCTGCAAAGTCATGCAGACTGAACTTTTTCTCTGCAATTTCCTTGGCTCTTGCTGCCTCGTCTTGGTTAGAATCCATGGGCGGTTTCGATGTGAAGGATGAGGGAGGCGTTTCTGAATTCATAATATAAGATTGATGGAAAGGAGAGGTAGGACATTGTGATTCCATGAAATCATATATAGGAATGGTCACGAGAAATAATATATAGGAATTGTCAGTATAGGACATGATTTTAAGGTTAATTATTGTTGCGTGCTAAAATGAGGAGATCATTTTAAGAAACACGATGCAAAGAAAAATGATGACGGGAATTATTATTATGTTATAAACTTATGGAGACCAATTCCAAATAAATATATACATTCATGCTGATGCTTTTGTTTACAAATCATGGTAGGGTATTTAAAATACAAGGTCTTTTCAAAATGTTCATATAATAATTTGTGTTCATTAAAGATATTTAATAACTCAAGGGTGTGTTTCTAGGGTGTGTTTTTAGGAAGAGACTATGTTACACAATCAAGTAGGCAATCCATGTTCATATAATAATTTGTTTTAATAATTCAAGGGAGTGTTTCTAGAAAAGGACTATGTTACACAATCAAGTAGGTAATCAAGAAAGTTAAATATTAATGAAAATCAACATTTATAAAAGAATAGAATGGAAATCAATGTTTGACTATTTTAGAGGATGATTGCACCAACTTCTACTTCATTTCTTCTAACAAGTGAATTGATTTTAATTTCATTGTTAAGGAATTTAATAAACATTATTCTAAGAAGTAAATTGATTTTAAATTCAATGTTGAATCGATTTTAATTTGATTGTTAAGGATTTAATAAACATTATTTTAATAAGTGAATTGATTTTAAATTCAATGTTGAATCGATTTTAATTTCATTGCTAAAGAATTTAATAAACATTATTCTAATAAGTGAATTGATTTTAAATTTAATGTTAAAAGGAATTTAACAAACAAGCATGATACAAAGGAGGAAGTAAAAATATATATAATAAAGTAAATGATAACATGATGCAAGGATGGAAGTGCTAATATGTGTAATAAAGAAAAAATTATGAATTAATAATGCAATTTGATTGATATGAATGAAAAGATGTTGTGCTCACTTTATTGTCACGATAAAAATAAATAAATAAATAACATTCTAACTATAAATTAATTATATTATAACAAATTAATATTTTTTTATTTAAATTAAATAATATAAATATATATATTGTTATTCTCTCATTGTAATTGTACATGAACGGAATACTTATGATCACATAATATCATGAAGCACGAAATTTCTATTGATAAAATATTATGTTGATCATGATTATATGTCGATTATATGTATATGCAGTGCGAGAAGAAATATGCTTATATATATGTAATTGTTTACATTAACAAGAAAATGAAAACATAAAGGTATATAAAATGGAAAGTTACAAAAGTATATAAAATGAAATTTACATCATTTTTTTTAAAGTAACTCAAATTAATATAAAATTAAAATAATTAGCATGACCTAGTAGTTAAACATTTTTAATTAGCAAATAAATTTTAGCAAGTAATTGCATGGGTACTTCATCTTTCTAAAACTCTCAAATAATAATTGTAGAACTTATCTCATTTTCAAATATATATTTGCAGTGAAGTTTCCAAAAAACAAACAATGAGGAAACTCTCAAATAGTGTTAAATAGTCACCAAGAAATCATAAATGATAGATTAGGAATTTCCCAATAAAATTTCCCTCCAATGCAATGCCCCTAAAGAATGTTTTCTAGTTGTGATTGAACATGTTCTTGACAAGACCTTACGAAAGTGCATTCCCATAAAATATGCTTCATCATTTATGCGTGTGGATAAGAGAGGAAAAGACCATAAAAAAGGCCACTCTTATCTAAATGAGTTTTAGAAGGAAGGCCCTAATAAATTACCAACTAAGAAAACACCCAGAGTTTATAGGAAATCCTCATTGACTAGACACCATGCAACCTATGAATCCATGTTGGTTGTGGAACTTGATCTTCCTTGATTCAGAGGTTGTGTTTCATCCATTTATGGATCCCATCCCATGACAGGGGTGTGTGGAGGGGATTTCCCCCCAACTATAGTCGCCATGGGGGGTCCAGGGGGTTGAAAACTAATTTTGGGAGCGCCCCCTTGGTGGGTGTTTGGGGGCAGCACCCCCGTAGTGAAAAGTTCGGGAAAATAAATGCCTTGTAGAATGTTGTAATTTCATAGTCATGACTTGGTCAATAATGGGTGATTTACAGGCCCATGGTACTGGGTATCCTATGGTATTTTTCCATGGTAATCCCTCTTTAAAAGGAAGGAATTGTAATACAATTGTATATTTGTAGTATTGTAAAGATCTATGTGATTGTGTGAGAGAGACTGTGAGAGGGAGAAGAGGAAGTTGTAGCAGATGTGTTGCAGGTTGTATCCCTTCACTCTGCTGGACGATATAATAAAAGCACTGGCAATTTCTCCATGGACGTATCCCATATTGGGTGAACCACGTATATTGATGTCTCTCTTGTATTGTGTTTATGTGTTTTATTTCAACATCTTGTTTTATGCTATTTTTTTGCAATCATGTTTTTCTAACAATTGGTATCATATCCAAAGGCCTATTTGGTGCATAAAATCGCACGAAAGAAGGGTTATTGGTTCAAGTGGAAGCAATGGCGGAAGAAGGAAATTTTAGGATTAAGAAATTTAACGGCCAAAACTACTAGTTATGGAAAATTCAGATGGAGGACTATCCGTATCAGAAGGATCTATTCCTACTGTTGGGAGGAAAATAAAAACAATCGACGACTATGAAGGATGAAGAATGGGAGGTTCTTGATAGAAATACACTAGGAACAATACAGTTGTGCCTGACTTCATTGGTGACATTCAATATTTCAAAAGAAAAGACAACAAAGGGCCTGATGACTGCATTAGCTAAACTGTATGAATTAAAACCCTTGACGTCCAACAATGTATTTCTAATTAAGCGTTTATTTAATATAAAGATGTCAAAATGTGGGTCTTTTGTTGACCATTTAAATGAATTTAATATGATTACTAATCAACTAGGTTCTATAAAAGTGAACTTTGAAGATGAGGTTAGAGATCTTCTAATCTTATGCTCATTTCCAGAAAGTTGGAACTGCTTGGTTATGGTTGTAAGTAACTGTGTCTCTAGTTCAAACACTTTGAAATTTGATGATGTTGTTGATGTTTTTCTTAGCAAGGAAATGTGAAGGAAAATCACAGGTGGGACATCAGGTAATGCATTGACCATGGAGAGAAAGGGAAGAGAAAAGGAGGAAAGAGCCCAGGTAATCATGGGAAGTATAGGAAGGGAAGATCCAAGCCCAGAATGGGAAAGATAGAGTGTTGGAAATGTGGAAAGAAATGACGTCTGAAGAAAGACTGCAGATCTCTAAAGAAGAAAGGAGATGGATAACAAGAGACTACTTAGGAAGAAAATGTAGCAGGTGACGTGTTACAAGATGTTTTGATTCTTGCATTAGATAGTACTAGTGATTACTGGGTAGTAGATTTATGAGCTTCATGTCATGCTACACCCCATAGGAAATTCTTTCATGATTATGTTCTAGGTGATTTTGGACATGTTTTATTGGGTGATGAGGAACCATGTAAAATTGTTGGAGTGAGAAAGGTACAGATAAATTTAAAGAATGGAGGTGAATGGCTGTTGAAAGATGTAAGGCATATTCCTGCTATGAAAATAAATATGATCTCAACAGTGCAGTTGGGAGATGGTGATTGTTTTCCTACGTTTGGATAAACATGGTGGAAGATCACTAAAGGATCACTGGTAATAGAAAACGTTGATAGGATAGGTACGTTGTATTTATGTCCTCATAATACTAATTCTTCTATATTTGTAGCTTCCATAGAAACATATACATCATTGTGGCATCATAGGATTGGCCACGTGAGTGACAAGGGGATGCAGATTCTCCACTCGTTGCTTCCATATTTGAAGTAGGTAAGTTTGGAATTTATGAGAATTGTGTTTATGGAAAATAGGAGTCAGATTTCTCAAAGTTGGAAAGAAAAAGAAGAGTGAAAAGTTAGAGCTTGTGCATATAGATGTATGGGGACCGGCTAAAGTACAATCTCTTGGTGGCTCTCAATATTATGTTACTTTTATTGATGATGCAACTAGAAAAACTTGGGTTTATTGCATTCGAAAAAAATATGATGTTTTTGCTACTTTTAAGAAATGGAAAGCTTTGGATGAGAATGAGATATGAAAAATTTTAATGTGTCTCGGATCTGATAATGAAGGTGAATACTATGACAAGGAGTTTGATAGTTATTATTCATGCCATTGGATTCGTAGAGAGAGGATTGTTCCAGGAATACCATAAGAAAATGGCATGGTGGCTTTACTTAATAAACTGCTATCATAGCACATTCGTTTGTGGCATATGAAACAATACCCCTAATTTCACTAAATATTGGAAAATACCTTCCAAAATCGTTTTTTTAATCCCCTCCCAATATGCGTTCTTAATTTTAAAAAACCCCTATTTTCACTAGATATTGTATGTATCAATTTTTTCATTAACATTTTTTATACCCCTTTATATTTCTACCTAGTATATTGATATGATACCCCTCTTATGACCCCACATGCATTCTACAATGCACCTTGCTTCTTTCGATGTATATTGTGGATGCACATTACTTCACCCATAATGCAATTACTCAACCACATATCATTATGATTTGCAACATCTAATGGTCTAATGAAGAGATAGGAGATCACTTCTTGTATGTCACTAGAGCCAATGCACATAGTACAACATTTATATTGCATGTTGCAGTTCCCCAAACACTGACTAATCATGTTGTGGGCTACGTATCCAAGCCCCCAGGGCTTGTAACAAGCTCTAGGAGGCTGACTAAACCTCCCAAGCCCTGTAATAGGAACGATTGGTTGGGTATTCAAGCCCCCAAGGCCTATCGAGGGCCTATAATAGGCCCTGGAGGCTTAGAGGCTCACAAGGCTATTGGTAACAATTGGCTGAGTGCTATTGGGAAAAATTGGCTATCAATGACCACTATATCTCGACTATGATCGACTGGAAAACCACCTCACCACGAAACCCCTGGCCTCAAGCATGCCTCAAGACATGATTCCATGCATACTGGTAAGCCCGAGCCTTGCCTCAACCCAATTTCTCATCCGCCCTTGATTTCGTCGTCTCCATTTGGAGGATATTTGTCAGCTCGCCCATATAAAAAAGATCCCAGAGTATTTTTGTATTGTTACATTAAATAAAAAAAACCTTTCCCCTTAATATATAAGCAATATAATTCTTAGGTTTTCATGAATATTTAATACAACAATATCAATGAACGTGATATTATATTGCCTTCTAGTGAAGCCCCCATGGAAAATGGTGTATTAGAAAGGATAAACAAAACAATCATGGAGCCTACAAGGTGTATGATATTGCATGCAAGGTCTCCCTTACAGTTTTGGGAAGATCTTGTAGATATTGTTGTTTACTTAATAAACATAGGGCCTTCAAGTGCTTTGGATGGTGGGATCCAGAGGAGGTGTGTACAGGTAAAAGGGTAAACTACTCCTCATTTTTTAGAACTTTTGGCTGTGAATCATTTGTCCATATTGATAAAGAAAATAGAACAAAGCTTGAGGCTAAATCCAAGAAATGTACCTTTATTGGATACGGGGTTGATGATTTTGGTTATCACTTATGGGATTATTAAAATAAAAAAATCATTAGGAGTAGAGATGTGGTATTCAATTAAAAGGTCATGTATAAAGATCAGATGTAGGGAATGAAATGAGAAAAGGAAAACAAAGAGTATGCAATGCTTGATGAAATAAAAAAAAATGAAGTTCCAAAGCTGCCAAAAAAATAAAAAACAGAAGTAGGTACCTCAAACTCCTGCAAGTGTTAGAAGATCTACTAGGTCAAGTAGACCCCCTAAACGATGCTCTCCTTTACTAGATTATTTATTGATGACGGACTCTGGTGAACCAAAATGTTATGAAGAAGCAATGGAGGTGGAAACTAGAAAGAAGTGGAAGCAAGGCATGAATGAGGATATGGATTCATTGGTAAGAAACCAGACTTAGGATTTGGTTTAATTTCCTGCAGGTAAAAGAGCATTTCATAATAAATGGGTTTACAAGTTGAAGGAAGAAGATAGAGGAACGAGGTGGTACAAGACCATACTTGTTGTAAAGGGGTTTGCACAAAATAAAGGTATAGATTTTGATGAAATATTTTCTCATGTTGTTAAAATGACTTCAATTACGACTATTTCAACTCTAGTGGTGGAAAAAGATTTGCATCTTGAACAATTAGATGTAAAAACAAAATTTCTCCATGGGGATTTGGAGGAAGATATTTATGCAGCATCCACAGGGGTCTAAGGTCAAAGGGAAGGAGAATTTAGTGTGCAGGTTGAAGAAGAGCTTGCATGTCCTTAAGCAAGCTCCAAGGAAATGGTATTTGAAATTTGACAAGTTTATGATAGAACAAGGTTATAGTAGATGCCATTCTAACCATTGTGTTTATTTCAAGAAGCTAGATAGTGGAAGAATAATTATCTTGTTATTGTATGTGGATGGCATGCTTGTTACAAGGTCTAACATGCATGATATAAATGTGCTCAAAAGGAAATTAGTTGATTCATTTGTGATGAAGGATTTGGGTATTGCAAAGATGAAGGATTTGGGTGTTGCAAAGCAAATCCTTGGTATGCGAATAACAAGAGACAGGAAAAATCACAAATTGGCATTCTCTTAGGGTGAGTACATAGAAAAGTTGTTGGAGAGGTTTAGAATGCAAGAAGCAAAATCGATTAGTACACGTTTGGCCATCCATTTCAAAATAAGTAAGGAGATGTGTCCCAAAACATAATAGGAGATGGAATAAATGTCCAAGGTTCCCTATTCATTAGCAGTTGGCAGCTCGATGTATACCATAGTGTGCCAAGAACAGATATTGCACATGCAGTGGGAGTTGTGAGCAAGTTTATGAAAAATACAGGTAAAGAGCATTGGAAGGCAGTAAAGTGGATTCTCAAGTATTTTAGAGGTACTTCTACTCATGCATTATGTTTTGGAAGTTCAGGAAATGCTCTATAGAGATATGCTGATGTAGATATCGAAGGTGATAAAGATAGCAGGAAGAGCACCACAGGGTATGTATTTACTGTAGGGGAAACAACAGTAAGTTGGATTTCGAAACTGCAAAAGGTTGTTTCACTTTAAACAATGGAATCAAACTATGTTGCTGCTATAGAGGTTAGTAAAGAGATGATTTGAATACATAGGTTCATGGAGGAATTGGGTAAGAAGCAAGAGAATAGAAGGTTGTACAATGACAACCATAGAACCATCCATATGGAAAAGAACTTAGCTTTCCATTCTAAGACTAAACATATACAACTCAATTACCATTCCATACGATATGTTTTGGAATATCAACTATTGAAGTTGGAAAAGATACATACTATCCAGAATCCTGCATACATGTTGAAAAAGGTAGTAACCAGAGAGAAATTGAGTTCCTACTCAGTTTCAATTGGCCTTCAAGCATGAAGGTGAATATGAAAATTTTTCCAGGTCCAAGTTTTGGAGCATAGTCTAGCAGATGCAGTAGTAGTGGATTTTATATGATCAGTCTCCAAGTGGGAGATTGTTAGTTGTGGAGTATGATCTTCCTTGATTTAGAGGTCGTGTTTCAACTATGTCTGGATCCTATCCCATATGGGGTGCTGTGGGGGGGATTCTCCCCACACTATAGTCGCCATGGGAGGTCTAGTGGGGGGGATGACTAATTTTGGGATCCCCTCTAGTGCGGATTTAGGGGAAATGCCCCCGTAGCGAAAATTTCAGAAACAAATGTCTTGTAAAATGTTATAATTTCATAGTCATGACTTGGTCAATAATGGGTGATTTATGGGCCCATGGTACTGGGTATCCCATGTTATTTTCCCATGGCAATCCCTCTTTAAAAGGAAGGCATTGTAATACGGTTTTGTATTTGTAGTATTGTAAAGATACATGTGATTGTTTGTGAGAGAAAAAGGAAGTTGCAGCACATGTGTTGTAGTTTGTATCCCTTCAACCTGTTGAATGGTATAATAAAAGGACAAGCAATTTCTCCATGGGCGTATTCCATATTGGGTGAACCACGTATATTGATGTATCTCTTGTATTGTGTTTATGGGTTTTATTTATACATCTTGTTTTATCCTATTGTTCTATTATCCTATTTTTCTAACATTCCAATGGTTATCGACACTTATAGAGACCCACCAAGCATTAATAAATGGACCTAGAAAATGTTTCTAATGCAAAATGGAGTACAATATACAAGAATCATACTAAAGAAAAGGGTGCCTTCAACTCCATACCCAATCCCCTTACAAGGGACTTGTCATATCAACATTTATCTTGAAAATATCTCCAAAAGAGTGGGTTGATCTGAGGAAGACAATACAAAATCATGAGCCACTAAATGCACTTATTTCTAAGTGTGAGAAGAGGAAGCCCATAAGTCTCTCTTCTTCCTATTTAATATCCTTATTTAAAAGTGAAAAAGGTTAAAAATACAAGTTTAATCTAGCTTCCAACACCATATCCCGCCATTTGCTAATGAACCCCCTCCAAGATGCCTACATACTCTTGAGAGGCCTTGCAACCTAGAAATTATGAGGTTCAAATACATAAACCAAATAGACCCTTGACTTCAAAACCAAGGAGATGAATTCTCCAAGCATCTAACCACTCGTTTAGCAGCCAAAATGTAACTCTGAGTAGCAACATAAATTATATCCATGCCACCCTCATCCTTGGGAATAATGTAGACATCCCAAGGAACCATTGGAAGACCTCGAGCCCCTCAAATATCTTCTCCAAGTGATGAAACTGGGATTTTCCGGGGAGCCAACAAGCCACATGATGACCACTAATAATACCAAAACATATGTTGCAATTTCTCAAGGAATCTCACATATCAACAAGAGAGAAGTTGAGACAAAAATGAAGACAAGAAGGTTGATCAATACGGTCACTAATAATAGCCTAGAGGAATTTCTATAGAAATTTATTTATAAGTAGGAAACTTATACAATCAAATATGAGTATTACATATTAATGTGTGGAAATCTCCATTTGTCTCTAAAAAATTCCATTTCCTTTTGTATTATTCTATGTATTTGACATGCCATATGAGCAGTGCATTAACACGAAATGATTTTATACATTGTAATACCCCAATTTTGACCCTTGGTTTATAATGCAAGACAAATAATGTGTGTGTTTAAAGATAACTTACCTAGAAGCTAAACATATGTGGTTTATTTTTTAAGCATGACTTGATATAATAACTATCCACTAGGAAGGTAAAAATTCCATAGTGTATTTTGGTTTCTATGTAGGTACATTATGAATATAATATTAAAACTACTAAAAGGATACAAGTGAGCATAAGGGGATATGATTCCATGAGAGGGTAATAAAGGAGGAGAAGTAGAATTAATATAATTTATTTTTCCTTGATCTTATGCTTAGCTTCTTAATTTTACCTTATGCCTAATTAAGTCTTGTCATATTTGGAATGATACATGTTATCCTTGTGTGGGCATGCGATATTAGTTTGTTCCAAATGACTAATCTATGTTTTTAGACATCTAAAATTATTATTTAGGGATTGTTCCTAAGTTTTCCTTTCATTTAGGACTCCATACCTCCTTTTCTTACAACACTATTCCAAAATGATCCATACTTGTGTCAAAACCAAGATCAAAGTTACCTGTGAATTATAGAGGAAGAATCAACAATTGTTGGCAATTGGAAACCCATAATTACCAACATAATTATTTATGTTCTTTACATTGCAGAACTAGAGGAAAATAGGACATCATCACGGATTTCCTTGAGAAGAAAATTGCTTTCATTGGGTTGTGAAGGAATGTGAGTTGGGAGTGTGGTTGGTTAGAAATGGATTGTTGTAAATTATAGTGGCATATTCCTTGTCTAATCAATATAGTTTGAGCTTTATGAGATAGTTTAGAAACAACCTATAGGATTTATCACTTGTGGTATCATATCCCTAGGTCAAAGCTGGCTTTTGCAATAATGTGCCTACAGTGGAGTAGAAAAGTGCTCCTTTTCAACTAGTTGGATATGAATCTTAGAGAATATAAGTGATACTCTAGTTTCCTATAATTATCTATTAGTATTGATGTTTGGATTTTTTCTTGTTATTCATTTCCTTTTATGATTTATAATGATTCCCAAGTTGAATTCTATTGTTGAATGGGCATGAGTTTATATCCCTACATTCATCTTTAGGAACACACGTGTTAAATTATCTGTGTAATGAATTTAATTGTTAAGATAACATGAAGCATGTGTATTTGAATGAAAATTATCTTTACGTGTTGATATGTAGTATAGAATGAGCATGCATCTCTTTGTTTTTATGATAATGTGGTTGTTAAATGGGCATGAGTTTACATCCCTACATTCATCTTTAGGAACACACGTGTTAAATTATCTGTGTAATGAATTTAATTGTTAAGATAACATGAAGCATGTGTATTTGAATGAAAATTATCTTTACGTGTTGATATGTAGTATGGAATGAGCATGCATCTCTTTGTTTTTATGATAATGTGGTTGTTAAATTATCTTTGTAATGAATTTAATTGTTAATAGAACATGGAGTATGTGTATTTGAATTAAAATTATCTTTACGTGTTGATATGTAATATAGAATGAGCATGCATCTCTTTGTTTTTATCATAATGTGGTTGTATGTAAAATCGTCTTGATGTTGCATAAACTTTTACATATGCATTAGTAATTTATATTATTTCCTTTTCAAGTTAGTTTAATGGGTTGTTTTAATTATATATCAATTAGATACGAAGGAATAAATTTGGATTTGGTGCCTTGAGTGTCGAGGGAAGTAGCTCCAAGAAAACTGCATAATTATATAAGAGCCTAACTTATAGCATTGGGTTGTCATGGGCATAAAATATGAGTTATAAGATGGAATTCATAGTCACACATGTCAATTACTCGACAAAAATCTTCAACAAGGATTGGGGACAAATTCCACAAGCACTCAAAGTTATGACCTAAAGGATTTATCACTTTGTTGGGGTAATACTATAGCCTATGGATAGGTGAGAGAAAATAATTTAATATTGATTTAAGGGGTCTCAAATTCTAATTCCATGGAGGATACAAATTCATGGTTCTAGTAGGGGAAATGATTTTCCAAGATCCGAGGTTGGGTTAGAATAAATGAAATGGTAAGTATTAGTTTCCAAGTTCTATTAATGGAAGGATTAGTAGCTGAGTACTCACTATTTCACACTATTAAGGAATTTGGGAAACCATTGAATGAATATGTGACTTATGTTACATAAGGAGGGTGGACTATGATTGGTTTTAGAATGGAAAAGAAGGAAGACTTGTTCAATGATTTGTATTTCATTGGAATGATTTGGGGTGAATCCATGAAGATGGATAACACATTTTGGCCAAAAGTGATGGTGAAAATTCAATCTTTTACTCATTCATTAAATTGAAGATCTCAAAACTCATGTATCGCTTGTGAATTTCAACACGCAACAAAAGAACAAATTGTAGGGAATTATGTTGTATTTCCACTTATATTTTTTTTAAATAATAATATTATTTAATATGTAAAAATTGCATTTAATGATATGTTTGTTTTTGTAAACCTTAGGAAATTTTTTAAGTTGCTTTTGTGCATATAAAATAATTTAGTGATAAATGCATAATTTTTGAAAAAAAAATGAACATAATCTACACAAAATGCACTGGGGTGCAATTTTTTTAAATTTATGATGGAAGTTTTTTTTTTTTTTTTCAAAATTGACTGTTGAAAATTTTAATTGCATTTTGCACACATGTGTGTACATGCAAACTTGTTTTCACTGGATAAAAAAATTGAAAAACAAAAATACCCTTTTGAAGAGCACGTGTTGGTTTGGGCCATATATATTTTTTGAAATTTTTTGGTTGTGGACTTTTTATATTGCTGATTTTTCTTTGTTGATTATAAGTTGTGGACATGTTTTTGTAAGTGTAAATTTCAAAAGAAAAAAATATCATATGAACTCAGAAACATGTAAATTATATGCAATGGATAGATGATTCATTGACAAATCCATTGGTATGAAGTCCGCCATCTAAGGTGCACCCCCGGTCAGGACTTATGTTAGGAAAAAAGAGCAGTAAAAATAAACTTTACAAAAATGGGATAAAAGCCTATTTTAAAGCCCTCAATCGAGCTTTAGTTCAATCAATGTTTTTAAAAACCTCAATCGAGCATTTGTGCGCACTTTGAAAATACCTCGATAGAGGGTTGATGTGTAGTTAAGCGGGAGCTTGATCGGGATATTAGCTCAATCAATATTTTAAGATCAAGCTTAATAGCTCAACCAAGATGTTGTTCACCAACTTTTCCATTGATTTTTCCTTTATTTTTCCCTCTAACCATACCCATGAATCAAATGGCACACATAGGAGACAGAGCTATTCAATAAAATTATGCCACGCACTCATGTGTCCCACATAAGGGACACCAAAACCACTACCTTGATCCCCTTACCCCTATATGACTAAACCCTTGTAACTTCAAACACCTTTAGTTAACCCATTACTCCTAAACCCCCTAACACATAACCCTCTAACCCCAAATCATTGTGTAACAAACATATGTACTCAACACACTGAAGCAACCAACCCAACTAAGTGTTGGTCACCCACAAAAGCATTGCAACCTTTTCTATGATGGCGATTATCACTTAATAAACATAAACTATGTGCATAGATTATGCACCCATTTTATGCACATAGGAAACACACCTAAGTGTTAATAGAAAACTAAACTAACACCTTTATCCCTAACACTACCCCCCATAACATCAACCCCCTTTATAGCTCACATACTACCCTTGAACCCCATCACTCCCCTAACCCTTAATCCACACAAGCATTTAATGCACATAGAAACCTAATGCACTTAAGAGACAGACATAATTAATTAACTCAACTAACTTACACAAATAAGCAACTAATCAAACTAACCAAGACATAAACCCATAGCCCAAATAAGAATTGGATTAACATATTAAGGGTCAAATATAGGAAACACATGTATGTGATATACAATGCACATATGGGGCTAACATAAGTGATCTAATCTACTACACTAAACCCCTAACCCTTAAACAATCAATTCCCCTAACCTCAACCACTTTATATCTAATGCACTATCCTTGGATCCCTTGATACTTAAGCAACACACTTATGTCACCCACATAAGTGACACGCATATGTTACCCACGTAAGCAAGTGTAACCCACTACCTTCATATACTTGAACCACCCAAAAATCACTAATCTTTGTAACCTTTACCCTTTATAGCTCACCCACTATCCTCAAACCCCTTTGTAGTCAGGGTTGCTAATTTTTTTTTCCAGCTTACTTTGCAAATTGTTAAGTGCAAATGACATATCATATGGCCAAAAATTGATCTCAATTTGCAGTCTAAGAGTTCATTGAAGAACAATAATATTATATGCCTAACATGGGATGAATCCTTGGTCTCAATCTGGAGTCTAAGAGTCCATTGAAGAACAATAATATTATGTGTCTATGAATCATTTCCCAAACAAGGGGAGTTGTAATTGTAATTGTTGATTGTAAATTGTGTCTCTAATAGTTATTGTTAATTGTAACCAACATCATGAATTGTAATTCCCTATTGTAAAATTAGTAATTTGTAAATCTAATTGTCATTTTCTTAAATTCTAATTGTACAATCATGAGTTGGCATTGTGAAATTGTATTGAAATATTACAATGTAACTTGTAAATTGTAACTCACATCTTGAATTGTAAATAACAAATGAATATAAGATCAATAACATTATAAACATTGAACATGAGCATAAAATAAACCTGTAACTTCTAAAAGTAAAATTGTAAATTGTATAATCGATGACATAAACATGAACATAAATAACGTACACTTATAGACATAAATATAATATAAAGTTAACATACATGTGCATAAATATACTTATTAAAGATAAATAACATGTATACGCATGCACATAGACATAAGCATAAGATAAATAACTCATGTCGACTTAAACATAAGGCATCATATAACCATGAAGAAAAAATATGATATGAAATAATCCATCAAGTTTATAAAAAAATACAAGTATAAATATATACGTTTGACAATCCTCTATAATGGTTGCACCAACTTCTGCTTGAGTTGTTATGACAAGTGAATCAATTTTAATTCAGTGTTAAAGAATTTAACAAACAAGCATAAAGTAAGCATGATGCTGGGATGGAAGTGCTAATTGTAATAAAGTAAATGCTAACCTAATTAATATGAAGAAAAAATATGAATCAAAAGATTATATGGATGCAACTTGAATGATATGAATGAAAAGATGGAATGTGCACCTTATTTTCATAATATAAAAAAAGAAATCCATTATAATTTAATTTAATTATGGTATAACAAACATGTTTTCAAGGTTATAATATAAATGTTATTATATTATTAGTTTTTCTAATTTAGTGGACATAACAAGAAATATACCTTTTATATACAGAAAAATATTTGCATTACAATTGACCAAAAAACCAATTGCAAAAATTAACTCATTTTCAAATACATATTTGTAATGAAGTTCCCAACGAATGAACATTGATGAAAGTCTCAAATGGTGCCAAATACTCACCACATAATCATAAATGATAGATTAGGAGTCTCAGAATAAAATTTCCCTCCACTGCAAATGTCCCTAAAGAATGTTTTCTATTTACGATCGAACATGTTCATGACAAGACCTTATGAAAGAGCATTTCCATAAAATATGATTCATCATTTATGCATGTGGACAAGAGAGGAAAATACCATAAAAAAGGCCTCTCTTATCCAAGATAGCCTTAGAAGGAAGACCCTCATAAATTACCAACCAAGAAAACAACTGGAGTTTATAGGAAATACGCATTGACTAGACACCATTCAACCTATGAATATAATTATTCTCGATACTTATAGAGACCCACCAAGCATTAAGAATTAGACCTCAAAATTTTTTATGATGCAAAATGGAGTACAATATAGAAGAAACATATTGAAGAAAAAGGTACCTGCAACTCCACACACAATCCCTTTAGAAGGGACTTGTCATATCAATGTTTATCTTGAAACGATATTCCTAACAGATGATCCCAATTATCTCCAAAAGAGTGTGTCGATATGAGGAAGACAATTCAAAACCATGAACCTCTAAATGCACTTCTTTCTAAGAGTGAGAAGAGGCATCCCATAAATCCCTCTTCTTCCTATTTAATATCCTTATTTAAAAGTGAAAAAGGTTAGAGATACAAGTGTAATCTAGATTTCAACACCATATCACACCCAACTCTGCTTCCAAGTGTTTTCTTATTAACCTCGTCCAAGATGCCTAAATACTCTTGAGAGGCCTTGAAAACTAGAAATTATGACGTTAAAATACATAAACCAAACAAACCCTTGACTTCAAAACCAAGGAGATGAAGCCTCCAAGCATCTAACCTCCCATTTAGCAGCCAAAATGTAACCTTGAGTAGAAAAATAAATCATATCAAGGACATCCTCATCCTTGGTCATGAAGTAAAAATCCAAGGAACCATTGGAAGACCTCAAGCCCCTCAAATATATTCTCCAAGTGATGAATTTGTATTTGTTGGGGATCCAAGAAGACACATGATCACCACTAATAATACCAAAACATATGTTGCAATCTCTCGAGCAATATCACATAGAAATGAGAGAGAAGTTAAGACCAAATGGAAGCCAAGAAAGTTAATCATCAAGAAAGAATAACTAGTATGGTCAGTGATAATAAATTAGAGGCATTTGTCATGTCCCCAATTTTGGCTCATCCAGTACCATGGGTGAAAGGGGACAAGATCAACCCCTAAGGGAAGTAAAAGGTATTAATTCTATTTGCTTAGAATTAATTTTAGCCTAAGTCTCACAAATTGGCAAATTTATTTATTAAAAGTAATTTTGATAAATAAAATTAATGGATAATGAACAAGTGGGACAAGAGGGCACCCATGTGGAAGATGTTGCCAAAAATGGAGTAGGGTGTATTTTTGGAGGCAATTATTCCACAGGAGTTAATTAATCATTAATTAATTAATTAAATTATGAAGTTGGAATTAATTCTGAGTTGTATTATCTTTTATTAATATTTTATTTGTTATGCTGAATAAATGGAGAAATTGGCTCATCAATTTGAATTAGTGGATAAGGTTGGAGGAATTACTTGGAGTAGAATTCAAGTAAGCACTAGAGTCTAAAAATGTTGCCAAAAATGAGAAAAGAGCAATATTTCAGGAAAAGCAACATAAATCCAGAAAGTAGGAAAGTGTGAAAAGAAGGAAAGTCAGAAAAAAAAAAAAGGAAAAAAGAAGGAAATCCAAAGCAAAGCAAGCAAGCAAAGCAAGGAAAGTATGTTCACTCATGGGTGACCTATTCTCACAGGTCACCAAGCTAAGTAACTTGCTCAATAGGTCAACATGAATTCTATTTAAGAAGGTTTCCAACTTCATTCAAGAATTTTTTTATCATTGTTATAATTTGTGCATGAGAGCTTTGAGCCCTCTAGTTGAGTGATGTGCCTCAACAAGTTTTCTTGGGAGATGTGCCCCAAGGCCCTATGAGTTTCCTATGAGTGTTATGCAGGTCCAACAATCAATATTACAGCCAGTAACATTCAGTTCAGATCAGCCTTGAAGATTTAATGTCAGATTGAAGAGGAGGCTACCATTGGAGGAGATTTGCAGCTAGATTTGGTGGAGGAACACTAGTGGAAGAAGATAATTATGGAGAGATGTTCTTAGGACGTCCAGTGAAGTCTATCAGCTGAAGTTTGCAGATATTAGATGCTTCTATATTTGAGAAATCAAATATCAGATCAAATCTCTACTCTTCTCCTACTCTTACTTCTCCCACAACCAGTTTTGGAGTTGATTTCCCTAAAGGAGAGAACCAGTTAATGATGACGCCCATTGAAGACATAATGGATAATGAACAAGTGGGCCAAGAGGGCATCCATGTGGAAGATGTTGCAAAAAACGGAGTAGGGTGTATTTTTGGAGGCAATTATACCATAGGAGTTAATTAATTAGCTGAAACCCCACATGGGGTTTCAGCTAGGAGACCCCCCACAACGTGCCTCAAAGACCCGAAAGTGGTGCCAATGGGCCATCTCCAGATATAGGGTTTTGCTCAGTGATGGTCATTGAGGAACACTTCGGGAATTTGCTCCGGGGCCACGAAACCCAAACCGGCAAGCGGACTTGGATTTCGTCGGCTCCCACAGGTCTACATGGCCATTGTGGACCTGTCCATGGTGGCCATGCACACACGGTGGCCTCCAGACGAGAAATGCACCCCTTTAGCAAATTTGGAATGGATCACTTAGCAAAACCCTATCTCCAGAGATGGCCCATTAGCACCACTTCCCAGTCTTTGAGGGACGTTGTGGGGGGTCCCCTAGATGAAAACTGTCGTCTCGGACCCACTAGAATCGACAGATTCACGAACCGAGCCACATTTCGGGTGCTATAGGAATTCTAGTCGGGAACCCCCGGGTCGTTCAGGGACACTTGGAGGATTTGCCCCAGGGCCACAGAACCCAAACCAGTGAGCGGAATTGGATTCTGTCACCTCCCACAAGTCCACATGGCCATTGTAGATCTATCCATGGTGGCCACGCATGCCTGGGGGCCTCCAGACGAGAAATGCCCCCCTTGAGCAAATTTGGAATTGCCCTCACTAAGCAAAACCCTAGCTCTAGAGATGGCTCATTGGCACCGCTTCCAGGTCTTCGGGGGATGATGTGGAGGGAACCCTAGCTAAAACCCAGTGTCTCGGACCCACCGGAATCAACAAATTCACGAACCGAGCCATGGTTCGGGTTCTACAAGCATTCTAGTTGGGCACCCCGAGGTCGTTCAGGGACACTTGGAGGATTTTCCCTGGGGCCTAAAAACCCAATTTGGAGAGCGGAATTGGATTCTATCACCTCCCACTGGTCCATGTGGCCATTGTGGACCTGTCCACGATGGCCACGCACGCCCAAGGGCCTCCGGACGAGAAATGCCCCCCTTTAGAAAATTTGGAATGGCCCTCACTGAGCAAGACCCTAGTTCCGGAGATGTGTTAAGAACCTGCAATAATTAATTAATGAAAAGACACGAAATAGCAAAAATAACATAACTCATAATCACTTTTATATTGATCGCAGACCACTTCGAGGGGGCAACCTCCTTTGAGCAAGCTCAATAAAAATAACTTCACGGTACCTTCATTGGTCTCAACACAAACTTATATACAAAATCTAGGCGCCAATACCATGGGTCAATACCATGTGTCAATACAAACCATGGGCCAATACAAAATATGGATCAACAATTCCTACGGGATGACTTACAAAGCATATGCGTCCAACAACAATAATACAAACTATGGATCAACAAATACTACAGGACGACTTACAAAGCATATGCGTCCAACAACAATATACTAACAAAGTAAATAGAAGGGTTGACATGGGTTCCTAAAATCCCCTCTCCCTTAGAAAAAGCTTTTTCCTCAAAGCTTTAGATGTGGAAATTGATGCAGAATCTAAAGAAGTGGTTCCCGTGTAGCATCCTCGGGTTACATTCCGGCCCACTGACGCCTTTTGAGTTTCAAGTAGGATTTCTTGGAAGGCTGTAGATGAAGTACGGCCATATCAGTTGCATGAAAAGTGCGCTCAAAACGGTGTTGATAGGCTTGTTGTTTCAGTCAAATTCTTGCCATGTGAATATTTTCCTGCAGAATGAGAAGAATCTGATCATGGTTGCGAAGAACCGAGTCAATTTCCTGAACTGGGGAGACATTGAGCGTGTATGGAAGACGAACTGGCGGTGCCTGTCCATAAACTGCTTCATATGGTGTCCTTTTAGATGTTGTATTGTACCACTGGAGTGCTTCTAGGAAATCCATAGAAATAGTTGTCCACATCTGTGTAGGGATGGGAAAGGGTTCAAGCAGTCCCAAAAGGAGTGTCGTTTCACCCTTGTTGACCTGGCAAGTATCACCCTCAACCACCATCTGGTGAATTTTCATTTTTAGACCCTGCCAAAAGAAGTTACATTGTTCCCAGTCATAGGTTTTGAGGAACCCAGAGTGCCCTGCCGATGAAGAAGCATGGAATTCATAGAAGATATAGCCCTGTTGAACAGATTGAAACCAATTTGGAACAAGCAGAGAAATAGTTGTAAGAGAAACTGGGTCATCAAATTGGCAAGAAGGAGCATCTACCACCATATTATCCTTACTCTTCTTGTAAGTGATCGCATAGTCATAACCCATGAGTTGGATAACCCATTTCCGATGTGCTGGTGAGGAGACCCGTTGTTCTAGACTCTGGAGATTAGTCTTGATGCAGATATAATCCCCTAATAGGTATGGCTACCACTTTTGTACTGCATGCAAAATAGCCATCATTTCCCGCTAAGATGTAGATGCGGCTAAATTCTTACCAGAAAGGTCTCTTGAAGGCGATAAGCCCACTGGTTCAGCAAGGACACCTGCATATCTATCCAAGGAAGTAGGGGAGACCGTTGATGGGTGCATCTAAATGGAATGGAGTTGAGAGCGATGACACCATGTGAATTCTTCTTAAGGATCTTTTCCAGGTGATGTGAACTGATGATGTGGAGAGACCCTTGTTGTAAGCCCTTAAATTTGTGTTGTTTCCCATTGACTAAAACCTGCATCCAAAGTTCAACAAAATCCCATAAAATGGGGCCAAGTGTGCGTAACCATTGAACGCCCAAAACCACATCACATCCTCCTAGGGACAAGGAAAACATGTCAGAGCACAGGTTATAATCTTCCAGAGAGATACGCACATTGTGACACTTCCCCTTGCAAGATAAGGTGCCCCCATTGGCAACCATGACTTCAAAGTTGGAGCAAGGATGGACAAAAAAATCAACATTTTTGGTGATCCAAGGTTCAATGAAGTTATGAGTGCTACTAGAATGAATGAGTATTGTAAGAGGAAGCTTCTTGAAGTAACCCCTGACCCGCATTCTTTGGGGGGTGGTGACGCCGAATAAAGCATGGAGAGATATCTCTGGTTGTTCATCCTGATATGGGGGGTCAATATGCGGCTCCTGAATGTCGACCTGATCATCCATTGTATCTGGAGTTTCTTCACCAATTGTAGAGGTAGGCGGAGAATCCATATCCAAGAGATAAGCTTTTGTTGAACACATCTATGTCTGCAAGTGAATCTCTCATCACAATTATAACAAATCCCTTTCTCTCTGCGTGCCTGCATCTCTGTTTCAGAGAAATGCTTGATAAGAGTTGGTCGAGGAGTTGACGGGATGGGAGGTCGTTGAGAACCCATATTTCGAAAGGAAACAAAAGTGGGTTTGGAGTGTTGTTGGGCTGCAATCTTGTCTTTTGCCAACTTAGCCAACCCTAGGAATTCCATCATTGTGTTGGGACAGAACATTTTAACCTCCGACCGGATTTCATCCTTAAGACCACTGATAAAACAACTCCTGTAGAATTCATCAGAAAATCATTTTGTGTGATTGGCTAGTTTCTCAAATTCTATCTAATACTCTCTCACAATGCCACTTTGACGAATTTTAGTGAGTGCTCCGGTGAAGTCATCAAAAGCACTAGTACCAAATCGTTGCAAAAGGAGTTGGAAAAAATCTATCCATTTTGGCTCGTCATGAACCTTGATGTACCAACGGTACCATTAAAGGGATTCTTGTTCCAAATGAAAGGATGCAAGTGGAACTTTTTGGACATCAAAAGTATTATGCAGACTAAAATACTGTTCTACACGATAGATCCATGCAATCGGATCAGTACCATTGAAGCGAGGAAATTCAAGCTTCAAACCACAGAAAGTGTTGGAAGAAGAGAACCCATTGGCTACAGAAGATTCTTGTTGTCGATTATTCTTCATGGCTGAATGTTGAAGATGGAGAATGAGAAATTTTTCATCTAGATCTTGGAGTTTTGTTTGGATGGCTGCAAGTTCTTCCTCCATGGTTTTTGCTCCTGCGCGGGTGACAACCATAACCAGGAGTTTTTTTATTGTTTCTTGGAATGGATAGAAAAACAAAAACAAAATCTTATTTAGTAAAGGGAAATTTGGATTTGGGAAAAACTTGCATGGGAAATTGGGGTTTGAATAGGTTTTGGACACTTTGTGATGGACAAGGAAGCAAAAAATGGGGATTTCAGAAGCGGGGTGAAAGAATGAGAAAATTTGTCAAAGAGGGACAAAGAAGCAGAATTAGGGAATGAACACAGTGGAAAAATTTGGAGGCGAGTGGGTGAAAATTGAAGAATTTATGGGATAGCGTCCTCAGGAATGAAATATGCAGAATGGGATTGCAAGGGTTTCCGGGAAGTTTCAAGGGAAACAGACTTAAACCAAGGGAGATATGGCGAAAAAATGGATTTTTTTTTCTAGGAATGGATCTGCAATGGTGCGGAAGGGATCAGAAATAGATAGATCTGCAACGGTGCAGAAGGGATCGGTAACAGATGGATCTGAAACGACACCGAATGGATAAAAAATGGCTGGATCTAAAATGGCTTTCAAAATAGATTTGAAACAACTATATTTGGAACGACTCTCAGAATGGATCTGAACGGCTGGATCTGAAACGGCTCAAAAGTGATCGGCAACAGTTCAACTGAAAATAGATATGGACCCCATGTATGTGCGGCTTCCTATTGGTTTAGGGGATTCACTCGGCCACCAATGCTATCAGACAGTTTGTGTATTGGGGCAGTACCCCTCACTCCACGGCTTAGGTAAAACTGATAACCACTTTGCCACAAACGACAGCTCTTGGTTTACCTCACGGGTGGGAACTAGTCAATCAGGTAGGGGTCGTTGCCCTTTTCGCTGGAAGGTCCTCTCAATGGGCCAGCTACTTTAGGGTTCCTGTGGTACTCCTTACAATGAGTTTTAGGGATTATGCCCAAGTACTTCCCACAGTTAAGCGGATAGGGATTATTCCCAGATCCGAAGCTACGATAGATGCGAAAAAAAATTGGTAGAAATTTCACCCAGCGAGCCCAAAAAGTGCTCCAATACCAAATGTGAAGAACCTGCAATAATTAATTAATGAAAAAACACGAAATAGTAGAAATAACATAACTCAAAATCACTTTTATATTGATCGTAGGCCACTTCAAGGGGCAACCTCCTTTGAGCAAGCTCAATACAAATAACTTCACTGTACCTTCATTGGTATATACTAAGTCTAGGCGCCAATACCATGTGTCAATACAAACCATGGGCCAATACAAAATATGGATCAACCATTACTATGGGACGAATTACAAAGCATATGCGTCCAACAACAATAATAAAAACTATGGATCAACAAATACTACGAGACAACTTACAAAGCATATGCGTCCAACAACAATATACTAACAAAGTAAATAGAAGGGTTGACATGGGTTCCTAACAAGATGGCTCGTTGTCACTGCTTCCGAGTCTTCGGGGGACGATGTGGGGGGGGGGGCCTAGCTCAAACCCGTCGTCCCAGACCCACCGGAATCAAGGGATTCATGAACTAAGCCACGGTTTGGGCTACGGGCATTCTAGTCGGGCACCTCGGGGCCGTTCAAGGACATTTGGAGGATTTGCCCCGGGGCCGTTCAAGGACATTTGGAGGATTTGCCCCGGGGCCACAAAACCCAAACCGGTGAGTGGAACTGGATTTTGTTACATCCCACAGGTCCATCATTATGGACCTGTCCACGGTGGCCATGCACACCCGAGGGCCTTCGGATGAGAAATGGCCCCCTTGAGCAAATTTGGAATTGCCCTCACTGAGCAAAACCCTAGCTCTGGAGATGGCTTGTTGGAACTGCTTCTGGGTCTTCGAGGGATGTTGTGAGGGGGGACCTAGCTAAAACCTGACGTCCCGCACCCACTGAAATCGACGGATTCGAGAACTGAGCCACGGTTCAGGTACTACGAGCATTCTAGTCAGCCACCCCGGGGTCGTTCAGGGATACTTGGAGGATTTGCCCCGAGGCCACGGAACCCAAACCGGGGATCGGAAGTGGATTATGTCACCTCCCACAGGTCCACGTGGCCATTGTGGGATGTCTGTGGTGGCCATGCACACCCGGGGGCCTCCGGACGAGAAATTCCCCCCTTGAGCAAATTTGGAATGGCCCTCACTAAGAAAAACCCTAGCTCCGGAGATGGCTCGTTGGCACCATTTTTGGGTCTTCGGGGGATGCTATGGGGGGTCCCCTAGCTGAAACCCGGAATCTTGGACCCACCAGAACCGATGGATTCATGAACCGAGCCACTATTTGGCTGCTACAGGGATTCTAGTCGGGCACCCCAGGGCCATTCAGGGACACCTTGGCCCAATTACTCGTGGATGCAAGCTGGAGAAACTTCAGAGAGCCTCGTACCCTAATGATGTTGCCACCTCCATCTACTAGGGGAATATTCTTGCAAAGACTAGTAAGCTCTTCGGGCCAAACGTAGTTATTTGCAGATGAATAGTGCAAAAAATGTGCAATGGTGATAACAAGTTTACTGTCTGTTGAGTCTAATACTACATCCAGGAGCCGCTCAACAAACTTTGAGATAGAAAGATCTGTAATTTTAAGATATTGATTCAACCACTCATACATTTTCTCACCTTCTCAAGGATATAAATTTATAATTTCCTTTTGGGTAGATTCAAGCATTCTCGAGGATCTAAATTTATAATTTCCTTCTGGGTAGATTCAGGAATGGAATAATATTTTGCGGCACTTCCAAGCTCCCCAGACCATTTGGTCAGCCACAATATGTGCAACTCCTTTGACGAAAGATAAATTCTGGTGTGGACGGCAGCATTTGATACACTAGCCAAATCAATGTTGTTAGAAGAACTTACATATATCAACAAAGGAGCGTTTTGTGGGTGACTTGAAAATCCCTTCCAATTTTCAGCAATAAAACAAAGAAGTTCAATGTACAGATTTTCAAGCAAGCTTGTCAACCAATCAGACAACCGAATACAAGGAGATAACCATGCCCGAAAAATTCAAGCTATTATAAAGCTCTTGTTTATCAAGATAAGGATGGACTATGTGTGCATTACGATGTGTGCATTACGAGGAATATGAAAGGGAAGGTACCTATAGACCCAAGTTTTCGATGATAGAGGTGAATTACTACTTACCAGAGCACGAAATGATGAACAAAGGGCTAATGGAACACAACAAAGGATTCCCTGGTTCCACTTGTTATTGAAAATGATACTTTCTCTTGACGAAACCAGTAAAAAATATGCCTGTATTATAAATGGAAATCCTGTTACAATCTTCGTTGGAAGAAAAGCTTAGATACCTACAACCGCCATATTTCCTTCTGTAAGATGCTCTCCCATCGGAAAAGCTAATGTAACAGCCCATTTCCCAACGTATTTCCATGGGAAACCACTACCTCGACATGTAATAATCATATTGTTTTGTCGAAAATTGATCTTCTTCTGCTAACAAATGCAAAATGAAGGATTCATTGTCATTGCTATGAGAAGTTCTAAGGTCAGTTTCTCATAAAATAGAGATTGTATAAATCCTGTTAAGATCGATATGTTCCAGCTCATGAACTTAGATATTCGTTATCTTAGATATAAACAAAAGAGCTTTAGGATGAATACTAGAGACCTGTTGCTTTACAGCTTCAACCTTCTCAGGACGTAGGGATATAAAACGACCCATAGAATGACGACCGTGGCTCAGATCGACAAACCATCAACTCCGTTGGATTCAGGACGTCGGGATAGTGCCAGGGGTGCCCCTCTCCTCTGGTCCAATGGCCCCAATGTCACCTTGTAGGTCCATCTTGGAAACTAAGGGTTTTTCTCAATGAGGGAGTGTGCAATTTTTGCACACGGGGGGCAACTTTGGAAGATAGTCCACCGAGCACTTATGGCTAGCGTCCCTTGCCGGAACCTACCTAGACACACCTACAGGACTCCCCGGAATCATGTTTTGCTGCACGGTTTGACTTCTATTCCCGCGGCAGGTATCCAACAGGTGTCCCTGAAGGCCTTTTGGATGCGAGAACGAGCCATAGAATGACGACCGTGGCTCCGATCGATGATCCATCGACTCCATTGGATTCAGGATGCCAGGATAGTGCCAAGGGTGCCCCTCGCCTCCGGTCCTATGGCACCGGTGTCACCTTGTAGGTCCATCTTGGAAACTAGGGTTTTGCTCACTGAGGGAGTGTGAAATTTTTGGACATGGGGGTCAACTTTGGAAGATCGTCCACCATTCACTTATGGCTAGTGTTCCCAGCCGGAACCTGCCTAGACACACCTGCAAGAATCCCTGAAACCAGGTTTCGCTACACGGTTTGACTTCTATGCCCCCGACAAGTATCCAGCAGGTGTACCTGAAGGCCTTTTGTATGCGAGATGGAACAAGCCATAGAATGACAACCGTGGCTCCGATCGACAAACCATTGACTCTGTTGTATAGGACACCGGGATAGTGCCAAGAGTGCCCCTCTCCTCCGGTCCCATGGCCCCGATGTCACCTTGTATGTCCATCTTGGAAACTAGGGTTTTGCTCAGTGAGGGAGTGTGCAATTTTTGCACACGGGGGTCAACTTTGGAAGATTGTCCACAGAGCACTTATGGCTAGCGTTCCCAGCCGGAACCTACTTAGACACACCTGCAGGACTCCCTAGAACTAGGTTTTTCTACATGGTTGGACTTCTATGCCCCCGACAGGTATCCAGTAGGTGTCCCTGAAGGCCTTTTGGATGCGAGATGGAACGAGCCATAGAATGACGACCGTGGCTCCGATCGATGAACCGTCGACTCTGTTGGATTCAGGACACCGGGATAGTGCCAGGGGTGCCCCTATCCTCCGGTCCCATGGCCGCAATTCCATATTGTATGTCCGTCTTGGAAACTAGGGTTTTGCTCAGTGAGAGAGTGTGCATTTTTTGCACACAGGGTTCAACTCTGCAAAATCGTCCACCAGGCACGTATGATGGTGATGATGATGAAGACGTTGATGATGATGGTGATGGTGATGGTGATGGTGATGGTGATGAAGATGATGACGATGGAGAAGATGATGATGATGGAGATGTTGATGAGGAACCTAGAGTTAGAGTTAGAGTTAGAGTTAGGATTTGGGTGAGGGTTGGGGATAGAGTTATAGAAGGAAATTGAATTAGGGTTAGAGTTAGAGTTAATGATGATGATGATGATGGTGGTGATGATGAAGACATTGACAGTGATGGTGATGGTGATGGTGATGATGAAGAAGATGGTTTAGTGCAAGGGTTTGGGTGAGGGTTAGGGCTAGAGTTATAGAAGGAAATTGAATTAGGTTTAGAGTTAGAGTTAACAATGATGATGAAGATGGTGATGATGCTAAAGACATGATGATGATGGTAATGGCAATGGTGATGGTGATGGTGATGGTGATGTCGATGATGAAGAAGAGGGCTTAGTGCTAGGGTTTGGGTGAGGGTTGGGGCTAGAGTTATTGAAGGAAATTGAATTAGGGTTAGATTTAGAGTTAATGATGATGATAAAGATGGTGGCGATGATGAAGACGTTGACGATGGTGGTGATGGTGATGGTGATGATGATGGAGATGTTGATGAGGATCCTAGAGATGATGTTGGTGATGATGATGACAAGTCCCTCTAAGTGGTTATCTATAGGAATAAAGCATCAATCTCCAACCATAAATGAGCATGTTTTAAAATATATTAGTGGAAACCCTAGGTTGATGACATGATTCTTGGATAAGGGCAAAATCCCAAAATCCAGCTAAATTTGGGTGAGCATTGAGCATGGGGAACCAAATCTATGAAAAGGTTGGGGATATAAGAGTTTTTTGGGTTATAAGAGCATGGGGAACCAAAACCCTAAACAAACATAATCATCATAATATAAGAGTTTTTTGGGTTGGGGATATACCTCAAGGTACCCAAAGCATGAAAAAGGTTTGGGTGGACACAAAACTAAAGAGAGAGAGAAACTAAAGAGATATTTGATCGATAAGGAATTTCACAGTCCCCCAATGCTTTTCTCAAGTATAGATCTCAAAAATACCACCCTTGAAACTTTATGATAAGTCCCTACCCCAAGTGGAAGACCCTTCTATCCATACATGGATTCCTAGAAGGTTTCATCCACCAAGTTAAACTTTCAAGACCATTGTAATAGATTATGTACTTCAAAAAATTTCCTAAAACCTAGGTAATTCTAAAACATAGCCATTTTATTCAACATAAAAGAGAAGCATGGAACAGTTTAATACATATGGGAAAAATAAAAAACATAGGCAAACACATGTATGTATGTATGTATCAACAAAAAATGCATGTACAAATGGAATAACATATAACTACACATACCTCGGTGTAGAACATAACATTCTTTGATGCTATTCTTTCTCTTACGTAAAGTTGACTAGCCTCATTCAATAAATCCATATGGATCCTGTCTGTTGCTAATTGTCTCCATCAATCTCTCGTGCCATGAATGAGGCAGGTAGTAGCGTACCTTGGTTGAGCTCTTGCTTGACATTGTCTGAAGATGGATGTTTGTGCCAACGATCAAGTTTGTGAAGTGATACACCACTGAACCTAGTCTGTAATCCATGAATACATGCCCACTAGTCTTTCTTGACTTCCCATCTAGTGTAAGATATTCCTCCTTAACCACCATCGATCCAGTAGGAAATTCAATTCCTTCATCATCGATTAATGATCCGTAGATGGTTTTCTTACCTTGGATGCACCATGCCAACCAATAATCCACGCCCCATTCATTGTCTTTCGATGCAACAACTACGTATATGTGTCCTGGTTGTACAAGATCTGAGATATGGTCGTAGTCTGTCGAAATCGATGACTGACCCTCCTCTAACTGGGTTGTTTCAACAACTATACATTGGTCTACTTCAAGTGACACACAATCCCATTCATCAACCCAGTCCATGCATTTGCATTCATCCCATTCGCCACTGCTGCAAGGGATTCAAAAGCATGCAATCTTTCGCATCCATATTTCAAATAAGTGGTTGTTTGAGCTTCGAACTGAATGAATTCCATGTGTTCCTTGTACTGTGCTGCAACTATAGGAACGTGATTGATCTATGTCAACCACTAGCCAAAAATTTCTCACCGCACGTCCTGCCACTGATGATGTTTGTTGATCTCTTGCTCGTTCTGACATTGTTGCGAAGCACCATTGAACTATGGACCATGCATCTCGGATATGAGGTTCCTTGTAAAACCTCATCTCTTCCCTTCGTAGTGCAGTCTTGATGCATGCACCGGCCCCATCATGCTCTCCTTTGCCGTGCTCGCTCTCAAAATAGTTCCAGATATGCGGCACATTATAATTCTTATGCAAAGTACTAATTCATTGGAATACTCGAGCATTTTTGAACTGGCCCGCACAACCATCCAACCATATCCAATGCTGATCCATCTGTATATCTCTCTCCTTCAACTGATCATAGAAAATTCGAAAACAATGTTGCACATAATGCAGATCATGGGTTCTATCATCACTTATGTAAAATTTTGTCTCCTTCAATATTATGCTCTTGTCATTACTACTCTCTGGACCATGCCTATACATAATATGTACCATGATACTGACTTGGTCTAAATGGTAGTATTGACTCTGGATTTCATTTTGTGGCTGAAGGGTGTAATTTTCTGCAAAATCCACAATTTACACTATGGTTCCAACGTGAAATGTGTCCCTGCATTTTATGTATTGCTCATCTTGCCATCGCGCTACATGCACATGTTGAACATACTGCTCGGTTTTCTTGTAGAATTTCGTCAAGAAGTCACATACCGGTACTTGTTACTATCGAAACAAGGGAAATATTACAATGTGGCCTTTGGAAAAATGTATATGCCATAAATTGAACGTGTAATATGAAAATATACAATATTCATTTGTACCTGTGACTTCACCAATGCAATCTTTTTACTTTCTCTGACACTGTCTAATTGATAGGTCACGTACTTGAAGCTTTGCATCTCCACACCCATCATGCCAAATTCGTGCTCCTTGCTTTCATGAATGCAGCGGTTCATAAGAGAAAATCCACTGCACATAGAACATGTCCCATATAGACAGGATTTTTCATAATACTTTTGTCCTTCGAGCCTTGGACACATGATGTTGTGGATAAAGTCTCTTGATGCATTCGGTGGTAGTATGGATTCATTGTAACCCTGCACAATGTTAGTATGCAAATCACAAAATATATGTTTATATGTGTCATAATAATATTCATATTCTACGTGGTATCTACAACAACAAGTGTTCCAATCAATGCATATACGAACATACCATGGTTTGCATTTCTCAAAGGACCTTTGGCCCAGGTTCAATTCTGTGTGCTCGTTCCTGAGTCTCTCATAGATTTCAGTCTGTGTGGTGTCAAGGAAGTGTTTAACATGGGTCTCACGTTCAGTAGAAATTTTTCTCAGTTTTAGCACGTCTCTTTGGTTTGATGAAGGTCTAGTACGATCATGCCAAAAATTTTGTACTAACTCCTTAACAGCATCAATTAGCTTCCTATTTGCACAAGGCAACCTACCAACAAAATCCCAACAATCGATTCCACCCGGAGTGTCAATATTTTCTCTTATAACATAGTACTTTTAATAGTTTTTCTATTTAATTTGAGTATGTGAGAAGTGTGTGATAGCAGGCGATGTTGCCTTATGGACTTGCTTACAACTGATTCCGCTAAAACACGACAAGCCGCACAAATATATTTTGTACGAGACATCTTCCCAATCGCATCAAATGCAGATTGGAGATTTCTAACAATATGACTGTTTTCCTCTGAACTTTTAACCATCTTTATGCCCAAAATTCTCCTATCAATAGTTAAATAATGTGAATTTAAAAAACATAGCAATAATTGACATTTACTTGCATCACCTTTGGATTCAAAATATTCTTTGACAATTTTGTTGCATTGCCATTCGATAGTGCGTTTTGGAAACTTGCCTTCAAGCCTCGACATAGCACTCTCATCCACATGAATACGTCTATGAGTTCTTCTTCTTGCACTGGACATTCGAGGTAGGGAGGGTGGACATGAGACATGAATACCCAAGATTGTTTGTTTTGGTGCTTCATTCATAGATTGGGCCATAATGGGAGTGTGGTCGATAGGGTTATGGTCTTCTTGGGAAATTGCAAATTAAGCAAGGCTTGTATGTCCATCTTTACACATGCAGCATCTCCCAAAATTCTTGTGTCGTGAGGAACTTCAGAATGAATCGTTGATGGATTGTTGGTTGGAGATTGTGTTGATGTTGGAATTTGAATTGGGTCCATTGGACGCGACCGCTTTACCCGTGGTTATGAACAAGAGGTTGTGGTGTCAACAACTGTGTTAGGATCAGTGGCATGATCTGGGGAAATGATAGGACCATGTCTCAATCTTTCCATTCCCAACCTAGCCTTTTATCTTAACTCATTGACCTTTTCAATGGGTAGATTCCTTCTATTTTTTTTTTCCGTTTCGTGAGTTTCCCATCTCCAAAAGTCTCTTTAACACAACTATCAGGCCTACCCCTGCAAAAGAAACAACAAATAAGATATTAGTGCCATTATACAATGAACCTAACACATTTCAACATAGCTTACCACATTACAAATTATCATATACAACTACAGACTATGTTGGTTTATTTGTGTTCGAATAAACATCATTATCCCTTACAATTCCAATCAATATAGATGATGGTTGATCAAGTGTAGAGAGGAGAAGCTAGTGTCTTGCCCAGCCATGAATTCATAAAAATTATGGTAGTAACACCCTACAATAGAGATGGCTGAGAGATGCCTTGGGAATAGTTTGATAGTTTTTCTACATCAAATAAGGTAACCTTAATTAGTTGCAATTTTTGCTCTCCCTTAATGTTATCAATTCTAAATTTTGCACCTAGTTTGATTGCTTTGTCTTCATAGTGGAATGGTATATCCTTCCATTTGAGGCAATGTCCTTTACCATCGTAAATTACTAGGTTATATAACACATTAAGGAGTTGAAGAAACAACAACAAACTATTTTCTTATCTATAAACCTTGAGATGATAGAATGTGATTTTGAGTTTAAAATACCCATGGTTGAATTCAACAATGCATCACAATAGAATGAATGTATACCTTGTTTTGTGCAAAACCTTAAGGAGGATGCGAAGGTTTCTAACAAGGATCATGGTCTTGGGAAGGGTGATTAGGGGGAATGTAATTTGACCTTTCAATGTGCAATATCTAGGGTGGGGAGGTGTTGGAGATTGGGGAACTAGGGACTATACCAACAATCATCATGTTTAATAGAGCATGAAGTGGGAAAGTCTTGGTTTTTGGAAAAAAAATCATTATTAAAGGTGAGGGGATATTGTAAGGATGGTAAATATGGATGAATATTATCATATTTGGATTCATAGAGAAAGGAAAGGTGCATATACTTACAGATATCCTCATTCCATACAATGGTATTGAATAAGAGATGAGAGAGTTGAGGTTTTGTGGATGAGTTGAAGTGATATTTTTAGTTATGTTTAGTGAGTGTGTGGTTTTTTTTGCTAGCATAATATGAGGTGAAAAGAACAAAATTAACTTGGGAACTAATTACACAATGAGGAGGTTGCATACTTCATCTTGTCTAGTGTTCATGTGAGTTTTTTTAGATGTGAACTTGGTAAATATTCTTGTCAAATTCATTGTTGTCTATGCATGGATATTGTTGTGAGCATATGATAAAAACAAAAAGGCATGGGCTCATCTCAAATTTTGTGAATGAAAAGACTTATTTACAATTAACCATACCTCTATAGAAATTATCTCCACTTGCAATGGAAACTGGTAGCTTGAATGAATCCACTAGATTCCAAGACCACTGAAGACATTTGTTAGATTCCAATGGTGATTTTTTGTCCAATATATCAAAGAGTGTCCAAATAATCAATGAGTGTGAGCCAATAAGAAACCTATGAGAGCTTGAAACCCGCGGAAGAAGTGAAACCCGTGTTTTTGGTGGAATTCTTGGGAAACGAAGAACTATGTTTTTTTTAACTAGTAACAGGGTCATGCACGTGTGCTTAAACATGCACACACGTGTTTTTCGCGAGTACACATCAGGAGCGCACAAGCGCCCAAACCCGCGCACGTGCCCCTGTATAACGTTTACACCATTTATTCCCCAACGTTTATACTATTTAATGCCAAACCTTCCCCCACTTCGAAAATATTTGCATAAATTGGACTCGGTGTTGAAGTTTGAAGGGTGGGTCTTAATTTTTATTGGAAGGTCTTACTCTTTGACACATTTGATAATTTATGGTTGTCTATGCGCCTTGACCCAATCGACATTGTAAGGTGAGGATGTGCATGCATAATAATCCTTATTTATGACTATGTGTTGAGGATTCAAATGGAAGAGGATGTAAAGACATGTTATTTTTATACATATTTTGATGGCGAGTGTCGAAGAGAAACGTGGTGATAAACCACTATTCCTGAGCCAAAAATTGTTTTTTTTAAATTTTATTAATAAGAGTTGTGGTACCTTGGTCCAAATGTTTTTTCTAACTCATTGTTTCTCCATATTGTGTGCTTACTTCCACCTCTCTATATCAATGCATAAAATCAACCTCTGCTTGGTTTGTGGTTATAGTTGCATGCCATTGAGTGTTGTTTAGAGTTTTCGTGAGTCTGTGACATTCATGCAATAAATGAAGTCTTGTAGAGGAGGATTCATCAAAGAGGCAATTTGAATTTCATTTTGACAAAACACATATTTTGTAAAGATCAAATGCCATGAATGCATCCTCAGCCTACCATGTAAGACCGTGGATATGTTGAAAAGCATTGAACATCATCGAAGAATGAAAAAAGGTTCCTCGAGATCTTATTGAAGCATATTGAGCTCAATTGAATTCCACCTGGGCCTTAATTGAAAATTCTAGACCTCACACATCATCAATAACACATAGAATCCATAACACTATCCCTCTATAAGGAGCCTCCTCCTCCTCCTCCTCCTCCTCCTCATCATAATCATCTTCGTCATCGTCAGCATCATCATCATCATCCTCATCATCATCATCCTCGTCATTGTCATCATCCTCCTCCTCATCATCATCTCCATCATCATCATCATTGTTATCACCCACTTCCTCATCATCCTCTTCCTCCTCCTCATCATCATCTTGGTCATCATCTTCATCATCATCTTCATCATCAACATCATCATCATCGACATCTTCATCATCCATCATCTTCTTCATCATCTTCATCATCATCATCATCTTCTTCATCATCATCATTGATAATGGTGATGATGACGAAGATGATGATGATGATGATGATGACGATGATGAAGATGATGGATGATGATGAAGATGAG
This sequence comes from Larix kaempferi, assembly GCA_027924585.1. NCBI lineage: Eukaryota > Viridiplantae > Streptophyta > Pinopsida > Pinales > Pinaceae > Larix > Larix kaempferi. Next base: position 19,740,869 of record BSBM01000268.1, read on the forward strand.
TATGAAGATGAAGATGATGATGCTGATGATGACGAATATGATCATCTTCATCATCATCCTCATCATAGTCATCCTCCACATCATCATCATCATAGTTATCACCCACTTCCTCGTCATCATCCCCATCCTCATCATCATCACCATCATCATCTTGGCCATCATATTCATCATCAATATCATCATCATCGTCATCATCATCATCATCAACGTCATCATCACAATCTTCATCATCATCCATCATCTTCGTCATCATCATCAATATCATCATCATCAACATCTTCGTCATCATCATCATTATCAATGGTGACATCATGATCATCATCAATGATGACATCATCATCATCATCTTCGTCATCATCATCATTATCAATGATGATGATGATGAAGATGATGGATGATGATGAAGATGAGTACGAAGATGAAGATGATGATGTTGATGATGATGAATATGATCATCATACTCATCCTTGTCCTCATCCTCATCATCATCATCGTCGTCATCATCATCATCATCATCATCTCCATCATCATCATTGTCGTCATCACCTTGTTCCTCATCACCATCAACATCATCATCATTGTCATCATCAACATCATCATCATTGTCATCATCATCATGATCATCATGATCTCATGATCATCATGATCTCATGATCATATTCTTCGTCATCATCATCATTTTCAATCGTCATCATCGTCATCAACATCATCATCATCTTCGCCATCATCATCTTCTTCATCATCATCATTGATAATGATGATGATGACGAAGATGATGATGATGATGATGATGATGAAGAATATGATGATGAAGATGAGTACGAAGATGAAGATGATGATGCTGATGATGACGAATATGATCATGATCATCATCCTCATCATAATCATCTTCGTCATCGTCAACATCATCATCATCATCCTCATCATCCTCATCCTCATCCTCCTCATCATCATCATCATCATCCTCGTCATCATCATCTCCATCGTCATCATCATCGTTATCACCCACTTCCTCGTCATCATCCCCATCCTCATCCTCATCATCATCATCATCTTGGCCATCATCTTCATCATCAACATCATCATCATCATCATCATCATCATCAATGTCATCATCATCATCATCATCATCATCATCATCATCATCTTCGTCATCATCATCATTATCAGTGATGATGATGATGAAGATGATGGATGATGATGCAGATGAGTACGAATATGAAGATGATGATGAAGATGATGGATGATGATGCAGATGAGTACGAATATGAAGATGATGATGTTGATGATGACAAATATGATCATCATCGTCGTTATCACCCAATTCCTCGTCATAACCATCATCCTCATCCTCATCTCCATCATCATCATCATCATCATCATCATCATCATCATCATCTTGGTCATCATCTTTATCATCAACATCATCATCATCGTCATCATCATCATCGTCATCATCATCATCATCATCTCCATCATCATCATCGTCGTCATCACCCAGTTCCTCCTCATCATCATCATCAACATCATCAACATCATCATTGTCATCATCATCATCATCATCATCATCATCATCATCATCATCATAATAATCATCATCCTCTTCATCATCATCATCATTTTTCAATCGTCATCATCATCGTCAACATCATCATCAGCATCTTCGTCATCATCATCTTCTTCATCATAATCATTGATAATGATGATGATGATGATGATGAAGATGATGGATGATGATGGAGATGAGTACAAAGATGAAGATGATGATGCTGATGATGACGAATGTGAGCATCATCATCCTCCTCCTCCTCCTCCTCATCATCATAGTCATCTTCGTCATCATCAGCATCATCATCATCAACATTATCATCATCAGCATTATCATCATCATCCTCATTCTCATCATCAACATCATCGTCATCATCCCCATCATCATCATAATCATCAACATCATTGTCACCATCCCCATCATCCTCCTGCTCATCATCATCATATAAATTTAATTTAATTCAATTTAAAACATTATTAATTATTAAAAAATATATAATTTATAAAATTATTTAATAACTATGACAAATTTCAAACTTTATTAAAAACAACGCGCACGCGCCATTTTGCGCGTACGTTCCATTTTGCACGTACGCGCCATTGTGTGCGTACATGCTTTTTAAATACACATGCACATGCCAGTTTAGTTTTTAAATTTTGGCGAGTAATTCGTTTCCCATGAACGTGGTGGATGACTTGGTTGCTTTGGTTTTAGGTTCATGTTGCCAAAATACATATAATAATATAAAAAAATACATCTTATTCTATAACTTCTTTTGTTTCGAGCATGATTATGCGTATGCTACACTTGTCCACTGCTAATGAAATTGCACACACTTGTAGAACTATGTGTGCAGATTCCAAATATGTAATTTTTTATTAAAACTATTATTTGTTCTTATTTTTTAGTTAATTTAAATTGCACTAACGTCAATCTTACACAAAAAGTAGGTTATTTCTTCCATCTATAACTTTTTGTTGGCTCACCTATTTTGAAAATGGAAAAGAACCCGCAAAAGTACACACAAAAACATACATCCTACAAAAAAATGTTGATTGATTATGTTAAGACCATGATATTGAGGGCTAACACTCGGCCTAGTCATTTTAGGGATGGGATGACTTCCTTAATTAAAATTAACATAAATAAATATGGAAAAATAACGCCGCACTAGAACGGCCTGTTATTTACGACTGTTTATAATTTTTTTAATCAAAATCCACCATTTGAATACTGAACCAGGGGGCTAACGCAAACATATTCATTATGTTTTCTTAAAAAAATAACATACCAACCTTAGGAGAACCCCACTTTTTGGGAGTTATACTTAATTTCCATAAATAATATTTATATATTCCAGAAGGTAATCTGATTGTCTACATTTGATCTGCTTGCGCCATATTCCAAAAAATTGTGTAGGTAGCTCTAATATTGCTTTTTGACGTTCATATTTTTGTTTTTCCAGAAGTCCATTATGACTAATACGTCATGAGTGGCTAGCATTAGCTTGCACCAATCCTTATCAATTAATGTCGTCATTCACATCTTCAGGTTTTCCTCAATCATTTAAGCCATAACAAGGCTCAAGAGACCACTATATCAAAGTTGTTCATTCGGGTCACTCGACAAGTGCCCTTAAGGTCCACAGTCATTTTAGGGGCATTACATACACCCCCTCTTATATAGAACTTCGTCCCCAAGTTACAGTTTGTTCTTTAACTTTCAATGCTAGGATTTACTTTAATCTGCTATTCTCATCTTATTGTCATTCTCTATAGTTTTTCCCAAACAATCATGGCCATATGTGCTGGTGGTTCTAATCATTAGTTTTCTATTTCATCAGCGTGGTTATAAAATATATTAGTGGAAACCCATATGTGCTGGTGGTTCTAATTTAATAATAAAGCATCAATATCCAACCATAAATGAGCATGTTTTAAAATATATTAGTGGAAACCCTAGGTTGATGACATGATTCTTGGATAAGGGAAAAAGCCCAAAATCTAGCTAAATTTGGGTGAGCATTGAGCATGGGGAACCAAATCTATGAAAAAGGTTGGGGATATAAGAGTTTTTTGGGTTATAAGAGCATGGGGAACCAAAACCATAAACCAACATAATCATCATAATATAAGAGTTTGTTGGATTGGGGATATACCTCAAGGTACCCAAAGCATGAAAAAGGTTTGGGTGGACACAAAACTAAAGAGAGAGAAACTAAAGAGATATTTGATCGATTAGGAACTTCACAGTTCCCCAATTCTTTTCTCAAGTATAGATCTCAAAAATACCACCCTTGAAACTTTATGATAACTCCCTACCCCAAGTGGAAGACCCTTCTATCCATATGGATTCCTAGAAGGTTTCATCTACCAAGTTAAATTTTCAAGACCATTGTAATAGATTATGTACTTCAATTTTTTTTCTAAAACCTAGGTAATTCTAATCTTGAGAACCTATCAAAACTGCTATCTTCAAATGCTACAAACATAAATAGATATATTTAAGAAAATACTAACTCAAATTACTCAAATTTGATCAAAATCACATAGCCATTTTATTCAACATAAAAGAGAAGCATGGAACAGTTTAATACAAATAGGAAAAATAAAAAACATAGGCAAACACATGTATGTATGTATGTATCAACAAAAAATGCATGTACAAACGGAATAACATAAAACTACACATACCTCGGTGTAGAACATAACATTCTTTGATGCAATTCTTTCTCTTATGTAAAGTTGACTAGCCTCATTCAATAAATCCATCTGGATCCTCTCTGTTGCTAATTGTCTCCATCAATCTCTCGTGCTCTGAATGAGGCAGGTAGTAGCGTACCTTGGTTGAGCTCTTGCTTTACATTGTCTGAAGATGGATGTTTGTGCCAACGATAAAGTTTGTGGAGTGATACACCACTAAACCTGGTCTGTAATCCATGAATACATGCCCACTAGTCTTTCTTGACTTCCCATCTAGGGTAAGACATTCCCCCTTATGAGCCCTACTTTGCGGCTCGAAACGTCGAGAAATAACTTCACTAACGCAGTTCTCCTCTCCACCATTTTATTATGTACCATGATGCTGACTTGGTATAAATGGTAATATTGACTCTGAATTTCATTTTGTGGCTGAAGGGTGTAATATTGATATTCTACGTGGTATCTACAACAACAAGTGTTCTGATCAATGCATATATGAACATACCATGGTTTGCATTTCTCAAAGGACCTTTGGCCCAGGTTCAATTGTGTGTGGTCGCTCCTGAATCTCTCATAGAGTTCAGTCTGTGTGGTGTCACGAAAGTGTTTAACATGGGGCTCACGTTCAGTAGAACTTTTTCTCAGTTTTAGCATGTCTCTTTGGTTTGATGAAGGTCTAGTAGAACTTTTGTACTAACTCCTTAACATCATCAATTAGCTTCCTATCTGCACGAGGAAACCTACCAACAATCATTTCCACCCAGAGTGTCAATATTTTCTCTTATAACAGAGTACTTTTTAATAGTTTTTCTATTTAATTTGAGTATGTGAGAAGTGTGTGATAGCAGGTGACATTTCCTTGTAGACTTGCTTACAACTAATTCCGCTAAAACACAACGAGTCGCACAAAGATATTTTGTACGAGACGTCTTCCCAATTGCATTAAATGCATATTGGAGATTTCTAACAATATGACTGTTTTCCTCTGAGCTTTTAACCATCTTTATGCCCAAAATTCTCCTAACAACAGCTAAAGAATGTGACTTTAACAAACATAGCAATAATTAACATTTACTTGCATCACCTTTGGATTCAAAATATTCTTTGACAATTTTGTTGCATTGTCATTCGATAGTGCGTTTTGGCAACTTGCCTTCAAGCCTCGACATAGCACTCTAATCCACATGAATAAGTCTAGGAGCTCTTCTTCTTGCACTGGACAGTCGAGGTAAGGAGGGTGGACATGAGACATGAATACTCGAGCTTGTTTGTTGTGGTGCTTTGTTCATAGATTGGGCCATAATGGGAGTGTGGTCGATAGGGTTATGGTATTCTTGGGGAGATTGCAAATTAAGCAAGGCTTGTATGTCCATCTCTACACATGCAGCATCTCCCAAAATTATTGTGTCGTGAGGAACTTCAGAATGACTCGTTGATGGATTGTTGGTTGGAGATTGTGTTGATGTTGGAATTTGAGTTGGGTCCGTTGGAAGCAACCGCTTTTCCCGTGGTTCTGAACAAGAGGTTGTCATGTCAAAAACTGTGTTAGGATCAGTGGCATGATCCAGGGCAATGATAGGACCATGTCTCAATCTTTCCATTCCCCACCTGGCCTTTTCTCTTAAGTCATTGACCTTTTCAATGGGAAGATTCCTTCTATTTTTTTTTTTGCGTTTCATGAGTTTCCCATCTCCAAAAGTCTCTTTAACACAACTATCAGGCCTACCCCTGCAAAAGAAACAACAAATAAGATATTAGTGCCATTATACAATGAACCTGACACATTCCAACATAGCTTACCACTTTACAGATTAACATATACAACTACATACTATGTTGGTTTATTTGTGTTCGAATAAACATCATTATCCCTTACAATTCCAATCAATATAGATGATGGTTGGTCAAGTGTAGAGAGGAGAAACTAGTGTCTTGCCTAGCCATGAATTCATAAAAATTATGGTAGTAACACCCTACAACAGAGATGCCTAGAGATGCCTTTGGAATAGTTTGACAGTTTTTCTACATCAAATAAGGTAACCTTAATTAGTTGCATTTTTTGCTTTCTCCCTTAATGTTATCAATTCTAAATTTTACACCTAGTTTGATTGCTTTGTCTTCATAGTGGAATGGTATATCCTTCCATTTGAGGCAATGTCCTTTACCATCATAAATTAATAGGTTATATAACACATTAAGGAGTTGAAGAAACAACAACAAACTATTTGATTATCTATAAACCTTGAGATGATAGAATGTGATTTTGAGTTTAAAATACCCATGGTTGAATTCAACAATGCATCAGAATAGAATGAATGTACACCTTGTTTTGTGCAAAACCTTAAGGAGGATGTGAAGGTTTCTAACAAGGATCATGGTCTTGGGAAGGGTGATTAGGGGGAATATAATTTGACCTTTCAATGTGCAATATCTAGGGTGGGGAGGTGTTGGAGATTGGGGGACTAGGGACTATACCAACAATCATCATGTTGAATAGAGCATGAAGTGCGAAAGTCTTGGTTTTTGGAAAAAAAAACATTATTAAAGGTGAGGGGATATTGTAAGGATGGTAAATATGGATGAATATATCATATTTGGATTCATAGAGAAAGGAAAGGTGCATATACTTACAGATATCCTCATTCCATACAATGGTATTGAATAAGAGATGAGAGAGTTGAGGTTTTGTGGATGAGTTGAAGTGATATTTTTAGTTATGTTTAGTGAGTGTGTGGTTTTTTTTGCTAGCATAATATGAGGTGAAAAGAACAAAATTAACTTGGGAACTAATTACACAATGAGTAGGTTGCATACTTCATCTTGTCTAGTGTTCATGTGAGTTTTTTTAGATGTGAACTTGGGAAATCTTCTTGTCAAATTCATTGTTGCCTATGCATGGATATTGTTGTGGGAATATGATAAAAACAAAATGGAATGATCTCATCTCAAATTTTGTGAATGAAAAGACTTATTTACAATTCTCCATACCTCTATAGAAATTATCTCCACTTGCAAGGGAAACTGGTAGCTTGATTGAATCCACTAGATTCCAAGACCACTGAAGATGTTTGTGAGATTCTAATGGTGATTTTGTGTCCAATAGATCAAAGAGTGTCCAAAATATCAACGAGTGTGAGCCAATAAGAAACCTATGAGAGCTTGAAACCCACAGAAGAAGTGAAACTCGTTTTTTTGGTGGAATTCCCGGGAAACAGAGAACTCTGTTTTTTTAACTAGTAACAAGGTCACGCATGCATGCTTAAACGTGCGCACACATGTTTTTCACGCGTACACGTCAGGAGCGCGCACGCGCCCAAACCTGCGCATGCTCCCATGTATAACATTTACACCATTTATTCCCCAACGTTTACACCATTTAATGCCAAACCTTCCCCCACTTCAAAAATATTTGCATAAATTGGACTTGGTGTTGAAGTTTGAAGGGCGGGTCTTAATTTTTATTGGAAGGGATTACTCTTTGACACATTTGATAATTTATGGTTGTCTATGCGCCTTGACCCAATTGGCATTGTAAGGTGAGGATGTGCATGCATACTAATCCTTATTTATGAATATGCGATGAGGATTTAAATGGAAAAGGATGTAAAGACGTGTTATTTTTATACGTATTTTGATGGCGAGTGTCGAAGAGAAACATGGTGATAAACCACAATTCCTGAGCCAAAAATTGATTTTTTAAATTTAATTAATAAGCATTGTGGTACTTTGGTACAAATGTTTTTTCTAACTCATTGTTTCTCCATATTGTGTGCCTACTTCCACCTGTCTATACCAATGCATAAAATCAATATCTTCTTGGTTTGTGGTTATAGTTGCATGCCATTATTTGTAGTTGCATGCCATTGAGTGTTATTTAGAGTTTCCGTGAGTCTGTGACATTCACGCAATAAATTAAGTCTTGTAGAGGAGGATTCATCAAAGAGGCAATTTGAATTTCATTTTGACAAAACACATATTTTGTAAAGATCAAATGCCATGAATGCATCCTCAGCCTACCATGCAAGACCGTGGATATGTTGAAAAGCATTGAACATCATCGAAGAATAAAAATAGCTTCCTCGAGATCTTATTTAAGCATATCGAGCTCAATTGAATTCCACCTAGGCCTTAATTGAAAATTCTAGACCTCACGCGTCATCAATAACACATAGAATCCATGACACTATCCCTATACAAGGAGCCTCCTCCTCCTCCTCCTACTCCTCCTCATCATCATCATAATCATCTTCGTCATTGTCAACATCATCATCATCATCCTCATCATCATCATCCTCGTCATCGTCATCATCCTCCTCCTCATCATCATCTCCATCATCATCATCATCGTTATCACCCACTTCCTCATCATCATCCTCATCCTCCTCTTCCTCCTCATCATCATATTAGTCATCATCTTCATCATCAACATCATCATCATCAACATCTTCATCATCCATCATCTTCTTCATCATCATCATCATCATATTCTTCGTCATCATCATCATTATCAATGATGATGATGACGAAGATGTTGATGATGATGATGATGATGATGATGATGATGATGAAGATGGATGATGATGAAGATGAGTATGAAGATGAAGATGATGATGCTGATGATGACGAATATGATCATCATCATCATCCTCATCATCGTCATCCTCCACGTCATCATCATTATCAACCACTTCCTCGTCATCATCCCCATCCTCATCATCATCATCATCATCATCTTGGCCATCATCTTCATCATCAACATCATCATCATCATCATCTTCTTCTTCGTCGTCATCATCATCATTTTCAATCGTCATCATCATCATCTTCGTCATCGTCATCTTCTTCATCATCATCATTGATAATGATGATAATGACGAAGATGATGATGATGATGATGATGAAGATGATGATGAAGATGAGTACGAAGTTGAAGATGATGATGCTAATGATGATGAATATGATGATCATCATCATCCTCATCATCCTCATCATAATCATCTTCATCATCGTCAGCATCATCATCATCATCCTCATCCTCATCATCATCCTCGTCGTCATCATCATCTCCATCATCATCATCATTGTTATCACCCACTTCCTCCTCATCATCCCCATCCTCATCATCATCATCATCATCATCATCATCTTGGCCATCATCTTCATCATCAACATCATCATCATCATCATCATCTTCATCATCATCATCATTATCAGTGATGATGATGATGAAGATGATGGATGATGATGCAGATGAGTACGAATATGAAAATGATGATGCTGCTGATGATGAATATGATCATCATCGTCGTTATCACCCAATTACTCATAATCATCATCATCCTCATCCTCGTCCCCATCATCATCATCATCATCATCTTGGTCATCATCTTCATCATCATCATCATCATCATCATCATCATCATCATCATTGTCGTCGTCATCACCCAATTCCTCATCATCATCATCATCAACATCATCAACATCATCATCATTGTCATCATCATCATCATCATAATCATCATCATAGTCTTCGTCATCATCATCATTTTCAATTGTCATCATCATCGTCAACATCATCATCAACATCTTCGTCATCATGATCTTATTCATCATCATCATTGATAATGATGATGATGACGAAGATGATGATGATGATGAAGATGATGGATGATGATGGAGATGAGTACGAAGATGAAGATAATGATGCTGATGATGACGAATATGATCATCCTCATCATCATCTTCATCATCATCAGTATCATCGTCATCATCCCCATCATCCTCGTCCTCCTCCTCATCATATAAATTTAATTTAATTCAATTTAAAACATTATTAATTATTAAAAATATATATAATTTATAAAATTATTTAATCACTATGACAAATTTCAAACTTTATTAAAAACAACGTGCACGCGCCATTTTGCGTGTACATGCCATTGTGTGCATATGCGCTTTTTAAATACACGCGCTCGTGCCAGTTTAGTTTTTAAATTTTGGCGGGTAATTTGTTTCCCACCAACGTGGTGGATGACTTGGCTGCTATGGTTTTAGGTTCGGGTTTCCAAAATACATATAATAATATAAAAAATATACATCTTATAACAAAATACATCTTATTCTATAACTTCTTTTGTTTCGAGCATGATTCTACGTATGCTACACTTGTCCACTGCTAATGAAATTGCACACACTTGTAGAACTATGTGTGCAGATTGTGAATATGTAATTTTTTATTAAAACTATTATTTGTTCTTAAATTTTAGTTGATTTCAATTGCACTAATGTCAATGTTACACAAAAAGTAGGTTATTTCTTCCGTCCATAACTTTTTATTGGCTCACCTATTTTGAAAACGGAAAAGAACCCGCACAAGTACACACAAAAACACACATCCTAAAACAAAAATGTTGATTGATTATGTTAAGACCATGATATCGAGGGCTAATGCTCGGCCTAGTCATTTTAGGGATGGGATGACTTCCTTAATTAAAAAAAAATTAAAATTAACATAAATAAATATGGAAAAATAACGCTGCACTAGAACGGCCTTTTATCTACGAGTGTATATAATTTTTTTAGCAAAAATCCACCATTTGAATACCGAACAAAGGGGCTAACGCAAACATATTTATTATGTTTTCTTAAAAAAATAACATACCAACCTTAGGAGAACCTCACTTTTTGGGAGTTATACTTAATTTCCATAAATAATATTTATATATGAAAGGTAATCCGATTGTCTACATTTGATCTTCTTGCGCCATATTCCAAAAAGTTGTGTAGATAGCTCTAATATTGCTTTTTGACGTTCATATTTCTATTTTTCTAGAAGTCCATTGCGACTAACGCGTCATGAGTGGCCATCATTAGCTTGCACCAATCCTTATCAATTAATGTCGTCATTCACATCTTCAAGTTTTCCTCAATCATTTAAGCCATAACAAGGTTCAAGAGACCACTATGTCTAAGTTGTTCATTCGGGTCACTCAACAGGTGCCCTTAAGGTCCAGAGTCATTTTAGGGACATTACATACACCCCCTCTTATATAGAATTTCATCCCAAAGTTAAAGTTTGTTCTTGTACTTTCGATGCTAGGATTTACTTTAATCTGCTATTCTCATTTTCTTGTCATTCTCTTCTGTTTTTCCCAAACAATCATGGCCATATGTGCTGGTGGTTCTAATCATTAGTTTTTTATTTCATCAGCGTGGTTCCAATACCTCTTTAGGTACTCAATCATAATTTCGCGGAATGAAAATCTAATAATACCTTCATAATTGTTAGTCCCAACTTAGATTTTCTATACCTTCTAGTCATCTACGAAGGTTTACTATTTCCAATTATCTACAAGTTGCATTGCGTCAATAGCCACCCAAAAGTTTATCAAATTATCATTCAACATAATAAATCCAAGTAAGGATTCCCATCTAAATGGTTATCCTCCCTTCAAGACGAGAAGGTAAACATCATACGACATACAGTCAAATATAGGTAGGTAAGATATTTTCACGGTTTTAACAAATCAGGAGTGACTACCAAAAATTCCAAAATCCAATCCCCAAAAGACTACTTCCAATTTCATAATTGCTAATAAAATTATTCTCCACTCGATACGAAAGTGTCGTAACTTAGAGATTGAGTCGAACGTATTAAATTTTATCTCTTAGTCCTTTCATCGCTACCTTCATGTCCAAATCAAGGATCTCATCATGTTCTTACATCATTTCATCATTTATGTTGTTATAGGAATCCTTCTGCAAACCTTCCAAGTCATATCATGTGTATCGATAAAGTTTCATCGGGTCTTGTTTTAGGGACTAGTCATCTTTTCATATGTGTTTAATCATGTCATGAGGTCAACATTGTTGCGTTCAATTTAGAGTGTTGAGCATATCCATAATTGGTTTTACAAAATACGTCTTCATTCGACCTTTTTGGCAAGTTTGCCAAGTCACATTCTCCTAATTACCAGGTCATTATTAAGTCATGTTTGTACTTTTTCATTCTCTTTAACATCATTTTCATTCTACAAATTTAATGCCATTACAGTCAGCTCACCATGTTGGTCGCACTGATATCTCATTTTCTGTATTCCGAGTTTGTTTGACCCCCTCGATAATCTGTCAAATTCTCGTCAATCTGAGTATCTTGGTGTCTTAACAATTAAAATTTATCAATCTAATTTGTAAATCCAAACCCTTCCAATTATAATTAGAGTAACCTGGCACTATACCTTTCAAGGGTAATGCATTACTTCTATTACTCGTAGGACTTGTCATCCAAAATCAGTGATGTCAATTCTTTTAAATGAGATCAGATTATTTCAACAATTATATTATAACCCTAATCCTTTTGAAATATCACATACAAAAATTCCCTTTCATATATCTATAAATATTCCCCACAATTATACTTATTTAGGTGTAACTAATTATTTTCCCTTTCAACACCTAATGTATAGCATGTTATAATAAAACTAAGAATTGAATAACCCAATTGCAATCTCACAAAACATAAAAAAAAAAATTATAATTGAGAGAAAACTGAGAATTTAAATATTTGAGTTGCAATCCCTTTCCCTTCAGTTATGTACCATATGTAACTTTTAAAATAACCTAATCTCTTCTTTTAATTCAATCCTAACACGTTTACATAGTTAAGTACAAGATCATTTATCGAAATAAAGTTGATCATTTATGGAAATAAAGTTGGTCATGACTTTAATTTAATCATTCAGTATAGCATATGACTATTATGTGTATATCTTTGAGAGAAACACTTTTCCATACTTCAAATATAAGTCATAAGATTAATACCTTTCAATATATATATATATATTCTCAAGGGTTTCCATAATAGTCCTATTACATATAAAAAATTTCCTTCAACATCCAAAAGTAAAAATTTCTCTTATTCAACTTTTTAAATATAACTATTCATTTATTTCAATATAAAACTTATTTTAACATTTAACCATAAGCATCCTTCTACATAACTCATTTTCTTTTAACCTAACTAAGATTTCTTTCTTAAAACATAATTCTCTTAGAATATAAATCTTTCTTTTTCTCTCTTTTTTTTTTTTTCCGCGAAAAAAAACATACTATTGTTATTCAAAAAACTGAATCAAATAGTATAGATAAGACTCCTGCAAGCAGGATCTACATGGAATCACCAACAGTTCGGAAAATTACAGAATAGTCCCAGCCTTCCAAAGATAGCCCACAAAGCAAAAGAACCAGGAAGACTCCCAAGAAAATCTGAAGGACATACAAAAAGCAGCCAAGCCCACAGTCGAAAAGACCCAATCACAGGGCAGGAGAAGAATCAAAGCATAATGTTAAAAGATCCCGCATTTATCACCAAATGGTCCCAACATTCCTCCCAGAGTACAAAATCCTCAATCCCATCCAGGGCCAACTTCGATTGCCGGTCCGCTAGCTCATTATGTTCTCTATAGATATGTTCAAGAGTGTAAGAGCAAAATGACCGAAGTACATCTTTAATCCTTCTGCACCAGCCAACAAGTTCCAGGACGTTGATGCCAAATTCACCCCTGGCCCATTTGATGGTGACTCGTGAGTCACCAAAGATTTTGAGTCTCGGAAGCCCAAAAATATGAGCAACCTTGACACCACACCATAATGCCATCAATTCAGCTTTCATGTTCGAGCCTTTGCCACATTTAAGTCTAAGTAAAAACTGATGATGTTGATTAATGATAAGCACCCCGCCAGCACCACAGTTTCCGAAGCTAGCAGCCCCATCAAAGAATAAGATAGGGTCACAAAAATTAAACTGGAAGACACCAATAGACCTCTGAACAGAAACCTCCTCTTGTGGATGGAATGGCATAAACTGAGAAAGGATGGCCCTGTACGTTCCAAAGATATCAGGTTGCAGATTATCAAAGATGGCACGATTCCTCATAGACCAAACCGCCGAGCATAAGAAAATCGGCAAGGTGGCAACTGGCTTACACTTATGCATCCACTCTTTCAGACACATTTCAAGAGAGGACCCCTTCCAGGTGTGATCAATAGCAAAGCAATGGTAAAGCTTATCCAGGATAGAAATAGTAAATGGACAATTGATAAAAAGATGCACAGCTGTTTCCAAATGTGCCTTACAAAGGACACAACGATTGGGTCCAACCCATCCAAGCAGTAATAAATTATCCCATGTCTTTAAACGATTCATCAGAAGGAGCCAACAAAAACATTTAATTTTCAAAGGCAGATTCCATTGCCAAACCTTCAAGTACCACCAATGATTTGGAAAGATACAATGCCTACGGATCATACAGTCATAAGCAGTCTGAGCGGTGATAATGCCAGTAGCCGTATTCCCAGTCCAAACCACAGTGTCTTCAGCAGCCGTAATCCGAACACCTGCTGCATTCAAATCGTGGATATATAAAAGACACCTTCATGTTGCAATTTATTATTATTATTATTATTATTATTATTATTTAATTAAATAAAGTCTAAAACGACAATTTTTTAAGAGAAGTTGATGTTGTCCAAATTATCCATTCTCAAGAAATAATATCTAAATTTACTAAGAGTGAGTGTATTCCTATTCTTTTTCACCAAGGACATCATACCAATTCACTTGAGATATTATTCAAGTTTTAAATACAAATTTTCTAGAAATACATTTACTCTATAATTTAGAATATCAGGTTCATTATGAAAATACTACTCTCGTTTCTTTTTCAAGGACACCATATAAATTTCTTAAATTTATTCCTTCTAAGAACAAAATACAATCTTCATTTTATACTTCATCTATTCTATTTCAATAACATGGTCTGTCTCATTAAAAGAAGTTGAGTGTATTCTCATTCTAAACCAAGGAAATAATATAATTTTGATAAAATCTAACATCGTATTGATTTGATTTCGGTTACACTATCGCAATTATCAAAGGTATGTTTGTTCTTATACTCATTACCAAGGACATTATATTAATTCATTGAGTAGTATATGTGCAATAATTAATATACCAAGTTAATTAAGGAATATAACTATTCTATTTTATGATACAGGATATACACATATTCCCATTCTTTGTAAGGGACATTACATAAATTCGTTTAAGGTATATGCATCACAAGATTAATATCCCATTTGCCTAATGTAATATTACAGTAGATCGACAGCAATCTATATATGGAATTAACTATTGCTAACCTCATATTCCATATATGTATACACTTAATTTTGTAAATGATTGCCGATTAAGCGCATATCTTTTTATATAACACAATAACGCATTTATCTAGAATTTATATTTCTGAACTATACTAAATCAATTTATTAAAATATAAAAAAAAACATTACACGACACTTCTTTAACTACTATCGATTTATGAACAACAAATCCCTCTCATTAATAATCCGATGCAAATCTATAAACTGTTGCTTCCAACAAACTTAAAGTAATACCTACACCTTCCAGCTAAGTCGACACACAAGGTACATACTCGACATTCACCCATGCGAAGTAGTGTAATACGGTACTGCGTGTTAGACAGAATCCAAGTCACTCTTCCTACTGAAACACTCGGCTGTACTAACAGGGTAATCATTGTACGAGGCGTTGGGGATGCGGGTGACACAGCTACGCTCTAGTTTATGGGCTTAAAGAACACTTACACAACAGTTGATCAGAATGTAAGGAGTTTGTCTTTAATGAGTGAACCGACTTGAATGGTTATGTTCTGCGAATTCGTAGGGAGGATGGGGACGGTTCTACGAATTTGGATCTACATAACAACACTTACAGCAATCAATCTTAATTTAACATGTTCCACGGATTTCACTCATCACGCCTTCAGAACAGATTGATACCTATACATACCCACCACCCCAGGCTCAGATTTGATTTCATACACAGGTTAGCGTTTTAGCTACTAAAGGATTGAGTCACGGTTATGAATTCGCTATGGTTTAATATGGATTCAAAACTCTTATGAGACAGAGTTATAATTCCCACAGATTTAAATTCTTAATCCAACCGTGGTCTGCATAAGGTGGGCCGATTTTGATAACCACACAGTAATTTTAAATCATACATTTAATAAAAGCTGGTTAAAATCCCTCAGTCCACGGATCGATTAGCCACCCTTACTCCTTTATATCCTCATTATGAATTCACAATATACATAAGTTTAATCAGAGTCGATACCTCCACAGAAAGACAAACTAATTTACTAAAAGTATACAACCATAATATCAATCTTGATGCTGAAAATAAAGAACATATTTAAGGACATTGAACTTGATTAGTTAGTCGAATTGAAGATGGATAGACCATTGCAGTAGCGGATAATTCAGTTGCCCAAGTCGATTCAACTTTGACAAATATACCGACAACTCTTAAATAATAGGAGTGTGGTGCCCTCAAGGCTCGACCCGCTCTGATACCAAATGTAAGGCTCCTTCTATAGGGTCCTTCCTGCTTAACTTGAAATTCAACCACTTGATACAAAAGAGATTAGACAGCATAATTACTAGATAAATAAATTAATAACTTAACAAATTAAAACAATACCATAACTTATCAACCGATCCATCTTGTCCACTGTCGTCTGCATCTTCCGTAGGATCCCTCCAACAAATCTCGTTTTAACCGTAGGCGAAGCAACCGTTAGCTTCGCCACCTAACCATAGGCTCATGCTTTCAATTGTATGGCCACCCATGAGCTTTAGGCCGTAGAACTCACACACACTATCAAGAAACTCAGCTTGGGTTCCCCACCCCCCCACCAAAGTTTCTAGCCAAACCCTCAATAGCAGCAAGACATAAACTAATCCAAGGTTACGATAGCCATCCAGGATCTGGGTCCCTTACCCATTCCCAATACCTTCCATATAAAGGAAAATCTCATGCGACACATGTCGTTTCATGCATAAATACACATTTTATTAAATTTATGATTTAATAATACTCACCCATCCATGTGTCAGTTTTTTTAGGAGTTGCACCAACATTCATAAGTTTGCTCATGTTTGTCCCCTAGATATTTCTCTTAACTCCTAGACTTGTGGTGTAGGTCGAGTTGACT
This sequence comes from Larix kaempferi, assembly GCA_027924585.1. Lineage (NCBI taxonomy): Eukaryota > Viridiplantae > Streptophyta > Pinopsida > Pinales > Pinaceae > Larix > Larix kaempferi. The sequence goes on from BSBM01000268.1 coordinate 19,758,196, forward strand.
AGGTGTCCATGCCTAGGATTCAAATTTCCTCCTAAATAAATATTTATAATATTTTTAAATACTCGAAAATATTAATTCATGTGCAAATGCATAAATAACCATTTCTAATATTTTAAATGCTCAAAATATTATTTTATATGCAAATGCATAAATAACCATTTCTAATGTTTAAAAGTAGTAAAAATGTATTTTCCTAAGTAAATGCTCTAGGTGTAAATTTATACGTTTTTATGCAATTAAGTTTAACAATCAATTTCACTAGGACCCTAGTGCCGCACAGTTGGGCCTCCCCGTTCCTTAACTTCAATTCCTCGACATGGCACCACTTCGTTGGGTCCAGTAATCCGTATTTTCCATTCTTCGGCAAGGTACCACACCGTTGGGTCCTTGCGTCCACTCTTTCCGTTCTTGGTTAGGTACCACATCGTCGGGCCCTTTTGCCGCCATCCTTACATCTTGACTTCCAGGAACTTCATGTAGGGATTTCAGGAGCCGTTACCTTCTATCCTCCGTCTACATGCTATTAAGGACTAATGGCGTTGAGGAGTGAATCTGTTCTCACTATGAGCCCCCCAACTTCTATGTGACCAGCTCCATTGTGGCCCACCTCGTACGCCCTCACACTTTCTTCTTGAGCAAGCAGATCAGTGCTTATCTACTCATGTGTGGTATTCCGTCGGAAGTCAACATCACCGTCTCTCTCCCTTGTGTGTGATTTATCCGTACTCTACTAACCTTTATATTCTTTTGTGTGTCCATCGGTGAACCGTTTCACCTATCGCTACACACATTTCACAAGAACATATATTAGTAGTACTATCCTCAATAATCATAATCTGATTTATGAATCTGCTACTTCGTTTAAGCATTTATAATTTACTCAAACATTACTCATTCATCTAATCAAACATGCATTTCATCAATAACTAATTTCTTTGTTCTCATCACATAATCAATTGTACAACTAGTCGTTAAGCATCATTCATATGTACATTTTTCATAATCAAAGTTAATTGTTAAACAACATGTAATCATTCATTTACATCAACTATCGAGATACACATATATCATTATTTTATTGATTCACAAATAGTCGTGGTTATGAATATACTCAATATAACATCAAGGGGTCGTTTTATTAGTGTTTCAATCAGTCGGGTCACTCAACTAGGTGCCCTCAAGGTCTGCAGTAGTCTAGGGGCACTACATACACCCCTACTTATTTAGAACTTCGTCGCGAAGTTCTGAATAAATGCGAAAAGCTATGATGCATCTTAGTTGCGTCCTCCCAAGTCGCAGAGCTAGGACTGTCACTATCCCACTTCACTTTGACTTGATCAATCAAGGTTAATCATTTAAGCAAGATGTAATTAATCAATTATCCTACTCCACACATATAATTTAATTCCTTAATTCATTTATCAATTAATGTCGCCATTCACATCTTCAGGTTTTCCTCAATCATTTAAGGCATAACAAGGCTCAAGAGACCACTTTATCGAAGTTGTTCATCCGAGTCACTCGACAGGTGCCCTTAAGGTCCACAGTCATTTTAGGGGCATTACAGTTTCTATGCAGAATCTGCACATACTCCAACTTCTACATGGTGGAAATTTGACCTTTTCTTGGTCATCACTTGTGGGACTTACACACCTATTGTTCCATTGGCTATGGAATTTTAGCATAGATGATCTCCAACCGTTGTACCCTTCTAGGAGCTTGTGCACATTCCACTAACTGAAAGCATCTGCTAATTGGCTAGACTTGCGCTTTTTCAGGACTGTCCGACCATAGGTTGTTTCTTACTGCTTTCTCACTTCCAACCTTTTACCAAGCAATGCTTTCACATACTAGAGACTTCTTTTAACATACTTGCACACTTGTTTTATTTGCTCAACCAAATCTTTAGCTATTTGTGCACAAGTAACTTTGTCCAACCAATCTTTTAACTATTATCATGAAGGTGTATGACATGGTGGACTTGTATGTGCAGGTACAACATGTAGTGGGATACATTACTTGTGTTCTTCTTTGAACTGAATCTACATGATGTATCCTTAGACAAACACCTTTATACTAAATGCACCTTCTACATATAATTCTTCACACTGGCATCCAAGTCCTTTACCATCATGCACAGACACTCCTTTAAAGTGGTTTCCATATACTTCTTCACACTGATGAAGGAATGTCGTATCCACTTTGAAATCAGTTGATATCAATGACTCACACTAAATCAGTTTACATCCTTTTTGTCATTAGTTTTCATCAATGACAACCAAAGTTCAACAAACTAGTCTCAAACAGGTGTTTTGGGAAAAAAAATTACATCTAGAGCATACAAGATCCAAATTTAGTAAGACCTATTACAATAGAAAGAATACATACCACAATATATGTGGTAGAAATTTCAGAATCAGATCCAAAAAATTGGACTCGGGGAAGGGAGTACACATTCACTCTTCTAAAATGGCCAAATATAACAAGTGTTGGGAAAATTCTCATAAGTCTTTATTGGCACATCAGAATTAGGTCATACCTTTTCCATTGAAGAGAAGACATATCATGCTACTACAACAAAAAATTTCATACTTAGACGGGCCTAAATTTTATATTTACCTCAGTTGGAAGTTTTGTTAGCAAATTAGTCTCCAATTCAGGGTTTGAAAAATGTATGCCATTTTAAATTTGAATAACTTTTAGTAGAAGGATCTAATTTGGGTGATCTCAAATGTGTGGTAAATATTGTAGAAATATATTTATATTGTTCCACATGGACCCATAATCTGGTGGAAAAATTCACATTCCAATCAAACCACCAGAGGAATCATCCCCAACCTTCAATGAAAGTGAAGACCTATCTTTTCTAGTGTCCAAGTTGGAATATTTGATTAAAGGGAATATGAGAATGGTTAATTTAGTTAATTTAGAGAATAAGATGGATGAAAGGATGGGACATATGGAGAGTGAGATTAGGGGAAATATGGATACTAAGATGGAGGAAAGGATGGGACATATGGTGAGTATAATGATGGAACATATGGATACTAAGATGGATGGAAATATGGAAAGGATCAAGCTAAGCTCATACAAAGTACAAAGGAAAATCACCTTTAAAGGTGAAGATGTGTCCCATGGTACGTGTAGGGCCCCCCTTGTAGGGTCCTTCCTACTTAACCTGAAACTCAACCACTTGATACAAAAGAGATTAGAAAACATAATGACTAGATAAATAAACTAAATAAATGAATAACTTAGCAAATTAAAACAAACCATAATGTGTCAACCGATCCATCTTGTCCACTATCATCCGCGTCTTCTGTAGGATCCCTCCAGCAAAGCTCGTTTAACCATAGGTGAAGCAACGTTAACTTTGCCACCCAACAATAGGCTCATGCTTTCAATCACATGGCCTCCCCCGAGCTTTGGGTCGTAGAGATCACACACAATAATCAAGAAACTCAGCTTGGGATTTCTCCCACCAAAATTTCCAGCCAAACCCTCAATAGTAGCAAGTCATAAACTAATCCAAGGTTACGATAGCCATCCAGGATCTGGGTGCTCTAGCCATTCCCAATTCCTTCCTTTTAAAGGAAAATTCCATGCGACACATGTCACTTCATGCATACATATATATTTTATTAAATTTATAATTTAATAATACTCACCCATCCATGTGTCAATTTCTCTAGGAGATGCAACAACATTCCTATGTTTGCTCATGTTTGTCCCCAAGATATTTCACTTAACTCCTAGATTTGTGGTGTAGGTGGAGTTGGCTAGGTGTCCATGCCTAGGATTCCATTTTGCTCCTAAATAAATATTTTTAATATTTTTAAATACTCAAAAATATTCTTTCATGTGCAAATGCATAAATAACCATTTCTAATATTTTAAATGCCAAAATATTCTTTTATGTGCAAATGCATAAATAACAATTTATAATGTTAAAAGTACTATAAATGCATTTTTCTAAGTAAATACTCTAGGTGCAATTTATACATTTTTAGGCCATTAAGTTAACAATCGTTTTTACTAGGATCTCGGTGCCACGCCGTTGGCCCTTCCCGTTCCTTAATTCATTTACTCGGCATGGCACCACTCCATTGGGTCTAGTCATCAATCGTTTTCATTTATTGGCAAGGTACCACATCGTCGTATCCTTGCGTCCACTCTTTCCGTTCTTGTCAGGGTACCGCATCGTTGGGCCCTTCTTCCACCATCCTTTCATTTTGACTTGCGGGAACTTCATGTAGAGATTTCAAGAGCCGTTACCTTATATCCTCCGTCTACACGCTATAAGGGACTAATGGCGCTGAGGAGTGAGTCCGTTCTCACTGCGTGCACCCCAACTTGTATGTGACCATCTCCATCATGGCCCACCTCGTATGCCCTCACGCTTTCCTCTTGAGCAAGTGGGTCAGTGCTTATCTTCTCATGCATGGTATTTCATTGGAAGTCAACATCGTCATCGCTCTCCCTGTGTGTGATTTATCCGTACTCTACGACCCTTCAATTCCTTTGTGTGTCCGTCGGTGAACCGTTTCACCTGTCGCTACACACATTTCTCACAAACATATATTAGTGATACTGTCCTTAATTATCATAATTTGATTCATCAATCTTCTACTTCGTTAAACATTTCTATTTTACTCATAACACTACTCATTCATCTAATTAGAAATGCATCTCGTCAATATTTACTTTCTTCGTTCTCATCACATAATCACTCATACAGCTAGTCATTAAGCATCATTCACATGTACATTTTCCATAATCAAAGTTAATCGTTAACAACATGTAATCATTCATTTACATCAACTATCCAGATACACATATATCATTATTTGTTGATTCACAATCAACCCTAATCATGAACACACTCAAAATAAAATTAAATGGTCATTTTATTAATGTTTCAATCAGTTGGGTCACTCAACAGGTGCCCTCAAGGTCTATAACCGTCTAGGGGCACTACAATACGTAGGATGATAAATATAGTGTCCATGTTAATCGACCTTACATTAATAATCGTAATCTAAGAGGATTTGATTCTAACAATGGAAATAATGAGAGATGGTCCCCAAAGGTATCCAAATCCCTAAGATTGACATGAGGAATTTTAATGGAAAGGAACCCATAACATGGATATTCCATATGGAGCAATTCTTTGATATACACTAGGTGCCAAATATACAAAAGGTAACTATTGTATCTTCATATTTAGAACCTGAGCATTTTTTGTGGTATTGATGGCTTTGTGAATGCAAAAATAACTATATTATCTCCTGGTCCATTTTTACAAAAGAATTGATATCATATCATGATGATGTTAAGGGAAATTCCTTCTTTACCCAATTCATAAATCTAAAGCAGAAGGGCCCATTAATCGAACACATTCAACATTTTGAAATGTTGATTCTTAGAGTGGAAGGGAATACCAAATGATAAATTAATGGATCTCTTTATCGGAACGTTGAAGGATAACATTCAACATGATGTGCATATCTTCGAACCAACATCCTTAGATAAGGATTTCATGTTGGAAATGAAGTTGAAAGTAAAAACATGGTGATGACTACTAAAAGGATCACCTATAAAACCTATAGAGAGAATAATTTTTCTTCTTCTAACCCACCTCAACCTACAAGGTTTAAACCTCAACAAATGGATGAGAGAAGAGAAAAATGTATATGCTTTAATTGTGAAAGCAAGTATATAGTAAGGGACATAAGTGTGGTGAGAATAAATTATTCTACATAGATTGTGAAGAGGAATAAGAAAAATAATAGGAACCATCTCAACTTGAAGAATAGAAGATATTACTCCTAAAGAAACTAATCCCACCATATCTTATCATGCACTGGATGGAATTAGAAATCCTCAAACTCTCAATATTGAATGGTATATAAAAAATAAAAAGGTAACGATGTTTATTGATTTTGGTAGTATTCATAATTTCATTCACTATAAATTAGCCAAAGTTCTCAATTGCTTTATATATTCAACACCAAAGTTTCAAGTAATGATTATAGATGGAGGAAATATCAATTTATCATAATGTCATCATATAAAACTTACTATATGGAAATATGTATTTCAAGAATAGTCCAATGATTGATATCCCAATAGGCGGTGTTGATTTTGTCTTAGGGGTTCAACAGTTACAATCATTGGGAACAATAATTTTTAATTGTCATGAAATTTGCCTAGGAAGGAAAATAATTTGAGTTAAGGGGTATCACAGTGAAACCAAGCAAGGTGATAATCTCTAATGGTATGAAAAAATTGTTGAAAAAGGGACATCAAGGTGTAATTGCACAATTATGCTCACTAGATGTTCAAACATCTATGCCTCCTATTTCCCTAGATATCCAAAGGGTCATTGATAAGCATTCCAAGATATTTTAAGATATTCCAAAAGGTCTTCCACCTACTCGAGATTTTGATTGTGCTACATCCACTTGATTCTAGGAAGTGTTCATCCTAACATCGTACCTTATAGATACCCCTATGTCCATAAGAGAAACACTAAGTGTATGGTTGAAGAGATGTTAGAGGATGGAATAATTAATCCTAGCCAAAGTTATTACTCTGCACCAGTTGTAATGGTACACAAGAAGGAGGGCTCACGGTGTATGTGTCTAGATTATAGAGAGCTCAACAATCTCACCATTAAAGATACACCTCCCATTCCTATCATTGATGAATTGTTGAGTGAACTACAAGGAGTAGTTTACTTCAAAATTTTGGATATTTATTCAAGGTATAATCATATTAGAATGAAGGAAGAAGATATCCCAAACACAACATTCATAAATCATGAAGGTCATTATGAATTTAAGGTCATGCATTTTGGCCTTACAAATGAACCTTCCATATTTCAAGGTTTCATGAATTCCATTTTCAAGCCCTTCCTTATAAATTTTTGTTAATATTTTTTGATGATATACTAATCTATGGAAAGTATTGGAAAGAACATTTTCAACATCTTGACAGGGTGCTACAACTACTAAAGGAGAACAACTATATGCAAAACCTTCCAAATGTTTCTTTGGGGTAAAGGAGGTAGAGTGTTTGGGTCATATTGTATATCGTGGAGGTGTCAAGGTAGACCCTAACAAAGTTAAAGAAATGATGGACTGGCTGATGACCAAAACCTTGAATAATCTTCGAGGATTCTTAGGTTTAACATGGTACTACCACAAGTTTGTTCGAAACTATGGAAAAATATCATCACCTCTATGTTCAACATTATTGAAGAAGGATTCATTCTCTTGGACTCCAGAGGAAACTAAATATTTTGAACAAATTAAAGAGTAAATGTGCAAAGCCCCTATCTTTACCACACCATACTTCAAAAAAACCTTTATTTTGGAATGTGATGCCTCAGGAAATGGCATTGGTGCTATTCTAATGCAAGAAGGAATGCCTCTGGATTTTGAAAGTTGGACAATCAAGGGAAAGAACTTACACAAACCCATTTCTGAGAAGGAAATGATGGAAATACTACATTAACTTAAGCAATGACATCCAATATGTAGGCACTTCAAGGTCAAAACATATCATGATAGTCTTAAATACTTTTTTGAAAAAATACTATCCTTAGAAGAGCAACAAAAATGGGTAGCTAAGATGTTGGGATGTGACTTTAAAATCATCTATAAAAAAAGGGAAACAAAATATGGTGGCAGATGCACTCTCAATAAAATATGAGGATGTTAAGGCATTACTTTGTGCTATTTCTATTATACATCCCAATTAGATAGTAGAAGCAAGGGAAGAATGGAAGAATGACATATTCATGTGGACGCTCATTCAAAATCTACAAAATAATCCCAATGTATCATATACTTTTTTGTGGAGAAATGATTCATTGTGGTATAAATATTGCTAATATATGTGTAAGAACTCCCAACTCAAACAAAAGGTCCATTTGGAATTGCACACCTCTCCTATAAGAGGACACTCAGGGTTCCTAAAAACCTACCATAGGTTCAAGATGGATTTTTTTGGAAAGGTATTAAATCTAATGTTCAAAGGTTCATGTCAGAATGTTTGGTTTTCAAACAAAATAAGGTTGAAACATTTAAGGTTGCAGGTATTTTACAACCATTAGACTTACCTTGCCAATGTTGGGAGGAAGTCTCAATGGACTTTATCACAAGTCTGCCCAAGTCAAAAGGGAAGAATGTTATTACATTGATAGAATCACCAAGTATGCTCACTTTTGTGCACTCTCTCATTCTTTGAACACAAGTACAGTGTACAACATACATAGAAATAGTTCAAAAGCTACACGAAAACCCGAAGATTATTGTAAGTGAAAGAGATCCAATTTTCACTAGGACAGTGAGAAAAAGTTTGGAAGGTCGTCTTCACTGCTTTGCATTTTATAAACAAATACAGTGGGTGAAATCATTATCTTTGGCATAATGGTGGCACAATACTTCCTTCCATATGTCATAAAAACTTTCCCCATTTATGGCACTTTATGGGTACCAACCTCCATCTATCACATCTTCCTTGAAAGGAAAATATAAAGTTCAAGTTGTTGAATATCACCTCAATCACCAACAAGAAGTTCTTTATATATTGAAGGACACAACATGGTTATATCAAAAAACAGGATGAAACAACAAGCAGAATACATCGTAGTGAAAGGAGTTTTGAAGAAGGGGATTGGGTATTTTTTAGGCTACAACCTTACAAACAAATGTCCCTCAAGAATATATATAAGTACAATAAATTAGCACCGAAGTACTATGGTCCTTATAAAGTGTTGCATAAAATTGGTAGTATGGATTACAAATTGGAACTCCCTTCATCTTCAAGGGTATACCCAATTTTCACGTTTCTTGCTTAAAGAAGGTAACACGAGACAAGATCCCTATTCAAAATATCTTTCTAGAGTTTGATGAAGAAGGAAAATTCATGTCATTGAAACGTAAAAGCTTCTTAACCGTAGTAAATACTTCTAGAATGCCCACAAATAATCCAAAGCCCACATTTTAGTGGTAAATATGATATTGATCAAATATAAGATGATATGATGATTACAATATAATGAGAGGCCCCGTATAAATACAATTCCAAAGGGCACCACTAATGGTTGTTGACAAGGGTTATGTCCCTTGGATAATTATTGTTAATGACTATTATTAATATTATTATTTAATATCTTATATTTTAGGTTTATTACGTTGCCTTCCCCTTAATGGAAGCTTTGTCCTCAAAGATTTATTGAAGACAAAGGTTATGTCTGATTTTTTGTTTGAACTGTCATCTCTAGATCCTTTCTTTTAGTATTTGTGACACTTGAGGAAATGAGGCGATATGAGTTACGAATTCCATAGAAGAACTGTCGCATAGTTTTTGATGTGGTCCATCTGAGATCTATTTTTATCGGAGCTATTTGATTGCTTTGTTGGATGGGTCTATTCATTTGTTGCTTAGTATTTTGATTTGATGTTCTTGCTTGTCTGACATCATAATTCCTCGATGTATGTTCATTTTGACCATGTCGTTGGTCAAAATGACATTTATAATTGGGGTGTCGATAAGGATTTCTTGTTCTTTGTTTTTCTTATTGATTGACTTCTTTTTGAATTGTGACATGGATTGAATTTGTATTTATTTCTTCTTATTCAACTTGATTTTGTTTTCTAGAGATTCTGGATGCTTCCTTTTGTATTTGTGCTACTTTTTTCTCGAGTAGATTGTTATTACTCTGAATTTTCTCCAACCTTTCGTCTTATGACTTTTTTACCTCTTTTAACTTCTTGACTTGTTCCTATAGTTCCCGATTAAATTTTCTAAGGTGTTGGTTTTCTTCTTTCTTTTCTAGTATTCTTCCTTCAAGGTATTCATTTGAATGTTTTGTCTTCCGACTATGTTTCAGCTTCTTGATTTTCATAAGTAATGTCCTTACACCAACCCCTTCATAAATATTGACCCCTAATGATATTGTTAAGATTTAATATGCTAAGACATAAAATATCAGCATTACATTCCATTTCACAATAATAGCATATATAGGATCACTAAAAGAACAACAAGCACAACATAAACACAAGAGACATAGATTTATCCTGGGAAACCCTCATGGGGTAGAAAACCCAGCAAAGCTTCCTCAATATAGATGACCAGCAAATACAAATATGTAGTCCACAACCATGAGCCCCTTCTCCTCCATAGCATATATCTCTCACTTATGCACTAATCACAAATGAGTGAATGTGTGTTAAATGAGGAACACACCTCCTCTATTTATACAAAACTCTGACTTGACTTTTACACTAACTAGGTCGGCCTCAACTTAACCACTTAACATAATGTGACAGGGAAAACTCCACTAGGGTGGTCTAACAACCCTTTAACCCACATGACTCATACATGGATGACCCCCACTAGGGAAGTCTAATAACCCAAGTTACCACATTCTCCACGGAGGAATAAAACATCTCCGGATATACAATAAGGCCTTCATGGAGGAATGAAACATCTTCGGAATAATAAAGTACAAATATAATATTCTTAGAAGTTACAATATTTCAACACTCCCCCTTAACGAGAAGGATATTATAACAACATCTGTAGGAGCAAGGAGTCATCAACTACATGATACATCTATAAATCATTGGAATCTTTCTTCATACATCATCAGTAACTCAAGCAGTTACTGGAACATCTTTAAATATTGAATACTGGAACATCAGCATCATCGGTATTGAGTCTTCATCTTCTGCAACACTTAATCAACTACAACATCATCATCTGGATCATCTCGAACTATAGCATCTGGATCATCTCGATCTACAACATCTGGATAATCTCTATCTAAAACATCTAGATCATCTCAATCTATAGCATCTGGATCATCTCGCTCTACAGCATCTAGATCTTCTTGATCTACAACATCTGGATCATCGCGATTGACAGTATCATCATAGCAGCATAATCTACAATACACATAATCGAATTCCAGGATGATCAATCCTTATCAATTTTATACAAGTCTCATGTCTATGGACGATGCAATCCAGATCTACTTCCAGGATGATCAATCCTTATCAATTTTAGACAAGTCTCATGTCTATGGACGACGCAATCGAGATCTACTTCTAGGATGATCAATCCTTATCAATTTTAGACGAGTCTCATGTCTATGGACGATGCAATCTAGATCTACTTCTAGGATGATCAATCCTTATCAATTTTATACAAGTCTCATGTCTATGGATGATGCAATCTAGATTTACTTCCAGGATGATCAATCCTTATCAATTTTAGACAAGTCTCATGTCTATGGACGATGCAATCCAAATCTACTTCCAGGATGATAAATCCTTATCAATTTTAGACAAGTCTCATGTCTATGGATGATGCAACCTAGATCTACTTCCAAGATGATCAATCCTTATCAATTTTAGACAAGTCTCATGTCTATGGATGATGAAATCTAGATCTACTTCCAGGATGATCAATCCTTATCAATTTTAGACAACTCTCGATTCTATGGACGATGCAATCCGTTATCCTTTTAAGACAATTCTCATGTTTAGGGATGATACAATTCCATCACGTACATTTTGAACCAAATGTTCAGGGACGATGCAGTCCTATCACATACATTTTGAACCAAATGTTCAAGGACGATGCAGTCCTATCACGTACATTTTGAACTAAACGTTCAGGGACAATGCAATCCTATCACGTACATTTTGAACTAAACATTCAAGGGCAATGCAGTCCTATCACGTCCACTAGGGACCACTTTCTCGGAGACATATGTCTATGGATCTCTTTTAGGACATGTGTCTAGGGATGATACAATCCCTCTCGTCCACTAGGGACCATTTCTTGGAGACATATGTCTACAGATCAGTTTAGGGACCGAAGTCCAAGGATGATACAATCCCTCCTGTCCACTTAGACAAAGTCTAAGGACCATAGATCGAACTCATTGTCGGAACCGGTAACCTCATCATTGACCTCATCGTTGGAACAGGTAACCTCATCATCAACACAAGTGTCCTCATCATCGATACGAGTATCCACATCATCAATACAGGTATCCTCATCATCAATACAAGTATCCACATCATCGATACAAGTATCCACATCATCGACCTTACTGTCGATGTAGGAAATCTCATCATCAATGACCATATCACTCCCCCTTTCGAGGAGGGTCCTTCTGAACTACACCAAGCTTGTCTCGAAAATACTCAAACTTTACTCAAGACAGAGGTTTGGTCAATATATCAGCAACTTCTTTGTCAGTGCTCACGTACTCGAGCTTTATAGCTCCTTTCTGCACCATATCCTATATATAGAAATATCGTATCTCTATGTGATTTGACTTATCATGGAACACTAGATTCTCTGTCATCTTGATACGATATCTGATTGTCACATAGGATCACAGTGGATTCCATCTCTAAGTCGAATAATCCTGATAACAACTACCAAAGCCATATCGCTTCACAACTAGTAGAGCAAGCAACTATATATTCTGCTCTCAGCTATGCTGAGAGACACACTATACTGCTTCCTGCTAAACCACGAGATCATGGAAGATCTCAAACAATAACATCCTCCCGATGTGCTCTTCCTGTCTGTACACTTCCTGCTCAATCAACATCTATGTAGACATGCAATCTGAAGTCATGATCTCCAAGAACCAAAGTCTATCATATCTTTTAGGTACCTCATCACATGCTTTGTAGCTATCAAGTGAACACACCTAGGTTCCACTAGGTGCTCACTCAAGTTGTTCACAACAAAGCATATATCTAGCCTTTTATTCGTCAGATACATCAATGAACCAATAATCTTTCTGCACAGAGTCACATCCACTAAGTTTGAGGAGTCATCAGCTAACAAATTCAAGTTGGAACCCATGAGAGTGGTCATGTCTTTACATTCCAACATATCAAATCTTTTCAAGATTTCCACATCATATTTTTCTCTTGTTGAAAAAGATTCCTTCCAAGCCTTTTCATACTTCTAGATCTAGGAAGTAATGCATCAATCCGAGATCTTTCATCTCAAATTCTGTAGCTAGCTTCTTCTTGCTTTCCACGATCTGTTTCTCATTCCCTGTTAGAAAGAGATAATCCACATACAATAATAGTATCATCCACAACCTTAAGGTAAAGGTTAGGATCAACTTTACTTCTAGTAAAGCCCAATCTTGTCAAGAAGATATCAATTCTCTCTCTGTGATTGAACATCTTTCACACTCTGCATTGAGTGATCTTCTGTATATCTATCTGTTCCATCTCCCGTCAGATGGGTCTACTGATATGGTCCTTAAGATCATTCGAACTCCGTGGTGAGTTCCTTCTTGCATCCATCTAAGAGAAGAATGTCACCTGTATATAGACACCATCTTCAACCTTGTAGAAAAGGTTGAAATCCGCATCACCCATGGTACCCAGGATTCTAACTTGATAAAGGAAAACATACCTGGATTATCATGCTTGGTTATGTCTTAACGTACCCAAACAATATCTTCTTTGTTCTCTTCAATGATTTAGAGACCTTGTGCTAGAACCTGCATATCTCATAGGTTAAGCATAGTAGAACAAAGTCATACATACCTCATAAGTAGAGCTTCTATGTGATCAAAGATTATGGATGAGTCTTTGTCTTCATGTCATCATGGTCATCGAATTTGATTTTTATTTCTTGGTGTACCTGTATCTTGTTAGCAGACAACATCATCCTCATACAACACCACATGTGCATTAGTACAATCATATAACCCTAATCAATGAATGTCTTCTATCATTCACATGCATTCATGCTTTTACTATTGTCATAAGACAATTCTAAGATTAATCAAGAATGTACTAACCGCAATAATATGAAGACAAACATATCATAAACTTAATCATGAACAGATTTCAACACATACCTGTATCTCCTCAAGTCATACTTGTCAGGATTGCTTTTAACCCAATCCACTTTGATTTGCTAAAAATGGATCTGAAGCTGGATTAGGGTTTGTCAGAGAAACCCTAAAAATTCAAACTTTAAATTTCAAACTTCTGAATGGATGGAAAGATGTGGCTTTCTAAGCTGATCAAGCTGGTATAATTTAATTTTGAAAACTGCAAAATTTGATCCCTCAAAATTGCCTTTGAAACTTCTGGATTCACTGGACAGGACCCCGAACTAGGGTTTGATAAATCCCACCATTCTGCCCAATCAAAAGGTTCAATCCAAATCTCTAAACTTTGATTTTTCCAAGTAGCTTCCAGCCGTGGTCACAGACTTCAAAAATTCCAACTTTTGCAGAAGCCATAATATTCCACCTTGTTTGGATATCCACATCATCTTTTTCAGGATCTTGCATGCAATTAGGGTTTGCATGCAAATTCTAGGGTTTGCATGCACTTTGCATGCATCCCAGTCACCAGGTTGATGCCTCTAGCACCTTAGCCACCTTATTCTAGCACCCGGAAGCCACTTACTTCAGAGTTTTAGCCCTCCTAGTCTGGAAGGTGCCCACTTCTCACCTACTGCTAGAGAAGGGCGCACTTCTTCACCTACCACTGTAGTTCCACTTCAGTTACACTCAGTTAGATCCGTTTCTCCCTGATTTGAGGCTAGTTTCACTCCCGACTGACTGTTTCACTTCCATTGGACCTCCAGATTGACTAGATGACTTGTTTTGACTTCAGTTAGCCTCCCATGTGCCCCCCACTACGCCTCCTTCCCTTAATCAGTGCTACACACTTCAGTTACACTTGTTACACTCAGTTAGACTCAGATTGACACCTGGATGACTGGTTCTTGTGCATTGATGACCACCACCGATTGATGATGAGGATTCCTAGTTGGATTCAATCTACTCCATTCAGTGATTTGAATGACCTTCTTAGTCAATTCGAATTGCTCAGTCATTGTTTCTGTATTCTATTGTAATTATTCACCCTCATTGGGATATTGAGCACTGATGCATGTTTTGCACAATTTTACACCATATTTTCTATGTTCATTTGTTGTGATTGATTTACTTGTTCATTAGATCTACTGTGACTAATTTTACATGGTATCAGAGCCATTGCAGGGACAAGATCTCTTTTCTATAGGTGTTTCTACAAGAATATTTGAGTGAATTGCTCAAAAATTGCAAAAAGTTTTGGCATGAAAGATCTCAAGAGCATTCGCTCCTGTGCATGCAAAGCTTGAAAATACTTCCAATACCACTCCAGAAGCTTGAGTTTCCACATAATTCCTAGATCTGATACATTGGACCCATTCAACATTGTTTGATATCCAATCCCAAGTGTGATGCAACTCTAAAAGGGTGGATTGTTCGACCTCATTGTTCTTGGTTTTATTGTGATTTGCAGGTTATTGTCTCCATCATTTGCATTCACTACACTGCCCTTGCAAGCTCCTCTACATCAGTGTGCACTCGCTCCTAGCAATGAAATACTCTTCTTCAAAGCCTATCCTCACCCCATTCAATTATTTTGATTGGAAAGCTGATATGGAGATCATATTACGTTCAAAAGGTTACTACCGAGTCACTCTTGGTCTTGAATTGGAGCCAAACAATCTGTCAGATAGAACCAAACACTACAACAAGCTTGATGAAGCTTATAACACATATTTCATTAAATTTGGAATTAAATAGTGGATCTAGAATTCTAAAATAACCAAAAAACTCAATTCCAGCATTGATCTTGTAATAAAATATTTCCAATTTTAATGAAATATGTGTTTTATGGTCTTATTTGTCTCTCCATCTCCAAATATCTTCACTTCCATCTCAGCGGATTGAAGACTCCAAAAGCTATATGGGAGCAACTTGAAACACTATTTGGCAAGCAGGATGAGCTTAGGGCTTTTCAATTAGAGAATGAATTGGTTGCCCTTAGTCCTGAGAATTTTGAGACCATTAATGAATTCTTCACAAAATTCAAGAACTTGAACTTGCAGTTGAAGAACAGTGGAGTTATCAAAGAGGATAAACAATTGATCCTCTCCATTCTCAGAAAGCTTGGTAAAGATTATTCGGTATTTGTCTCTACTTTCAATTCCGGTCGGCTAACTACCCCGAATTGGAAGATGCCTACCTTGAATTCCTTCATTGAGTCTGTCACAAAAGAGCATGACAAGTTGATTCAAATGGGGTCCATAAGCTCCAAAGATTCAGCCCTATATGTTCAAGGACCCAAGATATCGAGTGGTAAAGGAAAGCAAAAGAAGGAGAAGCTCAAATTCGAGCCTCACAAGCAAAGAGAGAAAGGCAAACAAACGGATGCACCATCCAGTTCGAAGTTCAAGCAAAAGGGAAAGGAAGGTAACCAAAAATCTAAATGTACTTATTGCAACCATGGCTTTCATCCCGAAAGTTCATGTATGAAGAAGACTATAGATCAAATGGCCCTCCTTTTGGAAAAGAACAACATAACTCTTCTTGACGGTGCAAGGAAGAACGATAGGAATGATGATCATGAAAGAGGACAAGCACTCATGGCAACTGTTTCAAAGCTCACTAATATCTTGATAGATTCGGGTGCATCGAATCATATGGCTTCAAATATTGATTCTTTTTCTTCATTCGATCCAAACAGCTCCATCCCCATCAATTTGGGAGATGACTCAAAAATTTCTTCAAAGGGCAAAGGTACGATTCATGTAGATCATGGAAGCTTTCAGAATGTTCTCTATGTGCCTTCCTTGGCTTCAAATATTCTTTCTGTGTATCAAATGACACACAATGGTGAACCGAAGCAAGTTACATTCAGCCCTAATACAGTTGAAATTTTTGATATCAAAAGTGAAAGACTTGTTGCAATCGGAAAGGCAAACCACACTGCAAAATGCTATGAGTTTTCACACTTTATTCCGCTTGCAAAGCCCACTGCTCTTCGGACACATGGTAATGAGGTTAGTAGGATTTGGCATGAAATATTTGGACATCTTAATTATAAGTATTTGCTGCTGCTATCAAACAAATCCATGGTAGATGGTCTTCCACAGCTCCGTTCCTCGAAGGGAATATGCACTGGTTGCATTATTGGGAAACACCCCGAGCACAGATTCGACCGCGGCAAAGCTAGCAGAGCTTCTACAGTTTTGGGGTTGATACATTCTGATATCAGTGGTCCGCTGCCCCATACATCATTAAATGGTTCAAGGTATGTTTTGACATTTATTGATTATTTTTCCTGCTTTACATGGGTATTCTTTCTAAAAAACAAGTCAGAAGTGCTTGGAAAATTCAAGGATTTTAAGGCTTCTGTTGAGACCGCCACCGAGAGCAAGATCAAAGATCTTAGATCTGATAATGGTGGAGAATATATCAAGTCCGAGTTGCTACAACTTTGTTCCCAAAGTGGAATTCAGATCCAACATACAGTTCCCTACACACCCCAGCAGAACGGTGTAGCGGAAAGGAAAAATCGGTCACTGAAAGAGATGGCTACATGCATGATTGAATCAAAAGGTTTGGTTGCAAATCTTTGGGTTGAAGCAATCAATGTTTCTGCATACATACAGAACCTTGTTCCACATTCATCCGTGAAAGGTATGACTCCTTTCGAAGCATTCTTTGGTCACAAACTGGATGTGTCAAATTTGAGAGTTTTTGGCTCTACTGCATGGGCTAGAATTCCTTCCAAGAAGAGACGAGATTTGGATCCACAAAGTATTGAGTGCATATTGATAGGATATGGGGAAGAATAAAAAGCATATAAACTCATGGATATCATATCTAAAAAGATATTCATAGAGCGCAGTGTGCAATTTGAAGAACCGCTTCAAGAATTGCAACTAGTCGAGGAAGAGACTGCCGATTCACCGCCTTCACCAGAAGAAGATCCGTGCAGCGATAATGAAGGTATGAGTTCTGATATTTCTGATATTGTAGAAGCATATGATGATCATGACATATCAGGTTCAGAATCTGAACATTATGATCCTCCTCAGTTACCAAAGTGGGCCCAAAACACTTTTCAATCTGCTGGTTCAAACCTTGGAAATCCTGCTGATCCGAGACGAACAAGAGCAGACTTTCAAAGAGAAGGTATGGCTCTTTCTATTGCTGATCCATTACTTCCTGAGATTTGTTATTTGATGGCTGGTTCAGATCCCACATCATACTATTCTACCCATCGAGATCTGAGATGGAAAAGTGCCATGGATGAAGAGTACAGTTCTCTTCAAAAGAACAACACATGGAAGCTAGTTTCTCTTCCACCTGGAAGAAAATTAGTGAAGTGTAAATGGGTCTACCGCATGAAAGTTGTTGCTGATGGCTCTATAAGAAAATACAAAGCAAGGTTGGTGGCAAAAGTTTTCTCCCAAGTCCAAGGAGTGGACTACACTGAGACCTTTGCACCGGTTGCAAAGATGGATTCCATCCGCCTTGTTTTGGCTATTTCCGCATCCAAGCACTGGGAAGTGCACCACATGGATGTGAAGAGTGCATTTCTACATGGAGACCTTGCTGAAGAGGTATATATGCAGCAGCCAGAGGGCTACACATCAGATCCATCATTAGTTTGCATATTGAAGAAATCTTTGTATGGGTTAAAACAGGCCCCAAGAGCTTGGTATGCAAAGATGGACTCCTTCCTTCTTTCTCAGAATTTCCAAAGATGAAAATCTAACCCGAATGTGTATCTTCAGCGAGTTAAAGGTAATTTGTTGGTTATTGTACTTTATGTTGATGATATTCTCATTACTGGTAGCACTCTTACTTCAATAAACAAGCTAAAAACTGCCTTAAATCTAGCTTTTGACATGAGAGATTTGGGCTTGCTGAGTCACTTTTTGGGCTTGGAGATAGCTCAAAATTTTGATGGGATCACTATATATCAGGAAAAATATGCTTCCGACCTGTTATTGAAGTTTAATATGGCTGAATGTAAGGCAGCCCCATTCCCATTCCTCTCAGGAATCAGTCTTGAGGAGGGAGATTCTACACCGCTTGCAGATTGTAGTATGTATCGACAATTGATTGGTTCACTACTTTATTTGACACACTCAAGGCCTGATATTTCATATGCCATGAGTGCCGTGTCAAGATATATGCAGTAGCCACATGAGCTTCATTGGCGAGCATCCAAGCGGATCTTACAGTATGTGCAAGGTACGAGACAGTTTGGCATACATTATGCTGCAGATTCTGAGCTTGATTTCATTGGTTTTACTGATTCAGATTGGGAAGGCGATAGCATTGATCGGAAGTCCACTTCCGGTTATGTTTTCATGATTGGTCATGGTGCTATTTGCTGGTCCAGCAAAAATCAAGTAGCCATTGCACTTTCTTCAGCAGAGGCAGAGTATCGAGGGGCAGTCAATGCCCGCATTCAGGCAGTTTGGTTGCAGGGTATTCTTTCCGAGTATGGTTTTGGTGGCACTACTTCGACTGTCCTATTTTGTGACAATCAAAGTGCTATCAATATCTTCATAGATCCAGTTCAGCGGTAGAGGAACAAACACATTGAGATTCATATGCATTACATTCGACAGTTGGTGCATGACCGCACCATCATTCTGCAATATTGCCTTACTGATGAGCAAATTGCAAACATCTTCACCAAGAGCTTCACTGAGAAGAAGTTCTCTTACCTCCGTTCACTATTGGGGGTGAGTTCCATCATGGTGGAGATAGATTGATTCATTATTATGCTTTAGCTTGAGGGAGGGCTTTCTTCCCACTAGGTTTTCCCTCTTTCCTCACTTAGTTTATTTTCAGCATTTTTGGATTATTGTATTGGGGTGACCTTTGGTCTTAGTTACCAGGGCCCCACATTATATTTTTGCACATCATAGTCTATCTTGAGGGGGGGTGTTCGGATATCCAAATCATCCTTTTCAGGATCTTGCATGCAATTAGGGTTTGCATGCAAATTCTAGGGTTTGCATGCACTTTGCATGCATCCCAATCACCAGGTTGATGCCTCCAGCACCTTAGCCACCTTATTCTAGCACCCGGGAGCCACTTACTTCAGATTTTTATCCCTCCTAGTCTGGAAGGTGCCCACTTCTCACCTACTTCTAGAGAAGGGCGCACTTCTTCACCTACCACTGCAGTTCCACTTCAGTTACACTTAGTTAGCTCCGATTCTCCCTGATTTGAGGCTAGTTTCACTCCCAACTGACTGTTTCACTTCCGTTGGTCCTCCAGATTAACTAGATGACTTGTTCTGACTTCAGTTAGCCTCCCATGCACCCCCCACTGAGCCTCCTTCCCTTAATCATTGCTACACACTTCAGTTACACTTGTTACACTCATTTAGACTCAGATTGACACCTGGATGACTGGTTCTTGTGCATTGATGACCACCACCGATTGATGATGAGGACTCCTATTTGGAGTCAAGCTACTCCATTCAGTGATTCAAATGACCTTCTTAGTCAATTCGAATTAATCAGTCATTGTTACTGTATTCTATTGTAATTATTCACCCTCATTGGGATATTGAGCACTGATGCATGTTTTGCACAGTTTTACACCATATTTTCTATGTTCATCTGTTGTGATTGATTTATTTGTTCATTAGATCTGCTGTGACTAATTTTACACACCTTTCCGATCAAAATACCGAACTAGGGTTTGATCAAGCCCAGCCTTCTGACCAACCAAAAATTTCGATCTTGGTCTCTAAATTTTGATTTTTCTGAGGATCATTCAGAAGTGGACTCCGATTCCAAAAATTCCAACTTTCTCCGAAGCCCTAAAATCCTGCAGCAGTGATAAGCTAAGAATGAAGGTGCTCAGAATCCAATTCTGTTTTGACAGAAATATGCACCTGATTGTTTCTGGTGCATCTCTGAAATTATGAATCCAAAAGGTTTGAAAATTGGGCCTATGGTATCCTGACTTGTCATATTTCCAAATCCACAGGTCTGACCTCAATTGGATTCTCTGAGATAGAGTTATTCCATGTGTCGCAATATGACTTTTTATGGGATAAAATAGGAGAGTGAACTTGTACGGTGTGCCACATGTCACTGGTTCAACTTCGGCCTCTGAAAACCTTACCTGAGAAACTACAGTCCATTATCTACCTGTCACTTTTTATGAAATTGTATTTGGAGCTTCCTATCCCAAGTTGTGACATTTTTTTCCTAGGTCACCTATTTATCACTGAGATTTGGAAGAGGCAGAAACCCTAACTTGTACTAATCATAAATCACAAAGTACAATGAATTAGAGGTTGTCCTTTTGACACAAGGTATAGGGGGATGTTATATACGACCTGTAAAGGTTTCAGATCCTAAAACTTCACCAAAATGGATTTATAGAGAAAGTTACACGATGATTGGTAATTGCTATATAAAACCCTAACATTCAAATTGTCGCAAGTGAAGCAAGTGTCGTAAGTGACATATATTGCCTTATTTAATGCTAGCTCTGATACCATGTTAAGATTTAATATGCTAAGACATAAAATATCAGCATTACATTCCATTTTACAATAATAGCATATACAATATCACTGAAAGAACAACAAGCACAACATAAACACAAGAGACACAGATTTATCTTGGGAAACCCTCATGGGGTAGAAAACCCAACAAAGATTCCTCATTATAGATGACCAGCAAATACAAATATGTAATCCACAACCATGAGCTCCTTCTCCTCCATAGCAGATATCTCTCTCACTTATGCGCTAATCATAAGTGAGTGAATGTGTGTTAAATGAGGAACACACCTTCTCTATTTATACACAACTCCGACTTGACTTTTACACTAAATAGGTCGGCCTCAACTTAACCACTTAACATAATGTGACAGGGCTGACCCCACTAGGGTGGTCTAATAACCCTTTAACCCACATGACTCATACAGGGCTGACCCCCACTAGGGAAGTCTAATAACCCAAGTTACCACATTATCCACGGAGGAATAAAACCTCTTCGAATATACAATAAGGTCTTCATGGAGGAATGAAACATCTCTGGAATAATAAAGTACAAATATAATATTCTTAGAAGTTATAATATTTTAACAGATATGAACCTGGCACATAATGACGCCTAACATGTTAACCCTTGACACAATATGACCCCTATCCACTATGACCTTAAACACAAAATGACCCCTAAAATGTAACCTTGAATGCACTCAATTCTTCATATGTTAACATGCTAATTCCTAATGCACTAACTCCAACTTGAATCTCCAAACACAATAACTTACCTTGTAACAACTCAAAAAATCCATAAATAAAAAGAAATTGTTATGGTGATTAAAATCAATTTAACACTAATGTGTCTGTACATAGTTCTCAAGAGTTCCATTGACTCTACACTTCAATTCTAAACTTATGACTTAGCCCAACTTAACTAAGTGAGTTTTATGTAATAAGATAATGGTTATTTTGATTAAGATGACTCCAATAATGATTTGTATATTACTATGCTAACATCCAGTTTGTAAACTTTATGTAAAAATACTTGTCTCATGTTTGATGTGATACACTTGCCTTGTCGCATGTTATGATTTGTATGTCTGTCTCTTATTACTATGTTGATGTCTTCGTCATGTTTGTAACTGAAGATCTCTTCTTACAAACTCTATTAAAAAAATTATACTTGGGTTTATAGGATTACAGGTCTTACTTAGCCTTTATGAGCTAAAACATTATTGCATTATTGTCTTACATGGTTGCAGGTGCCCTATAACAAAACTAGACCGTTGGTCTTAAACAACCTAAGTATCTAAGTGAGACAACCACCAAGGTAAACTTTATGTGAAAAAAGTGAAAATAACAAGTAACACTCTCGACTATAGGGAGTGGGTAAAGATTTGGCACTAAGTGGAGGTAGGTTTCGAATTTAATGTGCCCATGTGGAGTTCTCGTGGTGATTTCTAGGCTCGATATGGTTATACCCTAACACGTTTGTCAACAAAGCTATGTCTTCTATGTTTTTCAGCTAGTGGTGAGAGCCGAGGGCTCTTGGCATTTTCAACCCTTGTGAACAAATATGCAGTTCTAGACTTTCATCAGCTCCTTCATAGTATTTTCAAGGATGAAGGTAAGATAAGCATTCGTGGCTTGATTGATGTAAAAAGTATTTTCCATTAACATTTTCTTTTATTTCTTAAAAAAAAAATTAACCACTGTTCTTCTTGACTGGAAGGAGGGTTTCACTAGTTTTCCTTCAACGAGGTTTGGTTTAGGCGTGGTCGAGGCTACTTGGTGCCAAAAGGTCCTAGTAAGACCTATGTAACTTGAAACCCTACGACCCTCTTGCGGTTTCTATGATGAAAATAATTTAAAAGCTGGAACAGTGTTTGTTGGTTTCATTGGGAATCACAAGGATTTATGAGCCACCTCTATTAAATGGTAACCATCTTCGTGTTCTGCTCTTGCTGCGTTAATGGATGAGCTATTTAGTGTTTTGAAATCCTTCAGGAAAGGATAAACAAAGTTAAATGTTTATTGTTTTTGGACATTACAGAGTTGATGTTTTAAAATAGGAATTTCTATTTTGTTTACAGACCATGGAGTCTACGTGGATAGATGGGTTATGGCCTATGTGCTTACTATATAATTTTGAAATAATGAAATCAATTTATAGCCATTGCGAAAAGCCTCTGTTCTGTATAAATGTTAAATGATTAACAATCTATTTCGGTGTTTGATGAAATGAGTTTCGTGTACAATTTTGCTTGCAAATAATGTGTCTGCATCCTTAGCTTGTTAATGTCATTCTGGCCTTTGATAGGAGTTAATCATTTTTAAATATGAAATGTTGAACCTAGGGTCCCAGCATTGTCAACACTGCCAAATTTTTGGTTTCATAGCTAAGTTTTAGTTAGGGAGAAAATAAAATGAGGGTGTCAGTTTTTATAATATGAAACTCTTATCGAGCTCTATTGCATTATGAGAAGAAAACGTTCGCTCTGTTCTTTAATTCTGGGCAAAACTAAATGAAAAATCGTGCTCGGTTAAGTCAGACTGGCAATGGATATTTGCTTTTTATGACGATAATGAATCTGTCATTCTGTTGTTTTGTTTATGTAAAATATTATAAGGAATTTGTGCTAACTCTGTGTATAAATGCGTTATTAGCTATTAAGCAAAATAATGAGTTTGAAATTCTTTAAAATAAATCCGAGAAAGATATACTCTGTTAATAATGAGGAGTTTGAAATGCGTTTTTCCACAGGTCGACAAAGGCTTTGCATTAAAATAATTTTTTTTAAAGAGTTGTTTCTAGGGTTTTTAATTAGTGAATTAAACGTTATATACATTACTGTATGCATAAAATTTGTGGAGCTGTGTTTTGAAGAACCCTACTCTGCTTAGATTCTAATAATAAAGAACTTGGCTAAGTCTGCTAAAAAATGTGTTTAAGATTGATGTTAATGCAAAGACTGCTTGTTTAAAAAGAGTTACAGTGTTTTTGATGTAGTCGTGGTATGACTAGGGTTACTCCAATTTGGACTAGTAAGCAACGAGCCTCTACAGGGTTCAACCCATAAGTGAGTTAAATTCTTATTACTGCTTTTTCTATTTTTGTTAAATATATTTTTCATTCAAAAAGGCTGAGTTAAAAGTATTTCGATCTCTCAAACCTTATGTTATAAGTAATAATATGCCAACTATTCTATGTATAATTTATTGAAAAATAGTATATATATATATATTATCATTATGTATAAAAGAAAATACTATGTGTAAACTTTAGTCATTTGTCTTTTATACTACTATAAATATATCTGCCTATACTATGTTATATTTTGAGCATTAATTCAATATACTCTAGGATCTTTGCTGAGAGAATAACATGTACAACATATCAAGTATAACAATGCATATCAATCACACCAAGCAATCACATGAGACAATAGACACATAGAGTTTCACTAGGGAAAACCATAAAGGTGAAAAACCCCACAACTTCCTCAGAGATAGAAAGAGCAATGATACAAACCAAGTACAAGAGATAGTATTCTCCTAGAAGCTACTCCTCCTTCCTCACTAGTGTGCCACTTTCCGAGTAGTGTAGAAGTGAATAATGAGATGATCAAATAGAGTGCTCCCACACTCTATTTATACTTATCTCGACTTGCCTAATAAACTAGCAGGGACAACTTCTCTAGAAGAGTCGAATAACCCATGGTTACATTAATTAGGGCTGACCCCACACTTGGTGGTCTAGTAACCCATCACAGCAAGTTACGACACTTGCGACACTTGTCAATACAAACGATGACACTTCTGTATAGAGGAATAATACCATCTCTATATGAGTACAATATACATAGGTGAAATACTCCTTCCAATCTCTACCAGAACATTGTTAAAAGTGTGCACAATTCCCAATATGTTAGGAAAGAGGTTTCATTCTAGATAAGTAGCAATGGAATGTTGTACAGTGCCATAGGCCACTTACCCATCACATGCATATTAGTAGTATAATGTTCATTAATGAAATTATTCTAATATGCATAATACACACCCTATGTCTAGGAACATAAGCATATACATCATTGAGCAATATTATTTAAACAAACAAGTATGCAAGAAATGACAATTCAAATACTTATCTTTGTTTGGTTTGTAGGGTGGTCTCCCTCTCAATATTTTCTTCCTTGCAGGAACTACTGGAGTGGTCTCCCTCTTGATCTTTGCTTCTTGGATTACCTCTCTTTGAACTTATATCAATCCTCGATCACTATGCATACTTACTAGTATCATCGTTGTGTTATCCTCGAGGTCTCATACATACATTCATTAGTATAATCTTAATGCTATCAAAATCATTATGATTCTTAGTAATCTTAAACATGTATGGTCAAGATCATTTCATACATAGATAATTTATCACAATTCTTTTACACATGCATATTCCTATTTGACCATAGGAATTTTCTGGTTAGTCATATCATCAATCAAAGTAAGAAGCGTAATATGCCTAAACCCATGATTACTCAAACTTATAACTTCATGAATAATCATTATCAATCATACCAAGTATACTTATATAAGAGATTCTACCACAAGGTAGGATTATAACTTGATATAGGAAAAACATACCTGGATTAATATGTTAGCTGGTTATGTCTAACATACCCACATGATGTCTTCTTGTTCTCTTAAATGACTTGTGCTAGTGACCTGCATGTCTCATAAGTTAACCATTGTGGAACCAAATTATACATACCTCGTAAGTAGATCTTCTATGTGATCCATGACAATGGATGAATCTTTGTCTTCATGTCACCATGGTCATATGTTCTTGAACTAGAACATGATTTGTCTTTCTTGATGTACATTTCATGTTAGCGGACAACATCATCCTCATACAACACCACAATGCATTAGTATAATCATAAGTGTCAAAACCCTAATCAATGAATATATTCTAGCATGCATTGATATTTTTATTAAGGTGATACGACAAGTCTAAAATTAATCAATATTGTACTAATATTAATGAAGACAAACATACCATAAACTTAATCATGAACAGATCTCGAAACATACCTGGATAAGTCATATCTGTCGAGATTGCTTGTAATCTTCTTATCTAAGGCCTTAGCCTCATCTCCCTCTGAAACATGAACTTCTTCACTTATGTAGGTGGCCAATCCATTCTCTTCTAGGATTAACCCAATCCACTTAAATTGCAGAAACTAGATCTCGAGCTGGATTAGGGTTTTTCAGAGAAACCCTAAAAATTTGAAGTTTGAATTTCAAAATTCTGAAAGGATAGAAAGATGTGCCTTTCTAAGCTGGTCAAGCTGGTATACTCAAAATTTATTCACCCCTCGAAATTGCCTTTTAGATTTACGGATTCACTCGGGAGGACCCTGAATTAGGGTTTGATTTTCCCAGAGCTTCACCCAACCAAAAGGTTTTATCCAAAGCTCTAAACTTCGATTTTATTGAGGAACTTCTAGCCATGGTCACAGAATTCAAAACTTGCCATTTTTGTAGAAGCCCTAATTTTCCACTTTTTCGATCAAAGTCCCGAACTAGGGTTTGATCAAGCCCGGCCTTCTGTCCAACTAAGAAATTCGATCTTGGTCTCTAAATTTCGATTTTGATGAGGAGCATCCAGTTGTGGTCTCCGATACAAAAATTCCAACATTCACCGAAACCCTAAATTCCTGGAGCCATGAATGAAGGTGCTCAAAATCCAATTT
This sequence comes from Larix kaempferi, assembly GCA_027924585.1. Lineage (NCBI taxonomy): Eukaryota > Viridiplantae > Streptophyta > Pinopsida > Pinales > Pinaceae > Larix > Larix kaempferi. The sequence continues at coordinate 19,785,341 of BSBM01000268.1, forward strand.
TGTTTTGAAAGAAATATGCACCTGATTATTTTTAGTGTAACTCAGAAATTTCGAATCTACAGGGTCGAAAACTTCTGCCGATGGTAGCATGACCTGTTCACTTTCCAACCCCACATGTCTTACCTCAAATGGATTCTCTAAGAGAGAGTTATGCCAAGTGTCGCAACGTGACCTATTTATGGGATAAAATAGGAGAGCGAGCTTGTACGAAGTGCCACATGTCATTGATTCAATTTCGGCCTCTAAAAATCATACCTATGAAAGTACAGTCTGTTCCCTACCTACCCCATTTTATGAAATTTCATTTGTAGCTTCCTATCCCAGGTTGTGACCTTTTTCCTAGGTCACCTATTTATGACTGAGATCTGGAAGAGGCAGAAACCCTATATTGTACAGATCATACATCTGAAAGTACAACGAATTAGAGGCTCTCCTTTGGACACAAGGTACATGGGGATCTTATCTTCGACCTGTAATATGTTTAGATCCTGAAACGTTTCCAAAATGAATTTAGAGCGAAAGTTCTACGATGACTGGTTTTTGCTATATCAAGCCCTAGCTTCGCAAGTGCAACAAGTGTCATAAATGCCATACCATGCCTTCTTTCAGGATAGATCTGATACCATGTTAGATTTTGAGCATTAATTCAATATACTCTAGGATCTTTACTAAGAGAATAACACGTACAGCATATCAAGTATAATAATGCATATCAATCACACCAAGCAATCACATGAGACAGTAGACACACAAAGTTTCACTGGGGAAAAGCATAAAGGTGAAAAACCCCACAACGTCCTCAGAGATAGAAAGAGAAATGATACAACCCAAGTACAAGAGATAGTATTCTCCTAGCAGCTACTCCTCCTTCCTCACTAGTGTTCCACTTTCCGAGTAGTTTATAAGTGAATAATGAGATGATCAAATAGAGTGCTCCCGCACTCTATTTATACTTATCCTAACTTGCCTAATAAATTAGCAGGGCCGACTTCTCTAAAAGAGTCTAATAACCAGTGGTTACATTAATCAAGGCCGACCCCACACTTGGTGGTCTAATAACCCATCACAGCAAGTTACAACACTTGCGACACTCGTCAATACAAATGACGACACTTCCATATAGAGGAATAATACCATCTCTATATGAGTACAATATACATAGGTGAAATACATTCCAAAGTTACATATACATCAACATGCTATGTATCATTCACTAATTTTTTTTGAAAATATACTAACATAGATTTGACATTTAATCTAGGAGTTCAAATAAATCCTAATCTAAGTACTAACATATTTTTAAACATGAATTCATTACACTATTTATAACCCAGATTTCAATCAGTAATTCTCCATTAGCATCCATAGCAATTATAAGTTTTCTATCAGCAGAAATTAAACATTGTACTTTAAATAAACAAATCAGTAAGGAAAGTAAAGATAATATTCCAGAAAAAATAAAAAACTTGTTTAACTGTAGAAGTGGACAAACATCCAAAGAAGACCATTCCTCCCAACTGTCTCCTGAAAGTAGCCAATATTACTTGCTTTAGGACCCCCGAGCCTATTCATTGAACCACTAGGACAAAGACTAGGTGTAGAAACTGGTTCTGTTCTCTCTCTGTAACTTAGCAATTATACTTGCATGCAAACTACCAGCAATCTCGCTTTAGCTTCCCCTCATCGAATTCCTCTTGCGTGCTTAAATTTTCAGTGTCCAACAAATCCACAAGGATAAATTATGTGTGAGCCTCCTGCTCATTCGATGGATATATGCTTGCCTAGGTCTTTGGGTCATTTTTTGAATTAAACCAACGTAGATCCATCTCAAACCTGGATCTATCAAGCACCGAGAGGGATCCAATTTCTTGAGGTGTAATTTTTTTGTTTTATCCAAAATTTTTTACACATTAAGAAAAAAATTACCCCTCAAGAAATTGGATCCCTCTGTTTTAATTTTTTAATTTTTTTTTTTTTTTGTTTTGATAAGTTCTGAGCGAACATGAAATTTTTAATTACTTTTGATTTTTTATAAGTTATGAGCCGACATGGAAACGTAACGTGACAAACATGATAAATGTGACAAATGTGAAAAATGTGACAAATGTTACAACATCTCCCCCATACTTGGTTGTAACGTAACATGACAAACGTGACAAATGTGACAAACATGACAAATGTGAAAAACGTTACAACATCTCCCCCATACTGGGTTGTAACGTAACATGACAAACATGACAAAAATGACATGTGACATCCGTTCCAGGATCTCCCCCATACTACAAACGTGACAAATGTGACATGTGACATGTGACATCCATTACAGGATCTCCCCCATACTATTACTTTTCACATTTTATTACTTTTGAAAATGTTACATGTGACATGTGACATGTGACATCCATTACAGGATCTCCCCCATACTGGGTTGTAAGCACCTCGTTTACACTCTGTGCAATTACTTTTTACATTTTATTACTTTTGAAAAAATTACATGTGACATGTGACATGTGACATCTGTTACAGGATCTCCCCCATACTGGGTTGTAAGCACCTCATTTACACTCGGTGCAATGAGCCACCTTCTTAGTTCCTCCTTTCTTGGGAAACATGACCACATTTTTAGGGAAGATGCCTCCTGCATCAGCTAGAAAGTGTATGTTGTAGTTTCCATTTGTCATTTTTTCTTTCCACACCAAATCATTCCTCCTTGTGGATCAGTGAACACTCTTCAACATTTTTCTTTGGATAGGTGTCTCTTCTTTTATTTATTAAGTAATAAAATATTCAATTACAGTAATCTTTGACCATCTTTGGTCAATAACATAAAACTTTACAATAACGTTTAGAATAATTTTTTTCCACAACATAGAATGTTTTTAGTTCTAGGTGGGTTACAAACACCCCCTCTTAAGTTCAATGTCGCCCCCAGTGTTGCTTAAGTATCTTCTGAGTCTACCTAAAATAGAATTGGATATGCTTCCTATATATGACTCTCCAATTCCTAGGTTGCTTCATCTGGACTAAGGTGCTTCCATTGCACCTTTACCTGTCCAATGGTGCGATTCCAGAGTAAAATTTCTCTCATGTCGAGGATACAATCCGATTCCACCTGTAAATCTCCTTATGGTTCTACCTGAATAACATTCCAATCGATTACATGAGTAGCATCATGTACATATTTTTTTTAATATAGAAATATGAAATACGTTATGTACTTTGAGATTAGCTGGCAAAGATAACTGATAAGCCATTGGTCCAACTCTTGACAATATCTCAAATGGTCCACAATACCTGGGTGTTAGTTTAGCACAACTCCCCAAATTAAAGGAGCTTTTTTCTGGGTTTTACCTTGACAAACACATGCTCACCTACTTGGAATTCTTTCTGAGTTCTTTTAAGGTCTGCATGACTCTTTTGTCTATCTTGTGCAATTTTCAGATTGCTTTGTACATGTTTCACCATTAGTTCCATTTCTTTCAACAACTTAAGTCCTAACATTAATCTATCGACCGGATTACCCAATGAAATGGGAGTATCACACTTTCGACCATACAATATTTCAAAAGGACTGAGTTTAGCTAAAGCTTGATAATGATTATTATACACAAACTCCACTAAGTGCAATTATTCTTCCCATTTCTTTGGTTGATCCCTAACATACATCTTGAGCATATTTTCTAAAACTTGATTTACTCTTTCAGTTTGTCCATCCATTTACGGATGATAAGTTGTACTGAAATTTAATTTAGTATCCAAACCTTTAAATAATGACTTCCAGAAATCACCAGTAAACTTAGAATCTCTATCAGAAATTATTACCTTAAGAATTCCATGCAAACGAAAAACTTCTTTCATAAAGACATCAACAATATTAGCATCCTTATAAGTAGATTTAATAGGTATAAAGTGAGCTGCTTTGCTATGTTTATCTACTACTACCACACATAATCATTTTGCTTTTGATTTTTAGGAAATCCAGTTATAAAATCAATACTAATAATTTCCCATTTCCAATCTGGGATTGGTAATGGCCGCAATAAACCTACTGGGTGTTGATGCTCGGCTTTAACCTGCTAACATTCAATACACCTACCTATATATTTAGCCACTTCATTTTTCATGTTAGGCCAGAAATCATCTTTTCTTAACATTCTTATCATTTTTTGGTAACCGGGATGACCTAAATAATGACTTTTATGTACTTCATTTAAGATCAGTAATTTAAGTTCTGGTACATTAGGTACATATAATCTGTTTTTATATAGCATTAAGCTTTTTTCATTTAAACTAGAATCTGTTTTTATATTTTCAGATTTATTTTCTCCAACTTTTTCTCTTAAATTTTGATAATTTTTATCCATTTTATTCAATCTTCAAATTTACTTTCCAATTCTGTTTTATAGCTGATAACAGCGGCTATAAAATTCAGTTTTGCATTTCTGCTTAAGGCATCAACCACCTTATTCTCTTTTTCCTTTTATATGTTTGATTTCAAAATGATATTCGCTAAGGAAAGCTAACCATCTTGCTTGCCTGGTGTTTAGATTTTGTTGATCAAAGAAATATTTTAAACTTATATTATCGGTCATTAATAGAAATGTTCTACTGATTAGATGATGACGCCACATTTTCAAGGCATGAATTACGCTAGGAAACTCTAAATCATAAGTAGCATAATTCTTTTAATGTATTTTTAACTTTCTTGATTCATATGCTTATTACATGACCTTCATTGCATGCATCAGTGCATACAATGAAGTCTTTGTTTGGATCTATTATTTTTAAGATAGGTGCGGTAGTTAATAACTGTTTTAACTTTTTAAAGCTTTCTTCACATTTTAAGTCTCATACAAATTTGTTTCCCTTTTTCTGTAAGGATGTTATAGGATTTGCAATTCTCGAGAATCCTTCTATAAATTTTTGGTAATAGCCTACAATTCCCATGAATGATCGCACATCTGTTACATCTTTAGGAACATGCCATTCATTTATTGCTCTTATTTTATCTGGGTCAACTGAGATTTCCTCTTTGGATATCACATGACCTAAATATTGTATCTCATCTTTAAAGAATTCACATTTACTAAATTTAGCATATAATATATGCTCTCTTAGGACTTCTAATATTATCTACAAATGTTCATCATGTTCTTCTTTTGTTTTTGAATAAATCAGTATATCATCGATGAAGACAATTATAAATTTATCCAAATATTTACTTAAGACATTGTTCATTAAACACATAAAAATTGTTGGAGCATTAGTTAGCCCAAAAGGTATAACTACAAATTCATAATTCCCATAACGGGTTCTAAATGCAGTTTTAAATATGTCTTCATCTTTAATTATGACTTGATGATATCCATATCTCAAGTCTATCTTTGAGAATATCGTTTCTCTACATACTTGATCAAATAGATTATATATGCGGGGCAATGGATATCTGTTTTTAATTGTCATTTTGTTTAACTGACTATAATCTATACACAAGCGTAAGGTACCGTCTTTCTTCTTAATGAAAATGACAGGTGCTCCCCAAGGAGACACACTTGGTCTTATATAATTTGTATCTATTAACTCCTTCAATTGTAGTTTTAATTCATTAATTTATAGGATATTCATCTGGTAAGGAGCCTTTGAATTTGGTATAGCTTCGGGTACCAACTCAATAGTAAAATCCAATTCTCTTTTCGGAGGTAATCCTGGAATCTCTTCCAGAAATACATCTGAAAATTCTGTTAAGATTGGTATGTCTACAAATTTTAATTTATCTTCTTTATTCGTATGTTCATCATTCATTCCATGCACAAAAAAAACTTTGCAACATTTACGTACATACTTTTTCATTTGTAATGATGAAATCTATCAAATAGACACTTTCTAGGAATACCTTTTACTATGACAGTTTCTCCTTTTTCATTTAAGCATGTAAATGTTTTCTCAAAACAATTTAAAACTACTCTGTGTTTTTCCAGCCAATCCATACCTATTAAAACATCATAAGATCCTAGAGGTAACACATTCAATTTCACTTGAGTTGAATTGACTCATAAACATTTCACAATCATTAACATAGCTAACTACCTAGCTCTTAGTTTTTGTAGCTAATTGTACCAGCCAAGATTTTTCAAACTTATTTAAACGCAAATTACAACTTTCTACTATACTAGGTGACAGATAGCTTAGGCTTGAACCTGGATCTATTAAAATATAAATTGGTTTGTTCTTTATCATGCCTTCAATCTCAACCATAGATGTCTGGTGATCAGCCTGTCGGTTCTCCAATGCTACATTATTCTGGGCATCATCTCCTTTGCTAGGTCACCAACAGTTGCTTCTTCTTGTACTATATGCACATTGCTAAGATTTCTTTTTCTATTAGGACAATCTGTTGCATAATGAGGCCCTTGACATTCTGATCATTTTACAGGTTCTCTTTGTTTAGTATTTTGACCATAATTATTAGGTATGTCCCTGTTCTTTACTGCTGAAAAATGTTGTTGTGTATTACCCTTAAAGTTTGTCTCTTGATAATTATTCTTAGGATAATTCTGGGAATTATTTCCAAAATTTATGCTGGGCTTAACACTCTTCCTTCTTTGTTCAAAGTTATTTGATATTTTAGCTTTCCAATTAGGTACACCTTCCATTTTATTTATTCCTTGTTCATAACAGAAATTATCCTTCCTCATTGCTTCCTCAAGGGTTTTTGGATTATCATATTCAATTCTGTCCTTAAAAGTAAAAGATAAGCAACTTAGAAACCTCTGTATCTTGGGATTTGCGTCAATGATATAAGGTACATATCGTAATAAACTTAAAAAATTACTACTTAGTTCCTTCATAGACATTAAACCTAGCTTCAAATCATAAAATTCCTTAGCCCTTTCCTCGTAATATTGTTCAGACAAAAATTGTCTCTTAAAATAAATTTTAAAGGTCCTCCAAGTTACATACTTTTCTTTAATATTTTTGACTCTTTTTATGTCCTGCCACCAAATATCAGCTTTTCCAGTTAAGTTGTAAATAGCCATTTTTGCTTTTAGTTTTTCTGAGTAATTATAGATTTGAAAATACTTTTTCATCCCAGATAACCATGCCTCCACTTCTTCTCCCTTTTCCACCTCATCATTAAACATTGGTGGCTTTATCTTTTTAAATTCTCCTAAGATTTCTTCATAAGGTTTATATTTTCTCTTTTTTTAGGGCGACTGTCACTGCTTTCACTGGAATAATTGTATTTCTCTCTATGTGGCTCAACATCAGTTTCCGTGGAGGAATTACTTTCATAATCAGAAATTTTTAACTTTTTACCTTTACACTTGTAAGATATAGTTCAAGATTCATTTTCAAGATCTTTCCTTTTATCTTTTTCTTCACCTTGTAATTTACTCAACAATACATGATTTAATTATTCTTGTTCCCTCAGAATTATTTCATTATCTTCCTTAACATTTTGTATTTCAGTTTTTAAATCTCTCACAGTTTAGATTAATTCAGTTGAGTTATTATTTCTTTCATTATTCATTTCTACATATATATTTTCATTACTAACATTTTCACGACTGTGATGTGTGCAATCTTTAGCATCTTCCTTTGATCCTTCCATTTCCTGCAAAATAGAATTTATATTTCTCTACAAAAACAATTTAAACATAAGTTAGTAATTTTTGTTTTCCTATTTTATTTGGAATGTGTGAGTTGAGCCACTTTCAGGACTAGTGTTTGTAACTGCGCTCTGATACCACATGTAACAACTCAAAAAATACATATATAAAAAAAATTCTTATGGTGATTAAACTTAGTTGTCAAGAGTTCCATTGACTCTACACTTCAATTCTAAACTTATGACTTAGCCCAACTTAACTAAGGGAGTTTTATGTAATAAGATAATGGTTATTTTGATTAAGATGACTGCAATAATGATTTGTATACTAATGTGCTAACAACCAGTTTGTAAATTTTATGTAAAAATACTTGTCTCATGTTTGATGTGATACACTTGCCTTGTCGCATGTTATGATTTGTATGTTTGTCTCTTATTACTGTGATGATGTCTTCGTCATGTTTGTAACTGAACATCTCTGCTTACAAACTCTATTAAAAAAATTATACTAAGGTTTACAGGATTGCAGGTCTTAATTAGCCTTTATGAGCGAAAACATTCTTGTCTTCCATGGTTGTAGGTTCCCTATAACAAAAATAGACCCTTGGTCTCAAACAACCTAAGTATCTAAGCGAGACAACCACCAAGGTAAACTTTATTAGACAAAAGTGAAAATAACAAGTAACACTCTCGACTATAAGGAGTGGGTAAATATTTGGCACTAAGTGGAGGTAGGTTTCGAATTTAATGTGCCCATGTGGAGTTCTCGTGGTTCTTTCCACGTTGGATATGGTTATACCCTAACGCATTTGTCAACAAAGCTATGTCTTCTGCATTTTTCAGCTGGTGGTGAGAGCCGAGGGCTCTTGACACTTTCATCCCTTGTGAACAGAGATGCTGTTCGATACTTTCATCAGCTCCTTCACAGTATTTTCAAGGCTGAAGATAAGATAAGAATTCGTGGTTTGATTGATGTAAAAAGTATTTTCCATTATCATTTTTTTTTATTTCTTAATATTTGTTTTAACCACTGTTCTTCTTGACTGGTAGGGGGTTTCAGTGGTTTTCCTTCAACACGGTTTGGTTCAGTCGTGGTCGAGCCTACTTGGCGCCGAAAGGTCCTGGTAAGATCTATGTAACTTGGAACCCTACGACCCTCTTGCAGTTTCTATGATGAAAAGCATTTAAAATCTAGAACAACATTTGTTGGCTTTGTTGGGAGTCACAAGGATTTATGAGCCCCCTCTATCAAATGGTAACCGTCTTCGTGTTATGATATTGTTGCGTTAATGGCTGATCCATTTAGTGTTCTGAAATCCTTCAAGAAAGGATAAACAAAGTTAAATGTTTGATTGTTTCTGGACTTTACAGAGTTGATGTTTTAAACTAGGAATTTCTATTTTGTTTACAGACCATGGAGTTTGCGTGGATAGATGGGTTATGGCTTATGTGTTTACTGTATAATTTTCAAATAATGAAACGAATTTATAGCCATTATGAAAAGCCTCTGTTCTGTATAAATGTTAAATGATTAACAATACAATTTTGGTGTTTGATGAAATGAGTTTCGTGTATAGTTTTGGTTTCAAATAATGTGTTTGCATCCTTAGCTTGTTAATTTCATTATGGACTTTGATAGGAGTTAATCGCTTTTAAATATGACATGTTGAACCTAGGGTTCCATCATTTTCAACACTGCCAAAGTTTTGGTTTCATAGCTATGTTTTAGTTAGGGAGAAAATAAAATGAGGGTGTTAGTTTCTATAATATGAAACTCTTCTCAAGATCTGTTGCATTATGAGAAGAAAACGTTTTCTCTGTTCTTTAATTCTAGGAAAACCTAAATGAAAAAGCATGCTCAGTTAAGTCAGACTAGCAATGGATATTTTATTTTTATGCCGATAATGGCTCTGTCATTCTGTTATTTTGTTTATGTAAAAGATTATAAGGAATTTGTGCTAACTCTGTGTATAAATGCGTTATTAGCTATTAAGCAAAATAATGAGTTTGAAATTCTTTAACAGAAATCTGGGCAAGATATACTCTATTAATAATGAGGAGTTTGAAACTTGTTTTGCCACAGGACGACAATGGAAGATGCCTTAAAATAATTCTTTTTTTAAGAGTTGGTTCTAGGGTTTTTAATTAGTGAATTAAACATTATTTACATTACTGTATGCATAAAATTTGTGCAGTTGTGTTCCTCAAACCCTACTCTGCTTAGATTCCAATAATAAAGAACTTGGCTAAGTCTGCTAAAAACTGTGTTTAAGATTGATGTTAATGCAAAGACTACTTGTTTAAGAAGAGTTACAGTGTTTTTGATGTAGTCATGGTATGACTAGGGTTGCTCCAGTTTAGACTAGTAAGCAACGAGCCTCTACAAGTTAATACCCATAACTGAGTTAAATTCTTATTACTGCTTTTTATGTTTTTGTTAAATAGTTTTTTCATTCGAAAAGACTGAATTAAAAATATTTTGATCTCTCAAACCTTGTGTTATAAGTAATAATATGCTAACTATTCTATGTATAATTTACTGAAAAACAGTATATATATATTATCATTCTGTATAAAAGAAAATACTATGTGTAAACTTTAGCCATTCAACTTTTATACTACTATTAATCTATCTGCCTATGCTATGTATCATTCACTGAAATATTTTGAAAACATACTAACATAGATTTGACATTTAATCTAGGAGTTCAAATAAATCCTAATCTAAGAACTAACATATTTTTAAACATGAATTCATTACACTATTTCTAACCTAGATTTCAATTAGTAGTTCTCCATTAGAAGCCATAGCAATTGTAAGTTTTCTATCAGCAGAAATTAAACATTGTACTATAACTAAACAAAATAGTAAGGAAAGTACAGATAATATTCCAGAACAAATAAAAAACCCATTTAACTGTAGAAGTGGACAAACATCCAAAGAACACTGTTCCTCCCAACCATCTCCTGAAAGCAGCCAATATTACTTGCTTTAGGACCCCCGATCCTGTTCATTGAAGCACTAGGACAAAGACTAGGTGTAGAAACTGGTTCTATTCTCTCTCTGTAACTCAACAATTATACTTGCATGCAAACTACCAGCAGTCTCACTTTAGCTTCCCCTCATCGAATTCCTCTTTTGTGCTTAACTTTTCAGTATCTAGCAAATCCACAAGGAAAAATTATGTGTGAGCCTCCTGCACATTCGATGTATATATGCTTTCCTAGGTATTTGGGTCAATTTTTTAATTAAATGAGCCACCTGCTCAGTTCCTCCTTTCTTGGGAAAAGTGACCACATTTTTAGGGAAGATGCCTCCTGCATGAACTAGAAAGTGTATGTTGTAGTTGCCATTTGTCAATTTTTCCTTCTACACCAGATCATTCCTTCTAGTGGGTCACTGAACACTCTTTAACAATCCTCTTTGGATAGGTGTCTCTTCTCTTATTTATTAAATAATAAAATATTCAATTACAGACATCTTTGGCCATCTTTACAATAATGTTTTTCCACAACATAAAATGTTTTTAATTCTAGGTGGGTTGCATACCTCCCCATCCTATTACACTCCCCTAATACTTTCCTAACCATTTGACTACTAATGTATGTGAAAATATTAGCAATGCTCACGAAATGATATTTTCCCTTTAAAAAATATTATGACAATTATTTGCCACTTTTATCCAAATCATCTAAATATTATCACCCCCTATCACCAAGAAGGCTTATGGTGATTGCCATGTTCATATCGTTATTGATTTTGTTGCCAAAAATAAGGAAAGGTGATGTCAAAATAATGTCACCATGTTATTCTCCAAAATGCAATGGTAATGCTATATTTTTTCTAAATTATGAAAATTTATATTAATGATTGTCATTTTAAGACCATTCTCTATCTCACTATTACAAAAAATATGTTCCCAAAAATCTTCTTTGTAATAATAAACTCACAATAAGCTAAAACAAAACTTCTATACTTTTTGAATATATTTTACTTATTTAACCATTTTCTATCTAAGAATATCCTCTTATATTTTCCTTTTATTAAAATCTATTCTTAAAATTTCTATAATAAAAATCAATTTATACAACCATACTATATGATCATTTATATCCTTTAACATTATAATTAAATAATTAAATATTATTTCATTTTGTTAACAAAATATTCTATCCAAAAATCTAAACATCCCACCTGAACACATATACATATAAAATCTTTCACTTTATATATATAAATAATATTTTATCTTTCACTTTATCATTTGCATTATTTGGTTTATCAAGAATATCTTTGATAAATAAAACATTTTTATTCTTTTAGAACTAATTTATTTATAGATAAATTATTTTATTATTATTATTATTTATTATTTTAAATATATTTTTATAAAAAAATATTAAAATATTATAAAAATTATAATTTTTTCTTTTAAAAACAAATTTAAAAAAATAAAATTCGTTCCAAATCTCTTATAAACAACTTTTATAAGTTTATTTTAAAAAAAAACTATTTTAATGTTTACATATTTCATATATGTTATATCATATCTAACTTTTATGTATACGAACATTTATAATTGATGACATTTTTAAATAGATTATTAAAAATGTTAATATTTAATATAATTAAGCTGATAATTGATTTTCTTATAAAAATTTTAAGGTTAATTGAGTTAATATTATTATAATTATTTACTTTACAATATACAATTTATTATATTTTAAATATATGTTTTAATTTATATTTTTAAAAATAAATATAATATTTTTTTTAATTTTTAATATATATATATATATATATATTACAAATTAGTATATAATTTTTCTTTGAATTAGCATGGTATATCAAAGTACATGATTAAGCAAGAGCAAGAGCAAGAGCAAGATAGAAACTTTTCAATCTAAATTTTAAAACATGTTTTAGAAATCAACATTAATTTAACATGGCTCAAGATTAATTAGCTAAATGGACAATAAAGTATGGTGGAAAAAATGTTTAAATATAAACCAATTTTTGATTAAAAATTTTAAATATTTTTTCGATGTTTTATTTCCAAGTTCCATAAAATTTATATACATGAAATAGTTTCATCAAACAAAAAAATATTCTCATATTATTTTATATTTAAAGGGTGGGTTCAATATAAGGGCCATCAATATAAGGCCAAGGAGAAAGTAAAGCCCACACATATTTGTAGTGGTTGATGGATGATTAGGAAGGCGAGTGTATACATTTATTATGCATTAAATATTATTAAAAGTTTTATTTATTTTTAGATTCATCAATTAATTTAATTTTATTATGCATTAAATATTATTAAAAGTTTTAATTTTCTTTGGATTCATCAATTAATTCTATGAGTTTGTGTATTTGAAACAATCTCTATTTCATTGTTTTATAGTTTGGCAATATATTACAAGCCATTTAGATGGAAAATGTTTAAATAAAAATCAATATAGTATAACATTAGAAAAAAAACATCATTAACAATATAATATATAATAAACCATAATCTTTACTTTCAACATTTCCTCAAACATATGGTTTGCTTTGATAAACTATACAACATGGGTTGTTTAAGAAAATTAATTCTTCAATCATAAAAATACCTACTTTTGGAAAACCAAATGACATCCTAGTGCATTTGAAATTTATGTTTTTTAATTCTCATGTTGATATTGTTTAATATAAACTAAATATTGATCAAATTTTCGTTTACAAACTCATAGAAAAAGCATAACTAAATACAAATATACATCCCTTACTTTTTAGAATTTAGATATAATTAAAAATCTCAATCTTTGATTTCAACATCTTTTATTAAAAAATTCACAATTTTTAAATAAAATTATAGATATAGATATAGTATTAAAATCTCCAATTCAATAATTAATTAATAAGATAAATAAATAATATCTGAATTTTATTGTCTTCCTTATAATATTAAATTCTCTATTTACATAATCATACTAAAAGATAACCATAATCTCTAAAACGTTTAAGTATAAATAATTCTATCAATAATAAAATCATCATCCTTTTCTATACTAATACATATAATGTCTCAATACAACTATACTAACATAACAAAATAAACATTTTTATTATCTAATAAAAAAAAATTTAACTTTTTTTTTTATAATATGTAGTTTATTCCTCTATGCATCATTCATTTATATTACTTCTTACTGCAACCAAAAGCACTAAATGAAAAAGCTATATGTATCACTCAATTCAATTACACAAAATGTACTAAGTGGAAAAGCTCATAAATACACTAAATGAAAAAGTTCATAAAATAACCAACAAAATATTCTTATATAAAAATAGTTAACCAAACAGTTTCAAAATTTAATATGTTTTTATTATTTTTCTATGACTCAATTCCATTATTTCTTCATAAAACCAATAAACTAAATATCTTGCTAACCAACCAATAAAATAAACTAGTGTACCATAAATAAAATTTTCACAACCCAACCAATAAAATAAACCAATATACCAAAAACATTTTTCACATAAACAAACACCATTTATACTGCACATGGAAATGGAGAATATTATGCGACAAATCCAAAAATTAACAGTGTGTGACCATTCATAAAGCCACAAATTATAGTGTGCTAACCACAAATATTCCTTTCAAAAAAATAAGTGAGAATCACAAAACTATGCCACCTCTAAATAAGTCATTGAAAGTAACCAGAAGTATTCCATTCTAAAAATGTAAGTGAGAATTACAGAACTATGCCACTCTAAATAATTCATTGAAATTAAACCTCTGAGCAAAGTACAGTTCACTTACAACGGTTGGAATAGAGCTTTCAGCTTGAAAAAAAGTTGCGTGAGAGTGCTGCAGGATCAAGCTCCCAACAGCCACCTCTGGGTATATTGAAAGCCTGGTTCCCCTTCAGTCTCCGAGCTGGTACCTGGTGTGAGAACCTCATAAAGTTCTTAATTTCCATTGAAACCGCTTCACAACCAGTAACACCCCCAAGCTGGTATTGCCTCTGGAAAAGAGCCTTGAATCCATTAACCTTGGAAAGAGGAGCAACACGAAATCCAATGCCTGGAACAAAATCCCTGAGTATCTCCACCATTTCATAACTATGCCTTCTTTTCTTGGCAGTGGATCCATTCCATTTACAAGACCAGTCCCTGTACAGAGCCCAAACATCCCTCTTTCTTGGCAGGATTTTGAGCACTCCCTTGCTCCTTTCCCATCTCATCACATGAGAAAATACGTTGACATGCTCAAATATGTCGGAATTTCCAAACTTAAAATCCCCACAACCCATGTAACAACCAGCGCTTTCCCATCTCATCAGAGCTGGATCGTTATTGTGTTTTGCTTCCAGCCATGTTACCTCAACCTTGAAGGGATCCATGGAATATATCTTTTTAATTCGAGCATAAAACCTAGGCATTCCATCGTCGTCGTCATATGCTGCCCAAATCTGGTTTACTTCGAATGAGGCCTCGGTTCGATTCTCATCGAAATCATAAAAATCTGTGTCTGGTACACTGCTACACCAATCACTTTTACTTTCAGCTGGGCTTGAAGTTTGCGTCTCGTCGCTATCTCCATCATCTGTAGATTCATCACTGTCTCCATTATCAGTAGCTTCGTCACTGTCTCCATTATCAGTAGATTCATCAACTGTGGCCTTGAAGGTCTTCTGGGAATCAATGGTATTGCCCAGCTCTCTTCCCTTTTGATCATACATTGCTCTCTTGCTGGTATTCGAAAGCTGTGCCCAAGCGTCTGGTACACCCATATGGCGATCATGGCCGTCATTGACAAATTTTCTCTTTCTATCAGCAACAAGCCCAGGCACAGCCCCGGGCCCAAGCCTATCTGTTGTGGGCATCCCACTAAATTTATGCTGGTCACTGCTACACCAAACACTTTCACTTTCTGCTGGGCTTGAAGTCTGCGTCTCGTCGCTATCTCCATCATCAGTAGATTCATCACTGTCTCCATTATCAGTAGATTCGTCACTGTCTCCATTATCAGTAGATTCATCACTGTCTCCATTGTCACTAGATTCATCAACTGTGGCATTGAAGGTCTTCTGGGAATCAATGGTATTGCCCAGCTCTCTTCTCTTTTGATCATACATTGCTCTCTTGCTGGTATCCGAAAGCTGTGCCCAAGCTTCTGAAATGAGCTGAAAGGCTCCGGCGGCTCCCACGGAATGGTTCTTATCAGGATGCAGCAGCAGAATCAATTTTCTATACTGTTTTTTAATGACGAAATCTTCGGCTGAGGCATCAACCTGTAAAATTCTGTAATAGTCCATCTTTCCATCGGAATCCATATCCTCTGCAGCCAGATAGACGCCTAGAACTGATATGAACTGGTTAATTCCTCCCAGCTCAGGATACAAACGTAGAGCCTTCATTGCAAACTTCATGGCGCCTGCAAAGTCATGCAGACTGAACTTTTTCTCTGCAATTTCCTTGGCTCTTGCTGCCTCGTCTTTGTTGCATTCCATTGGCGGTTTCGATGTGAAGGATGAGGGAGGCGTTTCTGAATTCATAATATAAGATTGATGGAAAGGAGAGGCAGGACATTGTGATTCCATGAAATCATATATAGGAATGGTCACTAGAGATCATATATAGGAATTGTCAGTATAGGACATGATTTTAAGGTTAATTATTGTTGCGTGCTAAAATGAGGAGATCATTTTAAGAAACAGGATGCAAAGAAAAATGATGACGGGAATTATTATTATGTTATAAACGTATGGAGACCCAATCCCAATAAATATATACATTCATGCTGATGATTTTGTTTACAAATCATGGGAGGGTATTTAAAATACAAGGTCCTTTCAAAATGTTAATATAATAATTTGTGTTCACTAAAGATATTTAATAACTCAAGGGTGTGTTTCTAGGAAGGGATTGTGTTACACAATTAAGTAGGCAATCCATGTTCATATAATAATTTGGTTTATTAATTCAAGGGAATGTTTCTAGAAAAGGACTATGTTACACAATTAAGTAGGTAATTAAGAAGGTTAAATATTAATGAAAATCAACATTTATAAAGGAATAGAATGGAAATCAATGTTTGATTATAAGTTCGAGGATGATTGCAACAACTTCTACTTCATTTCTTCTAACAAGTGAATTGATTTTAATTTCATTGTTAAGGAATTTAATAAACTTTATTTTAATAAGTAAATTGATTTTAAATTCAATGTTGAATCGATTTTAATTTCATTGTTAAGGATTTAATAAACATTATTTTAATAAGTGAATTGATTTTAAATTCAATGTTGAATCGATTTTAATTTCATTGCTAAGGAATTTGATAAACATTATTCTAATAAGTGAATTGATTTTAAATTTAATGTTAAAAGGAATTTAACAAGCAAGCATGATACAAAGGAGGAAGTGCAAATATATATAATAAAGTAAATGATAACATGATGCAAGGATGGAAGTGCTAATGTGTGTAATAAAGAAAAAATTATGAATTAATAATGCAATTTGATTGATATGAATGAAAAGATGTTGTGCACACTTTATTGTCACGATAAAAATAAATAAATAAATAGCATTCTAACTATAAATTAATTATATTATAACAAATATGTTTTCAAAATTATATAATTGTTAATACATTATTAGTTTTTTTCTAGGATATTAATTGTATTATTATAAATAAAATACACATAATTTGGTACTTAGAAGTCGGTTTAATAATGTTAAGTTGTTAGAAGGTGGCATAACAGTGCATAACTAATGCAATAGTTAGCTTAGATTTAATCATTAATTAAATATGTTTTGATCCAATTGTAACATCACAATACATCATGTAACCTGCCAATAAAAATGTTGTTTAGAGTGGAGTTTTTACTTGGTGAAGGTTTCTCCATTATATATGCTTTGTCAACTTTTTTGTGATGTGATTTTTGGTTTATAATTGGAAAGTAGAATGAAGCAAAGTCAACTCATAAGCATACTCTAACAACACCTCCACACTATGTTACTTACAAAAATAGATCCATGCCTTGACAATTCCATACTTGTTAAGTGTCATCACGTTGTTCCTTACCTATATTATCCATGAGAATATCCTTTATTTTGAAGTACATCTCACACTCTATAGTTCTCCTAACTTTTTATGAAGATGAACCATGAGAATATCCTTTATTTTGAAATACATCCTGGCCTCATACTATATAGTTCTCCTAACTTACATCCTGGCCTCATACTATATATCCTTTGTGAAGATGAACCAAGTGATTTTCTAGGCCATCTCATAAACCATCATGATACTTGTATTTTTTAAGACATGAACTTCTAGTGCATTGTTTAGGGTCATGACATTATTTTTTAAGGTTTTGATGCCTAATGATCAAGCATCTAACCATGTCTACAAATTATATTTCCAACATGTTAAAAAAACCTAAAACAAAGTAATGAAATAATTAAGTTATGATCTAGCCAATGATCCCTTGTTTTATAGATAGCTCAACCCCATCTCTCTCAAAGTGTATAACAAGCCCTAACTTCATGTTAGGATTAGTATTCTTACATCTTAAAATTATTTCCTCTTAGTTTTTTTTGGTATTATTATAAAATGTAATGTTAGTTCCTTGTCATGATTTCTTTGCAAATACAGTAGATACACATCTTAATGTAATATTTTAATTTATGGTGAAAACTTATGTCTAAATATTAGTCAATCTATAGTTCATTATAAATTCTAAAGCAAAATCATTAAAAGTGTCAAGATATTTTTTTTATAAATCATAATTTTGATTTTTACATGATAATATATATATATATATATATATATATATATATAATTCAAGGATATTATATTTCTTTTAATTTGTTATTATATAATTTTTCAAAATATTATGATTATCTATTATTAAATTGTCATTTTTTTATTATAGTTTATATAATAATATTTTATTATAATTTGTGAAGGATATGGTGGTTTGTTGGTGGGGTTAGATGGATTTCATTCCATCCACCTGGGTTCAATTCTGTTGTGACATCTTGTGGTTTGGATTACCTTTCCATAGCTTTCCTTGATTCCTTTGGAATAACAGAAACCTTCCCAATAAATAACTAGAATTCAAAATGATTTTCTTGCCATCCATATGATAATGCTTTCCTTTGAAACTCTTAAAATCTTCCTCTCTTTATTTATTTATTTCCTAATGATATAAATGATCCATACCTTTTTTATTTGAATTAAATAATATAAATATAGCTATTGCTATTTTCTCATTGTAATATGTACAGGAAAAAATTAATATTTTTTTATTTAAATTAAATAATATAAATATATCTATTGTTATTCTCTCATTGTAATTGTACATGAACGGAATACTTATGATCACATAATATCATGAAGTACGAAATTTCTATCGATAAAATATTATTTTGATCATAATTATATGTTATCTATTGTTATTCTCTCATTGTAATTGTACATGAACGGAATACTTATGATCACATAATATCATGAAGTACGAAATTTCTATCGATAAAATACTATGTTGATCATGATTATATGTATATGTAGTGCGAGAAGAAATGTGCTTATATATATATATAATTGTTTACATTAACAAGAAAATGAAAACATAAAGGTATATAAAATGGAAAGTTACTAAAGGTATATAAAATGAAATTTATATCATTTTTTTTAAAGTAACTCAAATTAATATAAAATTAAAATAATTAGCATGACCTAGTAGTTAAACATTTTTAATTAGCAAATAAATTTGAGCAAGTAATTGCATGGGTACTTCATCTTTTTACAACTCTAAAATAATAATTGTAGAACTTATCTCATTTTCAAATATATATTTGCACTGAAGTTTCCAAAGAACAAACAATGAAGAAACTCTCAAATAGTGCTAAATAGTCACCAAGAAATCATAAATGATAGATTAGGAATCTCCCAATAAAATTTCCCTCCAATGCAAATGCCTCTAAAGAATGTTTTCTAGTTGTGACTGAACATGTTCTTAACAAGACCTTGTGAAAGTGCATTCCCATAAAATATGCTTCATCATTTATGTGTGTGGATAAGAGAGGAAAAGACCATAAAAAAGGCCACTCTTATCTAAATGAGTTTTAGAAGGAAGGCCCTAATAAATTACAACTAAGAAAACACCTAGAGTTTATAGGAAATCCTCATTGACTAGACACCATGCAACCTATGAATCCATGTTGGTTGTGGAACCTGATCTTCCTTGATTCAGAGGTTGTGTTTCATCCATTTATGGATCCCATCCCATGACAGGGGTGTGTGGGGGTGATTTCCCCCCAACTATAGTCGCCATGGGGTTTCCAATGGGTTGAAAACTAATTTTGGGAGCGCCCCCTTGGTGGGTGTTTGGGGGCAGCACCCCCGTAGTGAAAAGTTCAGGAAAATAAATGCCTTGTAAAATGTTGTAATTTCATAGTCATGACTTGGTCAATAATGGGTGATTTACAGGCCCATGGTACTGGGTATCCTATAGTATTTTTCCATGGTAGTCCCTCTTTAAAAGGAAGGAATTGTAATACAATTGTATATCTTTAGTATTGTAAAGATCTATGTGATTGTGTGAGAGAGACTGTGAGAGGGAGAAGAGGAAGTTGTAGCGGATGTGTTGCAGGTTGTATCCCTTCATTCTGCTGGACAATATAATAAAAGCACTGGCAATTTCTCCGGGATGTATCCCATATTGGGTGAACCATGTATATTGATGTATCTCTTGTATTGTGTTTATGTGTTTTATTTCAACATCTTGTTTTATGTTTTTTTTTGCGATCATGTTTTTCTAACTATTGGTATCATATCCAAAGGCCTATTTGGTGCATAAAATCGCACGAAAGAAGGGTTATTGGTTCAAGTGGGAGCAATGGCGGAAGAAGGAAATTTTAGGATTAAGAAATTTAACGGCCAAAACTACTAGTTATGGAAAATTTAGATGGAGGACTATCCGTATCAGAAGGATCTATTCCTACTGTTGGGAGGAAAATAAAAACAATTGACGACTATGAAGGATGAAGAATGGGAGGTTCTTGATAGAAAGACACTAGGAACAATACGGTTGTGCCTGAATTCATTGGTGACATTCAATATTTCAAAAGAAAAGACAACAGAGGGCCTGATGAGTGCATTAGCTAAACTGTATGAATTAAAACCCTTGACGTCCAACAATGTATTTCTAATTAAGCGTTTATTTAATATAAAGATGTCAAAATGTGGGTTTGTTGTTGACCATTTAAATGAATTTAATATGATTACTAATCAACTAGGTTCTATAAAAGTGAACTTTGAAGATGAGTTTAGGGCTCTTCTAATTTTATGCTCATTTCCAGAAAGTTGGAACTGCTTGGTTATGGTTGTAAATAACTGTGTCTCTAGTTCAAACACTTTGAAATTTGATGATGTTGTTGATGTTTTTCTTAGCAAGGAAATGTGAAGGAAAATCACAGGTGGGACATCAGGTAATGCATTGACCATGGAGAGAAAGGGAAGAGAAAAAGAGGAAAGAGCCCAAGTAATCATGGGAAGTATAGGAAGGGAAGATCCAAGCCCAGAATGAGAAAGATAGAGTGTTGGAACTGTGGAAAGAAATGACGTCTGAAGAAAGACTGCAGATCTCTAAAGAAGAAAGGAGATGGATAACAAGAGACTACTTAGGAAGAAACTGTAGCAAGTGATGTGTTACAAGATGTTTTGATTCTTGCATTAGATAGTACTAGTGATTACTGGGTAGTAGATTTAGGAGCTTCATGTCATGCTACACCCCATAGGAAATTATTTCACGATTATGTTCTAGGTGATTTTGGACATGTTTTATTGGGTGATGAGGAACCATGTAAAATTGTTGGAGTGGGAAAGGTACGGATAAATTTAAAGAATGGAGGTGAATGGCTGTTGAAAGATTTAAGGCATATTCCCGCTATGAAAATAAATATGATCTCAACAGGGCAGTTGGGAGATGGTGATTGTTTTCCTACGTTTGGATAAACATGGTGGAAGATCACTAAAGGATCACTGGTAATAGAAAACGTTGATAGGATAGGTACGTTGTATTTATGTCCTCATAATACTAATTCTTCTATCTTTGTAGCTTCCATAGAAACATATATAGCATTGTGGCATCATAGGATTGGCCACGTGAGTGACAAGGGGATGCAGATTCTCCACTCATTGCTTCCATATTTGAAGTAGGTAAGTTTGGAATTTATGAGAATTGTGTTTATGGAAAATAGGAGTCAGATTTCTCAAAGTTGGAAAGAAAAAGAAGAGTGAAAAGTTAGAGCTTGTGCATATAGATGTATGGGGACCGGCTAAAGTACAATCTCTTGGTGGCTCTCAATATTATGTTACATTTATTGATGATGCAACTAGAAAAACTTGGGTTTATTGCATTCGAAAAAAATATGATGTTTTTGATACTTTTAAGAAATGGAAAGCTTTGGATGAGAATGAGATAGGAAAAAGTTTAATGTGTCTCGGATCTGATAATGAAGGTGAATACTATGACAAGGAGTTTGATAGTTATTGTTCATACCATGGGATTCGTAGAGAGAGGATTGTTCCAGGAATACCATAATAAAATGGCACGGTGGCTTTACTCAATAAACTTCTATCATAGCACATTCATTCGTGGCATATGAAACAATACCCCTAATTTCACTAAATATTGGAAAATACCTTCCAAAATCATTTTTTTTAATCCCCTCCCAATATGCCTTCTCAATTTCAAAAAACCCCTATTTTCACTAGATATTGTATGTATCAATTTTTTCATTAACATTTGTTATACCCCTTTATATTTCTACCTAGTATATTGATATGATACCCCTCTTATGACCCCACATGCATTCTACAATGCACCTTGCTTCTTTCGATGTATATTGTGGATGCACATTACTTCACGCACAATGCAATTACTCAACCACATATCATTATGATTTGCAACATCTAATGGTCTAATGAAGAGATAGGAGATCACTTATTGTATGTTACTAGAGCCAATGCACATAGTACAACATTTATATTACATGTTGCAGTTCCTCAATCGCTGACTAATCATGTTGTGGGCTAGGTATCCAAGCCTCCAGGGCTTGTAACAAGCTCTAAGAGGATGACTAAACCTCCCAAGCCCTGTAATAGGAACAAGTGGTTGGGTATTCAAGCCCCCAAGGCCTATCGAGGGCCTATAATAGGCCCTGGAGGCTTAGAGCCTCACAAGGCTATTGGTAACAATTCGCTGAGTGCTATTGGGAAAAATTGGTTGTCAATGACCACTATATCTCGACTATGATCGACTGGAAAACCAAACCCTTGGCCTCAAGCATGCCTCAAGACGTGATTCCATGCGTACTGGTAAGCCTGAGCCTTGCCTCAACCCAATTTCTCATCCGGCCTTGATTCCGCCGTCTCCATTTGGAGGATATTTGTCAGCTCACCCATATAAAAAAGACCCTAGAGTATTTTTTGTATTGTTACATTAAATAAATAAAAACCTTGCCCCTTAATATATAAGCAATATAATTTTTAGGTTTTCATGAATATTTAATACAACAATATCAATGAACGTGATATTATATTGCCTTCTAGTGAAGCCCCCATGGAAAATGGCGTATTAGAAAGGATAACAAAACAATCATGGAGCCTGCAAGATGTATGAGATTGCATGCAAGGTCTCCCTTACAGTTTTGGGAAGATCTTGTAGATATTGTTGTTTACTTAATAAACATAGGGCCTTCAAGTGCTTTGGATGGTGGGATCCAGAGAAGGTGTGTACAGGTAAAAGGGTAAACTACTCCTCATTTTTTAGAACTTTTGGTTGTGAATCATTTGTCCATATTGATAAAGAAAATAGAACAAAGCTTGAGGCTAAATCCAAGAAATGTACCTTTATTGGATACGGGGTTGATGATTTTGGTTATCGCTTATGGGATTATGAAAATAAAAAAAATCATTAGGAGTAGAGATGTGGTATTCAATTAAAAGGTCATGTATAAAGATCAGCTGTAGGGAATGAAATGAGAAAAGGAAAACACAGAGTATGCAATGCTTGATGAAATAAAAATTAAATGAAGTTCCAAAGTTGCCAAAAAAATAAAAAACAGAAGTAGGTACCTCAAACTCCTGCAAGTGTTAGAATATATACTAGGTCAAGTAGACCCCCTAAACGATACTCTCCTTGACTAGATTCTTTATTGATGATGGACTCTGGTGAACCAGAATGTTATGAAGAAGCAATCGAG
Source organism: Larix kaempferi (assembly GCA_027924585.1). Lineage (NCBI taxonomy): Eukaryota > Viridiplantae > Streptophyta > Pinopsida > Pinales > Pinaceae > Larix > Larix kaempferi. Next base: position 19,809,214 of record BSBM01000268.1, read on the forward strand.
GTGGAAACTATAAAGAAGTGGAAGCAAGGCATGAATGAGGATATGGATTCATTGGTAAGAAACCAGACTTGGGATTTGGTTTAATTGCCTGCAGGTAAAAGAGCATGTCATAATAAATGGGTTTACAAGTTGAAGGAAGAAGATAGAAGAAAGAGGTGGTACAAGGCCATACTTGTTGTAAAGGGGTTTGCACAAAATAAAGGTATATATTTTGATGAAATATTTTCTCATGTTGTTAAAATGACTTCAATTAGGACTATTTCAAGTCTAGTGGCGGAAGAAGATTTGCATCTTGAACAATTAGATGTAAAAACAAAATTTCTCCATGGAGATTTGGAGGAAGATATTTATGCAGCATCCACAGGGGTCTAAGGTCAAAGGGAAGGATAATTTAGTGTGCAGGTTGAAGAAGAGCTTGCATGTCCTTAAGCAAGCTCCAAGGCAATGGTATTTGAAATTTGACAAGTTTATGATAGAACAAGGTTATAGTAGATGCCATTCTAACCACTGTGTTTATTTCAAGAAGCTAGATAGTGGAAGAATAATTATCCTGTTATTGTATGTGGATGGCATGCTTGTTACAAGGTCTAACATGCATGATATAAATGTGCTCAAAATGAAATTAGTTGATTCATTTGCGATGAAGGATTTGGGTGTTGCAAAGCAAATCCTTGGTATGCCAATAACAAGAGATGGGAAAAATCACAAATTGGCATTCTCTTAGGGTGAGTACATAGAAAAGTTGTTGGAGAGGTTTAGAATGCAGGATGCAAAACCAATTAGTCCACCTTTGGCCATCCATTTCAAAATAAGTAAGGAGATGTGTCCCAAAACACAGGAGGAGATGGAATACATGTCCAAGGTTCCCTATTCATTAGCAGTTGGCAGCTCGATGTATACCATAGTGTGCCAAGACCAGATATTGCACATGCAGTGGGAGTTGTGAGCAGGTTTATGAAAAATACAGGTAAAAAGCATTCGAAGGCAGTAAAGTGGATTCTCAAGTATTTTAGAGGTACTTCTACTCATGCATTATGTTTTGGAAGTTTAGGAAATGCTCTATAGGGATATGCTGATGTAGATATCGAAGGTGATAAAGATACTAGGAAGAGCACCACCGGGTATGTATTTACTATAGGTGAAACAACAGTAAGTTGGCTTTCGAAACTGCAAAAGGTTGTTTCACTTTAAACAATGGAATCAAACTATGTTGCTGCTATAGAGGCTAGTAAAGAGATGATTTGAATACATAGGCTCATGGAGGAATTGGGTAAGAAGCAGGAGAATAGAAGGTTGTACAATGACAACCATAGAACCACCCATATGGCAAAGAACTTAGCTTTCCATTCTAAGACTAAACATATACAACTCAATTACCATTCCATACGATATGTTTTGGAATATCAACTATTGAAGTTGGAAAAGATACCTACTATCCAGAATCCTGCATACATGTTGAAAAAGGTAGTAACCAGAGAGAAATTGAGTTCCTACTTAGTTTCAGTTGGCCTTCAAGCATGAAGGTGAATATGAAAATTTTTCCAAGTCCAAGTTTTGGAGCATAGTCTAGCAGATGCAGTAGCAGTGGATTTTATATGATCAATCTCCAAGTGGGAGATCGTTAGTTGTGGAGCATGATCTTCCTTGATTTAGAGTTCGTGTTTCAACTGTGTCTGGATCCTATCCCATATGGGGTGCTGTGGGGGGGATTCTCCCAGCACTATAGTCGCCATGGGAGGTCTTGTGGGGGGGATGACTAATTTTGGGATCCCCTCTAGTGGGGATTTAGGGGCAATGCCACCCTAGTGAAAATTTCAGAAACAAATGTCTTGTAAAATGTTATAATTTCATAGTCATGACTTGGTCAATAATGGGTGATTTATGGGCCCATGGTACTAGGTATCCCATGTTATTTTCCCATGGCAATCCCTCTTTAAAAGGAAGGCATTGTAATACGGTTGTGTATTTGTAGTATTGTAAAGATACATGTGATTGTTTGTGAGAGAAAAGAGGAAGTTGCAGCACATGTGTTGTAGGTTGTATCCCTTCAACCTGTTGAATGGTATAATAAAAGGACAAGCAATTTCTCCATGGGCGTATTCCATATTGGGTGAACCACATATATCGATGTCTCTCTTGTATTGTGTTTATGGGTTTTATTTATACATCTTGTTTTATCCTATTGTTCTATGATCCTATTTTTCTAACATTCCAATGGTTATCAACACTTATAGAGACCCACCAAGCATTCATAAATGGACCTACAAAATATTTCTAATGCAAAATGGAGTACAATATACAAGAATCATACTAAAGAAAAGGGTTCCTTCAACTCCATACCCAATCCCCTTAGAAGGGACTTGTCATATCAACATTTATCTTGAAAATATCTCCAAAAGAGTAGGTTGATCTGAGGAAGACAATACAAAATCATGAGCCACTAAATGCACTTATTTCTAAGTGTGAGAAGAGGAAGCCCATAAGTATCTCTTCTTCATATTTAATATCCTTATTTAAAAGTGAAAAAGGTTTAAAAATACAAGTTTAATTTAGCTTCCAACACTATATCCCACCATTTGCTAATGAACCTCCTCCAAGATGCCTAAATACTCTTGAGAGGCCTTGCAACCTAGAAATTATGAGGTTCAAATACATAAACCAAATAGACCCTTGACTTCAAAACCAAGGAGATGAATTCTCCAAGCATCTAACCACTCGTTTAGCAGCCAAAATGTAACTTTGAGTAGCAACATAAATTATATCCATGCCACCCTCATCCTTGGGAATAATGTAGACATCCCAAGGAACCATTGGAAGACCTAGAGCCCCTCAAATATCTTCTCCAAGTGATGAAACTGGGATTTTTCGGGGAGCCAACAAGCCACATGATGACCACTAATAATACCAAAACATATGTTGAAATTTCTCAAGGAATCTCACATAGCAACAAGAGAGAAGTTGAGACAAAAATGAAGACAAGAAGGTCGATCAATATGGTCACTAATAATAGACTAGAGGAATTTCTATAGAAATTTATTTATAAGTAGGAAACTTGTACAATCAAATATGAGTATTCCATATTAATGTGTGGAAATCTCCATTTGTTTCTAAAAATTTCCATTTCCTTTTGTATTATTCTATGTATTTGACATTCCATATGAGCAGTGCATTAACACGAAGTGATTTTATACATTGTAATACCCCAATTTTGACCCTTGGTTTATAATGCAAGACAAATAATGTGTGTGTTTAAAGATAGCTTACCTAGAAGCTAAACATATGTGGTTTATTTTTTAAGCATGACTTGATATAATAACTATCCACTAGGAAGGTAAAAATTCCATAGTGTATTTTGGTTTCTATGTAGGTACATTATGAATATAATATTAAAACTACTAAAAGGATACAAGTGAGCATAAGGGGATATGATTCCATGAGAGGGTAATAAAGGAGGAGAAGTAGAATTAATATAATTTATTTTTCCTTGATCTTATGCTTAGCTTCTTAATTTTACCTTATGCCTAATTAAGTCTTGTCATATTTGGAATGATACATGTTATCCTTGTGTGGGCATGCGATCTTAGTTTGTTCCAAATGACTAATCTATGTTTTTAGACATCCAAAATTATTATTTAGGGATTGTTCCTAAGTTTTCCTTTCATTTAGGACTCCATACCTTCTTTTCTTACAACGCTACTCCAAAATGATCCATACTTGTGTCAAAACCAAGATCAAAGTTACCTGTGAATTATAGAGGAAGAATCAACAATTGTTGGCAATTGGAAACCCATAATTACCAACATAATTATTTATGTTGTTTACTTTGCAAAACTAGAGGAAAATAGGACATCATCATGGATTTCCTTGAGAAGAAAATTTCTTTCATTGGGTTGTGAAGGAATGTGAGTTGGGAGTGTGGTTGGTTAGAAATGGATTGTTGTAAATTATAGTGGCATATTCCTTGTCTAATCAATATAGTTTGAGTTTTATGAGATAGTTTAGAAACAACCTATAGGATTTATCACTTGTGGTATCATATCCCTATATCACTTGTGGTATCATATCCCTAAGTCAAAGCTGGCTTTTGCAATATTGTGCCTACAGTGGGGTAGAAAAGTGCTCCTTTTCAACTAGTTGGATATGAATCTTAGAGAATATAAGTGATACTCTAGTTTCCTATAATTATCTATTAGTATTAATGTTTGGTATTTTTCTTGTTATTCATTTCCTTTTATGATTTATAATGATTCCCAAGTTGAATTCTATTGTTGAATGGGCATGAGTTTACATCCCTACATTCATCTTTAGGAACACACGTGTTAAATTATTTGTGTAATGAATTTAATTGTTAAGATAACATGAAGCATGTGTATTTGAATGAAAATTATCTTTACGTGTTGATATGTAGTATAGAATGAGCATGCATCTCTTTGTTTTTATGATAATGTGGTTGTTAAATTATCTTTGTAATGAATTTAATTGTTAATAGAACATGGAGTATGTGTATTTGAATGAAAATTATCTTTACATGTTGATATGTAATATAGAATGAGCATGCATCTCTTTGTTTTTATCATAATGTGGTTGTATGTAAAATTGTCTTGATGTTGCATAAACTTTTACATATGCATTAGTAATTTATATTATTTCCTTTTCAAGTTAGTTTAATGGGTTGTTTTAATTATATATCAATTAGCTACGAAGGAATAAATTTGGATTTCAGGTGCCTTGAGTGTCAAGGGAAGTAGCTCCAAGAAAACTACATAATTATATAAGAGCCTAACTTATGGCATTGGGTTGTCATGGGCATAAAATGAGTTATAAGATGGAATTCATAGTCACACATATCAATTACTCGACAAAAATATTCAACAAGGATTGGGGACAAATTCCACAAGCACTCAAAGTTATGACCTAAAGGATTTATCAATTTGTTGGGGTAATACTATAGCCTATGGATAGGTGAGAGAAAATAATTTAATATTGATTTAAGGGGTCTCAAATTCTAATTACATGGAGGATACAAATTCATTGTTCTAGTAGGGGAAATGATTTTCCAAGATCCGAGGTTGGGTTAGAATAAATGAAATGGTAAGTATTAGTTTCCAAGTTCTATTAATGGAAGGATTAGTAGCTGAGTACTCACTATTTCACACTATTAAGGAATTTCGGAAGCCATTGAATGAATATGGGACTTATGTTACATAAGGAGGGTGGACTATGATTGGTTTTAGAATGGAAAAGAAGGAAGACTTGTTCAATGATTTTTATTTCATTGGAATGATTTGGGGTGAATCCATGAAGATGGATAACACATTTTGGCCAAAAGTGATGGTGAAAATTCAATCTTTTACTCATTCATTAAATTGAAGCTCTCAAAACTCATGTATCGCTTGTGAATTTCGACACGCAACAAAAGAACAAATTGTAGGGAATTATGTTGTATTTCCACCTATATTTTTTTTAAATAATAATATTATTTAATATGCAAAAATTGCATTTAATGATATGTTTGTTTTTGTAAACCTTAGGAAATTTTTAAAGTTGCTTTTGTGCATATAAAATAATTTAGTGATAAATGCATAATTTTTGAAAAAAAAATGAACATAATCTACACAAAATGCACTGGGGTGCAATTTTTTTTAATTTATGATGGAAGTTTTTTTTTAATTTTCAAAATTGACCGTTGAAAATTTTAATTGCATTTTGCACACATGTGTGTACATGCAAACTTGTTTTCACTGGATAAAAAAATTGAAAAACAAAAATACCCTTTTGAAGAGCACGTGTTGGTTTGGGCCATATATATTTTTTGAAATTTTTTGGTTGTGGACTTTTTATATTGTTGATTATAAGTTGTGGACATGTTTTTGTAAGTGTAAGTTTCAAAAGAAAAAAATATCATATGAACTCAGAAACATGTAAATTATATGCAATGGATAGATGATTCATTGACAAATCCATTGGTATGAAGTCCGCCATCTAAGGTGCACCCCCGGTCAGGACTTATGTCAGGAAAAAAGAGCAGTAAAAATAAACTTTTTAAAAAATGGGATAAAAGCCTATTTTAAAGCCCTCAATCGAGCTTTAGTTCAATCAATGTTTTTAAAAACCTCAATCGAGCGTTTGTGCACACATTGAAAATACCTCGATAGAGGGTTGATGTGTAGTTAAGCGGGAGCTTGATCGGGATATTAGCTCAATCGATATTTTAAGATCAAGCTTAATAGCTCAACCAAGATGTTGTTCACCAACTTTTCCATTGATTTTTCCTTTATTTTTCCCTCTAACCATACCCGGGAATCAAATGGCACACATAGGAGACAGACCTATTCAATAAAATTATGCCACACACTCATGTGTCCCACATAAGGGACACCAAAACCACTACCTTGATCCCCTTACCCCTATATGACTAAACCCTTGTAACTTCAAACACCTTTAGTTAACCCATTACTCCTAAACCCCCTAACACATAATCCTCTAACCCCAAATTATTGTGTAACAAACATATGTACTCAACACATTTAAGCAACCAACCCAACTAAGTGTTGGTCACCCACAAAAGCATTGCAACCTTTTCTATGATGGTGATTTTCACTTAATAAACATAAACTATGTGCATAGATTATGCACCCATTTTATGCACATAGGAAACACACCTAAGTGTTAATAGAAAACTAAACTAACACCTTTATCCCTAACACTACCCCCCATAACATCAACCCCCTTTATAGCTCACATACTACCCTTGAACCCCATCACTCCCCTAACCCTTAATCCACACAAGCATTTAATGCACATAGACACCTAATGCACTTAAGAGACATACATAATTAATTAACTCAACTAACTTACACAAATAAGCAACTAAGCAAACTAACCAACACATAAACCCATAGCCCACATAAGAATTGGATTAACATATTAAGGGTCAAATATAGGAAACACATGTATGTGATATACAATGCACATATGGAGCTAACATAAGTGATCTAATCTACTACACTAAACCCCTAACCCTTAAACAATCAATTCCCCTAACCTCAACCACTTTATATCTAATGCACTATCCTTGGATCCCTTGATACTTAAACAACACACTTATGTCACCCACATAAGTGACACACATATGTTACCCACGTAAGCACCACTACCCTCATATACTTGAACCACCCAAAAAACACTAATCTTTGTAACCTTTACCCTTTATAGCTCACCCACTATCCTCAAACCCCTTTGTAGTCAAGGTTGCTAATTTTTTTTTCCAGCTTACTTTGCAAATTGTTAAGTGCAATTGACATATCATATGGCCAAAAATTGATCTCAATTTGCAGTCTAAGAGTTCATTGAAGAACAATAATATTATATGTCTAACATGGGATGAATCCTTGGTCTCAATCTGGAGTCTAAGAGTCCATTGAAGAACAATAATATTATGTGTCTATGAATTATTTCCCAAACAAGGGGAGTTGTAATTGTAATTGTTGATTGTAAATTGTATCTCTAATAGTTATTGTTAATTGCAATCAACATCGTGAATTGTAATTCCCTATTGTAAAATTAGTAATTTGTAAATCTAATTATCATTTTCTTAAATTCTAATTGTACAATCATGAGTTGGCATTGTGAAATTGTATTTAAATATTACAATGTAACTTGTAATTGTGACTTGTAAATTGTAACTGACATCTTGAATTGTAAATAACAAATGAATATAAGATCAATAACATTATAAACATTGAACATGAGCATAAAATAAACCTGTAACTTCTAAAAGTAAAATTGTAAATTGTATAATCGATGACATAAACATGAACATAAATAACGTACACTTATAGACATAAATATAATATAAAGTTAACATACATGTGCATAAATATACTTATTAAAGATAAATAACATGTATACGCATGCACATAAACATAAGCATAAGATAAATAACTCATGTCGACTTAAACATAAGGCATCATATAACCATGAAGAAAAAATATGATACGAAATAATCCATCAAGTTTATAAAAAAATACAAGTATAAGTATATACGTTTGACAATCCTCTATAATGGTTGCACCAACTTCTACTTGAGTTGTTATGACAAGTGAATCAATTTTCATTCAGTGTTAAAGAATTTAACAAACAAGCATAAAGTAAGCATGATGCTGGGATGGAAGTGCTAATTGTAATAAAGGAAATGCTAACCTAATTAATATGAAGAAAAAATATGAATCAAAATATTATATGGATGCAACTTGAATGATATGAATGAAAAGATGGTATGTGCGCCTTATTTTCATAATATAAAAAAAGAAATCCATTATAATTTAATTTAATTATGGTATAACAAACATGTTTTCAAGGTTATAATATAAATGTTATTATATTATTAGTTTTTGTAATTTAGTGGACATAACAAGAAATTAACCTTTTATATACAGAAAAAATATTTGCATTATAATTGACAAAAAACAATTTTATATACAAAAAATAATTTGCATTTGCATTACAATTGACAAAAAAAACAATTGCAAAAATTAACTCATTTTCAAATACATATTTGTAATGAAGTTCCCAACAAATGAACATTGAGGAAAGTCTTAAATGGTGCCAAATACTCACCACATAATCATAAATGATAGATTAGGAGTCTCAGAATAAAATTTCCCTCCAATGCAAATGTCCCTAAAGAATGTTTTCTAGTTATGATCGAACATGTTCATGACAAGACCTTATGAAAGAGCATTTCCATAAAATATGATTCATCATTTATGCATGTGGACAAGAGAGGAAAATACCATAAAAAGGCCTCTCTTATCCAAGAGAGCTTTAGAAGGAAGACCCTCATAAATTACCAACCAAGAAAACAACTGGAGTTTATAGGAAATACGCATTGACTAGACACCATTCAACCTATGAATATAATTATTCTCGATACTTATAGAGACCCACAAAGCATTAAGAATTAGACCTCAAAATTTTTTATGATGCAAAATGGAGTACAATATAGAAGAAACATACTGAAGAAAAGGGTACCTGCAACTCCACACACAATCCCTTTAGAAGGGACTTGTCATATCAATGTTTATCTTGAAATGATATTCCTAATAGATGATCCCAATTATCTCCAAAAGAGTGTGTCGATATGAGGAAGGCAATTCAAAACCATGAACCTCTAAATGCACTTCTTTCTAAGAGTGAGAAGAGGCATCCCATAAATCCCTCTTCTTCCTATTTAATATCCTTATTTAAAAGGGAAAAAGGTTAGAGATACAAGTGTAATATAGATTTCAATACCATATCACACCCAACTCTGCTTCCCAGTGTTTTCTTATTAACCTCATCCAAGATGCCTAAATACTCTTGAGAGGCCTTGTAAACTAGAAATTATGACGTTAAAATACATAAACCAAACAAAACCTTGACTTCAAAACCAAGGAGATGAAGCCTCCAAGCATGTAACCTCCCATTTAGCAGCCAAAATGTAACCATGAGTAGAAAAATAAATAATATCAAGGACATCCTCATCCGTGGTCATGAAGTAAACATCCAAGGAACCATTGGAAGACCTCAAGCCCCTCAAATATCTTCTCCAAGTGATGAAATTTGTATTTGTTGGGGATCCAAGAAGACACATGATCACCACTAATAATACCAAAACATATGTTGCAATCTCTCAAGCAATATCACATAGAAATGAGAGAGAAGTTAAGACCAAATGGAAGCCAAGAAAGTTAATCATCAAGAATGAATAACTAGTATGGTCAGTGATAGTAAATTAGCGGCATTTGTCATGTCCCCAATTTTGGCTCATCCAGTACCATGGGTGAAAGGGGACAAGATCAACCCCTAAGGGAAGTAAAAGGTATTAATTCTATTTGCTTAGAATTAATTTTAGCCTAAGTCTCACAAATTGGCAAATTTATTTATTAAAGGTAATTTTGATAAATAAAATTAATGGATAATGAACAAGTGGGACAAGAGGGCACCCATGTGGAAGATGTTGCCAAAAATGGAGTAGGGTGTATTTTTGGAGGCAATTATACCACAGGAGTTAATTAATTAAATTATGAAGTTGGAATTAATTCTGAGTTGTATTATCTTTTATTAATATTTTATTTGTTATGCTGAATAAATGGAGAAATTGGCTCACCAATTTGAATTAGTGGATAAGGTTGGAGGAATTACTTGGAGTAGAAGTCAAGTAAGCACTAGAGTCTAAAAATGTTGCCAAAAATGAGAAAAGAGCAATATTTCAGGAAAAGCAACATAAATCCAGAAAGTAGGAAAGTGTGAAAAGAAGGGAAGTTTAGAAAAGAAGGAAAGTCAGGAAAAAAGAAGGAAATCCAAAGCAAAGCAAGGAAAGTATGTTCACTCATGGGTGACCTATTCTCACAGGTCACCAAGCTAAGTAACTTGCTCAACAGGTCAACATGAATTCTATTTAAGAAGGTTTCCAACTTCATTCAAGAATTTTTTTATCATTGTTAGAATTTGTGCATGAGAGCTTTGAGCCCTCTAGTTGAGTGATGTGCCTCAACAATTTTTCTTAGGATATGTGCCCCAAGGCCCTATGAGTTTCCTATGAGTGTTATGCAGGTCCAACAATCAATATTATGTTAGGATATTCCTATACTCCATCCTAGTCCCACCAGTATTTTGATCATTTACATTTTCAGTCATGCATGCGCCTTTTAGGGTTTGCATGCATTCTAGGGTTTGCATGCATTTTGCATGCATCCCAGTCATCAGTCCAGCACCTAGCCCTCAGTTAGCCAGCCCCCAGGAGCTTCTCACTATTCAGTTTTAGCCCTCCAGTTGCTTAGTGCGCCCTTCTTCCTTGATTTTAGGGAGCAACTCGCCCTTCTTCACCTACCAGTTCAGTTACAGTCAGTTACAGTCAGTTACACTCAGTTACATTGAGTTACACTCAGTTACACTCAGTTACATTCAGTTACTCTTAGTTACATTGAGTTACACTTAGTTACATTGAGTTACACTCAGTTACATTGAGTTACACTCAGTTACACTCAGTTACACTTAGTTACACTCAGTTACACTTAGTTACACTGAGTTACACCTACCAGAGTTAGTTTGACTGATGGTTGACAGTTACTTGAGCATTGATGACTCCACTGATGATGATGAAGACTTCCAGTTGCGCTCCGATGATCATGAGGACACCTAGTTGTGCTCCGATGACACTCCAGTGATCCTTTGATCACTCCATGAAGGCTAATTCGAATTGCCACCTTAGGCATTCGAATTCCTCATGCATTGTATTATTTATATGTCCATTTGTGATTAATAACATAGTATGACCGAAGTATTATTGCTTCTATCTGAGTTCTACTGTACCATATTATTCTGTTGCTCATTATACTGCATGTATCACTCTTCTTCTATTCTCTTGCTTAATCCATTATTCTCTTGTGAGTTATACATCATCTCTTAGATCTGCTGTGAGGATTTTCACATGGTATCAGAGCATGTTGAGAGTATTGTTTATCTCCATTCTTGAGAGTTTTTTGCAGGTTATTACCAAGATTTCGAGTTCAGCAGTTGCAGCAGAATCTGCATTTTTGCAGCAGTAGCAGTTGCAGTTATTCTATATTGTTTTTGCAGGTCTTCTACATCTTCAATGTATCCTGAATTAGAAGAAATCACTCCTCTTTCTCTATTCAACTATGATGAATGGAAACCAAAAATAATAGCATATTTAAAGAGCCATGATCTCTTTGATTGCTATTTTGAAAGAGAGTTTGAATCCTCTACAAAGAAGATTAAATGGTTGAATAAAGGTGACATGCACATTGGAAGAATGAAGCTTACTATGACTGATTACATATTGTACCCGACCATCTTTGAAATTGAAACTCCAAAAGAGTTATGGGCTCATCTGGATGAAAGATTCGGCAAAAAGAATGATGGTTTTGGTCCAAATCCCTTCAAAAGCAAGCAAGTTGATGCATTCGCTCCACTTGATGGTCTCTCAGATCATGATGCATTCGCTCCTCCTGATGGTCTCTCAGATCATGTTGCATTCGCTCCCCTTGATGATCTCTTAGATCATGAACCATTATCATCTCATATTGAAGTTGTTGACAAAGAACTTGCAGATTCTCCGCTCATGCTCAAACCTTCTTCTATTTCTGTGCCAGCTCACACTCTAGATATTGTAGAAGGTCCTAAATCCTCTCTTGCACCAGAGTTTGTTGGTTTGCATCATGATCACATGATTATTTCGGAGGTAACATCAGCTATTGGTGGTAATGCATTCGCTCCTCTTCAGCAAACATCTCTTATTTACTACAATATGATCATTAGCACATGCTTTCAGAAGGTTATTGAAGAATATGGCCATTGCCACCCGCTTGAGATAATTTCTCATGCATCATATGATAGTTTTGATCTCACCCCTGCTGGTTCAAAGGAGATCTCAAGAAACTGTTTTGAAAGTCTTAAATCTGATTTTGATTTCAAGCAAACATGTAATAGTTCTTTTTGGCATAATCTCACCCATGGTGGTTCGAAGGAGAAGACAAAGGACTATATGCACATTCAAAAATTTGATCCTACCTCAGCTGATTCGAATCACAGGTTCAAGGATCATTCTAATACTGTTGGATTTGTTCTCATCACATTCGATCTGAAGAGCAAGTACAAGCACATGCTTTTTGAGCATGATCCACTTCTTCCCAAGAAGAAGATACCTCCAGACATATGACCAAGCATCACACATGCTTGAGTTTGGAGCTTTTATTTTTTTATGTGTGCCTTACAGTCTATTTTTTGAGGAGGGGGTATGTTTCCCATGAAATTTTCCCACTTCCTTGGTTTATTGATTGTTATTATTCATTGTATTGGGTGACCTTTGGTCTTAGTTACCAGGGCCCAGGATGGATTAAGGGGGGGTGTTAGGATATTCCTATACTCCATCCTAGTCCCACCAGTATTTTGATCATTTACATTTTCAGTCATGCATGCACCTTTTAGGGTTTGCATGCATTCTAGGGTTTGCATGCATTTTGCATGCATCCCAGTCATCAGTCCAGCACCTAGCCCTCAGTTAGCCAGCCCCCAGGAGCTTCTCACTATTCAGTTTTAGCCCTCCAGTTGCTTAGTGCGCCCTTCTTCCTTGATTTTAGGGAGCAACTCGCCCTTCTTCACCTACCAGTTCAGTTACAGTCAGTTACACTCAGTTACATTGAGTTACACTCAGTTACACTCAGTTACATTCAGTTACTCTTAGTTACATTGAGTTACACTTAGTTACATTGAGTTACACTCAGTTACACTCAGTTACACTTAGTTACACTCAGTTACACTTAGTTACACTGAGTTACACCTACCAGAGTTAGTTTGACTGATGGTTGACAGTTACTTGAGCATTGATGACTCCACTGATGATGATGAAGACTTCCAGTTGCGCTCCGATGATCATGAGGACACCTAGTTGTGCTCCGATGACACTCCAGTGATCCTTTGATCACTCCATGAAGGCTAATTCGAATTGCCACCTTAGGCATTCGAATTCCTCATGCATTGTATTATTTATATGTCCATTTGTGATTAATAACATAGTATGACCGAAGTATTATTGCTTCTATCTGAGTTCTACTGTACCATATTATTCTGTTGCTCATTATACTGCATGTATCACTCTTCTTCTATTCTCTTGCTTAATCCATTATTCTCTTGTGAGTTATACATCATCTCTTAGATCTGCTGTGAGGATTTTCACATATTACAACCAGTAACATTCAGTTCAGATCAGCCTTTAAGATTTAATGTCAGATTGAAGAGGAGGCTACCATTGGAGGATATTTGCAGCTAGATATGGTGGAGGAACACTAGTGGAAGAAGATAATTATGGAGAGATGTTCTCAGGACGTCCAGTGAAGTCTATCAGCTAAAGTTTGTAGATATTAGATGCTTCTATATTTGAGAAATCAAATATCAGATCAAATCTCTACTCTTCTCCTACTCTTACTTCTCCCACAACCAGTTTTGGAGGTGATTTCCCTAAAGGAGAGAACCAGTTAATGATAACGCCCATTGAAGACATAATGGATAATGAACAAGTGGGCCAAGAGGGCACCCATGTGGAAGATGTTGCCAAAAACAGAGTAGGGTGTATTTTTGGAGGCAATTATACCATAGGAGTTAATTAATCGTTAATTAATTAATTAATTAGCTGAAACCCCACATGGGGTTTCAGCTAGGGGACACCCCACAACGTGCCTCAAAGACCCGGAAGTGGTGCCAATGGGCCATCTCCAGATATAGGGTTTTGCTCAGTGATGGTCATTGAAGGACACTTCGGGCATTTGCTTTGGGGCCACGGAACCCAAACCGGCTAGCGGACTTGGAGTCCATCAGCTCCCACAGGTCCACATGGCCATTGTGGACCTGTCCACGATGGCCACGCATGCCCGGTGGCCTCCAGACGAGAAATGCACCTCTTTAGCAAATTTGGAATGGCCATCACTTAGCAAAACCATATCTCCAAAGATGGCCCATTGGCACCACTTCCCAGTCTTTGAGGGACGTTGTGGGGGGTCCCCTAGCTGAAAACCGTCGTCCCGAACCCACTGGAATCGATGGATTTGCGAACCGAGCCACGTTTCGGGTGCTACAGGAATTCTAGTCGAGCACCCCTGGATCGTTCAGGGACACTTGGAGGATTTTCCCAAGGGCCACAGAACCCAAACTAGCGAGCAGAATTGGATTCTGTCGCCTCCCACAGGTCCACGTGGCCATTGTAGACCTATCCATGGTGGCCACGCATGCCTAGGGGCATCCGGATGAGAAATGGCCCCCTTGAGCAAATTTGGAATGGCCCTCACTAAGCAAAACCCTAGCTCTGGAGATGGCTCATTGGCACCACTTTCGGGTCTTCAGGGGACGATGTGGGGGGAACCCTAGCTAAAACCCAGTGTCCCGAACCCACCAAAATCAACAGATTCACGAACCGAGCCATGGTTCGGGTTCTACAAGAATTCTAGTTGGGCACCCCAAGGTCGTTTAGGGACACTTGAAGGATTTGCCCTGGGGCCTCAGAACCCAATTTGGAGAGCGTAATTGGATTTTGTCACCTCCCACAGGTCCATGTGGCCATTGTGGACCTGTCCACGGTGGCCATGCATGCCCAGGGGCCTCTGGACGAGAAATGGCCCCCTTGAGCAAATTTGGAATGGCCCTCACTGAGCAAGACCCTAGCTCCGGAGATGTGTGAAGAACCTGCAATAATTAATTAATGAAAAGACACGAAATAGAAAAAATAACAGAACTCAGAATCACTTTTATATTGATCGCAGGCCACTTCGAGGGGGAAACCTCCTTTGAGAAAGCTCAATAAAAATAACTTCACGGTACCTTCATTGGTCTCAACACAAACTTATATACTAAGTCTAGGTGCCAATACCATGGTTCAATACCATGTGTCAATACAAACCATGGGCCAATACAAAATATGGATCAACAATTCCTACGGGACGACTTACAAAGCATATGCATCCAACAACAATAATACAAACTATGGATCAATAAATACTGCGGGAAAAATTATAAAGCATATGCGTCCAACAAAAATATACTAACAAAGTAAATAGAAGGGTTGACATGGGTTCCTAACATCCCCTCTCCCTTAGAAAAAGCTTTTTCCTCAAAGCTTTAGATGTGGAAATTGATGAAGAATCTGAAGAAGTGGTTCCCATGTAGCATCCTCGGGTTACATTTCATCCCACTAACGCCTTTTGAGTTTCAGGTAGGATTGCTTGGAAGGCTGTAGATGAAGGACGACCATATCAATTGCATGAAAAGTTCACTCATAACGGTGTTGATCAGCTTGTTGTTTCAATCAAATTCTTTCCATGTGAAGATTGTCCTGCAGAATGAGAAGAATCTGATCACAGTTGTGAAGAACCGAGTCAATTTCCTGAACTGGGGAGATGCTGAGCGTGTATGGAAGACGAACTGGCGGTTCCTGTCCATAAACTGCTTCATATGGTGTCCTTTTAGATGTTGTATTGTACCACTGGAGCACTTCTAGGAAATCCATAGAAATAGTTGTCCACATCTGTGTAGGGATGGGAAAGGGTTCAAGCAGTCCCGAAAGGAGTGTCGTTTCACCCTTGTTGACTTGGCAAGTATCACCCTCAACCACCATCTGGTGAATTTTCATTTTCAGTCCCTGCCAAAAGAAGTTACATGGTTCCCAGTCATAGGTTTTGAGGAACCCAGAGTGCCATGCCGATGAAGAAGCATGGAATTCATAGAAGATATAGCCCTGTTGTACAGATTGAAACCAATTTGGAACAAGCAAAGAAATAGCTGTACAAGAAACTGGGTCATCATATTGGCGGGAAGGAGCATCTACCACCATATTATCCTTACTCTTCTTGTAAGTGATCGCATAGTCATAACCCATGAGTTGGATAACCCATTTCCGGTGTGCTAGTGAGGAGACCCATTGTTCCAGACTCTGGAGATCAGTCTTGATGCAGATATAATCCCCTAAGGAAGTAGGGGATACCATTGATGGGTGCATCTAAATGGATGGAGTTGAGCACGATGACACCATGTGAATTTTTCTTAAGGATCTTTTCCAGGTGATGTGAACTGATGATGCAGAGAGACCCTTGTTATAAGCCCTTAAATTTGTGTTGTTTCCCATTGACTGAAAACTGCATCCAAAGTTCAACAAAATCCCATAAAATAAGGCCAAGTGTGCGTAACCATTGAACGCCCAAAACCACATCACATCCTCCTAGGGACAAGGCAAACATGTCAGAGCGTGGGTTATAATCTTCCAGAGAGATACGCACATTGTGACACTTCCCATTGCAAGGTAAGGTGCCCCCATTAGCAACCATGACTTCAAAGTTGGAGCAAGGATGGACAAAACAATCAACATGTTTGGTGATCCAAGGGTCAATGAAGTTATGAGTGCTACCAGAATCAATGAGTAATGTAAGAGGAAGGTTCTTGAAGTAACCCCTGACCTGCATTGTTTGGGGGGTGGTGACGCCGGATAAAGCATGGAGAGATATCTCTGGTTGTTCATCCTGATATGGGGGGTCAATATGCGGCTTCTGAATGTCGACCTGATCATCCATTGTATATGGAGTTTCTTCACCAATTGTAGAGGTAGGCAGAGAATCCATATCCAAGAGATAAGCTTTTGTTGAACACATCTATGTCCCCAAGTGAATCTCTCATCACAATTATAACAAAGCCCTTTTTCTCTGCGTGCCTGCATCTCTGTTTCAGAGAAATGATTAATAAGAGATGGTCGAGGAGTTGGCGGGATGGGAGGTCATTGAGAACCCGTATTTCAAAAGGAAACAAAAGTGGGTTTGGAGCGTTGTTGGGTTGCAATCTTGTCTTCTACCAACTTAGCCAACCTTAAGAATTCCATCATTGTGTTGGGACAGAACATTTTAAGCTCCGACCGGATTTCATCGTTAAGACCACTGATAAAACAACTCCTGTAGAATTCATTAGACAATCCTTCTGTGTGATTGGCTAGTTTCTCAAATTTTGTCTAATACTCTCTCACAGTGCCACTTTGATGAAGTTTAGTGAGTGCTCTGGTGAAGTCATCAAAAGCACTAGTACCAAATCGTTGCAAAAGAAGTTGGCAAAAATCTATCCATTTTGGCTCGTCATGAGCCTTGATGTACCAACGGTACCATTGAAGGGATTCTTGTTCCAAATGAAAGGATGCAAGTGGAACTTTTTGGACATCAAAAGTATTATGCAGACTGAAATACTGTTATGCACGATAGATCCATCCAGTCGGATCAGTACCATTGAAGCGAGGAAATTCAAGCTTCAGACCACGGAAAGTGCTGGAAGAAGAGAACCCATTGGCTACAGAAGATTCTTGCTGTCGATTATTGTTCATGGCTAAATGCTGAAGATGGAGGCTGAGAAATTTTTCATCCAGATCTTGGAGTTTTGTTTGGATGGTTGCAAGTGCTTTCTCCATGGTTTTTGTTCCTGCACGGGTGACAACCATAACCAGGAGTTTTTTTGTTGTTTCTGGGAATGGATAGAAAAACACAAACAAAAGCTTATTTAGTAAAGGGAAATTTGGATTTGGGAAAAACTTGCATGGGCAATCGGGGTTTGACTAGGTTTTGGACACTTTCTAATGGACAAGGAAGCAAAAAATGGGGATTTCAGAAGCAGGGTGAAAGAATGAGAAAATTTGTCAAAGAGGGACAAAGAAGCAGAATTAGGGAATGAACATGGTGGCAAAATTTGGAGGCGAGTGGGTGAAAATTGAAGAAGTTATGGCAAACTCTAAAAATAGACAAATGTGAGATTTCTGGCTTTGGGAAGTAGAATTTGGGATAGCATCCTCAGGAATGAAATATGCAGAATGGGATTGCAGGAGTGTCCGGGAAGTTTCAACGGAAACAGACTTAAACCAAGGGAGATATGGCGAAAAAACAGATTTTGTTTTTCCAGGAATGGACCTGCAACAGTGCGGAAGGGATCGGAAACAGATAGATCTGTAACAGTGTGGAAGGGATTGGTAACAGATGGATCTGAAACAACGCCGAATGGATAAAAAATGGCTGGATCTAAAATGGCTTTCAAAATAGATCTGAAACAGCTGGATTTGGAATGACTCTTAGAATGGATCTGAACGGTTGTATCTGAAATGGCTCGAAAGTGATCAACAATAGTTCAACTGAAAATAAATATGGACCCTAGGTATGTGCAGCTTCCTATCGGTTCAGGGGATTCACTCGGCCACCAATGTTGTCAGACAACTTGCGTATTGGGGCAGTACCCCTCACTCCACGGCTTAGGTAAAACTGATAACCGCTTTGCCACAAACGACAGCTCTTGGTTTACAACACGGGTGGGAACTAGTCAATCATGTAGGGGTCGTTGCTCTTTTTGCTTGAAGGTCCTCTCAATGGGCCAGCTACTTGAGGGTTCCTATGGTACTCCTCATAATGAGTTTTAGGGCTTATGCCCAAGTACTTCCCACAATTAAGCGGATAGGGATTATTCCCAGATCCGAAGCTACGACAAATGCGAAAAAAATTTTGGCTGAAATTTCACCCGGTGAGCCCAAAAAGTGCTCCAATACCAGATGTGAAGAACCTACAATAATTAATTAATGAAAACACATGAAATAGTAGAAATAACAGAACTCAGAATCACTTTTATATTGATCATAGGCCACTTCAAGTGGGCAACCTCCTTTGAGCAAGCTCAATACAAATAACTTCACGGTACCTTCATTGGTATATACTAAGTCTAGGCGCCAATACCATGGGTCAATACCATGTGTCAATACAAACCATGAGCCAATACAAAATATGGATCAACCATTACGACGGGACGACTTACAAAGCATATGCATCCAACAACAATAATACAAACTATGGATCAACAAATACTACGAGACAACTTACAAAGCATATGCGTCCAACAACAATATATTAACAAAGTAAATAGAAGGGTTGACATGGGTTCCTAACAAGATGGCTCATTGTCACCGCTTCCGTGCCTTCAGGGGATAATGTTGGGGGGGGGCTAGCTCAAACCCACTGTCCTGGGCCCACCGGAATCAAGGGATTCATGAATTGAGACACGGCTTGGGCTATGGGCATTCTAGTCGGGCACCTCGGGGCCATTTAGGGACACTTGGAGGATTTGCCCCGGGGCCACAGAACCCAAACTAGTGAGTGAAATTGGATTTTGTTACATCCCACAGGTCCATGTGGCCATTGTGGACCTGTCCACGGTGGCCACGCACACCCGAGGGCCTTCGGATGAGAAATGGCCCCCTTGAGCAAATTTGGAATGGCCCTCACTGAGCAAAACCCTAGCTCCAGAGATGGCTTGTTGGCACCGCTTTTGGGTCTTCGAGGGACGTTGTGGGGGGGGACCTAGATAAAACCCGACGTCCCGCACCCACCGAAATCGATGGATTCGAGAACCGAGCCACGGTTCAGGTACTACGGGCATTCTAGTCATCCACCGCGGGGTCGTTCAGGGATACTTGGAGGATTTGCCTCAGGGCCACGGAACCCAAACCGACGAGCGGAATTGGATTATGTCACCTCGCACAGGTCCACGTGGCCATTGTGGACCTTTCCATGGTGGCCACGCACGCCCGAGGGGCCTCCGGACAATAAATTCCCCCCTTGAGCAAATTTGGAATGGCCCTCACTAAGCAAACCCCTAGCTCCGGAGATGGCTCATTGGCACCATTTTTGGGTCTTCGGGGGATGCTATGGGGGGTCCCCTAGCTGAAACCCGGCATCCCGGACCCACCAGAACCGACGGATTCACGAACCGAGCCACTATTTGGCTGCTATGGGCATGCTAGTTGGGCACCCCAGGGCCATTCAGGGACACCTTGGCCCATTAAATTAGCCCAATTAATCGTGGATGCAGGCTAGAGAAACTTCAGATAGCCTCGTACCCTAATGATGTTCCCACCTTCATCTACTAGGGGAATATTCTTGCAAAGACTGGTAAGCTCTTCGGGCTAGACGTAGTTATTTATAGATGAATAGTGCAAAAAATGTGCAGTGGTGATAACAAGTTTACTGTCTGTTGAGTCTAATACTACATCCAAGAGCCGCTGATCAAACTTTGAGATAGAAAGCTCTATAATTTTAAGATACTGATTCAACCACTCATACATTTTCTCACCTTCTCGAGGATATAAATTTATAATTTCCTTCTGGGTAGATTCAAGCATTCTCGAGGATCTAAATTTATAATTTCCTTCTGGGTAGATTCAGGCATGGAATAACATTTTGCCGCACTTCCAAGCTCCCCAGGCCATTTGGTCAGCCACAATATGTGCAACTCCTTTGACGAAAGATAAATCCTGGTGTGGACAGCAGCATTTGATACACTAGCCAAATCAATGTTGTTAGAAGAACTTACATATATCAACAAAGGAGCATTTTATGGGTGACTTGAAATTCCCTTCCAATTTTCAACAATAAAAAAAAGAAGTTCAACATATAGATTTTCAAGCAAGCTTGTCAACCAATCAGACAACCGAATACAAGTAGATAACCATGCCCAAAAAATTCAAGCTATTATAAAACTCTTGTTTATCAAGATAAGCATGGACTATGTGTGCATTACGAGGAATATGAAAGGGAAGGTACCTATAGACCCAAGTTTTTGATGATAGAGGTGAATTACCACTTACCAGAGCATGAAATGATGAACAAAGGGATAATGGAACACAACAAAGGATTCCCTGGTTCCACTTGTTATTGAAAATGATACTTTCTCTTAACGAAACCAGTAAAAAATATGCCTGTATTATAAATGGAAATCCTGTTACAATTTTCGTCGGAAGAAAAGCTTAGATACCTACAACCGCCATATTTCCTTCTGTAAGTCACTCTCCCATCGGAAAAGCTAATGTAACAGCCCATTTCCCAACATATTTCCATGGGAAACCACTGCCTCCACATGTAATAATCATATTATTTTGTCGAAAATTGATCTTCTTCTGCTAACAAATGCAAAATGAAGGATTCATTGTCATTGCTACGAGAAGTTCTAAGGTCAATTTCTCATAAAATAGAGATTGTATAAATCCTGTTAAGATCGATATGTTCCAGCTCATGAACTGAGAGATTCGTTATCTTAGATATAAACAAAAGAGCTTCGGGATGAATACTAGAGACCTGTTGCTTTACAGCTTCAACCTTCTCAGGACGTAGGGATATAAAATGATCCATAGAATGACGACCGTGGCTCAGATTGACAAACCATTGACTCCATTGGATTCAGGACGTCGGGATAGTGCCAGGGGTGCCCCTCTCCCCTCGTCCAATGGCGCCAATGTCACCTTGTAGGTCCATCTTGGAAACTAGGGTTTTTCTCAGTGAGGGAGTGTGCAATTTTTGCACATGGGGGTCAACTTTGGAAGATCGTCCACCGAGAACTTATGGCTAGCGTTCCCAGCCGGAACCTACCTATACACACCTGCAAGACTCCCCGAAATCAGGTTTTGCTGCATGGTTTGACTTCTATGCCCACGGAAGGTATCCAATAGGTGTCCCTGAAGCCCTTTTGGATGCGGGAACGAGCCATAGAATGACGACCGTGGCTCCAATCGATGAACCATCGACTCCATTGGATTTAGGATGTCAGGATAGTGCCAAGTTTGCCCCTCGCCTCCGATCCCGTGGCCCCAGTGTCACCTTGTAGGTCCATCTTGGAAACTAGGGTTTTGCTCACTGAGGGAGTGTGCAATTTTTTCACATGGGGGTCAACTTTAAAAGATCGTCCACCGAGCACTTATGGCTAGTGTTCCTAGCCGGAACCTGCCTAGACACACCTGCAAGAATCCCCGAAACTAGGTTTTGCTACATGGTTTGACTTCTATGCCCCCGACAGTTATCCAGCAGGTGTACCTGAAGGCCTTTTGTATGCGAGACGAAATAAGCCATAGAATGACGACCGTTGCTTCGATTGACAAACCATCGACTCCGTTGTATAGGAAATCGGGATAGTGCCAGGCATGCCCCTCTCCTCCGGTCCTGTGGCCCCAATGTCACCTTGTATGTCCATCTTGGAAAGTAGGGTTTTGCTCAGTGAGGGAGTGTGCAATTTTTGCACACGGGGTTCAACTTTGGAAGATCGTCCATCGAGCACTTATGGCTAGCATTCCCAGCCGGAACCTGCCTAAACACACCTGCAGGACTCCCTAGAACTAGGTTTTGCTACATGGTTGGACTTCTATGCCCCTAGAAAGTATCCAGCAGGTGTCCCTAAAGGCCTTTTGGATGCGAGATGGAACGAGCCATAGAATGACGACCGTGGCTCCGATCGACGAACCGTCGACTCTGTTGGATTCAAGACGCTGGGATAGTGCCATGGGTGCCCCTATCCTCTAGTGCCATGGCCGCAATTCCATCTTGTATGTCCGTCTTGGAAACTAGGGTTTTGCTCAGTGAGGGAGTGTGCCTTTTTTTCACACGGGGTTCAACTCTGCAAAATCGTCCACCGGGCACGTATGATGGTGATGATGATGAAGACGTTGATGATGATGGTGATGGTGATGGTGATGGTGATGGTGATGATGGTGATGAAGATGATGATGATGGAGAAGATGATGATGATGGAGATGTTGATGAGGAACCTAGAGTTAGAGTCAGAGTTAGAGTTAGGGTTTGGGTGAGGGTTGGGGATAGAGTTATAGAAGGAAATTGAATTAGGGTTAGAGTTAGAGTTAATGATGATGATGAAGATGGTGGTGATGACGAAGACATTGACAGTGATGGTGATGGTGATGGTGATGATGAAGAATATGGTTTAGTGCAAGGGTTTGGGTGAGGGTTAGGGCTAGAGTTATAGAAGGAAATTGAATTAGGGTTAGAATTAGAGTTAACAATGATGATGAAGATGGTGATGATGATAAAGACATGATGATGATGGTGATGGTGATGGTGATGGTGATGTCGATGATGAATAAGATGGCTTAGTGTTAGGGTTTGGGTGAGGGTTGGGGCTAGAGTTATAGAAGGAAATTGAAATAGGGTTAGATTTAGAGTTAATGATGATGATGAAGATGGTGGCGATGATGAAGACGTTGACGATGGTGGTGATGGTGATGGTGATGATGAATAAGATGATGATGATGGAGATGTTGATGAGGAGACTAGAGATGATGTTGGTGATGATGATGACAAGTCCCTCTAAGTGGTTATCTATAGGAATAAAGCATCAATCTCCAACCATAAATGAGCATGTTTTAAAATATATTAGTGGAAACCCTAGGTTGATGACATGATTCTTGGATAAAGGAAAAAGCCCAAAATCTAGCTAAATTTGGGTGAGCATTGAGCATGGGGAACCAAATCTATGAAAAGGTTGGGGATATAAGAGTTTTTTGGGTTATAAGAGCATGGGGAACTAAAACCCTAAACAAACATAATCATCATAATATAAGAGTTTTTTGGGTTGGGGATATACCTCAAGGTACATAAAGCATGAAAAAGGTTTGGGTGGACACAAAACTAAAGAGAGAGAGAAACTAAAGAGATATTTGATCGATAAGGAATTTCACAGTTCCCCAATGCTTTTCTCAAGTATAGATCTAAAAAATACCACCCTTGAAACTTTATGATAACTCCCTACCCCAAGTGGAAGACCCTTCTATCCATACATGGATTCCTAGAAGGTTTCATCCACCAAGTTAAACTTGCAATACCATTGTAATAGATTATGTACTTCAAAAAATTTCCTAAAACCTAGGTAATTCTAATCTTGAGAACCTATCAAAACCGCTATCTTCAAATGCTACAAACATAAATAGATATATTTAAGAAAATACTAACTCAAATTACTCAAATTTGATCCAAATCACATAACCATTTTATTCAACATAAAAGAGAAGCATGGAATAGTTTAATACATATAGGAAAATAAAAAACATAGGCAAACACATGTATGTATGTATGTATCAACAAAAAATGCATGTACCAACGAAATAACATAAAACTACACATACCTCGATGTAGAACATAACATTCTTTGATGCAATTCTTTCTCTTATGTAAAGTTGACTAGCCTCATTCAATAAATCCATCTGGATCCTCTCTGTTGCTAATTGTCTCCATCAATCTCTCGTGCTCTGAATGAGGAAGTTAGTAGCGTACCTTGGTTGAGCTCTTGCTTGACATTGTTTGAATATGGATGTTTGTGCCAACGATCAAGTTTGTGAAGTGATACACCATTGAACCTAGTCTGTAATCCATGAATACATGCCCACTAGTCTTCCTTGACTTCCCATCTAGTGTAAGATATTCCCCCTTAACCACCATCGAGCCAGTAGGAAATTCAATTCCTTCATCGTCGATTAATGATCCGTAGATGGTTTGCTTACCTTGGATGCACCATGCCAACCAATAATCTGCGCCCCATTCATTGTCTTTCGATGCAACAACTACGTATATGTGTCCTCATTGTACAAGATCTAAGATATGGTTGTAGTCTGTCGAAATCGATGACTGGCCCTCCTCTAACTGGGTTGTTTCAACAACTGTACATTGGTCTACTTCAAGTGACACATGATCCCATTCATCAACCCAGTCCATGCATTTGCATTCATCCCATTCGCCACTACTGCAAGGGATGCAAAAGCATGCAAGCTTTTGCATCCATATTTCAAATAAGTGGTTGTTTGAGCTTTGAACTGAAAGAAATCCATGTGTTCCTTGTACTGTGCCGCAACTATAGGAACGCGATCGATCTATGTCAACCACTAGCCAAAAATTTCTCACCACACGTCCTGCCACTGATGATTTTTGTTGATCTCTTGCTCATTCTGACATTGTTTTGGATCACCATTGAACTGTGGACCATGCATCTCAGATATGAGGTTCATTGTCAAACCTCATCTCTTCCCTTCGTAGTGCGGTCTTGATGCATGCACCGGCCCCATTATGCTCTCCTTTGCTATGCCCGGTCTCAAAATAGTTCCAGATATGCGACACATTATAAGTCTTATGCAAAGTACTAATTCATTGGAATACTCGAGCATTTTTGAACTGGACCGCACAACCATCCAACTATATCCAATGCTGATCCATCTGTATATCTCTCTCCTTCAACTGATCATAGAAAATTCGAAAACAATGTTGCACATAATGCAGATCGTGGGTTCTATCATCACTTATGTAAAAGTTTGTCTCCTTCAGTATTATGCTCTTGTCATTGCTACTCTCTGGACCATGCCTATACATGATATGTACCATGATGCTGACTTGGTCTAAATGGTAGTATTGACTCTGGATTTCATTTTGTGGCTGAAGGGTGTAATTTTCTGCAAAATCCACAATTGACACTATGGTTCCAACACGAAATGTGTCCCTGCATTTATGTACTGCTCATCTTGCCATCGTGCTACATGCACATGCTGAACATACTGCTCGGTTTTCTTGTAGAATTCCGTCAAGAAGCCACATACCGGTACCTGTTACCATGGAAACAAGGGAAATATTACAATGTGGCCTTTGGAAAAATGTATATGCCATAAATTGAACGTGTAATATGAAAATATGCAATATTCATTTGTACCTGTGACTTCACCAATGCAATCTTTTTACTTTCTCTGACACTGTCTAATTGATAGGTCACGTACTTGAAGCTTTGCATCTCAACACCCATCATGCCAAATTCGTGCTCCTTGCTTTCATGAATGCAGCGGTTCAGAAGAGAAAATCCACTGCACATAGAACATGTCCCATATAGACATGATTTTTCATAATACTTTTGTCCTTCGGGCCTTGGACACATGATGTTGTGGATAAAGTCTCTTGATGCATTTAGTGGTAGTATGGATTCATTGCAGCTCTGCACAATGCTAGTATGCAAATCACAAAATATATGTTTATACGTGTCATAATAATATTCATATTCTACGTGGTATCTACAACAACAAGTGTTCCGATCAATGCATATACGAACATACCATGGTTTGCATTTCTCAAAGGACCTTTGGCCCAGGTTCAATTGTGTGCGCTCGTTCCTGAATCTCTCATAGATTTCAGTCTATGTGGTGTCAAGGAAGTGTTTAACATGGGGCTCACGTTCAGTAGAAGTTTTTCTCAGTTTTAGCACGTCTCTTTGGTTTGATGAAGGTCTAGTACGATCATGCCAAAACTTTTGTACTAACTCCTTAACAGCATCAATTAGCTTC
Source organism: Larix kaempferi (assembly GCA_027924585.1). NCBI lineage: Eukaryota > Viridiplantae > Streptophyta > Pinopsida > Pinales > Pinaceae > Larix > Larix kaempferi. The sequence continues at coordinate 19,835,924 of BSBM01000268.1, forward strand.
CTATCTGCACAAGGCAACCTACCAACAAAATCCCAACAATCATTTCCACCCAGAGTGTCAATATTTTCTCTTATAACAGAGTACTTTTTAATAGTTTTTCTATTTAATTTGAGTATGTGAGAAGTGTGTGATAGCAGGCGACGTTGCCTTATGGACTTGCTTACAACTGATTCTGCTAAAACACGACGATCCGCACAAAGATATTTTGTACGAGACGTCTTCCCAATCGCATTAAATGCAGATTGGAGATTTCTAACAATATGACTATTTTCCTCTGAACTTTTAACCATATTTATGCCCAAAATTCTCCTAACAATAGCTAAAGAATGTGACTTTAAAAAACATAGCAATAATTGACATTTACTTGCATCACCTTTGGATTCAAAATATTCTTTGACAATTTTGTTGCATTCCCATTTGATAGTGCGTTTTGGAAACTTGCCTTCAAGCCATGACATAGCACTCTCATCCACATGAATACGTCTAAGAGTTCTTCTTCTTGCACTGGACAGTCGAGGTAGGGAGGGTGGACATGAGACATGAATACCCAAGCTTGTTTGTTGTGGTGCTTCGTTCATAGATTGGGCCATAATGGGAGTGTGGTCGACAGGGTTATGGTATTCTTGGGGAGATTGCAAATTAGGCAAGGCTTGTATGTCCATCTTTACACATGCAGCATCTCCCAAAATTCTTGTGTCGTGAGGAAGTTCAGAATGACTCGTTGATGGATTGTTGGTTGGAGATTGTGTTGATGTTGGAATTTGAGTTGGGTCCATTGGACGCGACTGCTTTACTCGTGGTTCTGAACAAGAGGTTGTGGTGTCAACAACTGTGTTAGGATCAGTGGCATGATCCGGGGCAATGATAGGACCATGTCTCAATCTTTCCATTCCCAACCTAGCCTTTTATCTTAATTCATTGACCTTTTCAATGGGCAGATTGCTTCCTTTTTTTTTTTGAGTTTCATGAGTTTCCCATCTCCAAAAGTCTCTTTAACACAACTATTAGGCCTACCCCTACAAAAGAAACAACAAATAAGATATTAGTGCCATTATACAATGAACCTAACACATTTCAACATAGCTTACTACTTTACAAATTAACATATACAACTACAAACTATGTTGGTTTATTTGTGTTCGAATAAACATCATTATCCCTTACAATTCCAATCAATATAGATGATGGTTGATCAAGTGTAGAGAGAAGAAGCTAGTGTCTTGCCTAGCCATGAATTCATAAAAATTATGGTAGTAACACCCTACAACAGAGATGGCTAGAGATGCCTTGGGAATAGTTTGATAGTTTTTCTACATCAAATAAGGTAACCTTAATTAGTTGCAATTTTTGCTCTCCCTTAATTTTATCAATTCTAAATTTTGCACCTAGTTTGATTGCTTTGTCTTCATAGTGGAATGGTATATCCTTCCATTTGAGGCAATGTCCTTTACCATCGTAAATTACTAGGTTATATAACACATTAAGGAGTTGAAGAAACAAAAACAAACTATTTTCTTATCTATAAACCTTGAGATGATAGAATGTGATTTTGAGTTTAAAATAGCCATGGTTGAATTCAACAATGCATCACAATAGAATGAATGTATACCTTGTTTTGTGCAAAAACTTAAGGAGGATGCGAAGGTTTCTAACAAGGATCATGGTCTTGGGAAGGGTGATTAGGGAGAATATAATTTGACCTTTCAATGTGCAATATCTAGGGTGGGGAGGTGTTGGAGATTGGGGAACTAGGGACTATACCAACAATCATAATGTTGAATAGAGCATGAAGTGGGAAAGTCTTGGTTTTTGGAAAAAAAATCATTATTAAAGGTGAGGGGATATTGTAAGGATGGTAAATATGGATGAATATTATCATATTTGGATTCATAGAGAAAGGAAAGGTGCATATACTTACAGATATCCTCATTCCATACAATGGTATTGAATAAGAGATGAGAGAGTTGAGGTTTTGTGGATGAGTTGAAGTGATATTTTTAGTTATGTTTAGTGAGTGTGTGGTTTTTTTTGCTAGCATAATATGAGGTGAAAAGAACAAAATTAACTTGGGAACTAATTACACAATGAGGAGGTTGCATACTTCATCTTTGTCTAGTGTTCATATGAGTTTTTTTAGATGTGAACTTGGGAAATCTTCTTGTCAAATGCATTGTTTTCTATGCATGGATATTGTTGTGGGCATATGATAAAAACAAAAAGGCATGGGCTCATCTCAAATTTTGTGAATGAAAAGACTTATTTACAATTCACCATACCTCTATAGAAATTATCTCCACTTGCAATGGAAACTGGTAGCTTGAATGAATCCACTAGATTCCAAGACCACTAAAGATATTTTTTAGATTCCAATGGTGATTTTTTGTCCAATAGATCAAAGAGTGTCCAAAATATCAATGAGTGTGAGCCAATAAGAAACCTGTGAGAGCTTGAAACCCGCGGAAGAAGTGAAACCCGTGTTTTTGGTGGAATTCCCGGGAAACGAAGAAATCTGTTTTTTTTAACTAGTTTGCAGAGATTAGATGCTTCTATATTTAATAAATCAAATATCAGATCGAATCTCTAATCTTCTCCTACTCTTACTTCTCCCACAACCCGTTTTGGAGGTGATTTCCCTAAAGGAGAGAACCAGTTGATGATGGCGCCCATTGAAGTCCAGCATGTTCAGAATGCAGCAAGTTCAGCCATCTAACCAGTAGATGGACTGATAATAACCTCCAGTACATATCCAAAGTAACTTCTTCCTTCTCTTCTCTATTCTCCCACTGTTGTAACAAGAAACTAGCCTGTGAGGCACTGTCATTTGAGAAGCAAGCAATAAAATAAAGGAGGAATGTTCTGAATGGTATATTTCATGTTTTTGCATGGACCATCTCATATCAGAGTTATAATAATTATCATAACATATTTTTTGGTTTATAAAAGTAGTTTATCAAGTTAAAATACAAGACTAGCTAGATTGATGTCAATTCTAGACTAGTTTCAACACTTTTATTGCCAAATCTATTCTAAGAACTCTTTTTACATTCTGTCAGTTGGAGAAGGTCATTGACTCAGTCTAGTATCCATATAAGTCCTTAAATTCATAATTTGGAATCATTTAGACCTATTTTGGAAAGTTTGGAAAATTCCTAGCTCAGTAATCCCGAGAGATCCCAAAACCCCCAAGTCTGCTAAAATGCTTTCCTGATCATAAACAGCACACATTTTAATAATACTATATCTTTAATTAAATCCCATGACCCCAACCTGTCTAGTATGCATATGCCAGCTACCCAACAAGCCTCAAATTAGGCAATAGACTAACTCTATTGTTGAAAAGTGAAAGGTACTGGTACATGGTGCATAGGACATTTATGGTCTGAAATTTTTGACATGATGCTGCACCTAAGTCCATTCATTTTCCAGAATTGAATATTCATCCCACCATGCTCATTTCTTACATTAGTACCCATCACTTACTTCCTACTCTGTTCGGATAAATTGTCAGAAATTTAACTTGTGAAGTTCATAAATTTTTTGAAGTTGAGTTAATATATTGGTTAAATCTCCCAAGGATATTACATCATTTCTATATAAATTTATTTATAAGTAGGAAAATTATACAATCATATATGAGAATTCCATATTAATCTGTGAAACTCTCCATTTGTCTCTAAAATTTTATGTTTCCTTTTGTATTATTCCATGTATTTGACCTTCCATATGAGTTGTGCATTAACACAAACTGATTTTATACATTGTAATACCCCAATATTGACCCTTGGTTTATGAAATAAAAACAACGTGTGTGTTTAATGATAGCTTTCCTATAAGATATACATATGTGAATTTTTTTTTTTAAGCATGACTTGATACAATAACTATCCACTAGGAAGGTAACAATTCCATAGTGTATTTTTGTTTCTATGTAGGTACACTATGAATATAATACTAAAACTACTAAAAGGAGACAAATGGACATAAGGGGATATGATTCCATGAGAGGGGAATAAAGTAGGAGATGTCGAATTAATATATTTTATTTTTCCTTGATCTTATCCTAAGATCCTTAATTTTTACCTTATATGCCTAATTAATTCTTGTCATATTTCGAATGATACATGTTATGTTTGTGGGAGCATGCGATCTTAGTTTATCAAAATTATTAAGCTAAGTTTTTAGACATCCAAAATTATTATTCAAGGATATTCCTCATTTTTCCTTTGATCTAGGAATCCATATCTCCTTTTCTTACAACACTACTCCAAAATGATCCATACACATGTCAAAACCATGACCAAACTTACTTATGAATTCTAGAGGAAGAATCAACAATTGTTGGTAATTGGAAACCCATAGTTACCAACATAATTATTTCCATTCTTTGAATTGGGAACTAGAGGGAAAGGGGATTTCATTAGGGATTTCCTTGTAGAGAAGAAAATTACTTTCATGGGGTTGTGAAGGAATGTGAGTCAAGAGTGTGGTTGTTTAGAAATGGATTGTTGTAAATTATAATGGAATATTCCTTGTCTAAGAAATATGGGTTGAGCTCTATGAGAGATTTTAGTGACAAACAATAGGATTTATCCCTTTTGGTCTCATATCCCTAGGTTAGTGCTGAATTTTGCAATAATGTGCTTACAATTGGGTGGAAAAGTGCACCTTTTCAACTAGTTGGCTATGAATGCTAGAGAAGATAAGTGCTACTGTAGGTTTTTGTAATTATCTATTAGTTTTTATATTAGTCTTGATGTTTGGTATTTTTCTTGCTATTAATTTCCTATTATGATTTATAATCATTCCCAAGTTGAATTCAATGGTTACATGGGATTGAGTTTTCATCCTTACAATAATCTATAGGAACACATGCTAAATTATGTTTGTAATGAATTTAATTGTTAAGCTAGCATGAAGCATGTGTATTTGAATGAAAATTATGTTTATGTGTTGATATGTAATATAGAATGAGCAGAATCTTTATGTTTTTTGTGATAATGTGGTTGTATGTAAAATTGTCTTGATGTTGCATTAATTTTTACATAGTATACATTAGTAATTTATATTCTTTCCTCTTCAAGTCATGTTTATGGATTGTTTTAATTATATATCAATTAGATATGAAGGAATAATATTGAATTTGGTCCCTTGAGTGTCAAGGGAGGTAGCTCCAGGAAAAATACATAATGATATAAGAACCTAACTTATAGAATTGGGTTGTCATGGGCATAAAAAATGAGTTATAACATGGAATTCGTAGTTGCATACCAACTACTCAATAAAAATCCTCAACAAGGATTGGGGACAAATGACACAAGCACTTAAGGTTATGAACTAAAGGCTTTAATTGATTTGTTGGGGTAATAATATAGCATATGGATAAGTGATAGAAACAAAATTAATATGGTCCTACGAGGTCTCAAGTTCTAATTCCATTGGGGATACCAATTCATAGTTCCAGGAGGGGAAATCATTTTCCAAGATCCAATAGAGGTTGGGGTAGAATAAATCAAATGGTAAGAATTTGGGGCCAAGTTCTATTAATTAAAGGATTAGTAGTTGAGTACTCACTATTTCAAACTATTAAGGAATTTGGGAATCCATTGAATGAATATGGTACTTATGTTACATAAAGAGGGTGGACTATGATTAGTTTTAGAATGGATAAGAAGGAAGACTTTTCCTATGATTTGTATTTAATTGAAATGATTTGTATCTCATTATTTGGTCCTATTGCACTAAATTTTTTATGTAAGGATAGGATAAAGAGCCATTGGGTTGAACCCCTTATGCAGATGTGAAACCGGAGGTAGGGTTCTAATGGAATAGAAGATGTTTGTGATGGAAGGGACAAAGTCCCATGTTAAATGCAAATTAGAGTGCGTTTTTGGTTTGGAGGATGCAAAGGAAGTGGCACATGGCACCAATTTATTGTAGCAATGTTAGTATATATGCAATATGAACTATTGATATCAAAGGAAAATTGACCATGTAGTGAATCAAGACTTTTCTTAGGAAAATGTGGTATAAATATAATCAAGAACCGTAGTGAGCTCATATGTTGGATGATCCATAAATCAATTATGAAAAATGATGTGTTGCAATGAAGTAGTAAGGGGTTTATTTTGTAGATAGCGTGTTTGGTAAGTCATTGCGGGAACATGCTCCCAAACTATATTAGTGTAGTGTTAGAATTTGTTACCTATAGAAAAAGGGACTCCAAAGCCTACAAATTCATTGATCGTAAGATAATGAGGATATTGATGGAGTGGTGAATACATTTACAAGGTAAAGCTGGGAGTGATTAAATTAAGGACCCTTCCACCACTGAAAAATAAAATTATGTCATGTAGAAGGATTCATGTTGTTAGTGAAAGTTTCATATGGCTTGGGTGAGGCCACCAACATACTGGGGTGAAAGACATACATCCAGGCTTCTGCAAATACAACAAATAAGAAAAACATTTATGGTTTAAGAGAGTGGGTACCTTACTACAAAAGGTTTATCCAAGCCTCTCCTTGAGTCCTTCTCTTGCTCTCCAATGCAACAACCTGCAAAACCATTCCAAAAAACCTTCCTCAAACCAATTTGACTACAGATAGAATATTGACATTTAAAAGATAATAAAACATAAAATTGCAATCAAATATGAAATAGACATGAAAAAAGCTATTTGGAAAGGGAAGAATGTCTAATATTTATTGAAGAATGAATCATGTAAATAATTATACCTTCCTTCAAGCATGGCACTTCATGAAACCAAGATTCAAGGTCTCTTGCTTCTCTCCTCCAAGGATCCCAACCTCTGATCAAATGTACTAGTATTTATGAGTAACTAGAGCACAAGTGAGGGGGATGTGAGTCAAAATTTCTCAAGCATAATATTATGTGGGATAAGATTCACGTTCATGGTCCCTCTCCCTCTCTTTTATAGTGAAAGGAGAAGGTTTGGTCGAGGAAGGAGCAGTTATGATTGGGAGAGGAGGTTCCAAAATCACCCAAACCACCCATTTTGTTATAATTTTTATATTTTTTGGGTTTTTCTAAGGCACACATAGGTTATAAAGGAGAAATGTGTGCCCAACATGCAGGTCATCCATGTGAAACCTCTGCATGGGTGGAAAAATGAGCAAAAACTATTAAAATTAGGGTTTTTCAGTAGGATTTTTGGTCTCCAAATGTGATCATGAGCTCCCAAGTTACTGAATGGACCATGAATGAGTTAAGGACATATAACAGAGGTCCAAAATATGGCTCTTCCATCCACAATTTACTTTTGTGTGACCCACGACAACCTCATGAAGTGTTGTCACCGAAGTGTCGACGTGAGAGCCCAACATGTAAGTGTCCTCACGAATGGAGAAGTGCCAAATTTGGTTATAACAGATGCCCCCTAATGTATGAGGTCATAGGGGAACACAATGGCTGAAATAAATTATAAATAATGAATGGTTGGGATATGGATTTGAGGAAACCAGAGAAGCCAAGAATTCAAAGGCTCAAATGAAGTACCTGAAACAAACGAAAGTGTCAGAAAATCTCTTCCTTGAGATAAATGTCCATTTTCAAATGATGGAACATGACCTCCAGGATGATACAACAATGATCTGATACATATGTATAACTGAAGCATATATCATGGCCACTAGAAGACAAGCGTGGACCCATGAGAACCATAAGCATGAACATAGCCACAAAAATACAAAGGTGGCTCTATCTCAAAACTGGAGATCATAGCCATAATGAACAAACTTGATCTATGTCTCAGCAAGCGCCAAAACGAGTGTAGCTTAGTCTTGCGCAGCTTGGGAAATAAAAAAAATATGATGATGCTACTATAGGACCAAGGTCTTCCATTGAAACCACCCAAAAGGTACGAATCCTAACCATGCGAATAAACGAGTTGAAGTCAAACATGGAGGACATTGGTTGATTACCATTCATTGATGTAAACCATTAAAAAACATGAGGGAACCCACCAATAATGAAAATGGGCCCCAAGGTACCTAGTACATGTGAAATTTTGCAGGTGAAGATCACTTTAGCTTGAACAAACCTCACAATTTCACTCAAGAATTGTAGAGAAGAAGAGATAGAATAGAATCAATATTCACACATGAAACTCAAAGAACGTGGAAAACTGTTGTAATGTCATTCATCAGCTGTAAGCTGGAAAACATATGAGAGTACAATAGAATGAATTCGATTACCCCAAACGTGATTCGAATTCTCCTCAAGGCATGGCTTGGACTGCATTGGAGACATCACCCAATCAATGGTAGTGGCCATTGATAGTCATAGGTTAGTCAAATGTGAGTCTAACTGAGTCTAACTGATGCATGTGAGAACTAATCAAGGGAAGGAGACTCCAAGGGCACATTATAGACTATCAGTAGTCAAGTGGCACCCCGATACAGACAACTGGAAGTTATAGTCACTTAACTGAGCAATCAATGCATGAACTGACTGATGAAATCCTAGAAGTGTGTAGTAGGGCACATTAGTATCCAGATGATGAAAACAATGCTCACTAGGTAGGTAGGAGGGCTACTAATGACTAAAAACAGGCTCCAGGGGGATAAAAAATAAGGACTAGGTGCTGGGAGACTACCATACTGATGACTGGATGCATGCAGTATGCATGCATTCATGTAGAATGCATGCAAATACAAATGATGATTGCGAGAATATTCCAACAGTACATTTTAAAAGGCATGAATAGAGTCGAACACCTGAAGAATCCATCGAGTAGGAGACATTAATGTATTCCCACTACCCAATAGCGAGGTAAATTTCCACGAATGACTGCAATCCCTAAGGTACTACAAAAATCTCTAAAATTCATTCCCATAGAAATATGAGTTGAAGTCTATGGGAAGAATTCCATTGGAAGAGAGGACTTAAGGTATCCTCCATCATCCAACACAAGAACAATCATGGATTGATTTTATTTGGAGCAGGACTGAGTACATGAAAAGACATACTTACACCAAGGAATGACCGACATATGAAATCAAGGCAACTGCAAGATGGCCGAAACAGGTTTTTATCCTTGAACAATGAGCATGACATAGGAGTGACTTAGGAAACTTTAAACGAAAAGGGACCATGATATAAATATGCAATGTAGGAGACATTAACAGATTCTCCATATGATTGGAAGAGTAACCAACCAGAGTAGTAATAACTCTCATATTAGGTTTATCCTAATCCCAAAACTAAAACCTGGATTTTTTTATAGACTCGAAAAAAGTGCTTTGTTCAAGGACATATTTGAATTACTGCCATTATATCGAAAGACACTTTGAGATCCTTCCCTTCCCTTTTCTCTTTTTAAGCACCTTCTTCATTTTGTAACAAGCTTGAAAAAGAAATAAAGCATTCTCGATAGGGGTCCAACCATGTGTAATTTTATGATTCCATGGAAGGAAAACTCAATAATTTTTTCATTGTTTCACGAGATTGAAGACAACATAGGATATTACTCGAAAAAGTATTGATCCATGGATTTTAATATAAATCCTGGATCTGTTCATGCTCGCCGATGTTTTCATATTTAAAGAGTCTGAAAAAATTAAACAATAACTCTATACACCTACTCGTGGATTTTATATCGAGCCCAAGTTGGTAAATGCTCACATGTGTTTTCATATTTAGAGATTATGAAAATATTGAAGAAGACTCCAGGGTTGAATTTTTCATAATTTTAGTCTCTTCGCCCGAAAAAGGGTAAAACAATGCAAGAGAGAACTCTTCTATCCAAGTATAACTAGAGTAATCCTTTTTCGTATATAATCTAAATGGTTCGAAAAAGGATTAAACTCATACTGTAGACAAACTTTAAAGTACTTTAATGAGTATGAAAGAGATAAGCTGGATCGGAAATCTTTTCATATTTAAGGAGTCTGAAAAGAGCTTAAACAAGACTCCATAAAAATATTTTCCGTGTAATTTTAACGAGTCCGAAAAAGTAAAATCGTGATGTCTTGACTATTTTTAACGAGATCAAAGGAATAGTGGAAGCATGATTATAATGGGAAGATAAGAGTGTCAGGGGAATTCAAAACTACTTCAAGCACATGGAACAAACCTATGCATCGTACAAGGAACGTGAGCAAGATAAGAACACCCAGGGTATGTCTCTTCCGGATAGAGGGTGTCAAGTTGAAAAGGCCGAATGTTACATGGCTTAACGGAAATGAGATAATAGATTAAGGCTTATATAAAAATCTTAAAGCGTGGAAGTTGGCATCATGATCATAAGTGTAAGCGGGATAAAGACAAATGTATATGCAACTTAAACATAAAAATGCGAGCTTTATAAGGAATGGCCGGAAATGTATGAGAAAGAAAGATATGAGGCTTCTTCTCAAAGTCATAGTAAAAGTAAACAGGCTCCCGAGCCTATGATAAAAACACGGAATGGGAACCAAAATGGAATAAGGGTGCTGAATAGGGTGTCCCATGTTAGGTAGGCTCTGATATCGGACTAGTGCATAGTGAATATAGAGATGGATAATACACCAATTGTTGGTTGTGGAGCTTGATCTTCCTTATTCAGAGTTTGTGTTTCAGCCATGTTTGGATCCCATCCCATGACGGGGGGGTTTGGGGGGCATTTAACCCCCAAAATAGTCTCCATGGGGGATCCAGGGGGGAATAGAGACTATTTTTAGAGCCCCCCCCCCTAGCGGGGGTTCGGGGGAAGCACCCCCGTACTGAAAATTTCAGAAAAAATTCCTTGTAAAATGTTGTAATTTCATTGTCATAACTTGGTCAATAATGGGTGATTTATGGGACCATGGTATTGGGTGTTCCACAGTATTTTCCCATGGTAATCCCTCTTTAAAAGGAAGGAATTGTAATATGGTTGTGTATTGTACCATTGTAAAGATATCTATGATTGTGTGAGAAAGACTGTGAGACAGTGAAGAGGAAGTTGTAGTGGATGTACTGCAGGTTGTATCCCTTCATTTGTTGGATGGTATAATAATAAGGATTAGCAATTTCTTTGTGGACGCAACCCATTTTGGGTGAACCATGTTAAATTGGTGTCTCTCTTGTAATGTGTTTTATGTGATTTATATTTGCATCTTGTCTATTGTTATTGCTCTGCGATCCTGTTTTTCTAACACCATTATCCAATAGGTTCGACCCTATGGAAAATTCAGAAGGAAAAAGGATCAAATGCATTTTTACAGCGGGGAGGCCTAAACCTATATGCAAGGTTCCGAATAAACCTAACACGATCAAACAAATTGTTGCAAAGGATCAATAATAAACCCTGAGTCCATCTAATAATCATGTCTCCAAGAAACAATAGTACCAAGATCATATCCAAAAAATATGTAAGAAAAGATCTGATATAGGTCATTGTGGTAAAAATAATTTCAACTTTACCATCTTCAACAATATGGATAATTAAGGTAGAGATAAACAATGAAGACTCTATAGTACCAAATCTTGAGGACTTGTAATAAACAACATCAACTTTGGGGTGAAGATCAAAGTTGAAGGGAGTGATGGAATCTATATAAACAAATTCATCATCACTGGATTTGAAAATTCTAGAAGTAGAATCAAACTCAATAGGAACATCGATTTGTGGGTCTATGGGAGTGTTATGTAGAATTTTGTCCTACGGATAAGCCAAAACTCTCTTATCTCTAAAGCAGACTTTAAACTAACTTTAAAGTAAGAAACAAGTCAAAACAAATGCTACCTTGAATCCCTAGATCTGACAAACATCTCAGGATTAAAATGCTAGAAAGAGTAGAAGAAGTTTAACTGACTTCTATCCAGACGCTTGTTTTTGTGGTTGCTCCAATCTCCAAGCCCTCACAAATGAACCTGTCAAAATGGAACCAAGACACAAGAATGCACTATTCTCTAGCAACCTGAAACATGAGTTAGGATCTAAATCTATGAAAGATACAAATCATATCATTAAAACAAGATTAACACAAATGATTTGGGAAAACAAGACAAGTTATTCCATTACAACTTGAAGAATACTTACAAAAGGTGCTTGATGTCCAAGCCAATCCTCCAGCTCCAAGTGTCTTCTCCTCTAGCTATCTCCACAATGCTGCAAGACCATAAGTTTGGTGCTCTCAAGAGTCCTCCCCTTTCCCAATGGAATGTCTCTCTTTTATAGTGAATGGTGAGGCTAACCAACAAGAGAGATGGGTGGATCTAAGGAGAGATAAGTGGATCAGGGTTTCTAATCGAAGGAGATGAGTTGAGATCGAATCAGGGACCCCAATCTTCCATTATCTTCGAAAATCCAAAATCCCACAAGCCAAGGGAAAAAGGCTATTAAAAGAGTACCGCGTTCTGCAAAGACTGCAGAACGCGGCACTGCCGCGTCTTGGGGAAAGGGCATAGCGCGGTAGTGTCTAGTACCGCGTTTTGGCAAACTAGCAAGGCGCGGTAGTGTGTGTAGATAAAGTCTAAGGTGGGTCAAAACTTGCCAGGGTAGATTCACCTTCAAGGTTGACTCATCATCTGTCTCTTCTGGATGGTTTAAAATAGTAGGGAAAGTGTCGTCAACTCGTTTTGTGATGGAGATGCGACACTGTGAAACATAGAGGTATAACAGATGCCCCCTAAAGTGTGAGGTCAGAAGGGACTGATGGCCGAAAGACTTTACGAATATAAGGTGCAGAGATAGCATCGAGGAGAGCGACACTGAGCTGAAATAGAAACAAAGTGTTAGATATACCACCGAGGTGGGCATTCCCATGCTCGGAAACAGATGACTCAAAGCATGGCTGCCGACCAATACATTGCAGATCCATGAGTACTGAGGTAATGTAAACTGCGGACAGATCATGGCTACTATGAACAATCGTAGATCCATGAGACAATAATGACACAGCCACAACCAATACAATAAGTGGATCTGTGTGACAATACAAGGGACATCTCCATCGCAGCCTGGACGCAATCAAAATGTAGAGGTGCGTCCAGGTTCTTCTACCCGATCGCAAAAGATACGAATCTAACCATGTGATTACAAGGTGTTGAAGTCGAACATGGTAGAAACCATTTGATTACCGGTCAATGATGTGGACCGTTAACAAATGCGAGGGAGATCACAAATGATGACGATGATTCCCAAGGTATCAATAGTACATCTCAACGAAATGCGAATGAATGAGTTGATGTCGAGCATCCGAGAGATCGCTTGATCAGAGGTCAATGATGTGAACCTAGTGTCAAACACGAGGAAACCTGCCATTGAGGCATGCAGGTACCAAGGCACTAATGGTTGATCTCTAAGTCTAATTCCCAGATATTGATTTGGTGTCGACAGGAATAGACTCGTCGAAGGTGGGCCATGATGATTCCCACATCATCGACATGAAATCGGCACAGATGATAGGATGATGAAGCAATGGAGCATGTACTGACACAGCGGAGGCCTGACACAATGAATGACTCGAGACAATGCAACCCTTTTAACATATAATGGCATGTAACAGGACTTGGCAGCAGGGATTATTGATAAATAGAGGATAGACACCGGATGAGTGGACTCGTGGCCAGGGAGACGACCCATGATGATGACTATAACTCAGTGAAAGATGGTTACCCAAATATAGACAAGAGACGGACACATGCCATGTTCAAAGGTAACGACTGACAAGCTGCCATAGATAAACTTGACTTATTCCCCCATATTTCCCCGACATGATGGACGAGTACCTCTTTCTTGTTTTGCGAGCTTGAAGAGGATAATAGATGCTCGGTGTAGCTCATCTCATGGATGAGTCCAATCTCACATGTTTTACGAACCTGAGAAAGGAGGGGTTCGTCCCAAAGTGGGTCCTTCGATGTTAATATTTTAACGAGTCCAAGGAAGGAAAACTCGGTAGTTTTTCATATTTAGAGAGCCTGAAAAAATTTAAGGAAGCTCCATAATGTACTTTTTCGTAAAATTTAGTCTCTCGATCCCGAAAAAGTGTAAAGCAATTCCCGAGAGAACTCTCCCATCCGAGATTGACTGAGGTATACCTTTCTCGTAAATAGTCTAGACGGGCCGAAAAAGGGGTAACCTATCACCGAATAGACGACCTTTCAAATACTTTTACAAGTGTGAAAGAGTCAAGATCACTTGGCAATCTTTTCAATTTTAAGGAGTCTGAAAAGAGCTTAAGTATGGACTCCTATGGTCTTTTTCGTAATTTTAAATTAATCCGATCCGAAAAAAGAATAAAATACAACCAGGATAATACTTTCCTTATCGTTTAACGAGCATGAGTAAAGCTGACCGTACTCGACATCGTTTACTTGAGTTTGACAAGCACGAGACGGGTGTAAAAGCGCTTAGAATATTTTTCGAGTTTTAAATCCAGAGCACGAAAAAGATAAAGTGGGATCAAAATGAAGGTCAAATTATGAATAAACACCGGTGTGAATGTATCTCATTTCTACCGAGGATCCTGTCAATAAATGCTCAAAAACTGGACATTAGCAATGTGAACAAGGGTTTATTTCAATTATTTAAAATAGTAATTAATTAATTAATTAAAAAATGTGAAAAAATGCTATATAAGGAATGGTAAAAATAGAAATTACTATTCATTTGTGTTTTTTACCCAAAGGAGACATTTTCACCCATTTAGGAGCAAGATTTCAAGGATCCATACCGGGAGTTCTGGGACACCATTTCGACTGCCGTCTACGCCAGGTAAGAGTGCTTGAGCCCCTCTTTCATTTCATGTAAGAATTTTTTGCTTTCACCAGGAAAAAATTAATTTTTTAGCGAGCCCTTTTGAGCAAGAATCGCCCTTCACACTACCGCGTGGGGGCCCTATCGAAAGATGCGGTACTGTTTAACAGTACCGCGCTGTATCCTCAAAGAGAGGCGCGGTAGTGTGGACTGCCACGCGGTAAGGTATCCCTCAGGCGTGGCACAGGCGAAATTTGAGTTTAAAAAATCAAATTTTCTCCAATTTTTTGCTGGAAGTAAGTTGTTAAATAGTTACTAATTGTTTTGTTTGCCCTTTTGCAGGGATTTGCAACTTATTCGGAGCAAAATGGTAAGCTGGAAAGAGAGAGAGCACGAAGTGGATGATTTTTCCGCCGAAAATGACTTACCAACCGTGACCGCATTGCGAGAATGTGGTTTGCTAAAGTTCTTCAAAACCAAAGGGATTCGTCAACAGCCTAAGCTCCTTACTCATCTTATCCAATTGTGGGACCCTGACATTCAAGCTTTCTGAGTGGGAGAGCATGTGCTCGAGATCCAACTCGAGGATATTTATTTCCTCACGGGCCTCTCGAAAAGAGGGGCCCGGGTGAACTTTACCGGGTACACAGCTTCAGAATCAAGCACAGATGATTTGATTGCTCGATATTGCCAGGCGGGTTCGAGTAAGAAAAGTGGGAAAGTGGCCATAAAGGAGGTCATAAATCTTCCTGTAAAAAACCGTGCTATTCACTATCACGCGTGCAGCGGGAAGCGTGAGTCCACATCAGGCATCCCGCACGCAAGTGAATCTCGCAGCAGAGTGCATGGGAGGAACAGTTTTCAACTGGTGTGATGCAGTGTTGTCCAATCTGAAGGAACAAGTGCACAAGTGTAGGACTAGGAAAAATACCCAGTTTGGCTATGGGAGCATCCTGGTCACTTTCTTTTTGGCAAGGGTGCCACTACTGCGTCCGCAGATATCTATGCACCCTCGTCCACCTACTGAGCCATGGATGGCTCGATGGAGTGACTATGTTGGATGCCTCGGGGGATCTCAGCGGCTAGCCTTTGGCGAGGACTTCTTCTCTTGGCTAGAGGAGCAGATAGTCATGATTGACGACTATCCCTATTCAGGGGTAGATTTCCATGAGGATATCGACTTGGCATTTCCGGAGGATGATGACTGGGACAACTCTGGTATGACCTTCATGGATATGTATTTTTTCCTTTTTGAATATTTAATTTTTATTGCTTTTTTAGAATGTGTAAAAGATGCCTAATATATATTCGCATGCATGTTGCATACCATGGACCACAGAGGCCAGCTGGATACTCTCCACTACGTCGTGGCGGTGTGGATCGTCAAGCTGCTCTTGACGAAGAGGAAGATGAAGACGAGGCAGGAGGCGTCCGGGACATTGAGAGGAACCTGCAGGGATTGACCCATGGTATCCCTGCTATGCGGATGGATGACGTCCCTTACCACCTCCAGCGGCATACTGTGGGTGTTCCTAGTCGTATCAGTCGACTTCTTCGTAGGGTGGTTCGAGCTGTGGTGTGTTACCACCAGCAGCGGGAGGAGTCCGATGAGGGACATGATAGGTCTCCTAGGTCTCCATAGATGGTCCTTTGATCTTTTTGCGGCATGTATGCGATATGTAGGCTTTGAGGGCCAATTTTTTGTATATGGGATTTGATCCCCAATTTTGTCTTTGACACAAAATTTATGTATTTTTGAAAAAACACTCTTATATACAGTGATATGGACCTATTTTATGATCTAAATATTTACAATGACTTGTGCATTTTATTTTTTATGATGTTTTTATGTAAGGGAAAGATGCCAATCCAAAATGTAATTAGCCAATGAATCGGCAATACAATTGAATTCTCTCGGTATGTGTTGATATGTGATAAAATCAAATGACCATTCCAAGAGGCGTACTCTTCGAAATAAACGAAGTAATGTAGGATCGCGAACTGTGTAAACACGGTTTAAATGAGAAACCACGAGTTGGGAGTCTAAAAAGACTAACAAGGAGTCAATCCCGAGTGAAGCAACCTCTGTCAAGAGACCAATGACTGCATGGTACTCCGCGATGTTGTTGGTTGCAGGACCTAAACAATTGGCTCCCGAAGAAATCAATTCGCCAGTGGGGGAATAAATAACCCATGCTGCAGAAGCGAGATTCCGGGTATGTCGGCTTGCACCGTCGGCGAATCCAAAGTAGGCAGACATCTGCGCATAAAGTCACGAGTCAAGGTAAGAGTGGATACATGAGGTCCATGCGCACACCAAAAAGAAAGCAAAAACAAACTAAGTACATTATGTACAACAAGTAACCCGCGTAGGGTAACCTCACGCATAGAAACGTTTGAGGTATAGCCCGTTGCGGGGCCGTGCCAATGGCGTACCATCACAATCAATTAGTTCATAGGCTCCTTTTTCTAAGACACGTTTTACAATGAAGGGGCCGTACCACATAGATTCGAGTTTACCTTTTCCAAGCTTATCATGCATCTGATCATATGTGAGCACGAGGTCACCCTCATTGAAGATCCGAGGTTGAACGGATTTGTCGTAATGAGCTTTGACGCATTTTTTGTGAGCTTCATTAGCCAAAGCGGCATCGCGGCGGGTTTCATCTAGCTTGGCTAGGTATAGAAACCGTTCTTCTTCGGAAGTAGTGTGTGGGAGTAGCTCTATGGCTATCTTGAGTGATGGAATTTCACATTCAATCGGGAGAATGGCTTCTAGGCCGTACACTAGTTGAAATGGTGTAAACCCAGTAGCACTTTTCACTGAGGTTCGGTATGCCCACAGTGCTGAGAACAGAGCTGAGTGCCAATTGGATTTTTGGGTACCCACAATGCGCTGAATCATTCATTTCAGGACTTTATTAATGGCTTCAACTTGGCCATTAGCTTGTGGGTAATACGGGGTTGAGTTTTCATGGCGAA
Source organism: Larix kaempferi (assembly GCA_027924585.1). Taxonomy (NCBI): domain Eukaryota; kingdom Viridiplantae; phylum Streptophyta; class Pinopsida; order Pinales; family Pinaceae; genus Larix; species Larix kaempferi. The sequence goes on from BSBM01000268.1 coordinate 19,853,584, forward strand.
AACCGAGTTTGGCACTTAGTTCTTCGATCATATGGTTCCTGAAATGGGAACCATGATCGGTCACAATAGACTGTGGGACACCGAATCTAGCTATGATATGATTGAATATGAACTGCGCTGCTGTTTTCCCGTCTTCAACATATGTAGGCATCGCTTCAGCCCATTTTGTAAAATAGTCGACAGCTACTATGACATAGCTATGCCCCCCGGCTGAAGTGGGCTTACAGTGCATAAAATCGATGCCCCATTTGGAAAAGGGGCCGACGACAATGATAGGATGGAGTGGAGCAGGATGCGAGTGTGCTTTGCTATGAAAGAATTGACATGGTGGACACTTCTTGACTGTTTCAATGCAGTCTTTGAAAATTGAGGGCCAAAAGTATCCCGCTCGCAGTATTTTCTGGGCCGTAGCCATCCCAGAGAGATGACCACCACATGCTCCAGCGTGGCAGTTGTTGAGAACGCGTTCCGCCTCATCTAAGGTCAAACAGCGTCGAAGGACAGTGTCGACACCACGTCGATACAGAGTATTGTTCACTATAAGGTAGTATTTTGCGTGATGTCTGATACGTCGTCGTTCATCGCGGGTGAGATCGGGACGGAAGCGTTGGGTTTGGATATATAAGAGAATATCCCCATACCATGGATCAGACATGCTAATGAGGAACAATGATTCATCGGGAAGAGAATCAATGGGCTCGGATTGCTCAGTAGCACGGGGCAGGTTACAAATTAGCTCAGCAAAGACCAGAGATTTCTTAGACTTGGCTTTGACAAATTCCAAGTCAAACTCTTGAAGGATGACAATCCAACAGGAGTACTTGCCCCCAAGCACTTGTCGTGTGATGATATAGTACATTGGATTGAAATCGGCGATGACGGTGGTCCGGCGGAGTAAGATGTAGTGACGGAATCTCTGGACAGCAAATACTGTTGCCAGAGCCAGCTTTTCAACATGTGAGTAGCGAGTTTCAGAGTCAAGAAGACTCTTGCTGAGATAGTACACCACATGTTCTATGCCGTTGTGGTCTTCCTGGACTAACACCATACCAATGGTGGAAATCGAGGATGCGAGATAAAGGATGTAGTCCTGTGTGTAATTGGGGGGTTGAATCACAGGATCTCTGGTTAAGGCTGCCTTTAAATTGTCAAAGGAACGTTGGGCTTCGTCATCCCATATGAAGGGAACATTCTTCTTGAGAAGCCGCATGTATCCTTTTTTTATCTCGGACAGATTGCAGATAAAACGGCGTAGAAAGTTTGCATGCCCTTGCAAACATTGAAGTTCTGGAATATTGGTAGGTGAAGGCAGGGCTATGATAGCTGCTACCTTTGCGGGATCTAGACGTATCCCATCTTTGGAGACTATGAAGCCCAACAGTTTTCCGGCTTCTACACAGAAGACGCACTTATGCGGGTTCAAACGTATATTGTAGCACCGGCACCTTTCGAAAATGGCACTCAAGTGGTCTGGATGTTCTTCCCGAGTTCGAGAATGAGCGGGAAGGTCATCAAGATATGGCTCTATGATATGTTTGATTTCATGGAATGCGTAGGACATCGCCCGTTGGAAAGTTGCCCCAGCATTTTTCAGGCCAAAAGGTAACTTTCGATATGCAAAGATCCCCCAAGGGCAGATAAAGGCCGTTTTGTGCTGGTCGGCTGGGAGAATATCGATCTGATTATAGCCAGAGAAGCCATCCATAAATGAAAAGATAACACTTTCGGCACAGTTATCGATGATCTGGTCGATAAACGGAGTTGGGTAGTTGTCCTTGGGACAAGCCTTGTTCAAATCACGGTAATCAACACAGACTCTAATCGTTCCCTGTTTCTTGGCTACGGGAACGATGTTGGATACCCATTCTGTCAATGGGACAGGATAGATAAAACCAGCACGCAAAAGTTTTTCAACTTCTGCTTTAATGGCGGCTTCCTTACGAGGATGAACGGGTCGAAGCTTTTGCCGAACAGGTCGGGCACCAGGGAAAGTTGGAATTTCGTGGACCACAATCGACGGGTCAATCCCTAGCATCTCTTCATAACTCCAAGCGAAAACATCGCGGAAAGTTTTAAAGTAGGCATTATAGAACTCCATTTCGAGAGGAGTACATGTTTTGCCAATGTGTACGTTTTCCACGATACCAGGCTTCACTGAAATATAGATGGGAGTGGTTGCCATTAGGTTGGCCAAGTTGCCTTCGGAGAACACCTCGTCGAGGGAAGTGGGGAACTTGGTTTGAACCATCCCAAGTGAAACGCTGGATTTGGTATCAGGCTCAAGTGACTGAATGGTGGGGAATGAAGATCGATGATGAAAATCTCCCCATGGTGGCTCATCACCACACATAACCTCTATGATTGATTCGTCAGTGGGAAAAATCAAGTTGAGAGGATCGAAAAATGGTGGGTGTGGATGAGTCTCAGTCGAGAGCTGCACCACTGTGTGATCAGTAGAACAGTCGACCCAATCTGTGGCTGATTGGATCGCATCATATGCTGCAAGGTTTCTGTTCAAAGGCATGGAATTGCCATTGCCTTGGATCTGAGTAGGACTCGGAATCACCCATGAATCATCGGAAGGGGTGACATGCTATGAAATCATGTTGACTGGTTGAAGATGGGTTCCCAGCTCTGGAAAAACTCCAATGAGGGAAGAATCCTTCATGAGACCAACACCTATGTCTTGGAACCGGTACCGTGGTTGATCCAATAACGGGACGGTATTGGTGGAGTTCGAATGGGAGTCTGGGATACAGTAATCCAATTGATCAATAGTGACAATTTTCCCTTCATGAGGAAATTGTACAATCTGGAAGACTGTAGATGCTATGGCGGTCATGGCATAGAACCAGTTCCGACCAAGTAGGAGATTCTAATCCAAAGGTGCATCTACGACTTCGATGTGTACGGATACTATTTTTCCCCCCAGTTCAACACCGATTGAGGGAATGAGTCCATATGGTTGAAAACCATGTCCATCAAATGCCCTGAGATTAGTGGGAGAAGTTGTGACCTCGGGTGAGCCTAAGGCTCTCCAGCAGTTCAAATACATAATCGACGTGGAAGCACCTTCATCTAACACAGTGCGGTGGATGACATTTCCACGGATTTTCGTATGCACCTGGAAGGCTAACTGGTGAGAAAGCCTAGGTTTAGCGTGCTCCAAGTTAAACATGATGGAGTTTGAAGTATCTGGGTCCAGTGCCCCCAGTGCTGAAAGTAGGGTTCTACGCTGCGTGGGGCAGTGTTGGAGAACCTCGAGAGTCGACATAGCGCAAGGTGCTTGAGCCAAATCCTCAACAATGTTGTAGTTTTGGGAAGCTCGCGCATTCGGATTGAATGTCGCCTTTCGTATGGTGCCCTTGGGTGGGCGTAGCACTGTGTCCATGAGTGGTATCTCGATATGGAGATGACCGTTAGGGGGGGGAATAGGAATCGGATCTTCAACAGTAGATTTGCCTTTGGCTATCTCCGATTGTTTGTTTGAACTTGGAGGATTGTCATACGTCTTTGAACGAGTGGTGATATTAATCTCCTCATTACTTGTCATTAGGATTTCGCGGTTTGTGGACGTTTCTCCACGGGAGGGATTGGTCGGGTTACCCCTTGTGGGGATTCTTGGGCAACCATTTGCTGTTGCTGTTGGGGGAAAGGGTCGGTTAGCACTGCCGGACGAGAGGATCCTTTAACGAACTTGTTGACCTCGTCCTTGTAGGGACAGTCACGCGTATAATGATCATCTTGACAAATCAAGCAGGGAAACTTAGCTTTCCGACGTGGTTTCTGGTCATTCTGGGTAGGTTGTGGCTTGGGGTTCTCCTGCTGGTTCTTTTTGGTTTTGCCATGATTTTTTTTCTTCTTTCCTCCGGATGGTTGTGACGTAGATTGGACTGTATTCACTTCGCAAGAGACAGCAGGAGAAGTGGAAGCTTTTGAAGCGGCCTGGGTAAAAGCGGGGGAAGCAGAAGCTTGTTGTCCCGTCGAGTTGGTAGCAGGCTGAGCCTTGACTGAACCAACAATACCATCAATGGGTGGTTCAGTGGTAGGCTTTGTTGGATCAGTGTGGACGCGGGAGGCATGTGGAAGAAGTTCATGTAAAGTATCGGATTGAGTATATACCAAATCCATGTATTGTGCTGCCGAGATGGCTTTTTCTTCTGTAATCGGTCCGCGCATTGCAATATCTCTGGCTATGGGAGGTAAAAAGGATTTTGTAAACCAATCAGCAAGTAGCTGATCTGGAATAGGTGCCTTTATTAGCCTACGGCATCTTCGCCACTCGTGGATGTGATCCGAAATATGTGTAGAAGTGGTTTGACGCAGTGAAGTTAGCAGTTCTGTTCCAGTCTCATACCAAATGGGAAGCTGGAAATGTGTCAGAAACTGCATAGCCAAAGTGTTGAAATCACGAAAAGAGTGTTGTGGCAGCTCGATATACCATTTTGCTGCCATTCCAGTGAGCGTGTGTTGGAAGAGCCGAAGTCGGATGGAATCATCCATCAAGGAGTTGGATGAACACCAAAGATGGAAGGTCATCACGTGGTTCTTGGGGTCTTCCCCGGGTTTGGCATCGAACTTAGGAATGTCCGATGGTAGTTTGGCTGGGATAGGTGGCCAGTGAGGTTCGTGCCATATAGGATCGTTGATAAGCCTCGACAAATCAGGTAGATCAAGTGTGGCCAAAAAGGGAAGTTGACGGTTGGTCTGCGGGAATGAGTAATAACCATGTGGTGCCGAGAACCCTGGGGGGCCCTGCATAGCATACTGCTGTGTGTTATACCCATATGAGTTTCCCACGGGATACTGCTGGAAATTCTGTGGATGGTAAGCCATCTGGTTAACCGGTTGATTGTAAGAAACCAGTTGGTGAGTGTTCTGCTGAGTGGGTATAGTACCCTGAGGCTGTTGATACCCAGGAATGGTTGTTGTTCCTTGTTGGGGAAAAGTTCCTTGGAATTGTTGTGTTCCCGGGATGTTGCCACTATACTGTGCAAGTGGAGGATTTCCAATAGCAGGGTTGGGGGGTGGCTGCGACGGTGGTGTCCATGGAAGGATCGTTCCTGCTTGAGGAGCGAGCGGAAATTGAAGCGATGGGTTCCATGGAGTTGTAGCAGCTGAAGGGTAAGGGAAGCCAGAATTCAAGTTGGGGGAAATCTGAGATTGCCCCCCAGCTTGGTTCCAGTTTCCAAAAAGTGAGTACCCCCCACTCTGTGGGATTTGATGATCCCAAGAAGGAAGCATGCCTGACAGGGGTTGTTGAGAGTAAGGCCCGGTTGGAACACCGAAATAAAGTTGCCCACTCCCGGGTGTATTGTACATACCGAACTGAGTAGATGCTACTGGTTGGGAAGCTTGTTGGATTGAGCCAATAGGTTGTCCGCCAGCAGTTAGGTTGGATGGCCCTATATGAGGAGGCTATTGACTGGGAAGTGGATTCCCAGCAAAAGGTTGTCCTCCAACTGGTTGGGTTGATGGCCCACCAGTTGGAGGTTGTTGACTCGGAACAGGGTTCCCAACAAAAGGTTGTCCACCAACTAGTTGGGTTGATGGCCCACCAGGGGGGATTTGGTAGCTAGAGTTGGGGACCACTGTAGTCGGTTGTCCACCTCCTGAGATAGTGTAAATGGTGGCTGAGGGTGATCCTCCGGTCCAACCGGAAGATCCAACAGTGTGACTAAGCGTTCTTCCGCCACTGGTCAAATATGATAACGTGGATTGGCCAACGACACCAAAAGTACCTATTTGCGGAGGGGGTCGTCCATATCGAACAGGTGAGGACGGGAAAAAAAATGGGTTATCCCTCATAGAATGTGCACCAAATATAGGTGATGACAGCAAATGCGGGGAATTTAGCCCAGGGGTATTAGCGTCGTCCATGACATATTCAATGGTAGGAGGACCTTCGAAAACTGGGTCCGAGTTCATGTCCTGGAAAAGGTTTTGGGGATCCAGCAGGAACTTAGGTATGGTAACATCCGAAGGTCCTGCACCGTCTGCAAAGGAGCGTCGAAACTCCGTGCTAGACGGGATGTTGGGATCCCTATAGTCAGAAGGACGAGTGTCAGGGGGATATGTAGAGACTGACGAGAGCATGTGCTCTGTGCTACGTCTAAACCGTGCCGATGCTAACGGAGAATTCGCTAGGCTAACCATACTAGATTGGATGGAAGCCATGATTTCATGTCCCGGAGGGAGGTTGGGTAGAGCTATAGTACGAGGTACGTTGCTAGAAGAACTTGTCTCCTGAGGATGAACACTGGGTGACGTAGTGATAACAGGCGGAAGCTCTGCCTGGGAAGTGATGAAACCATAATCAGGTTCAAAGGGTGTGTCAGGGAGTCGAGTATCTTCAACGATTTCAATGTACCCACCTGGGACTGAAATCAAGCCAGGTATGTCCTGGTCGGACCCTTCTATGGTGCCAATAGATCCGTCTGTATCATCGTGAAAAGTGTCTGATGGATGGGAAGTGTTGGCATCCGGTAGAAGGATGACCTCTGGTCTAGTACTCTGGGTTGTACTAGGTTCAGTTGCGGTAACTATGTCCACTGTAACAGATAAATCTGGAATGACAATGGGTGAGGTGACAGTGGAAGTCTCAGACGTGCTAGTGGTTGCAGAAGCTGCAATAGATCCTGAGACTGTGCTGTGTGTGGCAGTTACGGGCGTAACTAAAGATGTTGTACGTATCGGCAGTGGAATGTTGCCTCGACCAGCACCGCGGCCAGGAGGAGCAGGAATGTGTGATGCAGGCGGACCAGTAGTCCGTGGCGGTGGTGGTGGTGGAGGGCTTTGGCCCTGTTGTCTTCGTGATCTTCGTGGTAGATCTGACATGATGACAGGAAAATGAAAATCGGGGGCAGTATCGTAAACAAAGAACTCAAAAACTCTAATGCAACCGAGTGTGCAGAAGAGGAGCTAGAAAAAGCAAGGCTCACAGGCCAAAAAAGCAAGCTCTAAAATCTATACTGAGACCGGTGTCTCAATAAGCGAGCTGATCAACAAAAATGGCCAGAATGCCAACAAGCAGTCCCTATAAAAAAAATGACCCTCTACAAAGATGAGATAGCAAGCAAACTCCTAACTAAGAGCTGGAGACCTCAACAGGCTGTATCCTTCGCAAGGTGATGAAATCCAAGTCGAACAATACAACATGAGAGACCAATATAAGAAGGATATCCCTCTACCGAAAGGGATCCTGGGTAAAAGAGCCCTAGTAGAATAGATACTAACCACCTCGTTCATGACACGTCGGAAAAGGTTTTGGGCACTTCAGCCTTCCGAAGAAGACAGCGATCGATGTTGCCTTAGGGCTAAGTGGAGTGCGGTATTCCACAGAGTCCGTCCGGTTCTCAATCTCGCGGCCGTTTAACCCCTGAAAGTTGGAAACAGTCAGGAGGCCCCTCCACAAACTAGCTGTGACCGTGTCAATAAGTACTAGAGGATTTTAGTTCCCTAAAGACAACGACTATGTCTCAGATGAAAATGACAAGGGGGAATTATTTTGATGCCTATCCCCGGTGTCCTACCTAACTACCAAATTCTTTTGATTTCCTCAAGTGAGGTTAAAGTTGGTTTAATTAGGGTGATTAATTTTAGTGGCTGTCTTACTCAATCGGGTAGTGGACGTGAAACTTGATGGTGTTATGACGACTCAAACCATGCAAATGAGAATGAATCACAAATAAGCCTTTGTCTTCGATGAAATCTAGCTAAGGTAAAGATAGAGGTTCTTCGATCAAATATGCATGAAAATTTTCACAAGCAATCAATAGTAAAAGATTTTATTTTCTTTTCGATTTATAAACAAATCCAAACTGAAGTAAACACTCTTTTCAATGCACTGATTCTACAATCTACAATGCTTCTACAATGAGAATTTCTGTGGCAAAATTAATGGTTCATTTCCCTATGCAAAATACCACTAGACTTTTTCAATTTAAACAACAAAATTGCTCTCAACTAATGATCTTTTTAATTTTCTGAAAATGATAATGATAATATGACTGTAAAAACTACAGTATTCAGTAACAGAGAGCAGTGGTGTTGAGTTGGTTGTGGTGAAAAAATCAAGTCAATGCAATCAAACTAGAAAAATGACCAATATGTCAAAAGTGCCACTAATTCAATCAACAATCAAGCTCACAAACTGGGTAATAAGAACACCATACAGACTGGAAATTAACCAGGATGCTAACAGGCAACAGTAAAGACTACCTAAGGCAGAGAGAAACTCAGGAAACCAAGCAAAGATAAAAAAAAAAAATTAAAAGCTTGCAGACACTACCGCGGGTGATGGTTTGGCTGAAGCGCGGCACTGTGACAGTACCGCTCTGGTACTAAGGCAGAGGGCGCGGTACTACTGCGCTGGAGGCAGTTCAGAGGGCGCTGTACTGTGGCAAGGGAAGGAAAAAGCGCAACTTGAGAAGAAAAAATAAAATTTTCAGGGTTGTTGCTAACCCAGGGGACTCAGTGATCAAACAGGGAGATAAATACTGCGAGGAGGGGTGAATAAAGGTAAAAAAGGACCAAGATTCAAACTGGTTTGAAGTGCAATAAAACAAATCACAATCAGCAAATGAGTGACAGTGAACTGAATCAATCAAGCAGTAATCAAAACCAGCGGAGTCGCCATTCTTGTTATGTGGAATTTTGTCCTACGGATAAGCCAAAACTCTCTTATCTCTAAAGCAGACTTTAAACTAACTTTAAAGTAAGAAACAAGTCAGAACAAATGCTACCTTGAATCCCTAGATCTGACAAACATCTCAGGATTAAAATGCTAGAAAGAGTAGAAGAAGTTTAACTGACCTTCTATCCAGACGCTTGTTTTTGTGGTTGCTCCAATCTCCAATCCCTCACAAATGAACCTGTCAAAATGGAACCAAGACACAAGAATGCACTATTCTCTAGCAACCTGAAACATGAGTTAGGATCTAAATCTATGAAAGATACAAATCATATCATTAAAACAAGATTAACACAAATGATTTGGGAAAACAAGACAAGTTATTCCATTACAACTTGAATAATACTTACAAAAGGTGCTTGATGTCCAAGCCAATCCTCCAGCTCCAAGTGTCTTCTCCTCTAGCTATCTCCACAATGCTGCAAGACCATAAGTTTGGTGCTCTCAAGAGTCCTCCCCTTTCCCAATGGAATGTCTCTCTTTTATAGTGAATGGTGAGGCTAACCAACAAGAGAGATGGGTGGATCTAAGGAGAGATAAGTGGATCAGGGTTTCTAATCGAAGGAGATGAGTTGAGATCGAATCAGGGACCCCAATCTTCCATTATCTTCGAAAATCCAAAATACCACAAGCCAAGGGGAAAAGGCTATTAAAAGAGTACCGCGTTCTGCAAAGACTGCAGAACGCGGCATTGCCGCGTCTTGGGGAAAGGGCATAGCGCGGTAGTGTCTAGTACCGCGTTTTGGCAAACTAGCAAGGCGCGGTAGTGTGTGTAGATAAAGTCTAAGGTGGGTCAAAACTTGCCAGGGTAGATTCACCTTCAAGGTTGACTCATCATCTGTCTCTTCTGGATGGTTTAAAATAGTAGGGAAAGTGTCGTCAACTCGTTTTGTGATGGAGATGCGACACTGTGAAACATAGAGGTATAACAGGGAGAATCCAAATATTCAACAATAGTAAGATCATACTCCAAAGGAAAACTGGGGCTGTATTGAATTGCAATTGAATCAACATACAAATGCATGGTGGACTGTATTATAGATTCTAGAAATACCTCATCGGAAGGAAGTATATCATCCCAGATAAAATGCATGTCCAAACATTCAGATGGAGATATCACCTAGTCAACTGACAGGATCGAGTCCCAAGAAGGTAAGCATGAAAATAGTGGATTCTTCTCAGTAGAAATTTTACTCAAGGTATATAATGGTTGGTCGATATGGCTATGCTCAACTTCCGAGGCTAAACACTTCCAAGGATTATTAAAGTTGAAAGACTTATATTGGGGTTCATTATTTATGGAAGGTGTGGCAACTGTTGAAATTGTGTGTACCGGTGATGCATCAATATACAGATCAAGTGGAAAAATATTAAAGGTTCCCATTAACGAAGGATACATCCCCACACCAATATTTTCACAACTTCTTGTGGACTGAGAAACTAAAGGAACATTAGATCCATGATCCTGGTTGAACTCATTATTGTTTAAGTCTAGTTGGTCAATTGTTACAATCTTTGCTTCATGAGGGAACTTGATGATGCGAAATATCGAATAGACTACTTCCATCATATATTGAGTCCAATTTATTCATAGTAATAAATCATATTCAAGTGGGGAATCAACCACTTCCACATCCACTTTGACTACTTTTCCCCCTATCTCTATAGGAAAAGTTGGGATAATTCCATGAGGTTTGAAAAGATGGCCTTTGAAATATTTCAACATGGTGACAAGAGAAATCACATTAGGTGACCCTAAATCCTTCCAACATGATAATGACATGCCACATTTGGAGGAACCTTAATCTACAACTGTCTGATGAATCTTGGTGTTTTCGGATACAACTTGAATCTAAAAAGCACATTGGTGGGGTAGGCGAGGATTCCAATTCTTGAAATCGAAAGTGATCACTAGAATATCTATAAGATCAATAGCCCCTAAAGATGAGAGTAAGGTCATCCTTTTAGTTGGACAAGAATGGAGTATCTCAAACACAGACATCGCACATGGATCCTAAGCCAAATATTCAACTATGCCATAATTTTGTGCATCACGTGCATTAGGATTAAATGTTTCTTTCTTACAAACACCCTTCAGTATTCAGGGCATAGTATCATTGGGAGGTTTCTCTGTGTGTAAAGAATTGTCACTATCAGAATTAAGAGGTCCTTACCTTTTGATCCAAACATATTAGTTTCATAATTCATGTTCCTAGTATAGAGATACAAATCTTGTTCACACACGAAAACTTCACCTGAGCCTAAACTACCCCCATTAGAGGAGGTTCCCTAATTTCCTCCTTGTGGAATTACATGGTTCTAGTGAGCACCAACAATCATCTATTGTTGATGTTGAGGAAATGGATTGGTTAAGATAGAAGTCTAAGAGAACCCTTCCTGCTGACCCAAAACATTTTGTGCCATCTCTATCTTAGGGTAGTTGTAAGTTAGATGATATTACTTACATAAAAAGGAAGGGAATTTTGTCTTAGATTTTTCATTATTTGCCCCACCAACATTAGTGTTATTGTTTGCATTGTTGGTCCCCTTTTTCTCATTTTTCTTATTCTTTCTTTTCTTCCCTCTAGGATGTTGGTTGGCCTGAGAGTTCTATACTGACAAAACATCTAAAGAGGGGTTTGGTTTCAGGTTCTTTGTGTTAATATGATTGGTTTCCGGTGAATTTTGGCTTGAAAAGTTATTACCCGGGCTAACTGGATTGTTATCAATTGTATCAATCACACCATCACCATGAGGTGTCAAAATGGGTTTCGTTGGGTCATATTCTACTCTAGGAGTAGTGGGTAGAATATCATACAACATATTGGATTGAGAATAATCCAGATCCAATTGATGGGATTTAATAATAGCTCGATATTCAGTTTGAACCCCAAAAAGAACCACATATTTTGCAATAATAGGTTGTAATGAATTAGTGAACCAATAAGTAAGGAATTCATCAGGGATCTGAGTCTTTATCAAACTACATATCCTCTTCCACTCATGGATGTGGTCAGATATATGAGTCAATTTATCCTGATGAAAATATGTTAACAATTCAGTTCCAGTTTCATAACAGACTAGAAGTTGAAAATGGTTCAAAAATACCATGGCAACTGCATTAACAGTTTGAAAAGATTCTCATGGTAACTCAACATACCACTTCGCGATACACGAGTTAAAGACCTTTGGAAAAGGCACAATAGGATATAATCATCCATAAAATAATTGGATGAAAACCACATATGAAAATTCATCACATGGTTAAATGGGTCTTCGTTGGGTTTACCTTCAAAATTTGGGATGTCTAAAAGAATTTTTTTGGGTAGGGGTGGCCATATCAGGTCATGTAACACTGGATCATTGTCAACTTTGTAAGGTCGGGAAAATTCAAAGTGGCCAAGAATGGAAAAAAATTTCTAAGCCATGGTGTTCCAGGTTCTGGGAGCATCAGCTACCCATTAGTTGGTGTTGGCATGTGGCTGTCCCATAATATATGGATTTCCATGATTAGTGAAAAGTAGATTAGGTTTCCCAAAGTTCTGAGCATGTTGGTGCTGCAAAATGGATAATTTGTTCCAATAGTCCCTCCCATCCCTCCAAAAGGTTGGCTACCTTGTAAGACAATTTTCATAATAGGGTTAGCCATATTAGAGGCTCCCATCCCCAAAAAAGGGATATTTCCATGAGTGGCATTTTTACCCCATGGAAATATAGTACTGGTTCCCCCTTGGATAAATGGAATACATTGTGATATATTTGGACCAAAATGGTTACCGGAACTCATAACTCCAACAGATTGGAAAGGTAGATTTGACTGGGGTATGGTGGAATTAGTAACAATTCTAGTGAAAAGCGGGTTAGACATACACATTTTTTCACTGTAGGGTAGGAAAGTATTAAAAGGGATGGATGGACCACTGCCTAAAGCAATGGTCAAAGTTGAACTAGGAGGAAAGGTAGCAGTCATAGGTTTACATCCTGAAAATGGGAACGCAAAAGAGAAAGGGTTCATAATCATGAGCTAACGAATTAGTACCATTGAGTATCATCGAGGATAGTGGAAACCAACTTTATGCTATTGTGGATGCCGTATTAAAAGTGAATCCTCTGACAAGGAAAGTAATAAATGGAGTTCCCCTAAAGTAAATGCTTGTTCTTTGTTTTCCATATTGAACTACCTAGACAATGGATTAGGAACATTGATACCAACTAACTGGGAAAAACTAGGAATTTGTGGTGAGTTCAAAAGTCTAGATGGATATGAGAGGTCCTCAATTTCAATGGGACCTAAATTCTCTTCAAGATGAGGAGAATGAAATCTATGGGAGTTATGTAACTACTCCTCAGTATCTCTCAAGTGTCCTTCATCAAAAGAACTCTTAGGCTCACCGAACCTAGAACTGTTTCCTTCTATTGGTTGTTCTATTTGATGTTCCTAGTTTTCCTCTTCTTGCCCCTAAGGGGGTGGATCAGAATAATCCAGTCTTCACCTTGGTGCAGGGACTTCTCTCTATTCAGTAGATTGTCCTTGAATCCGTCTGAATCTGCGCGGAGGTTGATCGACCATGATGGCTTGCATAAGACACTAAGAAGAAAGTATAGAAAAAATAAAAATCAAACAACACACACTAAAAATTTCCTAAGAAGATGTCAAACAAGCAGACAACTCTCACATTGAAAGAGTACTTGGATGCAAGCACAATCCAATGAAGAGTGAGGTATGATCTCCCAAATATCATCCTGGGGTGATGAGGGCCCAATTCTAATAAGTGAATATCTTACTCCAGTTACCAACGTTGGGTGTGTTTCCCTTCTTGGTGCAAGTGTTTCCCAGATAAATATGCAAAACACCCTCCAAGGGTACTAATTCTCCAATCACAAGATCTACTCAAGGTGGTCACAAAAAATCCTCTGCTAGCACCTATGTGTCACCCTAAATACATGATACTCTGGCTACCAATATACAGACAATGTCTGGGGGAATAGTTGTAGGTCGGAATTGTGCATATGCGTAGTGGAGCTAAGGCCGAAACTCTGCAACAACACTTTGTACTGTTGAATGTCCCCATACACGCAAAATTCCTAGTGGATGCTTGACTGAGTATTGGAGGGATCTCTCTACAAATAAACCTCACACGTCCTCATGCTTGACTCTTGTGGTAGAGGAGCTTCCTGGCCACACTTCTTATAAGAAGAAGATAAAAAATACCCCGATGGTTTATGGACTTTACATTTTTATGTGACATGCAGCAGAGAAGAGAGTGGGGTAGGTGTCTTGCTGGAGTCTCCTAAGGGAAAGAAGGATTAGGTGTGTACGTAATCAGGGATAAGTTATGATTTCTTATTACTTGACAATCGGATCAATTCCCATGTTGTTAATTCCCACGTTTCGCTCCAATTCCTCTTTTTTTAATAGTATAACCCACTTTTTGGGGGGTGCAAGGAGTGTAGCCCTCATTGAGTGTAAAAACTGGTTTCCTCCCTAATGAAAAACACCTAAGTTTTGACAATTTTGGGTGATCATGGAGGAGTTAACTCACAACTCCCTACCTCCACAATCCTACCTAATCTATTAGTTGTGTTTCTAAACTAGAATAAAACCTAAGATCCTATCTCAAGTTACTAATTTCTTTCTTTAAAATGTACTTTCAAAAAAATTTCAAGATAAGTAAAAAAAGTGCACCTAAAGACAAGATGTTTTTTAACAAAAAATGGAGCATAAAAAGTGCACCACACACATGCACTTCTCACTCTCAATTTACTTCCAATGCAAGTCCTACAGATGTGACTTTGAATGCATATGCAAATTTTTCATGTCTAATGCAATTTTTTGGTATTTTCAAATGCAAAAGGTAAAAATTTCAAATCTAATATGAAAAATCAAACCTAAAACCTAAGAATGCAAATACAAAAACATCTAACTATGCAAAATAAACTTTTTGTTTTTTATTGCAATATTGAGCAATTCCAAATCCTTTAAGATGATTGCAAAGTACTTCAACCAACACCAATTCAATGCTAAACCATTTTTTTATCCTTTTCAAGATGAGATACAAAAATCGACTTCAAATAAACACACAATCCAACCAAATGCAAAAGCTTTCTGATCCCCTTATCAAACAGTGAAAAAACCATAAACCCTAGGCTTCCATTCATGTAAGCATGCCAAAATTAGGAAAAGAATACAATAAAGACTCTTAGACCCAACCAAAGCAAATGATATACTAGGAAATATGGTTTTGTAAAGCTTTTTCTGCAGACAAACATGCATTCAAGGTCCTAAACAACAAAAAGAACACTTGAGCTTTCACCTCCAAGGAAATACCAAAAGCATAAAAGAGTAAAAACCCCTACCAAACGAGGATTTTGTTCAGAATCCACATCATCATTTTTAGGACCTTGCATGCAATTAGGGTTTGCATGCAAACTCTAGGGTTTGCATGCATCCTAGTCACTAGGTTGATGCCTCCAGCACCTTAGCCACTTCATTCTAGCACCCAGGAGCTTCTTACCTCAGAGTTTCAGCCCTCCTAGTCTGGAAGGCACCCACTTCTCACCTACTGCCAAAGAAGGGTGCACTTCTTCACCTACCACTTCAGTTACACTCAGTTAGCTCCGATTCTCCTTGATTTGAGGCTAATTTCACTCCTGACTGACTGTTTCACTCCGTTGGACCTCCAGATTGACTAGATGACTTGTTCTGACTTCAGTTAAGCCTCCCATGTGCCCTCCACTGAGCCTCCTTCCCTATATCAGTGCTACACACTTCAGTTACACTTGTTACACTCAGTTAGACTTAGATTGACACCTGGATGATTGGTTCTTGTGAATTGATGACCACCACTGATTGATGATGAGGACTCCTAGTTGTAGCCAAGCTACACCATTCAGTAATTCGAATGGCCTACTTGTCAATTCGAATTGCTCACTCATTATCAGATTATTGTATTGTAATTATTCACCCTTATTGGGATATTGAGCACTCTGCATGTTTTATATAGTTTTACACCATATTTTCTATGTTCATTTGTTGTGATTGATTTACTTGTTCATTAGATCTGCTGTGACTAATTTTACATGGTATCAGAGCCATGGTAGGGACAAGACTTCTTTTTTGCAGGTGTTCTACATGAAGATTGAGTGAATTGCTCACCAATATATTTCAGCAGCAGCATGCAAACTCTCATGTGCATTCGCTCATGTGCATGAAAGGTTGAAAACATAGTGTTTGTTTGTGTGTGATTTGCAAGTTTCTTACTTCCTCCATGTGCATTCGCTAATGCAAAGATGGAGACTTCTTCTTCACACAATATTCTTACTCCATTCAACTATGATGAATGTAAACCAAAGATGATTGCATTCTTGAAGAGACAATATCTTTTTGATATGTGCATTGGTAATACAAGAGATTTTGATTCCGATGAAGAGGAGAATGATTGGCTCAGTGATTGTGACAGAGCTTTTGGAGCAATGTGTCTTGCTATGTCTCCTTGTATGCACTGCCTCAGTAATACTGCTGAAAATCCAAGTGATATATGGGTCCAACTTGACAGAGAATTTGGAAAGCAGGAAGAAGAGGATCATGCTAGCCTTTTGGAGAACAAGCCCAATGAGATCTCCTTATGTCTTCTTTCCGATCATTTCTTGGCCTCAACAATTGTTCAAGATGAAGAAGAAACTATAGATTCAAAACTCACTCTCTCAATGTCTTCTATTTCAAATTCTGAGCAAGATAAACGAGCTCATACTCTAGATTCCGAAGAGGTTCTTGAATCCTCTCCTTCACATGAGTTTGTCGGCATGCAGAATAATGATCTACTTGAAGTTTTGGAGGTAAAATCCGATTTTGGAGGTGAATCATTCACCCTCCTTGATTGCATGCCTCCTATAGACTTATGTTCTATCATTTGCAAAGTTTCTCAGATTTTTAATGAAGATGAAGTGCACTACCATTCGCTTGAGTTCAATTCTCATGCACTTTTTGATGATTTTGGTTTTGATCTCACCCTTGTTGGTTCAAAGGAGATCTCAAGAAACCATTCATCTATTTTTGGAGCTGATTTAACTTCTATTAATAAGAAGTTCAAGTTTCAAGATCTATTTTATCTGATTGGAGCTATTCCTACCTCACTTGGTTCAAATCACAGGTTCTAGGATCATCCTTATATTTTCATATTTGTTCTCGCCATTTTTAGTATGAAGAGCAAGTTCTTAAAGTCTCCACATTCGCTTGCATCCACTGATGGAGAATTCAAGCACATGTTTTTGGAGCATGATCCATTTACTCCCAAGAGTAAGATACCTCTAGACATATCTACTTCATTTTGGAGCAATTAAATCTTTTGGTGTGCTACAATCTATTTTGAGGGGGGGTATTTTTCCCATGAGGTTTTCCCCATTTCGTCATTTTATTGACTTTTATTAGTTTGGATTATTATTGTATTGGGGTGACCTTTGGTCTCAGTTACTAGGGCCCTATCATTTTTTTTTTGAACATCATAGTCTAGCTTGAGGGGGGGGTGTTCGGATATCCACATCATCATTTTCAGGACCTTGCATGCAATTAGGGTTTACATGCAAACTCTAGGGTTTGCATGCATCCCAGTCACCAGGTTGATGCCTCCAACACCTTAGCCACTTCATTCTAGCACCCGGGAGCTTCTTACATCAGAGTTTCATCCCTCCTAGTCTGGAAGGTGCTCACTTCTCATCTACTTCCAGAGAAGGGAGCACTTCTTCACCTACCACTTCAGTTACACTCAGTTAGCTCTGATTCTCCTTGATTTGAGGCTAGTTTCACTCCTGGCTGACTGTTTCACTCCGTTGGACCTCCAGATTGACTAGATGACTTGTTATGACTTCAGTTAAGCCTCCCATGTGCCCTCCACTGAGCCTCCTTCCCTATATTAGTGCTACACACTTTAGTTACACTTGTTACACTCAGTTAGACTCATATTGACACCTGGATGACTGGTTCTTGTGCATTGATGACCACCACTGATTGATGATGAGGAATCCTAGTTGGAGCCAAGCTACACCATTCAGTAATTCGAATGGCCTACTTAGTCAATTCGAATTGCTCACTCATTGTCAGATTATTGTATTGTAATTATTCACCCTTATCTGGATATTGAGCACTATCCATGTTTTACACAGTTTTACACTGTATTTTCTATGTTCATCTGTTGTGATTGATTTACTTGTTCATTAGATCTGCTGTGACTAATTTTATAGATTTTTCCCTCAAATTGGTACAAAAGGACTCAAATACCCTCAATAGGTTCCAAATATACTTAAATAGGAACAAATAAATTCCGTTAGATCCAAATTGGGTCAAACGACACCAAATTGGTTCAAGGAGCTCCAACTTGGGTCAACAAGCCCCAAATTGTTCCAAACAAGCCCAAATTGGCTCCTAAAGATCCCTAAAATCAAGTTAATATCAATTAAGAGGAAAATCATACACTTCCAAGGGGTCCTACACAAATCTGGGATCAACAGAGGCTCCAAAAAGTCTCACTAACCCCCCCAAACAACCTTGAAAGTGAAAAAGTCACCTACAAGAGGTACACGCTGGTGAACAACTAGCATATTTGCATGTAACACGCAGGTCAAAAGATAATCAACATGTGCATATGTATAATACACACACCTATAAGTGCTATCACCTGCACGTGGGTATTGAAACTTTCAAAAATTACAAATCCAGTCTCAAAACTGATAGTGGAAGGGTCTAACTCAGTGCAATAACTACTTCTAACTTGAAATCAAAATCAGAACATCAATCAAACTGGAAAACAAAACCTTGGATACCCCAAATCATATAGGCTTCTCCCCAGCGGAGTCTCCAATTCTATTGTTAGGGAATGTTTCCTATGGCTGGGGTGAGGCCACCAACATACTGGGATGAAAGACAACCATCTAGGGTTCTGTAAATACAACAAATAAGCAAAATATTTAGGGTTTAAGAGGGTGTGTACCTTAATATAGAAGGTTGATCCAATCATCTTCTTGATTTCTTCTCTTCCTCTCCAATGCAACAACCTGCAAAACCATTCTAAAAAACCTTCCTCAAACCAATTTGACTACAAATATAAGATTGACATTTAAAAGAGAATAAAACATCAAATTGTAATCAAATCTGAAACATACATGAAAAAATCTATTTGGAAAGGGAAGAATGTCTAATATTTATTAAATAATGAAGAAAGTACATAATTAGACCTTCCTTCAAGCATGGCACTTCATGAAACCAAGATTCAAGGTCTCCTATTTCTCTCCTCTAAGGATCCCAATCTCTAATCAAATGTACTAAGATTTATGAGCAGCTAGAGCATAAGTTAGGGGTATGTGAGAAAAAATTTCTCCAACATAACATTATGTATGCTAAGAGTCTTGTTCATGGTCCCTGTCCCTCTCTTTTATAGTGAAAAGAGAAGTTTTGGTTGAGGAAGGAGCATTTATGACCAGGACGGTAGGTTCCAAATGTGATCATGATATACCAAATTATTGAATGGACCATGAATGAGTTAAGGCCATCTAATAGAGGTCTAAAATATGGATGTTCCATCCACATTGTCCTTTTGTGTGACCCACAATAGCCTCATGAAGTGTCATCACCAAAGTGTTGTCATGAGAGCCCAACATGCAAGTGTCATCATGGACATAGAAGTGCCAAATTTGGTTATAAGAATTCATGAGCACAACAAGGTTTAAGGCCCATAGAGAATTATGAGAAAGGGAGGATTCTAGGAGTTCCTTTGAAAGGGCATCAAGAATGATATGACTAACATGAAATGGAATATTCTGCATGGTGTTTGAACGACACAATGAGTTCCAACCCATGAAGACATGGACCTACATACCACTTATGTACTAAATTCAACATGAAAGAAATTATATAAGTAAAGGAAAATGGGGTTGAGATAAAAAAATGGGGTTGTCGCCCCCTTATCCCCTTCATTATCCCTTAAGAACTTGAAAACCCATGGAAATTTACCTTAAGTTAACAATGGAAAATGGACAAGGGGATTAGGTTGTATTTCATTTTATTATGACAACTAGGGTCAGAAGTACATATAAAAATTACTAAGATAGTGACTTTATTTTTGTTGTATAGTAGAATATTTGTTGTACGCAATTTTTGGAATTTGATATGGGTGTTAAGATCCCTCTCAACATGAAGAAGATGTTATGGGAGTGGGTATTAATATGGGAAATGATGAGATTGAGTCTAGTGGGTATTGAAACATACAAGAACCTCTAGACCTTTTGGAAATAATAAGCATATTAAGGGTGGAATTCTTGATTTGTTGATAATACAATGAAAGGATGCTTAGATATCAAGATAGGAAAGAACAAATGAATTATATGTTGGTCCAAACTCCAACTCAAATATGAGAAACATGTAGATTAGGCATGGCTCTAGTGACATTGGAGTGAGAAAAGTTAGTTCAAGAATAGAGCATCATAGAAAACCTTGAGAACCAAGAAGAAGAAGCCCCCTAGATGTAACATATAATCAATATCCATATAATTCATTTGTTAATTAATCATATACTTTTGAAGATACATTGAGCAACCTAGATGTGTCTCCAACAAGACACCACAAAATTGGAAACATGATTAAGATAGATTGCAAGGATATTTTCTAAGGTTAATCCACTTGTATTCAATGGTTAGGAAAAATTTGGACAAGATGTTGAAGCTTGATTTCTAGGGATGATAAAGTATTTTCAATTACACAATTATGCAAGAAAAATGAAAGATAGGTTTTATGTATTTATTTGGTCACACATAACTAGATATGCTTTGTTGGCCATACATCTATATATGTGTTATTGTTTGTCCTCTTCCTACATATTTTTCCTTCATTAACTTGATGGCCATGAATTTATTTCACAAAACTCACGATATGCATATTCCTTTCCTTCATGAAGCCCATGGGAACATTCTAAGAAGTTTAAAAATTAATTAAACAACATTATGTTCAGCCCTAAATATGGGCACATTTCCCCCTATATTGTGTTGCATTACATTAGTTTTGATATCGGCTTTGGTCCATTAGTTTTAAATGTAATTAGTATGGTTATATTAGTTATGTCGGCTTGGGTCAGTTAGTTGGAATTGTACCTCTTAGTCTCCTATATATGGGAAGGAGACGCTTTCATTTAGAGTATCTTGTCTTTTCTTGTCTTGTGTACTTAGTACATTGTATAAGGAGGTTTCCCCCTTGATCAAGAGGCTTGATATTCATCTATTTTCTTCATTAAATTCATGGAGTACTTTTTATGATCTATTTATCCTCTTTTTGGAAATTTGTTGCATAACATCTGGTATCAGAGCTCTTTCCTCGGGACTGGTTTCTTCAAAACGAGTCATCTTGGAATTTTTTCTACAATTTTTTTTATACAAGGTTTCAGATAATGAAAATCATAAACATCTAGAAAAAAGTTCTAGCTATTTGTGGTTCAAGTTTCATATCCTAATCCATTATAGGCTCGGAGATATTCGATGTGGAATCTAGGGTTTCTAACTAGCCCAAAAAGTAGTCTAAAGCAGGTGTTATGGGGAAAAAGGTCATATCTTTGGCATGCAAGATCCAAATTGAGTGAAACTTGTTGCATAAGAAATACGATGGAAGATAGTACCTGTGGTAGATGTTTCAGACCCAGATCCAAAATATTTGACACATGGAAGATCGTACAAGTTCGATCTTCTGAAAGGACAAAAAATAAGAAGTATTGGGATATTTGCAATAACTTTCTACTGGCACATCATAATTAGATAAGACATATGGAATTGGAAAGAGTACACATAAATCTATAAAAATATTGATTTTCATACCCAGAGGAGCCGAAATTGGAAATTTAAATCAGCTCCAAGTCAGCCAGAAAATAGTCTTGTAATCAGGGTTTGAAAAAAGTACAAGATTTTAAATTTGAATAACTTTGAGTAGAAGGATATATTTGTGGTGAAACATAGGGTGTGATATCTATTTATATTGTTCAAAATTCCACCAAAATGAAGTGTACAAAATTACACTCCACTCAAAACACCAGAGGACTCATCCCTGACGTACGATGAAAGGGAAGACCTATGTTTCCAAGTGTCCCAGTTGGAAGACATGATTAAAGGATCTATGAAAATAGTTGATTTCGTTAATTTAGAGGGGAAGTTGATGAAACATATGGATAATAAGATGGAGGAAAATATGAAAGGGTTGATGGAACATATGGACAATATTGCTAAGATCGTACAAAATTCAAAGGATATTCCTTCTCTAGGTGATGATGTGTTCCAGGATACTCAGGAAGATAAAGATAAGGTCGATGTTGAAAAGCATTCCATGAATAAGAATATTCCAAGAGGAAATTATTCTAGCAATG
This sequence comes from Larix kaempferi, assembly GCA_027924585.1. NCBI lineage: Eukaryota > Viridiplantae > Streptophyta > Pinopsida > Pinales > Pinaceae > Larix > Larix kaempferi. The sequence continues at coordinate 19,875,667 of BSBM01000268.1, forward strand.
GAAGTAATTAGGGATGGTCACCAAGGGGTACCCAACTTCCCAATATTGGCATGAGAAAGTTTGATGGCAATGATCCAATAACATGGATATTCCAGATGGAGCAGTTTTTTTATCTACACTAGGTGCCAACTTTGCAAAAGATAACTATTGCATCATTATATTTAAAGCTTGGTCAATTTCTATGGTACCAATGGTTTTGTGAATGTAAAAATGACTCAATTATACCTTGGTCTATATTCACCAAATAATTGATTGCACATTATGGGGATATTAATAACAACACCTTCTTTATCCAGTTAATAAAGCTCAAGTAAAAAGGTCCAGTTATAGAACACATCAAGTAGTTTCAGAAGCTAATTCTTAGAGTGAAGAACATTTCAAAAGATAATTTGTTGGATCTCTTTATTGGAACATTGAAGGATAACATTCAACATGAGGTGTGGATCTTTGAACCACCATCCTTATAGAAGGATTTCATGGTAGCAAGGAAGGTTGAAAGTAAAAATATGACAATGGATACTAGAAATACAACCTCCAACACATACTGAGAGAATAATGTTCCTTATTCTAACCCACCTCAAATTTTGACACGTCAACAACTAGATGAAAGAAGAGAAAAATGCCTATGGTTTAATTGTGATAGCAAGCATGGTAAGGGACATAAGTGTGGTGAGAATAAATTATTATACATAGTTGTGAAGAGGAAGAACCAAAAGAATAGGAACCATATCAATATGAAGAAATAGAAGATACTACTTCCGAAGAGATTGTACTCCCACCATATCCTGTCATGGATTGGCTAGAATTAGAAGTCCTCAAACTCTCAATATTGAAGGATATATCAAAAAGAAAAAAAGGTAACCATGTTGATTGATTCTGGTAGTACTCATAATTTCATTCACTATAAATTAACCAAAGTTCTCAATTGTTGTGTATATCCAGCACCAGAGTTTCAAGTAATAATTGCAGATGGAGGAACTATCAATTGCTTAGGGAAATGCCATAATATCAATCTTACTATGGGGGAATATGTATTGAATAGTCCAATGATTGTTATTCCAATGGGTGGTGTTGATGTTGTATTAGGAGTTCAATGGTTACAATCATTGGGGACAATGGCTTTTAATTTTCACAATATTTTCATGAAATTTTTAATGGAAGGAAAAGAATATGATTTAAATGGTATCACAAGGAAACCAAGAAAGGTGATAAGCTCTAATGGTATGACAAAATTGATGAAAAATGGACATCAAGGTGTAATTGCACAATTATTCTCATTAGATGTTTAAACATGTAAGTATCATATTTCACCAGATCTCCAAAGGGTCTATTACACCAAAATCTCGTCATCATGAGTTGTGTCCTACATATGCCCTGATCCCTAAAGTACCTAGGCTAAAACACCAAAAGAGAAGTCGGTGTTCATCATTTTAACCTTATGTTGTCACCCCTACCTGCCATGATATATGGAAAGGTGCATCAGACTCAAGGTGACACGCTCTGCACCTTAGCAGAGTGCATCGGTGGAGCATGATGATCTTTTACAATATGTGTCGGCCTCCCATTGGCGTAAGTTTCTCTTGTGAAAATTGCGTCGTTGTTGGTTAAAGTGGATAAAGAGAAGCTTCGAGCGACTTCTCAAAACTTAGGTGGAGTGGAGACTTATCCCTACATATCTGGAAAGGTGGCATTCGTTCCCCTTGTCTAGTGGGATGATCCCTTAAGCCTATCCCCTAAATCCTCAACATATCCTATCCCTTTATCCCTATATATATGAACCCCCCTGTCCATTTTTAAGGGAGGAAGGATAGAGTACCTACATGCTGGTGGAATTTTGCTAGGAGATCCTCTTCATCCATTAGAGGCTAAGCATTTGATCTTAAGGATAGGATTGTTGGAACGAGGTTATAACGTCAAAGCATCGGTTGTAACACCTCTCTCTTTGTACTTCTTATTATTACATCTAAAGAAAATTATTTCCATAAACTTGTTGTATTGATAATGTTTAGGATTAACCTCTTTCACTGTTGCTCTAGATTGATCCACAATCATGTGCTTTTATCACCTATCTATTTCCACATGTTATTGATTGGTTTTGCAGCTTGAGATTTGAAGATCAAAACTTGGATCAACAAGGAGAAAAGATATGCATTTATAAGGTAAGCCATCTCTTTTAGTTATATTTCATTTCAATCAATCTAGGAAGGTTGTTTGTATTGTGTACTTGTTTTGCTCTAGATCTAATCCATTCAGAATAGGGAGATCCATTTGAGTCCGCTCTTACAGATTGTCCATAAACAAAATTGGCGACTCCGCTGGGGAGAGTAGTCCTTAGTTTTGATTTCATTTCATTTTTTGTTTCTTTGATTTATTTCCAAATTAGCCTCTAGCATTTAAGTTGCCTCTACTTATTGGATCTGAACATTAGAGAGTCTCTGGGCCATCCAGAATCTGTTTAGGATATTTATTGAGCCTTCTACCTTTTTATTCATGGAGAGTTTTTTTTTTTGCTCATATCCCACCTGGCGCACCTGGGCATTTCATGGCCCATGCCACTGTAATTATGACACGATTCACCTGTTAGCAACCTGCGTTGTTGACTATAATATCCCTCTTTTATACCCTTATTATTTTGTAAATGCAAATGTATATTGTACTTATTTTCTGGTGAGGAGCTCAAGGCCAAGGCCCCACTAGTAAACCTTGTAAGTTATGTGGTTTAATTCCTAAGTTGTAAATTGTAAAATCAGGAGACTAAAGATGGTGATGCAACTAAATGACAGGAAACAGAATCCACTGGGGGGAGAGGTAAGCTTAGGAGAAGCCTTGAGACTCTAAGTGACGATGTCTGGGAGTATTTATGATGCCTTTAGGTAACATAATTTTTTTTTGTGGGTTTAAAGAGTATATCTATGATTATTACCCTAAAAACTTTTATATGACGTCCTAAGTTGAGGACAGTAGTCTTTCGATATAAAGAAGATAGGAAGCACTTCTGACCTAGGTTTTATAATGACACTATGTGTTGCGGATAATTTCCAAATAATTATCCTAATTAATTTTATTTTAAAGTATTAATCCTACTCCAGAGAGAGTTCTAGAAAACACAAATAAAGCTAAAAGAAGCTTAGCTTATTAATTGTTATATTAGTATTTTTTGGTAAGCTCAACTTATTAATTAATATATTAGTATACTTAGTATAATTAGCTACAAATTATATATTGAGATAAACACACACACACACATATATATTTGTATATATATAAGAGACAAGAGGGGGCTTATCTCATTGGAGGAAGTGAATAAATATATCATCACCCATAACCTAAGATAATCAAGTTAGTAGATAAAAATATATATATTGTTATTCTTCATAAATAATGAGTCATCCTTCATGGATCGCTCGGATATTTCATATGAGGGTTGTCTCCTTAGTGGAGCACCCAAATCTCTACACCACCATCTATCATACTAAGTGGAACACCCGAACTCTGAAGCTTCCCCTAATTGCCATTTGGCGGTACCTTGTCCTACCCATGATGGGTTTAGACCTCCAAGTGGACCCTCTCTATTTGGGCGGATCCTCCAATGTAAGCTTTAGCCTGGATTTAAATAGTTAGGGTCACAACCATGAAAGGGGGAAACCTCGGCTCATTCACGGTGAGGTCAGCGCTTGTTCTACAGAGACGCATCTATGGAGAATGGATTGATATGATCCACTTCACCTTGACCTTGTTCTATAAGAGACATAGTTGCGGAGAATGTGATCGATATAATCCATTAAGTGACAGAGGTTGGTGATCGATATGATCCATTAAGAGATAGAGGTATGGAACCTCTGCATTTTTTTAGTAAGCAATAGAGTAGGTAAGTACCATAACTCGATTCTCTAGATTGATAGGCTTACCATTTTTATTTAGCAACTTATGTTCACTTAATCTCTGCAGTAACAGAATATTCCTTTGTATAATTTGATTTTCTTGATAGGATTATCATTTTAGCAACCTCTATCTACTCAATATCGATGTTGGCAGAGTATTACTACTTATTAACCTATGTAATATTAATTACCTTGATTTAGTTTTATATAGAAAACTGGGCGATTATCTTCAATAGAATTGACACCAGCTGTCTCTTATTTTTGCTGAGCTATTTTCCTCTTGTGATAAATGTTCTTATGATGCATAGCCTGACATCATGTTATTTCAGAAGTTCAACCTGGGCGATTTCATCGAGGAAATATTTCCCGGACTTTATAGTTGTGTATATGGGTGGGAGATCCAATAAGATTCATTATCTCTGCCTGAACACGGAAGGTATGTTGTACATTCTAATATTTTCCTGTGTTATATATATACATATTTTAATCCGAGCTATGTTTGGACGGATCCATGGAAGAGCTCAATCCCAATACATGATCTTTGTTTCTGCATACTTAAATGATGAGCTCGATCCTGCCATCTCAAGGTAGGTATGTTGTTTACATTATATGTACATTGTGTGGGAACAAGCCAGCTCCATGTGAGATTAATTCCAGCTACTACCTGTAGTATAATATGTATTAAAAGGATTTTGATCTCTGTTTCTACATACTTAATGATGTACCTCAAATACCAGAAAGAGTTATGCATTGTGTAATGAAGAATCAACTTTTAGTACAACCATTCTTTGGGTTATTTTAGAACTGTGTCCATATTAAGGAATGAAACAATTGTTTTAAAAAAAAAGATATGCCTCCCTCAAAAGTAGTATTACTTTTAAGTTGTGTAACATGTGAGAGGGATTTATGCCATGCTTTTGAAATTAAATTTTAGTAATAAGAGGGAACTCTTGCCAAAATTGTTGAGGACCAAACCATACAATGTCACTTAAAGGTTAAGGTTTAACCTAATCCAGGTCATGTCCAGGAAGCACGAGGGGGACAACAGTTCAAATGCATGAGTTGGCTATGTTACGGCGGAATCTGTAAGAAACAGAATGAGCAAAAGTAGGATTACACTACACAAATAAACACAAATACGCACAGACAATATGCAGGAATGCGAATTGTTATTCTCTATTACTTGCAAATAGATAGCTTGATGTATGTTACAATATTATACATGCTTATATAGAATTATGAGACACTTGGGTTCCTTCCTGTTACGTTCAATTACAAAGAAGAATTTAGAATGCTTTCAACAGTTCAACCGTTACAGTCGACTGGAATACAGAGAGACACTCTATCGAAGTTCGACAACCACTGGTCGCATGTCGATGTCGCAAACTGTGAGGTTTCTGAACATGTTGAAGGTGTGGAGTGAGTTGCAGTATGTCGAAGTTGAGACTCGTTGGAGTTGTGTCGAAATCGGAACCTGTCGGAGTTGCTGAGATTGTCGAAGTCATGTCGATTCGAACTTGTTGAAGTTGTATCGACACCGATAACTTGTCGCAGTCGATGTTAGCATTCAACAACAATTCCAACTGTGATGTGGATTAAACCTACTTCCTTAAGAAAAAATGGTCCCCATTGTTTGCTCGTGAAGGTGAGTAAACTTGTTGGTTATGTCAGTAACAGAGTACCACTTTCCTTGAGATGGGAGTTCGCTAGCTTTGACAACCTGAAACAAGGGAATGGTGTTTGTCCTTGTAAGGCATATTCATCGTGCCACGATGGTGTCACAAGGAAGAGGCTCCTGAACATATGGATGGATGTCTTTGGGTTCCGCCGTCGGTACGTCGTTATGTTCCAACAGTGGTGCATGGTATGGTCGAAGTAGATCCACATTGAAGAATGGATGCAGACCAAGGCATGTAGGAATGTCGAGCTGGAAATCATTTTCTCCAATCTGTCAAAGAATATTGTACAAACCATATCGCAAAGGATTTAACTTCTTGAAAGCACCTGTGAAGCGCTCCTTCTTGATATGTAACCAGACCTTATCCCCAATTTGGAATGAATGAGGAATACGATGCTTGTTGTGTCAGGACTTAGCTTTCTCGCTTGATTTTTGCAACATTTCCTATTCTTTCTTCTGGATGTCGCATATCTGATCTCTGCACTTGAATGCTTTATCAAGTTCTCGCTGGCTATAGTCGGTATCGGAGTTTGGCTATTTCGAGGAGTTGATCAAGTCGATAGGTGATGAGGGTTGAAATCCATAACATATCTCAAATGGACTCTTTCCTGTATAGTTGTGTTGAGCAGGATTGTATTGTGTTGTATGTATGGAATACTTTCATCCCATGTGCGTCGATTCTTGTGGTTGTACATGCGAAGCAGTTGTACGACCAAGTGATTAACAACTTCCGTCTGTCCGTTGGATGAAAAGATATTGAAAATGAGAGTCGTGTGTCCATCTGTTGCGAGAGGGTCTTCCAAAAGATGCTGATGAATCTGGAATCTCGGTGGAAATTAATGGTTGTTGGTAAACCAAAGTGTTTCCAAACATGTGTAAAGAATAGTTGAGCGATCTACTGCATTGTCGTGGTCTTCTTACATGGTATGAGAATGGCCATCTTGGAAAATCGGTCGAATACTACTAATATCATGTCATGCTAATGTCTTGTAGTAGGATAATCTGTCAAGTAGTCCATAGAAATAGATTCCCATGGTCGACTAGGAACTGGCAGAGGTGTGTACAATCCCTGTCGTCATTAGGCGGTTTAACAATGACACAAACCACGCATGATCAAATGTACTTGTTGACATAGGCCAAAATAATACTTCTACAAAATAGCAAGTGTCTTTGCTACTCCAAAGTGTCTTGCAGTCTTTCTGTAATGCGCATCCCAAATGAGTTGTTGTTGGTGCTCACTGGTCAATACACAAAGTTGTCCAAGCTTGTATAGCAAGGTGTCTTTCAGGAAGTAGTTGGAGTTTGAAAACTATTAAGATTTAATATGGTAATACAGAAAATAGCAACATTACATTCCATTTCACAATAATAGCATATACAGGATCACTGAAGAAACAACAAGCACATCATAAACACAAGAGACATAGATTTATCCTGGGAAACCCTCATGGGGTAGAGAACCCAACAAAGCTTCCTCAATATAGATGACCAACAATATACAAAGATGCAAACCAAAGACATGATCTCCTCCTCCACCATAGCAGACCTCTCCTCCACAAGTGCGCCACTCTCAAGTGAGTGAGTGTGTGTGTTAAATGAGGAATACACCTCCTCTATTTATACACTACTCTGACTTGTCTTTTACACAAGACATGTAGGCTCGTATTTAACCAATGGGTTAAATACCCCACTACAACTGACTGGGCCAACCCCTCTAGGGTGGTCTAATAACCCTTTGACCCACATAACACATACAGGCCCGACCCCCACTAGGGAAGTCTAATAACCCAAGTTACCACATTCCGACGGAGGAATAAACATCTCCGGATATACAATAAGATCTTCAAGGAGGAATGAAACATCTCCAGAATAATAAAGTACAAATATAATATTCTTTGAAGTTACAATATCTCAACACTCCCCCTTAACGAGAAGGATATTATAACAACATCTACACGAGCAAGGAGTCATCAACATCATACATGATACATCTATAAATCATTGGAAGCTTTCTCAACATCATCAGTAACTCGAGCAGTTACTGGAACATCTTCAATACTGGAACATCAACATCTTCAGTACTGATTCTTTATCTTCTGTAGCACTCGAACAGATACAACAACATCAACATCTGGATCCTGACGATCATCAGCATCGTCATCATACAATCATCAGCATCAGGATCATCTCGATCTATAGCATCTGGATCATCTCGATCTATAGCATCTGGATCATCACGATCTACAGCATCTGGATCATCTCGATCTACAGCATCTGGATCATCTCGATCTACATCATCTGGATCATCACGATCTACAGCATCTGGATCATCTCGATCTACAGCATCTGGATCATCTCTATCTATAGCATCTGGATCATCACGATCGACAACATCTGGATCATCACGATCTACAACATCTAGATCATCTCGATCTACAGCATCTGGATCATCTCGATCTACAGCATCTAGATCATCACGATCTACAACATCTAGATCATCTGTATTAGTATCCACACCAATACATCTATCATCAAAACATGTATTCTTACTAATACATATATCATCAAAAACATGTATTCTCACTAATACATCTATCATCAAAAGCATGTATTCTCACTAATACATCTATCATCAAAAGCATGTATTATCACTAATACATGTATTATCAAAATCATGTATTCTCACTAATACATCTATCATCAATAGCATGTATTCTCACTAATACATCTATTATCAAAACATAGCAGCATACCCTGCAATACATACGATCATATTACAGGATGATCAATCCCGCTCTATTTAGGACATAGGTCCATGGATGATACAATCCAGATCAAGTTCCAGGATGATCAATCCTTATCACTTTAAGACAAGTCTCATGTCTTGGGACGATGCAATCTCGATCAAGTTCCAGGATGATCAATCCTTATCAATTTAAGACAAGTCTCATGTCTAGGGACGATGCAATCCTGATCCAGTTCCAGGATGATCAGTCCTTATCAATTTAAGACAAATCTCATGTCTAGGGACGATGCAATCCCGATCCAGTTCCACGATGATCAGTCCTTATCAATTTAAGACAAGTCTCATGTCTAGGGACGATGCAATCCCGATCCAGTTCCAGGATGATCAATCCTTATCAATTTAAGACAAATCTCATGTCTAGGGACGATGCAATCCCAATCCAGTTCCAAGATGATCAGTCCTTATCAATTTAAGACAAGTCTCATGTCTAGGGACGATGCAATCCCGATCCAGTTCCAGGATGATCAGTCCTTATCAATTTAAGACAAATCTCATGTCTAGGGACAATACAATCCCGAACCAGTTCCAGGATGATCAGTCCTTATCAATTTAAGACAAATCTCATGTCTAGGGGCAATGAAATTCCGATCCAGTTCCAGGATGATCAGTACTTATCAATTTAAGACAAATCTCATGTCTAGGGATGATGCAATCCCAATCCAGTTCCAGGATGATCAGTCCTTATCAATTTAAGACAAGTCTCATGTCTAGGTACGATGCAATCCCGTCACGTACATTTTGAACCGAGGTCCAGGGACGATGCAGTCCTATCTTCAATTCTTGGAGACATCAGTCTATGGATCAATTCTGGAACCTAAGTCCGGGGAAGATACAATCCCCTACCTGTTCATTCAGGACTTCATTTTCGGAGATATCATGTCTACGGCTCTCTTTTAGAACATGTGTTCAAGGATGATACAATCCCTCTTCTTTCTCGGAGGCATCTGTCTACGGCTCACTTTAGGACTGAAGTCCAGGGATGATTCAATCCCCAAATGTCCACCAAGGACTTCATTCTCGGAGACATCATGTCTACGGCTCTCTTGAGGATGATGCAATCCTATCATGTCCACCAAGGACTTCATTCTCGAAGACATATGTCTACGGATCTCTTGAGGATGATGCAATCCTATCATGTCCACCAAGGACTTCATTCTCTAAGACATACGTCTACGGCTCTCTTGAGGATGATGAAATCCTATCATGTCCACCAAGGACTTCATTCTCGAAGACATACGTCTACGGCTCTCTTGAGGATGATGCAATCCTATCATGTCCACCAAGGACTTCATTCTCGAAGACATACGTCTACGGCTCTCTTGAGGATGATGCAATCCTATCATGTCCACCAAGGACTTCATTCTCGAAGACATATGTCTACGGCTCTCTTTGGAACATGTGTTCAAGGATGATGCAATCCCTCTTCTCACCTTAGACCCTATCTAAGGACCATCCACCAACCTCTCTGATGGCTTCACTAATATAGGTATCCTCATCATCGACCTCACTGTCGATGCAGGCAATCTCATCATGAGTTATCACATCACTCCCCCTTTCGAGGAGGGTCCTTCTGAACTATATTAAGTTTGTCTCAGAAAACTTTACTTGAGGTAGAGGTTTGGTTAGTACATCGGCAACTTGTTCACTTGAGGTAGAGGCTTGGTTAGTATATCAGATCGGTAGAAGTTTGGTTAGTACATTGGTAACTTGTTACAAATTCAAACTTTTGGTTCCTTTTTGCACCATATCTTGGAACACTATATTCTCTGCCATCTTGATACAAATCTGTTTGTCACATAGGATCATAGTTGGGTCTATCTCTAAGTCAAACAATCCTGAAGCCATACTGCTTCATAACTTAGCAGAGCAAGCAACCATATATTCTGCTTGTGCTAAGAGCCACACTAGATTGTTTCCTACTCAACCACGAGATCATGGATGATCCCAGACAATAACATCCTCTCGATGTGCTCTTCCTGTCTGATACACTTCCTGCCCAATCAACATTTGTGTAGCCATCTGAAGTCATGATCTCCAAGATAACATAGATCAAAGTCTATTGTATCCTTTAGGTATCGTATCACATGATTTGCAGCTTATCAGGTGAACACATCTAGTTTCCACTAGATACTGACTCAAGGTGTTCACAGTAAAGAATATATCTGACCTAGTATTCGTTAGACACATCAATGACTCAATATTTTGTCTGTACAGAGTTCTATCCACTAACTCTGATGAGTCATATGCTAACAACTTCAAGAGTGGCCATACCAACACATCAAGTCCTTTTAATATTTCTCAGCATACTTTCCTTGGTTGAGAAAGATTCCTTCTGATCCTTGCCATACTTCCAGACCTACGAAGTAATGCATCAATCTGAGATCTTTCATTTTCATTTCTGTAGCCATCTTCTTATTTCTTTTCATGATTTGTTTCTCATTATTTGTCAGAAAGAGATCATCGTCATACAATAATGGTATGATAGGTTCATCATCCACAACCTTAAGCTAAAGGTTAGGAACAACTTTACTTTTGGTAAAGCCCAAGCTTATCAAGAAACTGTCAATTCTCCCTTTGTGACTGAACATCATTCACACTCTGCATTGAATGATCTTCTGCATATCTATCTGTGCCATTTCTTGTTAGATGGGGCTACTGATATGAGCCTCAATATCATTTGAACTCTGTGGTGAGTTCCTTCTTGCATCCATTTCATCTATGTATAGAAACAATATTCAACCTTGTAGCAAAGGTTGAGATCCTCATCACCCATGGTGATCATTATGCTCATCAATTGATTATCGATCCTGGGAACCCATACAAAACCTGATTCACACTTCTTCTTTAATTACATCATTAAGAGAATGGTCTTATCTAGCCACTTGGAGCAAATATCTCATCATGATTCTCTTCCTCTTTCTAGGAGAATCTTCTAGCCACAAGCCTTCTATAGTGTGTTTGATTTGTAAATCTTTTGTTGAACATCCATCGCTTGTTCAGTGTTCATCATTCATCATGATCTTTCCTACAAATCAAAATTAAGTACATGATTAGTAATACTTCATAATCATCAAATCATATTGTCATGATAACCTATTATGCATACAGATATCATTTACATAGTTATGCAACTATTTTGACCAATACTTTGGCACAACACTTTTCCATATTCTGTATGCATACAGTGGCTATCTAAATGCCTTCCATCTCTACCAGAACATACTATCGAAAGTGTGCACAGCTCTCAGCATGTCAGCAAAGAGGTTTCATTCTAGACAAGCAACAATGGAATGTTTGTCCAACTTACCAATCATATGCATATTAGTAGTATATTGTTTCAATGCTCTATGAATGTTTACACTCAGTATGATATATTATAGGAATACAAAAATGCATACAACCTATTACCGACAATATCATTTATTATTTCAAATAACAACTTAAATACTTATCTTTTATGTTTTTGTGGTTGCCTCCCACTTGTTCTTCTATATGTCTTTTGAACTTCTATTCATTCTATACCACTGTGCATGCTCAAGTGTGCACTAGTGTCATCCTCATGATCTCATACACAAACATACATTCATTAGTATATTCTCAACATTATAGTTCTAAATAATCTTGAAAATGTATAGTCATGATTATAGATAATATTCAAGGTTTCAGGGAAGTCTTCTTTTACTCATGCATATTCTTGTTTGATCTAGTTAGTTAAATCATCAACCAAGATAAGAGACATAATATGCATAAACCCTTGATTACTAACTTTATGAATAAGCATAACCAATCATACCAAGCATACTTATATAAGGGATCCTAACACAAGGTAAGATTCTAACATGACATAGGAAAACATACCTGGATTAGTATACCTGCTTAGTTATGTACAACATACCTAAACAATCTCTTCAATGATTTAGTGATCCTGAGCTAGAACCTGCATGACTCATAGGTTAAGCATAGTATAACAAAGTCATACATACCTCGTAAGTAGAACAAAGATTATGGATGAGTCTTTGTCTCATGATGTCATGGTCATGGAACTTGATTTGTCTTTTGTGATGTACCTGTATCTTGTTAGTAGACAACATTAACCTCACACAACACCATAATGCATAGTACAATCATATAGCCCTAATCAATGAATGTCTTCGATCATTCACATGCATTCATACTATTACTAGGGTGATAAGACAATTCTAACATTAATCAAGATTGTACTAATAAATAACATGAAGACAAACACATTATGAACTTAATCAAGAATCAGATTTCAAGACATACCTGAACCTCCTTAAGTCATATCTATCGAGACTTCTTGTAGTCTTCTTATGTAAGGCCTTAGCCTCAACTCCCCCTGAAACTTGATCTGCAGCTTGATTAGGGTTTGCTAGAAGGATGGATGGAAGGATGTGTCTTGCTGAGCTGATCAAACTAGCATACTTCAATTTTGAAATCTCCAAAATTTGACCCCTCAAAATTGCCTTTGAAACTTTTGGATCTTCTGGACAGGAAACCGAACTAGGGTTTGATGAAGCCCACTCTTATGTCCAATCAAAAGGTTCGATCCAAAGATCTAAACTCTTATTTTTCCGAGGAGCTTCCAGCCGTGGTTACAGACTTCAAAAATTCCAACTTTTTCTGAAGCCCTAATTTTCCATCTTTCGGATCAAAATCCCGAACTGGGGTTTGATCAAGCCCGGTCTTCTACCCAACCAAAAAATTCGATCTTGGACTCTAAATTGGATTTTCTGAGAGAGAGTTATGCCAAGTGTCGCAACGTGACCTGTTTATGGGATAAAACAGGAGAGAGAACTTGTATGGCGTGCCACGTGTCACTAGTTCAACTTCGGCCTCTGAAAAAGTTTCTTGAGATATTAAAGTCTGTATACTACCTGTCACTTCTTACAAAATTTCATTTGGAGCTTCCTAGTCCAAGTTATGCCAAGTTTCGCAACATGGCCTGTTTATGGGATAAAATAGGAGAGCGAACTTGTACGGCATTCCCCGTGTCACTAGTTAATATTCGGCCTCTGAAAATGTTTCCTGAGATAGTACAGTCTATGTACTACCTTTCACTTTTTACGAAATTTCATTTGGAGCTTCCTAGCCCAAGTTATGACCTTTTTTCCTAGGTCACCTGATTTTGACTGAGATCTGGAAGAGGCAGAAACCCTAAATTGTACTGATCATAACTTACAAAGTACAAAGAATCTGAGGGTTCCCTTTGGACACAAGATACCTGGAGATGTTATCTACTACCTGTAAAGGTTTCAGATCCTGAAACTTCGCCAAAATGGATTTATGGCGAAAGTTCCACGATGACTGTTTTTTTCTATATAAAACCCTAACCTTCAAATTGTCGTAAGTAAAGCAAGTGTCATAAGTGCCATACCTTGCCTTCCTTCAAGTTAGCTCTGATACCATGTTAAGATTTAATATGCTAAGACAGAAAATAGCAGCATTACATTCCATTTCACAATAATAGCATATACAGGATCACTGAAGAAACAACAAGCACAACATAAACACAAGAGACACAGATTTATCCTGGGAAACCCTCATGGGGTAGAAAACCCAGCAAAGCTTCCTCAATATAGATGACCAACAATATACAAAGATGCAAACCAAAGACATGATCTCCTCCACCACAGCAGACCTCTCCTCCACAAGTGCGCCACTCTCAAGTGAGTGAGTGTGTGTGTTAAATGAGGAATACACCTCCTCTATTAATACACTACTCCGACTTGTCTTTTACACAAGACATGTAGGCTCGTATTTAACCAATGGGTTAAATACCCCACTACAACTGACTGGGTTGACCCCTCTAGGGTGGTCTAATAACCCTTTGACCCACATAACACATACAGGGCTGACCCCCACTAGGTAAGTCTAATAACTAAGGTTACCACATTCCGATGGAGGAATAAACATCTCCGGATATACAATAAGATCTTCAAGGAGGAATGAAACATCTCTAGAATAATAAAGTACAAATATAATATTCTTTGAAGTTACAATATCTCAACAACAACTTGTTAGTTTGTAACTATCGGTAGACTTCTAAGAAGTCGATGTCTTCATCATACATCTGTGGAAAAGTGGTCGTGTCGAATCCCGGCATACTCATCACTATCAAATGGAACGTAATGGGTGGTCGACTGAGGAAATCGGCGGCGACGTTAGCTTTACCTTTCCGATACTTAATCACCAACTGGAATTGCTGTAGGTAATTAATCCACTTGAGTTGTCAATTTTTCTGCAACTTTAATTATGTTGGAGCAAACTGTAGAGGCTTGTGATCAGTGAGAATGACAGTTTCCTTGCCAAGGATTTAATGCCTCCATTTCTTGAGAGCTTGCACAATGGTGTATAGTTCTTTTTTGTACGTCGAGTATCTTATAAAGGTGTCGTTAAAAGTACTGGAATGAAAAGCGACTGGGTGACTAGACTGATTGATCACTATGCTCAAGGCACAGACTGATGCGTCCGTCTCAATCTCAAAGGGTTGATGCAAATCAGGTAACACAAGTACTGGTGCAGTGCAGATATTATGCTGAAGCTGTTCAAAAGCTGCTTAATGTGTTGTTTTCCATTGGAAGACAGTTTTCCCACTTCCCTTCATCAACTGATTCAAGGGCCAGGCTATGTGATTGAAGCTAAGTATGAATCGTTGATAGAAATTTTCCAAACCAAGAAAACTTCTTAGTTCTTGAATGCTTCTAGGAATGGGCCAATCTTTGAGAATATGTACTTTGTCTAGATTGACATGAATGCCTGTAGAGTCAATTACATACCCAAAATATTTGATGTTGGTCATCACAAAAGAGCACTTGTCTATGTTCAGATAGAGTCGACGTTGCTAGAGAGTGTCGAGGACTTGTCGAAGATGTCTGACATGTTCTTCCCATGATCGATTGAAAATCAATATGTGGTCGAGATAGACAATGACCCATTTTCCAATGAAAGTTCAAAGAAGGTTATCCATATGTCGCATGAAGGTCGTAGGTGCATTGGTTAAGCCAAAAGGCATGACTAACCATTAAAACAATCCTTCCTTGGTCTTGAAAGAAGTTTTCCAAACATATGAGGGCTCGATTGAATTCTGATGGTATCCCGACTTGAGGTCGAGCTTAGTAAATAATTTAGCACCTTTCAGACAGTCGATGAGCTCATATATCCGTGACAAAGGGTAGGGATTCTTTACCGAAATTTTATTGAGAGATCTGTAGTCGATGCACATGTGCCAAGTCCCGTCTTTCTTCGCATCTAAGATGAATGGACTTCCACAAGGAGAGGAGCTGGGGTGGATATGTCCTTTGTCGATTAATTCTTGGATTTGTCTGTGAATCTCTTCATTTTAGAGAATGGATCTTCTGTAAACAGATGCGTTAGGAAAAGAAGAACCAGGAACAACTTCAATGGAGTGTTTTACCTAACAATGTTGAGGTACTCCATCGAGAGCTTGAAAGAGGTCCTGGTACTCATTGAGAAAATGATCGACTTGCTGCTTCTATCGGGAGATGCATTGGTTGATGACTCGACTCATCGCTACAGTCTTCATAGAATGTTGCAGCTTGATCATGATTAGTGTGAACTTCTGAGTATGATTGATGAGCTTCTTTGTCTATTTGGCAGATATTAGTGCAACTATTGGTGTAGGTTTACGCTCTCGTATGTTGAACCATCAATTTCGGATTATGACAATCACCTTCTAAGGCCGTGACTGATAACTTCCATGTCTATCCTAGCGGTAGGTTTCCCAAACACGGTGTCGGCTACAGAGAGTGGTGCCATGTCACAGAGTACTTCATCTTCAAATGGCTTTATGAAGTAGGTGAGATTTCATTGTCGAGTGATCCATAGTTCTTGTCCATCCTTCATCCAACTGATGTTGTAAGAATGAGGATGCAAAGTGGTAACAAGACCTAGTTTCTTTACGAGATATTCAAAAATGAATTTTTTCTAGCTACCATTGTCCACAATCAGATGCAATGGGTTACTTTGGACCCATTTCTGTGTATGGAAAAGGCGTTATCATTCCTCCTCATCAACGATAGTCGAGGATGCTAGAGTGGTCGAAGTTAAAAGGGTCGTTGCGTCTGGATTAGATTGTTCCACCTTCTTGTCGAACGTGTCGGAGGTCGACACTTGTGCCAAAAACGTCTTCTGAGCATTGCATTTAGACGTATCATTCCAAGATGAGTGGCGGTTGTTTGCTACGTTACCTCTTGTGAAGAGGCTTCTTACCATGATATGGCTTTTGCGGAGTCGGCTGAGAAGATTTTGACTTGTCGAAGTCGTTTGGTGCCTTCTTGTTAGGTGGTCGTCCTGATGTTGGTTTTGTCGCAAAGCATGTTTTCCCTTTCTTCTCGGTTTCCAATTTGTTGGCGTAGTGGAATGCATCCGCAAGCGTATTGATAGTCAGAAATTCCACCTCCTGCTAAATGTACTCGGACAATTTGTTGATGTACTTCAGAACAAGAAATTTCTCTTCTTCTTGGACGCCAAGTCTAGTCATGAGTCGGTAGAACTCGTCGGTGTAACTTTGTACTGATTGGTATTTCCATTGATTTAGCTGCTACCACTTCTTATACTGCTGCTCAAGGTATTGCGGTGGGTAAAATTCCTTTCGTATGTGTTTGGTGAATTTGTCCCATGTGTCGATGGGGTCTCCACTTTTCTCCATCTTTGTCGAGAGGTTCTCCCACCAGTGGTGCACAGATGTTGACATCTTTAAAGATGCAATGGTGATCTTTTCAACTTCTAAGACTTTATTCATGTTGATGTATATGTAACTTCAGAATGTATTTCATCTATGTGTTTCATATATATTTATTGTACCCTTATTAGAGATGTGTTATTCCTCTATAACGAAGTGTCGTCATGCAGATTGACAAGTGTAGCAAGTGTGTGTACTTGTCGATGGGTTATTAGACCACCATGTGGGGTCGGCCCTGAATTATATATTATAATGTGGATGTACCTAGCTAGACAAGTCGGCCCCATAAGGTCACTGGGAAAAAAGGTTAGTATAAATAGAGATCAGAGATCTCTATTTTACTCACTTGGAAAAGTAACTCACTCTCACTCAGAAAGTGGCGCACTATTGAGGAGGAGGATCATCTGCTACTAGAAGACTATCTTAGTGTATTTTTGTTGTACTTTGGTTGGGCCATTGCTCTCTCTATCTCTGAGGAAGTTGTGGGGTTTTTCACCTTAGGGTTTTCCCCACGGAAACTCTGTGTCTCTTGTCTCTTATGCTTTTGATTCTTGTGATGCTTGTCATATTGTGATTGTCATGCATTGATATACTGTATATGTTATTCTCTCAGCAAAGATCCTAGAGTATTGTGAATTAATGCTCAAAATTTAACATGGTATCAGAGCTAACCTAAGAAGAAGACATTTTGCAGTGACAAAAACTTGAGTTTCTTGTTTATTGGGTTTCTATCCACAGATTTTTGAAAATCAGTATAGTAGATTGACTCTACTCATCAAGGCGCATCTATCTGTCCAATCAGAATTCAATTCCGAGAATTTTTAGATTTGTCCCTAAAACTTAGGGTTTCCACAAAAAATAGGAATTTCTGGAATCCGAAGGCACAGCTGGAAGCTCCTTGCAAAAATCAAAGTTTAGAGATTTGGATCGAGATTTTTTGCTGGGTAGATCTCTGGGAAACTCAAACCCTAATTCAGGGCTCTCCTTAGTGAACCCGGGAGGACAAAAAGGCTAATCTGAAGGGTAAAGCTTTGCTGATCTCAAATTCTGAATACACCAGGATGATCAGCTCATCAAAGCGCATCTTTCTATCCTTTCAAAAATTTGAAATTCACATTTTGAATTTTTAGGGTTTTTTTGACAAACCCTAATCCGGGACCAGATCCAGTTTTCAGCATTTCAAGTGGTAAGATCTAAATCTTTTCTATTTCCATTTGAAGTACTCTTTAAGATGTCTCACCACACCAAGCTTGAGGATAAGCTTGAAGGAGCTGATAACTTCCGAGCTTGGAAGTATAGGATTGGGTTAATCCTGGAAGAGAATGAGTTGGACTCATATGTGAAAGAAGACATCCCTATCCGAGAGGATGAAGAGGCCAAGGTATTGCATAAGAAGAACTTGGTCAAGGCAAAGAGAATCATTGCTGATTCTATCAAAGACCATCTCATACCCCATGTGTCTTCTCTTAAGACACCCAAGGAGATGTTTGAATCTTTGACCAAGCTATTTGAAGGAAAGAACATAAATCAGAAGATGACCCTGCGGAACCAATTGAAAGGAGTAAAGTTTCAGAATGGAGAAACCATTCAATCTTATTTTTCAAGGGTCTCCTAGATCAAGGAACAACTAGAAGCAGTGGATGAAATGGTGGAGAATGGTGAAGTGGTGATGACCACTCTAAATGGCCTACCCAGGTCATGGGATTCCTTTATTCAGGGAATTTGTGCAAGGAATAAGTTGATCTCCTTCAATAGATTGCAGGAAGAATGCTCTCAAGAAGAAGCTAGACTTATAGCTCATGACGAAAAGATGGGAGGTGAAGATCAAGCTCTTGCAGCTCACACCAAAAGAAGCAAGCCTAAGAAGGAGCACTCTCACCACAAGAGATCCTATCAAAAGAATAAGAAGGATCTAAGATGCTTCACATGCAATGAGAAGGGTCACTTTGCTTCAGATTGTCCCAAGAACAAAAGGGATAATAACAACAACTCCAACAAGAAGAAGAAAGGCAGCAAAAGAAATTTTCATGCTCATGCTATCGAGGATGATAGACCTCCAAAGAAGAAGGCTAGGGAAGAAAGTGATGATAGTGATGTTGACTCATGAAGTGAAGAAGAGTATGTTCTAATCTTTGCTCTCACAGGTACTATCTCCCATGGTTGTAATGATTGGTTGATTTACAGTGGGGCTTCCAAACACATGACTGGGTTTAAGGAATGTTTTGTGAATCTATCTGAACATGAATCACCCCATAAGGTGAAACTTGGGGATGATTATCAATACCCAATCAAAGGAAGTGGTGAAGCCTCCTACAACCTAGATTCTAGAAAATATTTGAAGATGAAAGAAGTCCTTTATGTACCTGGACTCAAGAAGAACTTACTCTCCATCTCTGCATTGGATGCAAAAGGTATGAGGGTTGCATTTGTGGATGTCCAAGTCCTAATGTGGCCAAAGGGTAAAACAATCGATGATGCAGTAGTGATTGGAGAGCAAGAGGGAGGTTTGTATAAATTGAAGGGACAACCTGAACATGCCATGGTGCATGAATCCATGGAGCCAAGTGAACTTTGGCATAGAAGACTTGCTCATATGCACTATAGGGCACTTCCAATTGCAAGCAAGGCTGTAGAGTATCTTCCTGAAATCAAGACCAAACTTGAAGGTGTTTGCAAAGGATGTGCAAAAGGTAAAAACATTAAGAAGGATTTCCCAAGCAGTGAAAGCAAGGCAAAAGATATCCTGGAAATCATCCACTCAGATGTATGTGGTCCTATGTCATCCAGTTCTCTTAGTGGGTATGTTTACTATGTCTCATTTATTGATGACTTCTCCAGGAAGACTTGGGTATACTTCTTGAAGAACAAAGATGAGGTGTTTGATAAGTTCAAGGAATTCAAAACCTTGATGGAGAATCAAACTGACAAGAAGATCAAAACATTCAGATCCGACAATGGTGGAGAATTCACCTCAGGTGACTTCAAGAAGCTTTGCAGTGATTCAGGGATTAAGAGGGAGTTGACTGCTCCTTATAATCCTTAACAGAATGGAGTTGCAGAAAGGAAGAACAGAACTATCATGGAAGCAGCAAGGGAAATGCTGCATGACCAGGATCTACCTATGCATCTATGGGCAGAAGTAGCTAGAACAGCTGTATATGTGCAGAACAGAACACCCCACAAGATATTGGACAACAAGACACCAGAAGAGGTCTTTTCTGGTAATAAACCTGAAGTTAGCCATCTCAGAATATTTGGTTGTCCAGTATACACTCATGTCCCAAAGGAAAAGAGGACTAAACTAGATCCTTCAGGAAAGAAGGGTATCTTTGTGGGTTACAGTGAAAGCTCGAAGGCCTACAAAATATACTTTCCAGGGTTCAAGAAGATTTATGTCAGTAGGGATGTAACATTTGATGAAAACTCAGCATTCATCAAATCAAAGAAGGCACCTATCGAAGTTTGTGAAGAACCTAAGGAAACTAGATTTCAAGACACTACCATGACTGAAGCAGTTCCAGAAGTTGTTCATGAGTTTGAAGATCTGCAAGAACTTGTAGATCCACCCCGTGAGGATAACTCTCACAAGAGGAAACCTGCATGGGCTAGAGAGCTCATTCAAGATGCAGAAAGATTTGACATTCCAAAAGAAGAACACAGAGCAAAGAAGAGAACCAAATCACATACCAGCTATGTTGCTTTACTCTGTGACATTATGAACAAAGAGCCTTCCAGATATGAAGAAGCAACAGAAAAGAAAGAATGGAAGGATGCCATGTTTGAGGAATACCAATCAATAATGAAGAATGATGTTTGGGATGTTGTCCCAAGACCTAAAGAGAATTCTTTTGTGACTTCTAAATGGATCTTCAAAATCAAGCATGCTGCACATGGCAGTGTAGAGAAATACAAGGCAAGATTCATAGCTCATGGCTTCTCTCAGAAAGAGGGAATAGATTATGAAGAAACTTTTGCACCTGTAGCCAGGTATACTTCCATCAGAACAGTACTTGCCCTGGCTGCAACAATGAAATGGAAAATACACCAGATGGATGTCAAGACTGCTGTAGTTGAAGAGGAAGTATATGTGGAGCAGCCACTCGGTTTTGAAATACATGACAGGGAGTCATATGTATGCAGATTAAAGAAATCCTTGTATGGCTTGAAACAAGCTCCCAGAACTTGGTATGGTAGGATGGACAGTTTCCTATCTAGTTTGGGATTTACCAAGAGTAAAACAGATTCCAACCTTTACTACAAGGTTGAGGAAGGGAATCTTGTGATTCTACTCCTGTATGTGGATGACTTATTTGTAAGAGGAGATGACAGACTGATTGCAGATACTAAGAGGAAGCTTGCTGCTGAATTCGATATGAAAGATTTGGGAATGATACACTATTTCCTAGGTATGGAGGTGTGGCAGAGTGCAGGTGGGATCTTCCTTGGTCAAGGGAAGTACACAGTAGATATCCTGAAGAGATTCGGGATGATAGATTGCAAGGCCATGGCCACACCTATGGCATTGAATCTGAAGCTTCTATGTGATGCTTCATCTGACCCGGTTGATGTCTCTATGTATCGTCAGATGATTGGGTCCTTGATGTACCTGACGAACACGAGACCAGACATTTGCTTTGCTGTGAACACATTGAGTCAGTTCCTCACAGATCTGAGGAGTGTTCACCTAGTTGTTGTAAAGCATGTTCTGAGGTAGCTGAAGGGTACAGTGGATTATGGGATCAAGTATGAGGTGAATCAAAAGTTTAACCTGCAGGGTTATGTTGATTCAGATTGGGATGGAAGTGCTGCAGATAGGAAGAGCACATCTGGGTGCTGCTTCAGTATGGGATCAGGTGCAATCTCTTGGTTTAGCAGGAAGCAGTCCTGCGTAGCACTGAGTACAGCTGAGGCAGAGTATGTTGCATCCTATTCAGCTAGTTGTGAGGCAGTATGGCTATGGAAGCTACTGTCTGAGTTATTTGATCTCCCGTTTGAGGCTACTGGTATCTTCTGTGATAACCAGAGTTGTGTGAAGTTGTCCGAGAACCCAGTGTTTCATGACAGGTCGAAACACATAGAGATCAAATATCACTTTATCAGGAATATGGTGCAGAGAGGAGCTATGAAGCTCCTGTATGTTGTGACGGATGAGTAGATTGTAGATGTGCTGACGAAGCCACTAGCTAGGGTGAAGTTTGAGTACTTCAGAGAGAGGCTTGGCGTTCTTCAGATCGAGGACACTTCGAGGAAGAAGTGATGGACACATTAGCTGAAGCCATTCCAAGCATGTTGGAAGAAGGATCCTTCACATGGCTGTGGATGTAAGTGTTGGACGATGAGCATCAGGATGATGTTCTGGTTTCTGCTTAGATATGATCAGTTGGATCATTTTTATATGTATGTATGCATCATGTTGGATGCTGGATATGACCAGTTGGATCATTTTTATGTATGTATGTATGCATCATGTTGGATACTGGATATGATCAGTTGGATCATTTATATGTATGTACGCATCATGTTGGATGCTGGATATGATCAGTTGGATCATTTATATGTATGTATGCATCATGTTGGTTGTTGGATATGATCGGTTGGATCATGTGTATGTATTTTTGTATATGCGTCATGTTGGATGCTTGGACCATGTATCTGTATATGTATCAAGTGGATACATTGTATGTATCAGGTGGATACATTGTATGATCAGGTGGATCATGTATGGTTATATGTATCATTTATTTGTATTTGTATCAGGTGGATATATTGTATGATCAGGTGGATCATGTATGATGATATGTATTAGGTAGATACTTGGTTTGCATCAGGTAGATGCATTATATGATCAGGATGATTGTGGATGATGAGCTTCAGGATGTTGCTCCAGATGACATGCAGCAGGATGTTGCAGTGATGATGATCAGGATGATCATGTGTACATCAGGATGATGTATGGTGAGTATCAGGTTGATACTCTATGGCCGTGGATCAGGTTGTGTAGATGAGCATATAATTTGGCCCTGGGAGATTTGCAGATAGTCTTTCGAGGTTTTTCCTATGGCATGTAATTCGTTGCCCTAGGATATCTGGCATATGCTCTTTCAAGGTTTTGCTCTGGGAGGACATATAATTTGGCCCTGGGAGATCTGCAGATAGTCTTTCGAGGTTTTTCCTATGGCATGTAATTCGTTTCCCTGGGATATCTGGCAGATGCTCTTTCGAGGTTTTGTCCTATGGCATATAATCTGTCCCTAGGAGATCCGATAGGTTGGGCTGTGTGCCCATAATCAGTCTTGGGATGCTCTTGCAAGGTTTTTCCATGACCACATGTAATTCATGCCCTGGGAGATCCTATAGGTAGAGCTACGTGCTCGTAACATCCTGGGATGCTCTTGCGAGGTTTTGTGGTGAGGTCACATATAATATGGCCCTGGGAGATCCTATAGGTAGAGCCGTGTGCTCGTAACAGCCTGGGATGCTCTTTCGAGGTTTTGTGACGCATGTAATAAGTCCTGAGGATTCCACAGTATGGCCAGTGATGACGAAGACCTGCAGGTGGTGGGCCTACATCCAGTATGAAAAAGGACTGGCTCTATAGAAATTCCTATGACAAGTAGAGTCAGAGATTGGTTGAGATACCAGTAGCAATGACGATGACGATGAAGATGCATCGATGATGATGATCCCAAGAAGAAGACTTGTCTAGCAGATCTGTGTCGAGAAATACCTTCCTAGTTAAGAGGGAGTGTTGATGTATATGTAACTTTGAAATGTATTTCATCTATGTATTTCATATATATTTATTGTACCCTTATTAAAGATGTGTTATTCCTCTATAAGTAAGTGTCATCATGTGGATTGACAAGTGTCGCAAGTGTGTGTACTTGCCGATGGGTTATTAGACCACCATGTGGGGTCGGCCCTGAATTATATATGTTATAATGTGGATGTACCTAGCTAGACAAGTCGGCCCCATAAGGTCACTGGGAAAAAAGCTTAGTATAAATAGAGATCGGATATCTCTATTTTACTCACTCGAAAAAGTAACTCACTCTCACTCAGAAAGTGGTGCACTAGTGAGGAGGAGGATCATCTGCTACTAGAAGACTATCTTAGTGTATTTTTGTTGTACTTTGGTTGGGCCATTGCTCTCTCTATCTCTGGGGAAGTTGTGGGGTTTTTCACCTTAGGGTTTTCCCCATGGAAACTCTGTGTCTCTTGTCTCTTATGCTTTTGATTCTTGTGATGCTTGTCATATTGTGATTGTCATGCATTGATATGCTGTATATGTTATTCTCTCAGCAAAGATCCTAGAGTATTGTGAATTAATGCTCAAAATTTAACAATTCACAGTGTAATAGGATTCCAATTGTAGTACCCAATTGTCGATGGATTCCGCGTCAATCTTACCTTCAAGATTTGGTATGTCCAAATTCATTTTCACTTTGAAGGGGCTGATTTTATCGGAGTGAGTTATCGTCTAAGATCCTCCGGATGACGAAGCAAATTGCATGAGAATCTCGTTGAACTGGAGAACATCTGAGTCCATTGTCGAGCCAGAGCTTGCTCAATAAGCTGTACTGTCTTTTTGGCTGCATGTCTATTGTCTGTTTCTTCTGTCATTTCTAGAGGTGGTGTCTGCTTGGATTACTGAGATTGCGAGCGAGTTTGAACCGGCATAAGTCAGCAACTTCGAGAGAAGTGTATACGCAGAACTTAAGCACGAATAAAATCGAGTGCTCTGATACAAATGATCCAGGTCGTGTCCAGGAATCACGAGGGGGAAAACATTTCGACTGAATGAGTCAGGTATGTTATGGAGGAAGCTATAAGAAATAGAATGAGCAAAAGCAGGATTATACTACACAGATAAACACAAATACGCATAGACAATATGCAGGAATGTGAGTTGTTCTTCTCTGTTACTTGCAAACAGATAGCTTGATGTATGTTACAATATTATACATGCTTATATAAAATTTTGAGACACTTGGGTTCCTTCCCATTACGTTCAGATACAAAGAAGAAGTTAGAATGGTTTCAACAGTTCAACCGTTATAGTCGACTAAAAGACAAAGATATAGTCTTTCGAAGTTCGACAATCATTTGTCGCATGTCGACACTACATGTCGATGTCGCGAACTATGAGGTTTCCGAACATGTCGAAGGTGCAGAGTGAGTACCAGTATGTCGAAGTCAAGACTCGTCAGAGTTGTGTCGAAATCGGAACCTGTCGGATTTGCTGAGTTTGTCGAAGTCATGTCAAATCGAAACTTGTCGAATTTGTATCGACACCGATGACTTGTCGCAGTCGATGTTAGCATTCAGCAACAATTCCAATTGCGATGTGGATCATAACCATTAACATTTGAGCTTTAGGTTTTCTTTTTATTAAAGTTGAGTTTCATTGGGTTATGGAGAACCATGCACTGTTTAATTTTCGAGGCTCCTTGTGGCTACAAGAATATTTTAATGAATTCAAATTAATGTATGCTAAAGTGAAGAAAGAGGTTAGCTTGGCTAATGTTATGTTCCATTGGGATTTGTGAGCCTTATCATTGTCGGAACTTGAACTTTGTGTAAAGAGTAGTTGTGGAATTGATCACAATGAGCAGACTTAGTGAGGGATCTCTATTAAACCTTTCCCTAGTGGATTCATTTCCAGCTCGAGGGTGGCCTCTCGGTGGCAATAATATACACTGAACAGAGTGTCATACGATTGGGAGGAAAGTTGCACTCACGTCTTTAGTCGGTTAGTCTACATTATAGCATTGTTGCTTATGTCAATGTATAAGTGTATATTTTGTCAAGAGATACCTTGGTAAATGATAATTCATTGTTAGTCATGTTGTTTCATTTGATAAATTTCGATGGCCATTTAGATATATTTATTGTTGTGGTTCATGCACTTTTAGGTTTACCACTAATGAGCAAGTAATTTCATGAAGGTATTCAAGGTAAAGTTAGTAATATTCAAATATGAGCTAATATAAATATGATAGATGAATTGATTGACTTAGATGGTTATTAGTTTGCTTGAAGCAATTTTCTATTGTTAAACATGGTGTACAGTTGTAATGATTTCCATTTACATATAATTATCCCAAGTGAGATAAAAGAAGTTGTTTAGATGTTATTTAATATGGTAGGTGAATGGATGTTGTATAAGTGTTGGAAAGATTGACTAAGACCCTTGCATAAGTAAGCAAGGTTTATAAGAGTATTGATTGTAAGAATGATTGAAATGAATGATTATGTATGCTTGAACATTTCTTTTATGGATATCTAACCGTCATTTGGTTGATGCAAGGATGGTGGACTTATGAATTTCATTATAAGTTGTGGAGATCTTTAATGTCATGAAATTCCATATGAGAATATGTTTCGTGTTGATACATGGGTTTGTAAAAATAGATATTCTTGAGGGGTTGATAATATTTGTTTAGAATGTATACAATACTTATATGGGTAGACCCTTGGTAGGGTTTACTACCTTTTTCATTAGATTTTTCTATGTTAAGTCAGATAATACATGAAGGTGCATTAAAATGAAGGATTACATAGAATGGTTTATAGAGACTTTATAATGTTAGGGTCCAACCAAAAGGATGTAGAAAACCTATGAGATACATAAGTGAGAATTAAAACTTACTTCATAAATTACCTTCATGTATTCAATGATATGGATATATATATATATGTACTTACATTTATTTTATAAAGAGAACCTCATAAAATTACTAGCCCTATTTTAAGATTATAATTAAGATGGATTCCACACAAATGAAATATGTGTAGTGTACTAGGAATAGTAGTTTGCATTTGTATGTAATCATATTGAAAAAAAAATCAAAAGTTTACTAAATGCTAGTTTTTGGATTTTTTGGTATGTTACACTGACGTTGTCTGCCAGTTTACAACATGCGTCACTGATGTGGTTTCCCAGTGGACAAAGCACGCCGTTGGGTCTTCCAACTCTCTAGTGCACCCTTGCAAGGCACATCACCCTTCATTATTTGGTACTCAGTGTGAAAACTACCAAATTTGGTTTTCAGCTTGATTTATGCGTTCTGTGTGATTGTCTTTCACTGTTGCAGAACCTCCTAGGCACATCATACTTCCTCCTTGGATTTTTTTCTAAATTTTGAGTATTGATTAAAGTCCTATCTAGTCAAGTGTGTGTATCACTCATTGTGGTAAATTTCAATCCCCCATGAGCACACTCATTCGTGTGACTCCTTATTAGGCCATCTGATCTATTCAATCCAACTTCTAAGCCCTCTAATATTTGTTTATTGTGATTTTTGCTCCATTTTTTGTGTGTTTTTGAGATTTTGGGTGATTGTATTTTTTGAGAGTTTCCAATCAATTAAAGTTTGCAGTAGCATACATTCTTTGATTTTTTGAACATAGGTTTGCAAAGTCGCATAATTATCAAATCTATTTGGTATATTAACTAGAAAATAAAAGTTGTTCATTATCTTCATTTCAAGTCTATTTGTTGGAATTGTTGTAGAGAATTTTTATGCTTTGTAATGAGTGTAAAAGGATATTTGAAAAGTTTAAAAGATTATTATTGACTTGTGTTTTCTTGGTTCTGAAAATTCATTCATCATTTCCTTGAAAAGTTAAGTGGATTTAAACTTTCTCAAAGCATTTCAAAGATAGTGAAAAATCTTGCATTTTTTATTTTCTTCCTGCTTCTTTATTCATTTTTCAGAATTAAAAGTTATTGCATTCAAAAAGGGAAATTCATTTATTCTTTTCATTTTTTGTAGATTCGCTTAAAGTTGAAAAGAGAAAAAGAAAGAACATTTGGATTTGGTGTGTTATTCATTTTGTTGGATTGTTGAAAAGAGTTCTTTTGAGTCCTTTTGGTTGATTTTGAAAGTATAGAGGTACTTGTTCATTTCATTATCGAAAAAAAAAGTATTTCTCCTTATTGTAGTTAGTTTTCATCGAATAGAAAAAGAAAAGGCTTGCATTTTCATATAGGTGATAATTGAATATTTTTAAATTCCAAGTCTTCATTCCATGGATTCACCTAACCGTATAACTTAAAATCAAGCGGTATCCTAGGTTAAAATTTACATAGAAACTCGTGTGTTAGTAATGAAGTCAAATGGGAACCATATGTATCCTTATGTGATGTTGCATCAAATATAGGCATGAGATGCCTCTGCAACTATTGGGTAGGCAATGGTTCCGCCCTTAAATAAGCTAAAGTGAATGTGGGAGCCTTTTTCTCCTTTTCAGGCACCATCAAAAAGAAATTCTTAAGCCAAACATAATCCTCAAATGTCATGGAATAAGTAGAAGGGTCTGATGTGGGATCATGGACCAAAATATCCTCTCTGAAAATCTCATCCCCCAAACTAATGGATGCATCAATTCCCTCATTGGCTGGTCCATCGAACATGAGCTCCTGTGATTCCTCAATGGAGGAATGGCTCACTCCAAGAAGAATCTCAATTTCATTCCAGGCAATTGTATGTGCTTGGAACTTTTCATATGCATCTAAAATTTCCTCGCATGTATGTCCTCATGTACATCATGAACCGCCATCTCATGAAGTTTCTCCATAGAAATACGAATACAACCAACCATAGGAGACTAGATGACTAGTATGAGTGATCTTTGCAACTTTTGATGAAGTTGCTCTATCTGGATCTTGGATTCTAAGAGGGAACTTTGATTGCTTCTCAAAGAATCTTAGGTGGCCATCAGTTCATCATTGAGCTTGCAAATCTCTTCATCATCCTTCAAGGATGCTCCATGTAACATATGTACAAGCTCATGCATATAATTTTTGTCAGAAAGCATATCTGAAAAATTACCTTGAATTGTAGGCATTGCTCTCTGAATATTCTCCATGGCTTCAAGGAAATATGAATCTTCCAATGAAGCAGCTCTCCATCAATATATTGACACTGAAGCATGTGTGTCATGGAGAGTGTGTAATGCCTTCTTGATATTTCTTTCATTCATCTTGAGTGGCCTTTCAAAATGGGAAGGTTGAGAATAAACCTCCTCATCCTCTACCAATGTATCAACCTCTTGAAGCTCATGTGGTGATATTGATATCGATCTTGTGACCTCTTCCTCGACTGCAAGGATTTCATCTTCTTATGTATAAGGGGAACTTGTACTTGAAGCAACCTCATCAATATGTATCTCTATGTCACCCAAATAGAGAGATGGACATCGATCAAAAGATGTCTCCTCAAAAATTACGCACCCATCAGTAGGTACCTCTTCCCAACATCCATCAGTAGATGCTTCTTCAGAATTTGAGCAACTGTTAGTAGATGCCTCTTCTTGGCACCCATTAGTAGCTACTCTCTGATCAATACTTTTCTGATCCTTATTAGAATCATTGATGGCTTCTTCATTCTTATTCCGTTTGGAATATCTCCTTGAAGAAAACCCAAACAATCTCATGATGCTAGAAGATGCAGTTGGCTTATTTTTTCTTCCTTCTTCTTTACTCACAGAGGTAGAAAAACTTGGTTCTTCCATGGTTGGTTTGTTGTTCTCTATTAAATCCAAATATAGATCCTTTATCTCAAATCCAAATTGGTAATAAAATTAATCTTTGAAATAAATGGCCTTACCAATCTCTTCTCCCAAGGTCAAATAATCCTAGTAGTGGTAGGGCAAATTTGTACTTGCATATATAATTTATGTCAAATATTTATTAGGTTTGGCCATCGATGGTTAATCTCATTGGTATCTATACATATGGTCACAAATTTAACCATCCTCATCTATTGGTAATCCTTCGCTGATTTAAATAATTTCTTCTTCCTCCTGCAACTCAAAACCTTCATCTTCCATGCCTGCCATTGGTTCTACAATTTCAACTTGAAAACAATTATGAGATATCTTCCATTGAGAGTTACTTTCCACAGGTTGAGCAAAGGAATTTTTTTTTATACAACTGTAATATCCCTGAACTAATATCATCTGATATTATCTCAAATTTTAAAACTTACAGTACAACTTTTTCACCGACAAAGACTAGTAGAAAAGGGGCTAGTTTAGGGAACAAGAAGATTCCTCCTAGGTTATGAATTTGAAAATCTTAGGATCTAAAAAATGTATGGGTGAATGTGCAGCAGAAAAGGTATCAGGTTCAAGGCCATATTCCGATTCCTATGCACAAAATGCTTGGGCCATTTACATTTCAACAACAGTAGTGGTTGATGTCTACTTTGAGGCTTCTTGGGAACTCCAGCATATGCACACTAGGCTCAAGGATTACGCCTGAATGTAACCAAATGGAAAATGTTAGACATTAAAATCCTAATTAGGTCTTGGATAGAATATTATGATAATTTGGGAGGTTCTAGTTGAGTTTGGGAGAAAAAGAGGCAAGGGTAATATCTTGGACTGCTCAACTAGTATTTTTCGATGTTCTTCCAAACCAAAGGATATGCCTTCAAGTCCTAGGAAAAATGGTTGGAGATGATTCATTAAGGTATCAAGAACCTTAAAAAACTGATAGAATCGAATTTGGGAATACAGATACTTATTAATGGGTCAAATTGCAAAACTAGTTAAATTCGGGTGCCCAATGAGCTAATCTTGATAATTGGGGTCTCCAACAACCAAAGAGGGTCATGAATATCTAGTTTTTGGATTGATATGGATTGTAAAGGAATTTTAAAAACTACAGAAACATTAATAAAGAGAATTAGTTACTCTGAGATCTGTATAGTGCTTAAACTGGAAAACTAGTCAATTAAAAGTGTATATTGAACTAGTGTTGAAAGATAGGGCTCAAACTGGCAAAGGAAGCTCTCTAATTCCTCTTCTGATATTCAATGTGAATATGATATGTAATGTATAGTAGCATAAAATAATAACTAATTTCATTAAGCTAATCATTAAATTTCATGGCATAAGACATCATAGATGTTCTCTTATTCTTGATTTTTTACAATGGTAGAATAAGGAGAGTACATAAATAAGTTAAAAGAGAAGGTGAGGTCATTCTATCAAATATGTAGGATGAATATGAGCTATTGGATGCTCATGGGATATGTATTGGCCTTCTATATATTCTTGAAATATCTCCAACAAATTATCCTTTCTCCGTGAAACTCCACAGAACCACCTCAAGACATATGGATCTTTGCATCAACTTCTGAAGGATGGATCTTCACATGAAATGGCTAGATAAAATATGCAATTTGGTATAAATGGATTCACTAGATCATGTGCATAAGAGTGGAACAAGAACTATGGGTCACATCTCCCACAAGTGGATAAGGGTGCATCACCAAATCCTAGAGAAGGTTAAGCTCTCTCACATGTAATCAACAAACTATCAAAATATGTGAATGTGGTGCTCCCTCCTTATTTTATAGACTGGGTGACTTGTTGATAAAGTCAACCTCCTTGGACTCATCTAATGCACCCTCCTTTACTGAGTAGGAAACTTCATGATTTTCCAAACTTGCTTTCTTTCTCCCTTTTCGAAACTACTCCTCCCTAGCTTTTCCAAATGTTTCCTACTTTTCACACTGACTGCTTTTTTATCCCTCTTTGGAAACTGCGCCCTCCCTGCTTTTCATGAGGTTTCCTAATTTTCATGCTGGCTTGGATTTTATGTTTTTAATAAACTGCTCCATCCTTTGCTTTCTGGATGTTTCTATTTTCCTTGCATGCCTGCTTTTGTCAGTTTATTTCTTTTTTGCTTGACACCTTGCTTTGTGCTACTTTTCTCCACTTTCTCCTTTGGTGTGACAACTCATAATGCTAGACTTACCTTTCCATGCACCCTCATGGGGTCCTCCTCATCATCCAACTCATCAAAATAGATGATTAATAATTAAATATAAAAATAATCATTACTTCACTTCTAATTTTAATTAAATAAACAACTATAGGATAATTTTTTCCTAGTTATTGATTGCCTAGGCTAATGTTATCCCCGCTTTTATTAATTAATTCCTTGGTCTTCACTAGGATCCATGGAGTTTTGGTGGATTCTTTTCTACCCTTGAGACTAGAAAATTGGGGACATGACACTAAAGTCACCCATTGAGGTTGTATCATCAAGTTCCCTTTAAATTTAAATGCAATAACCTCTACATGTGTGTGCAATGCATATTAAAAACACATAGCAGAATTAAAATCAATTACACACACAACATGCAAGTAATATCATCAAATTCATCACAGGCACAACAATAAACTCATGCATAGAAATATACTCGTCTTATGTTATTCACGGGCATTCAATTGCATCAATTCAAATTGGCTCATTCATTCAATTTTACATAAGCAAGCAGTCACTCATAATACATGAAATTTGGCATAATCATAAACAACATTGATTATTTCCTTCATTGGGTTTCTCAAGCAATGTCGGCCTTGTCTCTCTCCCAATTCAGTCCACTCTCGGATTTTCCCCAATTTTGGTCAAGTGACTCCCAAAAACGGAACTGAAATTCACAGCTTCCAAATCTGAGTTTTCCTATGGAATTTTGGGTATTTGACACTCAGTTTCTCCCTAGGGTTTATGTCTATGGATCCCCCATTGGATTTTGTTGCTCACATCAAATTTGGGATGTTTTTGGCACTCAGAATCGTGGCTTCTCCTTTGGTTGCGATTTATGCAATTCTTCAGTGTTGGGCATGCATAATGGCTGGGAAATGATGTCTTGGTTTTGTGTAATGGAATGAGAATGAAGGAAAAACGAATTTCCACGAGGAAGGTAACTTTTGGTCCAAGTAAACTGATCCCATAGCATGCACTACAAATTTATAAGCTTTCCCATGCTCCATTAAATTCATGGGCCGACTTCTCAACTGCCTCTTCCTAACATAATTAAATATCAGCACGTTAGTCAAGATGGGTTCTCAAAATGACACTTGGAAATAAAGGATTGAATCCCCCAACCCCTCACCTCTCCCTAGTGGATACATTCAACCCCCTCATTTTTAGTTGCTTCCATATCCAATTCTTGGAATTTTATTTACATCATAAATATTTACATGATTTTACAATTCCCATGGTTTACTAACACATGGTTCACAAAATATAAAATACTTTCCTTTTAAAATCAAGCATTCACTAGCGAGGCCTTGGCCTTGAGCTCCACGCTATGCATTTATACATCATATAACATTCTTTAGAAGATTGGGTCTATTGCTTATAAATTGGAACTTCCTCCTTCTTCCTGCATTCATCCAGTATTTCATGTCTCTTGTCTGAAGGAAGTTCTTGGCACCAACATCATAGGACAAACTATTTTAACCAAACTGGATAATGAAGGATCCATCCTTTTGGATCTGGAGGCCATCCTCAATAAGCACACTCGTTAGCTTTGCTCTCACTCTATCTCGGAGGTCTTAATTCAATGGCATGACATGCATCCAGAAGATACTACATGGGAACCACTCCTTTAGATTCAACAACAATTTGCACATCTCAAGCTTTGAGGACAAATATTTTTCTAATAGGGAGGGGATGTTAGGAACCCATGTCAACCCTTCTATTTACTTTGTTAGTATATTGTTGTTGGCGCATATGCTTTGTAAGTCGTCCCGTAGTATTTGTTGATCCATAGTTTGTATTATTGTTGTTCGACGCATATGCTTTGTAAGTCGTCCCGTTGTAACTGTTGATCCATAGCTTGTATTGGCCCATGGTTTGTATTGGAACATGGTATTGACCCATGGTATTGGCTCCTATACTTAGTATATAAGTTTGTTTTGAGACCAATTAAGGTACTGTGATGTTATTTTGTATTGAGATTTCTCAAAGGAGGTTGCCCCCTCGAAGTGGCCTGCGATCAATAAAAATATTCTATGATCTGATATATCGTGCATTTCATCAATTAATTGTTGCAGGTTCTTCACACCAATACCAATTCATTGATGGATCTCAGTTCAAAAAAAATATGATTGAGTATTGTCGAGATTATTGTAAAAATATGATATTGAAAAAGTACTTACACAATTACATGATGGACCTTCTAGAGGGCACTTCTTAGGAGAAAAATACAACACATAAAACTCTCAAAGCAAGATACTACTAGCCTCTCCTTTTCAATGATTCTCATGTTTATCTTAGAACATGCAAAGTCTGTTAATTTTGTGTTAGAAAATATTAAAATTGGTTATCACCTTCCAACATGTTACCATAACTACCTTTTCGTAATGGGGATTAGATATCATTGGAGAAATCAATCCAGATTCTACAAAGCTTGACACAAATACAGATTCACAACTAAAAACTATTTTACCAAATTTTCATAAGCCATGCCTCTAACACAAGTAAAAAGAATGTGATTATTTAGTTCCAAGGACAATATGTAATCACTAGGTTCAGAATTCCGTTTGTTCTAATTTTTGATAATGCATCATATTTTTCGTTGAAACCGACTAAATTTGCTTTAAAGAAACAAATCATTGTTTGACATTCAATCAATTACTATCATCAAGGGAATGGTGTAGCTAAGTAACCCAATAAAAATATGATTCAAATTATGAAAAATACTATAGTTGAACATCACCAAATTTGACATAATGCACTTCGAAATTCCCTTTGGTTAGACTGAGTTACACCTAAGGTAGCTTAGGAACATCACCATATTTCTTGGTTTTTTGTAAATACAATTTCCTTCCCACAAACTTCTTTATGCCTTCATTGCAATTGTATTATTCCTATATGAGAAGTAGTTCACGATCTCTCAAAACCACAATTTACACCCTTCTAGAACTAGAGGAAGAATGAGAGAGAAAAACGTAAAATTTGCATCCCATCAACAAAATGTTAAAATGTGGTTTGGAAAACATTCATTGTAAATAAATATTTTGAAGTGGGGGATCTTGTGGTTAAATGAGATAAAGTAGATGATCCAAAAGCAAAAAAATTGAAATTTCAATACATATGGCTTGATCCCTTTCAAATAGATGAAAATATCGGCCTTGGCACATATAGAATACAAGACATGGAGTGACAATTGGATATTCTTCATATATATATACAAATTATGAAAATATACTTTACTTAACTGATTCCCAACAATTAACATATACATAGTAAGTTTCAATTTCTTTTATTTTTCAATTTTGAGTTATTTATTTCTTGCATTTCTTTTTGGATGAACTTTCTATAACAATTTTATTTTAATTCTAATATCAATGATTTTGATTGAATCTTTTGATTTGTCTCACTACCATTTTTTTCAATAAATTCTCTATGATGGGATTGCATATGAAAATTTTCTACAATCAATTTTTATTAAATCCTCGTGGGCCTAATGAAGACTGGGCACATGTGTAAATCCTTCCCAACTTTATTTATCAATGGGTCATGGCTAAAGAAAAGGGATAATGTAACTAACAAATATTTTTATTGTTTCACTTACAAAAATATGGAGAGTGGATAAATGAGAATATTCCTAATGGATGAATTACTAAATATGTCAAATTGCAATCAGGGGATGTAGTTAAATTAAAAATATATAGTCGTACATAAAAAATGATCAATCTTATGAAAATAGTATTGATTCAAACATCATTGGACTCAAGTTATAGTTATAGGGGAACATTCTATAACTAGGAAAAGTAATTCTTCTGAAAAAATTACATTAGCCCTACTTGGGTTTAAAACTTGTTGTACCCACCATTAACTAAATTTTACACACATTTATTCAAATTGAAAAAGATTGGAAAAGGAAATTCAACTTAATTATATGGGAATTTAGATATATCAACTACGACTATGGATGCTCAGTGATAGTAGAGTAAGTTATGTGATGCTGAAGTGACTCCACTAGGGATATGGATGCTTATGGGTAGTGGAGCAACACTCTTGGAAATACATAACTTGTATAAGGAAAGGTTAAACATCAATGACCCATAATTATGAGTGAAGCCTAGGGTATTACATGATACTCATGAAGAATTCATCACACATGGAAATCAAACACATAAGATGATAAATCAACAAATTTACAAGGTTGAAATACCTAAGAGTCATGTATTACATGAAGCATCTGAAGAAACTAATTGAGGTTGAGATACCTAATACTCATGTATTACATGAAGCATCTCAAGAACCTAATTGCTTTGAGTTTAGAGTGTGACATTACTAGTTCAAGCTTCACTTCATTTATAATATCAGTGGCTAAAGTGTAAAGTCCTCCACTCTATGTCGGTTTTTCGGACAACGCAAGTAGATGGTCTCCAAACCTGGCCTGAACAACTTGATTATTGTATTCCCATCACACGATTTGATTCACCTCGACGGAATATATATTGGTGCTTCCACTAACAACCAGGATGAGTACGATATTGTGACCGGACTCCTGGTTGTTTCCCTCCAGTTGGGAATTAGTCACTTTTGTGTGTTTCTTGACTCCTAGATCCTTGATGCCCAACTTAATAAATTTTACTAGGTATGGGATCCTTTCCTTTTTAGAAATTTCTTGCACACAAAACAACTAATTAGACAGTTTGAGTTGATCACATTCATCCATGTCCCACGAATTCAGAACAGTGTTGCAGACCAAATGGCTAATAATTTTCTAGAATGGAATATCAATCATAATGTGTAAGAATTAAAGAACAAGGATGTATCATCATATCATCCACATGCATATATACATCATATAGGAATACATCACTATAAAAAACAAAACAGGACCATCATCATAATAAACTGCATCCACGTGCATATATATATAATCAAAGTGTCATGGTTTTTACATCATAACATAAAAATCAATACATTAAGGATCCCCAACAACATCCTCATCATAAAAATAATCGTTGAGTACAAAAAATGCCCCATGCTCATCGCATTGGGGGGCATTTACATCAACTTCCTAGTCATCTAAGTAATCCATGTCATCATCATCCTCCTCCTCCTCCTCCTTGTCCTCCTCCTGCTCTTCCTCCTCCTCCTCCTCTTCCTCCTCCTCCTCCTCCTCCTCCTCTTCCTTGTCCTCCTCCTGCTCTTCCTCCTCCTCCTCCTCTTCCTCCTCCTCCTCTACCTCCTCCTCTACCTCCTCCTCTTCCTCCTCCTCCTCCTCCTCCTCATCTGACTCAGTCTCCTCCTCCTCCTCATCATATGGGGCATCCCCCCACACCATGGCCCTCACTGCCATAACAATCAAGAATCAAAGCATCTTGTAAGACATCACCTACTACATTTGCTTCCTGGGCAGTCTCCTGTTGTCCATCTCCTTTCTTCTTTAGAGATTTGCAGTATTTCTTTAGATGTCCTTTCTTTCCACAGTTACACCACTCTCTTTTTCCCAGTATATGGACTTGCATCTGCCCATTTTAGACTTGCTGCAATTACCTTGGCTCTTTCCTCTCTCCTTTTGTCTTCCCCTGCTCTCAATGGTCAACGCATTACACGAAGGCTTCACTAGAAGGTAATATAATATCACGTTTATTCATATTGTGGTATTAAAAATTCATGAAAACCTAAAAATTATATTGCTTATATATTAAGGGGCAAAGGGTTTTTTTTATTTAATGTAACAATACAAAAATACTTTGGGGTATTTTTTATATGGGTGAGCTAACAAATATCCACCAAATGGAGATGGGGGGATCACAACCAGATGAGAAATCGGGTTGAGGCAAGGCTCAGGCTCACCAGTACGTAGGGAAATCACGTCTTGAGGCATGCTTGACGCCAAGGGTTTCATGGTGAAGTGGGTTTCCAGTCGATCATAGTCGAGAGATAGTGGTCATTGACAACCAATTGCTACCAATAGCACTCAGCCAGATGTTACCAATAGCCTTGGGAGGCTCTAAGCCTCCAAGGCCTGTTATAGGCCCTCGATAGGCCTTGGGGGCTTGAATACCCAACCACTCATGCCTATTATAGGCCTTGGGAGGTTTAATCAGCCTCCTAGAGCTTGTTACAGGCCCTGGAGGCTTAGATACCTAGCCCATAATAGGCTTAGGCAGTGATTGGGGAACTACAACATGCAATCTAAATGGTATACTATATGCATTGGCTCTAGTGACATAGAAGAAGTGATCTTCTATCTCTTCATTAGACCATTAGATGTTTCAAATCATAATGATATGTGGTTGAGTAATTGCATTGTGGGTGAAGTAATGTCCATCCACAATATACATCGAAAGAAGCAAGGTGCATTGTAGAATGCATGTGGGGTCATATGAGTGGTAGCATATCAATATACTAGGTAGACATATAAAGGGGTATAAAAAATGTTTATGAAAAAATTGATACATACAATATCTAGTGAAAATAGGGTTTTTTTTAAATTGGGAAGGCATATTGTGAGGGGGTTAAAAAAACGATTTTGGAAGGTATTTTCCAATATTTAGTGAAATTAGGGGTACTATTTCATATGCCATGAACGAACATGCTATGATAGTGGTTTATTGAGTGAAGCCCCTGTGATGCATTACCTAATGTCTCACCTATTATTTTTCTTCGCATTTTCTCACTAAGAATAACACTAACAGCATCAGCAAATATCAAGGTGTTTGAACTAGAGACAGAGTTACTTACAACCATGACCAAGCCATTCCATCTTTCTGGCAACGAACACAAGATTAGAAGAGCCCTAACCTCATCATCAAAGTTCGCACTTACATAACTTAGTTGATTTGTAACTATATTAAATTCATTTAAACGATCAGCAACAGATCCACCTTCATACATCTTCATATTAAATAAACACTTCATTAGAAATACCTTATTGGAGGCTAAGGGTTTTTCATATAGCTTACCCAATGTGCTCATAAAACCCTCACTTGTATTTTCTTTTTAGATATTGAAAGCCACCGATGAAGCCAAGGACAACCATATTGTTCCCAATGCCTTTCTTTCGAGAACCTCCCATTCTTCGTCCTTCATAATATCCAATTGCTTTGCTCTTCCTCCCAACGATAGGAATAGATCCTTTTGGTATAGATAGTCCTCCATTTGCATCTTCCATAACTGGTAGTTTTGGCCATTAAATTTCTCGACCTTAAACTTTCCTTCTTCTGCCATTACTCCCACTCAAACCAAAAACTCTAGTTTCCTGCGGGTTTATCTGCCAAATAGACCTTTGGCTCTAATACCAATTGTTAGAAAAATAGGATCGCAGAGCAATAACAATAAACAATATGCAAATACAATCACACAAACACATTACAAGAGAGACACCAATATATTGTGGTTCACCCAATATGGGATACGTCCACACTAAAATTCTAGTCCTTATTATTATATCATCCAACAAATGAAGGGATACAACCTGCAGCACATCTGCTGCACTTCCTCTTCACTGTCTCACAGTCTCTCTTTCACGATCTCAGAGATCTTTACAATGCATAATACCTAATACCTCAACCCTAGCCGTATTACAATGTCTTTCTTATAAAGGGGAAATACCATGGGAAAATACCACGAGCTACCCAAAACCATGGGCCCGTAATCTATTGTTGAAAAACCAATCCATAACAAAAAATTCTTTCGGGGGCGTTTCCCCCATGCTCCCCAGCCGGGGGAGTGCACCACTCCCCTAGACTCCCTGTTGCGCATGGCGGGATCATAACCAAGCCTGGGGTACAAACACGGTTGAATCATCATCTATGAGACTGGAAGATCAGGCTCCACAGCCAACATGAAGAACCGACCCACTAGTCCCACACCACCGTGAGTTATCATCTCTCCCCATCAATGCATCCTCGGCTCGTTGGTCCCACTATCACGTACTACAATGTTGGAACTCGCTCAAAGAAGAATGAGCAAATAAATGAAGGGAAACATAAATATACTTCTGTGCGACTCACCTTATTCAACTCTCACAAAAAAACTGTTAGGACATATGACCCCACCCGAAGTAGGTACCCGCTAAGGCCTGCTCCACCAACATCATCTTCCCTTCAGAGACTCGGAGGGGCACCTTGTACCACAAGATCCGCACTACCAGTGTCACTATATCTCAAGTCTCCAGACTCTCTATGTCACAGATCAAAATCGAATTGTCATGCACATAAGTTGTGGCATAACAATAGCGCTCTGGTAAGTCCTTCATAGACACATCACTGCGATTCCTTGGATGGGTGTATGAAATCATACCCAACCGTAGAAGCCCCGTCAAAAAGTACACATCTATGAGCGATATCTCTAGTCGCTCCCCCTTTATAACGAATGCCTCCACATCGACATCCCAGAACTCCACCAATTTTTTTACCAGTAGCTTCATTGAACGCATTGGGGGAACCCAAGTGAACTTCAGTAAACCACATTGTGCCAATGTATCCTAGACATCCTCATCGTCCATGATGTCATCTAGTAGCCTGCCCATCTCTCGCTCTCGCCAACTAACTCTCGGCATCCTGTAGACACAGGAAAAAACCCCCATCAATAATATGTACACCAACAAGCTTTCCCTCCCAGGGGCAGGCCACCCATCCAGGGAAAAAAACACGCGCTCCAAAGCATTCCTTTCTTCCCCTCAGGTGTTCCTTGGAGTACATTTTTCCCATTGAGGAGCGTGCTCCTTGATTGCTCCTATTGGGCCCACAGCCGTGCTTGGAGCATGCTTTTCTTAGGAAAAGTCTCGCTCTAGAGCGTGGCTGTGGGGCCCACAGTCGTGCGCCAACCGCATAGCTGTATGGTCCAGAGTCACACCTTGGGTGCACTTTTTCCTTTGAAAATCACGCTCTAGTGCAGTGGTGCCCTAGCCGAGCTTTCCAAGGCTCCCAGGAGGACCAAATCCAACCCAAAATGCATCAAAAACATTAAAAAACACTCAAAGACTTACCTGCAAGTCATAGAACTTGATTCCACCAAACAAACTGAGATAAATCTGAATTTTCTCTTTTGGGCCCCTCCACACTCCTCCCAATTTGCACAGTGAAAATGACATGTGGAGGTGGGATCCTTTGCTATTTATATCCATTTTACCCCCTTTTTCTGCTTTGACCATTCTGGATTCATCTGCACTCTATTTTCCGTGTTGTTTGCACCATCGGATTCAGAATTTCATGATTTTGATGCTTCTTGAGATCATTTCTCACTCTCACTCAATATTTTTGCGAGCAATTTTTCCACGACCCTTGTCGCCTCGATTTTCTTGCCACATAGGTCGCAATCATTTTTTGCACCATTTTGACAATTTTGTCTGTCACGACCTATTCATGAGTCCTACACTCCATACATACTGCAATTATCATTATTTTTCCACCATTAATATACCTGCAAGGAGGCCCCATTAGTGTTCCCACTACACTCTCTTGGTTCCCATGTTTGACCCTTGATTGAACACTTCCTCCTTACTTGGATTTTACATCTGTTCGGTATACTTTTATCCAATTTTGGGACTAAGT
Source organism: Larix kaempferi (assembly GCA_027924585.1). NCBI lineage: Eukaryota > Viridiplantae > Streptophyta > Pinopsida > Pinales > Pinaceae > Larix > Larix kaempferi. The sequence goes on from BSBM01000268.1 coordinate 19,917,087, forward strand.
AGCTCCTTTACAAAAAAGGCACTCAAGGAGTTTATGTTAAGCTCTTTTTTTACTCCTTAAAGAATGAAAAGATCGTCAAGCAATATTGCTTCCTTCCATGCTCGCTAAACATATCTGAAAGGGAATCTATCTGGTATAAGTTTAACCCTTTTCGGACTTGGTAGACTAATTACAAAAAAGGAATACCATAGTCACACTAGCTAGAAGATTTATCCATTGCATACTTTTATGTTTTTTTGGTCCTTGGGGACTAACACACGAAAAATAACCCCCTTCAAGTCTTCTTATTGCTTTCAAAATCTCTAAAATTGAAAGCAACCACGAGCATTCACCATCCTGAGCTTGTATACATCCACACGATGATACCTTTCCACCATTTCAGAGTCTTCTTATTGCTTTCAGACTCCTTAAAATTGAAAGCACCCACGAACATGCATCATCCTGGGCTCGTACAAATCCACATGACGGTACCATTTAGATCACACTTTTACCCCTTCTTTGAGCTCCTTAAAACATGAAGAAGTCCCCAATGGTGCCTCTCAGTGACACAATATATCACATATAGTCCTACCATTATGGAAGCACCCCCACCTTAGTCGCCTTTTTTCAAATTATTTTGTGATGTGTCACCCTTCGCATTTCCTGATATCACTCATCAGTTTCTGTTCTACCTCAATATTACACATTATGTATTAGTGTTGCGTCCTTGCACTAGCGACCTAAACGACAGTTTCCCTTAAAGATCATCTAAACATCCAGAATGAAAACCATTGACTAAACACTGAAAGAAAACACTTTTTCTGCCATCTGCCAACCCAACTTAGCCCTATTTGTGAGTACTACCGCTCCTTGCATATCTACAGGGGCGCAGTAGTCAGCACTACCGCGCTTTGCTCCTTCTCTGGGGTGCGGTACTACCTCGTTATGCTCAGTTATAGGGGCACGGTAGTCTGAAATTAGCCTTTTTGCCTTGGATTTTGGGATTCGACCTTCGAGGAGATTTTGTTGGGATTACCACCTTTGGTTCGATCCTAACTCCTTCTTTATTTAGCTGGCTTGATCCACTAAACCCTCCATAGATCCACACTTCTCTCTTATTGGTTAACCTTCCCATGTGCTATAAGAGAGAGGCCTTCCATGAGCCAAAGGGAGGACTTTTGGGGGCATCAAACCTATGATCTTCAGACTTTACAGAGATAGCTAGAGGAAGAACTTGGAGCTGGAGGACTGGCTTGGATATCAAGCAACCTTTGTAAGCACTCTTCAAGTTTGTAATAAAAGATAACTTGTCTTGTTTTTCCCATTTCATGTGCATTGTATAAATCTTTGATATGAAATGTATCTAGTCTAGATTTGAATTTAATCTTTGCCTCAAAGTATTTGGAAGCTTGCATGCTTGTCCTTTGTTTGATTTCAACATGTTCTACATTGGAGCTTTGGGATCAAGAGCTAGGAGTGGGACAAATGTCGAATTGGAAGGTGAGTTACGTCTTTCATCTCTTCTGAATGCATTTAATCTTGTTGTGAATATTAGTTCAGGAACTCAAGGTAGCATTTGTTTCCTTTTTGTCTTAGCATAGAGTCAGTGCATCTTGCTTTATCCTAAGAGAATTTCTACCTATCCGTAGGGAGAAATTTCTACAACAAAAAATTGGCGACTCCACTAGGGACCTTGAATCCATTTTCTTTGCTTGTGAAGTTTGCTTTCAATTTCACTCATTGATTGTAAGAATTGGGTTCTTTCACCCTCATTCACTTCCCTGTTCTCTGCATTAGACTTCTGTTACAGATCAGTAAGTCCTCTGGGTTGGCAAACCCTTGAAAAGTCAAAATCTTTTCTCAAAATTCTGCCTCTTTCCCCTTGTTCACACACTACTGCGCCCCCGTAACTACTTACAAAGCGGTAGTACCACACCTTAACCACTGTCTAAAGCAAGGTAGTCTAGCAGTACCGCGCCTTAACCACTGTCTAGAGTATGATAGTCTATCAGTACCACTCCCTGGTTGCCTGCAAGCCTGCGGTGGTTCCTGGAAAGTATTTTTATTTGGTTTGTTTGGTTATTTTTGGGTCTTTTCGAGATTTGGATCCATATTGGCCCTTTGAGTAAACACTAGTGTTTTTCTTGCATTTTTAAGTGAAATGGGTTCTACTTTTGAAAAAAAATTCCCCCTCATGGCCGAGGGGGGCCATGAATCGTGCATCCTACAATCGTTTTGACCCATATTAAGGTTTTGAGATGATTTTTGGTTTGATGTGTTTGGCGTGTTTGGATTGCTTGGCATCTTATTTCCTTTGCATCCTATCTAATGATTGTTTGAAAAGATTGATTCCTTGCCTCCGCTTTAGTTCAAAGAGAAGCTTGATTTTGTCGTTCTTTTACCATATTCATGAAATTGAAACACATAGGTATTCTTCTTGCTTTAATTTAATCATTTGACATTCTTGGTATTACATTCATGAGAATAAGAAATGCTTGTTTCATATTTATGTGCATTTGAATTATATGATATTATGAGGTTATTCTCTTTGTCTTGCATTTGATTGGAAACATTTGTAGAATCTTTCTTTCTGTAGCTTGGATGTGTCTTTTTCAAGTGTGAAAAGATAGGAAATGGATTAGAATCATTACGTTTGGTGTTCATATGAAGAACTTTTTCATTAATTTGGGTTAGTCTTGGGTACATATTTTACTTCTTTCTATCATTTTGAAAAGAAATAAAATTGCATGTGCATTGGGTTCCGCATATTGGGAACAAAAAGAACTCTTCCTTACTTTAGCTATTGTTCATCGAATAGAAAGGCTCATTTCGATTCATTCTCATTTGCATGGTTTGGGTCGTCACAACACTACCAAGTTTCACGTCCATTTACTCGATTGAGTAAGACAGCCTCTAAAATTAATCTCCCTAACTAAACCAACATTAACCTCACTTGAGGAAAGCAAAAGAATTTGGTAGTTAGGTAGGACACCGGGGATAGGCATCAAAATAATTCCCCCTTGTCATTTTTCATCTGAGACATAGTCATTGTCTTTAGGGAACTAAAATCCTTTAGTATTTGTTGACATGGTCATACACTAGTTTGTGGAGGGGCCTCTTGACTGTTTTAAACTTTCAGGGGTTAAACCGCCACGAGATTGAGAACCGGATGGACTCTGTGGAATGCCACACTCCACTTAGCCCTAAGGCAACATCAATCATTGTCTTCCTTGTATTCATAGTAATGCAAGGGTGATAAGGCAGAAGCGCCGAAAACCTTTTCCAACGTGTCATGAACGAGGTAGCTTAGTGACTTTTCTTCTAGGGCTCTTTACCAAGGATCCCTTTCGGTAGAGGGATATCCTTCCATTATTGGTCTCTCATTTTGTATTGTTCGACTTGGATTTCATCACCTTGCGAAGGATACAATTTGTTGAGGTCTCCAGCTCTTAGTTAGGAGGTTTTTCTTGCTATCTTATAGAGGGTCTTTTTCTTTGTAGGGCTGCTTATTGGCATTCTGGTTATTTTGTTGTATAGCTCGCTTACTGTGGCAGTGGCCTCAGTATAGTTTTCTGAGCTTGCTCTTTTGGCCTGTGAGCCTCATCTTTTCCTAGCTCCCCTTTCGCATGCTCGATTTCCTAAGGGTTTTTGAGTTCTTTTTAACAAGACTTCATCCACATCACTTAGTTCTGTTTCATGGAGAATCTACCTCCATGCACCCATGCTCCTTCTGGGACTACCAATCCAGAGACCCCTTTTCAAGGGGTACCTTTTACTTTTCCTCCAGTTGGAGATATTGGTCCTCCCTTTATTGCCACGTTAAATATTCCTGAATTAACCATAGGATTACCGGTATGGTTATTCAATCCGGTAATTCCGATTGCACCCAATGTTTCGAATGTTAACTCTCCACCATGAGAGAGTCAATCCCAAACTAATCTTTCCCCTTCTTCGTCGGATGAATCTTCTTCCATTCCTTCTTCCTTTCCTGGTCAAAGCAATAGTGTTAGTAATCGGGAGGATAAGAAGAAGAAGAAAAGGAAAGTTAAGAAGAAGAAGGATAAGGAAGAGACCAAGCGTAAACCGGTTGCCCCTAATGGCACTCATTCTATGAAAACATCCCGTAAGCCCAAGTTCCCCTACAAACTTTGTAAGGGTGATCACTTTCTCAAGGATTTCCCCAGTCTTTCCCGTGTATCAGAAGTGTGGTCTAAAAACCCCAAACCACTTGTATCATCAACCTCTAACCATCATGTCGATGACACTCCCTCAACCAGTGACCCCTTGGTGAAGGGTAGGAAGGGTAAAGTCCTATATCCCTGTTTGATATGCAAGGGTATGAACCGTACTTTCCTTTTTCCAAGCATGGATGAAGCCTCGCGGTGGTTGGAAGATATTACTAGTTCTCAACTGGTGCCTCCAACAGACCATAGTAAACTGTCACTCGACCCCCCGCTAGTTGGACAAGTGATCAATTCAGTTTCATTTGCAATTGATCCCACTCTCCCTTCCGAGAGTGAAGTGATCGAGTCATTGTCATCTTCACTTGATCCCACTCTTTCATTGAAGAAAGTCCAGACTGAAGCAGTCATCTTGACACAATCTTCGTCTCATTCTTATCTTCCAAGCGAGAGTGAATTCGAAACCACTAATTTTTTCCTTATCGGTTCAGAATGTCCTCGGCAAGGGGAAACCCTGTCTGTTTCCATGAGACCCCCTCCAACTACTGAGGTTATTTCCTTTGATTGGAATGGTCTAACAGAGTCTCGTCTTCCTTCGAGCATTCCTTTTCAAATATCTGAAGGAGTTTTCGATAAAAAAAAATTTCGTACGATAGTTGATGAAGGAGCTTCTGTGCCTCAGGTTCTCCTCGGCTTGGTCCCATCACTGACCAGATAATGGCTTTCAATAGAAGGCCTATTGGACCTTTAGGGTCCCTTCCTCAGTTACCTATCACTTTGGGAGAGAAAACTGTCTGTATTGATGTCATGGTTGTCTAAGGTCCCTTATATTTTAATCTACTCCTTGGACGTGATTATGTCTATGCAATGAAGGCTATAGTGTCGTCACTCTTTCGAGTGATGTATTTTCCCCATCATGGGAATGTTGTGACCATCGATCAACTTTTCTTTGTGACGCCCACTCATCGCATGAATCCTAGTCACCAAACTTCCCTAAATGTTCCACATGTTTTAGTGGTTTCTTCCCCCTAAGAGGGGGACGTTGGAGCAAAGTTCTATTCCGGTCTCAAGCTCGTTAAAAAATGAAACCATTTTCTCAAGCATAGTTTACTTTTGGTTTTAAGCTTGTGTAAAAATAAAACCAACCATCATTTGAAGCATAATTTACTTTTGGTTTTAATCTTGTGTAAAAATGAAACCAATCATCATCTCAAGCATAGTTTACTTTTGGTTTTAAGCTTATGTAAAAATGAAACCAACCATCATTTTGAGCAGAGTTCCCTTTATGTGTCAAGCTCGTTAAAAAATGAAACAAGTCACCATGATCATGGTTCCCTTTCTATGTCAAGCTCGTTAAAAAATGAAATAGATTCCTGCGAGCATAATTTATTCTCTGTTTCAATCTCATTAAAAAATGAAACCAATCCTCAAGCACAGTTTACTTTTGGTTTTAAGATTGTGTAAAAACGAAACCAATCCCAAGCATAGCTTACGTTCGGTTTCTAGCTTGCGTAAAAATGAAACTACCTTCGAGTATAATTTCTTTCTGTTTTAAGCTCATTAAAAAATAAAAAGGACCCTTTCAAGCATTGTTATTATCTATTTCAAGCTTGTGTAAAAATGAAATAGATATCCCTTCTATTTGTTCGAGTCTCTCGCTAGAGTTAGGATTTGAACCTTCATTTCATCTGCCTGGGTCACTTGGTCCTGGTTCTCCCTACCCCCTTGGTGAACACATTCAGATTAGTAGCCAATCTTTTTGGGTAAGGAAGAAGAGTAGTTAGACAAAATGAAGCTTGGGGGGCATGTTTAGCCATCAGCAATCATGCTGGGGGCACCTACCAACCTCTGGTCATCATATTGGGAAGGAACCCGTCAATAGGCCTTAAACGTGAGAAGAGTTTACCATTGGCTTCAAGCTCATTAAAAAATGAAACGAGTAGTTTGAGCAAAGTTTTACTCCTATGTTAAGCTTGTTAAAAAATGAAACATATCCTTTCCCTTTGAGTCGAGTCTCCTTATAGACTTAGTACCTGAACCTTCTTTTCACTCACCTATACCTTAGGCGAATGGAATGAAGCTTGGGGGCATGTCTTCAACCTCTAGAAGTTACGTTGAAGTCAACTCGATCACCTCTCCACACCATGTTGGAGCTAAGTCACTTACTTCTAGCAATCATGTTGGGGGCATGTACCAACCTTTGGATTTCATTGGGAACATTTTCAAGCATACTTTCTTTTTAGGTTTCAAGCTCATTAAACCATGAAAATTATCCTGAGCATAGTTCATTTTCTGTTACAAGCTCGTTAAAAAAATGAAGCAGACATCATGAACATTCTTCCAACCTATCTTCAAGCTCATTAAAAACAGTAAGATTGTGTTTGAGCTTACTTTTCACTTTTTTCGTGCTCCAGTTAAAACATGAAAAGTGGTTTGAGCTTACTTTTTCTTTTTCGTGCTCTGGATCCAAACATGAAAAAGATTCTAAGTGCTTTTGATACCATTATCATGCTCATTAAACAATTGGAGTTAAAAGGTGTGTCTAATGAGTATAGGTTTATCACTTTATCCGGCCTCGCTAGACTATTTACGGAAAAGGAACTGTGCCGAGTTTACTTTTCCTTTGTCGTACTCGGTCATCAACCATGACAATTTTGTACATGGAGTCCTCTTTAAGATCTTTTCAAACTCCTAAAATAGGAAAAGATGGCCAAGCAAAACTGATTCGTTCACGCTTGTAAAAGGATTTGAATGATCATCTCCCTAGTGATAGTTTACCCCTTTTTCGGACTAGGGGGGCACTACTTACGAAAAAGGAATACTCTAGCCAATCATGAATGAAAGAGTCATCTCCCATGTTGTTTTACCCTTTTTTGGGCGATGAGGCTAACTTTACGAAAAAGGACCGTTGGAGTCTTCTTTAGTTCTTTTCAGACTCTCTAAACAAGAAATGACGACCGAGTTTTCCTTCCTTGGACTCGTTAAAATTCAACATCGAAGGGCCCACTTTGGGTCGAACCCCTCCTTTCTCAGGTTCGTAAAACATGTGAGATCGGACTCATCTATGAGATGAGCTATACCAAGCATCTGTTATCCTCCTCAAGCTCGTAAAAAAATAAAGAGGTACTTGTCCATCATGTCGGGGAAAAATGGGAAAATGAGTCAAGTTTACCTTGTTGGCAGCTTGTGAGTCGTCACCTTTGAACATGGCATGCATCCTCACCTTGTCTGTTTTGGGTAGTCAGTCTTGCTGATAGTGTCATCATTATGATCATGCGTCCTCATTATTGCTATGAGTTCACACTTCCTGTGGTTTTGTCTGTTCAAGTAATCCCTGCTACCAAGCTCTGTTTCATGCCATGATATGTTCAAAGGGTTATTACCTTGAGTCCACCTCCACTTCATGTCAAACCTTCCCTTTGTGTTAGTACATATTCTATTGTTTCATCGGTTCATACTATCTTTCATTTCGATTTCGTGTCGATGATGTGGGAATCATTATGGCCCACCTTCGATGAGTCTATTCCTGTCGACACCAAATCACTATCCAGGAATTAGGCTTAGGAGTCAACCACTAGTACCTTGGTACCTGCATGCCTCAATGGCAGGTTTCCTCATATTCAATAGTAGGTTTTCATCAATGACCTCTGATTGAATGATCTCTTGAATGCTCGACATCAACTCATTTATTCGCAATTCGTTGAGATGTGCTATAGATACCTTGGGGATCATTGTCATTATTGGTGATTTTCCTCGCATTTGTTAACGGTTCACATCATTGACCAGTAATCAAATGGTTTCTACCATGTTCGACTTCAGCACCTTGTAATCACATGGCTAGATTCATATCGTTTGTGATTGGGTAGAAGACCCTGGACACCCTTTTGTATTTTGATTACGTCCAGGTTGCAATGGAGATTTTTCTGTATTGTCACACAGATCCACTTATGTATTGGTCGTGGTTGTTCCATTATTGTCTCATGGATCTACGCTTGTTCATAGTAGCCATGATTTGTCTACATTTTATATCATCTCAGTACTCATGGATCTGCAATGTAATGGTCGGCAGCCATGCTTTGAGTCATTTGTTTCTGAGCATGGGAATGCCGTCTCGGTGGTATATCTGACATTTTGTTTCTTTTTCAGCTCCTTGTTGCTCCCCTCGATTCTATCTCCGAACCATATTTATAAAGTCTTTCGGCCATTAGTCTCTTCTGACCTCACACTTTAGGGGGCATCTGTTATACCTCAATATTACACATTATGTATTAGTGTCGCGTCCTTGCACTAGCGACCTAAACGATAGTATCCCTTAAAGATCATCTGAACATCCAGAATGAAAACCATTGACTAAACACTGAAAGAAAACACTTTTTCTGCCATCTTCCAACCCAACTTAACCCCTATTTGTGAGCACTACCACTCCCTACACATCTATAGGGGCACAGTAGTCAGCCATACCGTGCTTTGCTCCTTCTCTGGGGCACAGTACTACCGGGTTATGCTCAGTTATAGGGGCACGGTAGTCTAAAATTAGCCTTTTTGCCTTGGATTTTGGGATTCGACCTTCGAGGAGATTTTGTTGGGATTACCACCTTTGGTTCAATCCTAAATCCTTCTTTGTTTAGCTGGCTTGATCCACTAAACCCTCCATAGATCCACACTTCTCTCTTATTGGTTAACCTTCCCATGTGCTATAAGAGAGAGGCATTCCATGAGCCAAAGGGAGGACTTTTGGGGGCATCAAATCTATGATCTTCAGACTTCTACAGAGATAGCTAGAGGAAGCACTTGGAGCTAGAGGACTAGCTTGGATATCAAGCAACCTTTGTAAGCACTCTTCAAGTTTGTAATAAAAGATAACTTGTCTTATTTTTCCCATTTCATGTGCATTGTATAAATCTTTGATATGAAATGTATCTAATCTAGATTTGAATTTCATATTTGCCTCAAAGTATTTGGAAGCTTGCATGCTTGTCCTTTGTTTGATTTTAACAGGTTCTACATTGGAGCTTTGGGATCAAGAGCTAGAAGTGGGACAAATGTCGAATTGGAAGGTGAGTTACGTCTTTCATCTCTTCTGAATGCATTTAATCTTGTTGTGAAGATTAGTTCAGGAACTCAAGGTAGCATTTGTTTCCTTTTTGTCTTAGCATAGAGTCAGTGCATCCTACTTTATCCTAAGAGAATTTCTACCTATCCGTAGGGAGAAATTTTCAGAGTCTTCTTATTGCTTTCAGACTCCTTAAAATTGAAAGCACCCACGAACATGAATCATCCTAGGCTCATACAAATCCACATGACAGTACCATTTAGATCACACTTTTACCCCTTCTTTGAGCTCCTTAAAACATGAAGAAGGACCCAATGGTGCCTCTCACTAACACAATAGATCACATATAGTCCTACCATTATGGAAGCACCCCCACCTTGGTCACCTTTTTTCAAATTATTTTGTGATGTGTCACCCTTCGTGTTTCCTGATATCACTCATCAATTTCTCCCCCCTGAGTCTCCCCAATTGCAGTTACAATCCCTAGTCCCTTAATATATGATTCTCTTTCCCAAGGTTAGCTTCATATGTTGCTAGGTCATCCTTTCCATCATACCCTGAACAAAGGAAGTATGAGTTCCATCACTCCCCGACCCTAGTATCCTCCCCCACAGTGTGTTAGTTCCAATTCCAGTACCATCACCTCTTGGTTGTACACCTCACTCCCCTATCAAGGAAACATCATTGCCTTGGTAGTTGCAGATCTCCCTCTATCGATGCCAACACATCTAATCGAGAGGATAGACCGAGAGTTCCCTTTACCTTGGACTCATATCCATCAGTGGTGAGTGCCTATGGACCATCTGAGAGGAGTCCTTAGTGCCTCTTAGAATGGTTCATTTTCACATGCTCAACTTCAACTCCATCATCACACCATTGCGATTCATACAGGGTATTGGTCCCTTTAGTTATTTTTCAAAGACCCTGGATATCCCCTAAATATAGCACATTGGTGAGTCCATTTGGAACCCCAAGTTGTATTTTCCCATGGATATCGAGGTTGCGTTGGCGACAGTATTCGGAATCCCTTCAGTTATGTGCTTCCTAGAGTATCTAATTCAAATGCAGTTCATTGTACCTTTGAGATTCTAAATCTCAGTCGTTGAGTCCATACAGTATGTTAGCACTCATAATGTTTTCTCTGGCTGTTGGAGAAAATTCCCAAGGTAACCTCAAACCAATATTTATATTGAAAACTGAACTCTTTCAGTCAGAGAGCGCTCTCTCTACAAGTCTAATATGCAATGTCACTACGGTAGCAGCTTGACAATAAACTCAATGACAAGTATTGTAAGGTAAGGATTTTAAAGTTTAAATGATGTGGTTGGACAAGTAGGAGAAAAATTCCATTAGGAAATGGAGTCAACTTCTGAGATATACTATGAAGATTAACACAGGTATATAGTCCTGAGGGAACAGAGGAAAAGTAAGCATACCTTTCAACAATAAATAGTATTCAAATGATGGCAAGGTAGAAATAAGAAAATCCCATTACGAATGAGAGCATCTTACAGGGATGAATTCTCAATTCTAACTTTAGAAGAAATAACATAAGACTGACTGCAATGAATAGAGCACCTAACAGAGGGTGAATTATGGACCCGCAATCATTAAAACATGACACCTGCATTAACTATATGAAGGGAGCATCTATCAAGGATGAATTCCAATCATATACTCTTAACTATCCTTAGAAGAAAGAACAAAAGTGAAATGAATGTGAACTAAAGGAAAACACACTGAAAAAGTACACTGTGATGAATATCTGCTATCAAAAGCATCATCTTCCTGTATTTAAAATTCATGAATATATATACAGAATTTTCCATCTACAAAGGAAAGCTTTTCTCAAGCCAGTCAAACCCTCACTACATTGAAAGCTTTAGCATATATACAAAATCTTCATCCTGCCAAGCTTTAACATATTTTTACAAAAATAGTAAATGAGAAACACTCTTGCCACAAAAACTGGAATGGGTTGCCAGATGTCTCGGGTTGCTAGGACTACTGGAGTCGATTCTCTTTCTATTGTCGAATCATTATCCTAGAAATTTGGAATCTTGCTGCCATCTATTCTAACTGATCCTGAAATCACTAATTTCTGACTTAAAGTCTAGGATGCCCATCAACTGTCTCCTCAAAATCTGGGATGTGCTCTGATTGCTAACTCCGCTCTCATGTCTTCTTGACCAAACATAAAGTAATATGGTTGGGAAGTCAACTCTTCCACCATGAATAGGAAAACTCAGAACAGGAACATCGACCTTTGGAAGAAGTCAAAGTAAAAATTTCACTACTGACTGCATGTATATGGAAACATCCAATACATATAAAATAACAACTAACACATCTTCAATTCGATGCCATCATACAACACTTGTCACATTAGGTGCACAAGGAATATGTTGCAATAGTATTAGAAATTAAATAAGAAACCATAGTATGGAGTTTTCCATTGCAAAGGTAGTCATCTTCCTTTTCCAACACCAGAGCTCTGGTCCCTTTCACTTCCAATTGGGTTGCAGCTATCAGGACCCCTATGCCTAACCCAATAATGATGGCATCATACTCTTCTAGCCCTTGTAAACCAGTACTCTGCATCTTTCATGCGAAGAATAGAGTACTCATCGATGGATTTAACAAGAAAAGCGTAAATGTAATCCAAATCCTCTGTCATATTACACAAGGGTCCTGTATTTTAATAATCGTTGCCTCGTCCGGCTTGTCAGCAGAAGGGTTTTCCCTACAGACAATATTAGCACTACCAATATCTCCCCTTGTTGAGAACTTCACTCTTTCCTTTCTCACGAATATCACAACCATATCCCCAATGGATCTGAGATCCTTGTAGGTATGAGCAAATTCTTGAGATGGCATTCTCACAATCGCATAGTAATCTGACTCTAGAATTCCCAGTTGGTTGCTGTCGATGTCCATTAACTTCATTTCGAAGTCCAAAATCTTGTCCTGGTTGGGGCTTTCGAACATGAAATTAACGGTGTCACCTTTGTCATCGGCCTTGATGGTGATAATGTCATCGTTACCAATGCACTTGAGCACTTTTTCCATGTTGTTGAGATTCATCCCCATGGACATGTTCCAATCATAGCAATAGTGCTCGAAGCCTTCGGATCTAAGTAATAGGGAAACCAGGAGACGTGGATCGAGTCCATGGCCCACAGGGAGAATCCCATGGCATTGTATAAAAATGCTTTCATCGACACTGGGTATGTGCTATCAAGGCTCTAGCTCTTTAACATCGGGCTATGATGGTGCACTCTAATATTTTCTCTGAGCATGTCTTTTTTTTAGGTAGCCGACTACGCGTTCCATTTGTGGCTTGGATTTCCTCACACATAGTGTGGTTTTTTAGACTACCTTATGTGTGCTAACAGCTAGATCCTTCGGGAAATATTCTCTGACATAGGGTAATTAGGTAATCAATGCTCTTCTCCAACTAAACACGATCACCACATATTGCACAATCCTAGCTCTCTGCAAACAAGAACATTATTTACATGAACATCACAACATGATTCAATTATCTTCCCTTCTGCCAAAATTATGTGATAGCCATATGTGGAATTGAATGAAGCACTAGTATATTACAACCAATCGATCGATTTCTAGAGCGGGTTTATGTGTCAAAGAACCAAAATTTGCCATGAAATCATCCTTGCAGAAAGACCACATTAACACTTGCATGCTCCCTTTGGCACTTAGACAGCATTTGTTACACCTACATGCCCAAATTTTGATCTTCTATATGGTTGAACGCTTAAGATTCAAACATGTGGCTTTGAAAAATGATGCTTTCCTCCCACTATCCCATGGTCATTTGGTGGTAAATAGTAGAAACACAACCTCATCATTTTTTCACATCTCAAAATTATTATAGAAATAACTGTGTCAACACAGTTGTTGGATATTTTCAGATCCAGCAAAGCATCAGTTTGTGTTGTACCGCATTCAGTATGGATGACATTGTTTCCATGTATTAGTTCTTCTGATCGGTCATGGTTGGACCATGAGTATGTCCCAGATTTGTGTCCCCTATGGACCACTATGATGTACACAACAATTCTCTATGTATTGTTCATGTCCCATTTGGGCCTCACCATTATTTATATGAGCACGGGTATGCCCGCCTAGTCCATATATTTGAGATTATGTTCCTCATCCATTATTGAGGTGATGTATTTCCATTTTTTCCCTTGCAGTTTGTATGGAGCACGTGTTCCGGTCTCCAACCAGTTTCTGCTCTCTGCCATTACAATGATCATACCCATGGAAAATTCATACCTTATGATGTCTATCAGCCATATGATGAGCTTATTTCCTCACACATCAGGGGACAATCTGTTAACACCCAAAAATTGTTCACTAGCTCATCCCCCTAGTCACATAACCCATTTGTGCACTTTTCCTACACTTTTGGCCTCCAAAACCCAAAAAACACTAAATTGGTAACCAAATGGGAACAAAATCATTATTTCCCTAATCAATTAATGAAAATCCTTCAAAAAGGTTAAAAAACCCTCAAAAAAGGGTCCAAATCCCCAAAAAGGAAAAAGAAAAAGAGGTAAAAATTCAAAAAAAAAAAAAAAAAGAGGGAAAATATCAAATACCATTATCCAATACTATTGGTTTCCCAAAACCATGGGTCAATACTCCACCACCCAAAATCACTATAAAAAGGTGATGAAGGTCCCCCATTTCATATCCATGATCAACTCTTCATAGCCTCATGCTGCCAAAATTCCTGTTGAACTTTAGCCTATCATCTTGAGCTTATGTTCCCCATTTACTTGAGTCTTGGCCACCTCTTGAGCATTTGGAGAAGATTAAGGAACTCTGGAAACCCGATGCACTACTCTTCATACAACTGCAAGGGCTCACATCTACTCATCTTCTGAGGTAACTCTTACTATAAACCCTTGTTTGCACAATAATACAAAAATACTTCATGGGTTCCGATCTATTTGTTGTTCTTTTACTACAGTAATTAGTTAGATTTATTTATTTTTATTTGCACTCACATGTCATTATTTATCTATATTTGAGTCAGCTACTAAAGGTTTCATTTTCCTTGGTAGGTTCCATTTTGCACAGGCTAGTGTGAAAACACTAGTTAAACCCCCTTTTACCATGAAGAGGAGGCTTGAATATATAGGTCCAAATCGATAGAATGGGTTGAGGATTTGATGGAGAAGGCTAAGGGATCATCCCAAGAAGGTAGGGGATCGAATGCCACCTCTGTTGATATCTTGGGATAGGCCTCCACGAAGAGATTCCTTCTAAAAGACGCTCAAAGCTTCTATTTTTCCCCTTTAACTAACAATGACACACTTTCTCAATAGGCAACATGTGTCTTTGGAGGGTGACACACTTTGTCCAAAGGCAAAAGGTGTTGGCGACGCGCTCTGTCAATGTCCAGAGTGCGTCGCCAAGGGTCTGATGGACATTTTCAATGTGCAAGGTACGTCAGCATGACAACATAAGGGAAAACCTTAACAACTCCCTTCCCTTAGTAAATTTGGGATCCATGCTTTAGGAATTAGGGAAGGTGAAGGACACATAACTCATGATGAAGAGATTTTGGTGTAACATAATTCCCCCCAAAGCATGAAGCTATAGGAATAGGATAGGTGAAATGATTTGATATATGGAAATTTAAGGCAAAGATCATTGGTTGAAATTTTGAACAAGGACTTCTTCAGTACAATAGACTCCGAGATACATGTCTCAAATGACTCCAAACAAGGCTACCAGCCAATACATTGCAGATCCATGTTACTACTAACTGACTGGACACAATCATGGCTACTAGACACAAGCATAGATCCTTGATGAGACAATTACACAACCACGACCAATAAAAGAGTGGATCTGTGTGATGACTCAAAAAATTTCCATCGCAGCCTGGGTAAGATACACAAGTTAACCCAGGGTCTTCAACCCGAACCCACAATGATACAAATCTAACCATGTGATTACAATGTGTTGAAGTCAAACATGGTAGAAGCCACTTGATTTTCGATCATTGATGTATATCATTAACAAATGCGAGGGAAATCAGTATTAATGTCAATGATCCCCGAGGTATCATAGTACATACTGCCGAATGTGAATTAATGAATTGAGTTCAAACATTCAATGGAATCTTTCAATCAGAAGTCAATGATGTAAACTTACTATTGAAAGCGAGGTAACCTTCCATTAAGGCATGTAGGTCCAAGGTACTTGACTAGTTTATAGGTTCAATCCTTGGATGATGTGTTGAAGTCGACAAGGATAAACCCATTGAAGGAGGGCCATGATGTTTCCCCCATCGTTGACATGAAAAAAGATCAAATATTTTTTGAGGTAGATCAGACTATAGAATAATTTTTTGAGACTGACTAAGGGGTGACCGAAACAAAGGAAGGTATAAATACTGTAGAGGTGGATTCAACAACCAGATTCCCTTGAACACAGAATGACATTAATTGGAAGCATTGACATGATGAAGTAAACACCAAGACCTAATGAAACAAATGATCGATGCATTCTTTCGATGACCCAAAGGATTATAATGACTCATGGAAATGATACGACTTGAAGACAAGAATATTATCCAAGTTGTTTGAATGATATGCAAACAAGTGCCATGTTCAAGGGTGATTGTAAGCTGCCACTAATACGGGTAGATATACACTCTTTCCTTATTCCCCGTCATGATTGACGAGTACCTCTTTGTTTATTAACGAGCTAGAGGAGGGTAATAGATTCTCGGTATAGCTCATCCATAGGATGAGTCCAATATCATATGTTTTACGAACCTGAGATAGGATGGGTTCGACCCTGAAAGGGCCCTTCAATGTTACATTTTAACAAGTCCAAAGAAGGTAAACTCAACGTCATTTCATGTTTAGAGAGTCTGAAAAGGCTAAAGAAGACTCCAATGATTACTTTTTTGTAGATTTTAGTCTCCTAAACCAAAAAAGGATAAAACAATGTGAGAGAGAACTCGTTTATTCATGATTAACTAGAGTATTCCTTTTTCGTAAATAGTCTCACTGGTCTAAAAAAGGGGTAAAATATCACCAAAAAGACTACATTTATAATACTTTGACAAGCATAGAAGAATCAAATTCACTTGAAGGTCTTTTCCTATTTAGAGAGGCTAAAAAGAGATTAAATGAGACTCTAGGGGGGTTCCATTTTCATATTAGTTTCATGAGCCCAAAAAAGAGATAAAAGCTAACTTCGTGACTTATTATCATGTATTCACAAGAACGAGAAAGAATAAAGACTAAGCTCGAGGCCTTTTGTACTTAGTTTTAAGGAGCACAATAATGGTATCAAAAAACGCTCTAAATCCTTTTCACACTTGATAAGGAGTATGAAAAGTCAACAATGGTCTTCGTCATAGTCAAACATCACTAACCTCAACCTCCAAGATTTATAACAAATTTTAGAATGATTATGAGGATTTAAAACACAAAAATGAGATAAACTTAGTAAAAACCACATCGAATCATAAAAATTAAAAACCAATATTCTACTTTGATATTAAAAAGGTTAAAAAGTAAACAATATTTACCATTGTGTTTTTACCTAGTTGAAAGTGAGAAAAAAGCCACTCCAAGCTCCAATTTGCGGTGAATATTGCGGGAGCGTCGGTCAACCATTCGGCATCCCATCAGTTCTAGGTGATCCTACTCTCTTTTCCATTCAAATTCATGGTTGAATTTTTTTTTATGCACATTTTTATAGTTTTTAGGGGTCATTTCATAGGGAGAAGTGTGCGCCCTAGGTGACGCACTTCCCCCTTTCGAGAAGTGCATCACTCAGCGGCGATGCACCTCCCATATGGGATAAGTACGTCATTGATGCCCTGTCTCCAAAGACGGGGTGTGTCGACGTAGAGTGGCCCAAAAACTTGGAAATGAGAACCAAAAATTGTTTTTTCTTGGTATGAAATGGACCTAATGCCCCTTAATTTGATGTTTATGCAGGGTTCAACAACTAAAATAGTGCAATGGAACGAACGAGAGCATGAATTAGAGGATGTTCAATTTGAAAACAATCCTCATTCAATAAACGCTTTGAGATCATGTGGGTTTCTCAAGTTCTTCCATGTACAAGGGATGAGATACCAACTGCAATTATTGGATTATTTGATCTGAATGTGGGATCTGGATCAACAACATTTCCGAGTTGGCGCACACATCCTCACTTTGGACATTGAGAATATATATTTTCTAACGGGTTTATCAAGGTGTGGTGCCTCAGCATCACTATCTAGACCTAGGGGAGGTGACTGGACTACCAAGGACTTAATTGCACAGTTTTGTTGTCCTGGATCACAGATGTTAGGTGGGAAGATTCCCATGAAGAATGTGGAGGACCGTCCCTTGAGAACCATATTGTTTACCATTAAGCAAGTGGCAGGTAATAGGGATCCACATTAGGCCACCAGGGATCACATGTTGTATGCCATCAAGTGTATGACTCCTACGGTGTTCAACTTGTGCGAGAGGATCCTCGTAAACTTGAAGGAACAATTGACCAAATGCAGAAGAGGGGAGCTCAAGCAGTTTGGTTATGGTTCCATTGTGGTCTCTTTCTTCTTGGAGAGGGTCCCCTTTCTTTGTTCCAAGGTAGAGATCAATGATCTTGATCCACGTGAACCACATATGCAGCAATGGACTAATGTGATGGTCTGTCATGGCGGTGGTGGGCATGATATGATCACCTATGGACCTACATTCTTTAGGTGGCTACATAGCCAACTCCTCATGGTAGAGGACTAAGCATACGCAAGGATAGACTTCCTAGGAGATCTAGAATTATCTCTTCCACAGGGAGAGAAATGGGTAGAGATAGGTAAGAAAAATACTCTCTTGTTTTTATTTATTTTATGTATTTTTCATTTTTTTGTAGTATTGATACACTATACCTTGCTTACATAGATATTGTCCCTTCGAGACTGGCGGTATACTCACCTATTGATAGGCGAGGGGTAGTTTGTGATATGGTAGCAATTCATCGAGAGGATATGGAGGAGCTCAACAAGATCGAGGAGAACCTCCAACGGCTTAATACAGACATCCCAGATATCTCTATAAATGACCTTCCATGAAACTATTAGCATCATACAACTAGAGTTTCAGGTCATTTTGGTCAATTACTCTGCAGGGTGGCCATTTCCATCATATGCTACCACGAGCATCATTAGTGATAGCATGTATATGCAATGATGTAATGAAATCCATGAGCTTCATATTTTTGTAGATATGATAGGCTAAAATCCATGGGCTTCATATTTTTTGTACCAATACCTTTTTGTAAAATATTTTTTCCAGACTTAATACAAAATATTATCTAGCAGTTTATACATTGTGTATTTATGATGGATATGGGTCTTATGTATGTTTTCTTATACATTAATGGATAATTTACATGTTATGTCAATTATGCATCTTTAATCAAAATGATTATGAATGTGCAATGTGCCAATCTAATACGAAGTTAACCAATAAATCAGCAATCGTATTTATACATCTCGGGATATGTTAGTATTGAATGAACTCAAAATACCTTTCCATGAGACATACTCGCTGGAACAAGAGAAGTAGCGTAGGGTCATGGATGGCATAGACTCAGTTAAGATGGGAGACCATAAGTTGAGAATCCAGGTCGATGACAACGTGGTCCATACCGAGGGAAAAAGCGGTTAACAATCCAATCACTGCGTGATATTCAACGATGTTATTAGTTGTAGGACATAAGCAAGTTCCTCCCGAGTTTATCAGTTCAATGAAAAAGGAATAGACTAACCAAGCTACCGAGGCGAGGTTCTGGGTGTTCCAGCTAGCACCATATGCGAATCCATAGAAGGTTTCCATCTGCACATCCAGGCATAACATGGTATAACCGATAATCGAGACAAGACCCTAACACACTAAAATGAAAGTGTCACACCACATAAACACACATCATGTAAAATATATACAGATTAATGACGCAAGACAACTTAAGCATAGTACCACTTTAGGTAGATCCCATTTCGAGGCTTCCCCAATGATATTTCATCATAATCAACCAATTCATAAGATCATTTTTCCAAAATACATTTTACGATGTATGGGCCAAGCCACATGGACTCAAGTTTACCTGCTCCCAATTTATCATGTTTTTGGTCATAATTTAGGACCAAATCACCCGCATTGAATATGCGAGGTTTTATATATTTTTCTTACTGGGATTTGATGCATTTTTTATGCACTTCATTGGCCAGAGCTGCATCACGGTGAATCTCGTCGAGTCTAGCTAAGTATAAGAATCTTTCTTCCTCAATGGTAGTGTTTGGTAAAAGTTCAACGACTAGTTTTAAAGATGAAATTTCTCACTCAATAGGAAATACTGCCTCTAGTCCATACACTAACTAAAAAGGTGTGAAACCAGTGGTGGTTTTGACGGAATTCCTGTATGCCCAAAGGGTTTAAAAAAGCATCACATGCCAATTTGACTTGTGATCCTACCATATGTTGAATCACTTTGTTCAAGAGCTTGTTAATGGCTTCTACTTGTATGTTTGATTGAGGATAGTAGGGGGTTGAGTTTTCATGACGAAATCCCAACTTGGTGCTTAATTCAGTTACCATCTGATTTTGGAAATGTGAACCATGGTCTGTGACGATGGCTTGCGGGACTCTGAATCTAGTGATGATATGATTGAACATAAAGAGTGCGGCAGTTTCGTTGTCTTCCTTGTATGTAGGCATAGACTCGGTCCATTTGGTGAAGTAGTCCACAACGACAATAATATAACCATGCCCCCCAGATGAGGTAGGCTTACAGTGCATGATTTCAATGCCCAATTTTGCAAAGGGTTCAACGACGATAACTGGATGGAGCGGGGTGGGGTGTGTGTGATTTTTATGATGAAAAAGATGTCAAGGAGGACACTTCTTGACCGATTCCATAGAATCTTTCAAGATGGATGGCCAGTGGTATCTAGCACATAAAATCTTATGGGTTGTATCCATCCCAGAGAGATGATCTCCACATGCCTCCGAGTGGGAATCATTCAAGATGTGCTCAGCCTCTTCATGAGTTAAACAACGTCATAAGATGGAATCAATACCACGACAATAGAGGGTATCACCAATGAATAGGTAATATCTTGCATGGTGACAGATACGATGGCATTCATCACAACATAAGTGAGGTCCAAAGCATTTTTTTTGGATATACAAGGTGATATCTCCATACCAAGGGGCAAAAGTACTGATCACGAACATTAACTCATCGACAAGAGAGTCAATGGGATCAGATTGTTGATCAATACAGGGAATATCACATATTAGCTCCGTGAATACCAATGAATTTTTGGATTTACAGTTTTCAAACTGGAGATCGAATTCTTGGAGAATAACGATCCAACATGAATATTCCCCCCCCAGTACCTGACATGTCAGGACATGGTACATAGGGTTAGAATTGGCAATGATAGTAGTGTTGATGTAATTGTAACTTTGGAATGTATTTCACCTATGTATATTGTATTCCTATAGAGATGTTATTATTCCTCTATACGGAAGTGCTTGTATTCCTATAGAGATGTTATTATTCCTCTATACGGAAGTGTCGTCATTTATATTATAAGTGTCGTAACTTATACTTGATGGGTTATTAAACCACCTTGATGGGGTCGGCCCTGTATAACTCATGTGGGTTAAATGGTTATTACACCACCCTATTGGGGGTTGGCCCTGTCAGCATTATGTTATGTGGTTAAGTTGAGGCTGACTTAGTAAGGTTATTAGGCAAGTCAAGTCAAGTACAAATAGAGTGCGATAGGCACTCTATTTGATCATTCACTTTCTCACTCATACACTCATTGGAGAGTGCCGCACTAGTGGAGGAGGAGAAGCTGCTGCTAGGAGACTGTCTCTTATGCTTGGGTTTTGTATCATTTCTCTATCTATCTCTGAGGAAGTTATTGGGGTTTTTCACCTTTATGGTTTTCTCCAAGGAAACTCTATGTGTCTATTGTCTCTTGTGGTTGCTTCTTGTGATTGATATGTTGTACATGTTATTCTCTCAGTAAAGATCCTAGAGTATGTTGAATTAATGCTCAAAAATTAACAAGTAGTAGTCTGGAGAATGATATAATGACAGAACTTTTGGATAGTGATGACGAATTCTAGAGGTAACTTCTCAACATGAAAATAATGGGTTTCAAAGTCTGTGAGACCCTTACTAAGGTAGTAAATCACATGTTCCTGCACATTGCTATCCTCCTGTACTAAAACCATACCAATAGTTGAGGTAGAGGTAGTAAGATAAAGGATATAATCCTTGGTGTAATCTGGTGGTTGTAACATGGGTGCATGGGTAATAGCGTGATTGAGATTGTCAAAGGCACTTTGGGCATAGTCATCCCAAATAAATGGGACGCCCTTCTTTAGCAATCGCATACAACCTTGTGTTTTTTCTGCAAAATAATACATGAAATGGCACATGTATTTTTCCTTCCCCTGCAAACTTTGAAGTTTTGTAATATCCATAGGTGGGGGTAGGGATAATATGGCCTCTACCTTGAGGGTATCAATGTGGATCCCATATTTTGAAAATATGAATCCAAGGAGATGTCTGGACTCCACATAGAATATGCACTTGTGGGGATTTAATCGGATGTTATACCATCGACATCAGAGAAACACAGTTGTCAGATGATCAATGTGAAACTTACAATGATTTGAATGAGCAGGAAAATCATCAAGGTAGGGTTCCACAAAATCCTTAATATTGTGAAAGGCATACTACATGGTCCGCTGGAATGTAGCACCTGCATTTTTAATTCCAAAAGGTAATTTGCGATATGAAAATGTACCCCATGGGCAGTTGAAAGTCGTTTTGTGTTGATATGCTGGGTGGATCTCAATCTGATTGTATCTAGAAAATCCATCCATGAATGAGAAGATGAAACCTACGACACATTTATCAATAATTTGGATGATAAACGGGGTAGGGTAATTGTCCTTAGGAGAATCCTTATTTATATCCTTGTAATCAACGCAAACTCAGATGGCTCCTTGTCTTTTTGTAACCGAAACGAAATTAGAGACCCAATCTATCAAGGGGACAGGATAGATGAAACCAGGGTTCAACATCTTTTCAATTTATGTTTTGATAGTTGTAATCTTTCGAAGGTGCACTAGACGGAGTTTTTGCTGGACAAATTTTGCGTTGGGATATGTCTTGATTTCATGCACAATGATAGCAGGATCAATCCCGGGATTTTCTCTGTAGCTCCATGCAAATATGTCGAGGAATTATTTAAACAAGGACGTATAAGTCTTGATTTCATCAAAAGAACAAGTTTGGCCAGTGTGGATATGTTCCACAATGCCTAGTTTCATCGATATGTAAATGGTGGTGGTAGGCATAATGTTCGCCAAATTCCCTTCAGTTAGCATATCCTAGGTAAGAATAGGAGATTGAGGGTTGGGAAATACATCTGGTGAAACAATAGTATGAATCACATTCTCTACCTTGTATAAATGCAGGAGGAAGGATGATCGATGGTGATTGTATTCCCATGGAGGCTCATCCAAGCTCAAAATATCCATGATCGGTTCATTAGAGTGAAAATTTTGGAGGATATGATCTAACGATGGTGAGGATGAGTTACGTCAAGATGGAAGAGATTTTGAGTTGGATGCCACCAAGTGGTGGTCATCGAATGAATCTGATGTAGATTGGATGGCCTCATAAGTGGATTCAGTTGGGCTAGGAGGCATCTGATCTCCAATAGAATCGATATGAAAAATATTGGGAACAAGCCAAGGGTCTGTCGAGTTGGAGGAGGTTTGGATCATGGATGAGATCATGTTCACCATGGAAACATGTGATGGGGTATCAGGTGTTGTAAAGACTCCCATTAGATATTAGTCTTTTAGGATTCCTGCCCCCATGCTCTCATATATTTGCGATGCGTGTCCTAAAGAGGGACGTTATCCGCAAGATGAATTGTGGTGTCCGGTGTACAAAAATATAATTGGTCGATAGTCACAATTTTCCCATGATGGGTAAATTGCACAATGCAGAAGATGGTAGAGGCGACTGCAGTCATAGAATAGAACCAATTTTGATCAAGTAACAATATATAATCCAATGGGGTGGCAACTACTTCCACGTTAATGGAAACAATATTACCTCCCAAATCAACGACTAAATATTTTAAAATCCCATGTGGTTGAAATCCACGTCCGTCAAATGCTTTCGGAGTGGTAGGGGAATGGTTCAATTCAAGATATCCAATTTCTCTCCAGCAGGACATCGACATTACTCAAGTAGAGTCTCCTTCATCTAAAACAGTACAATGATTACTTTTCCCAGTTACATGGGTAATGATCTAAAATGTCAATTGCTAAGAAAGCCTCAACTTGAACTATTCCAATCTAAACATGATAGTGATAGAGGAATATGGATCCACTGCTCTAATAGAAGATAGCAGAGTTTTACGGTGATTGGGATAGTTTTGTAAGACTTCAAGGGTCGACATAGCACATGGTGCCTAGGCTAGATCTTCTACAATATTTTAGTTTTGAGCGACCCAGGAATTAGGGTTGAAAATTTCTTTTCGAATTGTGCTTTTTGGTGGACGTAACACTGCATCTGGTAGAGGTTTATCTATGGTCAAAGGACCTTGTGGCAGATGAATAGTGGACATGTATGTGGAGGATTTTTCAGTTTTACCTCCATTAGATTCCTTTTCAGGAATAGATTCATACATACGTGACTTGGAATATAAGTTGACCATTTCACTATGCATGATGAGAACATGAACAGTCGTGGAGGATTCTCCTTGAGGAGGATTTGGTTGTTGTGCAACAATTTGTTGTTGTTGTGTAAGGAAGGGGTCTGTTAAAACTGTGAGTGGGGAGTTTCATTTGAGAAACTTTTGTACTTCTTCACGATGTGAACATTCTTTCATGAAGTGGTCGTCACCGCACAGTAAGAAAGGATATTTAGCCTTCTGTCTCGGCTTTGTGTCAAGAGAATCGGGATTTATTTTATGTTCTTGTTGGTTAGAAGATTTATTGGATTTTCATTTGTTCTTATTTTACCACTTGATTTCTGAGATGATGCAGATTGGACTGAATTCACCTCCACAGTGGAAGCAGGACTAGATGACTGTCTATGGACAATCTACTCAAGCAGACTCAAGTGAGATCTCCCTAGTTCAAGTGGATCTAGAACAAATGAATATAGAATATAAACTACTTTCCCAGATCGATTAGAGATTCAAGTATATATATGTATTACATTCAGATTCACGAATCCTTCTCCTCTTTGTCACTCAGAGATCTATGGTCTTCAGATCTAGAGCTGCAAAACCCTATCAAGCATATAGAGACAAACAAACAATAAAAGCACATCTAAACACTAACTAATCTAAGATAACAGTTAAGGAAGAAAGCTCTATATATCATTAACACAAAGACGTTTATGGAAAGAGTTTATATTACTATAAATAAGTGGGAAATACATAGAAGAGAGATGATTACAACCCAAGCCTTATCATTGTAACCTTCCTCCAACAATTCAATCCAAGCCTCCAAAGGGTGATGTGTGCCTCCCAAGGGATGAATAGGGATCACCTAGGATAATTCCACCAGCATGAAAGTGCTATAGTCCTTCCTCCCCTCTCAATGGAGAGAGAGGTCTTATTTATAAGGCTAGAAGGATAGAGTAAGTTGAGGATTAGTTGGATAGGTATAGGGGATCTTCCCATTAGCATAGGATATGAATACCAGTTGTTCCTACCAACTAGGGATAGGTATCCATTTCACCCAACTTCGAGAATTCAATTGAAGCCCCTTGTTATCCACTCTAACCAACCTTGGCACACTTTGCATGAACACAACAGGCGCCAGGAACGATCATGCGCAGTCTGCATGAGGGTAGTAAGAGCCATTAGCATAGGATAGCAATGTACATAACGCACCATCTAAGGTTTGGCGCCTCTTTCTAGGAAGTAGTATGTTCCATCCCTACTAGGGAAGGTGGAAGACAAGGCCAACAACTTACTCAAAATGTTCTAGCTAGGGAAAACTTTAGGGATTAAGGAACTGAGTTGATACATGACTTATGATGATGAGATTTTGGTATAACAAAATTCCCCCCAAAGCATGAAGCTGGTAAAATAAGATAGGTGAAATTCTTTGCAAGGATTGATGGCAAGGACTTGTTGGATGGAAGAAGCTACTGCAGTACAACTGAATCTGAGATAATAGTCTCACAAAACTCATACATGGTTGCCGACCAATACATTGCAGATCCATGGGAGTAGGGACTGACTGAACACAATCATAGATCCATGATGAGATGATAACACAGCCATGACCAATACAAAGTGGATCCGTGCAATATGACTCAACCAATCTCCATCGCAACCTGGGTAAGCTATGATTTCCCCAAGGTCTTCAAGCCAAACCCGCAATGATACGAATATAACCATGTTATTACAAATGTCTTGGAATCAAATATGGTAGAAACCACTTGATTATCAGTCATTAATGTATACTGTTAACAAACATGAGGGAAATCACCATTGATGTCAATGATTCCCAAGGTATCACAATACATACCATCGAATGTGAATCAATGAGCTGACGTCGAACAATCGATGGAACCTTTCAATCAAGAACCAATGATGTAAACTCATGTTGAAAGAGAGGTAACCTTCCATTGAGGAATGTAGGCCCAAGGTACTTTATTGGTTTCTAGATTCAATCCTCGGATGATGTGTTGAGGTTGACAAGGATGAATCCATCGAAGGAGGGCCATGATGAATCCCCCATAATCGATACGAAACATGATCATATATGTTTGAAGTAATGTGTGAGACTGAATCAAGGATGATCGACGTGATGGAAGGTGAAATGACTGCAGATAGTGAACGAATTACCAAAACTCCTTTGAACATGGGCATGGCATGACTTGGAAGTATTGACATGACGAGAATGATGTTGACCCCCCTAATGCAACTGATGTTGGAAGCACTCTTTGGATGACCCAAAGGAGTAAGAAGACTCATGGAACCAGTGACTTGAATGACAAATGGATTACCCAAGTACTGAATGCATATGCAGATGAGTGCCATGTTCAAGAGTGACTCTGTATTGTCGTAAATTATAGTGTAACACAAAATCTTTCCTTTTCCCCATCATGATTGATGAGTACCTATTTTGTTTTTTAACAAGCTTGAAGAGGGTAACAGATGCTCGATATAGCTCATCCTTTGGATGAGTCCAATCCCAAATGTTTTACGAACCTAGGATAGGAGGGGTTTGTCCCAAAATGGGCCCTTCTATGTTATATTTTAATGAGTCCAAAGAAGGAAAACTCGACGTCATTTCATGTTTAGATAGTTTGAAAAGAACTAAAGAAGACTCCAAAAGTTCTTTTTCGTAAAAGTTAATCTCCTCACCCAAGAAATGATAAAACAATATGAGATAGAACTCTTCCAGTCATGCTTGGCTAGAGTGCTCCTTTTTCATAAATAGTACCTCCTGGTCCGAAAAAGGGGTAAACTATCACCAGAAAGATGATCATTCAAATACTTTTACAAGCGTGAAAGGATCAAGTTTGCTTAGCGATTTTTCTATATTTAGGGAGCTTGAAAAGAGCTTAAAGAAAGACTCATGTGGGGTCACTTTTTCATGGGAATTTTACTATCCTGAAAAATTGATAAAATATAACTCGGTAACTTATTCTCATCATTTTACGAACACGAGAAGGAACAAAGAGTAACCTCATTGTCATTAATATTCAGTTTTAACGAGCGGAATAATAACACAAAAACGCTCGAAGAGTTGTGCATACATGATAAAAGGTATAAACTCACCACAATCATGACAAAGAATTTAACACGACACTTTAATTCACCTGTAGACTTCAAAAACTAGGTCAGAATGATTGATTAGTCATAGAGACACAAAAATAACTCCAACTATAGCAAAAATAACCCACATAAGGATAGATTAAAAAGGGAATATACCTTTTTCAATGTAAAATAGGGGTTAATAGTAAAAACTAATTACTATTTCTCTTTTACCAAATTGGGAGGTGAGAATACCATTTGAAGTCATTTTCCAAGTGTTGATTGCAGGAGCTCCGGTCAACTGTTTGCAGTGCCATCAGCGTCAGGTAACCCTAAACTTTTCCCTTTACATTTCCCGTGGAGTATATTTGATTTTTATTTCCAATTTCCCAGTTTTTGGTTTATGTAATTGTGGGGAGATGCGCCTTCAGCTTGACGCATTCCTCCCTTACGGGATGTGCGCTGAGGGAAACCTGGCGCCAAAAATTGAGAAGTTGGAGTGTTGGATCTACTTCTAATGGGTCTTTTTTTTAATGTTTGGACAAGTTTAGGTGGTAAAGATGGTCCAATGGCGTGAAAGAGAGCATGAATTAAATGATTCCCAATTGGCCAATGACCCTCAATGCATGAATGGATTGCGGAATAGTAGGCTACTAAAATACTTTCACATCCAGGGAATGAGTGCCCAAGTGCATCTACTAGAATACTTGATCCGATACTGGGACCCAGAGCAGCAGCATTTTCGGGTTGGTGTAGATACATTGACCATAGATATAGAGGAGGGTTTCCCCGACGGGGGGCTCCCATGTCTCTGACGAGATCATGTGGGAGTGATTGGACTACCAAGGATGTATTGGCCCAATGGTGCCATCCTGGCACACAAACAGTTGGTGGGAAGATCCCCATCAAATATGTGAGAGATTTTCCTCTGCATATAGTCATGTTCACCATAGAGAGGGTGGAAGGGATTAGGGAACCTCACTTGGCCAGCAAGGCCCATATGTTATATGCAAAGGAATGTATGACTCCCACAGTTTTCAACTGGTGCAAGGGACTCCTCATATCTCTCGGAGAGCAGCTCACCAAATGTCTGCATGGTAAGCTGAAGCAGTTTAATATGGATCGGTTGTGGTTTTTTTCTTCCTAGAGCGGATTCCACATCTAGGCCCATAGCTTGAGCTATATGAGTTGGATCTGAGGGGTCCACAAATGGTATGATGGTCTGAGGTGATGGCCTATCACAGAGGTGGGGGACCCATCATTAGCTATGGTGCTTCTTTCTTCAGTTCGCTGAGGGGACGACTCCTCATGGTGGAGGACTACCCCTACGAGGGCACTAATTTCAGAGGCAACCCATACATGGTTCTTCTGGAGGATGCACAGTGGGAAGACCTAGGTAAGAATGAAAACTCTGTTGTGTTTTTATATTTTTTGCTTTTTTGATGTTTTTGGTGTGGTACTGATAATCGATATATGTTTGTGCAACTGTTGGTCCATCCCGTCCAGTGAGTGCTTCTCCTATTTCCCAAAGAGGAGCAGTATGGGAGATGGATGATTCAAACCATGATGCCATGGAGGCGCTTGATGAGTTGGGGGAAAACCTATAGAGGTTGACTCTCGATATTTCGGATCCATGCATCCATGAGATAACGCATAGCTACTAGCGACATACAGTGGGTGTATCTGAGCATTTTGGTGTGCTACTTAGGAAGGTAGCTAGATCCATAGTTTGTTATCATGAGCGTCCTAGGGATTAGGCTCATGCATATATGTATTGTACTGAAATCTATGGGCTTCATATTTTGTAGAGGGGACTCCTACTAAAAGCTCATGAGCTTCATATTTTTGTACCAGTACCACCTTTTGTATTTGTATCAACATGATATATATAAAACTCTATTTGTAGCATTATTAAACAATTTTCTATGGATGATTATGGGATCGTGTACATGTGTTTCTTATACATTAAAAATATTTTACATGTTGTGTCTATTTTTGTATCTTTTAGATGTTTTATGTATGTGCAACGTACCAATCTAGAATAAAATTGGTCGATGAATCAGCAATAATGTTCATCTCTCTAGGAATATGCAGGTATTGAATAGAATCAAAAGACCTCTCTAGGAGACGTACTCATTGAAATAGATGGAGTAGAGTAGGGTCATGGATAGCGTAGATACGGTTAAGGTGGGAGACCACTAGTTGTGAGTCAAGGTGGATCACAACATGGTCCATACACAGGGAAAGAGCATCGGTTAAGACTCTAATCTCCATGTGATACTCAACGGCGTTATTGGTTGCATACCCTAGACAACTTCCTCCTGAACTAATAAGATCACTGGTAGGAGAGTAAAGCACCCATGCTGTTGAAGAGAGGTTACTGGTATGTCGACTGGTGGCGTCTGCAAATCCAACACATGTTTCCATCTGCAAATCCATACATAACATTGTATAAGCAAAGAAAAAAGATCCTAGCACACTCAATCAAAGCATCACACCACAAAAAACACACATCATGTACAATATATACATAGTACTAATGCATAAAAATCTAAGCATAGTATTGTTTCAGAAAGATCCCATTTCGAGGCTCCCCTATAGATATCCCATCATAATCTTCGAGCTCATATGCTCCTTTCTCCAACACTTGTTTTACCACATATGGACCGTGCCACATGGACTCGAGTATTCCTGCCCCCAGCTTATCATGTTTATGGTCGTATGTGAGGACCAGATCACCCTCGTTGAAAGCATGAGCCTTGATGGATCTGTCATACTAGGCCTTGATGCGCTTCTTATGAGCTTCATTAGCCAAGGCAGTGTCACAATGGGTTTCTTCGAGTTTCTCTAGGTGGAGGAAACATTCTTCCTCAGCAGTGGTATTGGGAAGGATTTTTATAGCAAGTTTTAATGATGGAATCTCGCACTCTATCGGAAGAACTGCATCTAGTCCATAAACCAATTGAAAGGGCGTGAAACCAGTGGTAGTTTTCACGAAAGTCTGGTATGCCCAAAGGAATGAGAAAAGCATATTGTGCCAATTTTACTTGTGTGTCCCCACCATCTGTTGGATCATGGTTTTCAATACCTTGTTGATGCTCTCTACTTGTCTATTGGACTGTGGGTAATATGGAGTTGAGTTCTCATGTCGAAAACCCAATCCGATGCTCAATTCATCCACCATCTGTTTCTGAAAATGGGATCCATGATCAGTAATGATGGCTTGTGTGACTCCGAATCATGCAAAAATATGGTTAAACATGAAGAGTGTGGTAGTTTTTCCATCTTCCTTGTATGTAGGCATAGCCTTGACCCACTTGGTAAAATAGTCAACGACAACGATGACATAACCATGCCCCATGGACGAGGTAGGCTTACAATGCATGAAATGTATGCCCCATCTTGCAAATGGGCCGATGGAAATAACGAGATCTAGTGGGGTTGGGTGCGAGTGCTTTTTATAATGAAAAAGATGACATGGAGGACACTTCTTGATGACTTCAATGCAATCTTTAAAGATTGAAGGCCAATAGTATCCAACGCGTAATATTTTCTGAGTTGTAGCCATCCTAGAAAGATGACCACCAAAAGCCTCAAAGTGATAGTTATTCAGAACGTGTTCAGCCTCCTCTTGGGTTAGACATCGTCGGAGGATGGAATCAACACCAAGGCGATATAAGGTATCACCAATGATTGGGTATTACTTGGCGTGGGGACATATACGACAACAGTCGTCGCGAGATAGATGAGGGATGAAACATTGGGTTTGGAGATACAAAGTAATATCCCCATAGCATGGGTCATAATTACTGATCAAAAACAAGAACTCATCAGGAAAAGATTCCATGGGCTCAGATTCTGTATCAGTATGGGGAAAATCGCATATAAGCTCCGCAAGGACCAGATATTTTTAGACTTAGCCTTCTCAAACTAGAGGTCAAATTCTTGGAGAATGACGATCCAGGGTGAATAATTTACCCCTAGTACCTAACGCGTGAGAACGTGTTACATAGGGTTACAATCGGAAATTATGGTGGTAGTGCGGAGGAGAATGTAGTGACGAAACTTTTGGACATCGATGACCACTGTGAGAGCGAGTTTCTCAACATGTGAATAGTGCGTTTTGGAGTCAATGAGACCCTTACTCAGGTAGTAGATCACATGTTCCTAGGCGACGCTATCTTCTTGAACCAAGACCATAAAAATGGTGGCAGTGGAAGCAGCAAGATAGAGGATGTCGTCCTTGTGGTAGTTAGGCGGTTGAAGTACAAGGGCGTAGGTAATAGCATGTTTTAAGTTGTTGAAGGATCACTTAGCAAAGTCATCCCAGATAAAAGATACATCCTTCTTCAACAACAGCATGTATCCTTGCGTTTTCTTGGTGAAATTACACACAAAACGCCTTATGTATTTTTCCTTCCCCTGTAAAATTTGTAGTTTCGGTATATCAGTGGGGGATGGAAGAGCAACGATGGCTTCCATATTCAAGGGATCAATGCGAATCCCATCTTTAGAAATAATGAATCCTAGGAGACATCTAGAGTCGACACAGAATATGCACTTGTGAGGATTCAGACGGATGTTATACCATCTGAATCTGAGGAATACTATCGTCAGATGGTCGATGTGGACCATTCGATGATGCGAATGAGCAGGAAGGTCATCGATATATGGTTTTACAAATTCCTTCACTTCATGAAAGAAATACAACATAGCCCGCTGGAATGTGGCACCAGCATTTTTAAGGCCAAAGGGTAGTTTACGATATGCAAACGTACCCCATGGGCAGATAAAAGCAGTTTTTTGTTGATTGGCCAGGTGGATCTCTATCTAATTGTAGCTAGAAAATCCATCCATAAATGAGAAGATGATGCTTCCAGTGTAGTTTTCGATGATTTATTTGATAAAGGGGGTAGGGTAGTTGTCCTTGGGACAATCGTTATTAAGGTCCCTGTAATAAACGCAAACCCTAATGGTGCCCTACTTTTTAGCAACATGGACGACATTGGAGACCCAATCTGTCAAGGGGACGGGGTAAATGAAGCTAGCCTTCAACAACTTTTCAATCTCAACCTTTATAGCTGCAATATTTCTTGGGTGAACTGGACAAAACTTTTTCTGGATGGGTTTAGCCTTGGGATATGTTTTGATCTCATGAAAAACGATGCCAGGATCAGTCACGGGCATTTCCTCGTAACTTCATGCAAATACGTCGTGAAATTGTTTGAATAAGGTCGTGTATGATTTAAATATTCAAGAGAGCACTTGCGGCTTATAGGAATATGTTCCATGACTCCAGGTGTTTCTGAGATGTCGATTGGTACAGTACGTTCAATGTTCGCCAAGTTACCCTTAGTTATCGTATCACAAGTGAGGATAGGAGATTGAGGGTAAGGAATGATATCCAACGTGATGATGGTTTCAATATGATTCTCCATGGAATCTAGCGGTGGTAGGAAATACGATCGATGGTGGAGGTATTCCCACAGAGGTTTATCCACACTCATAACATCCATAATGGAATCATCCAAATGGAAAGTCCGGAGGAGAGAATCGGGGAGGGATGAAGATTGTTGTAGTGGTGGATAATATGATGTAGATTCCACTTAAGAGTGGTCATCAGATGCCAATTGGATAGCCTCATATGTAGATTCCTCTAGTGTGAGAGGTATAACATCTCCAATCGAGTCCAACGTATCAAGCGCGAGCACGAGCCATTGGTCATTAGATTTGGATGATGATGGGATCATAGAGGAAATCATGTTCACCATGGAAACATTGGAAGGGGGATTTGGTGATGGAAATACTCCCATAAGGGATGAGTCCTTGAGTATTCCAACCCACACACTCTCATATATATGGGATGAATGACCTAAGAGGGGTACATTGTCACAAGGATGAGTAGTGGTTTCGGGTGTACAAAAATCCAGTTGGTCGATAGTAACAATTTTCCCTTGGTGGGGAAATTGTATGATGTGGAATATGGATGAAGTGACCATAGTCATGGCATAAAACCAATTACGACTAAGGAGTAGGTTATAATCCAATGGGGCAGCGACTACTTCCACATTGATGGAAACGGTCTTTCCCCCCAGCTCAATAGCCAAATATTTTAACAACCCATGTGGTTGGAATCCATGACCGTCAAATTATTTTAACGTGGTAGGGGAACGGTTCAAGTTAGGAGAGCCAATACCTCTCCAACTGGACAACGACATCACCGAGGTGGATGATCCTTCGTCTAAAACAAAGTGATGGATGCTTTTCCCAACAACATTGGTAAAAATATGGAAATCTAGTTGGTGGTAAAGTCTCGGTTTAAAGTACTCGAGTCAGAACATGATGGTGTTCGATGAACTAGGGTCTACAACGCCGATAGAAGCAAGGAGAGTCTTGCACTGATTAGGGAATTTTTTCAAGACTTCCAATGTCGACATAGCACAAGGGGCTTGAGCTAGGTCCTCTAGAATGTTGTAATTCTGAGCAGCCCAAGCATTAGGATTGAAAACATATTTTCTAATCGTGCTCTTCGGTGAACGTAGTACTGAATCAAAGGAAGGTTTCTCAATAGTGAGAGAACCTTGCGGCGCGGGAATGTCCGATGTAGAAATGAAATATTTTTTCAGTATTACTTCCGGTAGGTCCCTTTGGTGGGACCGAGTCATAAGAACGTGATCATGTATTCAAATTGATGGTTTCACTACACATCATGAGAACATGAGCAGTAGAGGATGACTCTCCTTGAGAAGGAGAGGGTTGTTGCGGGATCATTTGTTGTTGTTGCGTGGGGAAGGGATCGGTTAGAACTGCGGCTTTGGGGTTCCCTTTAAGGAACTTTTGGACCTCATCCCGATGTGAGAACTCTTTGGTCAAGTGGTCATCACCGGACATTAAACATGGAAACTTATCCTTTCACTTAGGTTTGGTGGAATCAGGATTGTTTTGTTTTAGTTCTTGTTGATTAGAAGGTTTTTTGTTTTCCCCCTTGTTCTTCATTTTTCCACCGGATTTCTGAGGTGAAGCAAATTGAACTGAATTCACTTCTTCGGTGGTAGCAAGGTTGGGTGATTTATTGGTGTTGTTCCTAGACTGTGATGGGGATGGGGTGGAACCAACATGGGTACTGGATTGAGAAAATTTCTGGTTTTGAATGGAACCTATGATGTCGTCGGCATGAGGTCCCAGGGGTGGTTTTGTTGGGTCATAAGTAGAGGGGGAAACCTCGGGGACAATATCATATAGGGTGTCATATTGAGCATAGACTAAGTCTAAGTAATGGGCACATTCTATAGCTTGTTCTTCGGTGATGGCCCCACCCATAGCGGCATCTTTGGCCACAATGGGTAAGAGTGACTTGGTAAACCAATTCGCAAGGGGTTGGTCCGGAATGGGAGCTTTAATCAAGCGTCATCTCCGCCTCCACTCATGGATCTGATCGAAAATATATGTGGCAGTAGTTTTTTGGAGAGAGGTCAAAATATCTGTACCAGTCTTGTAATGGATTGGTAACTGGAAATGTGTCAAAAAAGGACATGGTCAAGGATCGAAGATCATGAAAAGAGTGTGGTGGTAGTTCGATATACCACTTAGCAGCAGGGCCAATGAGGATTCACTGGAATAACCATAAATGGATGGAATCATCTATTAGGGAATTAGACGAACACCATAAATTATTTGTCATTACATGGTTTTGGGAATCCTCACTCAGTTTGTTATCAAACTTCAGAATTTTGGAATGTAACTTCACCGGAATAGTCGGCCAATTAGTACTGTGATAAATATGGAAGATCTAGTGTAGCCAGAAAAGGTAATTTTTGGTTGGCCTGCGAATACTGGTAATACTGATATGGCATCTTTGTACCAATAGGACCATGGACGAATTGACCATAGGGTCCTCCCTTAGGGAATTGGCCATATGGGGGTCAGTCGTTGGGGTTAGGAGGGGGATCGGAATGGGGTCCAACTCCACCAGAATGAGGTGGCCCACCACCAAAAGGTGAGGGCTCTCCAAGGTAAGATGATCCTCCAGAAGGTGGGGGTCCGCCTTCGCTAGCATGTGGTGGTCCTCCACCAAAAGGTGGGGGTCCTCCCCCTCCGGAATAAGGTGGTCCTCTATCTGACGGTAGGGTTCCTTCCCCCCCTAAGTGGGGTGGTCCTTCGTTGGAAGGTGGGGATCCTCCCCCTCCGGAGTGAGGTGGTCATCTACTGGAAGGTGGGGTCCACCTCCTACATAGCGGGGAGGGCCACCGCTGTAAGGCAAGGCTTCACCTCTTCTAGAATGGGGAGGCCAGCTGCCATAAGGCGGGGGTCCTTCACCTCCAGAATGGGGTGGAGGTGGACTAGATAGCAGTGGAGGTGGTGGGATAGGTGGTGGAGGTGGTGGGGGTGCCCCGCAGGTTGGAGGTCTAGTCGGTGCGACAATATGGTGCCCCCATGGGGTATTAGGGCTTCCAGGGTAGGGTAATCTAGGAAAAATATTTCTTTGATAGTTTTTCCCAATATTTTTGTTACAATGTCCTGGGCTAATGTGTCCCCATGGAGGTTGGATCCAAATGGATGCCCCCCGCCCGCATGATGTGTCCACATGGGTTGTCCGATGGTTGGAAGAGTACTTGCAAACATACTAAAACTCGATTGAGAAGTGTATCCTCGACTCATGGTATGACTGCTAACTGGGTGATGTCCCTCAGTCAGGTTAGGTCCACCAACTAGGGGTTTCCCCCCAGTTGAAATTTTTCCACAAAATTGATTGTGGTCGGTGACCAAATTCTGACCACTGATGCTAGGTTGAATCATGAACAAGGGTTGAGTGCTAACAAAAGGATTACTTATGCCAGATAGTAGACTAACAGGAAAATTATATCCTCCCCTCAAGTTTTGAGATGGGGGAGGTGCAGGTAGTGTTCCAAAGTTAACAGAGTTTGAAGGTTTCCCTTTGGAGAGTGCCATGGTGGGAGTCACGGTAGGTATAGAACCAGTATCCTAAATTAAAGGTGTACTCATTGGAAATGAGGGTTGAACCGATTCATAAGTGGTCGAGCTAGGTAAGGATGATTATGGCGAAGTGAATGATAAAGAGTGCACATGGGTATATTGAAACATGGGTGTATCTAGAATGTTTGCTCGTCGCGTGAGACTCGGGTGCTTATGTTGTTCACCAGCCATGAGAAAATGGTTCATTTTTTCATAAAGTGGCGCGAGGATTACATCATTAGGAATCCAACGACGAGGTATGGTTTCTTCCATGGGAATTGAACCAAACTCGGCAACATGTCGGCCTAGATATGTGTCCCAAAAGGATGCGGACGGACCAAATGTTGTTGATATAGATTAAAAATGGGGCTGACTGAAAATCCAATCCGTAACTCCAGGATTGTTGGTGAAAATATATGCTATCTAATTCAACACTTAGTTGTCAACCCGAGAAGTTAGCTTGTGAGATGCAAACACTATATGTGCAGGACTGAAAGCCTAAACTACCCTATCCTAACTTATCCTAAAGATGGTAATTTAAGAGTGTAAAGTGAATTCTAATTCAAAATGGAAAACTAAGTTACTTACATTCATAAAGCATCTATCTTAGTATTTATCAAACGATACTACATACAACACTTCATTCAGACACTACATACAACACTACATACGGCATTACATTCAGACTCTAACGAGGATTTCAAATGTAAAACTAATCTATGATATCTTAACCTATGGATGAGAATTGAAATTGCAATAAATGAAATTACTATTCTAGAAAGCAATGCTTGGCCTAAAAACAACTAACTAACAGAAGAAAAACCATTTTAAGGAAACTATTAATCTATTCTATGAATTGGAAATCTATTCTATTTGTGCAGAATGAAAGATCTATCTGAGAATGCAATTACAACTTGATTATAAAAGAGTGAAACTAATATCTAAGCTATAGAATTTATAAACTAATTACTTTAAAACAGAAACTATTCTATTTCTTAAGAAAATGAACTAACTACCTGATCTATGGAATTCAACCTAATTATTTAACTAAGGATTCGTAGAAAGCAAAGAAAACATTATTCTAAAGACCAAGCGTAAATAAATGCGTTGCGAAACAGTAAACTAATTTAAAGCAAACTATTTAATTTATCTAATCTAATCAAAAACTAACTATGAATTGACAGAACTTGATTGAAATACTATTCTAAAGTCTTACTATAAAGCAATAAACAACTTGCAAGTAAATCTATTTAACTTCTATCTATCAAATTGAAATGTGTTCTATTGCGAGAAATAAAGAGCAAGTAAACCCTATGCTATGTAAACGGAAAGCAAATACACTATTCAATCAAAGCAAATCTATTTTCTATCTATGGCTAATGAAATCAAACGGAAATGTGCTATCTATTCTAAGTCTACATCCTAACACTATCTCTGTCTATTGATGAAAATATGAAGATGAAGTGCAAGTCTTTGGTGAAAAAAACAAATGTAATCAATCAACAAAAGAGAAAATGCAATTCTGAATTCTACCTACAGTAAGCTGTAAATCTGAAAATTAAACTAAACCCTACAGCTATCAAGAAGGCATGATAGAAAAACAAAAACACAAAAGCAATGA
This sequence comes from Larix kaempferi, assembly GCA_027924585.1. Classification (NCBI taxonomy): domain Eukaryota; kingdom Viridiplantae; phylum Streptophyta; class Pinopsida; order Pinales; family Pinaceae; genus Larix; species Larix kaempferi. The sequence goes on from BSBM01000268.1 coordinate 19,954,778, forward strand.
GAAAGGGCAAAACACATGGAAAGCAACACAGATCTGAAAAGATGCTGGCAAAATGCATAGGTCTGTTCGATCTCACGTTTCTCCATGCCTGCTAAGCATTTCTGGAAACTATCTACAGTTAGGGGTAAATGGGCCTATTTGGGGAAGTGGGTTTCAAACCGTTTTCCTAGATTCCTTATGGTTTGCTCAAACGCTTCCCCCAAAATTTGTCTCCTGAACAGAAAACGTGAATGTAGTTGTAATGCAACAAACTATAAACATGAGAAGAAATATGGGCAGAGGCAAGGATGCAAAGGCATGATGGTCAAAATCATAATGGAAATTGAAATGGACAGAAACATAGAGGTAGTTTGTAAAGGGGAAAAGCAATGAGCTGTAAATACCTACACTAAGCAAAACGTAAATGACTGAATGACAAACACTAAAGCAACGGAACAGAAATAAAGCAAGGAAATGACAGAAAAACAAGAATGGAAATACCTACACAGAGCTCTGCAAACTATAAATTAACTAGGTTAATCAATTGAATTGAATCTAATCTAAACGAAAAACAATTTAAGCATCAAACAAACTGATATTTAACAAATAAATTGCAGAAACAAATACTTAGCTGACAGAGACAACAAATGAACAAAACGAACAAGTTGAATCCAGATTCTACACAAAGAAGAGCTTGCAACCTCTAGTGGGCCCCCCATAGTCACAGCATGAGACTATCTACTTCCTCATATGCACATAACAAAGAAAACTAGCTTCTATTGCAGATAAATTCGAAATTACAAAGTTCAGCTCCAGTGTGAGCCACAACAACAATGACAATAGCTACCACTACCCTTTTTTACATGGCCAAAAGCCTCTCTATATATAAATATTTACATATGGGAGAGAGGGCGTTTTCCCCAAATCGTGCACAAAACGGATTCCTTCATTTGGGAATTAAAACCCTGTGATTTTCGTAGATGAACAAATGAATTGGGTGGAATATTGGAGGTGGAGAAGCATGAGAGGACCGCCACGGACAAAACCCACGTTTCCATTTCTACCATAAATGCCTCTAAGTACCCGAACCAATGATTTTGGAGGTACAAATGACAGTCTGAATGAACATTTGGATGAGAATGACGATTCGAATGGGCGTTTGAATGGTTGTGTGTGTGCAAACAACAGTCCGAATGACCCATAACAGAAATTAGTTCAGAAATCCAATTTTTGGGCTGAATTTCTGTTGGGTTGTTGCATAATTTAATTGTTGGGTGCTAGGTTCAGATTATGTTGGGTTCTATTTTTTGTAGAATCATGAGATCCATTGAATGCATCCCTCCTTCTCATCCATATTATGCGTTCCCTCTTCATCCTCATGTGAACCTTCATAAGAAAATGTCTGTTAGTTTTAATGTAATGGCAATCAATCCGTTATAATCTGAAGTGATAATAAATGCAAGTTTTCACGTCAGTCACTTAAAGGACTTTTAAATAATCTGATTTCATTATATCCCTTTCATGGTTTTAATGTAGTATATGGATTTCAAAATCCATGTAACAGTTTTTCATTCCATGGTAAATTTAAATTCTTGCTTTTTGAAGTGGCATATTGAGTATAACATTATTATAATATTAAGTATAACATTATTCTAATATTAAGTATAACATTATTCTTGCCTTTGACCATTCCTTAAACACGTTATTATAAATTTTATTTATAAGTGTTTCTTTTTAAATCTAAACAAATTCTAAATGGGATTAGTATATGTTATTTTAAATAATCATTTTTAATGTTTAATAGTTTTCGTTTGTTTAAATTTAGAATACTGTTTAAAACTTATTATCAAAGCATAATTTTAATTTTCATGTGTAGGTATTGCAGGACTATCGAGAAGTAGAAAACGAGGATAATCCAAACCAATAACCCAATATTCAAACATGCCATCAAACCTAGTGCGAAACTTAGGACCGGAAGAAGGGTTGAATGGAAGGTCGGATGGAGTACCGAAATGCTTACAATTTGCACAATATTGCATTTAAGATACATTAGAAATAACATATTAGGATCACTTTACATTTAAGAGTTTTAATTGATGAAGCACAGGGGAAAATAGCCCTTTTTAAAGATAGATGTATTAAATTATGGTAATTGGCTGGGAAATTAATGTAAATAATCATTACAAGGGACAATTTATGGAGCCCAACACTCCCCCAGACCAAAGGTATGGCATGTCCTTGTTCTATGAATGAATTGGAAGTGGTATTGCATTTATTCAAAAACTCTGTTTGATCATCAAATAGTTTATAGGAAATCTTTTAGCAAAACGAAGTCAATCTTTATTACTTCATAAAAAACTAGAACTTAGAAATAAAGAAAAAAAATTATTAATGTTATGTTATGAATAGACGAAAACAACTATTAATTAAGATTTCTTAATACATACAATTCCACCAACCAATAATAATTCATACTTATGAAGACCATATAAATTGAGGCTCTCTCTCCTCCAGACCGAAGGTATGGCACGTCCTCGTGCCATGAATGAATTAAGACTGGGTTGTATTCTCTTATGTTAACACTTTGGATCAACAGCACTCAGCAGGTAATATCATACTAAGGTAGATTCTTCAATACATGCAAATTCATCAGTTTATGCTCATGAAGACCACATATAAGCTATGATAGGGGATTTTCCTCATGTCTCCCAAAATAGAAAACATGAGGGTATAGATAGTCTGTAAAGCCCATAGGAGACTAGTCATCCCTGCTAATTCTAAAAGGTTGATTGTTATTCAAGTAATTATGGACAAAGTTTGCATTTGAGTTCATTAAGATCCTAATTTTATGGGTCCCACTTATAGGATAGTGACATCCTAGGTATAGTATGAATTAGACAACATGGTCTTAAGTGCAACTTACAAACATTCTCAAATGGAAATTAAATGAAGTTCATTTAACTTGTTGTTCAACCATGCATGGTTCTTCTTAAGAGTTTACATAAGTATATCGTTCATACACACAAATATAGATTAGGCATAGTGAAAGACATCAAAGTCAGAACCCATTTCCAGCAAGCTTGTTCAGTACATTGATGGGGTAACTTTGATATCTAAAAAATATCCTCCCCAGACAGAATGTCCCATTGCCAACGATCATGTTCAGTACCCCGATGGGTTAGCCTCTTACACCCTTTTTATAGCAGAAACTAGCCTTTACCACCACCCTTAAGAGATTGATACATATATTTATTTTTGGAACAGGATGGGGAGGTAGATCTAAAAACCTTTTACAGATTGGGATGGCATATGGGTTGGAGGACATTCTATAAATTGCCCTTTAAAGGTTTTGTGCATGAAAAATAGACTGCGCATTTAGTTTATTCCAAAGACATGACATGGCCAAACTTAATTAATGTATATTGGATGAGGCCATAAGAGAATGATTGAAAGTTGTCTCTAGTCCCAAAACTCGTCTTTTTCATTATAGAGTTATAGTAGTGTTTCCCACAACTAGGAATTTCATTCACCCTTATGTTACTGTGTGATAAAGATGCTTAAATAATAGACTCTGGTAATGAAGCTAGGATGTACAAGTGACCTCTAGGTTTTGGATAGACTTTAAACTTATGGTAAATCCCCATGGTATTTAAAATTTTTCTTGAGTGATTGTTATAGTTAGAAATATGCATGTATGAAAATAAATAATGATGGAAAATTGTTTCGGTTTATTCATTGACATTATCTTCTTCTTAGTTCTTTTATTTGAAAAAAAAAAAAGAAAACAAAGTTGCATTATTCCCTAATCTAAGAATGCAACATTTTATTTATATATATTTCCCTACCCTAAGAAGAAAGAAAATATTTTTATTCAAGTATATGAACTCTTCCAATGAAACCAAGTGCGAAGCAAGATGAAAATTATATCTTTATCCACATATGAAAAGGTTGTTGCAACAACTACCTGAATGTGGAAGTTTGACCAACTTACTTGTCTTTGATTAACTATTGGACCCTGTGGTATATCGCGAGTTGCATCGCTTTGAAAATCTTGTGAGGTTCCGGAATAGATAGCACATTTCCATTTGATTTCATTAGCTATAGATAGGAAATAGATTTGCTTTGATTGAATAGTGTATTTGTTTTCATAGATGAACAAATGACCTAGGTGGAATCTTGGAGGTGGAGAAGCATGAGAGGACCGCCATGAACAAAACCCACGTTTCTGTTTCTGCCATAAATGCATCTAAATACCCAAACCAATGATTTCAGAGGTGCAAATGACAGTCTAAATGAACATCCAGATGAGAATGACAGTCTGAATGGGCATCCAAATGGTTGTGCGTGTGCAAACGACAGTCCGAATGGACATCCAAATGGGCATCCGAATGACCCGTAACAGAAATTAGTTCATAAATCCTATTTCTGGGATGAATTTCCAATGGATTGTTGCATGATTTAATTGATGGGTGATAGGTTGAGATTATGTTGGGTTGTATTTGTTGTAGAATCATGAGATCCATTGAATGCCTCCCTCCTTCTCATCCATATTATGCATGCCCTCTTCATCCTCATGTGAACCTGCATAAGAAAAAGTCTGGTAGTTTTAATGTAATGGCAATCAATCCGTTATAATATGAAGTGATAATAAATGCAAGTTTTCACGTCATAGTCACTTAAAGGACTTTTAAATAATCTGATTTCAATATATCCCTTTCATGGTTTTAATGTAGCATATGGATTTCAAAATCCATGTAATAGTTTTTCATGCCATGGTAAATTTAAATTCTTGCTTTTTGAAGTGGCATATTGAGTATAACATTATTATAGTATTAAGTATAACATTATTCTAATATTAAGTATAACATTATTCTTTCCTTTGACCATCCCTTAAACACCTTATTAGAACATTTTATTTATAAGTGTTTATTTTTAAATCTAAACAAATTCTAAATGGGATTAGTATATGTTTTTTAGATAATCATTTTTAATGTTTAATAAGTTTTCGTTTGTTTAAATTTAGAATAGTGTTTAAAAATTACTATCAAAGCATAATTTTAATTTTCATGTGCAAGTATTACAGAACTATTGAGAAGTAGAAGACGAGGATAAGCCAAACCAATAACCCAATATTGAAACATTGCATCAAACCTAGTGCGAAACTTAGGACAAGAAGAAGGGTTGAATGAAATGTCGGATGGAGTACAGAAATACTTATGATTTGCACAATATTGCATTTAATACATTAGAAATAGCATATTAGGCTCACTTTACATTTAAGAGTTTTAATTGATGAAGCACAATGAAAAATAGCCCTTTTTAAAGATAGATGTATTAAATTACGGTAATTGGCTGGGAAATTGATGTAAATAATCATTATAAGGGACAATTCCTGGAGCCCAACAAGGATGTCCCTCCATCGAAAAATGGAAGGATGTGTCATATGAGGTAGGTTGTGTTCCTATCAAATATTCGGTTGGATTAGAGATAGGTATGTTTATGGGAGATGAGTAGTTCATTCCTGAGTCTAGGGTAGAGGCATCTTCCTTGTGTGGAACAGACGTGATCGGTTGATACATTCTTACTACTGAGTTCTCCTCTTGCTTAAGGGGATATTCAAGTGGTAAATTGATAATCCTTCTGGATCTTCTCAGAAGTTGATCGACCAAGATGACTGGTTCAAAATTTCTCCTAAGTTTAACCTATAAAAAAGAAAAAATCAATCTAAAATATACACAAGCTAAATCTGCAAGCAAACTTAGGTAATAAGTGGGGATTCACAGTTTTGGAACCTCACAGGATTTTCAAGGCGATGCAACTCACGATATACCACAGGGTCCAACAGTTATACTAGGCCCAATTTTTCAAAGCACTAACTTGGGAGTATTAGGACCATAACCCTAACCGTATAACTCGACTACCTGAAGAACATGCATAGTAGCTCTCCGAGTGTTGTTCTCAGTGTATTGCCACACCAAGATGTCCAACTGCTTAGCTCAGTTGGTATAGGAATCCTAGAAGGGTCTCCCGATATACTCAAGGTAAATGGGAGCTCAAATCCATAGTGGTGTTGTCTAATGCACAGTCGTACGACAAGAGCCTTCCAATATACTACTGAGTACGTGAAGTAGTTGATGTATATGTAACTTCGGAATGTATTTCATATATATTTATTGTACCCTTATAAGAGATGTGTTATTCCTCTATAAGGAAGTGTCATCATGTGTATTGACAAGTGTCACAAGTGTGTGTACTTGCCGATGGGTTATTAGACAACCATGTGTGGGGTCGGCCCTGAAATATATATTATATGGTTGATGTACATAGCTAGACAAGTCGGCCCCATAAGGTCACTTGGAAAACAGACAAGTATAAATAGAGATCGGGAGATCTCTATTTTGATCACTCGAAAACTCACACTTCTCTTACTCAGAAAGTGGCGCACTAATGAGGAGGAGGATCATCTGCTACTAGGAGACTATCTCTGTGTATGTACTTTGGTTGAGCCATTGCTCTCTCTATCTCTGAGGAAGTTGTGGGGTTTTTCACCTTAGGGTTTTCCCCACGGAAACTCTGTGTCTCTTGTCTCTCATGCTTTTGATTCTTGTGATGATTGACATGCTTGTTATGATTGATATGCATTGATATACTGCACATGTTATTCTCTCAGTAAAGATCCTAGAGTATTGTGAATTAATGCTCAAAATTTAACATGGTATCAGAGCTAACCTGAGAAGAAGACATTGTGCAGTGACGGAAACTAGGTTTTCTTGTTTATTGGGTTTCTCTCCACAGATTTTGGAAAAGCAGTATAGTAGATTGACTCTACTCATCAAGGCGAATCTATTTGTCCAATCAAAATTCAATTTTGAGCATTTTTAGATTTGGCCCTAAAAATTAGGGTTTCCACAAAAATAGGAATTTCTGAAATCTAAAGACATAGCTGGAAGCTCCTTGCAAAAATCGAAGTTTAGAGCTTTGGATCAAGATTTTTGGCTGGGTAGATCTCCAGGAAACTCAAACCCTAATTCAGGGCTCTCCTTAATGAATCCGGGAAGACAGAAAGGCAATTTTGAAGGGTGTAGCTTTGCAGATCTCAATTTCTGAATACACCAGGTTGATCAGCTCTTCAAGGCGCATCTTTCTATCCTTTCAAAAAGTTGAAATTCACTTTTTGAATTTTTAGGGTTTTTCCGACAAACCCTAATCTGGGACTAGATCCAGTTTTCAGTAATTCAAGTGGTAAGACCTAAATCTTTTCTATTTCCATTTGAAGTACTCTTTAAGATGTCTCACCACACCAAGCTTGAGGATAAGCTTGAAGGGGATGATAACTTCCGAGCCTGGAAGTATAGGATTGGGTTAATCCTGGAAGAGAATGAGTTGGACTCACATATAAAAGAAGACATCCCTATCCCAGAGGATGAAGAGGCTAAGGTATTGCATAAGAAGAACTTGGTCAAGGCAAAGAGAATCATTGTTGATTCTATCAAAGACCATCTCATACCCCATGTGTCTTCTCTAAAGACACCCAAGGAGATGTTTGACTCCCTGACCAATTTATTTGAAGGGAAGAACATAAATCGAAAGATGACTCTACAGAATCAATTGAAAGGGGTCAAGATGTCGAATGGAGAAACCATTCAATCTTACTTCTCCAAGGTCTCTCAGATCAAGGAACAACTTGAAGTTGTGGATGAAGTAGTGGACAATGGTGAAATTGTTATGACCACTCTGAATGGCCTACCCAGGTCATGGGACTCCTTTATTCAAGGAATCTGTGTAAGGAAGAAATTGATCTCTTTCAGTAGACTGTGGGAGGAATGACCTCAAGAAGAAGCTAGGCTTGTGGCCCGAGAAGAAAAGATGGGAAACGAAGATCAAGCTCTCACAGCACATGGCAGGAAAGGCAAGTCCAAGAAGGAATCATCTCATAACAGGAAATTCTCACACCACCATTATCATAAAGATAAGAAAGATCTTAAATGCTTCAATTTCAATGAGAAGGGACACTTTGCTTCAGACTGTCCCAAGAAGAAGAAAGATAACAACAACAACTTCAACAAGAAGAAGAAGAATGACAAAAGAAGATATCATGCTCATGCTGCTGAGGATGATGAACCTCCAAAGAAGAAGGCTAGGGTAGAAAGTGATGATGACTCATCAAGTGAAGAAGAATATGTTCTAATCTCTGCTCTCACAGGTACTATCTCCCATGGTTGTAATGATTGGTTAATTGACAGTGGAGCTTCCAAACACATGACTGGGTTTAAAGAATCTTTTGTAAACCTATCTGAACATGAGTCACCCCATAAGGTAAAACTTGGAGATGATTACCAATACCCTATCAAAGGAAGTGGTGAAGCCTCCTACAACCTAGATTCTAGAAAATATTTAAAGATGAAAGAAGTTCTTTATGTACCTAGGCTCAAGAAGAATCTCCTCTCCATCTCTGCATTGGATGCAAAAGGCATGAGGGTTTCATTTGTAGATGGCCAAGTCCTAATGTGTCCAAAGGGTAAAACAATTGATGATGCGGTAGTGATTGGAGAGCAAGAGGGAGGATTGTATAAATTGAAGGGTCAACCTGAACATGCCATGGTGCATGATTCCATGGAGCCAACTTTGGCATAGAAGACTTGCTCATATGCACTATAGGGCACTTCCAATTGCAAGCAAGGATGTAGAGGGTCTTCCTAAAATCAAGACCAAACATGAAGGTGTTTGCAAAGGATGTGCAAAAGGTAAGAACATTAAGAAGGCTTTCCCAAGCGGTGAAAGCAAGGAAAAAGGTATCCTGGAAATCATCCACTCATATGCATGTCGTCCTATGTCACCCAATTCTCTGAGTGGGTATGTTTACTATGTCTCTTTCATTGATGACTTCTCCAGGAAGACTTGGGTCTACTGCTTGAAGAACAAAGATGAGGTGTTTGATAAGTTCAAGGAATTCAAAACCTTGATGGAAAATCAAACTAATAAGAAGATCAAAACATTCAGATCCGACAATGGTGGAGAATTCACCTTAGGTGAATTCAAGAAGCTTTGCAGTGATTTAGGGATTAAGAGGGAGTTGACTGCTCCTTACAATCCACAACAAAATGGAGTTGCAGAAAGAAAGAATAGAACAATCACGGAGGCAGCAAGGGCAATGCTGCATGACCAGGATCTACCTATGCATCTATGGGCAGAAGTAGCTAGAACAGCCGTATATGTACAGAACAGAACACCCCACAAGATATTGGACAAAAAGACACCAGAAGAGGTCTTTTCTGGTAAGAAACCTGAAGTCATCCATCTCAGAATATTTGGTTGTCCAGTATACACACATGTCCCAAAGGAAAAGAGGACCAAGCTAGATCCTTCAGGAAAGAAGGGTATCTTTGTGGGTTATAGTGAAAGCTCGAAGGCTTACAGAATATACTTTCCAGGGTTCAAGAAGATTGATGTCAGCAGGGATGTAACATTTGATGAAAACTCAGCATTCATCAAATCAAGGAAGGCACCTATCGAAGTTTATGAAGAACCTAAGGAAACTAGATTTCAAGACACTACCATGACTGAAGCAATCCCAAAAGTTGTTCGTGAGTTTGAATATCCACAAGAACCTATAGATCCGCCCCATGAGGATAACTCTCACAAGAGGAAACCTGCATGGGCTAGAGAGCTCATTCAAGATGCAGAAAGATTAGACATTCCAGAAGAAGAACACAGAGCAAAGAAGAGAACCAGATCACATACCAGCTATGTTGCTTTACTCTGTGACATCATGAATAAAGAACCTTCCAGTTATGAAGAAGCAACGGAAAAGAAAGAATGGAAGGATGCCATGGTCGAGGAATACCAATCAATAATGAAGAATGATGTTTGGGATGTTGTCCCAAGACCTAAAGAGAAGTCTGTTGTGACTTCCAAATGAATCTACAAAATCAAGCATGCTGCAGATGGCAGCGTAGAGAAATATAAGGAAAGATTCATAGCTCATGGCTTCTCTCAGAAAGAGGGAATAGATTATGAAGAAACTTTTGGTCCTGTATCCATGTACACTTCCATCAGAATAGTACTTGCCCTGGCTGCAGTGATGAAATGGAAGATACACCAGATGGATGTCAAGACTTCCTTCTTGAATGGTGTAGTTGAGGAGGAAGTGTATGTGGAGCAGCCACTCGGTTTTGAGACACATGAGAGGGTGTCATATGTGTGTAGATTGAAGAAATCCTTGTATGGCTTGAAGCAAGCTCCCAGAACTTGGTATGGTAGGATGGACAGTTTCCTATCTAGTTTGGGCTTTACCAAGAGTAAAGTAGATTCCAACATTTACTATAAGGTTGAGGAAGGGAATCCTGTGATTTTACTCCTGTATGTGGATGACCTATTTGTAATAGGAGATGACAGATTGATTGCAGATACAAAGAGGAAGCTTGCTGCCGAATTCGATATGAAGGACTTGGGAATGATGCACTATTTCCTAGGTATGGAGGTGTGGCAAAGTATAGATGGGATATTCCTTGGACAAGGGAAGTACACCATAGATATCCTGAAGAGGTTCGGGATGATGGATTGCAAGGCCATGGCCACACCTATGGCATCGAATCTGAAGCTTCTATGTGATGCTTCATCTGAGACGATTGATGTCTCTATGTATCATCAGATGATTGGGTCCTTGATGTACTTGATGAACACGAGACCAAATATTTGCTTTGCGGTGAACACATTGAGCCAGTTCCTGACAGATCCGAGGAGTGTTCGCCTGGTTGCTGTAAAGCATATTCTTAGGTACCTGAAGGGTACAGTTTATTATGGGGTCAAGTATGAAGCGAATCAAAAGTTTAACCTGTAAGGTTATGTTGATTCAGATTGGGCAGGTAGTGTTGCAAATAGGAAGAGCACATCTGGGTGCTGCTTCAGTATGGGATCAGGTGTGATCTCTTGGTTTAGTAGGAAGCAGCCCTGCGTAGCACTGAGTACAGCTGAGGCAGAGTATGTTGCAGCCTGTTCAGCTAGTTGTGAGGCAGTATGGCTTCGGAAGCTACTGTCTGAGTTATTTGATATCCCGTTGGATGCTACTGGTATCTTCTATGATAACCAAAGTTGTGTGAACCTGTCTGAGAACCCAGTGTTTCACGACAGTTTGAAACACATAGAGATCAAATATCACTATATTAGGGATATGGTGCAGAGAGGAGCAATGAATCTCCTGTATGTTGCGATGGATGAGCAGATTGGAGATGTACTGACGAAGCCACTAGCCAAGGTGAAGTTTGAGTACTTTAGGGAGAGGCTTGGTGTTCTTCAGATTGACGACACTTCGAGGAAGAAGTGATGGACACATTTGTTGAAGCCATTCCAAGCATGTTGGAAGGAGGATCCTTCACATGGCTATGGATGTAAGCACTAGATGATGAGCATCAAGATGATGCTCCAGTTACTGCTCTATATATGCATCAGGATGATGCTGGATATGATCAGTTGGATCATTTATATTTATATGTATGTACACATCATGTTGGATGCTGGATATGATCAGTTGGATCATTTATATGTATGTACGCATCATGTTGGATGCTGGATATGATCAATTGGATCATTTGTATGTATTTTGTATATGCATCGTGTTGGATGCTTGGATCATGTATCTGTATATGTATTAGGTGGATACATTGTATGATAAGGTAGATCATGTATGTTGATATGTATCAGGGATGATTAGGTGGATTATGTATGATGATATGTATCAGATAGATACTTGGTATGCATCAGGTAGATGTATGATATGATCAGGATGATCATAGTTGACAAGCTTCAGGATGTTGCTCCAGATGACATGCAGTAGGTTGTTGCAATGATGATGATCAGGATGATCATGTGTACATCAGGATGATGTATGGTGAGTATCAGGTTGATACTCTGTGGCCGTGGAATAGGTTGTGGAGATAAGCATGTAATTTGTGCCTTGGGATATTTGCAGATAGTCTTTCGAGGTTTTGCCTATGGCATGTAATTTGTACCCTGGGATATCTGGCAAATGCTCTTTCGAGGTTTTGCTTGGGAGGACATATATGTTTGTGCCCTGGGAGATTTGCAGGTAGTCTTTTGAGGTTTTGCCTATGGCATGTAATTTGTACCCTGGGATATCTGGCAAATGCTCTTTCGAGGTTTTGTCCTATGGCATGTAATCTGTGCCCTGGGAGATCCAATAGGTTGAGCCATGTGCTCGTAATCAGTCCTGGGATCTCTTTCAAGGTTTTGCTATGACCACATGTAATTTGTGCCCTGGGAGATCCGATAGGTTGATCCTTGTGCTCGTAATCAGTCCTAGGATTCTCTTTCAAGGTTTTGTGGTGACCACATGTAATTTGTGCCCTCGAAGATCCGATAGGTTGAGCCTTGTGATCGTACTTAGTCCTGGGATTCTCTTTCAAGGTTTTGTGGTGGGGTCACATGTAATATGTCTTGGAGATCTGGATAGGATGAAAAAGGCCTCAGATGCTCTTTAGGGTTCTTGCTAGTTAAGAGACTCTTTTAAGGTTTTGTGACGCACGTAATAAGTCCTGATATTTCCACAGTATGGCTAGTAATGATGAAGACTTGCATGTGGTGGGCCTATATCCAGTATGAAAAAGGACTAGATCTATAGAACTTCCTATGATGGGTAGATTTAGAGATTGTTTGAGATAGTAGCAGCAGTGACGATGTTGATGACGATGATCCCGAGAAGAAGACTTGTCTAGCAGATCTGTGTCGAGAAATACCTTCCTAGTTAAGAGGGAGTGTTGATGTATATGTAACTTCAGAATGTATTTCATCTATGTATTTCATATATATTTATTGTACCCTTATAAGAGATGTGTTATTCCTCTATAAGGAAGTGTCATCATGTGTATTGACAAGTGTCGCAAGTGTGTGTACTTGTCGATGGGTTATTAGACCACCATGTGTGGGGTCAGCCCTGAAATATATATTATATGGTTGATGTACCTAGCTAGACAAGTCGGCCCCATAAGGTCACTGGGAAAACAGACAAGTATAAATAGAGATCGGGAGATCTCTATTTTGATCACTCGGAAACTCACACTTCTCTTACTCAGAAAGTGGCGCACTAATGAGGAGGAGGATCATCTGCTACTAGGAGACTATCTCTGTGTATTTTGGTTGTACTTTGGTTGAGCCATTTATCTCTCTATCTCTGAGGAAGTTGTGGGGTTTTCACCTTAGGGTTTCCCCCACGGAAACTCTGTGTCTCTTGTCTCTCATGCTTTTGATTCTTGTGATGATTGACATGCTTGTTATGATTGATATGCATTGATATACTGGACATGTTATTCTCTCAGTAAAGATACTAGAGTATTGTGAATTAATGCTCAAAATTTAACAGTACCTTTCGATATACCCAAGGGTATGTGAAAGGATGTTCGATATATTGGTTGGTACGTGGAAGAATTGTAGGACCCTAGGATGTAGTGAAGGCAGATAACGACAGCTACCACACTTAATAACGTTGGAAAATGTCACTAACTTATCATACAAGCTACTAGCAAGTTTTAACCTAACACTACCATTAATTTTATCTTGAGTGGTTAGGTGAATGCATGGAGTGTAGATAAGAATTTAAACAAATACAACTTAATCTATATGCAAAATGCAATTTTTTTCTTTTCCAGTTCAATGAAATCTATCTAAGGTAGGGAGAAATTCCTTTGTTTCTGATATAAGAAAAATAAACAAGTACCCCTATAACTCAAAATCAATGAAAAAGACAACGAAGTACTCTTTTCACTATGCCAACAAAATCATAAAAACTAACAAGCACCAAAATGTAAATGGTTTTCTTTCTTCTCTTTTAAATTTAATCGAACCTACGAAACATGGAAAGAAGAATTTCGCTTTCAAAATGAAACATTCTCTAACTTTCAAAATAATGACCTAAAAGATGAAAAAAAATCAACGAATGAGAATTTTCAATCTTCAAATATGATTTACAAAAAATTCAAATATGATTATAACTTTCTAAGAAATGAACAAGTTGTCATAACTAAGAAACTACAAGATTGATCTTCCAAGCTTTCCAAATATTTTTACCGTAAAGTCTGAAAATTCTTCCCAACAATTCCAAGAAGAAGACTTGAAACGAATATTATTAAAGTTTGTTTTTCCTACTCAAATGCTCGCAATAGATCTGAGAATTATAGTTCTCTTTAGATTTACCATTCATAAAATCAAAGATGATGTCTCAACCATCTATAGAAAGCTGGAAATTCCCAAAGAAAAGAGATCACCCAAAAATAAAAAGGCACACAAACACATGCAAAATCAAGAAACAAATCGCAATCAAAACTCAATGACTGAATGTAGGAAGGGGTTAGGAATAATACCTAACAAGCTGAATAGATATGGTAACGGGATTAGAGATCGCAAGACTAAGTAGATAGATGGGGGATTTAAATTTCCCCATCTATTCCCCCCAAGTGCATTGGGAGAATAACAAGAAGAAAGAAAGCAGATATCTCCAAAAATATAAAGTAATGGGTCCAATCATGATCCCAAACAGAGTCAGGGAAAGCCAACAAAATATGAAATAGAAAAAATTCACAGATGGGAGGGGATTAGAAGGCTAGAAAATGAATCAAAAGAAATCAATGAAAACAAATAAAATTGAACTCAAAACTATGTTCTTTCCCCAGTATGGTTTCCATATTTGTTTATGGACAATCTACTCAAGTAGACTCAAGCGATATCTCCCTAATCCAAGTGGATCTAGAACAAATGAATACAGAATATGAACTACTTTCCTAGATCGATTAGAGATTCAAGTAGATAGACGTCTTACCTTCTAATTCATGAATCCTTCGCCTCTTTGTCGCTCCAAGCTCTATGGTCTTCAGATCTAGAGCTACAAAACCCTGTCAAGCATATAGAGACAAACAAACAGTAAAAGCACATCTAAACACTAACTGATCTAAGCTAATAGTTAAGAAAGAAAGCTCTAAATATCATTAACACAAATATGTTTATGGAAAGAGGTTATATTACTGTAAATAAGTGGTAAATACATAGAAGAGAGATGATTAAAATCCAATCCTTAATGCTATAACCCTCCTCCAACAATCCAAGCCAAGCCTCCAAAGGGTGATGTGTGTCTCCCAATGGATGAATAGGGATCACCTAGGATAATTCCACCAGCATTAAAGTGCTATAGTCCTTCCTCCTCTCTCAATGGAGAGAGAGGTCTTATTTATAAGGCTAGAAGTATAGAGTAAGTTGAGTATTAGGGGGAGAGTTCTAGGGGATATTCCCATTAGGTTAGGATCCAAATACCAGTTTTTCCTACCAACTAGGGATAGGTATCCATGTCACCCAGCATCGAGAATTCGCTTGAAGCCCCTTGTTATTTACTCTAACCAACCCTGGCGCACTCTACATGAAGAAACCAGGAGCCAAGAAGGGTTAGCCACAGTATGCATGAGGGAATCAAGAGCCACTGGCGCAGGTTGCTAGTGTACATCAGGAGCTAGCCAAGGTTTGGCGCCTCTTGCTAGGAAGCAAGATGTTCCAACCCTACTAGGGATGGTGGAAGACAATTCCAACAACTTACTCAAAATGTTCTAGCTAGGGAAAACTTCAGGGATTAAGGCACTGAGTTGATACATGACTTCTGATGATGAGATTTTGGTGTAACAATGACTAGTTGGTATTGTTTCCAGTCGGTGACGAAGTTGGGGTCGGATCCATGTGACTTTGTGACCCAGCCGATTGAGTAGCAGGCTAGGTATGAACAGAACCAATGATGTCATCAGCATGTGATCCCATATGAGGTTTTGTTGGGTCATGTGTGGGGTGTGCGGAATTAGGAATTATGTCATATAACATGCCATATTGAGTGTAGACTAGGTCTAAATATTGAGCATGTGAAATGGCTTGTTCTTTCGTAATGGTCCCACCCATAGCAACGTCTTTGGCTATGATAGGTAATAATGACTTGGTAAACCAATCGACTAGTAGTTGATCTGGAATGGGATCCTTAAGAGTCAACGTATTCTTCTCCACTCATGAATATGATCAGAAATTTGGGTGGAGGTTGATTGTCGGAGAGAAGTTAAAAGATCCATGCCGGTTTCATAGTGGATCGGTAATTGAAAATGAGTCAAAAAATCCATAGCTAAATATAAAAAATCGATGAAAGTGTGTGGTGGTAACTCAATGTCGCACTTTGTAGCCGTACCGATAAGGGTGCATTGAAAAATCCTCAAACGGATAGAATCATCCATTAACGAGTTTGAGGAACACCAAAAATGATATGTCATCATGTGGGTCTTGGGATCCTCACCAGGTTTGCCGTCAAATTTGGGTATGTCGGATAGTAACTTCACAAGAATGGGTGTCCAATTCATTCCATGTTGAATGGGATCATTGGTCAAATGTGACAGGTCCGGTAGATCTAACGTAGCCAGAAATGGTAACTGCAGGTTTGGATGCAGATACTGGTAATATTGCTATGACATTTGGGTACCAGTAGAACCATGGATCGATTGATCATAAGGTTTTCCCATATAGGGTTGTCCATACGGAGGTGGTCCTCCCATATTAGGGGGTGGACCCGATGGGGGTCCTCCTCCGGAATGCGGGGTTCCTCCTCTTGAATATGGGGTTCCTCTAGACAGTGGAGGTGGAGGTGGGATGGGTGGTGGGGATGGTGGTGGATGGGGTGGTGGGCCTCTGGATGGAGGCCCAACTGGTGGAACATTATGATATCCCCATGGGGTATTCGTGTCTCCGAGATAACGTGCTCCAATATAAGGATTATTTGATATATTTGACTCGTTACTACATTGTGATTACCCGGATATGTATACCCCCCTTGGGTTTGGCTCCACGTAGATGGTCCCCCCACATGATGATCCCACGAAGGTTGTCCCATGGCTGGGAGTGAACTCCCAACCATATTGTAGTTCATGTACAAAGGATATCCTCCACTTACACTTTGTCCACTAACTAGAGGTTGCCCCTAGTTAGATTTTGTCCACTGACTAGAGGTTTTCCCCCAGTTAGATATTGTCTCGTCCCCAAAGTTGTCCTAGTAATTAGGTGGTGACCACTAACCATAGGCTAAATCATGATCAGATATTGACCACTAACTAGAGGGTAGCCTCTGCTTGTATTTTGAGTCAAAGGTGTTGTTCGAGTTACGAATTTAAGAGTAGCTAAAGGTTTCCCTCTAGTCGTTGGATTCAACAGAGGTGTAGAAATGACTGAATGGTTTTGATGTGTACTAGACGGAAAAAAGGGTTGGCCTGGTTCATAAGTGGTCATATTAGGCACCGAAAGTCCTGGTGAAGGGAGGGTAAAAGAATGTATAGGCGAGTGGTGTTCAGGAATGGATACCTCTGGAGTGGATTGGGAATGGAAACTCTGATTCCTTAATCACTCTCCCAGTATCCATAAGCAAGCCACAGTCTCTTGAATTGGTGCGAAAAATTCCATGTTCAGAATAATTCTGGTAGGGCGCAGATGTGGTGGAGTCTCCACCATCAGTGGTGAACCAAAATCGAAAATGACATGTCCTAAGGAGGTCCTCCAAAATGATGTGGTTAGACCAAAAGTAGTTTCTATCGGGTCATCTGGGGCTCGAGAGTAGATCCATTCAATAGCTCTAGGGTGACCTTCAAGCGAGTGATGAAAATATGTGTCATGCGAAGGAGGTTGTTCCACCAACAATGGTACCATAGGATTAGTGATGGGCGGATTCACAGGAGGAGAAAAGTTCCCCCCTGATTCAACAATAGTAATCCCTTCTTCATGTGCTCCATATGTAGTAGGTTGGTCCATTCTTGCTCCTGAGTATTCATCCTAACTAAGGGGGTATCCAGGTGGCAAGTTTAGTATTTTGTAGGATCTCCTTAAGGGTTGTTCATCCAGGACGGCTACTGAAATCCTTCTCCTAAAAGTATTCTAAAGAAAAAACACACTTCAAGTCCTACTCAAGCTAAGTCCGCAAGAAAACTTATATGATAGGTGGGGATTAAGGGATAGAACCTCACGGGAATATCAAGGCATCACAACTTGTGATATACTACAGGGTCCAACAGTAATACTCAGCCCAATATTTCATAGCACTAACCAAGGAGGATTAGGACCATACCCCCAACCGTATTACCTGACTACCTGGAAGTACGTGCATAGTAGCTCCCCTAGTGTTGTTCTCGGTCTATTTCCATGCCAAAAGGGACAATGGTTGACTCTGATGGTTTCAGGATCCTAGTGGGGTCTCTCGATATACACAAGATATGTAGGAGCTCCAATCTGTAATAGTGTTGTCTAATGCACAACCATATGAAAATAGCCTTCCTATATACTGTCGAGTACATGAAGTGCCTTTCTATATACCCAAAGGTACGTGAAAGTTCGTTCGATATACCGACTAGTACGTGTAAGAACTGCAAGCCTCTGGGATGCATTGCATCCAAATAACAACATCTGGTACGTTTAAAGACATCAGAACATGTCTATACCCTATCATATGATTTTCTATAAATTTTAACTTAGGCTACCGCTTGATTTTATCTTATACGGTTAGGTGAATACATGAAGTGTAGACCCGTGGGAAAATGCACAACTGAGCTAAAGGAAGTGAAATTCTTTCATTGTTTCGATGAAAAATAGCTAAAGGAAGGAGAAATCTTTATTTTCCAAGAGCAAATGAACAAAGTACCCTTTTTACTTTCTTTTTCAATCAAACCAAAAGACTAAAATGACTCTTTCAATTAATCCAACAAAACGAAAGTAACATACCAAACCAAGAATTTTTATTTTTATTTTTTTCAATGAAGCTAGATCTACAAGCAAAAATGAAAATATCAACTTGTTTTGATTGCAATAACTCCGATTTGAAACCAGGGAACAAAAGAGGTGAAAGGGAAATCCAAAAATATGAGAGCATTTACTAGCATTTTCAATACTTCGAGAAGGCCTAAATTCACTTAATATTTTCAAGGAGATGAAGATGAACTTTTCAACACCCGAAAGAAATAAGCATACACAACTCTTTAGCTTTTCCAAAAAATTTCAAACAACTACCCAAAGCATAATGCTCTTCTCAACAGTTTCAAGCAATGCACTCAAAATGAAGAGAGTAAATTTTTTTTTTTTTTTCCAAACTAATGCACTCAAAAATGACAAGAATGATATCACTTCTTCAATCTTGATTCAAAATACTAGACACTACTTACTACTGCAATTTAAAAAAAAACATAAGTTCTCAATAAGTCAATATCCTAAAAATGCAACAGTTCAAGATTCACTCCTAATGGTTCCAATAACACACAAAACCACAACAATATAGACTCTTGAAAGACTTAACATTCGGATCAAAACAGATCAGGGATCCTTAATGAGTCACAAGACTAGCTTCACTTGCAAGGGATTAACACTAACCAAAACCAAGGAAACAACTAATTGACTTCTTATAACTGTTAAGAATACTAATCAATATATAAATATCCAAGTAAACCAAGGGAAGAACCAAACCAATCTGAGAAAAATTATGCCTAAGACAAACAAGACACAGATCCCAAAAAACCAAACAAATCAAATTTTTGTGGGAAAACCAACCCTAAGTGCCCATTTTTACAGGGTGACACAGGTTTCAGGTATTCACCGGGGCGTTAGAGCCTTAGCGATGTGACTTGCAAGAAGGTAAAGTGCGTCGGTGATGCTTTCTATATACTGCACAAGTGCATTAGTGACATGATTTGCATTAAGACAAATTTCATCATAATTACATTGGTGCGGGTATAACACTACCCAAGTGCGTTGAGCGAAATCTAAGATTGAAAAAATAAAAAAACAAAAAGGAGATAACTGGCTGATTAAAATGTCCCTAACAGAGATTGGATGACCCAATGACTCACAGGAATTCAGATCTAGACGAATGAGGAAAAATGGAAGGCTTTAAGAGGATAATAAAAAAAATGCAAATCGCAACTTAAAACAACCCAAAATACTATGGAATCAAATCCCAAGTATGGTCTCCAATTTTGTTTGTAGACAATCCATCAATGCAGACACTAACCGATCTCCCTAGTCTAAATGTGATAGATCTAGAACAAATCAGGACAGAACATACAAAATTTTCCTATATTAAGCAGATTACTAAGAATGTAGATGGATTACTCACCTCCCTAATGTGGTGATGTATCCTTGCTTGACGTAGCCCTTGATCTTCAACTGCAACACAAGAGACAACAAACAAGTGGAAACATACAAGTGATAGTAATATGCAATATAAATTAATCTAAACTAGTAGTCAAGGAAACCAATTCTAAATATCTATGGTGAACAACAAATATTTATGGAAAGAATGTATATTAACTGTATTAATGCAAAAAATGGAGAAGAGATTACAACCAAGACTTGGCGTCGCAATTCCTTCCAAATGACCTTTGCCTCCGGGATCCAAACTTACCTTCAGTGGATGAAAGGGTTCTCACTCTAGCATAATTTCACCAACATTTAGATTCTCTAGTCCTTCTCTGCTTTCACCATGAAGAGGAGGATAGAATATATAGGGCCAAATGGATACAATGGGTTGAGGATTTGATGGAGAAGGCTAATGGATCATCCCAATAAGGTGGGGGATCGAATGCCACCTTTGCTAATATATTGACATAGGCCTCCGCGATGATATTACTTCTAGAAGATGCTCAAAGCATCTCTTTTTCCCCTTTAACCGATAGTGCCTCACTTTGTCAACGGGAAACATGCGTCTTTGGAGGGTGACACACTTTGTCCAAAGGAAAAAGGTGTCAGCAACAATCTCTGTCAATTTGCATAGTACATCGTCAAGGGTCTAATGCACTTTGTCAATGTGAAAAGTGAGTTAGCATGAAAACATAATGGGAAAAACTTAACAACTCCCTTCCCTCAGTCAATTTGGGATCCATGCTTTAGGAATTAGGGAAAGTGAAGGACACATAACTCATGATGACAAGTTTTTGGTGTAACAAAGGAAATATACCCAGGAATATGTGGAACCTAATGGATTCGGTGCATGTATAGAAGTGGATGGCCTCAAAAATACCCTAACCAACTATAAAAACACTCAGATCAAAAATTAGACTCAATTGGTTTCAGTTTGGAAGCTATAAAACATGGAAGCTATAAAACAAGTTACTAGTTTCAGGACAACTCAACTAGTTAAATTCCAAGCTTTTCCAAATGGCTCAACAGGGTCACAAATTTCTTATGTATATCATTATACAAGGACAGATTTGCAGCACATGAAACAAATTGATATCATTAACTTGCATAAGTGTCAATAAAAATTACAAGTATATCATTATAGCAAAAACTATCCATGATATCATTATATTCATTCAATGTCAATGACAATCACTAAACTTTACAAAAATCTCACTAAATCCATTGGGTGTCTTCAGCACATGATACGGTAGGAGCTCGCTTTTCTAGAAGTTAAATGGACCTACAATTTTACTTAGTGAGAAAGGATGAATTCCATCCTCCTTGTGGTCTTGTTGAATCCTCAACTAGAATGATGAATAGTAGGGGCACATCTCCCAACTAGTGACTAGGGGCACATATCCCAAGTCTTGAGTAGCTCAGAACTCTCAATACAAAACTCAAACTGGAAAAATATGTCCATGGTTGCAACTATTCTTCTTTTATAAGTTAATTTTCTTCTCATATGCATTGTAGGTGTACCATTAGCCTCATTTGATGTGCCCTCACTAATTAATTTTGTACCGACAGCTTTATCTTTCTTTCTCCTTGCTTTCTTGCCTTTCTGCTTTAGTCTAATTTTCCTTGATTTTCTATGCTTTCCTGCTTTTCCAGTGCTTTCCTGATTTTCTCTTCTTTTTTTATTTTCTCTACTTTCCTTCTTTTCCATTTATTTCCTACTTTTCTACTGCTTTATGCTTTTCTTTTCTTTCCTGCTTTTATGATGCCTTCCATATTTTTAGTGGCTTTCTTGATTTTCTCTACTTTTCTTCCAGTTTCGATTCTGGAAGATAGCTCATATGGTCCACTAATTCTCCTATGCACCCTCTTGGGCCACCTAAGCTTATTCAACTCATCACAATATTAAATACTAATTAAATATTTACAAACTATGAGCTTTATTAAAGTTTAATTTAATTAAACTAAATAACCATGGAACAATATTAATCCTAACTAATTTATTTAATTTTCCAATAGGACCCATGAGGGTCTAATGGGCTAGTGGTTTCTCCCTGGAGCTATAAAAAATGGGGAAATTACAATATCCTCCTTTCTTGCTCCATTTTTTTGTCAAGTAAGGTTTACTTCTCAGCAATAAGCTTTTCAACATCTTCTTTCTCCTTTTGTTATTTATATTCTACTATGATCTATAATATATTGAGCACCTCTTCATAGGTGAGAGATATTCTATTATGTTACTTTGATTCATTCTTTCATGTTTATATGGGAACGAAATTTTCATTTCATATTTGTGATTTTCCACAACCTTTAGGGGATCATGCATCTAAATCATTTCTTATGAAAATCTTGTGAAAATAAATATTCTTCAATCTACTCCCCCTCACTTCGATCCCATGTTGAATTTTTCAATTCGTACATATGTATGTATAGTGGGTAGGTGGGACACAATATTTTATAATGATTCATTGAAGTGGCAATGAATCTATGCAATGTGGTCTAGTAGCCTATCTCGTGTATAAGTAACCTATTTGCAACATAGGCAAGCAAGGTATGGGGAGCTTGACTGACTTCATATCTTGTAATATAAATGGAGTGTTGATTTAGATACCAATCCCCAATATATTCTAATACTTTAATATCTTAGAGTGAGGAGGAGCTACATTGAACAAATTTGAAACTCAACGTTTCGATCCCTACTCTGGGATCATCATCAGGAGACAGTTTGAATCCTGCAAGGATAAGAGATGCTCATGAAATCCATAAATATTGAATATTCTCGGGAAAGGTTCACAAATAAGTTTGAATTGGGATACTAGGAATCCATCACATATGAGAGAAAACTAGAACTTATACTTCTGCTTCTACAAATCCTTGAAGTAAACATGGACATGCGGGTGCTCAACTGACCAAGGCCAATCTAGTACAACAAATGAATTTGATACACAAACTAAATTAAGTAGATATGAAGGCATGTAAAATTCAAGCGCTTCATTGAGAGGAGGATTTTGAGTTATTCCAGTGGCTTTTGCTAAAGAAGCAGAGAACATGGATACCTAGTTCAAAATATTTTCCTTTCTAGTGAATTGATGGATTATTGGAACCAAATTGATTTTGACATGATAAGAGCCTTTTTCTATGAACAATGTATTAACCAATTTCACCACCCAAGTATACCCTAACGTTAGGTGTTTGGTTGGAAATGGATTATTATCCAAGGTTTTAAAGACTCTTCCTTCTTCATACCAATCAACCAAAATATCATAACAGTTGTCACAAGTGAAGTCTCTCATCCTTTCATTTGTAAATTGAATCTCCACCCTATACATCTTGCAGTAAGATTCAAGATCAGTTGTTGCAAACACACCAATGCATTTCCCTCATTTATTTAGGATCCTCCACATGTTTAATTCTATATTTTGTATCAAATAGATAATCATCTTAGTGCATTGTAACATGAGAGATCTATCAATAGCATTATGTATGTATGATTTTCTCAGTTCTGAACAATTTTAATATATTCTTCCTCTGTCTCATTCAATTCCTCATACGTAGGATCAAGGAGACAGTTTCCATCCTTAATTAAGTGAATAGCATTGTTATATATAAGTATGAGTTCCATCATATCCTATTCTATTAGAGTACATATATGTGTAGACCAACAATTTCATATCCTTTTGTATGTCCATGGCAGGTTGATTATCTTTCTTAGGTGCTTCTACAGTTGGTTGGTTACTCGTTGGACTTTTTATTTTTTTATCTGATAGGTCAACCTCAACAATTTTTTTTCCATTTGAATTGTTTCATTTGTTTCTTTTGTTATTAGGATTCGATCATCTATTTTTTTCCAAGGTGGTTGGCCCTAGTCACCTTTCTTCCTTCTACTATAACCCTTGGTAGCCATGTAGAAATATTTGCATGTTATCCAGTCCAAAATAGAAATAGTAGAGTTCAATTTCGAAATCAAATGATATTCAATTCGAATCCATGATTCAAACTCTTGAAATCATATTAATTAACATATATTTGAGTTTTTTTACATTGATATGAATGAGGATTCAAATTTTCTTTGGAGCGGAATATAGTTTGAGGGGGTCAAACAATCCAATGAAGCATAAGTCTATGGAATAAACATTCCCAATTTTGTTTATGAAAATCAATGGTCCTTAGAAAATCGATATCATTAGAATTTGAATCTTGGTTCAATGAGATTCGTCAAACTATCAAAGGGAAAGAACCCTTAGTATCGAACAAGGAGCTCTCGGATTTGGGATTTATTGGAAGTTATTTTCCTCACCCCTAGCATCAAAAAAGGAGCTCTTGGGTTTGGGATTTATTTTAAGATATTTTATGCATAATAAAAAATGGTGGTTCATGTTTCATGTATGCAAACTAAACCTACGATAATGGCTTAAGAGAATTTGAAACTCCAAATTGGAAAAAGGATGTTGGGAAAACCCGATATCACATATCCCCATCGAAATACTGACATGTCTAAATTATTTAACTCAATTTAATTCTTATTCTACCAACCTAGAATTCAATAATTCAATTTTGAAATTGAAAGGTTAGAGGACATTTTTGAATTACATACATGTTACTACACAATATATAGGTGGTCACTTGAGACAAGTCTATAACACTCTTGATTCAATTGCAATCAAGCGGGGGAGTGAATTTAATTACTTAGAAAAATTGTAGTTCTAGTTAATTGCACATTTGAATATAGCATAAGTGTAAAACTGAATGCTATAATATCATCCAAATTCGAACAACCACTTTGCATTAAACTCGCATGGGTGGTGGGGTTCGAAAAGGTAAGTGAAAACTTATGGCACTATCAAAACCATAAAGTGGATAGATTCAAAATATTTCAAATAATGTGGAGAAGTACCTCCACCTATTAAGTTTGTATTTTGATTGTAAAGGTATTCATTCAACATCCTGATTTAGTGATCAGGACCAATATAGAAATTCGGACCCACAAACATATTATGGTTATAAGTGGGATATCATAATCAAGATCAATTTCTCCACTGGGCTACATCACTCCTTTAGTTCTCCTTTACAAGGACGAGAGGATTCTACCAATATCCAAATCGGGATGTGGTCACACAATTGGGATCACAGCTCCAAATGATACAAGGAAAGCGAAGGCTCAATTTATGAATCGAGCTAGTCAAAGAATTGAGGAGTGGCTTGAGTATGCAAGACGATGAGATGCATTCGATAAAGGGTAAGGGTCAATCATAATATTGGGATGGTTTTTCCAAGTTTGACAATACAAATTATTTGGAGCCAAGCTTATTGTTATGTATTTGCTAGAATTCCACTTGTAAGGAAGCAATTATTTTGATAAAAAAAAATGCTTGAATGGCAGTTACATGGGGGAACCATATGTTAATAAGGGTCATTTAATACATTGGGATCATAATTCAAATCGAGAAAGGTAAAAGGGACCCATATATAAATTGGAACCTGATATATAAATTATAATAAAAGTGAAATCAAAAAAATGGAAGGGCCTAATTTGCAAATTGATCCCAATATCAAAACCAGGTCGAGATGTCAATTGAGTCTAGACTAAGTGGTTGTGGGATGGAGTGTTATCCTCCTCACCCAAGTTATATTACTGTAAGTTACATCATGAGATCATAATGAGTATATTTTTGTATTGGATTAGAGCCTTGTGATGGTCTTAGCCTTGTTCCTTGAAGAATCTAGGGTTTAACCTTGGTACCATTCTTGAAATGAGGGCATGTGCCTAGGAGGTTTTCCCTAGGAAATTTACTTGGAAAAAAATATTAAAATCAAGTCAAGCATCTAAATCAAGAAAGTGAAGTTCATAAGCATCAAACATTTAATCTTTAAATAATGTATAAGGAAAGAAAGAAAGAAAAGATGAAATCAAAATTTTCCCAATCATTCAAGCAAAGTAATCTAACAAAAAGATACCATTGTTTTGAACAAAGATTCAACTAGCTTGAGAATAACAAATGGAAGATAAAAGAATGAATAAAATGTTAAAAGGGGGACTCCAATTTTATTCAATAAAATTGGGTGGGTTTTCAAGGGCTCAACAAGGTGGTGTTCAAAAACACCCTTTAGAAATGCAACACATCTTCATAATAAGATCCCAAAGAGCACAATTCATTGTGTGTGCATTGTGTGTATTGTGAATATTGTGTGCGGATATATCCTCACCAATAAATAGTTTTAGAGTTTAACCCTAAGACCCTAAAGGGTGGGACCGCAATAACCACTAAAGTGGTTAATCATAAATGTAGTCCCAAAGTTCCAACAAACCCTTCAAGTTGAATTTACATTAAATATTCTTATAAATATGACCAGCCTTCAAAATGCATAAACTCTCATTTTTCTTGTCATTCTATCATTACCAATACTGAAATATGTGGTCCTCCATAAAGGGTATCGAAACATATAATTAGGTTGGTAGAAATACAAACCCTAATTTTTATTTAATTTTTTCATAATGTTTTACTATATTTTATCAACACCAAAATTGGAACTTTCCCATGCATGTGCTAAACACTACAATTCATATGCAAACATTAAAAATCTGCGAGATTCAATGAAAATATCAAACTTTTTACTAGTATGAGTGTGAATTTCTCTATGAAGACAACTACTTTAAAGATCAGTTGTAAGAAACCTATTCAATATTTAAATTTGAGAATGAATATCTATAACCATGCACTAAGTCTAGCTAAAGCACTCACTAATTGTGAATGAAGCATAGATACTGAATCCACCACTAAAGTATCCATGAACAACCAATATCAAATCCATTACTAATGTATTGGAAAACTGTCGATGTTGAATCAAACAAAGTGAACGAAGCCTCAATATTGAATCCACCACTAACATATCCATGAACCAACGATATCAAATCCATTACTAATGTATCAACAAATTATCGATGTTGAATCAAACAAGATGAACTATTGAAAATTCCACTCTAGTTGATAACAAGTGGTGTATGGATTGGGAAGGAGAGATCTGATTTTGAATCCCATGGGCTCCCCTTTTGCTTCTATATCTTATTATGCGCTCCAATATGCCTCAAAAGTCATTTCAATTCACAATCTCTTCAACACATAGGTTGAAGGGAACTTTGGCTAATGTAGAGGTGTATAAATTTTTTAAATAAGTAGTCAAATTAGATCTCCTCGGTTTCTCTTCCTCAAACATTAAGGTATAACATTTTTATTTTTGCACCTTCTAATGTGCCATTTCCCCTTCGTCAATTAAAAAACATAGGTGAAATTGGCAACAAACTGGTCATGTTCTCTAATAAAGTCTTTCTTAATCTACTCCACAAGTAATCAACATTTTTATTTTTGCACCTTCTAACGTCCCATTGCCCCTTCATTTATTAGACATTTTTATGTTTGCACTTTCTAACGTCCCGTTGCCAATTGAAAACACAAGTGAATGGCAATAAACTAGTCATGTTCTCTAATAAAGTATCCTTGATCCAGTCCACAAGTAATAAAAAACAAATAAAAATTTAGGAAGATAGAATAATGGAAAAACCACCTACAAACTAAAGGGTTAACAATAGGGAAAAGGTGCAGTAGCATTCGACCTAGTAGACACATCTGATTCATAAATCCAAAAGTTACATAACATTGTGAACAATGAAAGAAATAAGAGAAGAAATAAGATATGGATTTGGTCAACAAAGAAACTACCAAAAAAAATAAAGAAAGTGTGGCAGTCTACATTGCATTCAACAATACTTTATCTCGTTGGCTTTTAATTGAATGATCCATTCCAATATTAAACTAGATAGTTCATTTATTAAAACTATTATAATTATACTCATACCTTGGTTATATGTGAGTTTTTTTTGCGTTGATGATAAGATATCCCTCATTTAAAATATAAGACTTAATAACATTTAAAGTAAGACTTAAATAACATATGTCAATGAACAACATCAAAACATACAATATCTTTTACAAACCTCTCAAGAATCCATCTCATTAATTTAGATAGAAAAGTATTTCAAACTTTCCAAAGTTTCCATCTATGCTAACTTCTAATTTGAAAGATCTAATCAAAAGCAAATATAAATTAAGGAAAATGGAAGAACAACAAGACCACCATCAAAAAAAGTTAGCATTCATCAATTATTAACATCAAAACATACAATATGTCTTGCAAACTTCTCCATATGGGTAGACGATAATCCCTCTCATGAATTTAGATAGAAAAATGCATCAAACATTTCAAAAATTCCACAAAAGCTAATTTCTAATTTGGAAGATCTAAATATTCACCTAATGCCTCTTCAAACAAATTCTAGGACCTCATATGGGAAAGTGAGAAATATTTTGAAAAATAACCTGTAAATGTCACTTGACCCTTCACGAACACTCAACAAGCATTGCCTTTATGGTTGTAATTGGAGAATAATTTGGCCAAAGATTATATACCAAACCTAAACTATTTATTTTGGTCACTAGCTCATAATAAATTATTAAAAAAAAGGAACCCAAGACCAATTCTTTTGCATTTTTACAAATAAATAAAGAAACGGGTGTACCCATATTTTTCAGAATGCTTATACATTAGAGAGATCAAATAATTTTCTTTTGAAAATTATGAATATTTGGTCCTACCACTCGAAATCCAGTAGGCAATAGAATACCAAATATCTCTAGACAATAAACAATTTTCTAGACAAGCTTTGATCCTTGCTTTCAAGATTTGTCTTCTGGAAGGTGTGGCTTTGTTGTGGGAAAATAGCACAAAGGTGTGAAACTCTTCCCACTTGAGGAATGAAATCCTTAGAGATTGCTACCAAGGCCTAGTATTGTGTTACTAAAGCAAAAGTGATGACTCTAACTTGATCCTACAAGTTCTTGTTAGCAAAACAAAACAAAATAAAACAAATAACATGAAATAAACAAAGAGGGTGAAGATATGCAAACCACAAAAAGTAGATGCTAGAACCAATTTAGATCGCCCAATGGTCAAGTTCGTTACATGTAGTGTCATCTAAGAGGTTAAAGCTTCAAGGGAAGCCACTAATATCCCTTAGGGAGGTATTTTTTTCCCACACTAAATGCTAAATAATTTGAAAAGCAAATGAGAGAAACACTTGTCCCTTGGAGGAAGGTGGTAAGGGATCTTGGGGAATGCCAATAGGTGTAGGAAGAGGTGAATTATGAGGAAGTCTCAACATAATTCCAATAGCATAACCTTGCTCTGATTTTCTCTACTTAAATGCATGCCCATGGCCTCCTTTTATAGGCCAAGAGGTGGCCAAGAAACATCTAGATCCAAGAGTGAATTCCTTTACTTCATGAACTAGCTCCAAAGTACAAAATGGGGGCTATTCATTGCTCCCAAATCTGTGAAGAGACAAAATTTGATTTTTTGTTGGTGAGATAAATTTTATGAGCCTTCAATGTGCTATAGGTAGTTGATATCCTGTCATTTTGACAGTTGTACAGATTTCGATTAAAATATGCATGAGGTAGCGCCAACACATAACTGATAACACGCGTTGTAGCGAGGGTGAGTAGGGGTTTACTCGGGGGACCTCTTCTTTTGACTGATTTTTTGGTATTTCTGAAATCATGCTACTATAAACATCTAATGAGGATGTCTTCGGTGAGATGCATACTATATGTTGATGGCGCCTTACCTCAAGATTAGTTGAAATGTCGCATGTGTGCAAAATTTAAGCATTAACAGATGTCCCCTACTGTATGAGGTTCGAAGGGTGTTGTAGGGACAATAATGCTTCATCGTTTCTTTTGTTCTCTCGTGTTCTTATAAGTTGTGAGTAATGTGTGGATGGAAAGTTCCTCCCGTGGGGGAGGATTGTTGGTGACGACCCATGAAACTGTAACAAATAATGGTTTTTTTTGCAAACGAGGTGGGCATACCCATGCTCATGAAAATACCTCAAGATGACTACAGTAAGAGGAGACCGCGGGTCAACTCATAATATTAGTTGTAAATTGATGAAATAGGTTTCAATCCATGTAAGATTAAATGAACTTGAAAATGATGTTATTGGTGTCGAAGAAACAAAACTTTTATTGATCATGAGAATCCCACTAGAATGGGGGACCAGAATACTGGTGAAGTTGTTGGATGGGGCACCTCACTGTACCAAATGTGTTTCTACCATGATTTATAAATGTGAACATTGCTACCTTCAAAATGTACGACTCCCCTTGATGTGATAGATCTGTTGACATCGAGCATAGGGGAGACTACTAAGTTAGGGATCACTAATGACTCTCCTTACTTAGTTCAAGGCGATCCCTTATATTGATTGAAAGAGACCCCGAGGTAGAATTGTAACTACTGAAACTCTCATAATATGGGGATTTGATGTTGGTGAGAGTTGAAGTACATGATAATATGGGGTTCTTGTCTTGAGAACCAAGATTATTTTGTATCCAACTGTAAGACTTATAGACATGACAAAAGACTGGTTGATAAGCACGGGTATCATAACTTTCTTTGATCGATGTAAAATTGGAGAGTAATTGATAGTAGCATTCTTCAAAGAAAGGTGTAGGGTGTAACAAAAGGAGACAAACTGCAGATGAAGGGATTTGTTGGAGAAACAATACTGAGGGTAATGGTGACTAACAAAATGAACAATGTTGGGGATATAGAGACTCAACTACATCGATCAAAGGTGACCAGAGGTTGTTGTCAAAATAATCAAGGGTTCCCATGGTTTTGTGTGGATCAGTTAATTGTTTGTACATAAATAATAGGCAGTGGGTCCCCACAATTTTGAGTGTGTTGGGGGACCAAATTAATGATGGGATAGATTCCCATGGTTTTGGGTGAATCGGGGAATCAATTTGATGATGGGTGGATTCCCCATGGTTTTGAGTGGGTTAGGGAACTTTTTCCATGATGAGGTGAAGTTTGTTTGCAAACGTGAAGACGGGTGCCCCATGAATCAATGCCATGCAAATTATTCCTACGGGAATAACTGAATAGAATTGGTTTCTTCTAAGGGTGGGTGCCCCATTGTTGTCTTTGCAAGGGTGATGATATGAAGAAGAATGTAGATGGTAGATTACTCATGGAGGTATGAGTGGTTAACTATGACTCTTGATCGTAACATATTCCAAGGAATATGATCGCATCAACTACTGAAGGTGGGGGAGTAAAATCTCAACTATAAAATGATGAACTATGAGTTGATATTTTAAAATTGGATCAAATTCCTCCAACTTGTGGGGGTTTGACATCATGGGTGCCAAATTATGATGAGGGGGGTGGGAAATGGTGTGCACACCCATGGGGAAGCATGTTATCCTCAATGATGACATTGATGGAACATAATTACTGGGAATTAGGACCCTATGGTTATCAGCTGGAGTATCCATAAGTGAAATGTAAACATAGGGAAAATGCTTCCTATATGCGAATTTCAGAACGACTGCAATGCAAGTCCTACGCCATTGTTGAAAGGGTTGAAGTCTCAGTTTCTTGGTCACTCTCCTACACACATGACGTAGATACCCAAGTGTAATAGAGATCATGACAAGGGTAATGATGATGCATAAATAGTAACCAAAAACATAGCGCACCTGAGGAGTGCGAATAAAAATTGGTGTCGGATGAAACTTTTCAGATCGAAGAGTGAGTAGTGCCCTTGTGTAGATCTCGATGTTTTGATCGCAGTAGTGTGAACGATTCATTAAATGGATTTATGGTGTGGTTATACAAGGGTTTGAAACTAGGGTCAAATGTCTATAAATAGGGGTGGGGCTTGATTTTCGAAATCATTTGAATCGTTCATTTTGTCGCATTCTAGAGCATTTTCAGCTGATTTCAGGAGATTTGTTCGTCCGATTTTCATGCATCAAATTTTAGGTAAGTCGTCATCTCATCCGGATTATTTGTTTCCATGTGCTTTTAGGGTAGGGGGTCCTTGCGACTGTACGACATGTTTTTAGCCCTAAAAACAAGTCTCACGGGATTTTGGTTTATCTTGTGCAGTCGCGCAGGATTTTGGTTTATCTTGTGCGGTCGCGCGAGACAATTAATTCTCTCATGCTACATTTGTGTAGGAAAATGAGGATAGTCATGCACCGCGTGGGAGATTTTTGCTTCGATTGCATGCTAGTTTCGCATGACTGTATGTTTGACAGTCGCACGAATAGCGTAGTTTAAACGTTCATCTCCCAAGTGGTAAAGGTTGCATGGGACATCTTTGTACATTCGTGCTAAGCGTAATTTAAACACGGGGTGTCATGGGGTGTCGTGTTGCTTGTGCGTATTTTTGATAAAAAATCATGCGAGTTAGGGATTTTGTTTCTTTTTCATTTTTGATGTTGGGATAAACCCTTACATATTACTATTTGTTCTTGTAGGTGCTGTTGTTTGATCGATATGGCCTATGTAGAGTGGTGAGAGAGCCACTATGATGAGATAGTGCCATACGTCATGGAGGATCTAGTGGTAACTTAGACTTTACGGGATGATGGGATCTTGAATTTTTTCAAGTGCCCCTTCCTTTGGTTTGAATCTTTCTTGTTGCAGGTGCTCATACAGATGTGTGACCCTAATAGGGGGTTTTTTCATGTGGGGGACGAGGATCACTACTCAGGATATCCACTTCCTCATTGGTATTCCCCATCATGGAGTACGTGAGTCGACTCAACCGCGGATGGGGGGGTCATTCGATCCTGTCACGTCCCCCATTTTGACCCTTATAATATTTTGGGATATAATGTAAATAATGTATGCATATTATGTATGATTCCTAGCGTGGAGCTCAAGGCCAAGGCCCCGCTAGTGAACGCTCAATCTAGAAGAGGCAAGTATTTGATATTATGCTACCCATGTGCTAGTGAACCATGGGAATTGTAAATATGCATTTTAATATAAAATCCCATAACTAGCTATGCAATGCAACAAGAGATGGGGGCATGATGTTACAAGGAAATTGGGAGGGAAATATTCAAACCCTTGAGCCAATCAAGTCAAGCCAAGTGTCAATGAGAGAACCCATGAACCCTCAACTATCCATGTTGACTTTTGTACCCAATCATTCATTTCTCCCAAGAATTGGTTTAGGTAGTTAATGCCTTGGGGAATGGAGAGGTATGGCTGTCCAAATTCAAGTATGAGCAATCCACCCTTCCTAGAGATTCGTGTTTGGATTCTTGGGCAAGTAAACGGCCACGAAATTGCTCCCCAAGCCATTATTCAACCATCAATTTGCTCTCTCATGAGTTGGGACCTTCCTAGGTAGTTCCCTCCATGGTTTTGTTGTGTTTACGTTCATTTTCCTAGCTGGGAAGGGCATTTTTGTTGTGGCTAACAATGGGGAAGAAGGGGAAAACGATTTGGGGTTTTATTGAGGCCATTTGGCCCACTGAATGCTCATACATCTATGGGAGAAATCAGTTTTCTTCCCTGGGATTGATTCCCTCTTCCCACAAATACGTTTTTGGTGTGCCTACGTTTTTGGGAAAACCCATGTCCATCTAGCTTCCATGTCCCATTGTTGAAAGTGTGTTTCCAAGCCCATATCTGAGTTTTGTGTTCAAGAGAATTATGGGGTTGAGTTGGATATCCATTACTTTGGGTTGTGTTGTGCTTGAGGGTTCCCTTTTCCTTGTAGATATCATGCCCAGCTCAAGGGTGGTCTCTGAGTGCTGAAAGAATACAGGCTAGGAAGAGACCTATGGCTGGGAGGAACGTTGCAGCGACATAGCTAGTTGTTTGGGATATCATTGCATCAAGATGAGTATTTTATTGTGTATTTACCTCTGCAAATGTGTTAATTTGTTGACTGTGTTAAAAAGAATAACACTCATGTAATATGTGTGTGGATGAGTTCATTTCCGCTGTGCATGTTTGTTTGATTTCCATCTGCATGCATCTCTTTTATGGCTATGAATCTAATGAATATGGCAAGTTTATGAAAATCCCCATAGAATGGCATCAAGTTCCCCTCCTTGCACTAGGTCCAAGGGTGGGTATGTGACAGATCCATGACCTCATTGACCACTACTATAGTGGGGATATGAGTTCCTTGAACTCCCAGCAGATCCTCATTAATCATATGACTAGCTTAGTAGTACGAGCAATGGAGACCATTGTAGTGAGGGTGTTGGGGGTAGCATCCCCCAATAGGATCACATAAGGATAGTTGTTGTTGGTGGAATGGTTATAGTTTGTCACCGAGTGGTATGGGGGAATATGTTGCTCCATGTACTGATGGAGGATTTGAGTGAGGCACAAGGGGGGGTAAGCAGGAGCACCTCCCGACATGGGAGTGTATTGTGCTCCTACTTCTTTAAGAGAAATTTGTCACTAAGTCCGTAGGTGATTATGCCTCTGAGGGGGCCCGAGGAGTATCAGATGATATTATGGGGGTGTATGATTCCCCATGTTCATGGTGGCTTGGTGGGGCATGTGTTCACAACCCATTTTTTGGATGTGTGGCAGCAGAGGATTGGCTCAATGGAGAGATACCCATCGATTGGTATGGACTATTGGGGTGGCATGGAGCTACCCCCCTCCCATTCATGGGTGGGATTCCACAAGTATGTTTGCATTTCGTGATTACATATTTTTTGTACATGAGTTGATTATATATATCTAATATTGAATTTAGTCTCCTATCTATGATGCATATATTGGTCCCGTGAGGCCAACCTGAGTGTCGTGTTGTCATTGGAGGTGTGATGAGGGTGTAATTCCTGCAGGTGTTGTTGGAGTAGCGAGTGAGGGTCATCCTATAGGGGGAGTAGCTTTGGGATATCAATCCATGGCTATATTAGCCTAACTAGAGAGGAGGCTAAGTACATTTACTAAGGGATTCGATGATCGAGGAGTGGTCGATCTTGATGAGGAGGAGATAGCATAGACCCCCCAAATTCCTGCAGAGTGTGTGGTCGAATGGCGTCGGATGATGTGGAGGGTGGTTGTAGCGTGGTACGCAGTCTGGGGAGTGCAGGGAGGATAGGTCCCCCCGACTGAGTAGATACTACCTCAAGGACCAGGACTAGCCAAGGGACTAGGCCGAGGAGCTGCAGCAGGGGAAGTAAGAGGAGCAGGAGCAGCAGTGGAGGCAGTGCGGCCTTTAGCTATTTTGGAGCCTCACAAGCCAGCTCTAGGAGGAGGATATTGAGTGCTCGCGACTCCATTTTGTTATGTATAGGGTTGAGAGCCCCATTTTGTACACCTTATCGATGGAGCCTATGGGAGGTTGTTTGTTTATGTACTCTGGCATAAGGCATACAACTCTATGTATATATAGCCCATGATGTACATGACACATTTTTGGGTGATATATATATTATATATATAGTATGTGTATTTGTAGGTGCTTGCACACAATTAGTATGATGAACACCACAGATATATATGCTTTGTTTGTTTATGCAGGGTCAAATAAACAGTTGGTGTATTAGGTGCTAGTTCAAAACTTCGATTACATCAAGTTTGGCGAATGTATTTCCGCTCCTAGGAACCTGCATGGATGTAATGGTTTCAAACTATTGTACTAAGAGGTGTACTCGCATAAAATTGTAAAAGAGGAGTGGGTTGAGGACACGAAATATATTGTTAAGCTGGGAGACAACGAGTTGAAAATATAGGTGCACATGTAAATGGCGTATGCCAAGATGGGTGGAATCACTTAACAACCCAATGACTGCATTGTATTCTGCTTGGTTTTTAGTGAGTTCCCCCAAGAAAAATCCTCCTATGAGGTATATAGTTTGGGATGGGGTATAAATGGCCTAAGGATTTGATGCTTGATTCTTTGACCAATTACTTGTGCCATCTATGAAGCCGACATAGTTATCTGAATGGTAAACCATCTGCATTTCAAACAAAGGATGGCCTTATTTTCAACCAAAGAGATCGAAAATACTAAGAATAAAGTGTTTCATTGTTCTTTTTAATGTGTAAATGGACAATGTAAAGGGTGAAATATGGTTCCACCCTTCTGACAATGGGGACCTCCTTGTGCTGGAATCTCGAGATATATCTAGGTGGTAGTATACTCATATGTACTTATAGGGATCCAACACTTGGATGGACATCCCTTGATGTCTAGCCAACATGTGTTGAATGTGGTGAATCCTTATCTTTATATAAGGATGATGAATCGTCATTGGTAAGTAGGTTGGCCAGGGATGATGTGTTATCAATGGTATCCGACGAAGGGGAAACGATTTCCTCAGTGGGTAATCCTTGCGGGAACACCCTAAGGTGGGAAAGTTGATCATGTAGTCGCATGAGTTTGAGGTGGATCTCTTGTTCAGTGTGTAATATGGGGCATTAAAATGAGTAGTGGGGAGTGTCGCCGCACAATCGACATGTGTGTAGGATCTTGGCACGAATAGGGTCATGTGTCGAAGTTAATGGTGGGGTAGCATAGGCAGATATGATTGTGCTACTCTCATTGCGAATCATGTGAGTACGGTTCCCACTAGGTGTACACACAACATGTTGTGATTCTGGCTCAAGATCCATAGGTTGCGTTCCTTGCAGTGTAGGTGCCTCAATGGGGGGGTACCGCCAAGATGGCTAGTTATGAGGCTGGCATAACTAGTGTTGTCACCGATGTAGTGACAACATTTATGGAAGTTGTTTCTTGTTGATGAGGTGAACGAATCTCAACCAAAGGATGGGTAAGGAAGATGGTTTCCAAGGCATCCTGAAATTGAGGGAGGTTGATACAATGGTGTGTATAATACCCAAATTGAAAGCAAATCAAGCATGCATGATTGGTATGTAATGACTTGGACTTGCGAAAAGACGAGGTTAAAGATGTACCTTCGTGTATAGTATGTGTCATGTGCATCAAACTAGCAGGGGTATTAAGCGAATTCCTGAGCTCCGACAAGGTGGGGAACATGTTGGTCGCATGGATCATGATATTTTTAACTGTAACTGAAACTTGGAATATGGTTGATGAGGGTATTCGTGGTTCACCTTTATCGAGATCGAAGGTAATAAGGCGTGAGTTTGAAGGGTCGACAATTTGTAGTGCATTAATTAATGTATTCCTTTGGGTTGGGCATGATTGTAGCACTTCTAAAGTGGGCATGGCAGCTAGTGACTGAACCAAGTCATCCATAATACTATAGTTGTGGGAGACTTTCATGTGGGGTTTACAAAGGATGTTCCTAAAAGATAAATTTGGGATCCTTGCGATTTTTTCACCACTTGGCCATGGTATTTGCAAAGGGCCTCTCGAGGTAGTAGGTACTCTTATCACATAGTTCGTAGC
This sequence comes from Larix kaempferi, assembly GCA_027924585.1. Taxonomy (NCBI): domain Eukaryota; kingdom Viridiplantae; phylum Streptophyta; class Pinopsida; order Pinales; family Pinaceae; genus Larix; species Larix kaempferi. Next base: position 19,992,216 of record BSBM01000268.1, read on the forward strand.
TACCACTAAAGGTATCCTATCTGGGATGGTAGAGGTGGGAATCTAAACTTGTGACACTCACAAGGGCCTTTTTCACACCTAGATTAGATGGTTGTCATATCCAATGGGATCTTGACACTTTATATCTGGCTAAGAGAAATATGAAGGGGAAGACCCTATCCATCCTATGAGGGATAGTGAACCAACACAAGACACACTAAGTGATGTGAATGGAATGCGGCAGTGAAATCTTGAGTGGATTGATCTAGATATAGGAAGTATATGTGGGATATGAGAATTAGTGACCAGTTGAGGAGGCTTAGAGATAGTAGAAATGTTCAACCTTGAATATGTATCACCAAATAACAAATACCCAAACAAATAGTGATCTAGTATCTATTGATATATCTAGTGCCAATAACAAATACCCAAATGAGATCCACCTAGGGTTTAGCTAATAAAATGTGAGATGGAAAAATTGGGAGGGTTTCATGAGAAAAAGGCACTTAGATTGGTTGCTTGGGATTAGATATAAGCTTTACAGGTCAATCAAGAAACACCCAATTGATAGATTGGGATAAATGATCAATTACCCAAGGAGGGTGAATGGCCTAGAGGTGGACCAGTGCTAGATCAAGGGAAAATGGAGTCAGTTTTGGTCCAAACTTGGTCTCTATGGGTTTTTAATTATTTCTAACTTGGGTTTTTATTTTTAATCCAATAATATTGCTCGATCTTTTAGATATAGAAAATAAAAGTTTTAAACTTTTAAATGTTAATGACTAATGGAATAGAAAATTGAAACAATGAAATTCTTCATAGATCTTACTTGAAAATCTTATGCCTACCAAGCACATTGATGTTCCTTTCACTGAGTTACGATTTCAAGATAGATCCAAGTGATTCCAAGCTAGATCAATTTGGTCCAATGGAGGAAGTGCACCCTATTCAACCTGCAAATTCAAACAACAAAAGTTTGATTTGATATACAAGCGAAAGAGAAAACTATGCAAGACATCTCGACAAAATATTTCAATGGACAAAATCACAATTGGATACTCCTTGAGATGAAGCAATTTTCCAAATAAGATAATGGAGAACCCTCATAATCAAACCCTCAAGCTAATTCACACCCCTACAACAAATAAATTCGGCCTCCACAAAAATTGTATCTAAACAACATCGAATCAACTCAAATGTCTAAGAAAGAGGCATTCCAATAATGTGCAAGAACATTCATCAAAGCTTTCACAAGATATCTAAGAAAATTCCTTTATTGCCAATATTTCCAAGAGCCAAAAGTTCTTTACAAATGGGTGAGAGATCATATAAATAGATCCTCACAATAAAAAACCCTAAACCCAAAAGTATGGAGGGCTAGGATCAAAATATCATACATCAATATCAATGGATAAACATGTGTCAGATACATATACATGAGATCACTCAAATAAAGGGGGACGCACTCCCTCAAAGGCACCCTAGGGAGCACATATGCGTTACACCTAAATCTTGCTACCATCAGACTCAGTGTAAACATCCCCAAAGATTCCCATGACCAGAGGACTTAACTGACCCATTTTTATAGGTCATCGCAGTTCACCCTTGTGCAACATGCGTCATCGCAGGTTGTCTTAATGAAACATGCAACGAGTTTAGTTAAAGTGGATAAAGGGAATCTTCGATCCTTTTATCTAAGGTGTGTGACTTGGATATCTATCCCTAACCTATAGGAGAGCTGGCATTCGGTTCCCTAACTCTTGGAAAGGATCCCTTAGTCCTCTCACAATATTTCTCAACCTATTCTATCCTCCTAGTCCTATATATATGAAGCTATTTCCCATCCCAAAGAGAGGAAGGTTATAGCATCCACATGCTAGTGAAATAAGCTTAGGAAGATCATCATCCATCCATTGGAGGCACCCATTCTCCTTAGAGGCATTGGCTTGGCTTGTTGGAGGAAGATTGCAACATTAAGGCATTGGTTGTAATCCTTACTCTTCTATGTATTTCCACTCTTTCATACAGTAATACAATTTATTTCCATAAATTTTTGTCTCATTGATAATTAGAGTTTTCTTCCTTATCTGTTAAATTAGATCAATCATATGAAATGTGTGCTTTTACTATTTGTTAGTTTCTATATGTTCAACAGGGTCTTGCAGCTTGATATCTGATGACACTGGAGCATTGGATCAACAAAGAGCAAAGGGATCTGCAAATCTGAGGTAAGCTATCTATCTACTAGTTTGCACTTCTATTGATCTAGGAAAGTAGATCTATATTCTGTCACACTTGTTCTAGACTTACATTAAGCTAGAGAGATCACGCCTTAAGTCCGCTTTTGGTAGATTGTATGGTAACAATATGATATGATATGTGACTAGGTACATCAATATAACATGATAGAGGGGAGTAGGAGGTACAAACATCACTCCACTAGCACCCCTAATACATCAATATAAGATACAATAATGTCATAACCAAGGAACACTAGGATGTGTGCTCCCAACATAGAATATGATGCCCCCAAGGGCGAAGATAAAGTCGTGTGGAACCTAGCAAGTGATGAAGACCATGACGGAAGATGTCTAGAGAAAAAACAATTTTCCTCAAACAAGTTTCATGCCATTTCCTTTCCCCATTACGCCAAATCGATTTCCTTGTGATCCATTTTAACCTTTTTAATTTTATTTTTCAATGGTACTCCGTTGTTGGAAGATAAAATAGCCATATCAGCAAGTACATGTGCCTGAAACTAATATATAAGTGCACCTATAGACTTATAACATCCAAATCCACTAATAATGAGTACTCATACACCATATGTCCATCAAGAAATAGATCTGGAAGCACATCCATGCCCAAATAATAAAAATATGGCTTGTAAATAATGATAATAATAAAAATAATGCAAGCCACCATTGAAAATTACTATCTAGAACATGGAACCATCTAATGAACATCAAAGGGCCATGAATAACCAAAATCGAACTTTGTCATCCAAACTCATCCTAGAACCTGCTATTGCCTTGCTCAAACTAGTTTGACCAGGTCATAAATGATTAAAATAATGACTTGAACTGAAAAAAAACTGATCTTGCATGTACAAATGGATGAAGTATGCTCCCTTATTTATATTAGTAACAAGACTAAATAATTAAGTTGAATTTTAATGGCGATCATGAATACAAAATTATCAACAGTAATTCTAGATCTAAGAAATCAATCACTCCAAATAAAATCCTCAAGTGTATACTCATTCACAAACTTGACCATTTTTTTAGTTATGGGTGAAGGTGGATGAAAAAAGGAAAGGAAATGGGGATTTGACTTGATAACCACAACACTGTGACCTCTCTGACATAGGGGAAGAAGGGAAACCACTTATACATATGTCAGATACAAAAAACTAGGGAATGGTGGTGCCTTACAAATGGGTAGAGTGCTTAGAATGCTCCCAATAGACTCTAGAAAAAGAAACATTTATTGCATTTTATTTAGTGTTATTTTTTCACATTTAAGCTTTACATTTAACATTTAACTTTAAATTAAATTTCACTAGCCATCCTCCAAGAGTAGGTGCCCTGAATATCCTTGCGGGCCTTAGATAATGACTCGGTCTTACCAGCATTTCCCACCACCATACATAGGTGTGATGGATTTACCACCCTATTTCACTGTATGGGAAAACAACCTTACATCATACAAAGGATGAGTGCTCGTCCCTTGGCAATTGACTAGATATAGATAACATTTTATTTATTTGCATTTAGTGTTTAGCAACATTGTTTTTGGATGACTTCTTGCATCCATTTAGATATAACATTTATGTGATCCGATGCTTTTACATGACTACTTGTTTTCGAGGACTACAGGATAACATCCCAGTGACACAATCCGCACACTCCAAAGTTGAGACACAAGGTAAATATGGAGTCTATCCAGCACAGAGGCATAAGTGGTGGGAAGTCCTCGATATCACTAGTCAAGGTGTAAGTCGGGATCATACAAAAAACGGAAGAAAATGGATGCACGGAGATAGTGAACAGGTGAATCCATGACTAGGAAATACCTATAAGGAATCACCAAGTCCATACTGTGATAAGGGAATGACCAATTATTATACACAAGAAACTCTCACTCAAAGCAACTAAATCACTTCTACTCTAAACCATCAATATAAAGCAAGATAAAAGATCACCAAAGCATAACAACTATATGCCAAGTCCAACTACTAAGATAAGTAAACGAGCATAATAAACATCCTAGTACAATAACCATATACCTATTGGCTCATATACCTACATATTCATCTAGAGAATAGTGGAACACTGCTAGTGTGTACATCATGGTGCACTATTATCATATCTGCTCTATAAGGTGAAAAATGGATAACTCAGTCATCAACATGGGGTCATGAGGCTCCACCCTGACATGAAATTTACTATGTACATTCTCTAGGCCCACTAAATGTAAGAGTGTTCATCATCAAAATTTCTCATCAGTCGTTGATCTCGTGCATAGGATAGCAAAGGATTGGCTCAGGAATGTGCTAAAAACTAGTCTACAATCATGGTAGCCCCTACTACTATGGATGTGACAACATCTGGATCCAGCTGGGACAAGTGCTCTAAGGGAGAGAGTGCTTGAGAACCTCAGAAATATTTGGTCCACAACACTCATCACATCAATCCACGAACATACACTCGAGCATCTGCAACATCTTTAGATATGAACATGTCACCTGCACAATGTCGATGTTATACCAATTTCATAGACCGGTCATCACTAGCCCACATAAATAATAAAATCATGCTAAAATAAAATACTTAAAGTAAAATGTTGAAAGTAAAATGCTGGAAAATAAAATACGATTCTAATAATAGAAATAACATTTATTCAACTATAGAAATTATAAATAACAATCAAATAAGAAAAATGTCAGACACAATGGAAAAAATAGCTAACTATTTCTCAAGTGATCTTATTCAGTTTCCTACTTACCCTATACTACCATGCAAGGGATTTGGACTATGTCAGGTCGGGAATGTACTCCTTCAATTCACTCTGATTGATAGGAAGAATGAGAGTACCTCCACCTTGGGTGGAAATAAAACGCATGTCTCCAATACAATGCTCTACTATGAGAGGGCCAACCCAAAGATCATCAGATCCCTTGTTCTAAGATTGAAAAGATGGATTTGGATAATTACCCTATCGCCACTCAAGAATCTAGGGTGATTAACAGATGAAGTGATAACTTAAACATCAGAAATGGGAATGATCTAAATATCAGTGTTACTATGGGAATGTGGACTAGGAACTTTCAATTCCCTTCGAGGAGTAAAGGCATTGAATCGTGGGTGACCTCCATCAATTGAGATAGCTACCCTACCTATAAGAATTTCTCGAGTCTCTCTTCTCACCTATCGGTGGTCAACATTAGGTGCATCATTTTTTGGTGATATAATATACTTTAGTGTTTCCCCAATAGTCCAAAATTATATAACAACTCCTTCATTATCCTCCTCCAATGGCGATGGCATAAAATAATTTCCATTACTTTGACTACTGCCTTCCCTAGATGGAATCAGAACAACCATACCTTCTAGCCTTGCAACTAGGAACCCTATTGGTGCAATAGGATTCAAATCTGTGTCTCTAAATCTCATATCTTCAGCTTCTAAGAAAGTTGGAGAGGAAATAGGAATGTGAGATGTATCACTATGATGTATATTTTCCTCACTACTATGTAACTCACGGGGAAAAAAAATATCGATACATTTCTCATGTGAGGATATAATGATAAAGGCTCAGTTTCACTGGTTGTGTTAAAAACATAAGGAGGTTCTTAAAATATAGCAGGGTTCTTTACTGAGAACCCCCCTTCAAGGGCATCATTCACCAATGCATGCTCTTTCCAACTCATAGAATCAACGTTGAATTTCCTTAGTGTACTTTCTTCCACGGATTGATGAGACAGATTATCAGTGACATTAGAATAATGAGAATCATTTGCTCCATCATCACTACCCTCAATAGGGGAAGGATGTGTCCCTTCATTGTTGTTTTCTTGTGGAAGAATATGAGGAAGCCCATCTCTTTCCCTTTCCAATTTATTTTCAACCAACGTGATAAATTCCCTAACTGTTCTAGGAACATGTCCACCTCATATTACTTGTTCCAAAATGTTCTCAGAGTCATGTGCTTCCGTAATAGGATTGGATTCCACATTTCAAGGTCCCATGTCACTGGACTGATTCATGTCTTGAATTTATTCAGACACTTCGCCATGATGCATCTCAATATTTATCTCTATGTAAAATTCAACTTGATCATTCTCTTCTTCTAAGGATTCGGCATCTCTAAAGGACCTCCAAATCTCTTCTCTTTCATTTTTATATTGGTCCTCTTCTTGACCACCCATAACCATAACAATTCCCCTAGGAAGCAACTCTCCCTGACCAAATAAATTTATGACACCATCCTCAAAACTCTCAAGATGACCATCATAAAATGGTTCCCAACAAATTATAACCATCACACCATCAGAGATAGGAATTGTGGCATAATATAAGTCCATATGAAGATGGCCTCCCAATCTGATGGACCACTTCCTACATAGAATCATTCCATAAATAGGAGGCAAGTCTATAACCACAACATCCATAAGCATGGATATATCAGGACATGAAAATAAATCTACTCTCGGGTTCTTGATTAGGCCAAAAAATTAAACTGGTCTCGAGTCTATTCCGAACACATTCCCATATGGACTAGTAATATTTAATCCCATAGCTTCCATCACTTGCAATGGCATGACATTCATGGAAGCACCAGAATCTAGAATGCAATTGTGAAGCAGGAGATAACCTATGTGGAGTGTAAGATAAAAGGGCTGGTGACCTCCATTCTTCCTTTCATACAAAGTTGTTTGAATTTTTATAGGAGGATCTTCCTCACCTTCAACCATAGCACTTAAGACAGGTTGAATCTCACTATCTTTTGTGGTAGTATTATGGATACTCTCAAAGAAATATACCACTTGATATTTACTGATGGGATCTTCATTAAGTCAGTGAGTGGAATATTATGCATGAATTTACCCAACTCCTTCTCAATATTTATGTTCAAGTCATAATCAGGGAGAATGGGGTTGGGTTCACTCACTGTATCATACTTCTCAATATCATTCTTCTGTATGAAAGGAGTTGGATTTTGGCCATCCTTTTATCTTTAATAAATATGGATAGGGGCTTGGCCACACTCTTTGGTTTGGTCTGTGGAAAGGATGAGAATACTAGGACAAGGACTTTCTTGCTCATCTTCTTCTTGGGTTTAAAAAATGCATCCAAAATACTTATCAAAATCAAGATCTTCAACCCAATTAATTTTTTTAGGATAATATCGAACATCGTCACTATGGATGAGATATCCATGATCATCCTCTCTATGCTCTTCTGACCAGTTAATTCCAGGTGGTTCAGGTGACGTTTCACCCACGGGGATTCTTCTCTTCTCATAATGCATGGTACTTTTCTAAGGGTTCCAATAAGGCTTATGTACATATGGTTTGCTATATCGTTCAGATTCCCTACTCTTGGCTATATCCCTAGTCGTGAGAGTTAAAATTGTAACCATCTCATGCATGTTCTCCATTAATTCGTTGGGATCTTTAACATGTTCCTTACCCTTTCTAGTTTTAGGTTCAGATCTAGAAGAAGAATGACTAAAGGAATCAAAAAAAAAATATTCCCCATAGAGGAAACATTTGCTTCAACTCTTCTAGTGTTATCTTGTGCTTCTTTGAGATCAACAAGGTTTTTGTATTTAAGGTGGTATCCAAGCAAACCTACAAACAAGTTGAGGTAATGGATTAGAACAAATTGATATTTTGGCCTAATATCTTCAGGTATATTGGCCACTATTTTATCAAACTGTAAGTTGAATTCATGGACAAGTTCATTTTCTTTCTTCTTGATTTCGAGCAACTTATTCAACAGAAAATTTCCATCCGAATTGACTAACCACTCATCCTTTAACTTAACAATGGACGCATTGTTTCCACTAATCGATGATGCAAGCAAATGATCAAACCATCTGTGAGCTACACCTTCTAGGGACACAAAGAGACCCCTCATGTATACATCTTCTTCCTCATCCCCATAGGATTCCATTTGAGCCCACACAACCTCAATGTGATCTTCAATGTGATTCAACAGAAAATTTCCATCCGAATTGACTAACCACTCATCCTTTAACTTAACAATGGACGCATTGTTTCCACTAATCGATGATGCAAGCAAATGATCAAACCATCTGTGAGCTGCACCTTCTAGGGACACAAAGAGACCCCTCATGTATACATCTTCTTCCTCATCCCCATAGGATTCCATTTGAACCCACACAACCTCAATGTGATCTTCAATAGAAGTTGCACAACTTCCACTGAACTTGGGCATATTCTCAAAGTACTTGTCAAGCATGTCATGGGATGAACTAGGTATTTGGGAAAAATAAAAAGGATATGCTTTAGCCTTGTTCCCAAATGATCTAGGAACTGTAGGGTTAGCTGGAGGGACTTGATTGTTTCCATCCATTTGATTATATTGTGGATATGGAGGTGTAGGAGGCACTTGATTGATCGAAGGGGATCCTAGGATATGATTTGGAGAACTACGAGAATTGACAATTATCCAAAAGAAGTTAGATGATTAAGCTTTTGGATCTTTTCAATGATATGTTATGAGGATCCCTTCTACTTTATCTGAATTTGCATGATTTCTTGGATTGTAAGAATGGGTACTGTAGCTAGGGTTTTCACCCTAGCTTGTGCAAATGAGCACCTACCAAGGAGAATGGACTCCTTAGTAGCAGTTCAATAAACAATAAATTAAAATGCTAAAACAATATAAATTCTAAACTAGCATGAGCATTAAGAAACATAACAAAACATGGAATATAAATGGTTTTCTTTTGTATTAAAATTTTACCTCAAGTGTAGAGGATGGTGAAGTTCTTGCAATGATCCAAGAGGGTTGCTCCAAACTCCAACTTTGCTCCTTCTCTTTCTCCAATGGTGGAAATGGGCCAAAAGGGGCACTCAATGGTGAAAGTAGCTCAAGGGTGAGCTAGGGTTTCAAGAGTGATTTTGGCAGAGTAAGGGTGTACTTGATTGTGGATATGAAATGAGGGATCTCCATCACCTATTTATAGGTTTTTAGTGGTGGAGTGTTGGCCCATGGTTTTGGGAACCATATGGTTTAGGTCAGCTGTATAGAGTTTTTTTCCTCCTTTTTTCCTCTTTTTCCTCCTTTTTTATATTTTTTATTCCTTTTTTAGAGGGTTTTTGCTATTTTGGAGGAATTTTGGATAATTTTTTGGGGGAAAAGGGGTTTTTTAGCCTTTTTGAGGCTTTTTTGATGGTTTTGTGGCCTTTTGGAGGCTTTTTAGGCCTTTTGGAGGATTTTTAATGGGAGTTTAGGGTTCTTAAGGTAAATATGGTAGGAAATATGGACAAATGAGTCATGTAATGGGGTAGATGAGGTAGTGAGCACTTTTTGGGTGTTAACAGATTGCCCCCTAATGTGTGAGGGCGGGAGCTCATCGTATGGCCGATAGACATCATAAGACTTGGATGGTTTTCCTGGGGTGTGGAGAAGAGAAGAAACAAACTCAAGCCTGGAACAACGATCCCGAACAAACTGCAAAAACTAAAAGTACATAACCTCAATAATGGATGAGGAATAATCTGAACATATGGACGAGGCGGGCATTCCCATCCTCGTATCAAAATATAATAGTAACAATGGGGTCCAAAATATGGGGACCTGAAATATACATGACCTCAAATAATGAATGAGGAAGAATCTCAATATATGGACGAGGCGGGCATACCCATGCTCGTATCAAGATACATAAATAACTGAGGCCCGAAAAGGGGGACCTGTAGGATACCACTGTGTACATCATAAGGGTCCAGAGGGGACACAAATCTGGGACATACTACTGGGATGACCATGTCTGAGCTGAAGAACTGATACACTAGAATGACAACAGTGTGCCTGAGTGTGGTACCAGAGGAACTGATGAGCTACTGGATCATAGTGACAAGGGGTCATACTCTCAATGGTACACTGAACTAGAACTGAACTGGGTACTCAAGGAAGCATATAACTGGATGGCTTCCGAATACAATCACCAACGCAACCCGAACATCCACGGGAACATATAACTGGGCATTTCGAAGTGACTCACCAATGTGCTAGAGTCGGGGGAGATCCGGGGTCTTCGACCAATAATGGAAGGGATATAAACCCTGCGCGATTCTCAACGATGCGATCAAGGTGTTGAAGTCGAGCATGTGAGAAACAACCACTCAGAGAGGAAATGATGACTCCTCTCAAACTGGTCCGTAGGCACTCACCACAGATGGTGATGGGTCCAAGGCGCAGGGACCTCTGGGTCTATCCTTTGGAATAGAGGGGCTGTCGTCGACAAAGGGAGACCTGCAACTATCAAGGCAATGATGTTTCCTTGACAGAAGCGTGAGGTGGAGAACCGAAGTGTGAGAGTACTGATGGTAGGACTGAAAAACTGTGGGGGATAACTGGGCAAGTAGAGTGGGTGGACTCAAACTTCCTTTGTTCAGAGTATGATGGCGGGGATTATCGGGCAGCATATGAAACTAACGGATGGGAAAGGGATCATAGCTGTAATGGATCAAGGATAGTGACTGGGATGAGGGATACTCAAGCTGGTGCACAAATGGCAGGAGACTGCAGAATACTCTGAACAAAGGCGACCTAATTGGGGGTGCTGCCGAGATGATCGATCATAGTGCTAAGAGGCATGGGGGGACTTCTTCATGGGTTAAGGAACTAGAAGAAGTGTGTGTAAAATGATACTATCGTGTGGATTTATACGAGACCAGGACAGTTCATGCTCGTGATTGCTTTCAATTTTAAGGAGTCTGAAAGCGATAAGAAGACTTTGAAATAATGGAATGGTACTGTCGTGTGGATTTGTACGAGCCCAGGACAGTGCATGCTCGTGGTTGCTTTCAATTTTAGAGAGTCTGAAAGCGATAAGAAGACTCCAGGGGGTTGCTTTTTTGTGTGTTAGTCTCCAAGGCCCAAAGAAGCATAAAAGGATGCAATGGAGAACTCTTCTAGCCAGTGTGACTAGAGTATTCCTTTTTCGTAATCAGTCTACCAGGTCCGGAAAAGGGGTAAACTTATACTAGATAGACGCCCTTTCAGGTACTTTAACGAGCATGAAAGGAAGAAAGATTGCTCGGCGATCTTTTCATTATTTTAGGAGTCAGAAAAGAGCTTAACAGAAACTCCCTAAGTGCCTTTTTTGTAAAGGACTTGTCCGGCCCGAAAAAGGGATAAAATTATACCAAACAAAAGGAATGGGAAGGCAAGGAGGAAGTGCTCAATCAAGGAACATTAATGATGACCAAGAATGAGGGTGGGGGGCAACACTGATGGGCCTCCTTGCGGGATAATGAATGGTGGCAAAATAACGAAATAGTTGCAGTATGACAGGAGTGAATGGCTCATGTAAAAATGTGGAACAATCCGATGGCGGCCGATGTGACGTGCAAACCAAGGAAGCAAGGTGTCGGCACACAATGTTGAAACTGTACCAAGTGAGAGCGAGAAATGATCTCAACCAGCATCACGAGCTCAGAAAAATGAATTCGGCGATATAAAAAGTGTCAAAAATGGATAACAGTCGATGTGGCACGCAAACCGAAGTGACGAGGGGAGTTTTGGAAAAGTACCCAAAAAATATGGGGGTGAGAGCGAGAAATGATCTCAAGCATCATCACGGGCTCGGAAAAATGAATCCGATGATATAAAATATACCAAAAATGGAGAGCAGCCGAAGTGGCACGCAAACCGAGGCGACTAGTGGCGTCTAAAAAATGTGCAAAAAATGACATGGAAAAAATAAGAAAACGAGTTGACCATCATGACGGTCTCGTCGTGCTGATTCCAGTGGTGGAAAGGGTTCGAAAAAAGGACTTCATATGGGTTTAGAATGGCCAAAACAAGAAAAATTCAACGGACTATAAATAGTGAGTGAGTCCAACATGACAAGTGTCATTTGTACTTGTTGACTTTGACTAGTGATCAGAGTTGACCAGATCTTAGTTGGTGTTTTTGGATGATCCGACCGGCCGATTTCAGATTCGGGAGATACAGGTATTCCGTCAAACTCATACCTGCATGTTTTTTACGTTCGGGGGGTGGGTAGTGGGTCCCAGGGGGTATTTGTACGGTCCACATGGGGTGGACCGCGGATTTGTAGGAGGGAGCCGCGGTCGGAGACTACGGGTTCCACGGCGGATGACATGCATGGAGACCGCGGGGTTTGGGTTGGAACACACGATCTGGGATCGCGTGTTTCGAGGCTGGACACGCGGTTTGGTACTGCGTGTTCGGCCCTGACAGGCACGGTTTTGGACCGCGACTATATCCCAGATAGCCATGGTCGAAAACCGCGGCAAGGAGCCCTAAAGTTGCAATTGGGATCGAGCGGTTAGGGTTCCCCCGGGGGGGGGGGAGCAGGTTTTATTTCTTTGACATGAGTCTGATGAGTTTTCCTTGCGTGTTTGACAGGATGCCGCTGGTACTGTGGAGAGAGCAAGAGGTCCCGGATGAGATAGTGACTGTCATCCGGGAGGAGTGTCATGTGTGGTCGGTGTTGGGATTGTGCGGACTGCTGAAGTTCGTGCAGGTACCTATGATGCAGTCAGCAGGGTTGCTGTTGAATAGGCTAGTGAGTTTCTGGGAGCCAGACATATAGGCATTCAGGGTGCGGGGTGAGAGGGTGGAACTCACCCTAACAGATGTATATTTCCTAATGGGGTTGCCTTGTCTGGGTAGGGTGGCGGATATGCAACCGTGAGTATCCGATGATGTAGATATGGAGGACATGCTGGAGCGGTACTTTGTTCTAGAGGCTAGGGTGCATAGGAATGCACTCCGGATGGTGGACCTACAGGAGCCGGTAGTACAGGCTATTACAGCATGCGTGGTTCGTGTGTTGGGGTCCCAGTCACCTGAGAAGGTGTCCGGGAGCCAGATGCAGCTAGTGGAGCGCGTACTGGATGGTCTCTACTATGCATGGGGCCAGATGTTCATCACCTGTGTGCAGCGATAGCTGACATTGGTGAAGGAATCTGGCAAGGGATTCTGTTACGGATCCTTTCTATGTTCTTTCTTCATGGAGAGGGTACCGACACAGCGGTCACGGGTGCCAGTTAGGGCAGGGGGACTAAGGGATCCGCACATGGTGTGGTGGGGGGAGATGATGCATTGCCGGGGTGGCGGCGAGGTTGGTAGATATTTCACGCAGGAGCTGTACCTGTAGTGGCTACAGATACCGCTGACACTAGATGATTTTCCATATAGAGATATGGATTATACCGGGGATCCAGAGGCACCATGGGTGCCAAGACAGGCATGGGGACCAGATGGTACGTATTAAGTTGACTTGCATATTATGGATGTCAAGTTTTATGTATGATAGTTTTTGATATATTGTTGCTGACTGATGGGTGATCTACATATGTTGGCCCGAGACCACCACCAAGGCATCTAGCGCGCAGAGGGCATGTGGCGGGTACCAGCCTTACCAGGCCAAGGGGAGGTGCGTCGGCGGGACGCAGAGGGGACTTTGGAGTCCGTACGGATGTTGCTGGATTGGTTGTTGGTGGGAGTGACCGATGACGGGTGGCGGGACGTGGATCCAGAGGTGATCCAGGACTGTCTGAGGGCGCCACGGGAGTTCTGGTCAATCGCGATCCGGGTGGCCATCTTAGCGGACAGGGGACGGGCACATGAGCCCGCAGGGGATGAAGAGTTGCCGGAGGAGGAGCGAGGGGAGGACTCTGAGGCAGTGAATGCAGGCAGTGATGCAGGGTATGACTCTCATTAGGGAGTGCAGGGGACTCCCCCCGATTTTGTAGCTACGGCATGTATTCTATGAGGCTTTAGGGATGTATAGATATTTTTTGTATAGCTGAGTACAGGGTACTCAGGACATGTATAGCATATGGACATGTATTTTTTGATATATATATATGCACATGGATGCACCTTTTTTGCGATGATGATTTTGGTGTACGCACATGGATGCGCTTATGGTTTGTTATATGTTTGTACTGCACGTGGAGGCAAGTAGTATAGGATGTTGGGCACATGGATGCCCCTTGTGTATGTTATGTGATGGATGCAACATTATGTATGTAGGATTAGGCACATGGATGCCCCTGTATATGAATGTATTTTTATTCTTTTTGCACATGGATGCAAATGTTTATGTGATGATAGGAACGTGGATGCCCCTTGCAATCTTGTTGGGTTTTTATATATATTTTATGAGATGTTATGGGATGATGATGCATAATGGAGGTTTTACATGGTGTGATTGATGTGCCAATCTAGGATGTTGTTAGCCATTTGATCTGCGACACTATTTTGAGCTCTTAGGACATGGGTGAATGTTATGGATTCAAACTGTCGGCTGAGTTGTTTTGTGCGCAGGAATTTTCTAAAGAGGCAAGGATCACGCACCTGGTAGCAGTTGTTGAGCTGGGAGACAAGTAGCTGGGAGTCAAGGAACACATGAAGGTGACATATGCCTATCTGGAGGGCAGCAGTCAGGAGACCGGTCACAGCATCATACTCCACCTGGTTATTGGTAGCCATGCCTATACATATTCCATCAAGGTGAATCAATTCATGTGAAGGGGAATATAAGACCCATGCTACAGAAGCCAGTTTGGGAAACCAACGGCTTGCTCCATCAGCGAAGCCAATGTAATGAGGTGGAAGATGGTCCATCTGTGATCATGCAAAAATGATGAATGTCAGATTGTGGTAAAAAAGGTGAAAAACAAAAAGAGAGCAAACTGTACAATACGAGCCAATGGGGCCGCGAGTTATTTAGGGATAAAAGCGTTTAAGATACAACCCATTACGAGGGTTGCGCAAAGGGCGACCTTCTGAGTCAGTTAAAATGTATGCCCCATTGTCGAGGTTGGTCTGCACGATGTAAGGGCCTTGCCACATGGATTCAAACTTTCCTTTACCGGTTTTGTCGTGGGCTTGGTCATAGGCGAGGACGAGGTCCCCTTCATGGAAAGTTTGAGGGTGTACATGTTTGTTGTAACCAGCTTTGGAGCGGTTCTTGGTGGCTTCAATAGTCTAGAGAGTGGCACAACGGTCGTCATCAACTTGTTCGAGGGATAGCAGACGTTGCTCAAGCGGGGAGGTGTCGGGGAGAAGCTCAACGGTGATGTGTAAGGCAGGTATCTGATACTCAATGGGGAGGACAGACTCTACACCGTGAACTAAATGAAACGGGGTGAAACCAGTGGCGGTCTTGGTAAAGGTACAGTAAGCCCATAAGGCAGGGAACAACATGTGGTCCCAATTGGATTTATGCCGGCCAACAGTGCGTTGAAGGATAGTTTTAAGAATCTTGTTAATGGCCTCTACTTGACCATTCCCTTGGGGGTAGTAAGCAGAGGAGTACTGATGTTCGAACTTGAGAAGGGTGGATAACTCGCGCCAAATGGAATCTTCGAAGTGTGAACCATGGTCTGAGACCAACTATTTGGGAACCCCGAATCAAGTGATAACGTGGTTAAAAAAGAAATGGGCAGTGGTGTCAGCGGTACAATTGAAAGTGGGCATGGCTTCGGCCCATTTGGTGAAGTAATCGACGGCAACAATGATGTATTTATGGCCGTTGGTAGATGGGGGTTTACACTCCATGAAGTCGATGGCCCACTTACAAAATGGACCAACGGTGACGACTGGGTGTAACAGAGCAGGTGGTGTCCAGGCCTTGGGGGCAAAAAGTTGGCAATTATGGCAATGTTTGACCGCTGTGATGCAATCGGTAAAGAGTGAGGGCCAGAAATATCTGGCGCGGATGACCTTTTGGGTGGTGGCCATCCCAGAGAAATGTCCACCACAGGCCCCGCTATGACAGTCATTGAGGACGTGTTCGGCCTCCTCGTGTGTAAGGCAACGACGGAGGATCGTGTCAACCCCTCGCCGGTAAAGGACATCGCCTAGGAGGAGATATCGAGAGGCCTAGTGACAGATACGATGGCATCCATCACGACGAACGTTGGGTCTAAACTTTTTTGTGTGAAGGTATAACAAAATATCACCATACCAAGGGTAATCAGACGAGATGGTGAACAAGTGATTGTTTGGTAACTTGTTGGAGATCTAGGGGGACGGCAGAAGGGATGGGCGATCGGTGATGAGTTGGGCAAGCACGAGGGCTTTGGTGCTCTTAGGAGTTCTGAAAGTAAGGTCATATTCTTGGAGGATAATGACCCATTTAGCAACACGACCTTGTAGGAGCCGCCGGTTTAGGAGATAGGCCATAGGGTTGGAGTCAGCAACAAGTGTGGTATGATTGAGCAGAATGTAGTGTCACAATTTTTGGACGGAAAAGACCACAGCTAGGGCTAGTCTCTCCTTGTATGGGTAACGTAGGGGTGGTCCAAACAAGGTATGGCTGACGTAATAAATGACATGCTCTTGGTGAGAGGCATCTTCTTGAACCAAGACTCCAGACACAACATGTTCGGATGCCGAGACATAAAGGATGAAGTCCTGAGAGAAATTCAGAGGGGAGATCAAGGGGGCTTGTGTGAGAGATTTCTTGAGGGCTTCAAATGTCGCTTCTGCTTGCTAATCCCAAACAAAGGGTATGTGGGTACAAAGCAGGCATAAGAATCCATGAACTTTGGTGGCGTAATCAGGAACGAAGCGACGAAGGAAATTGGACCGCCCCTGCAGACTCTGGAGTTGTCGAAGCATGCGAGGAGAGGGAAGGTCTAAGATGGCTTGGACTTTCAGGGGATCAACAGTAATTCCTTTCTGGGAAATAATGAAACCCAACAACCGGCCTACCGAAACGAAAAAGACACACTTGTGTGGGTTCAAGTGGATTTGATATTTGCAACAACAAAGAAAAACTTGTCGGAGGTCGTTAATGTGGTCGGATCATTTCCGGGAACAAGCTGTAAGGTCATCAAGATAGACTAGCAGGATATGGACCAAGTCGTGAAAAAAATAGGTCATGGCTTGCTAGAAGGTGGCACCAACATTTTTAAGGCCAAAAGGCATGACACGGTAGGCGAAGGTGCCCCATGGGGTGGTAAAGGCAGTCTTGTACTGATCCTCCTTACAGATCTGAATTTGATTGTAGCCGAAAAAACCATCCATGAAAGAGAGGACTTCATGCCCCGCACATGCATTGATGAGTTGGTCAATAAAAGGCGTGGGGAAGTTGTCCTTGGGACAAGCTCGATTTAAATCATGGAAGTCAGTGCATACTCTAATGGTGCCTTGATTTTTGTTAACGGGAACGGGGTTTGAAACCCAGGTGGTATAAGCAATAGGATAAATGAATCCTGCTTTGCGAAGTTTCTCAACCTCGGCTTTAACAGCGGGGAGCTTGGAAGGATGAATGGGGCGTTGTTTCTGACGAACGGGGGCTACATCAGGCCATGTGTCAATGTGGTGCTCTATAATGGTGGGGTCAAGACTGGGCATTTCGGTATAGGACCAGGCAAAGACATCACGGAATTCTTGGAAAAGTTTTTTGTATTCTCCAACCTCATGCTCACTGCAGGAGGCTCCTAAGGTAATGATTTCAAGAGCACCAGGTGGGTCATAGATATCGATGTGAATGACGGGTGAGATATTGGCCATGTTACCTTCCTCAAATCCATCAAGAGCAGGAATAGGATCCTTAAACCAGTCGACTTTAGTAGGAAGGAAAAATTTGGACTCAACCGCGAATTGGGTAGTGGTGGTAGAGGAGGATTCTTCTGGGAGGAAATAGGAACGATGGTGCATGTCGTCCCAGGGATAATCCGGGGCAGTGAGAGCCTCTAGAATCTCCTCATCATTGTGGAAAGTTTGAGTTGTCAAATCGGTTGACGAGGGAGTGGTAGTCGAAGAGATCATATAAATGGTTTTAATCTCTCCGGATGGGGATGATACCGGGGGGTGGATCTCCTCAATTGTGGGGGGTGTCATCTCAAGGTCCAAATTATTCATCTCGTAGAGAGCTGCTCTGTAATCTAGGAGATCAGGACAGTGATGTGAGTAGTGGCCGTAAATACCGCATATGGCACAAGGGTGATTGGTACGCAGTGATTTATCATGAGGCTTAGGGGTTGGGTTGAGTTCGACAACCGGGATGTTGGGGTCATCGTCAAGCATTTGCATGTGTTCCTGTAATGCAGGTAATTGTGGACATTGATGAGTCGGATGGCCTAACTCATCACAAAACGAGCATTTGGGGGGAGCAAGAAACACGGGAGGGGGTATAGCAGTGTATGGTTGTGGGCCTCTGCCCCCAGTGGGATTGATAAGAGGAGGGGGATTCGTAGATGGCGAAGGAGTAGCGACCCCGGGAGGTGGTTGACTAGTAGTGAAAATGGGTTGCACCGGTTGGAGGATGACATTTGGTGTCGGCGGGGGAACAGGAGGTGAAAGACACCACATGGGTAATCCTAAGGTTAACCCAGGGAGGCTGAGGGTAGCCATAACCGGGGTGCTTACTACTCCTGAGGGAGGGATTAGGAAGGGGATTGTGTGGATGGTTGTAACACCAATGTGACTAGGTACCAATGGTGGTTTGGGTAACAAGGGTGGTTGATTATTGGGTGTTTGTGTATTGTAGGAAAGAGTACAAAGGTCAGAGAATTCGGTCGCGGGGGACGAGGGAGGAATGGATTGGAATGTGGAAGTCATCGGCGGATCTGAGTAAATTCCAGGTCCCACGGAGGAAACAAACGAGGTAGCGGCACCACTAATAGGTTGTTCAACCATGGGGAGAACATTTTCGGGTGCATCGGGGGCATTTGGATTGTAGTAGGTGAGTTGGTCGACCTTGACCATGCGTCCGTCATGGGGGAACATCATGGTACGAAAAATGGATGAGGCAACCGCCCGCATGGCATACATGTAGTTGCAGCCAAGTAAGAGGTTATAATCAAGTTGGGAATTGATGACCTCTATGTCAATGAGAACGATTTTACCAGCCAGCTGGATGGGGACGTTAGCTAATAGGCCTTGGGGTTGAGCCGAACGGTCGTCGTAGGCTCGCAACGCAATGGTGGACTGTTGGAGAGTAGGGGATCCCAACTTCTGCCAAACCAATGTGGACATAACGCATGTAGAGGCACCTTCATCGATAATGCACCGATGGATGACAATATTCCGAACGAAAATAGAAACCTGGAACGCTAAAGTGGAAGGCAGGCGTGGTTCAGACTAGTCCAAATCGAATGCCATCAATTGTGAATCACTTGGGTCAATAGAACCAATGGCAGAGAGAAAAGTCTTGCACTGCGAAGGATAGTTTTTTAAGACTTCTAATGCAGACATGGTTGCGGGAGATTGGGCTAAGTCATCTACAATGTTGTAATTTGACGCAGTGCGAGCATTGGGGTTATTGTTGATACGACGAAGTGGGAAACGAGGTGCTGCCATTGAGTGGAGT
The DNA here is from genome assembly GCA_027924585.1 of Larix kaempferi. NCBI lineage: Eukaryota > Viridiplantae > Streptophyta > Pinopsida > Pinales > Pinaceae > Larix > Larix kaempferi. Next base: position 20,011,758 of record BSBM01000268.1, read on the forward strand.
CAGAGTTATACGTAACGTCTGATCAGTGGGATGAGCGTTAGTGTTTTTGTCGGCGGGAGGGGCTTCAGGGGTGGAGCCATATTGGTTCCGACGGGTTTGAAGGTTGACATCAGCGGACGACATCATCAACAAGTGGTGAGTACCTGAGTCGAACATGGGTTGATTAGGAGCAACGTAAGTGATCTATTGTTGTGGTGGAGCGTTGCCTTGAGGGGGGGCCAATGGCTGAGTGTTCATTATGCCTTGGGTTGGTAAGGGGTTTTGCAGCACCAAAGGTTGCTGCTGAGGGGGTGGTGGGTTGGGAGCCGCTTGAGGAATCGCATGCCCTTGGTGATGGGCATCATCAACCCAGAGTTGCCAAGCTCGCTCCAAATGTGGGAAAGAATGTGTGTAGTGGCCATAGACCCCGCAAATAGAACAAGGATGGTTTGTTCACAAATTAGGATTTTTAGCCTGCTTGGGCGGCCGATCAGGGTTTTGGTTGGCAGGTGCCACGTTATTGTTGTCTGGGGGATTAGGAGGTTGACCACCTTGGTCTGGAGGAGGGTTGTTCCCACGGTTACGGCCTTTGCCACAGTTTTGTTGGACCTGTTGGCGCTGGTTGTTTTGGTTCTGCTGCAGATTCTGTTGGGTGTATACTTGCCCTTGGGCAGCAGGTGGGTTCTGGGGTTGTGCAGGTGCAGGAGCAGGCTGCAGTGGATAATACATAGGTGGAGGCTGTGCAGGTGCTGAACCTTGTGCGGGTTGCTGATATGTATGTGGAGCAAGTGGTGGGTTTTCCAAGGGGGCCGCCTGTGGTGGGTAATAAGCAGGTTGGGCTTGCGAGGATACAAGAGCTGAGGCAGCCTGTGGATGGTAATACGGTTGAGGTGCGACCGGGGGAGCATAAGCGAGGGATGCATGTCCAAAGCAATGAGGTGGACATGAGGGTCTGTGAGAATGGTGGTGATGTGTCATAGGAGCATACGAATTGGTTGCTCCGGATTGAGATGTAGCCCGCGAAAGGTCGGGGCCAGGGCTAGAACGTGCTATGGAAAAGGGTTGGGGATGCGAGGCAATACGGCCGATGATGCCGTCTGCGGCATGGGATGCCCCCAGCACATCATGCTGGGAGGAATCGCCGCGAGGGGCATCAGGTATAATGGTATAGAGATAACCCGACTGGGCGTATATGAGGTCAAATTGATGGGCTTTGAGGATGGCCTCTTCTTCAGACTGGGGTCATTCGGATGCCACATCCTTGGCAATGACAGGAAGGAGGGATTTTAGAAACCAATCTAAGAAGATACAGTCATCTAACTTGATTTTGCAGAGGCTGCAGCGTCGACGCCACTCATGAATGTGGTCAGTGATGTGGGTAGCCGTGTTCTGTCTGCAAGACAGTAGGATCTCAACTCCCGCATCATAGCGGATAGGTAACTGAAAGAGCTGCAGGAAGGTCGAGGCAAGGGAAGTAAAGGTAGCGTGGGTCCCATGGGGTTGCTCGCTGTACCACTTAGCTGCAGAGCCAGTGAAGGTGCACTGTAACAGACGGAGGCGGACAGAGTCATCCACTATGGAGTTGGAAGAACACCATAGATGGAAGGACATAATATGGTTCTGGGGGTCCTCACCTGCCTTTCCCTCAACCTAGGGATGTCAGAGGGGAGCTTGGTGGGAATGTGAGGCCACGCTGGGTCGTGTCTGATGGGATCGTTAGTCAGTCTGGCTAGGTCAGGAAGGTTGAGGCTAGCCATGAATGGAAAACTAGTAGAAGGATGTGACATACTAGTGGGTGTGACCAAATTGGGGCCAATGCCCCCAAGTGTAGGAGCAAGGTTTGGGAGGTTTCCCCCAAGTGTAGGGAAGAACGTGGGATGGGACGGTGCTGCACCGCCAAGAGTAGTGTGAGTCACTGATGGAGTGGGAATAGGTATTCCAACTATTGGAATGGGTGCAGCGATCGGAATGGTAGATGTGGGCCCCATCGAGGGCATACCCAAAGCAGGTGTGGTAGCTGGTGTGGTGGTGGATGCTCCACCAATGGTCCCTACAAAGAAAGGGGTGGAAGTCACACCAGCCATGGGGCTAGTTAGTGCAGTGTAAATGGGGTTCTCAGACTCTGCCTCAGAATCAGAGGTAAAATAGGGGGTGTCTAGCTCAGGCGACGAAGATCTATGCTGTTGACGAGTGGAGTCAAGTGACAAGGCTCGAGATCTATGATGAGTGGTATCAAGTGATGAAGATCTATGTCTATGACGGGAGATGTCAAGTGAACTATGCTGCGGGGGCTCGCCCCGGAGGCGTCGAGAATGTCTCGGGGACTCAATGGTGACAAATGGTGTCAACTATCTAGGGGTTGTGTTGAGTGAAAAATAGCTCAAAAAACCCTAATGCAACCGAGTGTGCAGAAGGAGAGTGTTAGAACATTTTTCCACCTATGTACATTAATCATTTATTAATGATGATTAATTAGCCCAAGTGATTAATGATTACATCCCTAAGTTGATTAGTTGGTAAATGGTCAAATTATCATGAACTGGTTAGCAATGTGAACAAGTGCTGAGTCAAACCAGCTTTGTGGAGCGCTCCCCAGGACAATTAATGCACTCAGCATGCCTAGAGCGCCCTCCTCAGGTCATTTAATGCACTCAGCATGCTTCTCTTCTACCTAGGGCGCATTTGCTCACTTTGTGGACAATCTTGCCTTGTTTTGTCATATTTTTGACCATTTTTAGACTCCAAACCTCTAACCAACCAGTTTCTTCACATGTGTGAGGTCACATGGGCCTGTCCAGTCATTCCCAGCATTCACACAGCAGATTCGAACCAGTTTGGGATGGTTTGGGATATTTTGGTCAACCTAGGGGGGTTTGAGCTATTTCTAAGCTAGATCAGTGTGAACACTCCAGATGGATTCGAATTCTTCCAGATTTGTATATATGGATGTTCTTAACCTTTGTTAAGGTTGGACAGTTAATAATATTGACATTATTCACCAATTCATGTGTATTGTTCTTCATTCATTTAAATTTTTTTATGCTAATTCTTGCAAATGTTGTGCAATCTTTCACCAGTGAGGAATCCACAGTAGCTAGATTCAACTGTGCTTGAGATTTTACATGGTATCAGAGCTCTTGGAGCTAGAATTCGAACCAGCAAGACTGTTGCAGTGGAGAAACCACATAATTCCTGAGGCCATTGCCTTGAGCTTACTGGAGAAATCTAGTGGCTCCTCTCAGGTGTGATGCTCTCCCGAATGCACCCACTATCCATACAGGGTTCGAATCTGTTAGTGTAGATCCCTCCAGAGTGATTTGAGAGTTGTTTGCAGGTGTTGAAGATCAGCATTGTCAGCAAGTGCGAATTGCAGCAGAGGAGAATGGAGCCATCTCACCCAAACGTGCTCACTCCCTTCAACTATTTCGATTGGAAGGCAGAAATGGTGATTTTGCTGAGATCCAAGGGTCTCTACAGAATCACGATGGGCACTGAGGTTGAGCCAAACTCAGCTGTGGAGAAATCCAAGTTTTTTAACAGAATGGATGAGGCATTTGGCCTCCTTTGTCTCAGCATTTCGAGAGACCTCCTGTTTCATGTAGAAAGTCTAGCAACTCCAAATGAAGTGTGGCTCAAGCTTGAGACACTGTTTGGAAAGACTGATGAGATGAGAGGCCACCAGCTCGAAAATGAGCTTGTCTCACTGAGCCCAGGGAATTTCGATTCCATCCAGGACTTCTTCACCAAGTTCAAGAACTTGGTCTTGCAGATCAGACAATGTGGCATAGAAAAGAAAGAAGAACAGTTGGTGTTGTCCATTCTCTCCAAATTGGGTTCTGAATACTCAGTTTTTGTGTCTTCCTTCAACTCCACAAGGCTCACAGTTAGAGGTTGGAAGATGCCATCTTTGGCTGACTTCATGGAGATGCTAACTCAAGAGCAAGACAAGCTGGTCTTGATGGGCTCCATCAAGCAAAAAGACCAAGTTCTTGCAGCTGGAGATTCGAAATATGGAAGAGGCAAGCAAAAACCAAAGGGGCCGAAACCTCAAGAGAAGAAGATGAAGGAGAAGAAGCATTCAAGTGATGAAAGCTCAAGTTCAAGTGATGAAGATTCAAAAGTCAAGAAGATGAAGAGCAAGAAAGAGAAGCCCAAATGTGGTTATTGCAGAGGTTCTCACAATGAAAAATCATGTTTCAGAAAGAAGATAGACATTCTAACCAAGCTACTTGAAGAACATAACATTGATGTTCCAGATTTTGCAAGAAGAGAAGAAGCCAAGCTCTCTTTGGAACAAGATCATTGCCTCTATGCCACATGCAAAGGTAAAAAGCTCTATGATTTGGGTGAAAGAGCCAAATATTTTTCTGATATCTCTGTTTCTGATTTACATTCTGATATATCAGATTCAGAAAAATCAGTCTCTTCCCTGAAAGAATCTCCATCCAGTTCACCGAAGCTTTCTCCCAATACTAGTAATTTTTCACTAGTTTTTGACATGCCTTCTGAAAGCTCTTTCCCACTTCAATCAGATCTTTCATATTCTGATATGGAAGATAATATGCAGGCTGATATACAGGTTATGACAGCCATCAAACCATTTCCCCAACCATCGGATGCCCAAAAGACCACACAAACCCCAAGTTCTACAGTTGGAAAATCTCACAATTTTATTGTTTCCAAAACTGTGTCACTGATCTATCTTGGTTTTATGTCTTGCATATCATTCCTTGGTTGGACAGCCATGTCATTGGCTATCATGGGACTGCTGTTCCACATGTCTGGACCTGATCTTACCACCTATGGTTCAAAACTCAAGTCTCCAGACCCTTCAAGTTTGCTCAACTGTCAGTGTGATCCAGTTACACACACTTCTCTTACTGTAAAACCATTCGATCATGGAGACATTATACCTCTAGTTTTTGCTGCTCCATATGGCTCCTATTCTGATATATCAGAGCCACATGATCTCTATTACAGATTTGGGAAGGTGCTACATCAGTTCGGAAGGAAGATTCATGGTTTGATTTGCCATGTGGAAGCTCCTCAAAATGCAGATTTTGTTGAGATTTTTGATGTTCTTTGGGAAGGATTTTGCAGTGATATCTTTTCCATTATTGATCATGTATTCATATCAGAGTATGTATGCAGAAAGAAGCATTCTTATAATGCTCCCCCATCATCAAATGATGAGATTCAAGGAGCCTTCCAACATGTTTTTTTCCTACAAAACATTGAAGAATTGGTGCATGATCATGACATCCACAACATCTTCACCAAGTATTTCAGCAAGAAGTTGTTCATTCAACTCATTCAAGTGAAGAACAAGACCTGTTGAAGACCTTTTGATCATCTCTGTATCATGTCCATTCTTGAGGGAGGATTTTTCCCATGTGGTTTTGCCTCTTTCCTCATTTTACATGGACAAATAAATTTTATGATGTAAAAGGTGACTTGAGCCTAGTTGCCAAGGCCTTAATTTTTGATATTTCACTAAGTCTAGCTTAAGGGGGGGTGTTAGAACATTTTTCCACCTATGTACATTAATCATTTATTAATGATGATTAATTAGCCCAAGTGATTAATGATTACATCCCTAAGTTGATTAGTTGGTAAATGGTCAAATTATCATGAACTGGTTAGCAATGTGAACAAGTGCTGAGTCAAACCAGCTTTGTGGAGCGCTCCCCAGGACAATTAATGCACTCAGCATGCCTAGAGCGCCCTCCTCAGGTCATTTAATGCACTCAGCATGCTTCTCTTCTACCTAGGGCGCATTTGCTCACTTTGTGGACAATCTTGCCTTGTTTTGTCATATTTTTGACCATTTTTAGACTCCAAACCTCTAACCAACCAGTTTCTTCACATGTGTGAGGTCACATGGGCCTGTCCAGTCATTCCCAGCATTCACACAGCAGATTCGAACCAGTTTGGGATGGTTTGGGATATTTTGGTCAACCTAGGGGGGTTTGAGCTATTTCTAAGCTAGATCAGTGTGAACACTCCAGATGGATTCGAATTCTTCCAGATTTGTATATATGGATGTTCTTAACCTTTGTTAAGGTTGGACAGTTAATAATATTGACATTATTCACCAATTCATGTGTATTGTTCTTCATTCATTTAAATTTTTTTATGCTAATTCTTGCAAATGTTGTGCAATCTTTCACCAGTGAGGAATCCACAGTAGCTAGATTCAACTGTGCTTGAGATTTTACAGAGAGCTCAAAAAATATGGCACTCGGGCCAACAACCAACTCAAAACACTTACTGCAACAGTTGTTCTACAATAAGTGGAGTATCAATAGAAACGGTCAGAATACCAACAAGCAGCAGGTTTCCTAAAAAATAAAAATAGCGGACTCACTAGACCAAAAGGAGGTAAGGGAACATGCAAACACCTAACTAAATAGTATTCTGACTCAACTATACATATCCTCTGCAAGGTGATGAAATCCAAGTCAGACAATATGGATAGGAGAGCCAAGTGGCTAAAGATATCCCCCTACCAGGAGGGACACCGGGTAGTCAATCCTAGAAGAAAGGCAACTATGATACCTCGTTCATGACACGTCCAGAAAAAGTGAATCTGCCGTTTGGTCCTTTTACCGCAGCACCCCCATATAGGGATACCCCGAGAACTACGAAAGGTAGCCTTCGGTTACTGAATGGATTGCAGTATTCCACTCAGGCCTCCAGAACCAGTCTGGCGACTTCAACTCTCCTAGGGGAGAGGCCCTCTAATAAACTAGTTGTGACCGTGCCAAAAAATACTAGGGGATTTTGGTTCCCTAATGGACAACAGCTATGTCTCAGGTGTAAGCAACCGAGGGGTGTTATTTGGATGCCTATCCCCCCGATCCTACCTAACTACAAAAATTCTTATGTGTTCCCCAAGTGGAGTTAGAATGTTGGTTGTGTTAAGTAGTCTTTTAAGGCTCACTTGAATTAGGTGACAGAGTGTGTGCGTGTGAGGTGATGAACCCAAATAAAAGTGCCACAAGGGGGGCAACTTTCTAACTAACAATAACAAGACAGAATGTAAACTTTGAAATGCAAAATTTTCTCTTTTTCAATTTTTTTTTAAAAAACGATTCTGGAAATGGAACAAAAATAAAAATGCAGAAAAGGCTCTAGGGAAGTATGGCTGCAGGTAGGACAGATGGCTGTGCAGAAAATAGTGCAGCAAAGTGCTGGGTTCAAAACAGAGGAAAAAATGCAGAAAGCAGACCGCGGGTCTGCGGCAAATATCAGCGATCGGACCGCGGGAAACAGAGAAACAGTCGCAAACAAGTTGTAGGTTTTTGGCTGAAAGATGCAGTCGGACCGCAGGAAACAGGTAAAAAGTCCAGGCGGGTTGCAACAAAATGGCTGAAAGCCGCAGACGGGACGCAGGAAAAAGACCGACAAACACAGTTGGGTTGCAGCAAAAGGGCTGAAAGCCACAGTCAGGACGAGGGAAAAAGGGGCCACAGATGCAAGAGGGTTGCAGAAAACTGGCTGAAAGCCGCAGGTGAGACGCCGAAAAAGTTTTAACAGCCGCAGTCGGATCGCGACAAACAAGCTAATTAGCCATAGTCGGATCGCAGGTAACAAACTTGAATCTGCCGGCAGGTAGCTGGAAACAGTCTGAGATCCGCGATCGGGTCACAGGTAAATGCCTAAAAGACGCGGTCGGAACGCAACTGCAGGGGGTAAAAGATGCGGTTTACGGCAGCTGAAAGGGACAAACAGGAAAATATTTAAAAACTATAACCAGAAATTCAAACCGAGGGGAGTCACCAAAACTGTAGCTAGGGTTTTCACCCTAGCTTGTGCAAATGAGCACCTACTAAGGAGAATGGACTCCTTAGTAGCAGTTCAATAAACAGTAAATTAAAATGCTAAAACAATATAAATTCTAAACTAGCATGAGCATTAAGAAACTTAACAAAACATGAAATATAAATGGTTTTCTTTTGTATTAAAATTTTACCTCAAGTGTAGAGGATGGTGAAGTTCTTGCAATGATCCAAGAGGGTTGCTCCAAACTCCAACTTTGCTCCTTCTCTTTCTCCAATGGTGGAAATGGGCCAAAAGGGGCACTCAATGGTGAAAGTAGCTCAAGGGTGAGCTAGGGTTTCAAGAGTGATTTTGGCAGAGTAAGGGTGTACTTGATTGTGGATATGAAATGAGGGATCTCCATCACCTATTTATAGGTTTTTAGTGGTGGAGTGCTGGCCCATGGTTTTGGGAACCATATGGTTTTGGTTAGTTGTATAGGGTTTTTTCCTCCTTTTTTCCTCTTTTTTCTCCTTTTTTTATATTTTTTATTCCCTTTTTATAGGGTTTTTGCTATTTTGGAGGAATTTTGGATCATTTTTGGGGGAAAAGGGGTTTTTTAGCCTTTTTGAGGCTTTTTTGATGGTTTTGTGGCCTTTTGGAGGCTTTTTAATGGGATTTTAGGGTTTTGAAGGTAAATATGGCAAGAAATATGGACAAATGAGTCATGTAATGGGGTAGATGAGGTAGTGAGCACTTTTTGGGTGTTAACAGGTACAGGGTTGTTCCTTAGTGGAGTCATATCGTGGAGTCTCCAGGTGAATACAAACTCCTTATTCATAGAAAGGTAATTCGATTGGAAGGGTAAGTTATTGTCTGAGATAAAAACAAGTGACTGTAAGGGTTTATGAAGTAATGAAATGAAGTCACCCAAATCTAACTAGGATGTGATATGATAAATGATTAACGTAGTGACGAATGACTTGTAGACACCAGAGGTAATCCTCTACCTACCAGGAAATGGTGCCAAAGAATGTTATCACACAGTTAGTAACTGCCACTAAAGGTATTCTTTCTAGGACGATAGAGATGGGAAGCTAAACTTATGACACTCACAAGGGCCTCGTTCACCACTAGATTAGATGGTTATCACACCGAATGGGCTCTTGACACTTTAGATATGGCTGAGAGAAATATCAAGGGGGGGACCCTATCCATCCTATTAGGGCTAGCGAACAAACATACGACACACTAAGTGATGTGAATAGAATGCAACAGTGAAATATTGAGTGGATTGATCTAGATATAGGAAGTATATGTGGGATACGAGAGTTAGGGACCGGTTGAGGAGGATTAGAGATAGTAGGAATGTTCAACCTTGAAAATGTATCTGCACCACAATAGGTTTAAAGTAGCAGATCTAAACAGATTTAGTGCCAATAACAAATACACGAAATGAGGTCCACCTAGGGTTTAGACAATAAAATGTGAGATGGACAAATTAGGAGATTTTAATAAGAAAAAGGCACTTAAATTGGTTTCTTGGGATTAGATCTAAGCTTTATAGGTCAATCAAGAAACACCCAATTGATAGATCGGGGTAAATGATCAATTACCCAAGGAGGGTGAATGGCCTAGAGGAGGACTAGTGCTAGATCAAGGGAAAATGGAGTCAGTTTTTGTCCAAACTTGGTCTCTAGGGGTTTTTAATTATTTCTAACTTGGGTTTTGATTTTTAATCCAAGAAGCTCATTGGATCTATTAGATCTAGAAAATGAGGGTTTTAAACTTTTAAATTTTAATGGCTAATGGAATAGAAAATTGAAACAAAGAAATTCTTCGTAGATCTTACTTGAAAATCTTGCATTTGCCAAGCACATCGGTGATCCTTTCACTCAGTTACAATTTAGAGCTATATCTAAGTGATTCCAAGCTAGATCGATTTGGTCCAATGGAGGAAGTGTGCCCTCTTCAACCTGCAAATTCAAACAACACAAGTTAGATTTGATCTACAAGCAAAAGAGAAAACTATGTAATACATCTCAAGAAAATAGCTCAACGGAAAAAATCACAATTGGATACTCCCTAATATGAATCAATTTCCCAAAGAAGATGATTGAGAACCATCACAATCAAACCCTCAAGCTAAGTTGCACCCCTGCAACAAATCAATTCAAATGTCTAAGAAAGAGGCATTCCAATCATGTGCAAGAACATTCATCAAATATTTCACAAGAGATCTAAGAAAATTTTCTTTACTGCCAATATTTCCAAGAGCCAAAAGTCCTTTACAAATGGGTGAGAAATCATATAAATAGATCCTCACAATCAAAAACATTAAACCCAAAAGTATGGAGCGATAGGATCAAAATAGCATAAATCAATATCAACAGCTAAACATGTGTTGGAGACATATACATGAGATCACTCAAATAAAGGGGGATGCACTCCCCCAAAGACTCCCTAGGGGGGATGTATGACATGATATTTGACTAGGTACATCAATATAACATGATAGAGGAGGATAGGAGGTATAAACATCACTCCACTAGCACCCCTAATACATCAATATAATATACAATAATGTGATGACCAAGGAACACTAGGATGTGTGCCCCCAACATAAAAGATGACACCCCCAAGGGCCAAGAAAAATTTGTGTGGACCCCAATGAGTGATAAAGCCCATGCCAGAAGATGTCTAGATCAACAACAATATGTCGTGAAAGTGTTTCATGCCATTTCCTTGCCTCATTAAGCCAAATTGATTTACTTGTGAACCATTTTCACCTTTTTAATGTTATTTTCCATGGTACTCTGCTACTGGAAGATAAAGTGGCCATATTATCAACTACTTGTGCCCGGAATTGATATCTAAGTGCACCAATGGACTCAAAATGTCTAAATCCACTAATAATGAGTACTCATACACCATATTTCCATCAAGAAATATATATGGAAGCACATCCATGCCCAAATAATAAAAATATGGCATATAAATGCTTATAATAATAAAAATAATGCAAGCCACCATAGAAAATCATTGTCTAGTGCATGGAATCATATAATGAACATCAAAGGGCCACGAATAACCAAAATCAAACTCTATCATCCAAACTCATCCTAAAACATGTTATTAACTAGGTCAAACTGGTTTGACCAAGTCATAAAAGATCAAAATAATGAACCAAACTGAAAACAATTGATCTTGTATGTACAAATGGATGAAGTATGCTCCCTTATTTATATTAGTAGCAACACTAAAGCATTAAGTGGCATTTTAATGGCGATCATGAATAAAAAATATCAACAGTAAGTCTATATCAAAGCAATCAGTCGCTCCAAATAAAATCCTAAAGTGTATATTGTTAGAACATTAAAAACCCACTCGATACTTAGGATGTCATTTATTAATAATTTTTTATTAATTTCCTAGGTGTTGACTAGGTAGTTTCCCTAATTTTGGCTTCTTATGCCACCACATGCCATCATGAGTCAAAGGGGAGCACTTGGATAGATTATGGATAAGATATTGTCTATTTTTGTCTGATTTTATGTTATTCCTCGAATAGAAGTGCCCCTTCCTGCTTTAGACAACTTTACTCTGCTTTTCTGCTTTTAGTGGATTAGGCAAAGCTAGTTTGACTTAGGCAAACTATCTTTGTTGGCCAACTCGCCCTCCATCTTTTTTGTCTCTCCAAAATCCATGATCACATTCTTTTTTCATCACTCATTATCTTTCATTCCTAATTTAGCTAACTTGTGATCCTCTTGATTGATTTGGAAGGCGTTTTTTCTACCTTGGGGGTTTTTTAGCTTTTAGTAAGGTTGTCTTTTGTGAACTTTTCAAACTTGCCTCTAAGGCACTCAAATTATCTCTTGAGGATGTATTATATATTGTAAACATATTGAAGAATAAAATACAATGAGTTTTACTCAAGTTACCTTCTCTATTCTTCTTCTCATATTCTCTAAAAACATTCCAAGTTAAATTGTCTTATTGAATCTAGATATATGCAATCTAAATTCTCACATGGTATCAGAGCTAGTATGATTCAAAGCAATTTCCAGAGTGTTTTTTGCAGGATAGTTCCATCACCATGAGCACACCATCATGGATCAAAATCAAGTTGTGATTCTTACTCCCTTCAATTACTTTGACTGGAAGGCCCACATGATCATCCAGCTTCGAAGTAAAGGAATTTATAGAGTCACTATGTGGCTTGAAACTAAGCCAAGTGTTGTTGCACAAAAATATAATTGGTTCAATAAGATTTATGAAGCTTATGGTTTGATTTTCCTCTCTGTCTCTCCGGATCTTATATTCCATGTTGATCCTTTGACCACTTCAAATCAAGTATGGACAAAGTTAGAGTCTCTCTTTGGAAATTAAATGAGATCAGAGGTCATCTATTGGAAATTGAGTTGATCTCACTGAGTACAAGCAATTTCAAAAAAATATAAGAATTCATCTCAAAGTTTAAGAACCTAGTGCTTTAGCTCAAGTAGTGTGGTGTCGAGAAGATATAAGAGAAGCTAATCCTTTCCATTATATCAAAACTAAGCCCTGAATACTCAGTATTTGTGTCCACATTTCACGCTGCAAAGCTTATCATTTCCAAATGGAATATGAAAACCTTGGATGCATTCATAGACTCGCTCACTAAATATCAGGAGAATTTAGTTCAAATGGGGGCTCTGAGTCCCTCCAAGGATCATGCACTTGTTTCTCATTGAGAAAAGAGTTCCAAGAATGTCAAATCCAAAGTAAAACAAAATATGTTGTCAAATGAAGAGGACTCCAATTCAATTGATGAAGATTCCAAATCCAAGAAGATGAAGAAAAATAGAGAGATATCCAAGTGTTCTTATTGTTGCAAAGGTAACCATTCTTATAAATCTTATTTCAGGAAGAAATTGGACATCATGACCAAGATGCTTAAAGAACATAATATTGATGTTCCTGATTTTCCAAGAAAAGAAGAAGGAAAGCATTATGTCCAACACGAACAATGTCTTTGTGCTACTCACAAAGGTAATTATTTGTATGCCCTGAGTGATCAAGTCAAAAATATTTCCCATGTCTCTAATTTTGATTCACATTTTGATATTTCAGAATCAGAAACCTTCATCCCTTCCTTGGAATATTCTCCATTAAGTTCCCCAAAGTCTCCTCCCAAACCTACTCATTTTTCACTAGTTTATGATTTGTCTTCTGAAAGGTCCTTCCACCTCCATTCAAATATTTCATATTTTGGTTTGGAATATGATATACATACTGATATGCAGGTCATGACACCTTCCACACCATTTTATTTTTAAATGTATAACATTAAGATACATTCTCCAAACCAATCTTATGCAACCAAGATTGATCCTACCATATAGAGGTGAGCACTTTGATTGCCTTCCTTGTAAAGGTTATTCCTCCCATATAGAGGTAATTGATCAAAGTAATGATGTTGTAAATTATTGTTGGACAAGGCTTTAGGTTTGTGTGTCAAGTCATGATTCTCATGTGAACCTTCCATATAAAGGTATCCATGGGATGGACCTCCCATATAGAGGTGGACCTTCCACATAAAGATCATGCTTTACTTGTTAAAATCATTTAATATTGTGTGATGTATTATTAACCATGATCATTAGATTGCTATTAATTCTCCTTTAGATATTGATCAACTCTAAAGTGAATTACTTTAGCATATGATCATTTGGTCCAGAATAATATACTATGATCACGGCATCCGATAATTCTTCTTAGTATAATGTATTGTGATGGATAATTAAAGTTAACACATATTGACCATGTAGTAAAAGTGTTAGAAAAAAATGATCGCATATCAATAACAATAAACAAGATGAAAATATAAATCACCTAAAACACATTACAAGAGAGACACCAATATAACATGGTTCACCCAAGATGGGCTACGTCCACCCGACTCCACACAGAAATTGCCAGTCCTTATTATTATACCATCTAGCAAATGAAGGGATACAACCTGCAGCACATCCGCTGCAACTTCCTCTTCACTCTCTCACGGTCTCTCTTACACAATCAGAGATCTTCACAATGCTACAATACATTACTCAGTTGTATTACAATGTATTCCTTTTAAAGTGGAATTACCATGGGAAAGTACTACGGGATACCCAAAACCATGGGCCCGTAAACTGTTGGCCAACAAAAAAACCCAAAAAAATTCTTTTAGGGATGATTCCCCCCCACACCTCCCCGCTAGTATGAGTGTACATTCCACCTGCACAACATATAAAACTGGGGTACAAACATGACTGAAACAAAAACACCTTTGAATCAAGAATATTATGCTTCACAACCAACAAAAAGATAAATAGATAAAGATAAATGCATAGATAAAAATATAATTTGAATTGATCAGGATATGAATAAGTGAACTCAAATTTTCAAGCTTCAATTAAAGCCACAATGTATGCCTCAGTTAACTAAAGAAATCACAGTGGTCACTACAAGTAAATCAATCAACATAACTTCAGTTAATGATAGTTAACTAAGTGTTATATAAGAAGGACTAGTTAATTAAAGTTTTTTCACTTTATTTAAACAAAAAGACGACACTTCAATAAATCAAGGAGAACTCAATTTGATCATTATAGTGATGCTATCAAGAAAGAATCAGTTAAACAAAGTTAAATAAGTGACAATAAAGAAGATCTAGTTAACTAAGTGTTATTGCATGATGACACTTATGTTAAACTAAAAGATGACACTTGAGTTGCGACTTTTTCATGAGGATACTTAAGTTAGCCACCTAACTAAGTAGGAAATCTTTCAGTTAAGAGGCAAGTTCATCCTGAGACAGTTCAGTGAGATAAATCACCCCATGATAAGTGGGGTGCACTTCTTCATGCAGTATTGATACATCGAGTCTGAGGGCGAGTTCATCCTGGAGTTAGAATAATTCAATGCATGAGAAGAATGTATAAATATGTTATACAGGATTGATGAATTAAATGTGAAGGGAATTCTCTTATCCATTGAAGGCAAGGCGCTTCTCTTTGTGCAGGTTATTGTTCTTGCTTGTTATATATGTGTTAGGCACATTTGAAAACACATCCAATTGACCTATCTTATCTATTGCTTACATATCTTCACCAAGAGTGTTTTGGTTATCTCTTACCTTCCAAAAAAAAATATGATATGTTGCAAAATAAATCATTCTCTACTATCCGTTATATTATACTGAGAAGAATTGTTATGGTTTTGTTGTTCTCATAGTTTTGAGTATTTTCCCTTAGGTATATCTTGTGTTATGGATGTATGAATTTCATGTAATTGAATTGTCTCATTGTTTCAAGTTTTTGCATCTAAAAGAATTGAAGATCAAAGCTCAACCAAATATTAATATGGTATCAGAGCTCATGGCGTGAAGGATCTTATCTTTTCATGCCAGATATACCCTACGTAGATCCTGAGAAGTTGAGCACAACATTTGAATACTGGCATCAATCTCTATATGACTAGAAGACCATCTTGAGGGAACCTCAAACCTCAACACTTGGAAGGATAGGATTCTCAACATCCTAGAGGAACATGACTTGGATAGCTATGTATTCACTATGCTGGAGGATCCTGCATCTAATGCAGGGTGCATCAACTTCAAGAAGAATCAAGCTAAGGCCAAACAAATCATCTATGATTTGGTAAAAGATAACTTGATGCATGTGATCACATTGTTGAAGACCACAAAATAATGTTATGATACATTGACTAATCTATATGAGAAGAAGGCCCCAACTCAAAAGAGGGAATTGAACAACAAGTTACAAAATCTCAATATGGAGAAGGGAGAGACAGTGGCCTCCTTATTCACTAAGATATCTCAGGTAAGAGATCAACTTGTTAACATTGGAGTTGTAGTGGATGAAGATGATCTCATCCTAACTGTCGTTTATGGTCTCCCATCTTCATGGGAGACATTCTTGGCTGTTGGCTGCTTTCTTGGGCAGACCCGGGTTTTAATGAAGCGCAGCAACAAAACCCCTTGGCGCACTGGCCCTCTCGGCAACGAGCTGCGCTGGCCCAACATTGGCTGCTATCAATCTTTGAGAAGTGCAACCTGGGTTCGAAATATTGTGTCATGACTATATCCAAGAGGAAGGGTGAATCCAAAGCAAAGCTATGTTCACTAAAGAAGAAAATATTTCCCTCAAAACAAGAATGAATAAAGGAAAGAATTTTTTCTTCCAAAATTTCTCTCATCCAAAGAAGAAGGAGTTCAAAAAAGGCTTTGACAAGTCAAAATCTAGATGCTACAATTTCAACAAGAAAGAAAATTTCTCAGGAGAGTGCAATTCAAAACGGAAAGGAAAGTTGCATGCTTCTACCTCCATAGAAACCACTCAAAAGAATGCATTCGAAGAAAAGGAGACAACAATGGAGTATTACCTTGTCTAATCCCTTTCAGGATTCATCGTCACAAGTGCAGAAACATGGTTGATTGATAGTGGTGCATACAAACACATGACTAGTTACAAGAGTGCCATCATTGACCTAAAGGAGAAAAATTTTATATGCATGGAAGAGTTGGCGGACAACTCAACATATTCTATATAAGGAGTTGGATCCAACTCATTCCAGCTGAGCACTGGTGATATTTTACATGTGGAGGAAATTTTATATGTTCTGGGATTGAAGAAGAACCTCCTTTCAGTTATGGTTCTTAAAGACAATGGCTTCTGAGTTATTTTCATGGATAACAAATCACTTTTATGGCCAAAGAAAAAATCCTAGAATCTGTTGTTGTGATTGAAGTTTAGAGAGGGAGGACTGTACAAGGTACCTGGGAAGTACATTCAAGCTATGATTCACCACACTATCAATCCATGTGAGCTATGGCACTGAAGGCGTGGACACCTACATTACAAAGCGCTACCAGGACTTCAAAATATGGTAAAAGCTATGCCCGTATTAGATTTTGAGCATGATAGTGTATGTCAAGGTTTTGCACTTGGAAAGAATGCTAATAAAAAAATTTCCAGTAGTACTACTATATCTAAAGGGATTTTAGATTTAATGCATTCCGATATATGTGGTCCCATGCCATCCGCCTCCTTGAGTGGCTTCTTATATTATGTATTGTTCATAGATTATTTTTTTAGCAAGTCATAGATTTATTTCATGAAAGCAAAATGTGAAACTCTTAGAAAATTTAAAGAGTTTAAAGCCCTAGTTTAAAATCATAAAGAAAATCACATCCATGCATTAAGGTCTGATAATGGAGGTGAATTTGATTCGCATGCATTTAATGAGATATGGAGTGATGCAGGAATATGTAGATAGTTAACAGTACCATACAACCCTCGACAAAATGGGTTTGCCGAAAGGAAGAATAGAACTATATGTGAGGTTAAAAAATCCATGATGCATGATCAAGATATGTCTACCTAATTATGGGAAGAAGCCACTAGTACAACTGTGTACATCCATAATAGAATCCCACATGCCACTCTAGATGAGAAGACACCAAAAGAAGTGTTTACTGGTGAGAATCCATACATCTCACACTTGAGGATCTTCGGGAGCCCAATATACATTCATGTACCAGAAGAAAATAGAACAAATATGGAGCCTTCTAGAAAGAAAGGCACCTTTGTGGGTTATATGGAGCCATCCAAAGCATACCAAATATATGTACCTAGTGAGAGACACATTGAATTCATTCAAGATGTTACCTTCCATGAGGAAACTGCTTTCAAAATATCGAAAGAGATTCAATGTGATTTAGAGATGGGGGATCTCGAGTCTGATTCCTACCCTTCAGAGTTTGAGAGGGAGAAACCAGAATATGCCTCAGATTCTTTAGTTGTTGAACCAGTAGAACTGATTGATAGGTCACCTGATGAACCTCCTACTAAAAGAAGGTCTACTTGGTACCGAGGTATCTTACAAGATGCAAAGAAACATGGATCACCATTAGTCTCATACAGAGAGCACAAGCAACCTCACAGATATTCAGGGTATGTTTCACTGATGAGTCACATCAGTGATTCAGAACCATCCTCATATGAAGAAGTTGCAAAGTAGTAAGTTTAGAAATATGCAATGACAGAAGAGTACAACTCTATAATGAAGAATGATGTTTTGTAGGTTGTCCCCAAAACTGATGGGAAGTCCATTATGACTTACAGATGGATTTACAAGATAAAGCATGATGTGGATGGTAGCATTGAGAATTATAAATCCAGATTTGTTGCCATAGTTTTCTCTCAGAAACAAGGAATCAATTATGATGAGACCTTCTCCCTTGTGGCAAGGTACACCACAATCCGAGCAACGATTGCAGTTGCATCTTTTCTAGGATGGAAACTTCACCAGATGGATGTGAAGACAAACTTCCTCAATGGTGAGGTTAAGGAAGAGGTTTATATTCAGTAGCCTGAAGGATTTGTGGTGCATGGGAAGGAGTCCCATGTTTGCAAGATAAATAAATCTCTATATGAGATTAAGATATCCCCCAAGGCTTGCTACTCCAAAATTGATAGCTACCTTCAGACACTCGGTTTTTGTAAGAGTGAAGTTGATCCAAATATGTACTTCAAAGTGGTGAAGAACCAAGCTTTGATATTGGTTATGTATGTTGATGTTTTTTTTTCTCACTGGAGAGGAATATCCAATTGCTTGGTGCAAGAGGGAGCTCACCTCAGAGTTCAAGATGAAATACTTAGGCCTAATGCACTAATTTCTTGGCCCTGAGGTCTAGAAAAGAAAACATGAAAATTTTCTATCTCAAGGGAAGTACACTATGGATATATTGTGCAGGTTTCGCATGATAGATTGCAAACCTATGACTACACCGATGGTTTCCAATTTGAGGGAAATTCATGAGTTAGGCTTTGGATCAAATCCAGTAGATCCCACTTTGTATAGACATCTTATAGCCTCGCTAATGTACTTGATACATTCGAGGCCTTATGTATCTTATGACATGATAATTTTAAGTCATTTTATGTCTGATCTGAGACACATATACTATATAGCTGCTAAGCATGTGCTTAGGTACCTTTGAGGTACAATTTCATATGGACTCAAATATGCTTCCAATGGAGGAGTCATGTTACTTGGTTATATAGACTCAGACTGGGAAGGAAGCATTATGGACAGTAAGAGTACATCTGGATAGTGTTATAGCCTAGGATTAGCTATGATATCTTGGTCCAGCATGAAGCATAACTAAAGAGCCCATAGCACTACATAAGCATAATACTTAGTTGCTAGTGTTGCCTGTCGAGAAGCAGTGTGGAACAGAAAGATACTTGCATGGTTGTTCAGTGAAAATCTTAAGCCTACAATTATTAGGTGTGACAATCAGAGTTGCATCAAGCTTTCTGAAAACACAGTGTTTCATGACAAGTCGAAGCACATTGAATTGAAGTATCACTTCATCCAAGACAAGGTCCATAAAGGTCGCACAGTGAAACCTCAGTTTCTACTAATGAGAAGATTGCATATGTGTTAACAAAGCCTATATGAGTGATGAATTTTAGGTACTTCCAATACAAGATTGGTATGGTAGAGAATGTCTCCCTTGCTGAGAGGGAGAGTTAAATGTACAACATCGAGAGACATTCTCCGAACCAATCTTGTGCAGCCAAGATTGATCCTCCCTTATAGAGGTGAGCACTTTGATTTCCTTCCATGTAAAGGTTATTCATCCCGTATAGAGGTAATTAATCAAAGTAATGATGTTGTAAAGTCTTGTTGGAAAAGGCTCCAAACTTGTGTGTAAAGTCATGATTCTCATGTGAACCTTCCATATAAAGGTATCCATGGTATGGACCTCCCATATAGAGGTGGAGCTTCCACATAAATGTCATGCTTTACTTGTTAAAATTATTTAGTGTTGTGCGATGTATTATTAACCACAATCACCATATTGATATTAAGTCTCCTTTAGAGATTGATCAACTCTAAAGTGAATTACTTTAGCATACGATCATTTGGTCTAGGATAATATACTATGATCACAGCATCCGATAATTCTTCTTAGTATAATGTAATGTGATGGATAATTAAAGTTAGCACATATTGACCATGCAGTAAAAGATAAAGATATGAATATAAATGCATAGAGAAAAAGACAATTCGAATTGATTAGGAGATGACTAAGTGAACTCGAATTGTCAAGCTTCAGTTAAAGCCACAATGTATTCCTTGGTTAACTAAAGAATTCATTGTGATCACTACAAGTAAATCAATTAGCATGATTTCAGTTAATAATAGTTAACTATGTGTTAAATAAGAAGAAATAATTAAATAAAGTGTTTTCACTTTAGTTAAACTAAAAGACGACACTTCAATAAATAAAGGAGAACTCGAATTGATCATTATAGTGATGTTATCAAGAAAGAATCAGTTAAAGAGAGTTAACTAAGTGACAACAAAGAAGATCTAGTAAACTAAGTGTTATTGCATGACGACACTTGAGTTGTGACACTTACATGACGACACTTAAGTTAGCCACCTAACTAAGTGGACAAGATTTCAGTTAAGAGGCAAGCTCATCCTAAGAGACAGTTCAGTGAGATAAAGCACTGCATGAGAAGTGGGGCGCACTTCTTCATGCAAGATTGATACATTCAGTATGAGGGCGAGTTCATCCCGAAGTTAGAAGAAGCCGATTCATGAGAATAATGTATAAGTATTTTATATGGGATTGATGAATTCAATTTTAAGTGAATTTTCTTCTCCATTGAAGGAAAGGCACTTCTCTTTGTGTGGGCTATTGTTCTTACTTGTTATTGATGTCTTGGGCACATTGGAAAACACATCCGACTGATATGTCTTATATATTTCTTTCGTATCTTCACCAAGAGTGTTTTGGTGATCTCTTATATTACGAAATCAATCTTCTATGTTGTAAAATAAATTGTTATATGCTATCCATTATATTATACTGAGAAGAATTGTTGGGTTTTTTTTGTTCTCATAGTTTTGAGGATTTTCCCCAGGGTATATCTTGTGTTATGGATGTATGAATTTCATGTGATTGAATTGTATCATTGTTTCAAGTTTCTGCATTTGAAATAATTGAAGATCAAATATCAACCAAATATTAACATCTCTTAACCATTGGATGCACAAAAGACCCTACAACCCCAGTTTTCCAGTTGAGAAACCACACAATTCCATGGTTTCCTACATTCATCACTTGTCTCTATTGTTCTTATGTCTTTCATATATTTCATTGGTTGGAAATCCATGTCTTTGGCCATCATTGGACTATTTTTCCACATGTATGGACCTGATCTCACCACTAATGGTTCAAATTTCAAGTCCTCAAATCCTCCAGACTCGCTCAACTGTCAGTGTGATATAGTTTCTCACTCTATTCTTACTGCGACCCTATCCAATCATGGATACACTATATCATTACTATATGCTGCTCCATATGACCTCTATTATGTTATTTCAGAGTCTTGTGAACTCCTTTACAAATTTAGGAAGGTTATCCATCAGTTTGAAAAGAAGATACATGGTTTGGTTCACCATATTGCAGTTGCACAATAAATTGATCATGTTGAGTCCATTGATGCTCTTTGGGAAGGAGTTTGCATAGATCTCTTTTCCATAATTGATTATGTATCCATATCAGATAAAGTATGTTTTAACAATAAGAAGCATTCATATGATGCTCCTCCATCACTATATGATGAGTTTCGTGGGGCCTCTGCACATGTTTTTTTCCTACACTACATTGATACATTGGTGCATGATCATGGAATCCACAACATCTTCACCAAGTCTGTTACCCAGAAGTAGTTCATTCAACTCATCCAAGTGAAGAACAAGACAATGTGAATACCTTCTTCTTATTTATGTTCCATGTCCATTTTTTAGGGAGGGTTTTTTTCCCATGAGGCTTTCCATGTATCCTCGTTTTCATGGACTAATAATTTTTTGTAGTGGGGTGACCATAAGCCTTGTTTCTTGCGCCCTATATTTCAGATATTTACCACATAAATTCAAGCTTAAGGGGGGGGTTTAGAACATTAAAAACCCACTCCATAATTAGGATATCATTTATTAGTCATTTTTTATTAATTTCCTAGGTGTTGACTAGGTAGTTGGCCTAATCTTGGCTTATTATGCCACCGCATGCCATCATGAGTCATATGGGTGTTACACCAAAATATCGTCATCATGATTCATGTATCAGCTCCATGCCTTAATCCCTGAATTTCCTTGGCTAAAACACTAATGGAAAGGTTGGTGTCCTTCCCTTTCCATCTTTGTTGTCACCCCGATGCACCCTGCCTTTGCTCAAGGAGCGACGACCCCTTGGTGATGCACTCTGCACCTTAGCAGAGCACGTCAGTGATGCATGTTTCCTTTGTACACAGTGCGTCGATCCACTTCTGACATAGGTTTCCTTCCTGCAAGGTGCATCGAAGTTGGTTAAATTGGATAAAAGGAAGCTTCGAGCGATTTCTCAAAGCTTGGTGACATGGAAGTCTATCCCTAGATGCTAGGAAATATGGCTCTCAATCCCCTAACCTAGTGGGGTGATCCCTTAGACCTCTTATCTAAATATTCAACCTATTCTATCCCTTTAATCCTATATATACAACTCCCCTCTTCATTGTAAATGGAGGAAGGACCATAGTACTCTTATGCTGGTGAAATTATTCTAGGTGATCCTCATTCATCCTTTGGGAGGCAAGCATTCTATCTTAGAGGCTAGGATTGTTGGATGGAAGTTGCAACGTTAATGCTTCGGTTGTGGCATTTCTTCCCTATGTACTTATGTTTATTGCATTAATACAAGTTCTTTCCATAAGTGTCGTTGTATTGAAAATACTTAGGATTTTCCTCCTTGACTATTAATCTAGATCAATTCATGTTCATATTATTTTACTAATTGTATGTTTCCACTTGATTGACATGGTTTTGCAGATGGAGATCTGAAGAATTTGGATCTTGGATAAACAAGGAGAAAGGAACTACAGACTTGAGGTAAGCCACATCTTGACTCGTCTAGTATTTCTATTGATATAGGAAAGTAATTGGTATTGTGTATCTATTTGTTCTAGATACACTTAGACTAGGGAGATCTATTTGAGTCCGCTCATGTAGATTGTTCGTAAACAAATTTGGCGACCATACTAGGGAATGATATCCATAACATTAATTTCAATTTTTATTTTTTTTGTTATTTTCTGTCTAATCAACGTTTTAGCATCTTAAGTGCCTCCCACCATTGGATATGATCATCAGAGAGCCTCTGCATTACCCAAAATCTGTTCAGGATCAATATTGGACCTGCTATCCTTTAATTTTTGGATAAATTTTTATTTTTGTTGCTTGATCCCCATCCGAAGCACTTGGGCTGTGTATAACCTGCATCACTGTATCTATGACACACTTATCTTGTGAACAGACTACATCGCTGACACTTTCTCTCCTTTGGAAACCTGCGTTGTTGATGCACTTACCCAGTGTGGAGAGTGCGTTGTTGTACCTCCCAACGCTCTAGTGCATCATAGCAAGGCGCATCTCCCTCTATTGCTTGGTACCCAGTGTTAAAATTTTATCCATTTGGCTTTTGGTCAGATTCTCAAAGCTCTGTTCACTGCACCTTACAGTCACAGAACCCCTAGACCCAACATGTACTATTCTTTGGCTTGATTGTGAAGTTTTTGTGTCGACCCAAGTCCTATCTAGTCAAGTGAGTGATCCAGTCGCTATGGGAAATTTCAATCCCCATCGATATACTCAGTATTGTGACTCCCGGTCGTCACACCAGATCTGTTCGACTTGTTCAATATGACTTCTGAGCCTTCTCATTTTTGTTATTGCGATTTTTTTCTTAGATTGTCTATGTTTTGAGTGTTACTGAGATTTTGGGTGATCATACTTCTTTGGTAATTCCACGTTATTTAAAGTTTGCAGTAGTGTATTCTTTCATTTTCGGAATCTAGATCTGGAAAGTGGAATCATTCTCAGATTTGTTGAGCGCATTTGAGTAGAAAATTAAAAAAAAAATCCTTATCTTCATTTCGAGCTTCTTTCTTGAAATTGTTGTAGATATTTTTCATACTTTGGAATTTATCATTAAAAGATCTTTGAAAAGTTTTAAAGCATCATCATTATCTTGCATTTTCTTAGAGGTGAAAACTTGTTTCTCATTTCTTTGAAAATTTCAAGTGCATTAGAACTTTTACGAAGCATTTCCAAAGATTGAAAGATTATTGCATTTTTTTATTTTCTTCCACTTGTTCATCTTTATTTTGGAAAATTGAAGTTTTGCGTCCAAAGAAAATTATCCTTTTCATCTTATCATAGATTCGTTTTAATTTGAAAAGATAAAAAGAAAACATTTAAGATTTGATGTGTGTTATTTAATTGTTTTTGTTGGCTTAGTGAAAAGAGTGCTTCACTTGTACTTGTCCATTTTTAATATCGGAAACAAAGAAAATTTCTCTTACCATAGATATCTTTCATCGAAAAGAAAATAAAAGATTTGCATTTGGATGTATCTTAGGGTTGAATTCTTTTTAAATTCCTCTCTACACCTCATGCATTCACCTAACCGTAAAAGATAAAATTTATCGGTAGTGTTAGGTTGAAACTGTATAGAAACTTGTGTGTTAAGTTAGAGATGTGTTCCAGCGTCTTTAAGCGTGGCAACTATCATTTTTTTCCTGCACTACATCCCAGGGGCTTGCAGTTCTTTCACGTATATCGAACGTCCTTTCATGTACTCTTGGGTATATAGAAAGTTACTTCATGTACTCGGTAGTATATAGGAAGTCTCTTGTCATACGATTGTGCATTAGACAGTACCACTACGGATTGGAGCTCCCACGTACCTTGAGTATATCGGGAGACCATTCTAGGATTCTTGTAACCACCTGAGTTAACCTATTGGCCTTCTTGGTGTGGCAATCCATCGAGAACATCACTTGGGGATATACTACGCATGTGCTTCAGGTAGTCGGGTTATACGATCATGAGTACGGTCCTAATCCTCCCTGGTTAGTGCTCTGAAAGATTGGGTCGAGTATAACTATTGGACCTTGTGGTATATCACGAGTTGCACCACCTTGATAATCTCATAAGGTTCCAAACCATCGAATCCACACCCATCACATAAGTTTTCTTGGGGCTTTAGCTTGTGTAGATTTTGGGTTGCATTT
The DNA here is from genome assembly GCA_027924585.1 of Larix kaempferi. Taxonomy (NCBI): domain Eukaryota; kingdom Viridiplantae; phylum Streptophyta; class Pinopsida; order Pinales; family Pinaceae; genus Larix; species Larix kaempferi. Next base: position 20,036,678 of record BSBM01000268.1, read on the forward strand.
TTATTTTCTATAGAAAACACTTAGGAGAAATTTTGGTTCTGTCACTCTAGTTGATCAACCTTTGAGAATATCCTAAAGGATTTTGAACTTGCCACTTGAATATCCCCTTAACTGGGAGGATAAATTAGGAGAAACCATGGATTAACCTACTACGTCTATGTCACATGAGGAAGATACCTCTACCTTAGAGTCGGGAATGAACTTTTCATCTCCCGTAAATCCACCTATCTCTGATCCTACGGGACCTTTGATCGTGGAGAAACCTACCTCATATGATACGTCTTTACATCATTCGATGGAAGGACGTCCTGGAGATACATATTTGGTTTTTAGTCAGCCCCAGGATGACCCTGTATCAACAACATTTGGTCCAACCGCATCTTTTTGGGACATTTCTATAGGTCAACATGTTGTCAATTTTGGGTCACTTCCCATGGAAGAAACTATACCTCGTCGATGGATTCCTAACGATGAGTTTCTTGCACCACTCTATGAACACATAAGCCATTTTCAAATGGCTCGCGAACAACTTAGACGTCAAAGTCTCTCACGTAGAGCAAGTTCGAAAGTACCCTTTTTGGATATTCCCCTGTACGTTCTTTATCTTTATCTTAACCAGAGACATCTATACCCAACATGACCACTTATGAACCAGGTCAACCCTTATTTCCTATGAGTACACCTCAAATTCAGGTGACTGGTTCCACACCTCCTTTGACCCCAACCTCTGAAGGGAAACTTTCAACCTCTATTAACTATGGGACATTACCTCCACCTCCCCCACCTCAAAATTCGAGGGGAGGCTATAAAGTACCTGTTAGTTTACAGTCAAGCGGAAGTAATCCTTTTGTTAGTAGTCAATATTTTTTTATGGGTTAACCCAATATTATTATTCAACATTTGTTCACCGGGCGCACTCTAGTAAGTGGGAAATTTTAGACTGGGGGGAAACCCTTGGTTAGTGGACCTCACCTAACTGGGGGGAATCACCCAATTAGTAGTCATATCGTGAGTGGAGGATATACTTCACATCCAAGATATCAAATGGTTGGAAGTCTTTTTACAACCATGGGACAACCTACGTGGACACATCATACAGGGGGACCATATATTTAGGCCCAACCCCCATGGGGGCATATTTTTCCAGGACATCATAATCCTAATATCGGACAAAAATATCCAAGAAACCTTTTCGTCGAAGGAGCACCCCATTCTGGAGGAGGAGGATCACCTTCTCCAGAGACGCCGGACCCCCACCTTTAGGTGGAGGACCACCTTACTCTGGCGAAGGAGGACCCCCTTACTCTGGCGAAGGAGGACCCCCTTTAGGTCTACCTCCCAACCTAGGCGGCCCACCCCCACATGGCCAATTTCCTACGGGAGGACCTTATGACCAATCGGTCCATGGTCCTACTAGTACACAGATTCCTTATCAGTACTACCAGTATCCACATCCCAACCAACAATTACCATTTATGGATACACTTGATCTACCAAACTTATCAAGATTGACTAATGATCCCATTTATCATGGCACAGATTGGCTAACAATTATGGTGAAGTTACCATCTGACATCCCAAAGTTTGACGAACAACCCGGTGAGGACCCGAAAAACCATGTAATGACTTATCATTTGTGGTTTTCATACAAATCCTTAATGGATGATTCCATCCATTTGAGGATATTCCAATGAACCCTCACCGGCACTACTTTCAAGTGGTACATTGAGTTTCCACCACATTCCTTTCTCAATTTCTGATCATTGGCTATGTCATTTTTGACACATTTCCAATTACCAATTTTCTATGAGATCGATACAGATCTTTTGACTTCTCTCCGGAAAACCACTGCCACTCACATTTATGACCATATTCATGAGTGGAGGCAGAGACGACGTCTGATTAAATCTCCCATCCCAAACCAAATCCTTTCATATTGGTTTACAAAGACACTACTACCCGTCATAGCCAAATATGTCTCTATGGGTGGGGCAGTCATAGAAGAACAAGCTATAGCTCATTCCCAGTACTTAGACTTGGTCTATGCTAAATTTGTCACTTTATACAATATCGCTCCTGATGCACCCTGCCCTACCTATGACCCAGCAAAACCACCCACTGGACCTCATGCCAACGACATCATTGGTTACGCTCAGAACCATCATGCCTCACAATCTGGTGGATCACATAGCCACCATGGCTTGAATCCACCCCCATCACAGGATGGGAACAACACCAACAAATCACCCAGCCTACCACCGAAGAAGTGAATTCATTCCAATCTTCTTCACCTCAAAAATCCAATGGTAAAAAGAAGAACAAAGGTAAAAACAAAAAGTCTTCTAATCAACAGGATCCCAAATAGAACAATCTCATCGAAACCAAACAAAAGTGGAAGGTTAAGTATCCTTGATTACTGTGCAGTGGTGACCACTTCACCAAAGAGTCCCCACATCGAGAAGAGGTCCAAAAGTTCCTTAAAGGGAACCCGACACCCACATTTTTTACCGAATATATCCCTTCCCCATGCAACAACAACAGATGATCGTGCAACAACCCTCTCAGAACCATCTTCTACCGCTCATGTTCTCATGATGCATAGTGAAACTATCAACTAGAACACTCGATCACGTTCATATGACTCAGTCCCAAATAAGGAATCTAACGGAAGTAATACTGAAAAATATTCCTCATCTACATCGGACATTCCCTCACCCCAAGGTCCTCTCATTATTGAGAAACCTTCACTTGATTCAGTGTTACATCCACCCAAGAGCACGATTAGAAAAGTTGTTTTCAATCCCAATGCTCGGGATGCTCAAAACTACAACATTCTAGAGGACTTAGTGCAAGCCCCTTGTGCTATATCAACGTTGGAATCCTTACAAAACTATCCTAATTAGCATAAGCCTCCCTCCTCACTGATATAGGCGTTGTAGACCCTGATTCTTCAAATACAATTATGTTCATACTTTATTATTTCAAGTCGAGGATTTCCCACCAACTTACGTTCCAAATTGTTACTAACATCATTGGGAAAATAATCCATCATACGGTCTTAGACGAAGGAGCATCCACCTAGGTAATTTTGTTATCCTATTGGAGAGCCATTGGATCTCTCGAGTTGAACCGTTCCCCTACCACTTTGAAATCATTTGACGGTCATGGATTCCAACCACACGGGATGTTAAAATATTTGGCAATAGATCTAGGAGGAAATACTATTTCCATTAACGTAGAGGTAGTCGCCTCCCTGTTGGATTATAATTTATTCCTTGGTCGTAATTGATTTTATGCCATGACTACGGTCATATCATCCGTATTTTGCATTGTGCAATTTCCCCACCAAGGGAAGATTATCACTATCGACCAAATGGATTTATGTACACCGGACACCACTACTCATCCTACATACAATGTACCACTCTTGGGACATTCATTGTAGATATACGAGAGTTTGGGCATAGGACCCCTTAAATATTCATCCCTCATGGGAGTCTTTCCATAGAAAAAAACCCCTTCCCATGTTGCCTCAGTGAACATGATTTCTTCTATGATCCCCTCACCATCCAACTCCATTGACCAATGGATTGTACCTAATTCTTCTAAGTTGGACTTGATTGGAGATGTGATTCCTCGAACACTAGCGGAATCTACTTATGAGGCTATCCAATCGGCACCAGATGACCACTCTTTAGTGGCATATACTACTCGTTCTCCACTCTTACAGCGAAGCTCATCCCAACCAGATCCTCTACTCCGTACTTTTCGTTCTGATGAGTCCATCAAGGAGATAATGAGTATGGATGAATCCCCATGGGAATACCTCCACCATTAATCGTCTTTCCTCCCACCACTAGATTCCGTGGAGAACCACATTGAAAAAATCATTTCGCCAGATGTCTTTCCCTACCCCCAATATTCTATCCTCACTTGTGATATGGAAACCAAGGGTAACTTGGAAAACATTACGCCTACATTTCCGATCGACATCTTGGACACACCTGGAGTCGTGGAACACATTAGTATAGGCCAAAACTGATCTCCTGAAGATATTACCTCATATACGGCCTTATTCAAATAGTTTTTCGACGTATTTGCATGGAACTACGAGGAAATTACTGGGATTGATCCTGCTATCATTGTACATGATATCCAAACGTATACCGATGATAAACCCATTCAAAAAAAATTACGTCCAGTGCACCCTAGGAAAACTGTGGCTATAAAGGATGAAATTGAAAAGTTGTTGAAGGCCGGGTTCATTTATCCTATTTGCTTGACAGACTAGATCTCTAATGTCATCCCCGTTACCAAAAAATAGGGTACCATTATGGTTTGTGTCGATTAAAGGGACTTAAATAAGGCATGTCCCAAGGACAACTACCCTACCCCGTTTATCGACCAAATCATCAACAACTGTGCCGGAAGCGTCATCTTCTCATTCATAGATGGATTTTCTGGCTATAATCAGATTGAGATCCACCCGAACAACCAACATAAAACTGCTTTCATTTTCCCATGGGGTATGTTTGCATATCGCAAACTCCCTTTGGACTTAAAAATGTTGGTTCCACATTCCAGCGGGCTATGTCATACGCTTTCCACGATGTGAAGTAATTTGTAGAACCATATATCGATGATCTCCCTACCCACTCGAATCGTCGTGAGTTCCACATTGACCATCTAACGATAGTATTCCTCAGATGCAGATGGTATAACATCCATATAAACCCTCACAAGTTCATATTTTGTGTCAAGTCCGGAAGCCTCCTGGGCTTCATTATTTCAAAAGATGGGATCCGCATTGATCCCCTGAAGATGGAAGCCATTGCTTCTCTACCACCCCCAACAGATATTCCGGAACTTCAAAGTTTCCAGGGGAAGGAAAACTACTTAAGGTGTTTCGTGTGTAATTTCGCCGAGAAAACTCATGGATACATGCAGTTGATTAAGAAGGACGTCCCTTTTATTTGGAATGATTCTTCTCAGTAGTCCTTCGACAACCTAAAACATGCTATCACCCATGCACCCATGTTACAACCGCCCAATTACACCAAGGATTACATCATTTATCTTGTTTCTTCCACTACCACCATCGCTATGGTTTTGGTTCAAGAGGAAAGTAACGCCCAGGAACACGTTATTTACTACCTTAGTAAGGGTCTCATTGACTCTGAAACGCAGTATTCACATGTCGAGAAGATAGCTCTTGCAACAGTCATTGATGTCCAAACTTTTTGCCATTATCTCCTCCTCCGCACTACCACCATCATTGCCGACTCTAACCCTATGTACCACGTCCTCACACGTCAGGTGCTGGGGGGGGAATTCACGTTGGATCGTAATCCTTCAGGAATTCTACCTCCAGTTTGAGAAGGCCAAGTCTAAGAAGTCTTTGTTTTTTTGGAGCTTATCTGTGATCTTCCCCATACTAATCAAGGAACTGAGCCCCTTGAGTCTCTCCCCGACTCGTCTTTGTTTCTCATCAGTAATTCTGACCCATGGTATGGAGACATCATTTTGTATCTCCAGACCCAACGTTTCAGTCCTCAGTTATCTCATGACTATCGCCGTGTTCTTCAGCACGCAAAGTACTACCTAATCATCGGTGATACCTTATACCATCATGTTGTTGATTCTATCCTTTGACGATGCTTAAATCATGAGGACATTGAACACGTTATGAATGATTGTCACTTAGGGGCATGTGGCGGTCATCTTTCTAGGATGGATACAACTCAAAAAATCCTATGCTATGGATACTATTGGCCTTACATCTTTAAAGATTGTATTGAAGCCGTCAAGAAGTGTCCTCCTTGTCATCTTCTTCATCATAAAAAGCGCTCCCATCCAGCCCCACTACATCCAGTTATTGTCATAGGTCCCTTTTCCAAATGGGGAATAGATTTCATGCATTGTAACCCTACCTCAACCGGGGGGAATGGTTACGTCATCGTTTCCGTTAACTTCTTTACCAAGTGGTCCAGGGCTATGTCAACGTACAACAAAGATGGAAAAACTACCGCACTCTTTATGTTTAACCGCATCATTGCACGATTCGGAGTTCCTCAGGCCATCATCACCAATCATGGAAGACATTTCCAGAACAAGATGGTGGATGAACGAAGCTCTAGGTTGGGTTTTCGACATGAGAACTCAAATCAATATTACCCACAATCCAATGGAAAAATAAAGGCCATCAATAAGGCCTTGATAAACATGATCCAACCCATGTTGAGTACACACAGGTATAACTGGAACGATATGATTTTTTCATCCCTATGGGCATATAGGACTTTTGTTAAAAATGCCACCAAATTCACACCCTTCCAATTAGTCTATGGATTGGAGGCAGTCTTACCTATTGAGTGCGAGATTCCGTCATTGAAAATTGCAGTCAAACTTCTACCGAACACCACTGTCGAGGAATAACGTTTTTTGTACTTGGATAAACTCAACAAAACTCATTGTGATGCATCCCTTGCTAATGAAGCACACAAGAAGCGCATCAAGGACCAGTATGAAAAATCATTCAAACCTCGTATCTTTAACGAGGGATATTTGGTCCTCACCTACGACCAAAAACATGATAAGATGGGGGCAGGAAAACTTGAGTCCATGTGGCATGGTGCATATGTAGTTAAACGTGTTTTGGAGAAGGGAGAATATGAACTAGAAGACTATGACCGGGTATCTTTAGGAGAGCCTCACAATGCACTCTCCCTGAAGTGGTACTATGCCTAAATATTTATGCATTAGTACTATGTATATATTGTACATGATGTGTGTTTTGTGTGGTGTGACGCTTTACTTTGAGTGTGTTAGGATCTTGTCTGTCCTCTTATACCATGTTCTTCTTGGATATGCAAATGGAAACGTGTTTCGGATTTGCGGACGGCGCCAGCTGGAATACCCGTAGTCTCGCTTCGGCAACATGGGTACTCTATTCCCCTACCGGCGATCTCATTAGTTCAGGGGGAAGTTGTCTAGGATACACAACCAACAACGCCGCAAAGTATCATGCGGTGATTAGATTGTTGACCGATGCTCTTTCCCTAGGTGTGGATCACATTGTCATCCACCTTGACTCACAATTAGTGGTATCCCATCTTAACTATGTCTACGCTATCCGTGATCCTATGCTACTTCGTCTATTCTGATGAGTACATCTCATGGAGAGGTCTTTTGAGTCCATTCAATACATGCATATCTTGAGAGACATGAACACTGTCGCTGACTCCTTGGCCAATTTCATATTGGATTGGTACATTACACATTCATAAACATTATATCAAACAGATGTGTAAAAACTGACATAACATGTAAATTATTTATAGTATAAGTTAAACATGCACAAGATCCCTTAATCATCAATGAAACACAGTATATAAAGTCGCGAATAGTGTTTTGTATATATATATATCATGTCAGTATAGTACAAAAATTGTGGTACCGGTACAAAAATATGAAGTATATGAGCTTTCAGTAAGTCCTCGCTACAAAAATTCTAACTCCTATAGTGTTCAGTACATACATATCACACATGAGATACTCCCTAGGATGCTCATGATAACAGATGATGGCCCTAGCTACTCTCCGGAGCAGTGGACCAAAACGTGTTGAAACTCCTACAGTCTGGCGCTGGTAACGACAAGGTAACTCTCTGGAGGCATTTGTTATGTCCAGTGTCAATCTCTGGAGGTTCTCCTCTAGCTCAGTCAACTCCTCGGCCGCATCTTGGTGTGCTGTCTCTATGTCATGTACCACTGCTCTCCGCTCAATCATAGAAGCACCCAATGGTCAAGTTGGACCAACATTTGTAGAAAACATATGTAAACTATCAGTACTACTCCAAACACATCAAAAATCATAAAATGAAAAACAAAACATAGTTTTCGTTCTTACCTAGCTTTCTCCACTACTCCCCCTCGAGCAGAGCCAAGTCTGGGTCACCTCTGAAGTCTGTGCCCGCATATGGGTAATCCTCAACCATGAGGAGTTGTCTACGCAACCATCTGAAGAATGCGGGACCATAACTAATGATGGGGCCTCCACCTCCGTGGCCGGCCATAACCTCATACCAACGAACTATATGAGGATACCTCAGATCTAGATCCTCTATCTCCACCTGAGGACGCAGCAGTAGGACTCGTTCCAAGAAGAACGAGACCACAATAGAACCATATCCAAACTATTTCAACTCACCTAGGAGACACTTGGTGAGTTGATCTATGAGATTTTCAAGGAGTCCCTGGCATCAGTTGAACACGGTTGGGTTCATGCACTCTACAGCATATAACATATGTGTCTTAGTGTCTTGATGAGGAGCCCTGATCCCCGCCACTCTCTCTATGGTGAAGAGAACCATGCATAGTGGTCGATCCCTCACACTCTTGATGGGAATATTCCCAGCAATCATATGAGTACCAGGTGTACTAAACTGAGCCACTAGGCTCTGTGTGGATTGGTCATTGTCACGTGGACCTAATAATGAAACTGGGGCACCCTTCCTAGACAACCCCATCAGGAAATAGATGTACTCTACATCTATGGTCAGCATATGAACACCAAATCGGAAGTAATTTTGGTCTGAATCCCACAATCTGATCAAATATTCCAGAAATGGCACTTGGGCTCTCATGCCCTGGATGTGAAAGAATTTGAGAAAACCACATTGTTGGAGCGCGTTCATGGAATGAGGATCATTTTCCGCTTGGGCATCCTTCATTTCATGTTCTCTTTCTTTCCACGGAACCATTTTAGTGACCCAAACCTATCCAAACAACATTCAAACATGCATTAGAACCTTGCTATACCTTTGGGCTTGGATTTTTTGGGCTTATTTCTTAGTTTGTTGGGTCGAATTGCGCCAATGCACCCCGTCAGTTCACACAGTGCACCGACAATGCACTCTACCCATACACGAAGTGCGTCAGAGATCCCTCGATGCAACTTCCCATAAGGGGGAAGTGTGTCGCGTAGAGGGCATGAAAACCCCCCATTGCACAAGCTCAAAAACCCAAAAATGGAAATTAAATGCAAATCTAATCCACTACAAATGAAGAGGATAAGGTTTAGTCCTACCTGAAACTAATGATGTTGAAAATGGCTGGCTGAAACTACCGAAATCGGCGCTTGAAAATCGACTCCAAATGGTGTTTTCACCCCAAATTTGGTAAAAAAACAATGGTAACTATTTTTTACTATTTGGACCTTTTTATATCAAAAGTGGAATATTCTTATTTTGATTTATTCTTTTATGAGTCAATTTTTACTATAGTTGGTAATATTTTTGCGTCTAAACACCTAGTTTGTCATTTTGACCTAGTTTTTGGAGTCTACAGGTAAAGTAAAGTAGCATTATAACTTTTTGGCAACTATTGTAGTCATTTCATGCTTGTCATCAAGTGTGAACGACTCTTGAGCGTTTTTGTGCTATTTTTCCACTCATTAAAATCAAACATTAATGGCACCAAGCTTACTCTTTGTTCTTTCTCATGCTCGTGAAATGATGATAATAAGTCACCGAGTTATCTTTTATCACTTTTTTTAGCTCGTAAAATTCCCATGAAAAAGGAACCCCTTGGAGTTCCTCTTTAAGCTCTTTTTAGATTCCCTAAATATGAAAAGATCGCCAAGCAAACTTGATGCTTTCATGCTTGTAAAAGTATTTGAATGATCATCTTCCTAGTGATAGTTTACCCCTTTTTAGGACCAGGAGGTGTTGTTTACGAAAAAGGAGCACTCCAGTTAACCATGACTAGAAGAGTTCTCTTTCACATTGTTTTATCATTTTTCGGGTGAAGAGACTAACATTTATGAAAAAGAACCTTTGGAGTCTTCTTTAGTTCTTTTCAGAATCTCTAAACATGAAATGACACTGAGTTTACCTTCTTTGGACTCGTTAAAATATGGTATCGAAGGGCTCGTTTTGGGACGAACCCCTCCTATCTCAGGTTCGTAAAACATTTGGGATTGGACTCATCCGAAGGATGAGCTATACCGAGCATCTGTTACCCTCCTCAATCTCGTTAAAAAACAAAATAGGTACTCATCAGTCATGATGGGGATAAGGAAAGAATTTGTGTTTCATTGTAGTTGCGGCAGCACTTAGTCACTCTTGACCATGGCACTCATCTGTATATGCATTCAGTACTTGGGTAATCTGTTTGTCCTTGAGTCACATCAATTCCATGAGTCTTTTCACTCATTTTAGTCATCCAAATAATTATTCCATCATCATTTGCATTAGGGTTTGGTATTTATATTCTCTTCATGTCAATGATTCCAATTCATGCCATGACCATGTTCCAGATAGGTTTTGTTCATCAATTTATTGTTTGTAGTTACACTACCTTCTATCATGTCGATTTTCCCCGATTCAGTCTCACACATTGCTCTACAGTTCGATTTAATCCAAAACATCTTTGATCGTGTTTCGTGTTGATGATGGGGGATTCATCATGGCCCTCCCTCAACGAATTCATCCTCACCGACTTCAACACATCATCCAAGGATTGAATCTAGAAACCAATCAAGTACCTTGGGCCCGTATCCCTTAATGGCAAGTTACCTCACTTTCAACATGAGTTCACATCATTGGATCTTGATTGAAATGATCCATCGAGTGTTCGACCTCATATCATTGATTCATGTCCAATTGTATGTACTATGATACCTCGGGAATCATTGACATCAATGGTGATTTCCCTCGCGCTTGTTAAGGGTATACATCAATGATCGATAATCAAGTGGTTTCTACCATGTTCGACTTGAGGAAATTGTAATCACATGGTTAGATTTGTATCATTGTGGGTTCAAATTGAATACCTCGGGTCAAGTCATAAATCTCACCCAAGTTGCGACAGATATTTTTTTGACCCACTTTGTATTGGTCGTTGTTGTGTTGTCATCTCATCATGGATCTACGCTTGTGTCTAGTAGCCATGATTGTGTGCAGTCGGTCTCTATTGTCATGGATCTGCAATGTATTGGTCGGTAGCCATGTTATGATTCATGTGAGATGAATATCTCAGAGATAATTGTTCTGCAATAGTATCTTCCAACCGATGATTCTTGCCTCCATCCCTTCCATTTGTTCCAAATCAATTCACCTGTTTTATTTTTCTAGCTTCATGCTTTGGGGGGCATTCTGTTACACCAAAATCTCGTCATCATGAGTCATGTATCAACTCCATGCCTTAATCCATGAATTTCCTTGCCTAAAACAATGATAGAAAGGTTTTTTTCCTTCCCTTTCCATCTTTTGTTGTCACCCCGATGCACCCTGCCTTTGAGCAAGGAGTGTTGACCCCTTGGTAACACACTTTGCACCTTAGCAGATCGCTTCGGTGACGCATGCTTCCTTACTACACAATGTGGCGATCCACTTCTGAAGCAAGTTTCCTTCCTGTAAGGTGCGTCGGAGTTGGTTAAATTGGATAAAAGGAAGCTTCAAGCGATTTCTCGAAGCTTGGTGACATGGAAGTCTATCCCTAGATGCTAGGAAATCTGGCTCTCCATCCCCTAACCTAGTGGGGTGATCCCTTAGACCTCTCCCCTAAATATTCAACCTATTCTATCCCTTTATCCCTATATATACAACTCCCCTCTTCATTGTAAAGGGAGGAAGGACCATAGTACTCTTATGCTGGTGAAATTATTCTAGGTGATCCTCATTCATCCTTTGCGAGGCAAGCATTATATCTTGGGGGCTAGGATTATTGGATGGGAGTTGAAACGTTAAGGCTTCGGTTGTGACATTTATTCCCTATGTACTTATTTTTATTGCATTAATACAAGTTCTTTCCATAAGTGTATTTGTATTGATAATATTAAGGATTTTCCTCCTTAACTGTTAATCTAGATCAGTTCATGTTCATATACTTTTACTGCTTGTATGTTTCCACTTGCTTGACATGGTTTTGTAGCTGAAGATATGAATAATTTGGAGCTTGGAGAAACAAGGAGAAAGGAACTACAAACTTGAGGTAAGCCACATATTGACTCATCTAGTATTTCTATTGATGTAGGAAAGTAATTGGTATTGTGTATATATTTGCTCTATATCCACTTGGACTGGGGAGATCTGTTTGAGTCCGCTCATGTATATTGTCCATAAACAAGGGGAACACTTGGATAGATTCTGTATAAGATCTTGTCTGATTCTATCTGATTTTATGTTATTCCTAGAATAGAAGTGTGCCTTCCTTCTTTAGACATCTTTACTCTACTTTTCTTCTTTTAGTCGATAAGTTAAAGCTAGTTTGACTTAAGCAAACTGTCTTTTTTTTCCAACTCGCCCTACATATTTTTATCCTCTCCAAAAGCCATGATCACATTCTTTTTTCATCACTCATTAGATGTCGTTCCTAATTTAACTAATTCATGAGCCTCTTGACTGATTTGGAAGTTTTTTTTTCTACCTTGGGGGTTTTTTAGCTTTTAGTAAGCCTACCTTTTGTGAGATTTTCCAACTTGCCTCTAAGGCACTCAAATTATATATTGAGGATGTATTATATATTGTAAACATATTGATGAATAAAATATAGTGAGTTTTACTCAAGTTACCTTCTCTATTCTTCTTATCATATTCTCTAAAAATATTCCAAGTGAAATTGTCTTATTGAATCTAGATCTAGGAAATCTAAATTCTGACATATACTCATTTACAGACTTGACCATTTTTCTAGTTATAGGTGAAGGTGGATGAAACAAGGATAGAAAAAGGGGATTTGACTTCACAACCTCAACAATGTGACCTCTCGAACATAGGGGAAGAAGGGAAACCACTTATATATATATGTCGGATAGAAAACACTAGGGAATGGCGGTGCCTCAAAAATGGGTAGAGTTCTTAGAATGCTCCCAATAGACTCTAGACAAACAACCTTTATTGCATTTGATTTACTGTGAAATTTTGCACATTTAATATTTACATTTAACATTTAAATTTTAATCAACTTTCACTAGCCATCCTCTAAGAGCAGGTACCCTAAATAGCCTTGCAGACCTCAGATAATGACTCAGTCTTACCACCATTTCCTGCCATTGTCCGTAGGTGTGATGGAGTTACCACCATGTTTCCCTGTAGGGGGGAATGGCCTTACATCATATAAAGGATGAGTGATCGTCCCTTGGCAACTGACTAGCTACGGAAGACATTTAATTTATTTGCATTTAGTGTTTAGCAACACTGTTTTTGGTTGACTTCTTGCATCCATTTATATATAACATTTATGTGATCCGATGATTTTACAAAAGAACTTGTTTTCGAGGACTATATGATAACATCTCAGTGACACATGCCACACACTCTCGATCCGAGACACAAGGTAAACATGGAGTCTATCCAACAAAGAATCATAAGTGGAGGGAAGTCCTCAATATCACTAGTCAAGGTGTAAGTCAAGATAATATATATAAAAAAAAAAAAGACAACAGATGGATGGATAGAGTGAACATGTGAAGCCATGACTAGAAAAGACCTATGGGGAATGACCGTCCATACTATGATAAGGGCATGACCAATGAGTATACACAAGAACCTCTCACTCAAAGCAACTAAATCACTTCTACTCTAAACCATCAATATAGAGAAAGATAAAATATCACCAAATCATAACCACTATATACCAAGTCCAGCTACTAAGATAAGTAAACGAGCAAAATAAACATCATAGTACAATAACCATATACTTATCATGTCATATACCTGCATCTGCATCTGGAGAATAGTGGAACACTTCTACTGTGTACATCATGGGGCACTATCGTCATCTCTACTCTGTAAGGTACAAAATGGCTAACTCACTCATCGACACGGGGTCATGAGGCTCAGTGCTGACATGAAACTAACTATGTACATGCTTTTGACCCACTGAATGTAAGAGTGATCATCATCAAAAATGATCATCGGCTGTTGATCTCGAGAATAGGATAGAAAAGGACTGGCTCAAGAATGTGCTAAAAACTTGTCTGCAATCTTGGTATCCCCTGCTAATATGGATGTGACAACAAGTACATAGTCCCCTTATGGGGATTTAGGCCCACCATAGCCTTTGGATCAATTTTTTAGGTTGGCATCTACTATGTTCATGTAAATATTTTGAAAGGAGCCATCGCCTAGGGGGAAAGTTCCCTACTACTGGGTGACTACCCCTTGGTTGGCAGAGAGTTGTTGCAAGATAGATGGCAAGGGTTGTGGTGCATTAGATGCCTAAAGAGGATTTACTTTTGTCTTTTTCTTTGATTCCACCAATTGCTAATAGTCGAGGAGGAGTGGACAATGGTGAGTATAGTGACTACACTCTCTACAATTCGAGCAGGAATAGTTTGTCCTTAGGTTAGCATTTTTTCCTTGTTTGGGGGGGGTATTATCCCCCACATTCTGGTTACACTAGTTCTAATTCCGTTGGGGAGGGGGGTTTCCCCCTTTCGCTTGTTTCTAGTTATGTTTGTTCGTACCTTTCTTCTTCCCTTGATGTTGAGGATTCTATGGGTTAGTTGTTTTTAACTACTCAAACTGTCGATCTTGTTGGGCGAAAGAAAGTTGTACTAAATTGATCCCCATGTGTGGTCTGGGTGCGAAACTAGGAGGACATTGAAATAGGTAATGAGAAGTATACCCCTGTGGTGGGATATATGCATTATGTGCTCCATATGATGTGGATATAGGATTTTCTTGTACCATTTTTGATGGATGTACTGACGATGCTTGGCTTGCATTGGGGTAGGTAGGACTATAGGGTCCATATCATAGTTGACCAAACTGAGGATTTGGTATAGGTGTAGGAGATTCTGGAATGTTAGGGATAGCAGGGTACTGCATTCCCATATTCGATGGCATGGTATAAGTTGAGGGAGGGGGGACCTTTCCCTACTGGGAAATGGACCCAACAATCCCATCTACGGCATGTGATGACCCCGCATGTGTGGGATCCAAATATCGATGACGAGGGGCATTAGGGAATATGGTGTATAAGTAACCTAATTTTTCATAAATGAGATCAAAATGTTGGGCCTTTAGGATGTCTTATTCCTCAGTTTGGGAAATGAGGTTTCCACAACTTTTGCAATTGTGAGTTGGAGTAATTTGATGAACCAATCCAACAGAAACTGAGGTTGTATGTCTATTTTTCACAATGTGCATCGTATACATCACTCATAGATGTTGTCTGCTATGTGGGTAGAGGTATTCTGTCTAAATTTTGTGAGAACCTCAAGACCAAGTTCGTGGCGTATGGGGAGATGAAAATAATTGAGAAACACATTGGATATCGTCTCAAATGTGGCATGGGTTTCCCTTGGTAAATTCACATGCCATTTTGCAGTTGTTCTTATAAGGGTTTGTTGAAAGAGGTGAAGCCTCAATAATTCATCCACTATGATATTGGAGGAACACCATAAGTGGAAAGACATGACATGGTTTGTTGGTTCATCTCCTTGCTTCCCCTCAAATTTAGGGATATCTTAGGGAATCTTATTGGGCATATATGACCATGTCAAATCATGTGCTATGGGGTCATTGATTAATTTGGTCAGATCATGGAGGTTCAATCTAGCCATTAAAGGTAGGTTGGTATTAGGTGTCACCATCGTGTGTTGTGTATTGTTCCCTCGAGGGGGAGAACAAGAAGTATGTGGTGGTGATATATGTATCTGATGTGAGGAAGATGATGATGTGTTTCCTTCTCCTTAAGAGAGAGAAGAAAAGGGTGGATTTCCTCTGAGAGGTGGAAATAAAGGGTGGCATCTTCCATGATAGGATGAAGCAAAGGGGTCTAAATTATCTCTGAGGGGATAAAATGAAGAGTTGTCTCTTCTGTGAGAGGATGAAGCAAAAGGATATAAATTATCTCCAAGGGAAGAAAATGAACCAAGCAAGGAGCAACCTCACATGGAAGATCCAATCAATGTTTCTTGGGAGCAGCTTCGACTAGAGTATCTCCCTTGTGAACCACGAGGCGAAAGTGGTAAAATACCCCTTAGGAGAAGGGAAAGGCCTTGCAGTCTACAAGACTAACTTAGGTGGTTATTTTCCTCAATGGTGGAAGTTTTGTGTGATAAATGAGAGTGATTATGGGAATAGACACAATTGAACAGATGCAAAATATGCCAACCACAACATATGAAAAATGGTGTAAAGTGAGTGATACGTGTTATGTCATTTAGTGCAAGTGATTCCACATGTAGGTTCTTTTTAATTACGACTTATGTGAACTTGTATTTAGAAACAAAATGAAAATTCTTCAAAGACCTAGCATCCTTCCTCAAAAATGTAATTGGGCCTTCCAAAAGCACAACTGGTGGTGGTAATGGGATCCTCCCAACGATTTTCTAGTGAATGTAACAAAGAGTTAGTTATACTGGAAATGGGGCTATGTTCCAAAATGGCTTGGAAACATTTCCCAATGGAAATATTTGACTTCAAGAGTCAATTGCACTCACAATTTCACCTTAGTGATATCCTAAGTTTGGCCACTAAGATACCCGCTTCAAGTGTGGATAAGTGGTTCGGCTTGAGCAGTATAGTGTCGTCTCCACAAAAAGTTGAGTGACTATTTGTGGGGAGCAAGGAAGCTCTACCTTGACTTTCACGTTTTTGGGCACCACGCCTTCTTATTCGGGTTGTCTTTTGACACTTATTGATAGTAGGATTTAAAAGCACCCTATAATTCAACAATCTATTGTTTCATACAATGTGTAGAATATTGATGGGCATTATTTGAATGCCTATCCCAATCAATCCTAACCAAACTATAAATTTTCTTGTGATCTCATGGGGAGGAAATTAGTTGGTTGAGAATTACAAGTGTTGATTTTAATGGTCCAAATTTGGTTAGGGAGTGTAAGATAGATATTTCACAATCCTACTTATTTTTAATCCATCAAGGTCTCACAAGATGCGCAATGGAGGGCATACTCAAAGAAAAAGAGTCTTTAGGTCTCTTATTGTGTGCTAGTGGAGATACATGTGTGTAATAAGAAAATGATATTGATTGTTGCAATTAACTAAAGAGATCAAAGTAAATGCACATGTATTTTAAACTTCAACTCAAAAAATACTAAAGGTGCTTGCAACTAACAATTTTGATCAACAATGCTTATGAATTTTGAAAAGTGTGCAATGGATATATTTCACACTTCTCCCCCTTTTATGATTCACCAAGTTCACAAGGAGTGCGAGGAGAAGAGCATATTTTGGGATATTGGAGTCTTTAGGTCCTTGCTTATGTGCAAAAATGAACTACAGTACCTTTCCTAAAACATAATAAGTAAGAAAATAGCATAAAATGTCTATACTAACAACTTCTATAAAATGGAATGCATGATGTCTTGAACACTAGTGACAACTAAGAGGCCCATTGAAATCCCCAAAGTAATTTACCTAAGTAGTTTTCGAGGAAGACCCCTTTACTTCCTAATATTGCACTAAGTGAGCTAATTACTAGAGATAAAATACAACTATTGCAAATTAATTTAATTATGGTTCATTAGTGAGCAGTTATTGGAACTACAAAATTTGTGAAAGCAGATAAAAATAAAAATAAAATATAGTAGCACGGGTAATCCAAACAAAGATGCACTATAGCGTATTTACAACACAGCGATGCTTTGCAAGCCGAGAGCATATTATCGTTTGGGAAGAGGTCTGATAATATGCGTAGTCATCGCGATTGCTGAAGGAAAATCTATGCAGGTAGCACCCATAGGGAGTTGGGATCCAGGTGACTTTGTAAACAACAATCACAGCCAAGAGGAGGCCAATTTCTGTGAATTGAGGTTATGAACCTAATATCCTACATAACATAAGAACCCAAAATTAGCTATTTGGTAGATAACAACCTGGTTAATAAGAAATGAACAAAACTGAATCAGAGTCGCCATAAAATGGGTGGAATAATATCACAAGATAGTAATTGTTGTGGATGACACAAAAAAAGGAAAGCCTGGCCAGTTTGGTTCAGGAGAACTTGTTTTGGATCCTGATGGGTTGACTTTGGATTTCACATAGGCAATAGGAACTGTAGCTAACAACCACGTCGAAGCTTATGCAATCTTGAAGGGATTGTATTTTTTAAAAGACCAATCCATAGGCCTGATATTCTATAACAAATATTTTCTCCTAACCATTTAACCATGAAAGGATTCACACCCAAAAACTGTAAGTTGAAATGAGCTCTGGAGAGATGCAAACAACTTCTAGAAACCTTCAAAAGTGTTGATCCTTGCAAGTGAGACAGAAGAACAATAAAGATGCACAAAAAAGAGATGCATTTGGTCTTCGAGAAGGAAGACTACTGGGGAAAAGAGAGAGGAAGACTTAGCAAATATTGGAACACTCCTTGAAAATACAAATGCAAATAAATGACTTGAGTAAAGTAAATGAAGGAAGGGATGGACCTGCTGATATTTAGAACTGCCGCAAGACACCATCATATCCCTATTATATTTTTAATACTTCAAAGATGGTTATGTTAGATCTTCAAACTATTAGCAATATATCATAACAACCATATACAATAGGATCACTGAAAGATAGACAAGCACAACATAAACAAGAGTACACAACAATTTATCATGGGAAACCCTCTTGGGGTAGAAAACCCAGCAGAAATTTTTCAATATAGATCCGTCAACAAGTACAATGTCAATCTAGTACAATCCAAGAGCAAAGTCTCTTTCACACAAAGATACCGAGAATAAGATAAGATAGAAACCCCAAGATTAAGATGTCTTCAATGCAACTATTCTTTCTCCCAAGCGAACTTGTTCTTCTTTCTCTACTCATGTGAACTTGATTGAGTGAGTGATATCCAAATGAGCTAGGCACCTCACTTATTTATAGTACTAGTCACAAGGTGACTTTTTTATCTAACTGGGCCGACTTGACTTCCCTAACTGGGTTGAATTGTCTAGGATACAATATAATATTATTTTCATGGTTTTTTCTGGATTCTTCTAGGTTGACTCAACTAGTAGGGTTTACAGTGATTCTTTCAGGATTCTTATAAGAGTAAATACAACATGAATATTCCCTAAAGGAAGTACAATAAAAATACAATAAGAATATCTTCTGAAGTTACATTTTTCAACACTCCCTCTTAACAAGTAAGGTATTCTTTTGGCACTATCATCATTATCATAGCTATTGTAACTTTGTATTCTGACCATTGAATTCTAACATCTCTTGAATCTATACATCACTAGAAGTTCTATACGAGCAAGCCATCAAGTGGGAACAACCTAGGAATGCACATTATGTCGCCAAAGCAACCACCTATGTTACCGCACTATGTGTCCATATCATCTCATGAGTGTAGCCCAGGAGCACAAATTACGTCACTAAATTGACTACCTGCTATCACGTCACATCCTTTGGAGAATATCCCAGGAGCACATGATCTTTCCTACAAGTCAAAGTTAGTCATATGATTAGTAACATTCCATGTAATGACAACGTTTTAGACCAAATGTATACCATCATGTAACCAATAAATTTTATCCAATGCCTCAGCACAACACTCATCCATATCTCGTATACACACAGTGACTATCTAGATGCCTTCCATCTATACCAAAACATACTATTAAGAGTGTGCACTAGTCTCAACATGTTAACAAAGAGGTTTCATCCTATACTAGCTCCATCAAGGGCTCATGGGATGGTGTGCAGTACTATAGGCCACTTACTAATAGCATGCACTACATGATCCTACTGCTAGTCAATCTTAGTCATATATAAATGCATAAAAGAAAATTGTATCATAGATCTACATGTAACTGTTATGAGCAATATCCTTGAAAATACTCAGGAATTCAAATGACAGTACATACTTATCTTTCTTGTGTTTTGTAGGCTCCCTCTTGATTTCTGCCTCCTTGCAGAAGATATTAGGGTTTCTGGAAGTGCACTCTGCTCCATCGTCTAATTCCGAAAACCTTGATCTTCTTCTTTGTCTTAGTTCGGAACTTGCTGAAGTCTTCATCCTTGGTCCTCATGCACTGGATCCAAGATCTCCTATTTCTTTGTTGTCACTTCTTGGAAATGAACTCTTCACATTCTTTCCTCGTGCACATCCCTTGCATGTACCATTATGATCTACTGTGTTTCATGATGGTATGTATCATGGCTTGTTCTATTTGGCATTTCAATTTGTGCATGCCTCCCTCTTCCTCTCCAATTACTACTGCATCATCAAAAATTTTACCTTGTGAGTAGGGATAACTTTAAGGATCTGGTATTTATCCTAGAGTATAGAAAGGGAGGCGAATATTGTATTGAGTATCGATTTTAAGGTGGTTGAATCTTTCAATTTTTTAAAGGAAAAGTATAGCAAGTTTGTGAATAACCCCTTATTGAAGAACTTAATTAGGTGAAACTTTCTAATTAAACAATTTACAATGAACGAATATTTATGGTATGTGTTTTTGTGTTCGGTGAAAATTTGCGCTCTCAATCTCATTTATGTTATATCTAATATGCATTTTCTTTTTCCAATTTACCTCTTATGTGAGTGCTTTCATTGTTTTCTTACATGTGCATGTATCTACTATCAATGAAAAATATCAAGATAGGATTGGATGCCCATGTAATTTCCTAAAAATAATATTACCAAATATGAAAATTTCAAAAAATACTCCAACACAACTCCTAATTGATTAAGATGTATTTTCTTGGTGAATTTAGACATAAATAGTGTTGAAGATAGCAATTTATGTTTGCAATGAGTTCATTCTGGAAAAGGCATCAAAACAAAGATTAAATGATTAGTCATGTTCTCCATACCTACTCCATAAGGAAATAATTATGGATAATTAAGAATTAAAAAGTTCATTGCAAAACAATAAGTCTTGGAATATGAAGAAATACATATGTACATTGTTCCTTTCCGCTACTACTTACATTATGTCATGTCCAAGATTATTAAATTAAATGAATTGGTGTGGTGAGAAAACAACCTAAAAAATTTCAAGTGTGTCGATCATAATTCTTCTCTAAGAGAAATAATCAAACGCTCAAGTGTGTAGGATTATAGGAAAGTAAAGAAACACGAAGAAAGGAAAATAAATGGCATTATAGTGGAGGAGACAAACTTTATCCAAAAATGTGATTGCAACCCAATTTCAAAATTTTCAAGGGAAGTCGATGCCACTTCATGATATCATAGTTTTGAGTTTGAACTATTCAAGTTCAACACATGTTTTTCCATTGCAACCCCGACGTTAATATAAACACATAAGGAAGACTAAGAAAACACATCCAATTCACCTAAGAAGAGGCAAGAAGATAGACTATATAGTCTATTGGAAAAACAAACCAATACAAATAAATTTCTACACTATCATTCCTCTTGGAAATGATTTATTGTGCCAAAAGATGCTAATCCATTTTAATTCCACCCATGCGATATTTAATATACATTATGCAATTTAAACAGATATTGTAAGTGAATATTGGTTAGTTTTTAGTCACAATGGAATTTACTCTAATATATCACAACATATATAGATAGATTATCTCAACTCTATCAAGATCATAACACACACACACACACACACATAATTATACTACACTTAAAACAAAGCATTCAAAATAACCAAAAGAGACGTCCCATGAAAAAGACACAAAAACTACCATAGGAAAAACTCTCCCCACCAAAAATTAACTAAATCCACAACCAACTAAAAGTGATCTCCTATTGAAATTTACATAATTTTCTTCACAATAGCATAACTTACGGAGATGTATAAGGGCTAACTAAAACGCCCCCGACTCACCGAAATCCGATAGAGCAATTCTTGCCAAAATCGCAATTTGGAGTGATCAGATCAGAATTTCAACGATATGGGTAGTTTTAAAATTGGGAAATTAGTCTTAACAAGCAATCCCAATTGTTGAAATTACAAAAATGTGAAAATAGAAATTTCCAGCAAGAATTTTAACCGGTCTTTATCCCAAAATCACCTGAAAATGGCGTTTTGGTTGTCTTTTATCCTACGCGATAACTTAGAAGTTACAATGAAATATTAACTCATTTCATCTAATGTTCCTCCATTTATACACTAAATTTTCAAATAATTTGTTCAGGTATACACATTCATCACTCATAACTCAAAATTCCATGTATGTGTTTCATCTTCTAAACTGCTTAGATGGTTGAAAGATAAACCATCAAATTTATCAAAACTATCTTCATCATCCAATTCATTTTCTGAATCAAAATTTTTCAAAGAGTCAGTCATGTTGCTTCCCCCTCTTCTACTACATTTGTATGTCCAAAGTGCTAATGCTCTCTCATAAGGAATTTGTTGACATCATAATTTGATACATCAAATGAACACAAGAGATGAGGTTATTGTCCAATCTATTCCTCAACTTGGACCTTAAAAATGAAACCAAGTTGAAAATCCTTTCATCCTCTATAGAGCCCAAAATCATAGTTTGGCACAAGTCAACCAATTTGAAAGATTCAGACATATGCTCCTTCAAGGTATCACTCATATCTAACTTTTCCCATAATCTTGTGATAGGCCCATTTGAAAAAGGGTCTTCTAGTTTTCCAAATTGCTCCATCATAGTATTTACAAAACACTTTGCTTGTGAACGTAAGTTATTAGCATCTAAGATTCCATTAATATTATGTTCTTCAATGACATGTGTATGACAATAATAATCAATCAATATCCGAATATTCTTTTTAAATTCAAAAAAAACTTCTTTGTCCAATGTATGATTTCACAATTGTGGATAAACAATGCTCATTTCCTCTAGTAACTCATCTCTTGGAAACCTTTCTCTAATTTATGTAGTTAATGCCCTTGCAACACTTATCAGATTTGAATTTACTGCTTGAATGACAACTTGAAATTCATCTCTAGTTACTCACTTCTCCTTTATAATATGTCCATGTTTTTGAATAATATGAAGAGGAACCAAATTGCCACATACTAAAATGCATACGCAATTATTTTAATCAAGATTCAAAAAGTTTTGAGGATTTTGAAGATCAATGAGCTCTTTCCATTTTGTAAAATCAATGCTATCAAAGGCTTTTGTTGGTGTTACATATAAATTATCTAAAAGTGGGCATGCCATTTTTCTTGCCTTTGTATACTCTATTAAATATAATGTTCTTGTTTGCACAATCTTAATCAACATATACAAATAATGCAACAAGGTAAGGATTCCACATAATGTCAATAGTGTTTCCACATCAGTTAATTGATGCAAAAGAACTTGGGCTTTATCCACACTTAAACAATGTTCAACCATAAATCCAACCAAAGAAATATATTCATCATAGACACTTTACAGGTTCATAGAGTGAGATCCATCGTGTTTCAACATTTTTTAAAATCTTCTTCCCACTCGTCAAACCAACTACAAAATTTTTGAATTCTATAACCCTCTTTGAACTTCTTCAAAAGAATCCATGCAAATCATCCACTATCATATCTACTTTGTTAACCAATCTTTCCTTTCTAAGAATTTTGAATGTCAAATTTGTTCGATGTGTCGTGCAATGTATACCAATCATATAAGGTGCAATGCTTGTTTGTAATCGAACACAAAGGCCATTACAGTTTCCTTGCATTACAAATGCACCATCTACTCCAAAACAAACCAACTTTCTAGCAATGTTGAGTCCATCCAACCCACTAATCTCACATAGAGTATTCATCACAATATTATATAAATTTTCTGCAGTAGCACTCTCCTTCATTTTACACAAAGACAAAAAGTGCACATTTCTCACATGATTTTGTATTGTATAAGCATTCATACAAATCCATGAACTAGTGTCTATTGCAGTTACTTCATCTAATGATAAGGATAAAAAACAACATTCTTTATGCTTTCTCCTAGGTCTTGCCTAAATACTTCAGCCATATGTTTTTAAAACACCCATCCACTATTAATAGACCAATGTGATGATGGAAACTTGGGGATTGAAAGGAAATTTAACAAGTCCTTATAATGGACATAATGTTTCATTGGCCCTCCATGTTTTAAAATATGGAAAATGGTGCTCAGTTGGACTATTTTATATTGCATTTCTGTTGATACCTTTTCCTTGAACAAGTTATGAAGTAATCCCTTCATTTGCTTATTACAATCATTTATATTTTTTTTTTCATACATTCTAGCATTCTCAACATGCTTTCATTCTTTTGCAATCTTCCACCTTGACTTGTTTTGCACTTTTCCATCAACTTATTTCTTGTAATAATTTTTTCCACAATGCTTCTCAATGGTATCCTTCTTTAACTGCATTTTAACATCTCTACCATATCTCCAACTACAAATCATACATTTCACTTCAATCACATCACCATTTTCACAAATCACAGGCTCCATGAATGGAAATATCAAAGTCCACTCTAACTGAAATGACCTTCCAAAATCCCAATTTCCTCTCTTACGTTTATTAGGTCATCTCGATTCTTCATATTCTTTAGTTAAATCAACCAATCCTTCAGGATCACTAGTCAAATTTACTTCATTTTCAATGCAATTCTCTTGTACATATGTAGTTGACATATCAACCACTTTATGACTAGAAGCATCATAAAGATCAACTCAGTTAGCTTCCTCTTCAATTTCATTTCTCCCTCTAAATGAATCATGTTTTTGCACTTTATGAAAATATGAAAATAAGTTTTTTTTTTAGTTGTCTTTCTTTTCTATTTGTTTTCCATTGAAAGTATTCCCTCCACAATCTGTTAAATATAAAATACTATTAAAGTAATATCATAATTAAAATAAAGAAAACATTTAATTCCTATACATGTTAGAAAAACATTATGAATGCTTCACTAAATCTAGAAAATAAAAATAAAAAACACTCAAAAAAAGGTGTTTTAGTTAATATTTAGAAGTTCTTTTTGTTATAAATTTAGCTTACAACCTCTCATCATATAGCAAAATTGATCTAAAAAAATATAGAGGCATCTTTCTACCATCTACCAAATTTAAATTATCATAAAAATTTATTAATATGTAAAGTTTTAACAAAAACCTTATCATAAAAAAACCATTGAAACCCTCATGGGGTAGAAAACCCAGCAAAGCTTTCCTCAATATAGATTATCAACAAATACAAAGATGTAGTCCCCAAACAAGAGCTCATTCTACTCATATGCAGATCTCTCTCTCTCCTATGTGCAATTCACAAGTGAGTGAATGAGTGTGATAAATGAGGAACACGCCTCCTCTATTTATACACTACTTTGACTTGAATTTTCACCCTAACAGGGCCGACTTCTCCTAGGATAGTTTAATAACCCCTAAACAACTAACTCAGGGACGACCCCACTAGGGAGGTCTAATAACCCTAGGTACAACATCCCGACGGAGGAATAAACATCTCCGGACATACAATAAGGTCTTGACGGAGGAATGAAACATCTTGGGAATAATAAAGTACAAATAGAATATTCTTAGAAGTTACAATATTTCAACACTCCCCCTTAACGAGAAGGATATTATAACAACATCTGCAAGAGCAAGGAGTCATCAACTACATGATACATGATACATCTACAAATCATTGGAAGCTTTCTTCAATCATCATTAGCAACTCATGCAATTACTGGAATATCTTCAAGATCTTCAATACTGGAACATCAACATCTTCAGTATTGAATCTTCATCTTCTGCAGCACTCGATCAGCTATAGAAACATCATTTGGATCTCCCAATCAACAACATTTGGATCTCTCGATCAACAACCTCATCATTCGGATCTTTCGATCAACAACATCTAGATCTCTCGATCAAAAGCCACATCGTTTGGATCTTCCGATCAACAACATCATAAAATCATACCCTACAAGGATGATCCAATTATGGGATGATCAATCCCTATCACTTTAAGACACCATATCATGTCTAGGGACGATGCAATCCCAACCACAGTGCCAGTCCTTTTTCATACTAGATGTGACCTAGATTAAATCTAGGATTTACAACCTGTGAATGATCACCTGCTGCTGCACTGAGAAGTCCAGGAGAGAACATTACATCATTACAGGATCTACGAATGATCACCTATTGTTATACTGAGCAGTCCAGAAGCGCACATTACATCATTCCAATCAAGCACAGAGCCAGTACTATTTCAACTGGGGTGTGACCTAGATCAAATCTAGGATTTACAACCACAGAGCCAGTACTATTTCAACTGGGGTGTGACCTAGATCAAATCTAGGATTTACAACCACGGAGCCAGTACTATTTCAACTGGGGTGTGACCTAGATCAAATCTAGTATTCACAACCTGTGAATAATCACCTGCTACACTGAGCAGTCCAGGAGCGAACATTACATCATTATAGGTTATGTGAATGATCACCTACTGCTATACTGAGCAGTCCGGGAGCACACATTACATCATTCACCAACATATTTCTCAAAGACAACAGTCTACGGATCAATTCACGGACCGAAGTCCGGGGATGATACAATCCCTCTTGTCCACTAGTGACCATTCATCGACCTCATCATCAAAACAGGTAATCTCATCATCAATACATGTATCATCATCATCGATACATGTATCCACATCATCAATACAAGTATCCTTATCATCGACCTTACTGCTGGTATAGGAAACCTCGTCACCGATACATATATCATATCAATACCAGTATCTAAGTATCATCATCGATCATATCACTCCCCCTTTCAAGGAGGGTCCTTATGAACTACACCAAGCTTGTCTCGGAAATACTCAAACTTTACTCGAGACAGAGGTTTAGTCAATACATCAACAACTTGTTTGTCAGTGCTCACATACTCGAGCTTTATAGCTCCTTTCTGCACCATATCCCATATATAGAAATATCGGATCTCTATGTGCTTTGACTTATCATGGAACACTGGATTCTTTGTCATCACAATACAACACTGGCTGTCACACAGGATCACAGTGGAGTCCATCTCTAAGTCAAACAATCCTGATAATAACTTCCGAAGACATATCGCTTCATAACTAGCAGAGCAAGCAGATATATATTCCGCTCCAGCTATGTTGAGAGCCACACTAGACTGCTTCCTGCTAGACCACGAGATCATGTCAGATCCTAGACAATAACATCCACCCGATGTGCTCTTCCTATCTGATACACTTCCTGCCCAATCAGCATCTGTGTAGCCATACAATCTGAAGTCATGATCTCCAAGATAATATAGACCAAATTCTATTGT
This sequence comes from Larix kaempferi, assembly GCA_027924585.1. Classification (NCBI taxonomy): domain Eukaryota; kingdom Viridiplantae; phylum Streptophyta; class Pinopsida; order Pinales; family Pinaceae; genus Larix; species Larix kaempferi. Next base: position 20,063,895 of record BSBM01000268.1, read on the forward strand.
ACCCTTTAGGTACCTCATCACATGCTTTGCAGCTACTAGGTGAACACGTCTAGGTTCCACTAGATACTGACTCAAGGTGTTCACAACAAAGCATATATCTAGCCCGGTATTTGTCAGATACATCAACGACCCAATAATATGTCTGTACAGAGTTACATCCACTAACTTTGATGAGTCACCAGCTAACAGCTTCAAGTTGGAATCCATGGGAGTGGCCATGGCTTTACATTCCAACATATCAAATCTTTTTAAGATTTCAACAGCATACTTTCTCTAGTTGAGAAATATTCCTTTAGGGCCTTGCCATACTTCTAGACCTAGGAAGTAATGCATCAATCCGAGATCTTTCATCTCAAACTCTATAGAGAGCTTCTTCTTGCACTCAACAATCTATTTCTCATTTCCAATCAGAAATAGATCATCCACATATAGTAACAATATGACAATTTCATCATCCATAACCTTGAGATAAAGATTAGGATCAATTTTACTCTTGGTAAAGCCCAAGCTTGTCAAGAAACTGTCAATCCTTCCATACCAAGCTCTAGGAGCTTGTTTCAACCCATACAAATCCTTCTTCAGTTTGCATACGTGGGTTCTTCTATCTTCAACCTCAAATCCTTGTGGTTGTTCTATGTACACTTCCTCCTCAATCACACCATTCAAGAAAGCTATCTTCACACCCATCTGATGTAATTCCCACTTCATCATAGATGCAAGTGCCATGATGGTTCTAATGGAAGTGTACCTTGCAACTGGTGCAAATGTTTCTTCATGGTCAATTCCCTCTTTCTGAGAGAATCCTCTGGCTACAAACCTTGCCTTATACTTTTCAATGCTACCATTCGCAGCATGATTTATCTTGTATATCCATTTGGAGGATACCACACTTTTGTCCTTTGGTTTGGAAACTATATCCCAAACATCATTCTTCATTATTGACTGGTACTCCTCCGTCATTGCCTCTACCCACTCGTTCTTATGAACTACCTCTTCATAACTAGTAGGTTCTTGGTCTACAAGATCACACATCAAAGCCACATAGCTGGATAATGGCTTTGGTTTCTTGCTCACTCTAGTGGAGCCTTCAGGAGCTCCATACTTTTCTGCTCCTATTATAATGCCTCTTGCCCATGCTGGCTTTCTCTTTCTTGATATGTTTATGCTAGGGGGTTCTTGTGGCTCTAACATGTCATGGTCACTCTGGTGTTTCATCTTCAGGGATGGGTGCAGCTTCTGCAATTCTGGGAGGTGCATATTCCACATATACTTCTTCATAGTGGCACTTCCTAGATCTTTTGAGAGCTGCTTCTTCATCAAAAGTCACATCCCTACTAATTTCCATATTATGGAATCCTAGGATGTAAATTCTGAATGCTTTGGATGCTTCACAATACCCAACAAATATTCCCTTCTTTCCGGAGGGGTCCAACTTAGTTCTCTTTTCTTTTGGTATGTGAATGTATACTGGGCACCCAAATATCTTGAGGTGGCTTACCTCAGGATTCTTCCCTGTGAACACTTATTCTGGAGTCTTGAATCCAAGGGCACTATGAGATAGTCTATTTTGCACATAGACTGTTGGCCTAGCTACTTCAGCCCATAGATGCATAGGTAGATCTTGATCATGTATCATTGTCTTCACTGCATCCATAATGGTTCTATTCTTTCTTTCCGCAACACCATTTTTTGGGGGATTGTAGGGAGTGGTTAGTTCCCTCTTGATTCCAGCTTCTTTACAAAAGACTTCATGATCTTTTGAAGTATATTCTCCACCGTTATCTGTCCTGAGTGTCTTGATCTTCTTTTCTGAATGATTTTCTATCAAGGCTTTGAATTCCTTGAACTTTCCAAAGACTTCATCTTTTCCTTTTAGGAAATATATCCAAGTCTTTCTTGAATAGTCATCAATAAATGTAAGATAGTATTCATACCCACTCAAATGTGTGGAGGGCATGGGACCACATACATCTGAATGGATCAATTCCAAAGTACTTTTAGTCTTTGTTTCACTCTTTGGAAATGGATTCTTGATATTCTTTCCTTTTGCACATCCTTTGCAAGTGCCTTCATGATCAATCTTCAAATATGGTATTCCTATAACTATTGCTCACATGAGGTAGTGCTTTGTAGTTAATGTGAACAAGCCTCCTATGCCATAGCTCACTTCGGCTAGTGGCTTCATGAACAAGGGCTGCTTCTGAATGACCCTTGAGTTTATATAGCCCTCCTTCCTCTTCACCAATAACAACTACATCCTCAAATGCTTTTCCTTTGGGCCACATGAGTACTTGTCTATCTATGAATGCAACCATATAACCTTTCTTATCTAATGTTGAGATAAAAGTAAGTTCTTTTTCAAACCTGGTACATATAAAACTTCCTTCATCTTCATGGGGATTCTAGAATCGAGCTTGTAGCTTGCTTCACCAATTCCCTTTATGGGATATTTATAGTCATCTCCTAGAGATACCTTATGTGGAGAGGTCTTCTCTTCAAGTCTTGAAAGAGTCTTCTTTTGTCCTGTAATGTGCTTTGAAGCACCACTATCAATAAGCCATGTATCTTCTCCAGGTGTTACAAACCCAGAGAGTGCATAGAATAGAACATACTCTTATGCATCTTCTTCTTCTATTCTAGTTCTTTTATTTTGAGGCCTTTCCTCTTCTTCTTCTTCACTATCATATTTTGCTAGATGTGCTTGATTTCTTTTGTGATGAAGATCATTTTTCTTCTTTGAAGGACAATATCTAGTTATGTGTCCTATTTTGTGACAATTGTAACATTGAAATGAGGAGAAATCTCTTCCTGAATTTGCTCCTCTTTTCTTTTGAAACCTTTGTGGAGGTTGAGATTCCTTATGGCTTCCCTTCTTGAAGTTTGGTTGACTCCTTCTTCTCTTGGTATGAGTGGATAATGCTTGATCATCTTCTTTGAGTAGTGCTTCTCTATTGGCTACTCTAGCCTTTTCTTGAATGCAATCCTCCCATACCATATCAAACTTCATACTTTCTTTTATGGCATACATGGTTTGGATAAATGAGTCCCAAGGTCTAGTGAGACCATTGAGAGCAGTCATGATTAGTTCATCTTTATCAAGGGTGTCTCCAATGGCTTCTAGTTGTTCCTTAAACTAAGAGACTCTTGTGAAGTAATCTTGAATAGATTCTCCTTTATTCATTTTGGTGCTCTTTAATTGAGCTCTCAAGTTCATCTTCCTGTTGATGTTCCTCCCTTCATACATTCTGCCTAGGGCATCATACATTTCCTTTGGGGTCTTCTTGGATGCCACTTGGGGAATCAAGTGGTCTTTGATAGAATCAACAACGATTCTCGTTGTCTTAATCAAGTCCTTCTTATACTTCTCTTTAGCTTCAGCTTCCACAGGTTCTACAACTTCCTCCTTGATATATTGGGCAAGATCATTCTCTTCAATAATGAGACCAATCCTATATTTCCATGCCCGGAAATTCTCTATACCCTCTAGCTTGTCCTCAAGCTTAATGGTTGGGGCCATCTTATCCAGGAGGTCACCAAAAATTGAAAATTCTTAAAATGAAAAACTGACCTTACCATGAGATGGGATTGACTGAGGCGAGGTGACTAGTGCACTTGATTTCTGAAAACTTCAATTCTTGACCCTTCAAACTTGACCTGCGAAATTCGGACCTGCTATAGAATTATGGTTCGCAGTTTTTCTGGTTTTCTAGTTTTCTGCAATTTCTGGTCCAAAAGTCAAACTAGGGTTTGACTTTCCTGAATTTCTACCCAATCAAAAATTTTGATCTAGGGCTCAAAATTTTGATTTTGAGGAGGGCTATCCAGCCATGTAATCAGATTCCAAAAATTCCAACTTTTGCAGAAACCCTAATTTTCATCGGAGGGAGAGAGAGAGGTAATTTCACCTTGTGAAAGATGTCCTATTCAGGCTAGCTCTGGTACCATGTTAATTTTTAGCATAATTTCAACAAGAATAGCATAAGGATCACTAAAAGAAACACAATCACAAGATAGACAAAGATTTATCATGGGAAACCCTCATGGGGTAGAAAACCCAGCAAAGCTTTCCTCAATATAGATGATCAACAAATACAAAGATGTAGTCCCCAAACAATAGCTCCTTCTCCTCTTATGCAGATCTCTCGCTCTCCTATGCGCAATTCACAAGTGATTGAATGAATGTGATAAATGAGGAACACACCTCCTCTATTTACACACTACTCTGACTTGACTTTTCACCCTAACAAGGTTGACTTCTCCTAGGAGAGTTTAATAACTCGTAAACAACTAACTCAAGGAAGACCCCAATAGGGAGGTCTAATAACCCTAGTTACAACATCCCAACGGAGGAATAAACATTTCCAAAATAATAAAGTACAAATAGAATATTCTTATAAGTTACAATATTTCAACAAAATATCCATATCATGTGTTTACTTACTTAATATATATAGATAGATAGATAGATATATATATATATATAAACAAAATGATTCACTATATACATTAATTAACACAAACTTGTATATCTATGCATTATCTCTATAACATGTAAAAGATACAAACTCTTATTGGTGCATTATCTCTCTTAATTAACACAAATTTATATATCTATGCATTATCTCTATAACATGTAAGAGATACAAACTCTTACTCCATTATCTCTCTATATTTACTTAGTTTTATGCATTTAAACGTCTTATGTGTGCAAATTTAGATAGCTCCTATTATTTTCCACTATTGAAACATGTCCCAAATTAGGAGGTTGTTCCTCCTTCAAAAGTGATCATGATCGTCATTGTATCATTGCCTCATATAAATATTTATCGGGGGAATGGTTATATGCAGGCCTAGAATTTCAAATTTTAACTATGTGTGAACACCAATAGGTCACAAGTTAAGCACCACGAATATGTTATATTTATGTGTTCTCCATGCTTAGTTGTAATTACGAGTTGTCTATACCTTAGCTACTTGTGACCTTTATTAGTTAAATAGGTTGTCTGACACTACCTCTTATCCATGCATAAGCTAGGAGTTATACATGCATCAACTACCAATTATTTTTTATATTTTTTTTCTTTAGTATAATTATTCAGTTCGAATTTTAAACGAACCTATATATTCCATGCATTTTGTGAATAGTGAACATCATATTCATGGATTTACAAAACAAATAAGGGAGGAATGATATCCTTTCACTTGAGTCACATGCTTATTGAAATTGCTCACAATATCATTGATCACTAATTGAATTGTAATATTCCTTTATGCTCTTTAGTCATATAATAACATAACATATTTGGAAGAATCCATAATAATTTCTCAAACCACTAAATATTACTCATTAAAAAAGGTTAAAATAATTACTGATTTGATTATGATTTAGATTTCATTTTTATTTAAGGATAGATCATTATGTGAGCAAGTAGCTAATACCTCTTACTCACTATTAACATAAACAACTAAAATTTTTGTATGGATTTGTGTTGAATATAAAATGACGCTTTAAATCTTATTTAAATTATATTATTGAATATGGAGAATGTCTTAAAATAAATTCACATCCAAGTCAATAAGTAGTTTATCATCTAAATATTAAATAAGCACCCCCTGTACCCTTCTATCCACGTGTTCTCACACTGATTTTGAGGGCCACAGGCTCCATTCGGTCATACTTATAATGAAGCAAGGTTTGTTTATTTACTGACTTTTAGTGTACGAACCACCTAATGTATAGGTAGGAATTGTATTTCTAGAGCACTTGAGTGGGCCTAATGGTTAAGAATATGTGTTATCTTTATGGAGATCACAAGTTCAAAATCGACAAGGGTAGGGCTGTTCATTAGCCCCTTGTGATAAGGTTCGAAGGGTAGGTGACCCTTGCAGACTGTTGGATATACACTCTAGAGAATTTGTTGTTCCCATGGTTTAAAAAAAAAAATAGAAATTGTAACTCTAGCCTCTTTCACTTTAGGATGGAGCAAACTGTGAGGATCTAGGACAAGAGCTTCGTAACAACACTGAAAGGTGCTTGAACTATGGGTAAAATTGAAGCTGTTCACCATGAATCTATAACTTCTTCTCCAATTAGTTATTCAATAGGTGAAACTACAATAGTATCTGTTCAAGCAATGGATGTAAGCTCCCGCATCCACATCCAGCATTCAGCAGCTCCTCAAAACTACCAATGGTTCATTCAGTTATCAACCACACTCAAACTGTTTTCTAGTTTGGAAACTGTTTTCTTGCTGGGAGCTTTTGGAGTGGTCCATCTAGGGTTCTCTACCTAGATTTGTGGAACAGTTGACACATAGCCAACAGAATCTTGATGGAAGCTTTGCTATTAAACCCCTGTTTGGTCCCCAAGCTCACTAACTCAATCCCCTTCAGTTTTACACCATCAAGAAAGAGAAAGCAGAGCTTGGAAGTGCCATACAGGAAGCAAAATTTGTGTGGAATAGGGAAATCTTCTACAACAATTCAAGTAGCATCAATGGCTGGAGGTATGATCTATTTGGTATTCTTATTTCGATTCTATTTAATAGTTTTATTCCGCATTTTTCAGAATCGGAAGTTTTGCTTACAGTTGGTATCAGAGCAGGTTATCTTTGCCTTGGTGTTCTGTATGTAGTTGCCACTATAGGGTTTTCTCTATGAATCCGTTTTTTCTTTTTAGCTGTGTCAAACCTTTACGGGAGGGAATTAGCCGTCTAGTTTTTGGCATTGCACGGTGGATTTGGTAAAGAGGGCTATGAATATAAAGAGTGCCATGGCACTTGCACTAGTTATTGCATAGTTTCTTTCGCAAGCTCTTGTACATGGAGAATCGGTTCTACGTAAGTAAAGTAGAGAAGCCATGACCAGTTGACCAGAGATTCAAGCCCCCTCCAAGTTATTTTACACCTACATCTTCTCGGTTTTTCGAAATCTAGGTACATTATTTTTATTTTGTGATTTGATATGGATCCTTCTTATGGATTCAAACATAAGTCTTTGTAGAATGTACGTTTCTGTAACTATATACACGATTTTTAAGCACTATCCAAATATCTCCTTCGCTTTTGTGCTGAAACTTTTTTTATGGCTATTCTCTAGTTTTTCCAAAGCCTTCTGGGTACGGAAGGTGTGTAGCGTCAATGTGTATTTTAACTGATTCAGAGGTCCGATCCATGTGTGGAGGGTTTTCCTGAGGGTTGTCCTACCTTACTGTTGAGGCCGTAGCTTGTTGAGGGCACAAACATGAAAGCTGTATTGCTAAGTCGTGACCATGTACTACTAAGCCGTGAGCTTCTATGGCCCCGATCTGCCTACCGTGTGCACACGTATGGAGGATAAGTACACTGTCGGTCTGATTTTGACTTTATGTGGGTCTGTTCTATCTTCTAGATAAAGGCCGTGACCCTTAATGGTTTGATCCAGCCTGTCAAGAGGTCACCTGTGGAAGCCGAGAGCTAAAAGAGGCTTGTTGAAGCCTGCCGTGACTTGCTGTGATCTTTTTTTGGGCTCAACTTCTGAACCTAGGGCTTATCCTTTGATCGATTACTTTAGTGTGGATCTGTTGGGATGCCTTTATTTGTCTGCATGCTGCCACAGTGATTTTTTCTTATACAGTTCTAAATAAATGCTAGCAATAATTTCATATTCAGTGCTATAATATGATACATGAAAACGCTAGATAGTACATTCAACGTTTTTCATATATTTCTATAGTTTTTCTTGAAGCTACAAGAACTATACGTATAGGAACATCCTGGATTTGATTATACCGACTGGTCGAAGTTCGATATCAATATACGATGGCATTGCTCTGATAGCAATTGCGTCTCATTTGTGACTTTTTTGTGTGCTTTATTTTTGCATGTTATGCAAGGGCGATCGCATCTCTTACATTTCATGTGTATTATCTATATGTTTATCATTTTGTTTTTATAATATGTGTAATGATGCTAGATTATGTTACATAATCCCTGCATGATGCTAGGGTGTTAGATAAAGTTTTTATTATGGTGTTCAATAAAGTTTTATAATAAGGTGCTATTAGGAATTTTTCCTAGACCACTTGTTTATTTCATTTGCATGATGTAATAAGTATCAAGTTAATTTTATGCATAAAAGTAATAATGTCTAGTGATCCATATAATTTTTATTGATTAGAGAATAGCCACAGTATCTCTAATTAAATAATGTTATATATTATGATTGATTAGGATCACATAAAGAATAATTAGACATTAATTGTAATTAATTATACTAAATATAATAAATTTTATCCCACGGGAATTTTTATTATATTTATATAATTAATTAGGATAAAATATTTCATAACTTACCCACAGGAATTATGAATTAATAGTTTTATCATGAATTTCAATTCTATCATAAAGAATCATTGAATCTGCTTGAATTGAAAATTTAGCCCACAGGCAATTTTTATGTCATTAGATTCAATTTTTAAGCATGAATTTACATTGGTAAAACATGAAATTTTATTTTTAAGACCTCAATTTTAACGTAAGCATGTGATATTTAATTTTATGCAGTTGTACAACCTGCAAATTTCTCTGAAATTCGTTGTGATATCCCTGAACTTAAGGGAGATAACTATAAAGTCTGGAAGGAGAGAATTCTACTTCATTTGGGGTGGATGGACATAGACTATGCTATTAGGAAAAATGAACCACCAGCACTCACTAATACCAGCACTGCAGCGGACATCACGCTTTATGAACAATGGGAACGATCTAATCGGCTTAGCATGATGTTCATTAAGACTAAAATTTCAGCTAGTATTCGTGGTTCCATTGATCAGCATGAAAAGGTCCGATACTTGCTGAAGGCCATTGATGACCAATTCATCACTTCAGACAAGGCACTAGCAAGCACCCTAATCATGAAGTTCTCATCCCTGAGACTCACCAGTGTGAAAGGTGTGCGCGAGCACATCATGCAGATGAGGGACATTGTGGCTCAATTGAAGAAACTCGAGGTTGAAATATCAGAGTCTTTCTTGGTGCACTACATCCTAAATACCCTTCCGCACCAATATGGACCTTTCAAAATCTCATACAACACACATAAGGATAAATGGTCAATTAATGAACTCATGACCATGTGTGTTCAAGAGGAAGAAAGACTGGTGATGGAACTCGGAGAAAGTGCAATGCTAGCAACGCATAGGAAGGGCAAATCTCAAGCCAATAAGAAAGGGAAAGGTAAAGTACCTCCCCAAGCTGATATCAAGAAGGATTCCAAGTGTTTCTTCTGTAAAAAGAAGGGACGCATGAAGAAGGAATGCGCCAAATTTCAGAAATGGCTTGCAGACAAAGGTAATGCAATCTCGTTTGTTTATTATGAATATAATATGGTCAATGTCAATATTAACACTTGGTGGATTGATTCTGGATCAACAATTCACATTTCGAATTCCTTGCAGGGTTTGCAAAGCCTAAGGAAGCCAATGGGAAGTGAGCAAAGCATCTTATCAGGAAACAAGATGGGCTCGCATGTGGAAGGTATAGGAACATGTTGTTTAACTTTAAGTAGTGGTTTTGTTTTAGAATTAGAAAAGACCTTTTATGTTCCATGTTTTTCTAGAAACTTGATTTCAGTTTCAAGGCTTGTACCTTTTGGATATTCCTTCAACTTTTCATAAATATCTTTCAGTTTATTTTATAAATCTGATTATGTTGGGAATGGTATTTTGTCTGATGGTCTTTACTGCATTAATTTACAAAACAATGTCACTTATGATTCAATGCATGTATACACTGGCGCTAAAAGATGTATTATTAATGATAATTCCTCTAAATTATGGCACCAGAGACTAGGTCATATCTCCATAGAAAGAATTAAAAGATTGGTAAATGAAGGTGTACTTAATACTCTGGATTTTACTGATTTTGAGACTTGTGTGGATTGCATAAAAGGAAAGCAGACCAACAAGTCGAAGAAAGGTGCTAATAGGATTTCAAACATATTAGAGATCATACATACTGATATATGTAGTCCAGACATGGACTCACATGATCAGAGATACTTCATCTCTTTTATAGATTACTCACGATATATGTATCTCTGCATGCTTCATAATAAGAACGAAGCATTAGATGTCTTTAAGATCTTTAAGGTTGAAGTAGAGAAACAATGCGGCAAGCAAATAAAGATCATGAGATCTGATAGAGGTGGAGAATATTATGGTAGATACACAGAAGATGGACAAGCACCTGGGCCATTCGCAAAATTTCTTCAAGAGAATGGGATTGTTGCCCAATACACAATGCCTGGTTCACCCAACCAAAATGGTGTAGCAGAGAGAAGAAACCGAACATTATTGGACACGGTGCGGAGTATGCTTAGCAGCTCTAATCTTCCTAAATACTTGTGGACTAAAGCACTTCAGACGGCAGTGTATATATTAAACCGAGTTCCAACCAAGGTTGTTCCTAAAACGCCATTTGAATTATTGAAAGGTTGGAAACCGAGTTTGCAACATATGCGCGTTTGGGGATGCCCATCTGAAGTGAGAATATATAATCCACAAGAGAAGAAGCTGGACCCAAGGACCATTAGTGGGTATTTCATTGGATATGCTGAAAGGTATAAAGGTTACATATTTTATTGTCCATCTCACAGCACTAGGATTGTGGAATCAAGAAATGGAAAGTTTCTTGAAAATGACTTGATCAGTGGGAGCGATCAAACCAGGAATGTAGTTTCTAAGAAGGATCATTCAGAATCTCAAACTTCCACCTCAAGTGATAGATTGGTTATTGTTCACAGCACCCCTAAAGTACAAATTGGTGTTGAACAACCAATTGTTGAAGTTCCACAAGTTGCTGACGACATTCCAGTAGAACAGGTAGTTCAAGAGTTTCCAAGAACTTTTGAACAACGAGTTGAACCACATACATCTCAGGAAGATGATGGTACAACATTAAGAAGATCTACTAGACCAAAGAGATCAGCAATTCCTGATGACTATGTTGTGTATCTGCAAGAATCTGACTTTAATGTTGGAGCCGAAAATGATCCCGAGTCCTTTTCACAAGCCATGAATTGCAAAGAATCAGAATTATGGTACGATGCCATGAAGGAAGAGATGAATTCTATAAAGAGTAACGAAGTCTGGGATCTTGTTGAGTTGCCTAATGGTGCAAAAGCCATTGGATGTAAATGGGTCTTTAAGATAAAGAAAGACTCATTGGGCAACATTGAGAGATACAAGGCTAGACTTGTTGCTAAAGGATTCACTCAGAAAGAAGGAATCGACTACACGGAGACTTTCTATCCTATATCTAAGAAAGATTCCTTGCGCGTTATTATGGCATTAGTAGCCCATTTCGACTTGGAGTTGCATCAAATGGATGTGAAAACGGCTTTTCTAAATGGAGATCTAGAGGAGGAGGTTTACATGAAACAACCTGAAGGATTCCCCTCTAGTGATGGTGAGCAATTGGTTTGCAAGCTCAAGAAATCCTTATACGGTTTAAAACAAGCATCCCGCCAATGGTATTTGAAATTCCATAATGTAATTTCTTCTTTCGGTTTTGTAGAAAACATTATGGATCAATGTATATACCTGATAGTTAGTGGGAGTAAAAAAAATTTTCTTGTTTTATATGTGGATGACATTTTGCTAGCAACCAATGATAAGGGTTTGCTGCATGAGGTGAAACAATTTCTCTCTAAAAATTTCAATATGAAGGATATGGGTGAAGCATCTTATGTCATTGGCATTAAGATCCATAGAGATAGATTTCGAGGCATCTTGGGTTTGTCTCAGGAAACCTATATTAATAAAATTTTAGAGAGATTTTGGATGAAGGATTGTTCACCAAGTATAGCTCCCATTGTGAAGGGTGATAGGTTCAATTTGAATCAATGCCCGAAGAATGACTTTGAAAGGGAACAAATGAAGAACATTCCATATGCTTCTGTTGTCGGAAGCCTAATGTATGCTCAGGTCTGCATAAGACCTGACATTGCATTTGTTGTGGGAATATTGGGACGATATCAGAGTAATCCAGGTATAGACCATTGGAGAGCTGCAAAGAAAGTAATGAGGTACCTTCAAGGAACCAAAAACTGCATGCTTATGTATAGACGGATGGACAATCTGGCAATAATTGGCTACTCAGATTCTGACTTTGCTGGATGTGTTGATTCACGCAAATCAACATCAGGATACGTTTTTATGATGGCCGGTGGAGCTGTATCATGGAGGAGTGCCAAGCAGACCTTAATTGCCACTTCCACTATGGAAGCCGAGTTCGTCTCCTGTTTTGAGGCTACTTTACATGGTGTATGGCTTAAGAGTTTCATTTCTGGGCTTAGAATTGTGGATTCTATCTCTAATCCATTAAGAATGTATTGCGACAATTCAGCTGCTGTTCTTATGGCTAAAAACAACAAAAGTGGGAGTCGAAATAAACATATCGACATTAAGTATTTAGCTATAAGGGAACGTGTTAAAGAAAAGAAAGTGGTCATTGAGCACGTCAGCACTGAGTTGATGATCGCTGATCCTTTAACTAAGGGCATGCCACCGTTTAAATTCAAGGATCATGTAATGAATATGGGACTTGGTTCCATGATGTAGTTTCTCATTGTATGGACAATGTTATTTTTAATGAAATTCTTAATTACTGTGATGTTTTTTCTCATATTTATGTGCACCTTAATTTAATTTGAGAAAATTCATCCATGAGGACCAAGAATAAACATAAGGTTTATTCATTGAGAAATTGTTGCCACATAAATTAAAATAGCAATAAATACATAGTAATACATGGAAGGTAAAACTTGTCATAAGAGGACTTATCGCCATGATTCTTGTATCTATTACTTAATACAGATTGTCAATAGGTTTTAAGATGAGACATTAAGTTTGGAAGTATGGACCAAGTGGGAGAATGGAAGCTCCCGCATCCGCATCCAGCATTCAGCGGCTCCTCAAAACTGCCAACGGTTCATTCAGTTATCAACCACACTCAAACTGTTTTCTAGTTTGGAAACTGTTTTCTTGCTGGGAGCTTTTGGAGTGGTCCATCTAAGGTTCTCTACCTAGATTTGTGGAACAGTTGACACATAGCCAACGGAAGCTTGACGGAAGCTTGGCTATTAAACCCCTATTTGGTCCCCAAGCTCACTAACTCAATCCCCTTCAGTTTTACACCATCAAGAAAGAGAAAGCAGAGCTTGGAAGTGCCATACAGGAAGCAAAATTTGTGTGGAACAGGGAAATCTTCTACAGCAAGTCAAGTAGCATCAATGGCTGGAGGTATGATCTATTTGGTATTCTTATTTCGATTCTGTTTAATAGTTTTATTCCACATTTTTCAGAATCAGAAGTTTTGCTTACAAGGGATGCTTAAACCAGATCTGGAACCACTTTAAAGTAAAATGCGCTCTACCCGTCTCCACCGTTGGCCCTAATGCTTATGTTATTGGTCATGATTCAAATCGGTTAGCTAGCTCAGACGCATATTGCCTTCAAACAATTCAAAAATAAAGCAGGAGAGGTCATCGAGCAAATGGTAGTAGTGATATAAATGGTTAATGAAATGGTACAATGGCAGAAAGACGTATTGCACTCATTCCTCTTTATCACTATACCCTAAGAAGTACTCATTTCACTTGTAACAAACTATGGTCATATTGAGTGAATGGTTCTACTTCTTTTAGCTTGGTTCCAACAATCTTTACATGCTTTGAGGTAATTATATTGACTGTGTATATAATAGCACAGCTTTCTCCATATTAAATACATGGGATAGCTAAACAAGTTGGAGTTATACGAGCTCTTTGTCTGATTATGGACATGCTTATAGTTATAACATAGAAAAGGATAACCGTCTAAATATCTAAATCTGAGAAGATTTTTGTTAAAAGTTAATCAGATAAATTAAATAATCCCTTAAACTAAATTTCTAAATCGATTCCTAGAAGATTTTTGTTAAAAGTCAAGTAAAATGTTTTAACATTTAAAAAACTCTTGATTTGCACATTGTAATTCTAAGGATTTATAGAGTTAGTGCGTTGGCCTACCTTAAATATGGAAGGCTACGTAATAGATAGTTTGTATATGTAATCGATTTGTCACTGTCTAGATTTGTATTAAATAAAATCTAGAGCCCATCTTTCTTCCTGTTTCATTTGGTTTCAGGAAGTGGAGTAGCACCCATTTATTGTTCTAACAAATTCAAAGTTGGTAGGGAATCAATCGCGTAGTGCATGCAGAGCTCTTATCTGCTTGTCTCCCTAATCGAACCACTACAAGTTTAATGATTCATCACTGTACTCAGATTAGCTTCGTGTCAACTCCAAGTTAAACCAACCTAAATATGCGTGAACTACTGCTAGATTGATAGTTTTTTTCAGAAAATTTTAAATGTTTCCGATTCAAGATATTCGAGAACCTTTAGATTCTGATAATTAAGGTTAGCATGAACACTGCAAATATTTGATCAAAATTTGTCATAAAATACTGTTCTAAATCTATGGATTAATCAGTTTTTCAAAAAAAATTAATGTGTTCAGTTCACGGAGATTCCAGAACCTTTCGGTTCTGATAATTAGGAATAACATGAACAATGTAGAATAATTCAATTTAAATAATAAAGGAATATAGGACCAGACACCCAATTTGTGGCCAAAGAAAATGGTTTCCGAATTTAAATTTAGGGTTTCAGTAGTTGCATGAGAGAACAAGCATGTCTAGGGTAAACTGCCATATAATAGAGAGTCAAATCCCTGAGCCTGCAATAAGAATTAATCTAATCCCATTTTTCCACTTACTCCCAATTTCAGTTCCTCCAAACACTTCGAATCATCCAGACTCCAAACAGGTGCCTGGAGTCGAGCCTGATCTCTCTGAGAGTTGTTAAACAATAGGTGAACTTGATGGAGTAGACACAGCGGATATAAGAGTGGGCTAAATGCCCAGAAAACTACTCCATGTTCATTTCATTAACCAGAAAGAAAACTACTCCATGTTAATTTCATTAACCAGAAACAGTTTTATACATATTTGGAACTCTCTAGTTCAGTCTAGTCTCGGTGAAGCTAAAAGTTACATCAATATTTACGCAGCCAACTACCAATTGGCATGGCGAACCATCTATGCATAAATGCATATCAGCCGGACACATTCACCGACTGATGCGGGTGGATCCAATGTGATGATATAGCTATTGGTATTTATTTCCAACACTTTCCCTTTAAATTCAATAGTTACATTACAACACATAGCTTACAAAAATCATGGTCTGCTGGTCTAAAGTCTCAGCTAGGCTTCTTACATGTAGTCACAAAACACTTAAAATATTTCTTCAATGTTGCTGCTGAAATCTTCATCATCAAATTGCTCTCATATCTTATAGAGGCTTAAGGCGGATCTGCTACTGCAGATGCTTTCTCAACTTCAAACTTAAGGCGAAGGCTCACTCTACACTCTTCTTTCCCCGCAGGTGGCAGACTTCAGCAAACCACACATCATTGACGGACAACGAGTACAAGGCTACAGCCTTTCAACATTCAGTCTTCAACAACTTGATTGTTCAACATTCAGCAGCAAACATTAGCATTGAATTCATCCAAGAGTGGCTTCAGCCAACATCATCATTTCAAAAACAACATTGCTACAGCGTATGTAAAACAGCAAAAAACCAAACAGAAATTCTTCAAAACGTTTTCTTCATTGTAACACTAGGTCATTTTCTTTTTCATTTTCCAGCGGTGCAAAACCTTGAACCAGTCGTATGCTGGATTCTTCATTTTAACTTTCTTCTTCTTGAAAATGCTGCATGGCAGCTTCAATACTGTAGCTTTTGCAGCTTTAGGACTGCTGGACTGCTGCACTTACAACCTCCTTAGTTGCATTCTTCTCAACTTCAAATGCTACAGGGGCTTCAATAGGCATGGGCTTGTCCATCCATTCCTCAATAAATCTCAGAGCAGCTTCGTAAACATCAAGCTCGGCATCTTCTCCTTCCATGATCCTCCTCTTAAGAATACGCAACTACAGCTACCAGCTACTCTTAGATTCTGCTCAACTCAAGGTTCAACTCTAGGCTTCAGCCTGCACAGTCTTCATCTGCAAGAGTAAGCGAGATTCACTGAGGTTTCTCAACCACTTAATGATGGGAGCACTCACAAATAACAGAGCATAGTTCTGGAGGACCAAAGACTTTTACAGTTCACAGAAATTCTACACAGTCCTCCTTCTTCCTGCGCAGAGAGCTTCAGCTCACATGCAAGGCTCCAGCCTTCAACAATAGCACAAACCTTAGCTATAATCTCCTCAAACCAAACAAACTTCTCAAATAGCAGGAATCAAGATCGACTGCACTCAAACACAGTGGCAAGGGCGTTTCACTCTAACCACGGTTCAACCTCCAGCAAGAGAGAATGGGAGTTCACGAAATCTCAATATGTTGCTCTTAAACAAGAGTACCAATCACCAGGCGCTGCAATTCGTGTCCTTCAACCAGTGACATGAAGCTCCCCAAGGACGGCTCCTTTTCACTTCTTGGCGGGTAGACATAAGAACAAAAATGACATACTCCATAGGTGGAGAGATGGCTCTCTCAACATGGGCGCGGGAAAATCCTCTTTGCCACAGGTGGGAGTCTCTTAGCTCAAAAGGTGACAACAAACTCTGCTTCTTTTCGCTCTTACATTCAACGATATGGGCCACTTCAACTCATTCAATTGGCAGCCAACCTTAGAGGGCATGAGTAAACCCAACACCTCAATTCACAGAGAAAACACTCAAGCAAGCGGCCAAGATTTGATGACAAGTCTTGGCAGAAGTAATGTGCATCTCTTTAATGGTTGAATTGACCACTCTTAACAAGCGGTTGGAGGGACTCCAAGGGCTAACAAACGATCACTCAAACCAAACGATCTTCTTGCGAAGAATAAAACAGGCAGGGGACCAGTGGAGCTACAGCTCTTCTCGCATCTCAACAACCCAACATTTCGAAGCAACTCTAATCCAAGAGAATGAACAAAAATACACCTCAGTTTTTTGTAAACCGAAAAACAAATTTGGAGTGAGCACAACTCGCTCGGACTGAGGGAAGTAGAGTCCTCTTTCTCTCACCAGTCGGAGACACAGCTCAACCGCACTTGGACAAAGAACCACTGCTACAGCAGCTAACCCAGGAACTGCGGTTCCTTTCAGAGAAAACGATTCCCGTCTTGATGCCCTAGATAGTCTACCTTCTGTTGCGGGGCAAACATGGCAATGGCAGGATCTCCCTGCTCTGATACCAATTGATGGAGTAGACACAGCGGATATAAGTGTGGGCTAAATGCTCAGAAAACTACTCCATGTTCATTTCATTAACCAGAAACAGTTTTATACATATTTGGAACTCTCTCGATCGGTTTAGAAACATCTACCGATTTGGCTTCTCAGTGAAGCTAGAAGTTACATCAATATTTACGCAGCCAACTACCAACAGGCATGGCGAACCATCTATGCATAAATGCATATCAGCTGGACACATTCACGGACTGATATGGGTGGATACCAATGTGACAGACTGATACGGGTGGATACCAATGTGATGATGTGGCTATTGGTATTTATTTCCAACAGAACTGGCTCCAATAAAAGGTATATATTTATGGCTTGGATAACAGCAACCGATCTATGCAATGTATCACTTCATAGATGGTAGTTCATAACCAAATTCTAATGCCTTATCTAGATATAAATGCTTGATTAAAATGATGTGTATGCTTTAATTGTGTTCCTTTAAAAGTTCCAATTTTTTTAAGTAATATTAAAGGCCAGCATAATATTTTCCAATTTTTTTTAAGTAATATTAAAGGCCAGCATAATATTAAGGAGAGTGCACATAAAAAGTTGTCCAGTTCGAAGAACTAAGGGATAACCTTAGTGAAAGTGTTTTCACAAAAAGAATTTGAAACTTTTGGGTCGGGATCGAGTTGCAAAATTTATATTAATTGATGCTCCTCCTCTCCGCCTTATCATAATTCATAACTATAAGGATCCTCAAATTGAACGTCCATTCGACTAAAGAGAAAGAAAGCATGGTTCTAGGACAAGCTTACTGGTAAAATTCTGCCTTGAAAGAAAAATACCTGCTCATTATATATTTACATAAATAGGGGATCCTATGGGATTCAGATCTTAACCAGATCCGGGAGGAGTTAAAAAGTTAACTACATGGCGCTCTGAAGCAAAATCCAGGAAGACAATGCCTGATCGCCGCAAAACACGAGCTCTGGGATAAAATAATAATCCACCAAATGAATGATTTCAGACCATACTTTAATTCTTCCACCAAACTGAAGCCCTTTTAAAAATGTACAGTTGGGTATAGATAAAATTTGGCCTAATGCGTCCCAGAAAGCAAAAGTCGTGAAAAGTGAAAGAAGGGAATTGCATCGAATGTGACGTAGTTTATTATGCCGACAGACTTATATATTTCAAGCTATAGTGGATGGAGGCTTCCACAATTTCCAATTTTTTAAAAATGGATTGCCATATTTAAGTTATGCTGGAATATTCTTAGTCGTATTGATGGTCGGAGGGTTCAGACTTAACCAAGGCACATTTTAATATGAGATTATTAAACAAAATCAGGTTATTCCAAACACTTGTATTCCAACATACATCTTTTGGATTGCTTATACGTTTTGCTTCAGTGTCTACCGACGGTCGCTTCATGTTTCTAGTTTATTATTTGTGTATAACTGAACAACCCTTCTCTGCCCGACCCTTCAAAGATTTCATAACATCGTTCAGCCTCTCATCCTTGAGCTGAATCGGGGTATGGGAGTTGCCTATCATGGATACCAGTACTGGAGAAGACAAAGCAACCTCTGAATACCAGTATACCAGTGTAAGTGGATACCAGTATCATGGATATGTCAATCACAATTTGTTCTCATCGCATCCACTTAATGACAAATTCGGAATCACTGAAAACCTGTAAGTGAGTGATGTGCAAATTTAAGGAGTGACTGGAGTGCTAAGAGTTCCACGTTGTTTGTGTCCCTGACTCCCTACGTTGACTCTAAACTTGATATAGTGCTGCTCCAGGAAGAAAAGAATCCCACCGATACCACAAATAGCATATGCTCCCTAGCAAGCGCTATCAAAGAATCGCCATGGCATAGTCTTGTCCACAACAGTTCACCGACCACCCTCAGTTTAGAAACCTATTCTTATGATTTAAAGAATTAAACCACTGCACATATATTAATTGATACTTGAACAATCAATGGAGTCCTTCTGTCTTCAAATATACTGGAGTTTCATGAAAGCCATGTGCCCCAAAGTGTGAGGAAAGGAACTGCTCTATAAGTTTAGGACTGTTATACCAAATATCCAAACCTTCCACCACTGCATTGCATCTCCACGCATTTTCAATGCCAAGTTACCTGCAAATATCCAAACCCTCCACCACTGCATTGCATCTCCACGCATTTTCAATGCCAATTTACCTGCAAATATCCTTCCAGACCTCCAACAAAAAGGGACAAATACAAAAAACTAGTGAAACAAATTCCTCTGCATTCCTACAGAAGTAACATAAACGGGGGCCGTCTTTAAGATCCCAGGTGGGGACTCTATCCATCAATGTGAGCCACATGAATAGCTAAGTTGTTTTCGGAGCCTGGATCTGCTAGATCTTGACCGCCGCCAGGACATTTCTCGCTCATAAGATACCAGCACTGGTATCCATTTATCCTATCATAGGTACCAGTACTAGCGTAGAGTTTCAGGTCATGGATAACAGTACTGGAGAAGACAAAGCAACCTCTGAGTGTTCGCATAGGGTATGCGGCTTCATGGAGATGACAAAGCAACCTCTGAGTGACATGGAAACCAGTATGGAAGATGACAAAGCAGCCTAGGCATCCTTGCTATGTTAGAGATAGTATTTACTTCACTTAACTTAGCTTTTACATTCAGTTTCTATTTAGAGGTTCAGTTAATAAATGCAATAGCATGCTTTGCATGCATGCAAAAGTTAGGTTAGAGCGTTTAGAGTTTTCCATAAGTATTTAAATACACATTAGATTATTGTTTGTATTACATCAGTTGATCTCTGTTTATGAACAAAGATTGAAGAGCCGTAGCTCATTCCACATTATCTTTGTTTTATTTCTACCTCCATCTTTCATGTTACAGCCGAAATGTTCTTGGGTTACTATAAAACTTGCACCAATGGAATTTTGAATTTTGGAATGGTATTTCCCTGTATTTACCATTATTCTCACTGCCTTTATTTAAACTTGATGGAAGACCATTATACTGGCTGTACATTAAACTTGATGGAAGACCATTATACTAGCTGTACATTAGTATGTAGAGTGATGGCTTAGGCATTAATTTGAATGGCACAGGACAAAGTGTATGTAAAGCGATGACTTAGGTGTTAAAGCGAATTGCTGAGGATAAAGTGTGAATGAATGAAACGGAAATAGGTGGGAGAGATTGGTTAACTACTTAATCGAATAGTAGAAGTGGGTACACAAAAGCAATTTTGCAGAATAAACACATTTAAAGCTGGAAATAAAGTATGTAACAATTAATTTTGTAATTTTTGTCCCAAACCAACAATAATATAGATACTTTGTCAACAACAATAATTTTCAATAAAGAGAATTTCGAGAGAATTCCGTCAAGGGCTAAATCAGGGAATTTCTATAAGGAAAGAGAATGAATGGATCGACTCGAAACTAGGGGAAGCAATGGTGCAGGTTTGATGTTGGTCTCAAATAAAAATAAAAATAAAAGTAAGGGTTTTCCTACCCCATGCAATGTTGATAGAATTCACTAATAGTTAAAAAGTAGGAACAACTAAATATCTATTTCACATAAACTTGCAGTATTTATTTCAAAGATGTGTTCTTATTTAAGTTTATTATTTTTAAAAGCTATATAAACAATCTAGATTCAAAATTAGATTGTGAAAACATTAAAACCACATAAAATAATTAGCAAGAATATAAAACCCTTGTCCCACGAAAATTTGTCCCATTTGCTTGAAAATAGGCGAGTATGATTCCAGATTTCTTTAACCCCCCCTCAAAATAGGAAAATATGACTCCAATTTTGAAAATAGGCGAATATGATTCCTTATGCCATATATGGTTTGGCTATTTATACCTAAAAATATTATTAAGGTTTTGAAATAAGGCGAAATATAATATAATTGAATATTATAAAATATTGGCCGACCTAGCTATAATTCGTCCCGTAAAAAATACTTTGCTTGGGAGTGTTGAAATCAAGGCATATTCTTCATCACTTGAGGAATATTCCCTTGCTCTCTTTTTAACTGGTTTGCATGAGCAAGATGCCTCTTCTTCTTTCCTTTCTTGCTTGGTATGGCCTTTGTATTTGGGGCAATCTCTTGCAAGATGTCCCTTTTCATCACAAGTGTAACATCCGTAGTTTGGGTAATCCTTATGAGGACTGTTAGTGCTAAAAGATGCACTCCGACTGCAGAGAGGGCATGGCTAACACATCTTAAGTTGAAAAAATCAGATTTAAAGAGTAATTGCATTTCAATTCATGTTTGGAGAAAGACAAAGGGTCAAGAGCTAAGATCTCATAACAGGTATACCACAGCAGGGCTTTGATATTCCAAGGAAACAGATTTAAAGACTAGAAGAAATATATATACACATAGATGAACCAAGGTAATCCTTCTACATACCCAAGTACAAACTGTATTTATATATTAAGATTTAAAATATTCTAAACAAAAACACTTTCTCGGAAGAATGAATTATGAACACAATGACAGGTTACAGCATTCATGATAAAAACTTCACCATAAATGAATCCATAAACTGACATGAATCAAAAAGATTAAAAATGCATTCACAATTTATTAATGGCTAAGCTGGCTCATATTATGTATATAAATCATCTTCAAAATGGTCTTTAACACATAGCTTATAGAGATACAAAGTGTTCTTGTTGTAGCTCCAACATTCACTCTCTCGGCCCTCACCAAAAACCAACCCCTCTACCATTTGATTCATTACTTTTATAACTAATTAGAGATCTGAAGACAGTTTCTAGATCCAAAACTCTAGGGTCGAATATGCCCAAAATAGCAAAACAAGATTCCAAGGGAAATTTGACAAATTTCTACAAAAAACAGCCTAAAATAACCACCTATATCTGCTAAACCATGACAGTTGTTTAAATTCCGAGAGAGGTTTTTGTGAATAGGTCCGTGATGAACAAAAACCTCTTTTTGTTTTTAAATATTCCTCTCCAATTGATCGGAAGACGTGCCCGGAGATAATGACTAAAACAGGAAATCATTAAATGTTTAAACCTAGGTTACCAAGATACGGATACAGATAAAGATACCGATCCAGATCTAGATCTGCCGATTTTTTGAAAAGCTAGGATCCGGATACGGCCAGGGTACGTCAAGTACAAAAAATATATAATATTTTTTAAAATTTTAAAAAACATATTAAAAATCTATAATCAAAACCATTCATGAATCACATCACTAAAACTAAAATCATATATAAATATGAACACTGAAACAGTGAAAACTGAAATGATACATCTTGCCTCATAGAAAATTGAAAATGATGATAGTTACAAAAATGAGTGATCAATGATCACTCTACTAATATGATAATGTAAAGTATATCTAATTACATATCATGAAATGGGTCTATATCCTCATCTACATATTGAATCTCTACATCATGAATAGATGGTGGGGGGTTGGAAATGTTGTAATCTGTAGAAGGAGGATGAACTGGTGATATAACCTCCTCAAGTAGGTTGAGGTGATCCATGGCATTCAATGTCATGTTTAGATCAGAAATCTCGAACTCCACATCCCACATCTTGCTCGGACCTTTCTTATACTCTGGACAAGAAAGTGATAGAAGGCAGAGGTTGGAATGAACATACACAATATCCTCGTCCTTTGCTGATCCCAATTTGTTTCGCTTCACTGAATTGATGAAGCCTTATGTACTCCAATTCCTCTCAACTGATGAGAAACTGGCAACTTGCGATAACAACCTAGTGGCCAAGGTCGAGAGATGAATGCTATCCCCACCATGGAAACCCCACCAAGTAATAGGATCAAGATGCCCTCAATCATTCATGGCTTGTGGATCTAAAAAGTTACCAGTGGATTGTACAAATCCTCCAAATTCCTCACGTACTTCCAATGCAATGCCCACATCCCTATATATCTTCCTCAAAGTTGTCTCGTATCCCTATACCACTTCAGAATCCTTGTTTGGCGTTGTCCTACCAGGAAAAGACAAAATTTTGCAATGATAATATTTGGGGTGGAGTGCATAGGCCAAAAGGTGTAATGGTGTGGTCATTTTGTTCCACCTTTTGGTAACTATGTCCTTTATTTCATTGTAAAATAGTAATACTTCAAAGGGGTCACTTTCACTTGCCTTGATAATTTCCCTTATTCTCTCAAGCATACTATCTATGTTTTCATAGACTTCCCCCAAGCAAGGCATATCTGTGTCAAATTTCTTGATCATGGTCAGGATTCGCTTTGTAAACAGCAAAATATATTGGACCGTGTCCCACCATGCATCATTAAGAATGATACTGACTTGATTTTTTTCCTCCTATCAGAAGTGGAAGTCCTCCATGATTTCCAAAGAGGGTCAATGACCATTGCCTGTAATGCTTGTCTGACTTCCACAAGCCTCTTTATGACTAGAGTGTGGGAGGCAAAACGAGTTTCAACAACCTACATAATTTTTGAAAAGTCAAATCTCAAATTAGAAATGATAAATCATATTCAAATAAGATTAAAATTCATAATTCATAATACAAATTATCAAATAACACTAATTAAAAATGGAGTACCTTCAATAGCTCCAACTTTGAAAAACCCTTATATATGGCTTGAGACATCGAATGATTAGTTATGAACATTTGGATCTCCTTCGCTGCCACATAAATTTCGTTGATCCACTCAATCTCACCAATCTTGGCAAGCATAAGGTTCAACGAATGCACTGCACATGGAGTCCAAAAGATGTGACCATATCAACCCCTCCACAATCAACCCTGCAGCTCTATATACCTGTGCATTGTCCATGATGACTTGGACAACATTTTGTGGCCCCACACTTTCTATTGCATCAATAAGAATATTGGAAATGAATGCTGCATCTTTCTCCACTCCACTGCAATCAATAGCCTTCAAAAACATTGCCCCTTGGGGGCATATTGCAATAACATTGATTAAAGGACGGTTTCTTTGATCCCTCCATCCATCAGAAACTATAGACACACCCGTTTCTTCCCATGTATCCTAGATTGACTGCAACTTTCTATCCACGGATTGTCTTTTTGATATCAGCAATGTGGTGTGGACCTTTTCATACCCAGGGCCCTTGTACCCTTTTGGTGCTTCATTGACCGATTTAATCATATTTTTCCAATATGGGGAGCACACCAAATTGAATGCTAGCCCAATTGCATAAATGCAACGAGCTACATGCTCATCTGCTACTTCTCTACCCTAATTATTGAATGTTGTTTCAAGAGGTCCCAAAGTAGGCCTTTTGTTACTTGTGGCAACCGGTCTAGATGGCAATGGGGGCCTAGTTGTAGTGTTTTGCATAGGGAGATTTCATTTATTAGCATGTCTCCTATCAGTAGCATCTTGCAAAGATGCATAGAACATAAGTTTTTCAGGACTCAAACCTGGTCCAGGTTGACCATTGGGACCATTTGGACCAGTGCATATCAACACCCCCGTGTTAGTTTTCCCAGTGCTATGGGCCTTCACTCTAGTGTATGAACCATTTCGGATGCTGTCGCATTCACTACATTTCCATTCATACGAACCACCCCCATGATTTTTTCCAATAATTTCTACAAACTCCCATAATGCAGACCTTGGGTCTTTTTTGAGAATGAGTTCTCCTGGTATATTTGCCCCTTGACTTCGTTGCTGTGATGCCATTTTTACACTTCACAATAGTATGTAATCTATACCAATTAATTAAGGAATATCATATATGTAGTTTGTACAGACTGTGTATTCAAATTTCAGACTGTACAGACTATCAGACTGTGTATCAACTATATTCTAACTAATAATTAGTAATTTATAATTTATACAAAAGCAAACTGCCAAAAACTAATGAGACTGACTGTCAAAATTTCTAATAAAATCAAAAAATTCAAAATGTTACTGACTTTCAGTCTATCATGTAGTTGGGAAAACTAATAAATTATTTTCAATTTAAAAGTATTGTTACAATTATGAAACTAAAATTGCCATAAAATTAATAAATTGCCCTAAAATTTAAATTAAATAAATTTAAAATGTTGCTCTAAAATTTAAATTAAATAAATTTTTAATTTTTAATTTTTAATTACAATTATTAATTTATTAAAATCCATTTAATTAAATTTAATATAATAATAAGGTATAAATTCTTAAATTTAATTATTTGCATATGCATGCTAAAATTTATTAATTACTTGATTTTTGCACTAACCTGGTGTGCTCTGTCAACCACACGTTATCAAGCTCAGGTTCAAGGGTCCATCATCTCTGTTGTCAGGTCAAGCTTTCGTTCTATGTTGTTGGCTAAGTCACACGGTTCGGGTTCGGGTTCGGGTTTGGGTTCGGCAAGGATTAGGTTCAATTCGGGTTCGAATTTTCCGATGAGGTTCGGATGAGGTTCGACATAAGGTTTGACTATATATATACATAATTTATTGATATTATATAGCAAAAACAAATAATGCAGAAACATGATCAATAAATATTTATATAACATAAATACATGAACATCATACATGAGAGCTAAATATATAGCATAAATAACATAATTAACAAAAAATCAACATCAATATACATGATCAATAAATAATCCATATATGTTTAATAATGACAAATTCAAATCATCAACGCTTTTTAAATATTTAAACACACAGATTTATCATTTATAGTGCAACTGCAAATTGTAAAAAGAAGTAGAACCTATTTTTCAAAATGCAAAATGAAATAAAACATATTTTTCAAATTTCAAAATATAAATGGATGTCCATGATGTCAAATAGTGATAATCCCTGGAATTGTTTTACAAAATTTAAAACATAATCAAAATCTTTATTCTTGTGGCCTACTTGTAACATCATAAAGCTCTAAATCATCAATATCATGTGGGGTAGTAAGGCCACTAGAAATATGGTCATCAAATCCATCAATAGGTTGATCACTAATAGTAGCATCTCTATCAATGCCAAAATCATCTTCTTCTGCACTCGGAATATGCCCAATCCCCCATGGATGAGAGGAACCAGATGAATCTTTGGCCACACTGCTTATGGCCAATCTCAAATTGCTACGCACATAAACAAGGTCTTCCAACCTTGTAGTCAGCAACCTATTTCTTTTCTTGGACTGGATATGGTTGAAGCTACTCCAGTTCGTTTCACAAGCAGATGCACTTGATCCTTGGCTCAAAACACGAATTGCAAAACGTTGCAATTCACGTGACTTTGCTCCATAAAACTGCCACCATGTCCCTGGAGGAATATTGGCCCTATCATGTTTGGTAGAGGTTCTTCCAAATAACCCCTCTGTGCCCTGTATGATCGAAGCTGATCTCTAAGCCTTCTGCATTCTTCGATATCTGGAGTCAACGGCTCAATAGCATCATAAAGTCCATTCATGACTTCTGCATCATTGTTTCTTTCTATCCCAAACAATCTTGGGTCCAAGTAACAAGTTGCTGCATGCAAGGGGTTATGCAACATCTTCCATATTTCATCTATTACCTCCCATATTTCCATGTATTCATTTTCCACGTTGTTAAAGGATTTTGCAATAGTTTCCTTACAACGATCCATGCCTTCATAAACAAAACCCATACAAGGGGTGTCTGTCACGAACCCAAAATTTAGAAAAATTTAAAATTTTTCTAAGTGGTCTTATTTCCCTTCCAAATGGTCTAATCGCCATTTAAAATGCTGTGCGGAAACATAAATATATAATCAATATCTAAATTTCTTATTCAATAAATGCGATATGTAATGCTTCGTAAAATTTGTCATTGAATATTTATGCAAGGGTGTTAGTACATACTTACAACCGGTGGAAATACTCTTTTTGTCTTAAGTGATTCCTATGCACTTCATTGGTCCTCGTATGAAACCTTTGCATGTAAAGGGCCCAAGTGATTGTATACCATGTTTACAAAAATATAACTTCAACCATAGAGACCTTTCAAGCATAGATAACATACTAGCCCATATTTAAACACTACCCTTCTAAATGAGGATTTACAAACTTGAACCAAAATAATGCTTACATCTTTATGGTCCTCATTTGAACACATGAAATATACTTTAAACAACATTTAACATGAAATACCTTTTAACATCATTTATCAAGAAATACCCCTTGTCAAGATAAAGATGCATTTGACAAATGTGTTATAACATCAACTATTAAGATAACTCATATGAGAGGAAAATAATACAATCACCATGAAGACATATACACATAGAATAAAAGCCATAGACAATAACAAGACCAAAAGTAACGCGGTTCACCCGTACACGGGCTAGTCCACAAAGGTGTGTGCATCATTTATTATTAGGCAAAAAGTAATAAGATTACAATGAGCAACATGATTGCTGCAACAAGATTTCCTTCTCCTTCTATCGAACCTCTATTGCATAGAGCTTTTCATGAATTAACTTTATAAATCTAAATCTCTAAATAGTAGCATAACCTTTTTCATCATCTTTTCTCATCATTTCTCATATTATTTATTATAATAAGTTGTCACCATACTTATGTTCCTTCACCTAACAAAGTAATGTTTAGAATATGTATATCAAATATTTATTTTTGACGGATTTAAATACTAAACACATTAAGCCTATTATTTCCAACAAAAGGGAATATAGGTCTACTTTAAGGTTTAGGTGGAATTACCAAGATTGGTTAACTTTCTCTTAAGAACACCCTAAAAAAGCTAAACCCCATTAATATTTATATTTTGACTTTTGGACAAAACCTTGGAGTATGGAATCTACCTACTTTATAAATCATAATATAATGTATTCCCAACTTACTTAGGAAGGAAAGACTCACCCTTCTTAATTAGTAAGTAAAATTCTAACTTTATGTATATAATATTATGTCATTATCGATTCTTCCCAAGGTTACATTATATAAGTATGGTAATATTCAACCTTAATGAAAGATTTTGGATCTTCTACTTATAATTCCCTTCATACTACTAGGGCTAAACGCGTATTCATTGGTTATATATATTCAGATGTATCCATTAAGACCTTTAACTAAGGTAAAACATATATACAAATATTGTAATTAAAGCAATCCTTCTTTTAACATACACTTAAATGTATCCATTAAGACCTTTAACTAAGGTAAAACATATATACAAATATTGTAATTAAAGCAATCCTTTTTAACATACACTTAAATGTAAGTAAGAAAATCTTACCTTTTTTATGAAATAGACTTCGACATTATTCCCAAGGTTATTCAGAGTTCAGTACAACCTAAAAGATGCAAACGGAGTTCACTACGCTCTTCGTTCTAAAATAATATATACATAGATCCTGGCGATCTCAACGCAGGGTATAATATATGAACTAAATTTAGTGACTTTAGAAAACTTTACAAGCAGAGATTAGTAAATTGCTTCCAGCAATAATAGACATCAGGGATTTACGTTTTGCCTAAACATTCTAGTCACAACCAGCAATAACGAACAGGCAGGGGTTGCAACATAAAGAAACACACTCAGCAAAGGTCAAGATAGATCTGCCCCTTCTGGAGAGAAAATCTCCTTACGCATATCAACGTTTATACAACTTAAAAAAGATGTACCAAATTATACAGCGATCAAGGCAAAAGTATAACGATAGCACCACTCAGAGATTACTATCAATCATGATAAACGAAAGATACCTGATGAAAGGGTTTGCACAGGAATACGCTATTCTGGAGAACCAGATCCACTTATGCAAACATGGCATTTATGTACACGAAAAGAAAAAGATACAGAGACTAGGAACAGGATCAAAATGACCCAGCGATTGGGGTTGCTACAGATCGTATGTCCTCGATCACGGGAAGGACATAATATATATCTTTATAAATAAAGCTAATGCTCTGATCTTTAAGTTGATACACAAATAAGTCAGAAATCAGATGTAAATAAATACTAGTATTTTAGCCAGAGACTAGCTCAACGCCATAGCTTAGATCCATAAACAATGACAAAT
The DNA here is from genome assembly GCA_027924585.1 of Larix kaempferi. Lineage (NCBI taxonomy): Eukaryota > Viridiplantae > Streptophyta > Pinopsida > Pinales > Pinaceae > Larix > Larix kaempferi. Next base: position 20,093,194 of record BSBM01000268.1, read on the forward strand.
TTCTTTCTTTTAGGGGGCTTGAGCGTTAACAACTTTAGGGCTGGTGCAAGGTAATGACACCCAATTATGACAGGTTAGTTGCAATGACATTTTGGAAAAACAGAAATATTATCATTAAAATGAATTATTAGAGGTACCTACAAATTTTTTTTGGATTAGGTGTAAACAGATGAAATGTAGAAAAACAGATGACCTTTCGGAATATATAACTTTTATTTATGGAAAAGTGGTATAACCACCCCAAAATGTCATTATTCGAAGATTGGTATGTTATTTTTTTTCTCAAACATAATGCACATGTTTTAATTGACCCACCCGTTTGCTATGTAGATTTTCAATTTACAAGAAAAAAAATATGTAGAGGCGTAGGCAACAGAAGAATCTTGTGAGGGGTTATTTTTCCAAAATTTTAAAAGCCAATTTTATATTTTTTTTAAATTACTGAAGTCAGTGAAGCCCTAAAACGACATGGTCAAGGTTTGAGCCACCATATCATGGTCTAAAAACAATCAAAACACTTTCTTTTTTTTTTAGGTTGTAGGTATTTTCGTGCTCTTGTTCAGGTTCTCTTCCGTTTTCAAAATAGGTAAGCCAATCAAAACTTATAGGCCAAATAAACGACCTATGTTTTTTACAAATTTGACATGAGTCTAGTTAAAAATAAATTAAAAATAGAAAACAACAACAGATCTATTCAAAAATTATATATTTAGAATTTGCACACAGAGCTTGACAAGCATGTGCAATTTTATCTGCAGTGCACTCGTGGAGCTTATGTGGAACTAGTTGTGAAAAACCGAAAGTTACAGCATTTGATGTTTTCTGTTATAAATCAGGGATAAATCAGACCGAGCCTAAAGGTGCAATTCGAAGCTAATTCCAAGCCTGCAAGGGCGCCAAAAACAATTTGAATTAAAACACGCGCACACGCAACTACGCGCATGCTCAAACACGCGCACGCGTAGGTGCATGCACGCGTTAAGAATAGCGCGCACGCGTCCTTGCGCGTACGCACTATTGTATGTCTTTGTATGGTTTATTTAATTTCCTTTGTCAAGGGGATACATGAAGTTGATGAAGATGTGATGATGAAGAAGATGACAATGATGGAGATGTTGATGAGGAAGGGGGAGATGACAATGATGTTGATGATGATGAGATGATGGTGATGGTGATGATGATGATGATGACAATGGTGATGAAGATGACGATGAGGATGATGGTGATGATGATGAGATGATGGTGATGGTGATGGTGATGATGATGATGGCAATAGTGATGAAGATGACGATGAGGATGATGGTGATGGTGATGAGGATGATGGTGACGAGGATGATAATCATAATGGTGATGAAGATGATAATGATCATGATGATAATGATCATCATCATCACCATCACCATCATCATCAACATCTTCATCATCATTGTCATCTCCCCCTTCCTCATCAACATCTCAACCATCGTCATCTTCTTCATCATCATCATCTTCATCACCATCCTCATCAACATCAACATCATCTCCATCATCATCATCTTCTTCATCCTCATCACCATCAGCATCATCATCTTCGTCATCATCATCATTGTCATCATCAACACCATCATCATCATCGTCCTTCTTCCTCATCTTCATCAACATCTAGGTCATCATCTTCATCGTCAACGTCGTCATCATCATCATCTTCCTCATTGATGGCAATGATGATGAAGATGATGATGACGATGTTGATGATGAGTACGATGATCATCAACATCATCATCATGTTCATCATCGTACTCATATTCATCACCATCCACCATCATCATCATCATCATCTTCATCATCACCCTCTTCCTCATCATCATCATCAACAACATCTTCATCATTATCATCATCATCATCAAATGATGACGATACGAAGATGACGATGATGATGACGAAGAATATGGCGATGATGAGTATGATGAGGATGATGAAGATGACGATTATGATGACGAAGACAATGATCATCGTGACCATGATCATATGATGATGATGATGATGGTGAGGATGATGAAGATGGCGATGATGATGATGACGAATATGATGATTTTTATGATGATGATCATATTCATCATCATCATCATCATCATCTTCATCATCGTACTCATATTCATCATCATCCACCACCACCATCATCATCATATCATCATCATCATTGTCATCCTCGTCCTCACAATGATGATGATGATGATGATGGTGATGATGATGATCATGTTGTTGATGATGATGAAGATGATGATGATGATGAGAATGATGTGCTGCATATTCGTCATCATCAACATCATCATCATCACCATCTCCATTAGTCATCATCATCATCATCATCTTCATCATCATCGTCGTCATCATCATCATCATCATCATCATCATCATAAGGATGATGGTGATGACAAGTATGATGAGGATGATGAAGATGACGGTTATGATGACTATCATCATCATCAGCAGCAGCATATGATCATCATCTTCATCATCCTCATCATCATCCGCATCCTCACAATGATGATGAGGAAGTTGATGATGATGATCATGTTGATGATGATGATGAAGATGTTGATGATGTGCTGCATATTCCTCGTCATCTTCATCATCATCATCACCATCATCATCATCATCTCCAAATTAGTCATCATCATCATGGTACTCATATTCATCATCATCATCCATCATCATCATCATCATCATTATCATCATCATATCATCACGACAAAGACGATGATGATGTGTTGCATATTCGTCATCATCTCCAACAACATCTTCGTCATCGTCATCATCATCGTCATCATCATCATCATCATCCTCATGCTCGTCCTCACAATTATGATGATGACGATGATGATGACGACGATGATGATGATCATGCTGTGGATCATGTTGTGGATGATGATGATGTGTTGCATATTCGCCATCATCTTCATCATCAACATCATAATCATCATCATCATCATCACCATCATCTCCAGTAGTTATCATCATCATCACCATCTTCATCGTCATCATGACGATGATGATGACGATGAAGATGGTGATGATGATGATGACTACTGGAGATGATATGATGTTGATGATGAAGATGATGACGAATATGTTGCACATCATCATCATCTTCATCATCATCATCATCATCATGAAGATGGCTATGACGAGTATGATGAGGATGATGAAGATGTCGATTATGATGACGAAGACACTGATCATCGTGACCATGATCATATGATGATGATGGTGATGGGGAGGATGATGAAGATGGCGATGATGATGACTAATGAAGATGATGATGATGGCGATGTGTTGCATATTCGCCATCATCTTCATCATCAACGTCATAATCATCATCATCATCATCAGCATCTTTATCATCATCATGATCTTCATCATCATCATCATCATCACGACGAAGATGATGATGATGATGACGATGAAGATGGTGATGATGATGATGATGACTAATGGAGATGATGATGATGTTGATGATGAAGATGATGACGAATATGTTGCACATCATCCTCATCTCATCATCATCTTCATGATGATGATGATGATGATGATGAAGATGGCTATGACGAGAATGATGAGGATGATGAAGATGTCGATTATGATGACGAAGACAATGATCATCATGACCATGATCATATGATGATGATGGTGATGGTGAGGATGATGAAGATGGCGATGATGATGACTAATGAAGATGATGACGACGAATATGATGATTTTGATGATGATCATCATATTCGTCATCATCATCATCATCTTCATCATCGTACTCATATTCATCATCATCCACCACCACCATCATCATCATCATATCATCATCATCATCACCATCCTCGTCCTCACAATGATGATGATGATGATGATGATGAAGATGATGACAATGATGATGGTGATGATCATGATCATGTTGTTGATGATGATGAAGATGATGATGAGGATGAGGATGATGTGCTGTATATTCGTCATCATCTTCATCATCAACATCATCATCATCATCATCATCTCCATTAGTCATCATCTTCATCATCATCGTCATCATCATCATCATCTTCATCATCATCATCATCATCTGCATGCTCTTCCTCACAATGATGATGATGACGACGATGATGAAGATGATGATGATGATCATGCTATGGATCATGTTGTGGATGATGATGATGTGCTACATATTCATCATCATCATCATTATCATCATCATATCCATTATTCATCATCATCATCATCATTATCACCATCTTCATTGTCATCATCATCATCATTACCATCTTCATCATCATCATGATCTTCATCACCATCGTCATCATCACGATCATCATCATCATCATCATCGTCATCGTACTCATATTCATCATCATCCACCACCACCATCATCATCATAATATCATCATCCTCGTCCTCACAATGATGATGATGATGAAGATGATGACGATGATGATGGTGATGATGATGATCATGTTGTTGATGATGATGAAGATGATGATGATGATGATGAGGATGATGTGCTGCATATTCATTATCATCTTCATCATCAACATCATCGTCAACATCATCATCATCATCATCATCATCTCCATTAGTCATCATCATCATCATCATCTTCGGCATGATCTTCATCATCATCATCATCAGATCATCATGACGAAAAACCTTATTTTATTGCAATTGTGATTCCACTTACAGCAGATGAACACTATTCGTAAAATATTCCACAATGAGGAGGCCCTCCATGACTACTTGATTAGATCCTTTACATCTCATCATTTTCATTCTACACTGAGACAAAAAATAACAGATGCCTTATATTTTGATTAATACAACAATGTAAAGAAGAGTGCTCTGCATATTACATGAAGCCAAGCTTATACCTTATGTGCTATGCTTTGCCATCCTTCCATAGGTGTGGGAGTATCAAGACTGTTATCCTTCCCCATAAATTAACCGGGCAAATATTTCCCAGCAAATAAAACTAACCATCAAAGTGCACTTTGTCACATCTGCATCGCCCTAAGAGAATAAAATCTGATGGTAATTATGAACAAATCTGACATACTGCGATCTCACAATAATCGCACCTCCGAGCAGTCTTTATACAACATTAATATATATCTACTATGTATTTAATTATTCTTGATGTAATACATATGTTTCTAACTGAAAATTAAATTAATGTTTTGAAATCAAAATACACAAATTTGTAAATATACCCTTAAACCCTCAAACACCTAGAAGCACTTAAATGCATTTAGGGATTATGGGTTAGAAGAGGTCCTAAAGGCCTTTATGGGGGAGGGGCTCTTTATGGGGAGGGGCTCTAGGCATAACCCAACACATTTATATCTGTTGGGCAATAAATACAATGAACGTTACCCACCAACCATTACAACGTTCAGCAAGGACGTGCACGTGCCTCTAGCGCGCGTGCCAGAGGCGCATGCGCGTCCCTGTTGAACATAAAATTTAGAAAATCACCCGCGTTCTTTCTCCCGCATTTTTTTCCTCATTCATCGCGTTCTCTTCGTTGGTTTCATGCACAGTCCAACAAGCATTTTCATGGTAGAATTCATACACCATTTGGATAAAATACACAATATTTGGGGCTCTATTTGGCTATTTGTATTGAATACACACCTATTGGGCTCTATTTGGATCAATTGAGTGAATACAAAATAGTTGGACTCTATTTGGCACCTTGGATTGAATTCTCATGCTACTTGGATACACATGAAGTCTTCTTACATATAGTGGACACATCAAAAGAGCATTTGACATTTGAAGCAAAGAGCAATCATAATCCTTGAGGTATGGTGAAAATTTGATCTTGTTAGATGTAATTTAGTCTTCATTCACTTGTTTGAATGGAATCTATTTTGGTTTTTCCTCATGAATTGTATGATAGATCTATTTTAGTCTTCTTAATCTTCAACATAGACAATAAAAACATCCTACCAAAAAAAAACTACAACATGGACCAAGCAATGCTTTCAACCTTTCATGAAGATAATAAAAAAAAATTACTTGCATCACCACCAATAACATTTCATAATCACATTCCTCCATCTAGTAGACAAACATTTGTTGAATTCCTCATGGTTTCACTACAACAACTCACACAAACACTAAACAATTGAAATCTCTTAGTCTTTTGGGGCTATTTTCCCTCATCCATACCATGAAAATGAAGTGATATGAGCTTCTCCCTTGTAGGGAATTTGCTGGACTACTAAAATCCCATACCACCATCCAATACCATCCTACTAAGTTCCTAGATGTGATGTTGTAACTTTATATGTAGGGCGTTCCCAATAGCTTTTAAGATTATATGAAAACATTATCACTAGATGTTGTTGTACATAATCAATTGCTACATCGAGCTTTAATAATCATGCGCATCGAGTTTTAATATCTTGTTTGTTGTTCATTCTTGCAAGGGTCATATTTTCGTTTTTCCAAAAGCGCATTGAATATGGGCAATAGACATAATAATCAAAGAAATTCTAGAAGGACGCAGTTGCCCCCTGAAAAGGCCCATGAGATAAGAGAAAAGGCCATGTTGTACATGCAAAACCGTAGAAATCAAAATTTTAGTGCCTTAGATCCATTACCAAGCAATGACGAAGTGGTTGAAGTCAATCAAATCTTGCTTGATTTCGAGTATGAAGGGATGGATGTTGAACAAGTTCTTAACTGGAAACCACCCCAAGAAGAGCAGCCACCTGGTGAACACACTCCATTGCAGGACCAATTACTGAACGAAGGGCCACAACAAACCGTTGACGAGACTCGTACTTCCTTGCCGACTCCCTTGCCTCAACTATCAACCGGACGACGAAGAACTCCCAGACATATTCATATGGATGAAAGTTCATTTTCAGGACTTGAAGGTAAGATGCCCAAACACACTATTGATTTCCATTGTAACAAGATAATCAAAGATTTTTTTTAATCCAAAACCGATGCAGCAAAATGTCAATTGTTTCTTGCTTTGTTAAAATCGCATTGTCTAGCTCATGTTAGGAGAATTTTGTGCATAAAGTTAGTTAGAAGTTCAGAGGCCAACAATCATGTTGTTAGAAATCTACAATCTGCATTTAATTTGATTGGAAAAACTTCTCGCACAAAATATTTTAATGCGGCCCGTCGTGTACTATCGGAATCGATTGTAGACAAATCCACAAGGAAATGTTTCCTACTATCACACACATGTAAAATATTTAAAGTAGATAGAAAGACTCTTCAAAAGTATTCTGTCATTAGAGAAAAACTTGAGACCCCAGGCCAAAAAGATTGTTGGGCCTTTGTTGGTAGGTTACCTCGTTCAAACATGAAGCTCATTGATGCTGTTAAAGAACTAGTGCAAAAGTTTCGGCATGATAACACTAGACCGTCATCGAATCAAAGAGATGTTTTAAAGTTGAGAAAAGGTGTTAGGGGGGGTGAACCCCATGTCAAGCACTTCCTTGACACCACACAAACAGAACTCTATGAGAGGTTCAAGAATGAGCACACACAATTGAACTTGGGCCAAGGTCCTTCGAAAAATGCAAACCCTGGTATGTTAGAATTTGCATTGATCGCAGTACATGTTGTTGTAGATACCATGTAGAATTTGAGTACTATTATGATACATATAGACATATATTTTGTGGTTTGCATACTAACATTGTGCAGGATTGCCCTTCGTTACAACCACCGAATGCATCCAGAGAATTTATACATAGCATAATGTGTCGAAGGCCTGAAGGACAAAAATATTATAAAAGATCATGTTTATATGGGACGTATTCCAGTTGCAGTGGATTTGCATTATTGAGCCGCTGCATCCACGCAACCGCGGAGCACGAATTTGGGAGGATGTTAGTAGAAATGCAGAACTTCCAGTACATAACATATCAAGCAGATAGTTCAAAGGAAAGTAAAAAAATTGCATTGGTGAAGTCACAGGTAATCTAAGTTTGCATGATTTCATACTGTACATGTTGAATTTGTACATATATATTCAGATTGAAAATGTCACGTTGTATTAATGCCCTTGGTTTTGTGGCACCAGGTACAAATTTGTGATTTCATGAAGGAATTCTACCAAAAGACCGAGCATTATGTACAGCACATCCATGTAGCATGATGGCAGGATGAACAGTACAGACAGTGCAAGGACACCTTTCCCAAGGGCACAATATTGGCGGTTGTGGACTTTGCAGAAAACTATACCCTACAACCACAAAATGAGATTCAAAGTCAATACTACCATTCAGACCAAGTTAGCATAATGGTCCATATCACGTACAGGCACGCGCCGGAGAGCAGCAACGACATGAGGATAATATTGAAAGAGACCAACTTCTACATCAGTGACAACAGGTGCCACAACCTACATTATGTGCAGCATTGCTTCAAAATTTTCTATGATCAGCTGAAGGAGAGAGGGATACATATGGATCGGCATTGGATATGGTCAGATGGTTGTGCAGGTCAGTTCAAAAATGCACGTGTTTTCCAGTGGTTGAGTATGTTGCACAAGAGTTATGATGTGCTGCATGTGTGGAACTATTTTGAGAACGAGCATGGAAAGGGAGAGCACGACGGGGCTGTAGCATGTCTCAAAACTACCCTACGAAGGGAGGAGATGAGATGCATGGGAGGCCCTCATATTCGGAATGCCGAATCCACAGTTCGATGGTGCAAAGAAAAAATGTCAGATCGAACCACGGAGCAACACATACCAACAGGTAGAGGACATGTTGTCAGAAATTTCTAGAATGTAGTTGATATAGATCGTTCGCGTTCTTATAGTTGTAGTATTGTGCAAGGCACTCATGGATTTCATTCGGTTCAAATCTCAAACAATCTTTTATTTGAAATATGGACGCGAAAACTTGCTTGCTTTTGTGGGTCTTGCAGTAGTTGTGAGTGGGATGAGTGTGAATCAATGGATTGGGTTGATGAATGGGATCATGTATCACTTGCAGTGGACCCACGTGCAGTTGCTGAAACAATCCAGTTAGAGGAAGGCCAATCCTCTATTTCGAATGAATATGATCATATATTTGATCTTGTACAACCAGGTAAACATTCCTGCACGCATATCTCGGTTCCCTCCTTGTTTTTGTAATTATCCAAGTTATCAAACCACTACTTGTTGGAATATGACTTTAAAATGCATTTTTGCAGGACACATCTACGCAATTGTTTCCCCGACAGACAGTGCAATTGGGACGAATTATTGGTTGGCATGATGCATCCAAGGGAAGAAACCCTCCTCTCATCATTAACAGATAGTGAAGGCATTACCTTTCCGACTGCCTCGATGGTTGTTCAGGGGGAATATCTTATAGTGGATGGAAAGGGACCAAAGAGCAATGGCTACACATACACAGATTGTAGACCAGGGTCGTGGGTGTATCACTTTACGCACTTGATCATGGGTACAAACATCCAACTACAGACAATGTCAATGAAGTCATCAAACAAGGTACGCTACTTACTACCTCATGCGGAGCATGAGAGGTTGTTCGAGACAATAAAAAATCAAGAGGATCCAGAAGGCCTAATTGAGTGAGGTACATAGTATAGCCATGTGATTGTTTATTCATGCACGGTTAATGCTATTCATGTTAGATGGTTTATTTGATATCGTTATCTTATATCGTTTATTTGATGTCTGATTTATGATTAAGTTATGATTTATAGACATGTGATTGTTTATTCATGTATGATTAACCCTAGAAGCACTAATATAACCCTACAAACATAATCTAGCCCTAGAAATGCTAGAAAGCTAAAATAACCCTAGAAACACTAATCTAAACCTCAGAAACTAATCTAGAATCCTAGAAACATAATCTAGCCTTAGAAATCCTAGAAAGCTAAACTAACCCTAGAAACACTAATCTAACCCTCGGAAACTAATCTAGAATCCTAGAAACATAATCTAGCCCTAGAAATCCTAGAAATCTAAACTAACCCTAGAAACACTAATCTAACCCTCAGAAACTAATCTAGAATCCTAGAAACCTAATGTAGCCCTATTAACCTAATCTAGCCCTAGAATCCGTGACCCACCACACGTATCCTCAATAGGGGGTATTTGGACTCCAAGTGGGATAGGATCACTATTAGAAGGGTTTGTTACCCAATCTATTAAGGGCCCAAGTCACATTGAGTCATTTCCAGTCTTATATAGCCTATATGCCGCTAATCAAATGCCAAAAAATCCAGCTGGGAGAACACTTGTTATCTTACACACTCTAATTAACATCTAGGAAAAGCAACGGCCATTGCTCTGCAACCTGTGAAGGCTGCACAGGAAAAAAACTAAGTGAGACTAATCAGAGGAGGGTAGTTGTCACTGGATTGGGAGTAGTCACTTCCTTTGGTCATGATCCAAGTACTTTATAGGGAAATCTTCTTCAGGGACAGAGTGGTATCGGTGATATTGAGAGCTTTGATTGCTTTGATTTTGCAAGTGTAATTGGTGTCAATGCAATTCATTTGCTTCCTCTCATTTACACCTCTTTTGAATTTTTCTACTTGACTTGTAAATGTGGAATAGTCCACCAAGTCAAAGGGTTTTTTCTCATCGTGATCTCACCAAGAGCCACATACACAAAAACCATGCATCATGTACAAAATAAACATGCAAAAGCCTTCGGGTCAATGCTTAATCAGTGATCTCCACCGTGCATGATTCACTCAAGCATGATTCTCCTTACAATGCATGCAATAGCTAGCAACAACATTCAACATTGCCTTCACACAACCTCTATGACCTCTAATCCTTATGTAGCTCAGTCTCCACGCTTTATGCACTACGGTCATAATAATCATAGCAATTGTTTAATAATTCATAAACACATATGATCAATCATGACTACTCAATCCATCGTGATGTTGCATAAGTAAAAAAAAAATGAGACCAAGACTTCCTTGGGAAAAAATATTGTTGATTCATATCTTCAACCCCCCCATCTATTACAATTATTCTTCACAGCTACAAAATCCCAACAATGACATAATAATTGGGAATCACATTCAACTCAAGCACATCATTAGTAGTACTTATTTGCAACTTTTCCATGATAATTCTTTCATAAAACATAATATTAGTAGCATCTTGTAGAATATTTTCTCATTATACGGTGCATTGCATCAAACCAATAGACAATGACTACTATTTTGCAACAAATAACCTCCAAAAAACATAGAACCAATGACATCATAGAAAAACCATAGAACATAGAAACACACTATGTAACATAATTATCAATGAAAAATATACTTTATTATATGTTAATCCTCTTATCCTACAATTGAAACTTCCCAATATTTTGTTGCTTCCGGTTCTCTTGTCAGATTTATTAGAAAATATAGGGAGATGTTTTTCAACAAAATTCAATGCAATTGCACATTTATTACATGTATATGTACATTAAGGACATGTAACTACTTCCTTAACAAAAAGAGAAGTTGAGAGAAAATCTCTTAATAACTTAACACTCAACCTAAACACACAGATATTATAAAAATTAATCATAAAAATACTCACCTAACACATACTTAGCTGAGAGAACATCTCAATTATATCAACATCCACTTAGTTAGGCTCATAACAACTACATCCACCCTATGATACCTCATGTATACATCCACTTAACTTATGTGCACAAACTTCAAACATATGTGAACCCATCATATGACACCTTACCTAATCTAGTAGGTCAATCACTCATAATAACCATGAAGTAATAGGTCATAGTATACATATGCAAAATTCTTCATTTTTGCACTTGTATCCTCATCCATTAGCATACACCAAATATATTTGAAAACATTGCATTATCAACCCTCACCCAAACCCTGGCACTAAACCATCTCCTTCATCATCACCATCACCATTGCCATCACCATCTACATCATCATCATTGACTCCAAATCTAACCCTAACTCAATTTCCTTCTATAACCCTAGCCCTAACCCTCACCCAAACCCTAGCACTAAGCCATCTTCTCCATCCTCACCATCACCATCACCGTCACCATCAACGTCTTCATCATCACCACCATCTCCATCATCATCATTGACTCTAACTCTAACCCTAATTCAATTTCCTTCTATAACCCTAGTCCTAACCCTCACCCAAACACTAGCACTAAGCCATCTTCTCCATCCTCACCATCACCATCACCGTCACCATCAACGTCTTCATCATCACCACCATCTCCATCATCATCATTGACTCTAACTCTAACCCTCATTCAATTTCCTTCTATAACTCTAGCCCTAACCCTAACCCAAACCCTAGCACTAAGCCATCTTCTCCATCCTCACCATCACCATCACTGTCACCATCAATGTCTTCATCATCACCACCATCTCCATCATCATCATTGACTCTAACTCTAACCCTAGTTCAATTTCCTTCTATAACAATAGCCCTAACCCTCACCCAAACCCTAGCACTAAGCCATCTTCTCCATCCTCACCATCACCATCACTGTCACCATAAACGTCTTCATCATCACCACCATCTCCATCATCATCATTGACTCTACCTCTAACCCTAGTTCAATTTCCTTCTATAACACTAGCCCTAACCCTCACCCAAACCCTAGCACTAAGCCATCTTCTCCATCCTCACCATCACCATCACTGTCACCATCAATGTCTTCATCATCACCACCATCTCCATCATCATCATTGACTCTACCTCTAACCCTAACTCTAACTCCAACTCTAACTCTAACTCCAGGCTCCTCATCAAAGCCTCCATCATCATCATCTTCATGACCATCGCCATCGCCATCACCATCACCTTCAACCTCTTCATCATCATCACCATCATCATCATCATACGTGCCCGGTGGAATATTTTCCAGAGTTGACCCCCATGTGCAAAAATTGCACACTCCCTCACTGAGCAAAACCCTAGTTTCCAAGATGGATGTACAAGATGAGGGTGGGGCCACCGGGTCGGAGGGGAGGGGCACCCCTAGCACTATCCCGGCGTGTTGAATCCAACGGAGTTGACGGTTCGTCGATCCGAGCCACAGTCTTCATTCTATGGCTTGTCCCATCTCGCATCTAGAAGGCCTTCAGGGACACCTACTGGATACCTGTCGAGGGTGTAGAACTCCAACCGTGCAACAAAACCAGGTTCCGAGGAGTCATGCAGGTGTGTCTAGGTAGGTTCCAGCTGGGAACGCTAGCCACAAGTGCCCGGTAGATGATTTTGCAGAGTTGACCCCCGTGTGCAAAAATTGCACACTCCCTCACTAAGCAAAACCCTAGTTTCCAAGATGGACGTACAAGATGAGGGAGGGGCCACTGGGCTAGAGGGGAGGGGCACCACTAGCACTATCCCAACGTGTTGAATCCAACGGAGTCGACGGTTCGTCGATCCGAGCCACGGTCTTCATTCTATGGCTCATCCCATCTCGCATCCAAAAGGCCTTCAGGGACACCTGCTAGATACCTATCGGGGGCATAGAACTCCAACCGTGCAACAAAACCGAGTTTCGAGGAGTCCTGTAGGTGTGTCTAGGCAGGTTCCGGCTGGGAACGCTAGCCCTAAGTGCCCGGTGGAATATTTTCCAGAGTTGACCCCAGTGCGAAGGCCATGCCAAATTCGCTAAAGGGGGCTATTTCTCGACTAGAGGCCCCCTGGTGTGCGTGGCCACCATGGACAGGTCTGCAATGGCCAGGTGGACCTGTGGGAGGAGACATAATTCAAGTCCTCTCGCCGATTTGGGTTTCGTGGCCCCAGGTCAAATCCTCCAAGTGTCCCTGAACGGCCCTGGGGTGCTCGACTAGAATGATCTTAGCACCCGAACTGTGGCTCGGTTCGTGAATCCGTCGATTCCGGTGGGTCCGGGGCGGAAGGTTTCAGCAAGGGGACCCCCCCAAAGCGTCCCCAGAAGACCCAAAAGTGGTGCCAACGGGCCATCTCCGGAGCTAGGGTTTTGCTCAGTGAAGGCCATGCCAAATTCGCTAAAGGGGGCCATTTCTCGACCGGAGGCCCCCGGGCGTGCGTGGCCATCGTGGGCAGGTCCACAATGGCCACGTGGACCTATGGGAGGCGACGGAATCCAATTCCTCTCGCCGGTTTGGGTTTCATGGCCCCAGGTCAAATCCTCCAAGTGTCCCTAAATGGCCCTGGGGCGCCCGACTAGAATTCCCATAGCATCCGAACCGTGGCTCGGTTCGCGAATCCGTCGATTCTGATGGGTCCAGGACGGTAGGTTTTAGCTTGGGGACCCCCCACAGCGTCCCCCGAAGACCCAGAAGCGGTGCCAACAGGCCATCTCTGGAGGTAGAGTTTTGCTCAGTGATGGGGATTTGTTCCAAGGCCACGGAACCCAAACCGGCTAGCGGACTTGTATTATGTCGACTCCCACAGGTCCACATGGCCATTGTGGACCTATCCACGGTGGCCACGCATGCCCGGGGGCCTCCGGATGATAAATGGCCCCCTTTAGCGAATTTGGCATGGCCTTCACTGAGCAAAACCCTAGCTCCGGAGATGACCCGTTGGCACCGCTTCTGGGTCTTTAGGGGACGCTGTGGGGGGTCCTCTAGTCAAAACCTGCCATCCCGGACCCACCGGAATCGAAGGATTCGCGAACCAAGCCATGGTTCGGGTGCTACGGGCATTCTAGTCGGGCACCCTAGGGCCGTTTAGGGACACTTGGAGGATTTGACCTGGGGCCACGGAACCCAAACCAGCGAGAGGACTTGGATTACGTCACCTCCCACAGGTCCACCTGGCCATTGCGGACCTGTCCACAGTGGCCATGCATTCCTGGGGGCCTTCGGTCGAGAAATGGCCCCCTTTAGCGAATTTGGCATGGCCTTCACACTAGGGTGAACTCTGGAAAATATTTCACCGGGCACTTAGGGCTAGTGTTCCCAGTCGGAACCTTCCTAGACACATCTGCAGGAATCCCCGAAACTCGGTTTTGTTGCACGGTTGGAGTTCTACGCCCTCGGCAGGTATCCAGCAGGTGTCCCTGAAGGCCTTTTGGATGCGAGATGGGACGAGCCATCGAATGAATACCGTGGCTCGGATTGACGAACCGTCGACTCCGTTGGATACAGCACGCTAGGATAGTGCTAGGGGTGCCCCTCCCCTCCGGCCCGGTGGACCCGCCCTCATCTTGTACGTCCATCTTGGAAACTAGGGTTTTGCTCAGTGAGGGAGTGTGCAATTTTTGCACACGGGGTTTAACTCTGGAAAATCATCCACCGGGCACTTGTGGCTAGCGTTCCCGGTCGGAACCTGCCTAGACACACCTGCATGACTCCCCGAAACCCGGTTTTGTTGCACGGCTGGAGTTCTATGCCCTCAGCAGGTATCCAGCAGGTGTCCCTGAAGGCCTTCTGGATGCAAGACAGGATGAGCCATAGAATGAATACCGTGGCTCGGATCGACGAACCGTCGACTCCGTTGGATTCATCACGCCGGGATAGTACTAAGGGGTGCCCCTCCCCTCCAGCTCAGTGGCCTCTCCCTTATCTTGTATGTCCATCTTGGAAACTAGGGTTTTGCTCAGTGAGGCAGTGTGCAATTTTTGCACACAGGGGTCAACTCTATAAAATCATCCACCGGGCACTTGTGGCTAGCGTTTCCGGTCGGAACCTGCATAGACACACCTGTAGGACTCTCCGGAACCCGGTTTTGTTGCACAGTTGGAGTTCTACGCCCCTGGCAGGTATCCAGCAAGTGTCCCTGGAGGCCTTTTGGATGCGAGACGAGACGAGCCATAGAATGAAGACCATGGTTCGGATCGACAAACTGTTGACTCTGTTGGATTCAACACGTCAGGATAGTGCTAAGGGTGCCCCTCCCCTCCGGCCCGGTGGCCCCGCCCTCATCTTGTACGTCCATCTTGGAAACTAGGGTTTTGCTTAGGGAGGGAGTGTGCAAGTTTTGCACACGGGGGTCAACTCTGGAAAATCATCCACCGGGAACTTGTGGCTAGCATTCCCAGTCGGAACCTTCCTAGACACACCTGCAGGACTCCCCGGAACCCGGTTTTGTTGCACGGTTGGAGTTCTACGCCCCCTGGCAGGTATCCAGTAGGTGTCCCTGAAGGCCTTCTGGATGCGAGACAGGATGAGCCATAGAATGAAGACCGTGGCTCGGATCGACGAACCGTCGACTCCATTGGATTCAGCACGCCGAGATAGTGCTAGGGGTGCCCCTCCCCTCTGGCCCGGTGGCCTCGCCCTCATCTTGTATGTCCATCTTGGAAACTAAGGTTTTGCTCAGTGAGGGAGTGTGCAATTTTTGCACACGGGGGTCAACTATGGAAAATCTTCCACCGAGCACTTAGGGCTAGCGTTCCCGGCTGGAACCTGCCTAGACAAACCTGCAAGATTCCCCGGAACCTAGTTTTGTTGCACGATTGGAGTTCTACGCCCCCGACAAGTATCCAGCAGGTGTCCCTGAAGGCCTTTTGGATGCAATACAGTACGAACCATAGAATGAAGACCGTGGCTCGGATCGACGAACCGTCGACTCCATTGGATTCAGAACGTTGGGATAGTGCTAGGGGTGCCCCTCCCCTCCGGCCTAGTGGACCTTCCCTCATCTTGTACGTCCATCTTGGAAAATAGGGTTTTGCTCAGTGAGGGAGTGTGCAATTTTTGCACACGAGGGTCAACTCTGGAAAATAATCCACCGAGCACCTGTGACTAGCGTTCCCTACCGGAACCTATCTAGACACACCTGTATGACTCCCCGGAACCCAGTTTTGTTGCACGGTTGGAGTTCTACGCCCCTGGCAGGTATCCAGCAGGTGTCCCTGAAGGCCTTCTGGATGCGAGAAGGGACGAGCCATAGAATGAAAATCGTGGCTCGGATTGACGAACCGTCGACTCCGTTGGATTCAGCACGTCGGGATAGTGCTAGGGGTGCCCCTCCCCTCCGGCCCGGTGGCCCCACCCTCATCTTGTACGTCCATCTTGGAAACTAGGGTTTTGCTCAGTGAGGGAGTGTGCAATTTTTGCACACGGGGGTCAACTCTGGAAAATCATCCATCAGGCACTTGTGTCTAGCGTTCCCGGCCGGAACCTGCCTAGACACACCTGCAGGACTCCCCAGAACCCGGTTTTGTTGCACGGTTGGAGTTCTACGACCCCGGCAGGTATCCAGCAGGTGTCCCTGAAGGCCTTTTGGATGCGAGACGGGACGAGCCATAGAATGAAGAACGTGGCTCGGATCGACGAACCGTCGACTCCGTTGGATTCAGCACGCCAGGATAGTGCTAAGGTCTACCCCTCCCCTCTGGCTTGGTGCCCCCGCCCTCATCTTGTACGTCCATCTTGGAATCTAGGGTTTTGCTCAGTGAGGGAGTGTGCAATTTTTGCACACGGGGGTCAACTCTGGAAAATCATCCACCGGGCACTTGTGGCTAGCGTTCCCGGCCGAAACCTACCTATACACACCTGCAGGACTCCCCGGAACCCGATTTTGTTACACGGTTGGAGTTCTACACCCCCGGCAGATATCCAGTAGGTGTCCCTGAAGGCCTTCTGGATGTGAGATGGGACGGGCCATAGAATGAATACCATGGCTCGGATCAACGAACTGTCGACTCTGTTGGATTAAGCACGCCGGGATAGTGCTAGGGGTGCCCCTCCCCTTCAGCCCGGTGACCCCACCCTCATCTTGTACATCCATCTTGGAAACTAGGGTTTTGCTCAGTGAGGGAGTGTGCAATTTTTGCACACAGGGGTCAACTCTGGAAAATCTTCCACCGGGCACTTAGGGCTAGCGTTCCTGGCCGGAACCTGCCTAGATACACCTGCAAGACTCCCTGGAATCCGGTTTTGTTGCACGATTGGAGTTCTACGCCCCCGGCAAGTATCCAGCAGGTGTCCTTGAAGGCCTTTTGGATGCGAGACGGGACGAGCCATAGAATGAAGACTGTGGCTCGGATCGACAAACCGTCAACCCCGTTGGATTCGGCACACTAGGATAGTGCTAGGGGTGCCCCTCCCCTCCGACCCGGTGGCCCCACCCTCATCTTGTACGTCCATCTTGGAAACTAGGGTTTTGCTTAGTGAGGGAGTGTGCAATTTTTGCACACGGGGGTCAACTCTGGAAAATCTTCCACCGGGCACATATGATGATGATGATGGTGATGATGATGAAGAGGTTGATGATGATGGTGATGGCGATGGCGATGGTCATGAAGATGATGATGATGGAGGCTTTGATGAGGAACCTAGAGTTAGAGTTAGAGTTAGAGTTGGAGTTAGAGTTAGGGTTAGAGGTAGATTCAATGATGATGATAGAGATGGTGGTGATGATGAAGATGTTGATGGTGACGGTGATGGTGATGGCGAGGATGGAGAAGATGGCTTAGTGCTAGGGTTTGGGTGAGGGTTAGGGATAGAGTTATAGAAGGAAATTGAATTAGGGTTAGAGTTAGAGTCAATGATGATGATGGAGATGGTGGGGATGATGAAGACGTTGATGGTGACGGTGATGGTGATGGTGAGGATGGAGAAGATGGCTTAGTGCTAGGGTTTGGGTGAGGGTTAGGGCTAGGGTTATAGAAGGAAATTGAATTAGGGTTAGAGGTAGAGTCAATTATGATGATGGAGATGGTGGTGATGATGAAGACGTTGGTGGTGACGGTGATGGTGATGGTGAGGATGGAGAAGATGGCTTAGTGCTAGGGTTTGGGTGAGGGTTAGGGCTAGAGTTATAGAAGGAAATTGAATTAGGGTTAAAGTTAGAGTCAATGATGATGATGGAGATGGTGGTGATGATGAAGACGTTGATGGTGATGGTGAGGATTGAGAAGATGGCTTAGTGCTAGGGTTTGGGTGAGGGTTAAGGCTAGGGTTATAGAAGGAAATTGAATTAGGGTTAGAGTTAGAGTCAATGATGATGATGGAGATGGTGGTGATGATGAAGACGTTGATGGTGACGGTGATGGTGATGGTGAGGATGGAGAAGATGGCTTAGTGTTAGCATTTGGGTGAGGGTTAGGGCTAGGGTTATAGAAGGAAATTGAATTAGGGTTAGAGGTAGAGTCAATGATGATGATGGAGATGGTGGTGATGATGAAGATGTTGGTGGTGATGATGAAGACGTTGGTGGTGACGGTGATGGTGATGGTGAGGATGGAGAAGATGGCTTAGTGCTAGGGTTTGGGTGAGGGTTAGGGCTAGAGTTATAGAAGGAAATTGAATTAGGGTTAAAGTTAGAGTCAATGATGATGATGGAGATGGTGGTGATGATGAAGACATTGATGGTGATGGTGAGGATTGAGAAGATGGCTTAGTGCTAGGGTTTGGGTGAGGGTTAAGGCTAGGGTTATAGAAGGAAATTGAATTAGGGTTAGAGTTAGAGTCAATGATGATGATGGAGATGGTGGTGATGAAGAAGACGTTGATGGTGACGGTGATGGTGATGGTGAGGATGGAGAAGATGGCTTAGTGCTAGGGTTTGGGTGAGGGTTAGGGCTAGGGTTTGGGTGAGGTTATTGGTGATGGTGATGGTGGTGAGGTTGATGGTGATGGTGATGGTGATGATGGAGATGGTGATGGTTTCGTCTCGCATCCAAAAGATGGAGATGGTGATGATGACGAAGATGGTGATGATAATGAAGATGGTGATGATGGTGATGGTGGTGAGGTTGATGGTGATGGTGATGGTGATGATGAAGATGGTGATGGTTCCGTCTCGCATCCAAAAGATGGAGATGGTGATGATGACAAGGATGGTGATGATGATGAAGATGGTGACGTTGATGATGATGGTGATGGTGGTGAGGTCAATGGTGATGGTGATGGTGATGATGAAGATGGTGATGGTTCTGTCTAGCATCCAAAAGATGGAGATGGTGATGGTGATGAAGATGGTGATGATGATGAAGATGGTGACGTTGATGATGATGGTGATAGTGGTGAGGTTGATGGTGATGGTGATGGTGATGGTGATGATGAAGATGGTGATGGTTCCATCTCGCATCCAAAATATGGAGATGGTGATGGTGATGAAGATGGTGATGATGACGAAGATGGTGACGTTTATGATGATGGTGGTGGTGGTGAGGTTGATGGTGATGGTGATGGTGATGATAAAGATGGTGATGGTTTCGTCTCGCATCCAAAAGATGGAGATGGTGATGATGACGAAGATGGTGATGATGATGAAGATGGTGAAGTTGATGATGATGGTGATGGTGGTGAAGTTGATGGTCATGGTGATGGTGATGATGATGAAGGCATTGATGATGATGGCGATGGTGATGAAGATGATGATGAAGATGATGAAGGCATTGGGGAATTTATTTATATCCAATGTATTTGACTCTAAGAACCTCTCATGTGTGATTATAAAAAAATCAAGATTCCCTCAACCCCCAAACATGCCCTTTCAAAGAATTTTTTTATCTTTGAGTATGGTATGGGTGCCAACATGAGGTTTTGTCTACTAAGGATGGATCTTGGCGTCTTGACCATGGTTGGGGTGATGACAATGAGGTTCATATGACTCCAATGAATCTTCCATGGATCATGGGGTAAAATGATCTCTCAAGTATTATTGCATGTGAACTTGCACGTACCAAGCTACAACAAATCTTTCACAGGAGTGGATTTGTCTATGTGAATAGATAAGTGAAAAGATTTTAGCAACAAGACCTATCAATTTTAACTTGGAAGTATGGGAAATGTTCAAAGTGGGATTGAGAGGCTTGATGGTGATTGTAGTAGTGGGCATGGTATTGGTGAGAATGATGACATGATAGTGGAATTTAACATTAATATGGTGACCCTGGAGCTTGGATCCTAGCCTAGAAACACGAGAGCCTAGCCTAAAAACCCTAGTTTGTATTCTAATCACAATGAAACCCTATTATGTATCATAAGATCTAGCCCTAAATTATAATGCATGTAAAGATTAAATCATTTTCATTGTACATATATATTCATCTGCATACATTTGAATCCAAACCACTATACACATATATGCATACATAAAATTAGATCGCTATCACATAATGATAAATTAAGGAAGTCCTAATTGTAAATGGTAGTGGATGTGATGGTCATCAAATAAAAGGTGGTTATATCTGTGAGTGAGAATTAATGAGCTAGCTATACATCGTGCTCAAGGTTGTCCTATTTGTATGGTGACAATTGATTAAGAAATGATTCCATAACTTGGTTATTAATTTGTTGTATGATCTTAAGTGGACAAAATGGTCAAAATAAATATTAGTGACGACATTTCATTATGTAGAGTATGGCCTTTTTGGATCTCATTATGTAGAGCTATTAAAAATCATGTTGGATCTCATTTTAACCTTTTGACGACAATGGACATTTTCTGTTTTTAAATGTTCTTTTCTTAGTACTCAAGTTCTCAATATATATCTTATGTGCCATGAGGTGTGATTTGTCCATCCATTTATTCCGTTTGTTTTTAGATTAATTCTCACACATGATTTTGTTTGAGTTAGCCTATGTTTACAATGTTCTTTTAACATAGATACTGTAGCTAGGGTTTTACCCCTAGCTTGTGCAAATGAGCACCTACTAAGGAGAATGGACTCCTTAGTAGCAGTTCAGTAAGTGTAAATAATTAAGCTAAAACAGAAATTAAATTACTTCTAAAACATGCATGAAACATAAACAACAAATTTAAATAAATGGCTTTTTGTATTGATATTACCTTCAATGTGAAGGTTTGATGAATCCCTTTGCAGTGTCCAAGAGGATGCTCCAAGCTTCAATATGCTCCTTCTCCTTCTCCAATGATGGGAATGGGCCAAAAGTGGCTCTCAAGGTGAAAGTAGTTCAATGGTGAACTAGGGTTTCGAGAGAGATTTTGGCAGAGTAAGGGTGCTTGTGATTGTGGATATGGAATAAGGGATCTCCATCACCTATTTATAGTTTTTTGGTGGTGGAGTGCTGACCCATGGTTTTGGGAAACACATGGTTTTATGCAGCTGTATAGGGTTTTTTCCTCCTTTTCCTCATTATTTTATATTTTTTATTCCCTTTTTAGGGGATTTTTGCTATTTTTAGAGGAAAAGGGGGTTTTTAGCCTTTTTTAGGCTATTTTGATGGTTTTGTGGCCTTTTGGAGGCTTTTTAATGGGATTTTTTGGGATTTTAAGGGAAATATGGTAGGAAAATGGACAAATGAGCCATATAATGTGGTAGATGAGGTAGTGAACACTTTTTGGGTGTTAACATATTGCCCCCTGATGTGCGAGGTCAGGAGCTCATCGTATGGCCGATGGACATCATAAGTCATGAATGGTTTTCCTGGGATGTGGAGAGAAGAGAAGAAACAAACTGAAGCCCGGAACAACAATCCCGAACAACTGCAAGAACTAAAAGTACATAACCTCAATAATGGATGAGGAATCATCTGATCAGATGGACGAGGCGGGCATACCCATGCTCGTATCAGGATATAACAATAACAATGGGGTCCAAAAATGGGGACCTGAAATATACATGACCTCAAATACTGACTGAGGTATAATCTCAATATATGGACGAGGCGGGCATACCCATGCTCGTATCAAGATATATAAACAGAACTGTGAGGTCCGAAAAGGGGGACCTGAAAGATACATAGAGAAACACTGTGTACATCATAAGAGTCCAGAGGGGACACAAATCTGGGACATACTGCTGAGCGGATCATGTGTGAACTGCAGAACTGGTGCACTGGAACAATCAACAGTGCTACTGAGTGTGGTACCAAAGGAACTGATGAGCTGCTGGATCATAGTGACTGGGGTCATACTCTCCATGGTACACTGGAACTGAAATGGGTACTCAAGGAAGCAGAGAACTGGATGGCTTCCGAATACACTCGCCAACGCAGCCCGGACATCCACGGGAACATACAACTGGGCGTTCCGAAGTGACTCACCAATGCGCTAGAGTCAAGGGAAATCCGGGGTCTTCGACTAAAAACTGATGGGATATAATCCTACGCGATCCTCAACGATGCGATCAAGGTGCTGAAGTCGAGCATGTGAGGAACAACCACTCAGAGAGGCAATGATGATTCCTCTCGGAATGGTCCGTAGGCACTTACCACGGATGGTGATAAGTCCAAGGCGTAGGGACCTCTGGGCCTATCCTCTGGAATAGAGGAGCTGTCGTCGACAAAGGGAGACCTGCAACTATCAAGGCAATGATGTTTCCTTGACAGGAGCGCGAGGTACAAGACCGAAATGTGATAGTGCTGATGGCAGGACTGATAAACTGTGGGGGGACAACTGGGCAAGTAGAGTGGGTGGACTCAAACTTCCTTTGTTCAGAGTATGATTATGGGAATGATCTGGCAGCATATGAAACTGACTGAGGGGAAAGGGATCACAGCTGTATGGGATCTGGGAAGGTTGCTGGGCTGAGGGAGACTCAAGCTGGGGTACAATGGCAGAAGACTGCAGAATACTCTGAACAAAGGCGACCTGATTGGGGGTGCTGCCGAGGTGATCGATCATAGTGCCAGGAGGCACAGGAGGGTACTTCTTCATGGGTTAAGGAACTAGAAGAAGTGTGTGTAAAATGGTACTGTCGTGTGGATTTTACGAGCCCAGGACAGTTCATGCTCGTGGTTGCTTTCAATTTTAAGGAGTCTGAAAGCAAATAAGAAGACTCTGAAATAATGGAATGGTACTGTCGTGTGGATTTTACGAACCCAGGATAGTTCATGCTCGTGGTTGCTTTCAATTTTAGAGAGTCTGAAAGCAAGTAAGAAGACTCCAGGGGGTTGCTTTTTCGTAGATTTAGTCTCTAAGGCCCAAAGAAGCATAAAAGGATGCAATGAAGAACTCTTCTAGCCGGTGTGACTAGAGTATTCCTTTTTCGTAATTAGTCTACCAGGTCCAGAAAAGGGTTAAACTTATACCAGATAGACGTCCTTTCAGGTACTTTAGCGAGCATGAAAGGAAGCAAGATTGCTCGGCGATCTTTTCATTCTTTTAGGAGTCAGAAAAGAGCTTAACGGAAACTCCCTAAGTGCCTTTTTCGTAGAGGACTTGTCCGGCCCGAAAAAGGGATAAAATTATACCGAACAAAAGGAATGGCCAGGCAAGGAGGAAGTGTTCAATCAAGGATCAGTAATGATGACCAAGAACGAGGGTAGGGGGGGAACACTGGTGGGCCTCCTTGCGGGGTAGATGAAATGGTGGCAAAATAACGAAACATGTGCAGTATGACAGGAGTGAATGGCTCATGTAAAAATGTGGAACAATCCGATGGCGGCCGATGTGGCACGCAAACCGAGGCAGCAAGGTGTGGGGACACAATGTGGTAATTGTACCAAGTGAGAGCGAGAAATGATCTCAAGCATCATCACGAGCTCAAAAAAATGAATCCGGCGATATAAAGGATGTCAAAAATGGGTAACGGTCGATGTGGCACGCAAACCGAGGTGACGGGGGCATTTTGAAAAAAAATGCCCAAAAAATCTGGAGGTGAGAGAGAGAAATGATCTCAAGCATCATCACCAGCTCGGAAAAATGAATCCGATGATATAAAACATGTGAAAAACGGAGAACGGCCGATGTGGCACGCAAACTGAGGCGACTAGTGGCGTCTGAAAAATGGGCAAAAAATAACGAAACGAAAATAATGCAACGAGGTGACCATCATGACGGTCTCATCGTGCTGATTCCGATGGTGAAAACAGTTTGAAAAACGGACTCCGTATGGGGCCAGAATGACCAAAACAAGAAAAAGTCAACTTACTATAAATAGTGGTGGGTCCAACATGACACGTGTCATTTGTACTTGTTGACTTTGACTTGTGATTAGAGTGGTCCAGAGCTTAGGTGGCATTTCTGGACGATCCGTCTGGCTGATTTCAGATCCGTGAGATACAGGTATTTCATTAAACTCATACCTGCATGTTTTTTAGGGTCGGGGGTTGGGTAGTGGGTCCCAGGGTTTATTTGTACGGTCCACGTGGGGTGGACCGCGGGTTAGGGGGTCGAAACCGCGGTTGGAGACCGCGAGTTTCGGGGGTGAACCACGCGGTTGAGGACCGCGGGTTTCTCTGCGGAATACGCGATCGAAGACTGCGCGTTCCAATGAGGAACACGCGGTTCTGGACCGCGAGGTTAGGGCTGACAGTCGCGGTGAAGAACCGCGACTAGATGCCTGACAGCCGCGGTTGGAAACCGCGGTAGGAAGCCCTAAAGCCGCGGTTTTGGGCCGAGCTAAGAGGGTTTTCCGGGAGAGGGAAAAGGTACTTATTTAGTTGACATGAGTCTGATGAGTCTGTTGTGTGATGGACAGGATGCCGCAGGTGCTCTGGAGAGAGCGGGAGATCCCTGATGAGATCATGGCAGTGATCCGATGGGAGCGCCATGTGCGATCTGTGCTGGGAATGTGCGAACTTCTGAAGTTCGCACAAATACCCATGATACGGTCAGCAGCATTGCTGCTGAACCGGCTGATCAGCTTCTGGGAGCCGGACATACAGGCTTTCCGGGTACAGGGTGAGAGGGTGGACCTCACTTTGACCGACGTATACTTTCTGACGCGGTTGCCCTGCCTGGGCAGGGTGGCAGACACACAGCCGCGGGTTGCCGCGGACGTCGACATGGAGGACATGTTGGAGAGGTACTGCGGTCCGGACGCGAGGGTGCATAGGAATGCACTCCTGGTGAGGGACCTACAGGAGCCGGCCGTGCAGGCCATGGCGGCGTGTGTGGTGCGGGTATTGGGTTCCCAGTCACCTGAGAAGGTGTCTGGGGGTCAGATGCAGATGGTAGAGCGCGTACTGGATGGGGTGTACTACGCGTGGGGCCAGATGTTCCTGACCTGTGTTCAGTGACAGCTGATGGCAGCGAAGGAAGATGGCAAGGGATTTTGTTTTGGGTCCTTCTTATGTGCCTTCTTTATGGAGAGGGTGCCCACACTGCGGCCACGGGTGCCGATCAGGCCAGGAGGGATGAGGGAGCCGAGGATGGTTCGTTGGGGCGAGATGATGCGCCGCCGTGGTGGCGGCGACGTGGGCAGGTACTTCACGCAGGAGTTGTACCTGCAGTGGCTCCAGATACCATTGACACTGGACGACTTCCCGTATCGGGACATGGACTTCACGGGAGATCCGGAGGCGCCACGAGCACCAGGACAGGCATGGGGTCCCGACGGTACGTCTGTGTCTTTATTGAATGTTATGTATGTCAAATTTTATGTATATGATAGTAGATAGATATATTGTGACTGACATATGGGTGATCTTGCAGATGTGGGTCCGAGGCCACCTCCAGGACATGTGGCACGGAGAGGTATTGTGGCCGTTCCAGCTCTGCCTGGGCGAGGAGAGGTGCGGCGCCGGGATCCAGAGGTGACACTAGAGTCTGTACGGGAGCTACTAGATCGGTTGTTGATAGGAGTGACCGACGAGGGATGGCGGGATGTCGATCCTGATGTGGTACGGGATTGCATGGGGGCACCCCGAGAGTTCAGATCCATCGCGATCCGGGGTGGCGATCTTGGTGGACCGGGTCCGGGCACAGGAGGCCGGAGGAGAGGAGGACTTGCCGGAGGAGGAGCGAGGGGAGGACTCAGAGGCAGCCGATGCGGGCAGTGATGCAGGATACGACTCTCATTACGGAGTGCAGGGGACTCCCCCCGGAGTTTTGTAGCTGCGGCATGTATTTTGATGAGGCTTTAGGGATGTAAAGCCATCTTTTGTATAGCTGAGTACAGGGGTACTCAGGACATGTATAGCACTGAACATGTATATTTTTTTTGATATATATATATATGCACGTGGATGCACCTTTTTATATGATGTTGTTTTATTTGTACGCACGTGGATGCGCTTTATGGGTTGTGATATGTTTACATTGCACGTGGATGCAAGTAGGTTAGGATGTTAGGCACGTGGATGCCCCTTGTGTATTTTATGTGATGTGACATGATATATGTATGTGTAGGCACGTGGATGCCCCTATGGATATGCATGTGGTTTATGCACATGGATGCAAATGTGGATGCGATGCAATCTTTTTTGGGTTTTTATATATTTTTATGAGATGCTATGTGATGATGATGCATGATGTTACACGGTGTGATTGATATTCCAATCTAGGATTGTGTTGGCCATTTGGTCTGCGACACTATTTTGGGCTCTGGGGACATGTGTGAATGTGATGGATTCAAATTGTCGACTGAGTTGTTTTGTGCGCAGGAATTTTCTAAAAAGGCAGGGATCACGTACCTGGTAGCAATTGTTGAGCTGGGAGACAAGTAGCTGGGAGTCAAGGAACACATGAAGGTGACTTATGCCCATTTGGAGGGCGGCCGTCAAGAGACCGGTCACAGCGTCATACTCCGCCTGGTTATTGGTAGCAGCGCCTATACATATCCCGTCAAGGTGAATCATCTCGTTGGAAGGGGAGTACAAGACCCATGTTGCAGAAGCCAGGTTGGGAGACCAGCGGCTTGCGCCGTCAGCGAAGCCAATGTAACGAGGTGGAAGGTGGTCCATCTGTAATCATGCAGAAAGGATGAATGTAAGATGATGGTAAAAAAGTGAAAAACAAAAAGAGAGCAAACTGTACAATGCGGACCAACGAGGTTGCAAGTTATTATAGGGATAGAGACTCTTTAGGATGCAACCCCTCATGGGGGTTGCGTAAAGGAAGGTCTTCAGAGTCGGTTTCAGTATGAACAGGAAGTTCCTCCGGCCATGTGTCCATGTGATGGTTGAGAATGGCGGGGTCGAACCCAGGCATTCTGGTAGAGGGCCAAGCGAAGACATCACGGAACTCCTGGAAGAGTTGTTTATAATCCTCAATCTCCTGCTCGCTGCAGGAAGCTCCTAAAGTGATGAGTTCAGGGGTACATCCTGGGAACGTGGAGGGAGGAAGAGGACGTTGTTTCTGACGAACGGGGGGTACATCAGGCCATGTTTCAATGTGGTGCTCGATAATGGCAGGGTCAAGACCAGGCATTTCAGTATAGGACCAGGCAAAGACATCACGGAATTCTTTGAAAAGGTTTGTGTAGTCCTCAATCTCTTGTTGACTGTAGAATGCTCCTAAAGTGATGAGTTCAGGGGCACGTCCTGGGGCAGCGATATCAACTTGGATGACAGGTGAGATGTTGGCCATGTTACCTTCCTCGAAGGCATCAGGAGCAGGAATGGGGTCCTTAAACCAGTCGACCTTGGTGGGGAGGAAGTCTTTGGATTCAACCGCGTATTGGGTAGCGGAGCTAGAGGAGGATGCTTCTGGGATGAAGTAGGAACGATGATGCATATCATCCCAGGGATAATCCGGGGCAGTAAGAGCCTCAAGAATCTCCTCATCGGTACGAAAAGTTTGCGTCGTCAAATCGGTTGACGAGGGGGAAGTGGTGGAAGAAATCATATAGATGGTATTAATCTCTCCAGAAGGGGAAGAGTCTGGGGGGTAGATCTCCTCAATGGTAGGTGGTGTCGTCTCAAGATCCAGATTGTTCATCTCATAGAGAGCCGCTCTGTAATCCGGGAGATCGGGACAATGATGTGAATAATGCCCGTAAATACCGCATATGGCGTAGGAGTGGTTGGTACGTAGGGACTTATCTTTAGGCTGGGGAGTGGGGTTTAGTTCGACAGTTGGGATGTTAGGGTCATCGTCGAGCATCTGCATGTGCTTCTGCAATGCTGGTAACTGTGGGCATTGGTGGGTCGCATGGCCTAACTCGTCGCACAGCGAGCATTTGGGAGGAGCACGAAATACTGGAGGGTTTTTTACTGTCTTTGGAGGTGGGACAACAGTGTAAGGTTGTGGACCTCTGCCCCCAGTGGGTTTGGGAGTAGGAGGGGGGTGTCGTGGAGGACGAAGGGGTAGAGACACCAGGATGTGGCTGAGAGGTAGTAGCCATGGGTTGCACCGGTTGGAGGACGACATCGGGTGTCGGTGGGCGAACGGGAGGCGAAAGGTACCAGACGGGTAATCCCAAGGTTAACCCCGGGAGGCTAAGGGTATCCATAACCGGGGCGCTGACTACTCCCGATGGAGGGACTAGAAAGGGGATGGTATGGATCGGTGTAACACCAATGTGGCTAGGTACCAATGGTGGTTTAGGCAACAAGGGTGGTTGATTGCTAGGTGGTTGGCTGTCGTGGGACAAAGTACATAAGTCAGACACGTCCGTGGGAGCCGAGGGAGGCAGAATAGATTGGAAGGTGGAGGTCATCGGCGCGTCTGAGTAGACTCCAGGCCCCGTGGAGGAAACAAACGAGGTGGTGGCACGAGACACAGGTTGTTCAACCATGGGGAGAACATTTTCAGGTGCCGCAGGAGCACTGGGATCATAGTAGGTGAGCTGGTCAACCTGAACCACGCGTCCCTCATGGGGGAACATCATGGTGCGAAAGACGGAAGAGGCAACCGCCCGCATGGCATACATGTAGTTGCGGCCAAGTAAAAGGTTATAATCCAGTTGGGCATTGATTACCTCAATGTCAATGAGTACAGTTTTTCCGCCTAACTGTACGGGGACATTGGCTAGGAGGCCTTGAGGCTGAGCCGAACGACCGTCGTAGGCGCGTAATGCAGTGGTGGACTGCTGGAGAGGAGGGGATCCCAGCTTCTGCCATACGTATGTAGACATAACACATGTGGAGGCACCCTCATCGATGATGCACCGATGGATGACAAGATTCCTAACGGAGACAGTAACCTGGAATGCTAAGCTGGAAGGTAGGCGTGGTTCAGACTGGTCTAAATCAAATGCCATCAAATTCGAATCATTTGGGTCAATTCCCCCAATGGTGGAAAGTAAAGTCTTGCGCTGGGAAGGGCAGTTCTTCAAGACTTCTAACGCAGACATGGCTGCGGGAGATTGGGCTAGGTCATCTACAATGTTGTAGTTTGACGCAGCACGCGCATTGGGGTTATTGTTGAGACGACGAAGTGGGAAACGAGGGGCTTTTGCAGCGCCATCTATGGGAGGGGGAGGAATACGTAACGTCTGATCGGTGGGATGGGCGTTAGTGGGCTTGTCCGTGGGAGTGGCTTCAGAGGTGGAGCCATATTGGTTCCGACGGGTCTGTAGGTTGACGTCAGCAGATGACATCATCAGCAAGTGGTGGGTACCTGAGTCAAACATGGGTTGATCAGGAGCGGCATATGTGATCTGTTGTTGTTGGGGTTGCGTGTTAGCTTGAGGGGCCAATGGCTGAGTGTTCACCACGCCTTGGGTTGGTAAGGGGTTTTGCAGCACCAAAGGGGGTTGTTGAGGTTGGGGGGGGTTGAGCGGTGCTTAGGGAGCCGCATGCCCTTGGCGATGGGCCTCGTCAACCCAGAGTTGCCGAGCTCGCTCTAAGTGTGGGCAAGCATGTGTGTAATGGCCATAGACCCCGCAGATAGAACAAGGGTGGTTCGTTCGCAAATTGGGTTTTTTAGCCTGCTTGGGCAGGCGATCAGGGTTCTGGTTAGCGGGGGCCGCATTGTTATTGTCGGGAGGATTAGCTGGTTGACCAGCTTGGTCTGCAGGTTGGTTGTTCCCCCGATTACGGCCCTTGCCGCGGTTCTGTTGGCCCTGGTTACGTTGGTTGTTCTGGTTTTGCTGCGGGTTTTGTTGGGCGTAGACTTGCCCTTGGGCAGCAGGTGGATTTTGAGGTTGCGCAGGTGCGGGAGCAGGCTGCGGAGGATGATATGTAGGTTGAGGCTGAGCAGGTGCAGCAACTTGAGGAGATTGCTGATATGGCTGCGGAGCAGGTTGTGGATGTGCCGCAGGGGCTGCCTGGGGCGGATAATAAGAGGGTTGGGCTTGTGAAGGCGCAGGGGCTGGGGCAGCCTGCGGATGGTAGTAAGACTGAGGTGCGACTGGGGGAGCATAAGCAGGAGTCGCATAACCGAAGCATTGAGGTGGACATGAGGGTCCATGGGAATGGTGGTGTGTCATGGGAGCATATGAGTTGGTTGCTCCAGACTGTGAGGTAGCCCGCGACAGGTCGGGGCCAGGGGTAGGTCGTGCTATAGAAAATGGTTGAGGATGCGAAGAAACACGACCGATGATGCCGTCTGTAGCGTGGGATGCCCCCGGCGCATCGTGCTGGGAGGACTCGCCGCGAGGGGCGTCAGGTATAATGGTATAAAGGTAACCCGACTGGGCGTAAATGAGGTCGAACTGCTGTGCCTTAAGGATGGCCTCTTCTTCAGACTGGGGTCTTTCTGAAGCTACATCCTTAGCAATAACAGGAAGCAGGGACTTGAGGAACCAATCGAGGAAGATACGGTCGTCTAGTTTGATCTTGCATAAGCTACGGCGTCGACGCCACTCATGGATGTGGTCCGTGATATGGGTAGCCGTGTTTTGTCTACAAGATAAAAGGATCTCAACGCCCGTGTCATAGCGGACAGGCAACTGGAAGAACTGCAGGAAGGTAGAGGCAAGGGAGGCAAAGGTGGCGTGGGTCCCATGTGGTTGCTCAATATACCATTTGGCTACAAAGCCAGTAAAGGTGCGCTGTAAGAGACGGAGGCGAACAGAGTCATCCACGATGGAGTTAGAGGAACACCATAGGTGGAAAGACATGATATGGTTTTGTGGGTCCTCACCGGCCTTGCCCTCGAACTTAGGGATGTCCGAGGGGAGCTTGGTAGGCATATGAGGCCACGTGGGGTCGTGTCGAATAGGATCGTTGGTCAATCTGGCCAGGTCAGGTAGGTTGAGGCTAGCCATGAATGGCAAACTGGAAGAAGGATGTGACACAGTAGTGCTTTGGACCAAGTTGGGGCCAGTGCCCCCAAGTGGAGGGGCAAGATTTAGGGTGGTGCCCCCAAGTGGGGGAACTGAGGTAGTGGAGGATGGTCCAGCACCACCATGGGTAGTGTGAGCCACTGATGTAGTGGGGATAGGTATTCCCGCTGCGGGAATAGGTACTGTGAGGGGAACAGTAGATGAGGGTCCCATGGAGGGCATACCCAAAACAGGTGTAGTAACTGGTGTAGTGGTGGATGTGCCACCAATGGTCCCTATGACAAACGGAGTGGAAGTCGTGCCAGCCATGGGGCTAGTAGGGGCAGTGTAAATAGGGTTCTCAGACTCTTCGTCAGAATCCGAGGTAAAGTAAGGGGAGTCACTATGTGGTGACGGAGTCCTACGTCGCTGACGAGTGGAGTCAAGTGACAAGGCTCTAGATCTGTGATGAGTGGTATCAACGGACAATGATCGGAATCTATGACGGGTGGTGTCGAGAGAACCGTGCTGTGGGGGCTCGCCCCTGAGACGCCGAGAATGTCTCGGGGACTCAATGGTGACAGATGGTGTCTAATCTCTGTGGGTTGAGGTGAGTATAAAAACAGCTCAAAAAGGCCTAATGCAACCGAGTGTGCAGAAGGAGAGCTAGAAAACAAGGCACTCAGGCCAACAACCAACTCAAAACACCCACTGCAGCAGCTGTGCTACAATAGGTGGAGTATCAACAAAGATGATCAGAATACCAACAAGCAGTAGGTTTCCTAAAAAGAAAAAATGGTGGACTCACTAGACCAAAGGGAGGTAAAGGAGCACGCAAACACCTAACTAAAAGTATTCTGACTCAACTAAACATATCCTCTGCAAGGTGATGAAATCCAAGTCAGACAATATGAGTAGGAAAGCCAAGTGGCTATGATATCCCCCTACCGGGAGGGATACCGGGTAGTCAATCCTAGAAGAATGGCAACTAAGATACCTCGTTCATGACACGTCCAGAAAGGTGAATCTGTCGTTTAGTTCGTTGACCGCAATACCCCTATACAGGGATATCCCGCGAACCGCGAAAGGTAGCCCTTCGGTTACTGAATGGAGTGCGGTATTCCACTCAGGCCTCCGGAACCAGTCTCCCGACTTCAACCCTCCTAAGGGAGAGGCCCTCTGATAAACTGGTCGTGACCGTGCCAAAAAGTACTAGGGGATTTTGGTTCCCTATTTGGACAACAACTATGTCTCAAGTGAAAGTGACCGAGGGGTGTTATTGGAAGCCTATCCCCCCGACCCTACCTAACTACAATGATTCTTTTGTGTTCCCCAAGTGGGGTTAGAATGTTGGTTTAGTTAGGTACTTTTTTAAGGCTCACTTGATTTATGTGACAGAGTGTGTGCTCATGAGGTGATGAACCCAAAATATAGAAGTGCCACAAGGGGGGCAACTTCCAACTATCAATAATGCTGAAATTGAAATTTTAACTTGCAAAATTTTCTGAATTAAAAATAACGAAATTTTAAAAGAATTCTGTAAACGGCACAGAAATTATGTTGCAGAAAGGCTGTAAGGTAGTGAGGCTGCAGGTGGGACAGAGGGCTGTTCAGATGCAGAAAATATTGCAGCAAAAGGGGCTGGGCTCAAAACAGAAAAAAAGCAGAAATCAGACCGCGGGTTTGTGGCGAAACAGAACAGGCAGACCGCGGGTTTGAGGGAAACAGCGGCGGTCAGGTCGCGGCTTTCGGGCCAACAGACGCAGTCGGGACGCAGAAAATAGGGAAAAAGACGCAGTCGGGTCGCGGCAAAAGGGCTAACAGGCGCAGTCGGGACGCACGAAAGAGACAGAAAGCCGCAGTCGGGACGCGGGAAAAAGGCCGACAGGCGCAGTTAGATCGCGGCAAACAGGTTGATTAGCCACGGTCGGATCGCAGGTAACAGACTTGAATCCGCCGGCGGGGCGTCGGAAGCAGTCTGAGAGCCGCGGTCGGATCGCAGGTAAAGGCCTGAAAGGCGCGGTCGGGACGCGACTGCAGAGGTAAAAGACGCGGTATGCGGCGGCCGAAAGGGACAGCCGAAAGTAAAAAAAAAATTCAAAACGGAAACCAGAAATTCAAAATCTAGGGGAGTCGCCAAAACTGTAGCTAGGGTTTTACCCCTAGCTTGTGCAAATGAGCACCTACTAAGGAGAATGGACTCCTTAGTAGCAGTTCAGTAAATGTAACTAATTAAGCTAAAACAGAAATTAAATTACTTCTAAAACATGCATGAAACATAAACAACAAATTTAAATAAATGGCTTTTTGTATTGATATTACCTTCAATGTGAAGGTTTGATGAAGCCCTTTGCAGTGTCCAAGAGGATGCTCCAAGCTTCAATATGCTCCTTCTCCTTCTCCAATGATGGGAATGGGCCAAAAGTGGCTCTCAAGGTGAAAGTAGTTCAATGGTGAACTAGGGTTTCGAGAGAGATTTTGGCAGAGTAAAGGTGCTTGTGATTGTGGATATGGAATAAGGGATCTCCATCACCTATTTATAGTTTTTTGGTGGTGGAGTGCTGACCCATGGTTTTGGGAAACACATGGTTTTATGCAGCTGTATAGGGTTTTTTCCTCCTTTTCCTCATTATTTTATATTTTTTATTCCCTTTTTAGGGGATTTTTGCTATTTTTAGAGGAAAAGGGGGTTTTTTAGCCTTTTTTAGGCTATTTTGATGGTTTTGTGGCCTTTTGGAGGCATTTTAGGCCTTTTGGAGGCTTTTTAATGGGATTTTTTGGGATTTTAAGGGAAATATGGTAGGAAAATGGACAAATGAGCCATATAATGTGGTAGATGAGGTAGTGAACACTTTTTGGGTGTTAACAGATACCATTAGAAGCTTTTACATGTGGAAAGATAAACCAAGCTTAACAACGATATCCAACTTCTCTTCTAAGATCTAGGTAAAACCCAAATTTACACAACATCACATCATGATACACACAACATGAGACAACCACATTAGACAACGAGATATATAAATCACATAACTGAAAATCCATGTACATCGAGGCTGCAAAACTCATCCAAACATATACAATTTACGGCAAATAGTGGAACATGGTTCCCAATGTACGTACAATGGCAACTCGTGCCCTACACAAAATACGACAACTCATGCCGTAAATACAAAATACATGGCAACTCGTGCCGTAGATACAAAGTACATCAAAACTGGTGCACAAAAGTGCCACATTGTGGCTAATGTACATAACACGTGGCGTGTCAAGCATTGTGACCACCGCCGTCACTCCCAGGTGCAGATCCAAAGTCGATCTTCCTACTCTTCGAGCTACCGGTGCCTCGGGTCTTGGTCCGTCTAGGAGTAGACCATCTCTCCGGGCTCTGGAACAAATGATATAAGATACCGTCATTTTCAAGCATTTGCAAAATTTACCACATTTATAAAACAAATGTAGAATTCGAATCTTAAATAAATCACCTCTGACATGAGTGGGAAACGTTGGACAGGTGTCCTGGATCTGCGGAGCCTCTCAACAATTCCAGCCTACAACATTTAAAACAATCATTTCATTGAAAAGTCATAATTGCTTAAATTAATTTTTGTTAATGCATCAAAATATTTTCATAAATTAACTTGATTCTCACCGTGAACACCTCTGACGATGGACATGGTTGGCCTTCTGGGATAGCAGGTGGAGCAGATAGCCGGACAACCAACTCCGATGCAGTGATGGGGGGGAGTGCAGATGTAGTGGCAGCCACTACAGGTGCAACCACTGGAGATACTGATGAGGATATTGGAAAAGTAGATGCCACAATAGTGGCGGGAAGTGGGGATGATATGGTGGGAGAAGACACGGTGGTATGGAGTGGAGGAGGACCATGTGGACGATGAACCCCTGCTGGCTGTAGGATAGAGGGTATCGAATGGAAAGGGATGGGGATGGTGTTGAGGGATGGTGCATGGGAGGGCAGTCCTGCATGGAGGGAGGAGGATGGACAAATGGGAGATTGTGGACGAAGAGGGGAAGGTGGAAGGAAGGGGGGGAGTGGACGAATGGGGGAGGATGGATAGACATGGGGGCGTGGATAAATTGGGGGGGATGTATGGACGTAGGGGGGTGGGCGAGTGGGGGAGGATGGATGGAGGGGGGAGTATGGCTGGAGAGGGGAGGCTGGATGGAAGGGAGGGGGTGGACGTAGGGAGGGGTCTAGATGAAAGCAAGGGAGGGGACTCATGGGAGCGGGTGGATACACAGGACTAAAATGCGGAGACACAGCTGTTGGTGGAACCTACATATACATTTGTAATATCACAATTTAGTAAACAAACAATAAATTAAACCATACTAAGTCGTAACACATCAAATTAAAAGCATGTTTATAATTACACATTGTACCTGTGTATATGGTGATATGCCAATCCCTGGCAGGGGTGGCTGATCACCATAGTCACGAAACACCTGTGGACAACAAAATGCATGCATGTTATGAATATGTTAAACAAGTCATTATCTAGGAAATCAAGATATTCAAAAACATTGTACCAACTATCAACGTGTATGCTATAAATATAAATACTTGAGTAATATAAATGACATAAGTAATAACAATATTGTGTTAGGTACTGAAAATACCTCTGTGTGGGGTGTCGCAATTTCAGTTGCAGCTGCTATTGCTGCATCCAGGTTGGGAGATCCTACGTTCTCCCATCTTGGTGTATCAGCTCTGAATAATTGTACATTGAAATAATAGTTTAAGTCAAGCAAAAATACTTTAAAAATAATTTACAAGTTATCAAGTGATGATTGAAAACACATTAAAAAAATTGTTGACCTGATCCATATAACAGCCCTCGATCGAACCAAGGCAAGTGTGCCCGCAATGGGGACAAAGATGTGGCATTTTCCCCGTCGAACTGGAATGCCCAGCATGGCTACCATCGGTCATGGGTCTATCCTAGCCCTGTCGTGAAGGGCCTGCACCTGGATCTCTATCAAGGTCACCCGACCTATCCACTGTAGTTGTTGCTACAAAGGAGGTGTGTCTGAGGAGACCACGTGCAACATTCCTCATTGCCACCTTGATTTGATCAAGCTTATGGGGCAACTGAGGTGGTTGGGGAGAGGGGTTGGGGTCGCGCCTCGGAGCTGGTGACCCTCTCAGTGGGTTCCTCCTGGAAGCAAGTCGATCTTGGGCAGAGCCACGCCCAACACCCTAGAACTCGGTTATGTCAAAATAGTTGACATGTAAACCGAGGCAAAACTCAGCCCACAGTTGGCGAAGGAAGTACTGTGGAACCTCCCTATTATTGCAGGGAGGTTTATCATACACCATGAACCACCTCCGCATCCAAATGTCCCTCCAGGGTTGGTAATGACAGCAATCCATGCAGACACTTGGCTTTGTAATGTTCGGTGGTTGGTTTGTTTTCGGATCGGTGAACATACTATATAATTGGGCTTTTGCAATGTTCAAATATTTTATTGCTTCCTTGGAGATGCCCATGGAGTAGTACTCCCGCATCCTAGCTCTAAATTGAGTTATATCGGTCAATTGTTGGTGTGCATGGATGAGGGAATCAATTGAATTCTCAAATGACGTGGCAAGAGACAATTGAGATGGTTCCCCCGAGTTTCTAAGTTCGCGAGTGTGCACTCGCATTTCATTTACATAATGGTTAAGGTCATCTTGTTCAAAATTAGGTTGGGGGTTTTGGTTTTGTTTGGCATTTGGATTGTGTTCACGGTTTTCTTCGACATTGGGTCCAAGATTTGGGTTTTCTTATGTTCCACAGGACTCGGGGTTAACATCTTGTTCACTCATTGTCTCAGTTTACAATCTGCAATAGAAAATTGGTTCATTGTGTTCAAAATTTGAGAATTATTTACAATTAAATAAACAAAAAAAATAAAAAAATTGATACAAAGAATGAATAAAATGAAAACAAAACTTGATATTTACCTATCAATCGCCCTATTGATGAGTTAGTGGGTGTTGTGGGGTGGTTTTGAAGTTGATTTGGGCAACTTTGGTGGTTGAATTGACGCGTACGCGGAGGTGCAAGTCGCGCTCGGCCGGCCCAATGGAACAATGCGGAAATTGGGCACTGTTTTATTTTATTTTATTTTAACAGAGGCGTGTGCACGCCACTATTGCGTGCATGCACCAGGAACGCATACGCACCATATACCCGCATGCGCCTCGGTTCGATACCGAACCTAGCGGCGTGTGCGTGCTTCCTTAGGTGCGTACGCGCCATTTTTTTTTCCGCTAGCGCGCCCCCATTGCAATAAAAATGGGGACCATCTTCGTGCACCCACCGCCGTTTAACGTGTCAGAGATCTTATCTGATCTGTTAAAACAAAACAACCAATTCTTTTACTATGGTTCAGCACTAACATATTTTACCCAAAATTAACGAATGTGAAAACCCATTCACCTATCGATATTAGCCATCTGATCACAGCTATCAATCAACAATAATAATTCTTTCTTTTTATTGTGGTTCAGTGTTAATAACATTAATAACATTAGTGTGGTTCAAAATTTGAGAATTATTTACATTTAAATAAACAAAAAAAATCAAAAAATTGATACAAAGAATGAATAAAATGAAAACAAAACTTGATATTTACCTATCAATCGCCCTGTTGATGGGTTAGTGGGTGTTGTGGGGTGGTTTTGAAGTTGATTTGGGCAACTTTGGTGGTTGAATTGACGCGTACGCGGAGGTGCAAGTCGCGCTCCACCGGCCCAATGGAACAATGCGGAAATTGGGCACTGTTTTATTTTATTTTATTTTAACAGAGGCGCGTGCGCGCCACTGTTGCGTGCACGCACCAAGAACGCGTACGCGCCATATACCCGCACGCGCCTCGGTTCAATACTGAACCTAGTGGCGTGTGCGTGCTTCCTTAGGTGCGTACGCGCCATTTTTTTTCGGTTAGTGCGCCCCCATTGCAACAAAAATGGGGACAATCTTCGTGCGCCCAACGCCCTTTAACGTGTCAGAGATCTTATCTGATCTGCTAAAACAAAACAACCAAATCTTTTACTATGGTTCAGCGCTAACATATTTTACCCAAAATTAACGAATGTGAAAACCCATTCACCTATCGATATTAGCCATCTGATCACAGGTATCAATCAACAATAATAATTCCTTCTTTTTACTGTGGTTCAGCGTTAATAACATTAATAACATTAGTGTGTTCGAGGCCTTATCTGATCTGATAAAAACAAAATAACCAATTCTTTTGCTATGATTCATCGGTAAAATACTCTACCCAAAATCGACAAATGTGAAAACCCATTCGCCTGTCGATATTAGCCATCGATCACAGGGATCAAACAACATTGCTGAGCACAATACCTCTCAAACTTCAAGGCTTGTACCCTTACCCAATCTATTGAACTATGCACAAGTATACCGAGAAAACCATAGTGATAGAAAGAACACATACCGATAGAAATAGATTTCCTAACCCTTGCAACGTTATTCCTCCCATCATTATCGCAGAGATCCCTCTCACTTTCCCTAGGTATTTTCTCTAATAGTTAAAGAATAGTTCACTTGCATATTCTCTCCGTAACGATTTGATTTCAGTCTAACCGCAGAGATTGCTTCCTTCAGAGTTCACCTACTCCCACTCCTCGCAGAGATCGCTGCGAGCTCTGTCGAGCATTGTCCAGAAGCCAATCTTCCACGATTTCCCCCGTCTATATGTAATCAACGTGTAGCTGTAAGCTATCCAGGAAATATCCGCCTTCAAAAAAGAAAGGAGGTTTGTTCCCCCCTGTCACCAATGTGCCAAATGGCTTAATACGAGAAAAGAACAAAACAAAATTTACTGTTGGCATCCCACTCCCACGAGGAAGGTAAAGCTGCAACCGCCTTGGATTTAATGACCCACTCTCTTCCTTAATGTTTTACCACCACTCAAAAATAGCCCTATGCTTATCAAAATGACACATGTTAAAAAGTGGCAGTGGCGGTTTCCTTAAGGGAACATCCCCCTAAGTTTACTCTACAACGCCCTCCTACTCAACTACCCATGAGTTGGGTCTTTAAGAACCACTCTCTCAAATGAAAAGAAGACGCAGTAGTGTGCTTTTTAATTAAAAACATTTTCACTTATATGTGTATTTCTATATTTATATAAGTTCCTCATAATGTGAATAACTTATTTTCCATATCTATGACGTGTGTATATTTACTCACTTTTAATTATTTGCTAGATATTCTTAATAGTATTAATATCATATATACCAAATATTAAATTAAAATATTTTCTACTCTCTTTGAGGTTATAAACTTCACTTTATTATCTTTCATATTTTTAAAAGTTCAAGATGCCCTCCTCCTCCTCATTATTATTTTGAATAGGTACCTTTTAACTAAATTTGCAAGTCCTCCTTGTTGAATAGTGTAAGAATCAACTTTAGCACCACATAGGAGTGTGTTTAGAGGATAATTGACTTAATGTAATTCCTTAGTTTTATAACATATGAATAATTACCTTATGTATACTACTTCTAGTAAATCCTTTGGTTAACCCTTCTTTTATATATATATATATATATATATATATATATATATTTAAGTATTTATACTTAGTAACCTTTTCTTTTAAGGTATAGTTAGGTGTCCAAATTTGATTAGTATAGTTTCATTAATAAGCTAAGCTTATCAAATAGGCTAACACATATATATATTATATGTTATCATTCCAAATCTAAAATACTAAAATATATATTTTAGGTTTTGTATTTAATCTATCTCTCCTTATATATATAGATACTTCAATAATTCCTTAGGGTAACCCTCTCCTAGTAAAAATCCTTAAATGTTATGATTACGAATAAAAGTTATAATGAACTTCAACCTTTTGAAGTTCTTTTAATATGTATAGATATATGTTTTATATATATATATAGATAGATAGATATCATACCAGCTTTTCTTATCGCTTAGTTGCGACGGCTAGTCTCCTAAGTCTAAAATGACACTTACAAACAAAATAGTAGTTTCCTCATCCACTGGTGGGGCCTTGGCCTTGAGCTCCTCGCCAGGGCCATTTACAAAATAATAACAATAGGAATGAAATTGAGGGATGTTATAGTTTCGCTATCAACCATGCGAAGCATATCAACAATTGGCTCACATACTTCTAAAACCTTCATGGCATTTTCCCAAAAAGCATTGGTTAAAATGATTTCTTCAATCTCCTTCCCTTTAGCATCTTTTGAAAGGCGAGAGTTTTCCCACTCACTATTACAAATAACACCTCTAATGCTTTTCTTTTCCTCAACCACTCTTTTAAGAATGATGTAATATGTGGCAAATCTGGTATCACAGGGCCTTAATAGCTCTTTAGTTGCTTGCTTCCTGTACAAGCCCAAAGTGAGGTGATGATTAACTATGAAATTAGAAATCTGTTTCCCTTTTCGAACTACATCATTAGCCCATGGAATTTTTTCCAAATCATGCAACAATAAGTCAAGGCAGTGAGCAACACAAGGTGTCCAATAAATTTTTTGGAACTTCTCCATTATCATCTTTCCAGCGCCCACACAGTTTGAGGCACTATCAGTTACGACTTGGACCACATTTTCCTCCCCAACTTCATAAATGGCTTCCTCTAAATCTTGAAAATGTATTCAAAAGTCTTATTTTCCCCAGATGCGTCCACTACCTTAAAAAACAATGCCCCTTTGGGGCAATAAACTAGCACATTAATCAGTGGCTTATGAGACATATCTGACCAACCATCTGATAAAATGGTGCACCCTGTTTGTTTCCAAGACTCTTTGATGCTAGCCACTGCCTGACACCCTTTCTTTTGACCTCTTGAGAAGAGTGGTCCTCATTGTCTCAGAACTAGGAGGTGCATATCCTTTGCCAAAATATGATATCTTCTTGCATGCATTAATAAAGTAAGGGCTCTGAAGCAAATTAAATGGGATAGCAGATTCAAAAAACATGTCAACCAAAGCATCATCAACTTCTTGCTTTTGTACAGGCTTCCAAAAACTGTTTAATGTGGTTGTCCCTATGGCTGTCCCACTTGTGTTTACTTGCTGATGGGAACTTCCAGCTCTAGACATTGAGGAAAATGGGTTGTAATTCATTTCAATCTCGGTTTGAACACGTTGTTTTGTGTTTTCTTGCACCTGCTTGGCCCTCTTTATCTTGTCATAATCCTTTTGAAGTACTTCCTTCAATTCTGCAGACACTGCTTTGCAGCCTTCAACTCCACCTCCTTTACCACCACTGACAGAAAGTAGGTGGTCCATTACTCGAGTTAAAGACCCAACAAACTCAAGGTTACATAACCTGCATTTCACATTTCTTCCAGTCTGCCCACCCAATTTTTCCACATGTTTCCATGCTTCTGCAGATGATTTCGGAGGTGCCATGGCAAATGTTTTTGCATTTTTTGCAAATCATGGTTTAGAATCTGATTTGTTTGTTAATGTTTTAAATTTTTAGCTCTGTTTATTTAATATTATCATTAAAAATTTAAAATTTAAAATCAGTTAATCACAAACTGTGTCTGTCAGTTGTCACTGATAGTCTGAGACTGATACTTATTACTGCCTATTAGCCTAAGAATTAACCTACCAGGCTACCAATACCATTGTATCTGCCTCTAAATTTCTAATTATGGCTCTACCGGCCCTCAATTAATGACTGAAATTTTAAAAAAATAAAATAAAAACAAAACTATTAACCTGAAAATAACTGTTAACCTGAAAATTTTAATCGAACTTGCTAGCAGCCTAGCATTGGAAGACTGGCAGTCGGGCAATGGAGTGTCGTCAATGCAGTGTGATTGTGCACTGTGCAGAGTCCAGACGCGTCACGGTGATGGATGCAGTCGGCCCGTCAAGGTTGCAGTCGCCGAAGCCTGAGTCGGGTGGTGCCGTGGTGGTCCAGTGGAGCCGCATTCACACACTGCAGAGTGGTGTCGTGGTGGTCCGATGGAGGCGTGGAGCCTGTGCAGTCGGGATGCGGGCAAGTGATGGAGGCGGAGTTGGAGCTAGAGCTGGGGGGAGGTCGCCAAGATGGTCGCAACTGGCAAGTGATGGAGGTGGAGCCGGAGGGAGGTCGTCGTCGCCGTTGCCACGTCGGGGGATGAATCGTGGCCTATGGTTGGGTCCGTTCGTCAATCCAGAAACGGGATGAATGCTCGGGTTTGCAGATGGAGGCGGAGCTCGGGGTTGCAATGATGGAGGCGGAGCTTGGGGTTGTAGTAAATGGAGCTGGAGGGAGGTCGCGAGGGTGCAAAAAAGTGGCGGTTTTTCCCTCAGAAAAAGCCTGAACCCCATAAAAAAAACGAACCCCAACGAATAGGTTCGCGAACAAGTTCGAGATTAGGTTCGTGATTAGGTTCGTCGAACCTAAACAAATTTCAATTTTTTTTTGAGGTTCGCTGAACCTCGAACCTCAAAGATTAGGTTCGACTAACCCTGTGACTTAGGTTTCCGACATCAAGATCGGGTTCTCTACTGTCAAGGTCTCTGTTATCGAGTCAAACCTACGTTCTCTGCTGTTGGCGTTAAGCTCGAGCTTCGGTTCTCCTTATTTCTGTCGGCACCTAGCTCGGGAAGTCGTTCCCTGGTCTCTGTCTGCTGTCGGTGTCAAGCTCTGAAACTATTGTTTTCTCCTGTTGTTGCTCCTGTGTCGTTTTTCCGAGTGTCATTTTTCTGTCGGTGCTCAGTGCAATGTCTCGTTGGAAATGGAGTAGGGCGTGAAGTGGGGTAGGGTAAGGCAGACGATAACCTTGAACAGGGTGCGTAACCTAATTGGTGGGGCTTCGACGTCGCGGATCCGGCTAAAAAACAACATTGACTGATTTTTATCACGGGATCCGTTTCCAATGACACGATCTGTAACCGCAAATAGTGCCGCCGTAATTTTCGTGGTTCCGTTGTAGATCTGGGTGAATCCGGATCGGAACCGCGAATCCTACAGTCACCCCCGACGGATTCGGTAACACAGGTTTAAACCTGGAAAAATAGCTCGTAAAGATCCATTCGAATCTTTCAAACCATGACACCTGTTGCAAAAATGATGGAGGTTTTTGTGAATGAGCTCGTGCTTGACAAAAACCTCTTTGGGTTTTCTGAAATTCACTTCCATCTCCTCGTAATCTATGCCCAATAACAATGAACAAAGAAAAACAGAGTACTTTGAATTGGTAGCTCCATGCCTTCAATTCTTGATGGAGCCATGTGCTTTGACACTTGTTTGAGGACTCTAGGTGATAAGTATGAATGCTGGTATTTTCCCTTCAGTGCTCTAATCCAAACTTTCATGCCCTGCGAGCCTGTAAACCAACGGGAAAACTATTGTGTAACCTTTACGTTGTATCTTCTGATCTTTTCAAAGAAAGAAAACCACCATGTTTTCTTCATGTCTGCGACCGATGAGTGGAAAAACACATGTTCAAGAACTGTAAACCAACACAAACTTCAATAAAAGGCTAGCTCCAGATGGCATGAAAACCTGCATATAAATTCAAACAATTTTTCCCGAACTTTGGTAGGTGAGAAATCTTGGGTACACCAATTCATGATGTTTCAAACTAAGTGATGTCATATCAATTCATAAGGCGGTCAAGTATTTTGAACATTTCATGAATATAAACCCTGCTCCCAACATCATTAAATCACCTTATTGCTTGATTAACCACCAAATTTAAAATTTCACCACTTTAAAACATTCCGGTAGCATAAACATATACAACATCTTTACAATTCATTGCCAGAATGCTGCAAGTTTGAAAATTTCATCAAACTTTGGACAACTCTCATAAAATAAAGTTCAAAGCCATGAAAACTTTAATGATATTAGATCATTAGAATAGATTACTTAAAATATAACAACCAAGCTAAACTCATTAATAAAAAGAAACATATTAAAACAAATCTAAGGGGTATGAGGTAATATGGAATCAAGCACACTTTAGAAGACTCAAATCAAACATTTAAGGGCTTCAAAAGGAAACAAAATAAAAAGAAAAGGCAAAGTCTAGAATATTGTTCCAGTACTAACATATGGCTCCAATTGGGGATGGAGTCTTTCCTGTAAAGCTCCAAGAACACATAGACTAGATGCCTTCTAAAACTGAAATTGATTCTTGCCAAAATTGTGACTACCTTTAAAACGGGAAACTGTAATTTTGTACAAATCCATTGAGCTAGAGTCTTTATTCTCA
This sequence comes from Larix kaempferi, assembly GCA_027924585.1. NCBI lineage: Eukaryota > Viridiplantae > Streptophyta > Pinopsida > Pinales > Pinaceae > Larix > Larix kaempferi. The sequence continues at coordinate 20,138,127 of BSBM01000268.1, forward strand.
CTAATAACACACTACAAACCAATATAAACTGCAAACCATGCTACTCTAGTGCAATAAATATCCACATTGCAAATTGAAATCAATTCTCAAGAGGCGAGCTTATTTATTTACATTCCTATTTTACTAACCAACTCAGCTTCTTGATCAAGTGAAGACAAACTTCCAGTTTAGCCATGTTGCCGCTGGGTTAGCACACCTGGTTAACGCAACAGAAATCTTTGCTACTGCTTGGCGTGCCCTTGGGGGCAAGTCTCGATTCAAGGCTGTCACCTGATCTTGACTCCTCCGTTTAGGAAAAACTCCCAATGAAGCCAAGGGGGGTAGTCCCTAAGGAATGTTTCTAAGGTTGTTAGAGTTCCTGTGTAAACGATTAAAGTGTTTTTAGGAATTGTTTTTTGGGTTGTGATTTAAAAAAGGTTCCAAGATGATTGCAACAAGGTTTAAGTAACTTTTACCAGCATGAATTAAATAATCACTGTAAAATATATAGAAATTGCACGATACTTGATATTGATAATAAGCAAATATAGAGTGCAGGGACCAATGCCTTATGGAGTCAACACAGTGTAAAATGATAATGCTGAGAAAGGGAAACGTTGTGCAAGTGTCTCTTGGTTGATTTTAGATTTATTAAGTGTGAAACTTGATTAAGGGAAAAGGGGAAAACTCCCGATATACCGTGAGGTACATGGAGGAATGTCCGTAAATTTAGAAGTTGGCGGTTCCGTACAAGGACATATTGGCTGCCAAAGTCTCAAGAACGTGTACAACACTACACCAACCAGGGATTTAGTCTAACGGTGCCCCCAAGATCTAAGTACAGTGGTTCCAGCGTCCCCAGGCATAATTTCTCTACACAAAGTCTAGTCAAAGTGCCATATTTTCACTTATCTTAAAGGGATGTTAATTTTATTAAGCGACTGATTAAGTTAAGTGTAAAATGTTAAAAAGTGCTTCCAACTATTTCTTGGTATCCCAAAACGGGCAGAGCATACACAGTGTAAGCAAATGAGTTTATTTCAAGTTTGAACAGGTAACCATTGTACTCTCCGACAGAGAGCGCTCTTGACTTGCTTTTCAGCGAAGTTCAAGAGACTTTAGGTTCTTTTTATTAAACAATTAATTTATGAAAGTAAAAAAAAAACTTATGGAAAATATGTAAATGGCCAAACTTATGCGTCACTTTTCTGTTCAACCTTCACTAATCGGCAATGCCTTTGGGTGAAGGTGAGAGCATAATTCGTGGCGACAAATGATGGTTTTATCTCTAAGTTAATATTGCAAAAAATGAAGTAATTAAAATGTGAAACACAAGTTAAAAGTATACATCCTGCACTAAAATAGTGAGTGTGTGAAAATTTGTGAATTAGAGAAATGTATCCACGAAAATTGAAAAAATGCAAATCCCCCCAGGGGGGATGGGATGTGGGTGCTGGGTACCCCACTGCTCTCGTTTAATAGTTTTACAAAGTGCTGAAAATAAAGTGCTTCTTAGTCCATTAAAATTGGACTTAAGAGCTTACAATGCTAGAATTTGAAAAGTAGAAGTTTATGGGTGAAGGGTTTTTCGCACTTTTAGGGCTCTTGATCACTCCAAAACTTCGATTTTATTTGCAGACCTGCTAAAAATCAGAAAGCTAAATGTCTACAAAAAACTGATTAGAATGCACAAATTTACATAAAAAATACAAGTTTTTACTTATAGAAAATTATGGAAAAATTAGGCACATACAAGCATAAAAGTGAGATCTAGCTTCTAGCCTTTTGATATGAAATAGATGCAACTTTCTAGATCTGAAATTTGAAACAAACTTAGAATCATTTCAATCTTTTAAATTACTTATGCTTGTTCCAAAGAAACATAAAGTGAAAAGAGGTTTGCTTTTGAAAAAATTGGAAGAAGAAGGATAGAGAACCAAGCTTGTTAGTTTGTGCAATATTGGAGAAGGAGAAGTGCTTGCAAGAAAAGTTGTTAGTGCTTGAATATGAAGTGATCCACTACCCAATCCAAAAGAGGAGTCAATACAAGATCCTCTCTCACAATAGGGCACTAAATCCTGTAACACAACCAAGAAAGTCACACATACAAGAGATTAAATCTAGTAGATTAAATGATAAGAAAAATGAAGAGCAAAAATACAACCAAATATTATTTGCTACTTCTAGATCTCTACACATCCAAATAAATAATCAAATCAAGACAAGAATGCTTACCCTATTAGGATCCAAGATCCTTACCAAGCTAGATAGATCTACTTGCAAATGAAAGTAAAAAATGGAAGATCACAAAGTTACCTCAACCAAAGACTAGCATGCATGAAGAACAAGAGCCACCAATGACCTCCAAAGTCTCAATAATATTATTCATCAACAGTATTACAAAAATAAGCAGAGGTTCTATGCAATCCAACCCTTGAGAAAGATGGAGCATGAACTTGCTTATATAGAAAAATGAGAGAGCAGGAGGTGCACTTCCCAAGATAGATCCTCTTTGACACTTGGATAAATGCATTGATGCACTTGGAAAAGGCTTGTTGACACAGGTCAGGGGTTTGAGGAGGTTAATGACACATTTCTCCAACCATTTGACACTTTTCAACCTCCACTTGACACCTCTCCAACCACAAATTCGCTTCCCCCCTTTTGTGGATCTCCAATCTTCAATCAAATCATCATTTATTTGCTCAATATTCTTCTTGATTTCATTTTCAATCAAAGAAGATTTAATTCCAACACATTTCCTTGATCCGTGGGATTGAGATTTTGCCTTTATTATGTCTTTTTTGCCAATTAAATTGGTCTTTTTGGCCTTTTTCGAGTAAATATTAACTTTGGAGATAAATATTCACTCGAAACATTGATACAAGTGGGTTTAGGGATTTTGTGGGTGATCTGGGTTAGAAAACGAGCACCCCCATGCCAAAATTTACCTCCTAACCACACTTTTATCACTTTTTTTATTTTTTAATTAAAATATTAAAAAATCTCATAAACTGAGAAAACTTATTTTTCTCAAAATGACTCAAAAATCCTAGGGGACCTAGTGTATGTCCATATGACTCATTATTGATGGCTAGCATGTTTAAAAAATGCATACACACAAGCTTTAATAATCTCCCTAAGATCGAACATCATGTGAATACTCCATCTTTGGAGGTGTGAGTGAAAAACTCAGGGATTATACACGGCTGAAGCGCAATGCATAATTCCTAAGGAAAAAACACTCTAGAGTATCCCCTTGATGACAAACCTAAGGTAGACCAAGCCTCTTTCAAAAATAACTCATGCTAGACCAACTTATTACAATTTCCCCGCAGGGGTCTAGACATGCAAAAATTATAAAGGGCCAAATTTTTTTGGCCTGATGGATCTTGGAACACTGATAATAAACATTGAACATATTCATAACTTCAATGGTTCACTCGGAATCCACTAAGTGCAATTTAGTGGATAACAAGCCATTCCAGTAATTTTATGGTAGAGTGATCCTCATCTTTGCAACTGATTACTAAATGACGACAGAGACATAACAACAACCACAAAAAACCCTTTGGAAAATCATACTCACCTTCAAGTGATGATGGTATGATGAAATCTAAAAACTTCAAAAACTTTGAAAAATAAGACTCCAACACAACTGCTACCGGATTTTCAAAATCAAGAACAAAAAATTGTTGATCCGGGATAGATGTTTGCCACTGCAAGAATTCTCTTTTGCTGAGAAAAAGGTGGCCTTGAAGTAATTCATAAATACCATGTGTTTCATATCCTTTAGGAAAAACAAGATACCCTTGCAACTGCTGATGACCTTCTTGAAAATAAAACTTATTTGCAGCATTCGAAATAACATAGTTATTATGAAAATCAATAGGATGCAACACAATTTGATCAATTTCGGAAGCTGGAATATCATGCACAATGAAATCTACTTCTTGAAAAGTCATCTCTTCAATTTCAGATTCATAGAAATTTGTCGTAAACTCGCTATTTTCTTGAAATTGATGGTCAACATTTTGTTGGCTTTCTTCCTGTAGTGAAAACTCTTCACCAAAATTCAATAACATGTAATATTGAAGATCATTATGAACAAACAAGGGCTGTTGATTTCCAAGATAAACAGTAAGACACTTTAAAGACAAATTCTTGGCAAGAGTTAAATGATTTCTACTATGATCAATTGAAGAATTTCTACAAGGCAAATCATGCTCTGCAAAATTATTAACTTCATATTTAAAACCAGAAATATTTCCTACTATGTGTCGCAAAACATCTTGTTGATTTGAGTCAAAAGCATGTACATCTACATCATTTACAGTAGAAAAATCTGAGTGATGAGTTTGGAGAGCTGAAAGAGAATACAAATCTAAAAATGACGTTGAATACTGTCCCAAATCTGATTTCTACTCACATCCTTCCTCGTGCTCCTGTGCATGCAAATCTAAAACCTGGTCTTGAAGTCTTTCATAAGCCAAAAAATTCTCCTCAAATTCCTTTATAGTAAAATCTTCATCAAAGATTTGATCTTGAAGTTTGCCTCAAGCCCGTAGTTGTCCTCGACTTCCTTAGCATCTGAAAACGTTTGATGTAAAGACAAAGATTTTCTCTCTCTGAGATGAAGGACTAAATCCGGATGTTGATGAGGTGCCACATAATATATCATAGAAACGTTTTTTGAAGGTGTGATCTCCTTGGGCATACTAAGATAAAAACTATGAAACCTCCAATTGAATTTAGTAATAGGTTCATCCTCCTCCCTTTTCATGGCAAAGAACTCGGAAATATATTGCTCCAAAGATTTGTTCTCACCCCAATACCTCAAAAAGACATCATGTAACTCTTCCCATGTTCCAATTGAATCATCCTTTAAACTTCGAAACCAGAACCCGACATCTACATAGATTTGGAAAATATCCGCATGACAACATCCTTGTGAACAATTTCAAAATTGTCAATGAAATGATGAAAATCTCCCAAGTGCTTCTCTGCTGTGATATGGTCTTCTCCAGTAAACAGAGGCAGATATTCAAAAAAATTGGGAGGGTAAGGATAAAAAGTAGATGACAACCTTAAAGGTTTAAAAGTTCTTTCTCTAATTCTAAACTGACTCAATTAGTGGGCTAAAAATAAAGTTCAACAGGCTGATTGCAAGTTTCAGCAGTAATGGTAGAAGGTAATGAATCAACTTTATTACCTACAGGATGACAAGAATAATCAGGCTCAGGAGATATGAGTATACGTACATAATTTTTCTCATGGATTTCAGCTGAAGGAATAGGATCAACATCTACAATGCAGGAAGAATGCAGACCTTCTTCTTCCAAAGACGGATATATAAATGAAGGTTTATGATCATCAAAGTAAACAAAACAAAGAATGATTATTTTGACATGCAATGGGAAAGACAGGAAAGCGCTGATAAATAAGAACAAAAGTTCGTGGAGGAAACTAACAAGCTGATACCTGATCTTTCCATATGACTTCTTCATTTCTTTTTGTCAGCAGGGATCCTTCCTCCAGTAGAGTCTTCTGATTGTGGAGCCGCTCGGTGAAATATTTTGCAGTCATACTAGAGTCCACTTCTTGTTCACCATTAAGAAGAGGATCTACTCAATGTCAAAATCTCGGGGAAGATGATTTCGTCCCTCCATTCCCTGACAATGGCGCCAAAAGATGTTAGTGCTAAAAGATACACTCCGACTGCAGAGAGGGCATGGCTAGCACATTTTAAGTTGAAAAATTCAGATTTAAAGAGTAATTGCATTTCAATTCAGGTTTGGAGAAAGACAAAGGGTCAAGAGCTAAGATCTCATAACATGTATACCATAGCAAGGCTTTGATATTCCAAGGAAACAAATTTAAAGATTAGAATAAATATACATACACATAGATGAACCAAGGTAATCCTTCTAAATACATAAAATACAAACTGTATTTATATATTAAGATCTAAATTATTCTAAACAGAAACACTTTCTGGAAAGAATGAATTATGAACACTATTATCAGTTATTTTGTACAATAGCTGAATTTCTCGTGAGCCGCCAGTTTCATGAACATGATTCATGTTCATCATCAGTGTTCAGAAGTTCAGTAGTCATTTTCAGGGCAACTTTGCCCCATTTGTAATAACTGTATGTTCATACCCCTGTGGGGAATTTGTAAAAAGTTGGTCTAAACGGGATCCCTTTATAAAAGACTCGGCTATCTGTAGGTTTAGCCATTTGGGGGATACTCTAGAGTGTTTTTTCCTTAGAAATTATGCGATACTCATCAATGGCGTATAATCCATGAGTTTTTCACTCAACCCTCCAAAGCTGGAGTATTTCCCATGGTGGTCAAAACCTAAGGTGGTTATTAGAATCTTGTGTCTAAGATTTTTTACGTGTTAGACATCTCGAATGAGTCGTATGAACATGCACTAGGTCCCCTAGGAGTTTTGTTGAATTCCGAGAAGAATAAAGTTTTTCATAAATTAAGACCATTTTTTAATGGTTTAATTAAAAAATTTCAAAAGGTGATAACCTCATCCGGAGGCGAAATTGGGCATGGGGAGGTTCGTTTTGACACTCAGAGCATCCTCTTTACCCTATCACCCTCATTCTTCAGTTTCTAGGCAATTACGTCACCCCCGGAGCATTTTTCGCTAAAAATGCCTCATTCTGGCATTTAATTGCCAGAAAAATGACAAATTGCACTTTTGACAAAAAATCAAAATAAGCCAAAAATGTGATTTTTGACTTTGGAAAATAGATGATTAATACTTTATGATGGTGTACGACCATATCAAGTGAATAAAGGTCACATATAATAAAGTCAATGTTGAAAATTTCATTAAATAAAGATGACGTGAGCACCCCTCACATGGGAAATCCATGCGAATTGGTAAGATGACAATTGGTATGTGGTTTGTTGGACTTGCTATAAATATGTAATACCCCAATTTCAACCCTTATGAAATATTGGTTCTTAATGTAAATATTGTACACATGCGATGTATGTTTCCCTAGCGTGGAGCTCAAGGCCAAGGCCCCACTAGTATATGTTCGTATTCTATTTTAAATGGACAAGCATTTGACATTTTGTTGCCCATGTGCTATTAAGCCATGGAATATTGTAAATTGATGTAAATATTTAATATTGCAAGAAAATACCAAAATTGGCTATGGGAGCAACGAATGAGAAGGGGCCATGTGTATCCACTAGGGAGTGGTGAGGGGGTTGTGGGGATGAACCATATGCTGCCAAATGTCATTTTGAGAACCCATTTGACTTTCCTTGATGACATTTATTTCTGTTGTAAGGAAGTAGTTGAAGATTTCAGTCCATGGCTTCAATGGAGCATAGGCAGCGCATAAATTCGTATGGTAGAGTATGGACTCTGTTTTCTTGTACCACAAGTCACTCTACCTCATGGGAGTTGCTTCTTCCTCATTCCCATTCCATTGTTGAACAGCCCAGCATCATTTTCCATCCAAAAACGAATTCCCAGCAATGAGCAAAACCAGAAATCGCAACTTTGCAAGAACCCACGTTTTGAATAGCCAAAAATGCCCAGATTTGGTATTTGATAGTAAAATCCAATGGGGGATCCATAGATATGAACCTTGGGGCGAATTTGAGAGTATTAGATACCACGAAATCCATTGGAAAACCCATATTTTATAGCCCAGAAAACCAGTGACGGAATTTTGAGTTATTTGATGAACAGAATTGTGAGAAATCCAATTGTGAATGACTGAGCAGAGGTTGAGTTTGCTTGATAAACCCAGTGAAGGATAGAATCTCTAGAATTAGCAGCTGGACCTTTCTATACCCATCCTGAAGAGCACTGGAGGGAAGGGACGCCTAAGGGACTGTGCAGCAGAGAAGGGGACCTTCCTTGTGTTGGGTGTGGTAGGTAATGTGGGTGCCTTGACTGTTGAATTCTTTTGAGATGCCTGTAGCTCTGTGGATGAGCTCACTGGCTTAGCATTGCCCTCCTTTGTCTGCTGTATGCTTGATAAACCCAACTGTGAGTTGGCTTAGCATAGCTGTTGAGTGAAACCATGGTTGTGAGTGAGTCTGTCTAGTTCCTCCTTAGTGGATACACAACTCAGCTCGGGGGTGATCTCTCAGCTGAGAGAATACAAGCTGGACATAGATCTATGGTTGGGTGGAACGTTGCTCTCACATAGCCAATTGTTTGGACAGCTTCATCTTCAAGATAAATGTTCTCTGTGATTTACATTATATGCATTATGTGTTTTGCAGTGTGTTAATTCTGAATGTAAATTGCCCATGTTAATGAAACAAAATGATTGTCTTAACGAAATCGACATGAAGTTTGTGCATAGCATGAGTACGAGATTGAATTCTCTGCATAATAAGCCATCATATGCCTGTGTTAGATATGAGGATGCATTACTATTTGTGTGCTTGCAAATATGTTTATTTCCATTGTGTTTATATTAAGTATGAGTCTGCACACAGAAGAATTTAATTGTTATGAATTTATGAGTAATGTATGGGGTTGAGATTGTCAATAAGCCCGGTATGTCAGCATGTTTCCCTCCCTTGCACCAGGTTGAGAGAAGGGGACGTTACAAAATAAAAGTTGTGCGCCTCCCTAAGTTTGTGGCCATCTCATGGCTTGGCTTCTTTTGAAACACGAGATGCCATTAATACAACTCCAAATCGCATCCTCCTTCAAGGATCATGTATCTCCCATACTACCTCACGCTTTCCACATGGATGTTGGTCATTGGATGGGTGGATATCACGAAGAAGTGGTGGAGCTTCCAAAGATGGGATGGGGGGCACCTTGCCAAGGTGGAGGCCATCTCCCCATCCTCTTGAATGCTAATTAGAATTGATAGGTGGTACCACTCCAAGCTTGGTGTTAGACTAAAAATTCGATTAGGATCTCATGTGCCATTTGTCTCTCATGGAGGCAATTCGAATTAGAGGTTTAGCTCCTTTTTTTTGTATATAAGGAAGGCATTGCCTCCTTATTCTTCATGGAGATTTTGGGCATGAACACTCTGCATAAATTACATTGCAATACTTGTTTTATGCTATTGGAATAAGAATCGAATTTGGAGGTCTATGCATGAGTTCTCAGACTTGGTTCACATTGTCTTGGTGATATCTCTCACCTCATCTTTTATTTCAAGCATTTCATTATTCAATTTATGTTCTAACATGTTAGAAGTATCTTGTTCGGTTTTGCTTGCTTGATTGTGAGGGTTTCGCAGGGATCATTCAAGGTGGAGAGTGGCTTGGAAATCAAGCTTTTCTTTGCTCACACAATGGCTTTTCCTCTCTAACTTGTTCTCTTGCAAGTTCTCCAAGTCATTCTATTTTCAAAGGAAAGAAACACAACAAGGGATCTAGCCTTTCCTCCATCAACAAAGTTACTTAAACCATTGGTTACTCAAACACTTTTATCTTCTTTCTGCATTCTATTTCCAAGTCTTGACTTGAGATAGCAACCTTGGGATGAAATCCCAAGGGCTACATTGTTTTGTGGTGGCTTCTCTATCCCCATTAGCATCCTTGCGGACATCCAGCTCGCTGGAAGGTTTTTGGGACTAGTGGTTCTAGTGATCACCTTGTTCGGAGGTTGATCCCACCTTGTGTTTGCGTGGTTTTCTTGCTTTGCTTTGCTTTGGCCTTTCACTCTCTCCTTGTTCTTATTTTTTTCCCTAGATCCCTCATTCCTCCACTTTCTTCTTGCCTTAGTTTGCTCCTCTACCTTCCTCTCGTTTTTGCCTCCTTCACCCCTTCATTTTCTTCCCTTTTGAGCCCCTTTTCTCCCTTCTCGTTTTTGCCTTTGTCTTCTTGTTTATTGTCTTCTTCTCCTTTCGTCCACCTTAGGATCTCTTCATTTCCTCCTTTCGTTTGTATTTCTCTTGCTTCAAAATCTTTCCATCTTTGGATCTACCTTTGAAGCTTCATCTCCCTCCTTTGATAGCTTCTTTTTCCTCTCGTCCTTCTCAAAAAGAGCCCTAAAATCACACAAAAACGATTTAAGACTTTAAGGTTTGGTTATTTGGTAGTAGTTTCATGCTTTGAAAGGTTGATAGTTAGGCATATTTGGATCTTATAGCTTGTATTTCATATCTAGTTGCATTATAGTTTGAATCTTTTTGTTAGTTTATATGTTAGTTTCTTAGTGTTGCATTGTTAAAATCTAGTTTATGTTTCCATGCTAGTAGTTGCATATCATTTTTATACTTAGAGCTTAATTCCATCTAGTTTCACTTTATCAAGTTATAGATTAAGATAGTTTCAAGTTTCATTTCTTTTTTCCTAACAAATAATGGGTGCCTTGAGTTGATTTGTTTTGTAGGTGCTTGAAAGAGAAAAGAAGCTTGAGAAGTTTTAAAACAAAGAGATCTAAACTAAGAAAAAAGTGAAGAGACCATAAGGATGATCCAAAACATGACTTTATCATCTACCATCCTTTGTAATAGCTCTTAAGAGCTAGCTTTGTCTTTTCAAGTTTATTGTTCTTCTCTCAAAGTCCTTTCAAGGGTTTCAATCCCAAAGGCACTTGTATCGAATTAATAATAAAAAGGCTAAGTGGGATAGAGCCTCCCACACTTTGGCTTTCTTCCCTATTTGGGGAAGAGTGTTTTTGTTTTTTAGATTATATATTTTTCTTTAAGTACTTAGAGTAATTTTCAATTTTTGCAAAGTAGAAACTAATTGTTAGTCTAGCCATCTCATTTGTTCATTTTTATTATTTGAGCTTCATATTTATGTTATTTGCTTTAGCTGCTTCTATCTTAACAAAGAACCAAAGTCTTTTGAACTTGCAATAACCCAAGTCAAGAGCACTCTCTATCGGAGAGCATTCCCGCTGCATATCCTTGCATCAAGCATATAGTTTAGTTAAAATCTCTTGAACTTCCGTCATAAGACGAAGTCAAGAGCGCTCTCTATCAGAGAGTTGAACTATGTGCTCTAATAATTTTAAAAGATTTCAATCCACTTTCCCAAATAAAATTTACTTTCGTTGTTATCCCTCACCTAGTATGCTCTGTCGACCCTAACGGGTTGGACTCGTACTCAGAACGGTGAACGGATTTGTTAATCTTTGCAAGTGATAATGTAATAAAATTTTACCCCTCAACCAACGAACCGGCATTGCTTTTTCGAGAAAAACTCAGGTTGTGGGCAAAGTTCCTAAACTTGGTGGGGCCGGAAATTACCGTTGTCTTAGACTTCGAGGGTGGTTAAATCATTGGACACCTGCCCTTTTGATAACTGGATGGTCCGTCTTACCATCAGAGGGGAAGCCACTGAAAGTATACTTTTCCGGTTGGACGCTTTATCCTTGTTTTAATAGCCTTAATCAATAAGATCACTAAAACTTTCAATTAACCAAGATAATTTGCAAAACGATCTCATGAACATTACTATCGAGACTTGTACTTTCAGCGTCCCAAGCACTTGTTGACTCCATTTGGCACTGGTCTTTGAAACTTGTATGCATCATCTAATATTGGACCATATGTCCTTGTCATTTGCTTAAAACTTATCTTGTGGACGCCCTTTAAATTTTCAAGTCATTGTATTGTTCGTCTTGCAGTCATATTTTGTAAATCGCAACGTGGATTGCTTTATCTTGTGTTCATTTATAAGAAATTGTGATCTCATCATTCCAAAATTCCTAAACAACACCCATCCGCATCTCAACATCAAAAACATTCAAAAACATAACAGCCATAGTAAACTCTTTGTAGGGACTACCCCCCTTGGATTCGTTAGGAGTTAGCCTAAACGGATGAGCTGGGATTTAGATGACAGTACCTAGCTCATTGCTTGCCCCCAAGGCCACACCTCTCCCCACTTCCAGTGAGGGAGATAGCTTTCGAAATATTTCTGCTGCAGGTGTGCATCTTAGCGGACAACATCTTTGGTGCCTCTGCCAGGGACAAATCTTTTTGTTCCTAGACAACCTTAGTTTTTTTCTAGTTTGTTTTACCTTTTTGATAGATTTGATATATGTCTGGAAACTCCACTTCCTTTTATTTTCCTTTTGGTAGATTTTTAGTCAAATCACTCTCTGAAATTAGACTTGAATCCACTCGGTGACTCCACTGTCAGTAAACACCTCAAGGTATTCAACTAGAAGAAATTCTGAAGGTTTACTCAGTTTCATCCCCGAGCCTAAAAAGGTTTACAAGAGGAGATTGAATAAACTTGCTTCCCGTCGGATCCTTGAAGAACTTGGATATGAGTCTGTTTCAGACATCCATACTTTATTTCAAGAAAACTTTGAAAATAATAATTGTTTCCTTACCACGATGGGTGAGTATTTTACTCAACTCGACTTTACTCAGATAGCAGGTCAACCTCATGAAGTTCCTGAGAAGGCTATTGATAAACTCATGACTTTCACTGGCATTGATGCCTCTACCTTTGATGAGCAACATCTCAGAAATTTTTCCAGACATTGTGGTTCCTATGTCAGGGGTGTTGACAAACATGAAGATGTATACATGACTCTCTTTGCTTTATCTTTGGATGGTAAAGCCGGAAACTGGTATGACAATTTTCCGAATAACTCTTTCGCTACCATAGAAGCCTTCAAGACTTCCTTCCTCAACAAATTTGGCAATAAAAAGGAACCTAGACATCTAGTGGCATCCTTGACCAGTATGAAGAATCAGATACCGAAACCATGGATGAATTCAATACTAAGTTCACAGAGTTGTCTAATTCCATCCCTGCTACTTATGCACCTCCTGCAGCTTCCTTATTGGATTATTATATAGAATCATTAAGTGGCAAGATATAGTACCAGCTAAGAGACAAGGAATCCACCACATTGCTTCAAGCTCAAAATTTGGCTATCAAAATTGACAAAAACATGCAGTCTTCAGGGGAATCAAACATCCAGGGTTACTCCAGATATTCCATACCTTTAAAGATTAATGAACCAAAAGAAAAAGATCCTTTATCAGATATAAAGGATGCTCATTAAAAACAGATGTTGGAAATGAGAAATGAAATGAAAAAAGAAATGAAGAGAAATATGGAAGAAGCTGAAGCAAAACACCTTGCCCAACTAAAGGAAATTCAGAATCGGGTCATTAATGTTGAAAGGACTCAACCACAACCATCTCCTAGAACATTTCCTGCAAAACCAACATGGCAGAGAAAAATGCCCAATCATGAGCAGAGGCCTCCAAATCAGTTAGAGGTTGCTAACATGGTTGAATCATACAGACCATTTTGTAGGCCAGGCAAAGACTTCCATGAGGAATCTGGTTGCTATTATGCATGCTATTTCCAAAAGCATGGTTTTCCTGAAGTTTGTGATCCTAATGCATCAACAAGCGAGCCTGAATTCATTAATAATGTGGAGGACATCCATGGCATTCCCAGGGTTGAACCTTACACACCATTCTGTAGGGCATGCCAAGAATTCCATAAAGAAGACACTTGTCATCTTGCATGTTATATTCAAAAGTATGGTTTTCCTGAAGGGTTTGTTAATCAATCTTCATCAAGCGATCCTGAGTGCATGAATTATGTAGGTGATACTTATGATATTCCTGAAGAAAGTTGGAATCAGTCGGATCAACCCATTACAGAAAATATAACATTTTCCCATCAGATCCCTGGTGATCCTATTGAAGAAATTTATCAAAGACCGAATTTTATTGAAGACCCTCCTCATGCCACCGAAACAAAAGACATTTATGAGTGGGAGGTTTTTCAAGACTACTTCAGTGATGATGAACATTTATGTACTCCTGACCCATCTCTAGAAGAAACCATTACAGAGATTGACACTCATAATGAAATCCATGAAGTTTGTAATATGTGTGATGACACTCCCATTTGTTATCCACATGGCAGTGAATACTCGGAAAGATGGATCCCTTGTGATATCTTTGAAACCCATTTGTTTGAAAATGATTTTCATGAAGTTGAGAAGGATAGGCATAGCTTGAAGGATGACATAAGTGATGATAAGTCCATCATGGATGACATAGACATTGGTAATGATGAATGGACCTTTTTAGAGAACCCTATCTATGCCATATCTGAAGAAGTTAATAATGAACAATATTCCTTTGGAAATTTTGTTAATAATCCCACTTATGAGCCTGAGGACACATATAACCAGGAATATGACAAAATACATGAAGACTCCCCCACTTTCGACAGGAATGTAAAATTTGAGCATTTGAACATGGAGGAAGAGCATATTATTTGTTCATATAAGCAATCATAACCACACATAAGCATCGACAAAGATGACTTAGGAAATCAGTACAGTGAAGGGTCGATTTGGGTAAAGTCAGTTGAATACATATCTCAGCCATCGGATGACCCTTGTATATTAGAACAGTTCGAGGCATGCACTTTCATCGAAAATTATTTTCAGAAGAGCCTTTTGGATCAGTATGATAAGGTACCAGAACTACCTTGTCATCCTAAATTTCTTCACCCTATCCTGTTCTGGATAGACTGTGCCAGCAAGCGGACTTACTATATTGGGAAGCATATCAAATATCTATCTTATGATTTCCCATCCATCCCTTCCATACAGAAGATTCAAGCAGATTTGCACTTTCTGATAAGCATTCGCTTGCTCTGGCTAGTAACCAGAGACAAGGTAAAAAATTGTTTTTACATTGATCTTATGCTTAAGTGGTTACATTGGATTTCTGATTATACCTAACATTTTCCATTTTTGTATTATATTACAATAGGAAAAGATTAAATTTTGTCAAAGAAAAAAGCATTTACTTTCTGTTTTTAGATTTCTTAGAATTTATTTTCAAAAATAAAATATAGTTGATATTTCATTTTGGTTTTTTCATAACACATGTGCTACTGAAGGTTTTATGTCAAGTTGAGATGTTTTTACAGGTTATATATATGAACCAGAGATTCTGGTGTTCTCGTATCCTCTCCTTGCATGAATTCCAGATCGAGCACACGTCCCGCAGTTGGAGCCAGATGTTATCAGCTATTTTGTACAATAGCTGAATTTCTCGTGAGCCGCTAGTTTCATGAACATGATTCATGTTCATCATCAATGTTCAGAAGTGCAGAAGTCATTTTCAGGGAAAATTTGCCCCATTTGTAATAACTGCATGTTCATACCCCCATGGGGAATTTGTAAAAAGTTGGTCTAAACGGGATCATTTTATAAATGACTTGGCTATCCGTAGGTTTAGCCATTTGAGGGATACTCTAGAGTGTTTTAACCTTAGGAATTATGCACTACTCATCAGTGGCGTATTATCCCTAATTTTTTCACTAAACCCTTCAAAGCTGGAGTATTTCCCATGGTGGTCAAAACCTAAGGTGGTTATTAGAATCTTGTGTCTAGGATTTTTTACATGTTAGCCATCTCAATTGAGTTGTATGAACATGCACTAGGTCCCCTAGGAGTTTCGTTGAATTCTGAGAAGAATAAATCTTTTCATAAATTAAGACCATTTTTTAATGGTTTAATTAAAAATTTTCAAAAGGTGATAAAAACCACATTCGGAATCGAAATTGGGCGTGGGGAGATTCGTTTTGACGCTCAGCTCGTCCTCTTTACCCTAGCACCCTCATTCTTCAGTTTTTGGGCAATTACGTCACTCCATGAGCGGTTTTCGCTAAAAATGCCTCATTCTGGCATTTAATTGCCAGAAAATTGACAAATTGCACTATTGACAAAAAATCAAAATAAGCCAAAAATGTGATTTTTGACTTTGGAAAAGAGATGATTAATACTTTATGATGGTGTGCGACCATATCAAGTGAATAAAGGTTACATATAATAAAGTCAATGTTGAAAATTTCATTAAATAAGGATGACGTGAGCACCCCTCACGTGGGCAATCCATGCGAATTGGTAAGATGGCAATTGGTATGTGGTTTGTTGGACTTGCAATAAATAAAAGGTGGGAGCCTCCCTAAGTTTGTGGCCATCTCATGGCTTGGCTTCTTTTGAAACACGAGATGCCATTAATACAACTCCAAATCGCATCCTCCTTCAAGGATCACGTATCTCCCATACTACCTCACTCTTTCCACATGGATGTTGGTCATTGGATGGGTGGATATCACGAAGCAGTGGTGGAGCTTCCAAAGATGGGATGGGAGGCATCTTGCCAAGGTGGAGGCCACCTCCCCATCCTCTTGAATTCTAATTCGAATTAATAGGTGGTACCACTCTAAGCTTGGAGTTAGACTAAAAATTCGATTGGGATCTCATGTGCCATTTGTCTCTCATGGAGGCAATTCGAATTAGAGGTTTAGCTCCTTGTTTTTTTGTATATAAGGAAGACATTGCCTCCTTATTCTTCATGGAGATTTTGGGCATGAACACTCTGCCAAAATTACATTGTAATACTTGTTTTATGCTATTGGAATAAGAATAGACTTCGGAGGTTTATGGATGATTTTTCAGACTTGGTTCACATTGTCTTGGTGATATCTTTATCACCTCATCTTTTATTTCAAGCATTTTATTATTCAATTTATGTTCTAACATGTTAGAAGTATCTTGTTCGGTTTTGCTTGCTTGATTGTGAGGGTTTTGCAGGGATCATTCAAGGTGGAGAGTGGCTTGGAAATCAAGCTTTTCTTTGTTCACACAATGGCTTTTCCTCTCTAACTTCTTCTCTTACCGGTTCTCCAAGTCATTCTATTTTCAAAGGAAAGAAACACAACAAGGGATCTAGCCTTTCCTCCCTCAACAAAGTTACTTAAATCATTGGTTACTCAAACACTTTTATCTTCTTTCTGCATTCTATTTCCAAGTCTTGACTTGAGATAGAAACCTTGGGATTTCATCCCAAGGGCCACATTGTTTTGTGGTGGCTTCTCTATCCCCATTAGCATCCTTGCGGACATCCAGCTAGCTAGAAGGTTTTCGGGACTAGTGGTTCTAGTGATCACCTTGTTCGGAGGTTGATCCCACCTTGTGTTTGCGTGATTTTCTTGCTTTGCTTTGGCCTTTCACTCTCTCCTTGTTCTTATTTTTTTCCCTAGATTTCTCATTCCTCCACTTTCTTCTTGCCTTAGTTTGCTCCTCTACCTTCCTCTCGTTTTTGCCTCCTTCACCCCTTCGTTTTCTTCCCTTTTGAACCCCTTTTCTCCCTTCTCGTTTTTGCCTTTGTCTTCTTATTTCTTGTCTTCTTCTCCTTTCATCCACCTTAGGATCTCTTCATTTCCTCCTTTCGTTTGTATTTCTCTTGCTTCAAAACCTTTCCATCTTTGGAACTACCTTTGAAGCTTCGTCTCCCTCCTTTGATAGCTTCTTTTTCCTCTCGTCCTTCTCCACAAAGAGCCATAAAATCACACAAAAACGATTTAAGACTTTAAGGTTTGGTTATTTGGTAGTAGTTTCATGCTTTGAAAGGTTGATAGTCAGACATATTTGGATCTTATAGCTTGCATTTCATATCTAGTTGCATTATAGTTTGAATCTTTTTGTTAGTTTATATGTTAGTTTCTTAGTGTTGCATTGTTAAAATCTAGTTTATGTTTCCATGCTAGTAGTTGCATATCATTTTTATACTTAGAGCTTAATTCCATCTAGTTTCACTTTTGCAAGTTATAGATTAAGATAGTTTCAAGTTTCATTTCTTTTTTCCTAACAAATAATGGGTGCCTTGAGTTGATTTGTTTTGTAGGTGCTTGAAAGAGAAAAGAAGTTTGAGAAGTTTTAAAACAAAGAGATCTAAACCAAGAAAAAAGTTAAGAGACCATAAGGATGATCCAAAACATGACTTTATCATCTACCATCCTTTGTAATAGCTCTTAAGAGCTAGCTTTGTCTTTTCAAGTTTATTGTTCTTCTCTCAAAGTCCTTTCAAGGTTTTCAATCCCAAAGGCACTTGTATCAAATTAATAATAAAAAGGCTAAGTGGGATAGGGCCTCCCACACTTTGGTTTTCTTCCCTATTTGGGGAAGAGTGTTTTTGTTTTTTAGATTAGATATTTTTCTTTAAGTACTTAGAGTAATTTTCAATTTTTGCAAAGTAGAAACTAATTGTTAGTCTAGCGATCTCATTTGTTCATTTTTATTATTTGAGCTTCATATTTATGTTCTTTGCTTTAGCTGCTTCCATCTTAACAAAGAACCAAAGTCTCTTGAACTTGCAATAACCCAAGTCAAGAGCACTCTCTATCGGAGAGCATTCCCACTACATATCCTTGCATCAAGCATATAGTTTAGTTAAAATCTCTTGAAATTCCGTCATAAGACGAAGTCAAGAGCGCTCTCTATCGGAGAGTTGAACTGTGTGCTCTAATAATTTTAAAACATTTCAATCCACTTTCCCAAATAAAATTTACTTTCGTTGTTATCCCTCACCTAGTATGCTCTGCCGACCCTAACGGGTTGGACTCATACTCAGAACGGTGAATGGATTTGTTAATCTTTGCAAGTGATAACGTAATAAACTTTTACCCCTCAACCAACGAACTGGCATTGCTTTTTCGAGGAATACTCAGGTAGTGGGCAAAGTTCATAAACCTGGTGGGGTCGAAAATTACCGTTGTCTTAGACTTCGAGGGTGGTTAAATCATTGGACACCTACCCTTTTGATAACTGGACGGTCCGTCTTACCATCAGAGGGGAAGCCACTGAAAGTATACTTTTCCGGTTGGACGCTTTATCCTTGTTTTGATAGCCTTATTAAATAAGATCGCTAAAACTTTCAATTAACCAAGATAATTTGCAAAACAATCTCATGAACATTACTATCGAGACTTGTACTTTCAACATCCCAAGCACTTGTTGACTCCATTTGGCACTGGTCTTCAAAACCTGTATGCATCATCTAATATTGGACCATATGTCCATGTCATTTGCTTAAAACTTATCTTGTGGATGCCCTTTAAATTTTCAAGTCATTGTATTGTTCGTTTTGCAGTCATATTTTGTAAATCGCAACGTTGATTGCTTTATCTTGTGTTCATTTATAAGAAATTGTGATCTCATCATTCCAAAACTCCTAAACAACACCCATCTGCATCATTCAACATCAAAAACATTCAAAAATATAAGAGCCATAGTAAACTCTTTGTAGGGACTACCCCCCTTGGCTTCGTTAGGAGTTAGCCTAAACAGAGGAGTTGGGATTTAGGTGGCAGTACCTAGCTCATTGCTTGCCCCCAAGGCCACACCTCTCCCCACTTCCAGTGAGGGAGACAACTTTCGAAAGATTTCCACCGCAGGTGTGCATCTCGACGGACAACAACCACAATGACAAGTGACAAACATTCATGACAAAAACTTCACCATAAATGAATTCATAAACTAACATAAATAAAAAAGATTAAAAATGCATTCACAATTTATTAATGGCTAAGCTGGCTCATATTATGTATATAAATCATCTTCAAAATGGTCTTTAACACATAGCTTACAGAGATACAAAGTGTTCTGGTTGTAGCGCCAACATTCACTCTTTCGACCCTCACCAAAAACCAACCCCTCTACTATTTGATTCATTACATTTATAACTAATTAGACATCTGAAGACAGTTTCTAGATCCAAAACTCTAGGGTCGAATATGCTCAAAATAGCAAAACAGGATTCTATGGGAAATTTGGCGAATTTCTGGAAAAACGGCCTAAAATAACCACTTGTATCTGCTAAACCGTGATAGTTGTTTAAATTACAAGAAAGGTTTTTGTGAATAGATCCGTGATGAACAAAAACCTATTTTTGTTTTTAAATATTCCTCTCCAATTGATCGAAAGACGCGCCCAAAGATAATGACTAAAACAAGAAATCATTAAATGTTTAAACCTGGAAAAATAGGCCGTAAAGATACATTTGAATCTTTCAAACCATGACACCTGTTGCAAAAATGAGGGAGGTTTTTGTGAATGAGCCGGTGCTTGACAAAAACCTCTTTGGGTTTTCTGAAATTCACTTCCATATCCTCGTAATCTGTGCCCAATAGCAATGACTAAAACAGAGAAAAACATAGTACTTTGACTTGGTAGCTCCCTGCCTTCAGTTCTTGATGGATCTGTGTGCTTTGAAACTTGTTTGAGGACTCTATGCGATAAGTATGAAGGATGGGATTTTCCCTTTAGTGCTCTAATCCAGACCTCCATGCCCTGCGAGCCTGTAAACCAACTGGCAAACTATTGTGTAACCTTTACATTGTATCTTCTGATCTTTTCAAAGAAAGAAAACTATCTTGTTTTCTTCATGTTTGCGACTGATACGTGGAAAAACACATGTTCACGAAAGGTAAACCAACACAAACTTCAATAAAAGGTTAGCTCCATATGGCATGAAATCTTGCATGTAAATTCAAACAATTTTACCCGAACTTTGGTAGGTGAGAAATCTTGGGCACACCAATTCATGGTGTTTCAAAGTTTCAAACTAAGTGATGTCATATCAATTCATAAGGCGTTCAGGTATTTTGAACACTTTATGAATATAAACCCTAATCCCAAACATCATTAAATCACCTTATTGCTTGATTAACTACCAAATTTAAAATTTCACCACTTTAAGACATTCCGGCAGCGTAAACATATACATCTTTACAATTCGCTGCCGAAATGCTGCAAGTTTGAATATTTCATCAAACTTTGGACAACTCTCATAAAATAAAGTTCAAAGCCATGAAAACTTCAATGATATTAGATCATTAGAAGTAATTACTTAAAATATAAGAGCCAAGCTAAACTCATTAATAAAAAGAAACATATTAAAACAAATCTAAAGGGTATGAGGTACTATGGAATCAAGCACACTTTGGAAGACTCAAATCAAACATTTAAGGGCTTCAAAAGGAAACAAAATAAAAAGAAAAGTCAAAGTCTAGAGTACAGTTCCAATACTAACAAGGTCTATGATTCTTTTGGAATCTTCTAGGCTTCTTGTGAGAGTGTTCTTCTTTCTTGCTCTTTTCCTTCTTTGCATGAGCGACTAAGGTTTGATTGTCATCTTCACCCATCTTCTCTTCTTTGGCTTCAATTCTAG
Organism: Larix kaempferi; assembly: GCA_027924585.1. Taxonomy (NCBI): domain Eukaryota; kingdom Viridiplantae; phylum Streptophyta; class Pinopsida; order Pinales; family Pinaceae; genus Larix; species Larix kaempferi. The sequence goes on from BSBM01000268.1 coordinate 20,159,090, forward strand.
CTTCCTCTTGTGTACAGTCCTCCCATAGCCTACTGAATTTGGTGAGCTTCCTTCTAGAACAAATTCCTTGAATGAATGATTCCCATGATCTTAGGAGACCATTCAATGTAGTCATCACTAATTATGTCCCTTCAACATTGTCTCCAATAGCTTCTAGTTGTTCTTTGATTTGGGAGACCCTTGTGAAATAGGATTGGCTACTTTATGAGTTCTGCATCTTCACACCCTTGAGTTGAATTCTCAAGTTCATCTTTCGATTAATTTTCTTTCCTTCATGTAGTCTAGTCAATGAATCAAACATCTCATTGGGAGTCTTCAATGATGAAACATGGGGGATCAAGTGATCCTTGATGGAGTCTGCAATGATCCTCTTGGCCCTAACCATATTCTTCTTGTGTTTAGCCTTATCTTCATCTTCCTTTGGCTTTGCAACTTACTCCTTAACATAGTTGTCCAAATCATTCTCTGTTAATTTTTCAGAATTTTCAATCTGATCTAAGATCTTAACTGAGAGAATAACATGTACAGCATATCTACAGCATATCAATCATGGACACAATAATGCAAGCACACAAGAGACACAGAGTCTCACCGGGGGAAAACCAAGAAGGTGAAAAACCCCGCAACTTCCTCAAAGATAGAAAGAGAAATTATACAACCAAAGTACAAGAGATAGTCTTCTCCTAGCAGCTGATCCTCCTCCTCACATGTGCGCCACTTTCCGAGTGATGGAAGAGTGAGTAATGAGATGATCAAATAGAGATCTCTCGATCTCTATTTATACTTGTCTTGTCCTACCCAATAAACCAATGGGGCCGACTTGTCTAATTTAGTCTAATAACCCATGGTTACATTAATCCGGGCTGACCCCACACTTGGTGGTCTAATAACCCATTTACCCACATGACTCATACAGGGCCGACCCCATCAAGGTGGTCTAATAACCCATCGACAAGTTACAACACTTGCGACACTTGTCAATACAAATGACGACACTTTCGTATAGAGGAATAATAACATCTCTATAGGAGTACAATATACATAGATGAAATACATACGTGAAATACATTCTGAAGTTACATATACATCAACACTCCCTCTTAACTAGGAAGGTATTTCTCGACATAGATTTGCTAGCACAAGTCTTCTTCTTTGGATCATCATCACTAGATCATCGTCATCGAATCATTGTCACTGTTGCTATCTCAATCAATCTCCAATCTACTCATCATAGGAAGTTCTACAGAGCCAATCCTTTTTCATACTAGATGTAGGCCCACCACCTGTAGGTCTTCATCATCACTGGCCATACTATGGAATCCTCAGGACTGATTAAGTGCATCAACAAAATCTCGAAAGAGCATCCCAGGACTGATTACGAGCTTACTGCTCAACCTATCGGATCTCCCAGGATATTTTACATGTTGACCTTCACAAAACCTACTCAGAGCATCCTAGGATGTTACGAACACACCGCTCTACCTGTCTGGATCTCGATAGAGCATCCCAGGTTGTTACGAGCACACCGCTCTACCTATCGGGATTTTAAAGGATCTTTTCTATGTGAACTTTCGCAAAACCTACTCAGAGCATCCCAGGATGTTACGAGCACACCGCTCTACCTGTCCGAATTTTAAAGGATCTTTTCTATGCGAAACCGTAGCAAAACCTACTCAGAGAATCCCAGGATGTTACGAGAACACTGCTCTACCTGTCTGGATCTCGATAGAGCATCCCAGGATGTTACAAGCATACCGCTCTACTTGTCCGGATTTTAAAGGGACTTTTCTATGCTACCTGCACAACCTGTCCACGGCCACAGAACATCGACCTAATACTCACCATACATCATCATAATGTACACCATCATATGATCAACCTGATCATCATCATAGCATCAACCTGATGCATATCATCTGGAGCAACTTTCTGAAGCTCGTCATCTGTGATCATCCTGATCACCATCATAGCATCATCCTGATGTATATCATCTGGAGCAACATCCTGAAGCTCGTCATCTGTGATCATCCTGATCACCATCATAGCATCATCCTGATGCATATCATCTGGAGCAACATCCTGAAGCTCGTCATCTATGATCATCTTGATCACCATCTGATGCATACAAAGTATCTACCTAATACATATCATCATACATGATCTACCTGATCATACAATGCATACTCCTGATACATACTGTTATCCCTAAAGTTGAACCTGACTGCTTGGGTCAAGCTTAGAGAAATCTTAGATGGTAGATATCAGACATCTACTCAGTAATTTTTATGATGTTTTGGTGGCAGATGAGTATATAACAGAGATCAAGCAACTTAATGATCAGGTAGCAGGGAGTACATGGGTTTCAAAGCATGGACAGAAGATGACTGTGATCATAAACCTATGAATATAAGAGCTCAATATCATCTCTTGATGGTGGCATAGTTGTATACTAATCAGAAGAATTGAAACATGAAATTTAGACCATGAGTCAACAAAATACTGACAGCATATACTTCATTGATTAGAAATAAAACAGGCTCAAAGATCATACTTTATTTCAGAAACATTCATCTTCTGCAAAAATTAACATAAAAAACAGCATAAATGCTGGTACATTTCTGTATCAGACTGACCCCCTACCTCAGCCCTTGGCTGGAACTCTGTCTCCCTCTCTCTCAATACAAATCAGAGAATTTATAGAAATTTACATCAATAAACTATTGTGACCTTCTTGGAACAAAAGTCTAATCGAAAAAATATGTATTACAAAATCAGGAACTGTGAAATCGAATGCCCTCAAAATCTGGAATTTGTTCTGGACTATTGATTTCTCATTTGATTTGTTGTCCTAGAAATGCTCGATTTGAACTTTCGAATGCTGATCTTTCTCCTTGAAATCTGGAATATTCAACCTTTATAAGATATTTATTTATTTCATCGAAAACTAAATAAAATGGTTGACCTATCAAATGCCAACAAATCTAGTAATGATACACTGTTTCATGATACTCTACCACTTGTATTTGATCGTTTTTATTCCCTGGAAAGATGGATCCATCACTTTGATTGTTGATCTCCGTTCGAGATTTCCTCCAAACAGAGTAAGATACCAAACTAGAACATAAAGCCTTCTACAATTGCTTGTCATTGCTCATACTTCCACCTGTGTTCTAGAAGTCTTCTCTCAATTCCATAATGTTTTATCACCATCAACCATTGCTAATAATTTTGTCAAAGACGGAAATTTGGCTACTCCTCTTGTCTTATTAAAAGCAATTGAACAGGGAAGGGGTTGGTTGTATAAAGCATGCTGGTTCATTCAACGACATGATTGTTATTGATTGTAAGAAAACAGGTTGTTCCCAAAGCAAGAGAGCTTTAGTTGAAAGCTGGTGTTGACTGTCCAAACACTGATATGAATTAGACAAAAGATTGCTCAAAAACTGGTGTGGAAGATTGAAACAGTGCAAATAACGGAGTACTTCTAAAAGGTATGAACCTTTGATAAACGATCTATCAACATTCAGTATTGTATAATCATATATTCTCCCGGCATTTAGCAATTTGATGGTAACTCTGAGCGATCGGGTGCTTCTCATAACTTGGCTACATACTCGCCCTTGGGATTTTTCTTTTGAACATTTGGAACTCCATCATGACTTTTACACATATGCTCGCCACTTGATAGTTGCTCAAAAGAACTTGGCAGATTGGAAGACAGTCTCCTTATGTTGATGATGGCTGGCACTTATGATCTACTTTGACATATAATCTCCTACCTATGTGAGTTTCAAAACTTCGAGCTCTTTCACTATCAATGGAAATTGACAACCAATAGTAATCACATATTTTGATTTAGCATTGGCATTCACGCTGACTGTTTAACCCATTTGAATAAGATGTGAAGATACTTAACTATCTGATGGAATAAACTCTATTGTTTATGTCTTTCCCTTGCTTGATGTTATCAAAGAACTGGAACCTCAGCTTTATGTGAAGACATTTCAATGGCGGTCTTCAACACTTTGTCTTGGCACTTATACAGGGAACTAAAATCCATGGTGCTTGAGATATGTGAAATATACATGCCACATAGAAAATATAAAAGAGATTTAATTTTATATTCAAATGTACTACTGCTTTAAGTCGACGTGTTGGGAAATAGATGGCCTATGGGCTCTGTCCAAAGAGTTTTTACAGTTAACTAAGAAATTTGCAGAATCATTTAACAACACAATGCTGTCAATACTATGAAAATGCTGCCAGGATTTGAAATTTTATGGGATAAATCTGGAGATAACACATACATCAGTACATGATCTACCTGATCATACATAAGTACATGATCTACCTAATCATACAATGCATCCACCTGATACATACATAAGTACATGATCTACTTGATCATACAATGCATCCACCTGATACATATACAAAAAAATACATGATCCACCTGATCATATAATGTATCCACCTGGTACATAAATACATGATCCACATGATCATATCAAGCATCCAACATGATGCATATACAAATACATGATCAAACTGATCAAAGCATCTAACCGATGCATATACAGAGCAGTAACTGGAGCATTGTCCTGATTCTCATCATCCAGCGCTTACATCCACAGCCATGGGAAGGATCCTCCTGTCACCATGCTTGGAATGGCTCCTGTGTCCATCACTTCTTCCTCGAAGTGTCGTCAATCTGAAGAACACCAAGCCTCTCTCTGAAGTACTCAAACTTCACTCTGGCTAGTGGTTTCGTCAACACATCTGCAACCTGCTCATCCATCGCAACATACAGGAGCTTCACTGCTCCTCTCTGCACCATATCCCTGATATAGTGATATTTGATCTCAATGTGCTTCGACCTGTCGTGGAACACCGGGTTCTTAGACAGCTTCACACAACTTTGGTTGTCACAAAAGATACCAGTAGCCTCCAGCAGGAGATCAAATAACTCAGACAGTAGCTTCCGGAGCCATACTGCCACACAACTAGCCAAACAAGCTGCAACATACTCTGTCTCGGCTGTACTCAGTGCTTCGCAGGACTGCTTCCTACTAAACCAAGAGATCACACCTGATCCCATACTGAAGCAACACCCATAAGTGCTCTTCCTATCTGCAGCACTACCTACTCAGTCCGAATCAACATAACCCTGCAGGTTAAACTTTTGATTCGCATCATACTTGAGCCCATAGTCAATTGTACCCTTCAGGTACCTCAGAATATGCTTTACAGCAACCAGGTGAACACCTCTGGGATCCGTCAGAAACTGGCTCAATGTGTTCACCGCAAAGCAAATATCTGGTCTCATGTTCGTCAAGTACATCAAGGACCCAATCATCTGACGATACATAGTGACATCAACCGGATCAGATGAAGCATCACACAGAAGCTTCAGGTTCGATGCCATAAATGTGACCATATCCTTGCAGTTCATCATCCCGAACCTCTTCAGGATCTCTACTGCATATTTCCCTTGTCCAAGGAAGATTCCATCTGCACTCTGCCACACCTCCATGCCTAGAAAGTAGTGCATCATCTCCAAGTTCTTCATCTCGAACTTGACAGCAAGCTTTCGCTGCGTGTCGGCAATCAATCTATCCTCACTTGTAACAAACAGGTCATCCACATACAAAAGTAATATCACTGGATTGTCTTCCTCAACCCTGTAGTAAAGGTTGGAATCCGCTTTACTCTTGGTAAAGCCCAAATTGGATAGAAAGATGTCTATCCTACCATACCAAGTTCTGCACATATATGAATTCCCGTCATGTGTCTCAAAACCAAGTGGTTGCTCCACATACACTTCCTCTTCGACTACACCATTCAAGAAGGTTGTCTTGAAATCCATCTGGTGTATTTTCCACTTCATCACTGCAACCAGAGCAAGTACTGATCTGATGGAAGTGGATCTGGCTACAGGAGCAAAAGTCTCTATGCTGCCACCTGCAGCATGCTTGATCTTATACAACAGACTTCCCTTCTGGTCTGGGACCACATCCCAAACATCATTCTTCATGATCGACGGATCATGGCATTCTTTCATTACTTCATCCCAGATCCTGGGAACTTCAATATCTTCAATAGATATCTTTGTTGCTGGAACAAATGTTGTAGTCCTTCTTTTGTAGGTGATGGTATACGATCTTTCCTACAAAACAAGTTAAATTGCATGATTAAAAACATCTCATAGTTTTCAGAACAAATTCTTACACATAAAGAAATATGTCATACAATCATGTAATTATTTTAGCCAATGCTTCAATACAACATTCATCCATATCCTGTAACTTTCTAGATGCCTTCCAATCTCTATCAAAACATTGTTAAGAGTTTGCACTACTCCCAACATGTCAGCAAAGAGGTTTCATTCTAGATAAGTAGCAATGGAATGTTGTACAGTGCCATAGGCCACTTACCCATTACATGCATATTAGTAGTATGCTATTCATTAATGCAATTATTCTAATATGCCAAAATACACAACCTAATTCTAGGAACATCAGTATATACACATTGAACAACATTATTTAAACAATCAAATATGCAAGAAATGATAATTCAAATACTTATCTTTATTTGTTTGTTGGGTTGACTCCCTCTCAGTCTTTGCTTCCTTTCTGCAACTCCATTCTGATGTGGATTGTGAGAAGTGGTTAACTCCCTCTAAATATTTGCATCCTTGGAGAAACTACTGGAGTGTGCTCCCTCTTGATCTTTGCTTCCTGGATTACCTGTCCTTGAACTTATATCCATCCTCGATCACTATGCATGCTTACAAGTATCATTATTGTGATATCCTCAAGATCTCATACATAATCATACATTTATTAGTATAATCTCAATACTATCAGAAACACAATAGTCTTAAACATGTATAGTAATGATCATTTTAAACACAGATAATAAACATTAGTATTCAAGGTTTATATAGGACTCTTCTGGTTAGTCATATCATCAATTAAAGTAAGAAACATAATATGCCTAAACCCATGATTACTCAAACCTATAACTTCATGAATAATCATAATCAATCATGCCAAGTATACTTATATAAGATATCCTAACACAAGGTAGGATTTTAACTTGATATAGGAAAAACATACCTGGATTAGCATGTTAGCTAGCTATGTCTAACATACCCACATGATGTTTTCTTGTTCTTCAATGACTTGTGCTAGTAACCTGCATATCTCATAAGTTAACCATTATAGAACCAAGTTATACATACATCGTAAGTAGATCTTCTATGTGATCCATGCTAATGGATGAATCTTTGTCTTCATGTCTCCATGGTCATATGTTCTTGAACTAGAACCTGATTTGTCTTTCTTGATGTACCTTTCATGTTAGCGGACAACATCAACCTCATACAACACCATAATGCATTAGTACAATCATAAGTGTCAAAACCCTAATCAATGAATATCTTCTATCATGCATTCATAATTTTATTAAGGTCATATGACAAGTCAAAAATTAATCAAGATTGTACTAATGTAATAATATGAAGACAAACATATCGTAAACTTAATCATGAACAGATTTTGAAACATACCTGTAAGTCATACCTGTCGAGATTGCTTGTAATCTTCTTATATAAGGCCTTAGCCTCAACTCCTTCTGAAACAGTGACTTCTTCACTTATGTAGGTAACCAATCCATTCTCTTCTAGGATTAACCCAATCCACTTGATTTGCAGAGACTGGATCTAAAGCTGGATTAGGGTTTGTTAGAGAAACCCTAAAAATTCAACATTTGAATTTCAAACTTCTGAAAGGATAGAAAGATGCACCTTTCTGAGCTAATCAACCTGGTATACTCAAAATTTGAAAACTGCAAAGTTTCACCCCTCAAAATTGCATTTCAATCCTCCGGATTCACTAGGGAGGACCCTGAATTAGGGTTTGAGTTTCCCAGAGCTTCACCCAACCAAAAGGTTCAATCCAAAGCTCTAAAATTCAATTTTTCTGAGGAGCTTCCAGCCATGGTCACAGATTTCAAAAATTCCAACTTTTGCAGAAGCCATAATTTTCCACTTTTCCAATCAAAGTCCCGAACTAGGGTTTGATCAAGCCCAGCCTTCTGCCCAACCAAAAAATTTGATCTTGGTCTCTAAATTTTGATTTGATAAGTAACATTCAGCCGTGGTCTCCGATTACAAAAATTCTAACTTTCTCCGAAACCCTAATTCCCGAAGCCATGAATGGAGGTGCTCAAAAAACAATCATGTTTTGACAGAAATATGCACCTGATTGTTTCTGGTGTAACTCCGAAATTATGAATCCACAGGGTCTGAAACTTCTACCTGTGGTAGCCCGACCTGTCATCTTTCTAACCCCACAGGTCTGACCTCAATTGGATTCTTTGAGAGAGAGAGTTATGCCACGTGTCGCAACGTGACCTGTTTATGGGATAAAACAGGAGAGCGAACTTGTACAGCGTGCCATGTGTCACTAGTTCAACTTCAGTCTCTGAAAACCTTACTAGAGAAACTATAGTCCGTGCCCTACCTGTCACTTTTTACGAAATTTCATTTTGAGCTTCCTAGCCCAAGTTGTGACCTTTTTTCCTAGGTCACCTGTTTATGACTGAGATCTGGAAGAGGTAGAAACCCTAGATTGTACAGATCATAAAACACAAAGTACAACGAATTAGAAGTTGTACTTCGGACACAAGGTACATGGGGATATTATCTTCGACTTGTAAGAGTTTCAGATTCGGAAACCTTGCCGAAATGGATTTATAGCGAAAGTGCTGCGATGACTGGTTTTTGCTATACTAAGCCCTAGCATCGCAAGTGCAACAAGTGTCATACATGCCATACCATGCCTTCTTTCAAGCTAGCTCTGATACCATGTTAATTTTTCAGAATTTTCAATCTGATCTAAGATCTTAACTGAGAGAATAACATGTACAGCATATCTACAACATATCAATCATGAACACAATAATGCAAGCACACAAGAGACACAGAGTTTCACCGAGGAAAACCAAGAAGGTGAAAAACCCCGCAACTTCCTCAAAGATAGAAAGAGAAATGATACAACCAAAGTACAAGAGATAGTCTTCTCCTAGCAGTTGATCCTCCTCCTCACATGTGCGCCACTTTCCGAGTGATGGAAGAGTGAGTAATGAGATGATCAAATAGAGATCTCCCGATCTCTATTTATACTTGTCCTGTCTTGCCCAATAAACCAGTGGGGCCGACTTGTCTAATTTAGTCTAATAACCCATGGTTACATTAATGTGGGCCGACCCCACACTTGGTGGTCTAATAACCCATTTACCCACATGACTCATACAGGGTCGACCCCATCAAGGTGGTCTAATAACCCATTGGCAAGTTACAACACTTGTGACACTTGTCAATACAAATGACGACACTTCCTTATAAAGGAATAATAACATCTCTATAGGAGTACAATATACATAGATGAAATACATAGGTGAAATACATTCCAAAGTTACATATACATCAACATTCTCTTCTAGAATGAGAAGTACTCTATACTTCCAGGCTCGGAAGTTATCAGCTCCTTCAAGCTTGTCCTCAAGCTTGGTGTTGTTTGTCATCTTGATCAAATGAGAACATCAAATGGAAATAAAGATAATAGTTCTTACCAATAGAGATGCTCCAACAAAGTGTTTGCTTTAATGCCTTCTGAAATCTGCTTACCGGTTGACCTAGGGTTTGTCAAAGAAACCCTAATTTTCCAACTTCAGAATCTTGCAAATATGAAGTGAGAGAAAGATGTGCCTCCCTAAGGCGAGTTGATCAAACCCTTCCTTCAGCCAAATCTATGGACAGAAATATCAACAATATGATGCCCTAGTTTTCTCGAGCAGCAGTGACGGACAAAATTCAAAATTCTCGGATCTGGAATCTTCCTCCACAAAGAAATGCGCCCTCCTAGGGAGAATTGATTTGTCCTCCTTTTCAGGCCAACCTATGGTGAAAAACCTTAGGAACAGGAAACCCTAGTTTTCACTTCCGACAGTTTCAGCTGCACAAAGTCTTCTTTCAGGCTAGCTCTAAAACCATGTTAGATTTTTAGTACTTCAAAGATGGTTATGTTAGATCTTCAAACTATTAGCAATATATCATAACAACCATATACGATAGGGGATCACTGAAAGATAGACAAGAACATCATAAACAAGAGTACACAACAATTTATCCTAGGAATCCCTCTTGGGGTAGAAAACCCAACATCACTTCTTCATTATAGATTCGTCAGCAAGTACAATGTCAATCTAGTACAATCCAAGAGCAAAGGCTCTTACACACAAAGATCCCGAGAATAAGATAAGAGAAACCCCAAGAATAATATGTCTTCAATGCAGCTACTCTTTCTCCCAAGCGAACTTGTTCTTCTCTCTCTACTCATGCGAACTTGCTTGAGTGAGTGATATCCAAATGAGCTAGGCGCCTCACTTATTTATACTAGTCACAAGGTGACCTTTTTATCTAACTAGGCTGACTTGACTTCCCTAACTAGACCGCCTTGTCTAGGATGCAATATAATATTATTTTCATGCTTTTTATGGATTCTTCTAGGTCGACTCAACTAGTAGGGTTTACATTGATTATTTCAAAAAAATTACAAGAATAAATACAACATGAATATTCTCCGAAGGAAGTACAATAAAAATACAATAAGAATATCTTCCGAAGTTACATTCTTCAACAATCCCAAGGCAAGTTCCTGGATTGTTGTACTTGTGACACTCCTCGAAAACCCCTTACCACTGGCACAACCTAGCTATAAAATTCTATAGATTCTTTCAAATCCTTTAGTCAATATTGTTCATGACCCCAATAAATATACAAGAGAATGGGACTAACAAAAGTCAGGCTTGGAAAAGGACATTGTCAATTACGATTAAAGGGTGTTGCCACCAACATAGTTAGATACAAGAGCCCCTATCATGAAGGATTATCCCCCCAATGCTTGGCTTACTATAATTTATAAACACAAAGTTTGGGAAGTGATTTCCTAAAATCTTTGCTGACCTTATCCAGATTGAGAAATCCATTTCATTAAGGGTTCGTTGGAAAACTGAGCCACAATAGATGGAGCACCATGTTATGTCTAGCGGGACAAATGAAATATAGAATGAGGCTATAGAGATGAGGGATATACTCAATGAAATAATCGACAACGTGGAATGAATGGCAGGAAACACTCAAATGGAAGTGAGAATCAATGCTGCTCAAGCATCGGTTGATTTTAGCTCCAACACTGGTAACTAGATGGTCACTCTGCTTCTATCTGATTGGCCCTGCATAGACTTTCAAATTAAGAAACAAAGATCAACCATATGGAATAGCTTTACCACCGATTGAAGCAACGCTTAGAAGAGGAATGCTAATGGGCGCACATACCTCTTGGCAATGGCGACGACACCAACAATGCCCTGAGTTCGAATTATTCTTCCCCTCAGCACAGTGAAAACTTTGGAAGCCATAGAGTTGACCCACTCTAACTGTTGGAGATATCCTCTAAAAAGATGAATAGTTAGCAAGTATCTATGAGGTATGACAAAAGTATTAACTTTTGGTTTAGTGTATAATTTGACAATCTCAAAGCACAACTGTTAAGACTGAAATTTTGAAGCTATCTTTTTGTCAAAATCTTATGATAAAGTGACATGATGTTAAAGGGACGGTTCCGAAAAAACATATTATTAGAGATCTGTGTTGGAGAAAATAAGCAACCTTGAAAGTGGGTAAATCCCAAACTTTTTTCATAATGAGAGAGAACATTACAATGGATATGCCTATACAGCTGAAGATACTCCAGAAACTGTACAAGTTAACAGCTACAGTTTGCGTGACAATGGAGTTCCCAGCAAAAGTCATTCTATCAAATCAAACTCCTGCATTGTATAGTTTGTTTCTTATAAAATGAAGAAGTTTAGAGTCTAGATCTCTTTCTATACAAATATAATAACAGATGATTCATAAGACTATGACATTTGTTTCCTATTCCAGTATAAATTAGCTAAAATGTACAAAAGAGTTGCCACCATATTAGAGTAAGTGGTCTCGAGTAAGAATGAACATTGATCAAGTTCATGACTGACTTTCCATGTATCCATGATTCAGCGAAGCATCATTTGATATCAAGCTAATTAGACAGTACATGAGAAAGTAGTCGGTCAATCTTCTGTTGTGTTATTCTTGCCTTTACTTAATATCTGGTTCTTGATCTCTTTGTACCTGTCTAGCTCTTTTAAAGCTTCACCTGCTGTTTTTTCAGAATGGGAACTTGTTGCACCCTCTTGCTGACAATTTGGTATCACAAAAGATTGTTTTCTCAGCAGTCCAGAGGTGTCCAGTTTGTGAGGACAAAAGAAGATATTTCCATCTGTACTTTTTTGTGATGGTAACTTTGATGGCTTGGAAAAGCCATCTGAATTGCCTAGCGTTGTAGACTGCTGAAGAGGTGGTGCAAACTTGAGAAGCTGCACAATGGCTCCAATTGCAGCACCTGATGAATATTGAAACTCCATTGCTTCAGAAGTCTGACGATTTTGGTGCGAAGTAAAGCTGTCAAGAACCTCATCCATGAAAATATCACTGACAATCAAAAAAATATCCCTGGTTAATCAAAAGTCCTTATGAATGTGCATTAAACAAGATTTTATATCATTAAACATCAGACCCCATACTGTTATGAATACAATGAGGGCCAGGAGTAATAGCTACGGTGCTACGCCTTCTCAAAAGGAAAACTGGATCCTGAAGTAAAAACTTTGATCTTTTCGAGGATGCAAAATATATTATTCTTTAGGCAGAAAAGTGGAAACACTGGAATTGTCTGTCTCACTAAAATCATATAATGAATCAGGTTCATGTATCAGTTTATTGACATGCAATGATCTTGTTTTAGTTATTATTTTCTTTGGAGGAGTCAAAGGATGCATGAATTCCTCTTTCAAAAAATAAAGATTGTTTTTAAGGAATGTTTTGATTTGAAGGTCAAAGTCAATGCATTACAATCTGAAAGCAGCATATCCTCTCTAGCTACAAAGTGATATGCAGGAAAACCTGATAAACATACACTCTAGTTTGTTTTTTCAAAGGATAGGAAACTCAAAATTTTAAAACAAACATGACCTATTAGGTTATTACTCTAGCAAATTATGTTTATATAAAAGATGCCAACTATACCATGAAATGTTTATATATAGAACATAAAACAGAAGAAAGACTACAAATGTTCTTCTCATACAGCAATAAGCAAATCTGGAATGTATATCATCATTCATAATTGTTTCAATCTTGCATAAAAATGGTTTATACTTCAATCCACCAAACAAAATTTACATGCTAGACTCACTTCTTTCCAAGGTCAGAAAGAGGGAGATGAGATTCCTTAGTCATAGAAGTTATTATTCCAAGATGCCACAAAATAAGCATAACCAATTATTTTTTCTCACACACCCATACCCACATAATATGTCTCATATATGAGGAGGAGAAGGCCAAGCAAACAAGAATATTCACCCCACAACCAATCAACCATCATGTGAATAGGAGACACCACTCCCTTGTGTGTAATGAACACACACACACACACACACATATATATACTGACAATAAATGAAGTGACACATACTAACTAGAGGACATGACCTAACCAAGAAACATGACCTATCAACCATTGTGACTAGTCAATGAATATAAGTACAACTTACACCGTCACATGGCATTGTATCTATCAACTTATCTATCTCATATTCAATTATTTTATATATATTTTGTTCTATATGAATTTCAATTATTTGTCCTTATGTTGGATATTCCTCAGTAAATGAACCCTGTTCATTTCATTTGGTATCAGAGCCACGTCTGATCCCAGCCTTTGGCCACACTTTTTACTAGACCTTTGGTCAAAAAAAATTTGCCCATGGAAAAATATCTGCTGGCTTTTGGCCACAACCAAATTTTTCAGAGCTACTCTATTCTCCAGGTCTTTGACCATATCTTAATCTTTTGGCCATCTAAAAAATTCAGAAAATCTTGTTGAAGAAAAACCATTCCGCTGCCTATAAAAAAAAAACAGTTGCAAATTGAAAAGGGTCACCCAGAGTATAAATCACTGTTGTAGACACCATTACAGGGGAACTGTTTCAAGCTCGAGAAATCACAAACAAGGTTGTGGGAAAGTCTCACCCATCAGCAAAATCCCAGCGCCAACACCATTATATATATATATATATATATATGGAGTAGAAGGAATTCCATACAAATTGTGCAGCAGAAATTGCAAGAAAAACAAGTATGGACACCTCTGTTAGCAACCGTTGTTGCACACATAGCCGTCAGTGTGAAAAATAACCCAACCTGCCATTTACCAGCGTACAGGTTGACAAGGATTCAGTAGCATTGGGTCGCTGAATCAAATAATACTAGCCACCTATAAGGAAATAAATGTTGCCACTATTTCTGTCCAAAAAGGATTCTACAAGCTGTCAAGGTTATTGATATTCGGATTGGGGAATTGACGGGAGCGGCCACATTTTATTGCTGTCATAAAGGAAATATTAAGGTGTGTATATAATCCAAAGTCACTACCATAGCCAATAAAAATCATCCCAAGAACCTTAAGACTCGTTCCCACCATTTGAATATAGAACATCATGATGTTTGATTAAACATAACCCAAATCAAGGATAATTTACATATTAGGCTAGCATGAATAACAAAGTTTACTGATATCGAAAGGTGTAAAAAAAGAAGTTGAAACAAACAAAGTTCATTTCCCAAATATGAACATAGTTCATTTACTGAATATCCAATATAAGAAAGATAACAAGTTAAAACTTAAAATCAATAAAGGACAAATATATAATAACTGAGCAATGAATAGATAGATAAATATGATTACAATGCCATGGGACAGTGTACTTATATACGCATTGATTGGTCATCATGGTTGACAGGTCATGTTCTTTAGTTAGAATGTGACTCTTTATTTATTATTTATTAATTATTATTTATTGTTATTATTTATTATGTGTGTGTTCACTACATTGCCTACCCCTTAAAATGCTTTGTCCTAAAAGCAGTAAAAAGAAAATTATGTCCTCATTATGGATTGTCATGCCTTCTCAGAATTCTTCATTCTTAAGTTGGTTATGGTTGAGGACATGAGATGATATGACCTTCTAAGCGTTGAGCAGAGTTGTCGAATTGTGTGAGGGTCAGATCACCCTAATTTGATCCTTCGTGGCACTCTACTATTATAGAGTTCCCAATGTGAACCTCATGTATTGTGATTCCCACAATAACCTCTACTTTGAGGCCCAACTATACTGACATTAATATTCTTCAGAATATAGGTCAAGTGCTTATGTTGATGTTGATATACTATTTGGCTAAAGAATTGAGTCTTCTAATTTGGATGTTAAGTTGAACTTGTAACCTAATCTTTCTCTCTCATGCTTGTAGTGACTTCTTGTTTCACATTTAGTAGTATGTCTTCTTTGCATACTTGTGTTGCTTTGTTAATCATTAAATATTTATGGGTAGGGATACTTAGATTTTCATTTGTTTGTATTTCAAGATTTGATGATATCCCTACTTCAACTGGATCGGTCATTGTCTCTTTGTCAACTAGTAGTTGTTTGTTGACATGTGGATCTAACTTTGGTTGTGTTTTCTTTTCATCCTTCAACTTCTTGATTTGTGTAAGCAAACTTTGATTATGCTTCCTTAGACGAGAAAGTTCTTCATCATTCTCTGACTTTTAGACTTTGTCCTGAAGGTCTTGGTTTTCCGAATGCTCCTCTTTTAATCTTTTGAATTGCTCAAGCAACCTCTAATTAAGGTTCCTCAGGTTAGAAGCTTCTTGATCTTTTTTTGATAACTTCTTTTGGAGCTCTTGATTCTCCTACTCTAGTTTATGATTGCACTAAATCTTATTCTTTGACTCTTTAATTTATGCAAGTAATTTTTTACTATGATCTTTTAAACTAGAGATCTCTCCGTCTCTTTCTAGTAAACTTTTGTCAAATTACTTCTTGAAATCTTCATTTTGCTTTAATAATTAATAATTGCAATATGCTCATTTTTCAATTCTGTGATTTGTTCAAGCAACTCTCAATTAAGATTTTTTACGTATGAATTGTGTTCCTCTACTATCTTATGTCATAGAGATTCCATGTTTAAATAACTATATGTAGTTTCTTTGTAATAAATGGTGTTTAGGGTCCTAAAATCCCACAAATAATGAGCTTTAACTTCTTGTATTCAAGATTTTGATATGCCTTAACTTTTCACTTAACTTGTCACTTTATTTTATACCTGTTTTTATTTTTAAAGAGATAAATACTTAAGATTTGTATACCACCTGGAATTTAATTTTAGATTGGACTTTAAGGTGAAAATAGCCTTAAATCCACTTTATGGTTTGTTTTCTCCATATCAAGAATATACTTTTGGTATTGTTAGTGTAATTAATATTATGGTCATTCTTAACAAATATAGGAGTTTATATTTAATAAATAAAAAGTACAAGAGAAAAATGCTTTAAGTTAATAAATGAAGTTAAACGGAAAAGATGTTATGTAACCTCTTCCTATCTTCTCTTATATGAATGTAAGTTCTATCTAATGAACAAAAATTTTGATGGTTCTCTTTCACATTTGTGTACAGTTCTCTTCCTCTTCTTCTAGTTTACTTTTCTGATATGGTATCAGCGCTTGGTTGTGAAGAAACCTAGGCCGAAAGTGAGTAGAGGCCCTTGGCATTGGTTTTTCTAGTGATGGTCCAAGACTCCAAAGAACTACATTTAAAATAAGATAAATTTGAAGGAGATTAACAGATTGTACGGATTTAATTTGGAGGCCATAAAATTGCATGTTGTACAAATTATTTTGTTGCAAGTTGTAGGCATTTAAAGTGGGTCGTACGAATTAGGTCGTACAATTGGAAAATTGGATGGAACAAATTAGGAATGTGTCGTTCGATGTACAAATCAGATCATCGAATTTGATTTTGCAGCGTTGCAAAGTTGTGCAGGTAGGAAATTAATTTCAGTTCTGTCATCTTTTGTACAGGATTGTACGGACAACTTAATTAACTCTAGATGTTTTTAGTTTTCTGTACAGGAGCTGTATGGACGTCTTGATTTCACTCAAGTAGTTCTCTTAGCCTCCGCACATGGAGGTAAAAAGGGCGCCCCGGGGGGCGCCCTTACGTAACATAAACGGGGCTAAAAACTCCCCTTCGCGCACATGAAAAGACGAAGCTTCCACGAAGGTCCGCCATGAATAGACGTTCCCACAGGCCTTGAGCAGTCGTGGGCGAATGGAGATCACCTCAGCTGTCAGTTTTGTACTGTAGCCGTCAAATTTCGTCAGAGCGCATCGGTGCCTGAAGGCAAGCCCAGGCTGTAGGTGGGTCTGCTGGAAATGCGCGAAAATTGCGCTCAGGGGTGCCCTCGAGCGCGCTCGAGGGCGTTTTTTCCCTCCATGTGCGGAGGCTATCTGTACAGGAGCCGTACAAACACCTCTAGCCTTTTTTTTTTGCTTTTCTGTGCAGGAGCCGTACATATTTCACTCTAGCCATTTTTTTCCATACAGAACCCATATGGATGTCTACATATTTAAATCGCGGCTGTTCCGCAAGTACAAACTTCAACTTTGAATTTGTTATACGATTCTCATAAGAATTTTTTTTTTTTTTTTAATATTTTGCATTGTATAGACAATTTTTCTTTAAGGTTGGAATCACATCATGGCCATTTTATCCAATATTATGCTTGAAAGGGAGTAAAAAATTTAATGGTTAGAATTTCAAAACTTGGAAACAATGAATGCTTGTGATTTTTTAGTACACGTGTTTGGACTAGTTGATTTCCAGAAAGGAAGTCGAGTGAAACTGATGAGATGCTCAAGCAAAATACTATGCCAAAAATCAAGAGGCTGTCATGCTCATTAAACACTCTGTCGTGAATGAGATGTGAGATGCTTCCTGTCATTCAGAATGGGGACGATGCATTCAGAATGGGTAGAATTCACAGAATTTGCATGGAATTCTTATAAAGGTAGAGCCTTTTTCTTGAAGAATATTTTTTTTTCTATTAAGATGGAAGAACATGATTCCCTTCCAGGTAATTTATTAAAGATTAAGGATATTGAAGATCAGCTAAAGGCTATTGATAGAAAGATGGAAGAGGAAGATCTTGTTATCATAACTCTGAAGAGTTTACCCTGCTTTGAAAATTTTCTTAAGACATTGATCATCACTTCGAATGGTGAGCTAATGTTTAACCAACTTAGCAATAAGTTGTTTCAGCAAGATAGGTGGAGGAAGCAATTTGGAAATAATAGTAGTCATGATGCTTCAAAGGTAGCCTTATAGCCTTAGCAACGAATTTTAAAGGAAAAGGCAAGGGTAATAAGACCACAGGTGGGAAGAAAGAAAGTGGGAAGGCCAACGACAAGGCCAATGATTCAGGTAATCAAAAAACTGGAAAAAATTTTAAGTGTTTTTATTATGGAAAGCTTGGTAATAAAAGTAAATTTTGTTGAAAGAAAATGTGGGATGAAAAACACAAGTCAGGGGCTAGTCAAACCAGCCAGAAGCAAGCTAATGTGGTTGAACATAATGAAGAAGATGAATGTTGTCTTTATGACTAGGAAAAAGGAGGCCCATGTAAATAGGACTGATTGGTATATTGATTCTAGTGTCTCCCATCATTTCACTAATAGAAAGGATTGGTGTCTTGATTTTGAGGAAGACAGGACAGGTTCAAATCCATGGTTTTTGGTAGCTGGGAAGAATATAGAATTGCTGGAAAAATGAAATATGCAAATCAAAATGCAAGGTAAAAAGCTACTCTTCCTTAATGTCTTCTTTGCACCTGGTTTGGATAAGAACCTACTCTCTGTAAGTGAAATTATGAAGCATAACCCTTAACTAGATGTGATCTTTAGCAACACCAGGTGCCATATTGTTCATAAACATAGTAAGAAATTAGTCGGTTTGGGTGTTGAAAAGAATGGGTTTTTTCGCTTGGTGAGTACTGATTTGGTTCAGGAACATGCCTTAGTGGCTAGCAATGGACAGGACAAATGTTTACTTTGGCATCAAAGGTATGTCCATCCCAATTAATGTTTTCTTTCTATTTTGACTGCAAAGAAAATGGTGGATGGTCCTCCAAATACTATAGAAAAACAAGACATTCTTTGTGGTGCATCTCTTGTGGGAAAACAACATAGAAATCCTTTTGATAAAGGTCCAAGGAAAGGCTTGGGAGCCAAAGTGCTTCTTGAATTGATTCAAGTTGATATATGTGGTCCAATGAAGACAGTATCATTTTCTGGTTCCAGGTATTTTTTGTTATTTGTGGATCTTTTCAAGAAAGATGTGGTTGTATTTCCTACATAACAAATCAGATGTCTTTAACAAGTTTCAAGAATTAAATGCTATGGTAGAGAAACAATTGGGGAGGAGCAGCATATTTTTTAGAACTGATAATGGAGGTGAGTTTTTTTCTCATGATTTCAGTGAATTTTGTAGTCAAGAAGTTATACAAAGATAATATACCACACCCTATACTTCACAGCAAAATGGAGTTGTAGAGAGAAGGAATCACACTATTATGGAAATGGCCTGGTGCATGTTAGAGAACAAGGGAATTCCTCACAAATATTGGGCGGATGCATTTCCTACTGTTGTGTATCTGCTAAACACTCACCTACAAAGTCTTTTCCCACTATGACTCCAAAGGAGGCTTGGTCTGGAAAGAAGGCTCAGGTAAGTCATCTCAAGATTTTTGGTTCAATTGCTTATCTGCAGATTCCTGATGACAAACGTAGTAAGTTGGACTCCAAATGCAAGAAGTTGATGTTTACAAGGTATAGTGATCATCATAAAGCCTATAGACTGATTGACATTGAAGCTGACAAATGTGTTTTTAATTGTGATGTTGTACTTGATGAACATGCCAATTTGCTTCAGAGTACTTTAGATCAGAAATCGGGTCTGAAATTTTTTGTAGAGAATTGTGATACTGCTGAAAAACGAACCCTCTTTGCATAGGTCTACCAGCAATGAGGTTGGAAAAACCTCATGTAGTCATGTGACTACTGAAACAAGTCATACTCAACAACATATTAGTTCTTAAAAAAGTCCCAATCAACATGAACCTTAGAGTTATGGAGAAGCCAAAGGATGTCCTAAATGGGAGAAAGCTATGCAAGTTGAATATGATGCCTTGATGAAAAATCAGACTTGGGCGTTGGAGGATCTTCCTGCTGGGAAAAAGACTATTGGTTGTAAGTGGGTTTATAAGGTGAAGTACAAGGCGGATGGTTCACTTGACAAGCACAAAGTAGGGTTGGTCACAAAGGGTTTTGCTCAACAGGAAGGGATCGATTATAAGGATACATTTGCTCCTACTATCAAGATGGTTACAATCAAACTAGTATTGGCTCTTACTGCTCATTTTGCTTGGACTATCTTTCAAATGGATGTTAAAAGTGTTAAAGTTAATGCAGCTGTGAGACCCATTCTCAGGGAGGATGGTACCCTAGTCAATCAACTAGGGTTCCTGGTCAGTTAACCAGGAAGACCAAGTCCCTAAAAGGTACCCTATGGCCCCCAGCAGTCTCCTGGGGTTCTTGGTCTGGGACCAAGTAGGTTGATGCCATGGCAATGTCCCTATCATGTAGCTAGGGCCCCTATCTGTCTCTAGGGTATTTTGGACTGGGACCAGACAATTTCTTGGTCACGAGGACCAAGCAGATCCTGTAGGTTGTGACAGAGACATCCTGGTTTAGGACCAGGCAGATTCTTGGACTAGGACCAAGCAGTTCCTGTAGGTACATACCTAGTCAATTAACCAGGTGGATCTTAGTCAGTTAACCAAGATGATGATGTGGGATGCCCTCCTCTCCTAGGTCTTCGAGATGGTTGAGCTAGGTTGTCTTCTCACGGGACTAGCCACCCCTTGATGGAGACACTAGCACTCGACCTCAGGAGCAGTCAGGAGGACCACAGGATCACATCATCCAGTATAGACCTTCCTTATACAGTGACAATGAACTTTCAGTTAGTGTATGGAACACTTGTACACTTGAGAGAGAGATGAATGGGTTGTATCCCCACCTTGGTTGTTCACCCTTGGTCTTCCTACCTTGTTGTGCTTGGTCTTGTAGTTAGAAGGTTTACCACCTTGTCTTGTGGTTAGAAAGGTTGTCTACCCACCTTGAGTTGTCTTGGGTAAAGGGTTGTTTACCCACCTTATTGTTACACCTTTGGTCCTATGGTTAGAAGGGTCATGTACCATTCCTTAATTTATGGTTTGACTTGTGTTGGTGTGGTCTTGTTGGTCCTTGTGCTAAGTCACCCTACCCTTAGCCGTGACCTTGGTACCCCACCTAAGAACATCATAATATTAATTTATTTTTTATAAGTGGTGACCTTCCCTAATGTGTGATGACTTGACCCTAGTACCCACTCCTAAAGTCATTATAATATTATTTTATATTCTAATTGTAGGTAACCCTACTTATTTGATGAAATCTTGAAACCCTAAGTCATTGAAGAATTATAAGAGTGACCCTTCTAGAAGCCACCAAGAAAACTATAAATTCAAGTCTATTTTCTTCATTTCACATATCATCAAGTTATATCCCATACCTAATTTTTTGGTACTGTTCTAGGGTTGACGTCAAGGTGTTTTACTATTGTTAGGGATTGGTTGATTGTAACGTCCTTACTGGTCACCTTTTGAGGATTGATTTATCATTTGAAGACAGTCTTGAGGTAGCCATGGGGTCTGTCCTTTCTCCTGAAGCAGCAACAACCCTGTAGAGTGTGTTTTATGTGGGTCGAACCCTATCTAAGGATCTCCTTCAGACAATCGTTCCCTAACTAGGGCCTCTTCTCACATGTGTGGAGCAGTCAAGCCCTGCTAAGGGTATTTTCTCAACAGTCGAGCCCTAACAGGGTCTTCTCCTAGAGGCCGAGCTCTGTCTAGGGCATCTCCACTCTCAGCCGAAGTTATCCAAGCAGGTCGAGTTTGTTTGAGGATTGTTCCAGGCATCTAGCAGTTTTGTTAAGGCTAATAATCAATCTTTAAGTCAACTGTTCAGTCAACCGCGACTCAGTTCAGGTGGTTGGAGATTTGAATTGTTTTGTGGGCTGCCTGTTGTGTTTTGAGAAGGTCGTTGCTTGCTATGACTATTGGTTGGGTCAGATCTATTGTTTGTGATCAGATCTATAGTGTTTGAGGTCAGATCTATTGTTTGGGGTCAAAGCTTTCGTATTAAAGCTTGGTTGGGTCAGATATACTCGATTGGGGCTGCCTTATGGTCACCTGTGGAAGTATCTACTTGTTGGAAACTTGTTTAGATCAGATTTGAAGTCTGATATGTTTTGTTGGGTGATTGCCTGGGCTGCTACTGTGATTTGAATGTAAGTGACCTCCATTGATTTGTTTAAGGGCTGCCACTTTGGACTGTGTTTGTGGGCTGCCCTTGTATACTTCTCTATTTGACTGTCTTGGTTATCCTACAACACATCATCTCTCTCTCTCAGGTTTGTACTAACCCTCAGGTAAGGCTCAGATTGTTCCAATAGATTGACTTGCCTCTAAGAGGCACAATCTGTTCTGAAAGTAAAAATTATGAGTTTAAGGAAGACCTCAACTCTCCAGGTAAGTAATCAAACTTGCTCCTTTTATTGTGAGTTAGATATACTATTGTTGTTATAACTTTGTTTAATTAGTTATACCACTGCTGTTGATTACATGTTACTGTAAGTTTCAACTTTAACATAGGGACCTCTTTGGGAGTGGTAAAGTTGAAAGAGATGAAAATTATGTTTTAATTTTATCTTGCTTTGTTACAGTTGTACTATTCTACTTACTATACTAGTTTGTTAAATTTTATTTTTGCATTAAAGTATAAGATTTTTAATTTTCTACTTCAAACCCTAAGCTAACCCTAAATTTAACATGGTATCAAATCTTAGGGCTTGTAGCTAACTCTGTTTTGCAGGCTAACAAAATCTACATAGATCCTAAGGTAAGGGTTTGTGCTTTAACCAACTTGATTGCAGGAGTTACTTGGAAAAACTCATCAAGTTGACAGTAAGGGTTTGAACATGGCTTCTACTTTAGTTAAGTCAGAAGATAGTCTTGAAGGAGCTTCAAACGTTAATGCATGGAAGGCTAGGGTTTTGAATATCCTAGAGGAGAGTGATCTAGATGATTTGGTTACTAGGGTTGTGTAAGAGCCCACAACAGCTCAAGGAAGAGCTTCATTTAAGAAGAAGCAAGCCAAGGCAAAGAGAGTCATCTTTGACTCAGTTAAAGACAATTCAATGTCTGTAATAGCTCCTTTAAGGACAACTAAAGAATGCTTTGATGCCCTAGCAAATCTTTATGAGAAGAAGGAACCTACTCAAAAGAGGGTTTTGAAGAAGCATCTTCGTTCATTGAAGATGGAGGAGAAGGAGTCAGTTGACTCTTTCTTCTCAAAGATATCTTAGATAAGAGATCAGCTCATGGCAATTGGAGTTGAAGTAGATGATGATGACCTTGTTCAAACAGCAGTAGATGGTCTTCCTACATCTTGGGAGACATTTCTTGCAACAGTAAATCGAAGAGAGATTCAACCAAGCTTTGATAGATTGTGGCATGACTATCTAGAAGAAGAAGGTAGGATCCAAACTAGATTTGGGCCTCCCGCCAAAAAGAATCATGCCCTTGCTACCAAGACAAAGAAGGGAAGAAGCTTCCCTCAGCACAAGAACAAAGGTAAAGGACCTCAAGGTAAGCACTTTCATATATCAAAGGTAAGATGTTATAACTATAGTCAGCTTGGTCATTATCCAAAAGATTGTCAGAAACCTCCTAACAAGAAATGGCATAGAGGAAAGTATCATGCTTTAGCTGCTACAGAAGAAGAAGAGCCACAACAAAAGAAAACTAAGGCTGAGACCAAAGAACAAGATCAAAGAGAATGCTACTTGGTTTCAACACTCTCGGGTTCCATCTCCAACTCAGCATTTTCCTGATGGATAGATAGTGGATCCACCAAGCATATGACTGGATTCAAGAAGGCTCTTGTAGATTACAAGGCCAAGATGTTCAATGTAAAAGTGGAATTGGGAGATGGAAATACCTATGCAATAAAAGGAGTTGATTCAACTACCTTACAGGTTGATTCAGGTACGTTGATTCATGTTGAGGAAATTTTATATGTTCCTAGTTTAAAGAAGAATATTCTTTCAGTGGCAATTTTAGAAGACAAGGGGTTCTCTGTAGCCTTCTCAAAAGGAAAGGCTCTAGTGTGGCCTAAGGGTGGAAATATGAACTCAGCCATTGTGATTGGAGTCCATGAAGGTGACCTATACAAGGTTTCAGTTCATGTTATTAAAGGTCTAGTTCATGACCCCTGTCAGAATTCAGATATCAAGAGGGAGACAAATGTGCTCTTCAATCCACAACAGAGTGGGATTGCAAAAAAGGAAAGTAGAGATGTGATCTTCCATCATCCAGGGAGTCTTCTAGTGACTCAGATATGGAATTCTATGGGACATCTCGTTCAGAGAAGCAGCGGGAGAAGGCCAAGAAGCCTTTAGTTGATCTCATTGAGAAGCCTATTGAGAGGATTCAAGAGTGCTCCAGTATGAGCCATGTCACTTGTTATCACATATATAGTAGCCAGGCTACCACACATTATTTTTCAGATTCCAGAGCACTCTTCAGCCAGTTCCTTTACATTGAGATGATGAGATGAGCATCTATCTATGGATCACTATCAGATTTTGGACAGCATATGTATTTCCCATGCCATGACTAAGTCTCAGGACACTCAGAGAGATGACCGATGTAGCCATTATACCATTTATGCAGAGCAGTCAGTAGTGCCCAGAGTTGCAGTAGCAGTTTCAGAGGACGGATGATGGTTCAGAGGATGAGCATTCAGGTATATGACTCAGCAGGTATATCATGGTGTTATGGTTATATTGCTTTTATATAAAGTCTTATGGCATGTCTTAGCACTTAGTGTCATGATCTAGCGATCATATAGATATGTGGATCTGTTTGATCTTATTATATATATTCTACTGTCCTTACTCAGACTTAGAAGTTCACTACTCATACTCATTGGTTTTACCCTCCCTAGGGAGAATAGAGGTGATCATTCCACCATACCTTGGCTTGCTAGTGTTGGCTCCATTATTCATTGTCCTCATCCATCCATTACCTACCTCTTAGTTTATCACCCTGACTTACTACTTGACTAGTGGCATGGAGGATCTTTTCCCCACTGTAGCCTCTGTATTGAATGAGCTTCCCTGTTTATTGTGTCTCGGCTCTGAGTTGGTGACAAAACTTACCTCTGGTGAGTTGGATTGTAGGCCTAAGTCATTCTGGTCAGTTGTCCCGATGTTTGGCATTGGCTCGAACTCCCTCTAGTCACTTGAGATGTTGTTGGCTAAAACTGAAAGCTCATGTACTACTTATGGAAACTTCTAAATTCACCCATGGAAACTAAAAAGGGCAAGAGCGATGAACTGCTAAAAAATACTCCTTGAAGAGTATATAAGAAAGGTCCAAAAAGCAATGATTCTTAAAAGCTATATCTAAACAATTGTTGACCTTATGTATGTATAAAAAACATGCCCTGGATGCAAGCTGCAACTAGTTGTGCTTATCAGCACACCTGAGATTCGAAGGGTTATGTAGGCCAAAAAGGCCATGAAATGAAATTGAATGATTCTAATGAACCTGGATCAACTTGATGTAGACATGAAGCTTAAGTTGAATAAGCACTCTCTAAACAACTTATCCATTTGTGAGACACCGCCATTCCCTGTGTTGTTGCTCATTCAGTATATACTATGGTGTGTATTCCCTTTCCCATATCCAAAGTGTCACAATGTTAAGTCAGTCAGTCACCCTTTAGCCTAGCCATTTTATTCTAAGCCTTCATCCTTCACTAGCAAATTGATCACAACTATGAAGTGAGTATGGTCCTGAAAGTCTAGTCTGAGTCATATAAATAATTAATGACAATATATATTTGGATTTAGATCGCCAATAATGATTACTTTGTGTTATAATTGCTATTTGAATGAGTTGTAGAACATGCATTAACCTTTGACACTTTGCAGCAGCTTCAGATGGTAGTCTGAGTTATATTGGGTCAATATTGACCTGGTCAAACCTAGTTTGACCAAGGTCAATCACAGGACATGAGATTATTGGACCTTATGATGACACAGGTAGATGATATATGGTCTATGTACATGTACATGATGGTTCTATGCATCAGATACAGGTTTATGATGATGATCTATGGTTTTCAGCATTATTTGATCATTTACAGATTATTATTATTTCACCTGTTCCGGTATATTGGGTATATTATACAATCATGCAGAGAGCTATATGGTGTATGAGTACACATCTTGGATAGTTTTGGACCGTTTGAGTCCAATGAGACAGTCTATTTTCAGTTCCGGGCAGTTACAGTGATGATTTAGCCTCAGTAGGCTGTCCTAGTGCAGTTTTGGTCTGTCAGAGACTCTGTCAGAGCAGAGATGATTTTTATTTGGTTCACCTAGGGCGCTGATGATGGAGGGGGTGGTCCAGCCACTTGTTTTTACCATATTACCCCCCTTCCGGACACACTAGTGCCCTCACCTTGACAGCGCAAGCACTCTAGGAGGTAGTTTGGGGCAGGTACACGCTTCCCGGGGCAGTTTTGGATTGGTAGACATGGCTACAGAGGAATTCGATTTGGGCTACTGAGGTAAATTTTTGGCATGGGATGATCAATGATGATGAGTGGGATGTCTTCCGCACCTTTTCCAGCAGTTTCAGCTTCATCGGGGCCCACATCCATCACTTATAGCACTTTCTGGTGATTTCTGAGGTCTTTTGAGGCCTACGATTTGTCCATAGAGGCACGATTTGGTATATTGATGACTATTTTATTATTATTGTGCTATGGAGATTGACCAAGGGTGGCTAAAATTACCCCTTGGACCCACCATAAGCTTATTGTTATATTTTGTCATCATGATTTGGTGGGATCCCCTCTCTTATGGCGATTTTGTCCACTTATTGTTATATTTTATGGTTGATCCATGTATTTTATTGTTGAGCTCATCTCAACCATTGATTAGATCTTTTGATCTTTTAATCTTAGCCACTCATGTAAAAAGTGGTTAGGATTATGGTTTCTCTCCATCCTATTTAAGGAGGGAGCCTCTCATTGTAAAATCATCTAGAGATTTTTGGCTCTTGGCTCTTGGAATAAAATTTTTATCTTTTGGAGTACATGCTTGGGTTGGAGTGGATGTTGGTTGTTTTGATTGTAAATGCTTTTGTCCATTGCACTGGAGGATCTATTGTACTATCTTGCATATTTGCCATATCTTTTTACAGGTGGAGAAGACTTCTTCAACAAGTGCGAATTGGTGGGGAGGCTTGCTCTTCAAGCTTGGAGGAGGACGTTTTGGGTTAAACAGGGAGTGGTTTTGTCTTTGCACCAACTATTCTTTGCTTATCTCTTTCTTGCTTGTATCTACCTTCAACATGTTAAACTGATTGATGCTTTGCTCCTTGGTTTTGACAGGTTAGAGGGACACATATGTGGCTTGGAAAAATCGATTTTGCAAGAGGGCTTAAAAAATTCTCCATTTGATCTTTGGCAAAAGTAATCCTCATCTCAACTAGCATTCATCTCTTCATCCAGGTATGCTCCAAAGGTATGATCTTCTTCTTCTTTGAATCATCCATAATTTCTAGATCATAAAAACCCTAATTAATCAAAACCCTCATTTTGGTTTTTCTTAGATCTACTTAGATCTAGCCTTCCTTTTGAAAAGATCTTAAGAACCCACCTCTATAGCATCCACCCCTAGTTGGATCTATAGTTTGGTGGTGATTGGGTTAAAGTTGACACACTTTTCAAGGCAATATAGCCCTCTTGAACCAAATCGCACTTCTTTGGAGAGGCTTGTTGGGTTAGATCTAGCATGTGGGTAGGTGAGATCCCACTTGATTTGCAATCTACACACTTGATAACCTACCCCTAGACTTTTACTTGGGTGATTTCTGTTGAGATATTGTAACTTCAAAGAATATTATATTTGTACTTTATTATTCCGGAGATGATTCATTCCTCCGTGAAGATCTTATTGTATATCCGGAGATGTTTATTCCTCCGTCGGAATGTGGTAACTTGGGTTATTAGACTTCCCTAGTGGGGGTCGGCCCTGTATGTGTTATGTGGGTCAAAGGGTTATTAGACCACCCTAGAGGGGTCGGCCCAGTCAGTTATAATGGGGTATTTAACCTAATGGTTAAATACGAGCCTACATGTACTTGTGTAAAATACATATCAGAGTAGTGTATAAATAGAGGAGGTGTGTTCCTCATTATACACATTCACTCACTTGAGGATAGCGCACTTGTGGAGGAGAGGTCTGCTATTGTGGAGAAGGAGATCATGTCTCAGGGTTTCATCTTTGTATATTTCTGGTCATCTATATTGAGGAAGCTTTGCTGGGTTTTCTACCCCATGAGGGTTTCCCAGGATAAATCTCTGTCTCTTGTGTTTATGCTGTGCTTGTTGTTTCTTCAGTGATCCTGTATATGCTATTATTGTGAAATGGAATGTAATGCTGCTATTTTTTTTCTTAGCATATTAAATCTTAACATGGTATCAGAGCTAACCTGAAGGAAGACAAGGTATGGCACTAAAGACACTTGCTTTACTTACGACAAATTGAAGGTTAGGGTTTTACATAGCAAAAACCAGTCATCGTAGCACTTTCGCTATAAATCCATTTTGGCGAATTTTTCGGATCTGAAATTGTTACAGGACGAAGATTAAATCTCCAGGTACCTTGTGTCCAAAGGACAACCTCTAATTCGTTGTACTTTGTGATTTATGATCTGTACAATATAGGGTTTCTGCCTCTTCCATATCTGAGTCAAAATCAGGTGACCTTGGGAAAAAGGTCATATCTTGGGCTAGGAAGCTCCAAATGAAATTTCGTAAAAAGTGACAGGTAGTACACAGACTGTACTATCTCCGGAAACTTTTTCAGAGGCCGAAATTCAACCAGTGACACGTGGCACGCCGTACAAGTTCGCTCTCCTGTTTTATCCCATAAACAGGTCACGTTGCGACACTTGGCATAACTCTCTCTCAGAGAGTCCAATTGAGGTCAGACCTGTCAGGATGGAAAGATAACAGGTCGATCTATCTCAGGAAACTTGTTCAGAGGCCGAAGGTGAACCAGTGACATGTGGCAGGCCGTACAAGTTCGCTCTCCTGTTTTATCCCATAAACAGGTCACGTTGCAACACTTGGCATAACTCTCTCTCAGAAAATCCAATTGAGGTCAGACCTGTCAGGATGGAAAGATGACAGGTCAGGCTACTGCATATAAAAGGTTTCAGACCCTGTGGAGCAAAAATTTAAGAGTTATAGCAGAAACAATCAGGTGCATATTTCTGTCAAAATAGAATTATTTTTGGAGCACCTTTATTCATGGCTTCCGGAATTTAGGGTTTCGGAGAAAGTTAGAATTTTTGGAATCGGAGTCCACGGCTGAATGCTACTCAGAAAAATCGAAATTTAGAGACCAAGATCGAATTTTTTGGTTGGGTGGAAGACCGGGCTTGATCAAACCCCAGTTCGGGATTTTGATCGGAAAGATGGAAAATTAGGGCTTCAGAAAAAGTTGGAATTTTTGAAGTCTGTAACCACGGCTGGAAACTCCTAAGAAAAATAAGAGTTTAGAGCCTTGGATCGAACCTTTTGTTTGGGCAGAAGGGTGGGCTTCATCAAACCCTAGTTCGGGTTCCTATCCAGAAGATCCAGAAGTTTCAAAGGCAATTTTGAGGGGTCAAATTTTGGAAATTCCAAAATTGAAGTATGCTAGTTTGATCAGCTCTGCAAGACATATTCTTTCATCCATTGAGAAGTGTGAAAGTCAAACATTGAATCTTTAGGGTTTCTCTAGAAAACCCTAATTAAGCTCCAGATCAAGTTTCAGGGGGAGTTGAGGCTAAGGCCTTACATAAGAAGACTACAAGAAGTCTCGACAGGTATGACTTAAGGAGGTTCAGGTATAATTCTTGATTAAGTTTATGATGTGTTTGTCTTCATATTATTTACTAGTACAATCTTGATTAATGTTAGAATTGTGTTATCACCCTAGTAACAATATGAATGCATGTGAATGATCAAAGACATTCATTGATTAGGGCTATATGATTGTACTAATGCATTATGGTGTTGTGTGAGGTTGATGCTGTCTGCTAACAAGATATAGGTACATCACAAAAGACAAATCAAGTTCCATGACCATGACATCATGAAGACAAAGACTCATCCATAATCTTTGTTCTACTTACAAGGTATGTATGACTTTATTATATTATGCTTAACCTATGAGACATGCAGGTTCTAGCTCAGAATCTCTAAATCATTGAAGAGATTGTTTAGGTATGTTGTACATAACTAAGCAGGTATACTAATCCAGGTATGTTTTCCTATGTCATGTTAAGAATCTTACCTTGTATTGGGATCCCTTATATAAGTATACTTGGTATGATTGGTTCTGCTTATTCATAAAGTTAGTAATCAAGGGATTATGCATATTATGTCTTTTATCTTGATTGATGATATGCATGAGTAAAATAAGACTTCCCTGAAATCTTGAATACTAATGTTTATTAACTATAATCATGACTATACATTTTCAAGATTATTTAGAACTATAATGTTTTGATAACATTTAGAACATACTAATGGGTGTATGTTTGTGTATGAGATCATGAGGATGACACTTGAACATGCACAGTGGTACAGAATGAATAGAAGTTCAAAAGACATACAGAAGATCAAGCGGGAGGCAACCACACAAACATAAAAGATAAGTATTTGAGTTGTTATTTGAAATAGTAAATGATATTGCCTGTAATAGGTTGTATGCATATTTGTATTCCTATAATGTATCATGCTGAGTGTAAATATTCATAGAACATTGAACAGTATACTACTAATATGCATATGGTTGGTAAGTTGGACAAACATTCCATTGTTGCTTGTCTAGAATGAAACCTCTTTGTTGACATGCTGAGAGTTGTGCACACTCTCGATAGTATGTTCTGGTGGAGATGGAAGGCATCTAGATAGCCACTGTATGCATACAGGATATGGGAAAGTGTTGTGCCAAAGTATTGGACAAGATAGTTGCATAACTATGTAAATGATATCTGTATGCATAATAGGTTATCATGATTTCATGATTATGAAGGATTACTAATCATGTACTTAATTTTGTTTTGTAGGAAAGATCATGAAGAATAATGAACACCGAACAAGTGATGGATGTTCAACAAGAAGATTTACAAATCAAACAAAATATAGAAGGCTTGTGGCTAGAAGATTCTCTTAGAAAGAGGAAGAGAATCATGATGAGATGTTTGCTCCAAGTGGCTAGATAAGACCATTCTCTTAATGGTGTAATTAAAGAAGAAGTGTGAATCAGGTTCTGTATGGGTTCCCAGGATCGATAGTAAATTGATGAGAATACATGTGAGGATTGCATCATCCTTGAACACTTTTTCTAAAGTGATCCGTAGACGTGAGGTCTCCGAAAATGAAGTCCTTAGTGGACAGTTGAGGGGATTGGATCATCCCTGGACTTTCAGTCCTAAAGAAGAGCCGTAGACGTGAGATCTTCGAGAATGAAGTCTTTGGTGGACAGTTGAGGGGATTGGATCATCCCTGGAATTTCAGTCCTAAAGAGAGCCGTAGACATGAGGTCTCCGAGAATGAAGTCCTTAGTGGACAGTTGAGGGGATTGGATCATCCCTGGACTTTCAGTCCTAAAGAGAGCCGTAGACATGAGGTCTCCGAGAATGAAGTCCTTAGTGGACAGTTGAGGGGATTGGATCATCCCTGGACTTTCAGTCCTAAAGAGAGCCGTAGACGTGAGGTCTCCGAGAATAAAGTGATGGGGATTGCATCATCCCTGAACTGGGTTCAAAATGTACGTGAGGACTGCATCGTCCATGAACTGGGTTCAAAATTTACGTGAGGACTGCATCGTCCATGAACTGGGTTCAAAATGTACGTGAGGACTGCATCGTCCATGAACTGGGTTCAAAATGTACGTGAGGACTGCATCGTCCATGAACTGGGTTCAAAATGTACGTGAGGACTGCATCGTCCATGAACTGGGTTCAAAATGTACGTGATGGGATTGCATCGTCCCTAGACATGAGACTTGTCTTAAAGTGATAAGGACTAATCATCCTGTAAGTAGATTAGGACTGCATCGTCCATGAACTGGGTTCAAAATGTACGTGAGGACTGCATCGTCCATGAACTGGGTTCAAAATGTACGTGAGGACTGTATCGTCCATGAACTGGGTTCAAAATGTACGTGAGGACTGCATCGTCCATGAACTGGGTTCAAAATGTACGTGAGGACTGCATCGTCCATGAACCGGGTTCAAAATGTACGTGATGGGATTGCATCGTCCCTAGACATGAGACTTGTCTTAAAGTGATAAGGACTAATCATCCTGTAAGTAGATTGGGATTGCATCGTCCCTAGACATGGTGAGGTGTCTTAAAGTGATAAGGACTAATCCTCCTGTAAGTAGATTGGGATTGCATCGTCCCTAGACATGGTGAAGTGTCTTAAAGTGATAAGGACTAATCCTCCTGTAAGTAGATTGGGATTGCATTGTCCCTAGACATGGTGAGGTGTCTTAAAGTGATAAGGACTAATCATCCTGTAAATAGATTGGGATTGCATCGTCCCTAGACATGAGACTTGTCTTAAAGTGATAAGGACTAATCATCCTGTAAGTAGATTGGGATTGCATCGTCCCTAGACATGGTGAGGTGTCTTAAAGTGATAAGGACTAATCCTCCTGTAAGTAGATTGGGATTGCATCGTCCCTAGACATGGTGAAGTGTCTTAAAGTGATAAGGACTAATCATCCTGTAAGTAGATTGGGATTGCATCGTCCCTAGACATGGTGAGGTGTCTTAAAGTGATAAGGACTAATCATCATGTAAATAGATTGGGATTGCATCGTCCCTAGACATGGTGAGGTGTCTTAAAGTGATAAGGACTAATCATCCTGTAAGTAGATTGGGATTGCATCGTCCCTAGACATGGTGAGGTGTCTTAAAGTGATAAGGACTAATCATCCTGTAAGTTGATTCGGGATTGCATCATCCTTAGACATGGTGAGGTGTCTTAAAAGGATAAGGATTGATCATCATGTAAGTTGATCTGGATTGAATCATCCATAGACATGAGAGATGTCTTAAATTGAGAGGGATTGATCAGCCCATAAGTGGATCAGGATTGTATCATCCTTGGACCTATGTCCTAAAGTGAGAGGGATTGACCATCCCGTAATTGGATCATGTGTGTTGCAGGGTATGCTGCTGTTGTGTATACTTGTATCAGTGTGGATACTTGTATTGATAGATGTATTAGTGAGAATACATGCTTTTGATGATAGATGTATTAGTGAGAATACATGCTTTTGATGATATATGTATTAGTAAGAATACATGTTTTGATGATAGATGTATTGGTGAGAATGCATACTTTTGATGATACATGTATTGATTAATGTACTTGTATGGTTGAGGATACTTATGTTGTAGATCGAGATGATCCAGATGCTGTAGATCGAGATGATCCAGATGCTGTAGATCGAGATGATCCAGATGGTGTAGATCGAGATGATCCAGATGGTGTAGATCGAGATGATCCAGATGCTGTAGATGAGATGATCCAGATGCTGTAGATCGAGATGATCCAGATGTTATAGATCGAGATGATCCAGATGCTGTAGATCGAGATGATCCAGATGTTGTAGATCGTGATGATCCAGATGCTGTAGATCGAGATGATCCAGATGCTGTAGATCGAGATGATATGACAATGCTGATGATCGTGAGATAACGATGCGGATGATCGTGAGATGACGATGCTAATGATCGTGTGATGACGATGCTGATGATCGTGAGATGACGATGCTGATGATCGTATGATGACAATGCTGATGATCGTGAGATGACGATGCTGATGATCGTGTGATGACGATGCTGTTGATCATGTGATGACGATGCTGATGATCGTGTGATGGCGATGCTAACAATCGTGAGGATTCAGATATTGATGTTGCTGTAGCTGTTTGAGTGCTGCAGAAGATAAAGACTCAGTACTGAAGATGTTGATGTTCCAGTATTGAAGATATTCCAGTAACTAGTTGAGTTACTGATGATGTTGAGAAAGCTTCCAATGATTTATAGATGTATCATGTATGATGTTGATGACTCCTTGCTCGTGCAGATGCTGTTATAATATCCTTCTCGTTAAGGGGGAGTGTTGAGATATTGTAACTTCAAAGAATATTATATTTGTACTTTATTATTCCGGAGATGATTCATTCCTCCGTGAAGATCTTATTGTATATCCGGAGATGTTTATTCCTCCGTCGGAATGTGGTAACTTGGGTTATTAGACTTCCCTAGTGGGGGTCGGCCCTGTATGTGTTATGTGGGTCAAAGGGTTATTAGACCACCCTAGAGGGGTCGGCCCAGTCAGTTATAATGGGGTATTTAACCTAATGGTTAAATACGAGCCTACATGTACTTGTGTAAAATACATATCAGAGTAGTGTATAAATAGAGGAGGTGTGTTCCTCATTATACACATTCACTCACTTGAGGATAGCGCACTTGTGGAGGAGAGGTCTGCTATTGTGGAGAAGGAGATCATGTCTCAGGGTTTCATCTTTGTATATTTCTGGTCATCTATATTGAGGAAGCTTTGCTGGGTTTTCTACCCCATGAGGGTTTCCCAGGATAAATCTCTGTCTCTTGTGTTTATGCTGTGCTTGTTGTTTCTTCAGTGATCCTGTATATGCTATTATTGTGAAATGGAATGTAATGCTGCTATTTTTTTTCTTAGCATATTAAATCTTAACAATTTCTACCTTGTGGGCATCATTCCACATTTTAAGGGATTAAAACCCCCTTTTGAACTACTTGGCACCTTAAAACTCAGATCTAGTAAGATCTAACCCTTGGATTGACTTGATTTTCTAGATCCACATAGATCATTGCCTAAGCTACTTGGATCTACAATTTGGTGGCCATTGGACTTGATTTGACACACCTTATCCACCTTTTAGCCCTCCTTGAGAAAGGTCGCACTTCCTTGGGTGAGAGAGTTTGCCCACTTCTAGGACTTGGGTAGTTGAGATTTCAGTGGATTTGGAACGGGCATACCTTGAAACCTATATCTAGAGTATCATTTTGTGACGATCTTCCTTGGGGGTAGCATTCCTTGTTTTAAGGGATTGTGGTCCACTTGGGTCATTTCATGAAACCCTAGATCTAGCAAGATCCAACCACTTTATCTCAATTAACCCATTTGACTTGACCTCTAGGTGTCTCGATCTACACTTTCACATATCTTTTGACTCCATTAACACATCCAACAAGGCACCAGTCCCCCTTAAGCAAGTCGCACTCCTTGGGAATTGTGTCAAACCTTAGATCCAGTACATGGGTACTCCTAATTTCAACTTAGATCCATAGATCTACTCATTTCATATACTCTAGTGCCAATTGCGTCCCTTAATTTCACCTTGTGGGTCCACATTAAGCCATTTCACATATCCCAAGAAAGTAGGACCCACTTGTGTAACACATGGTACTATATCTTATCATTATAGCTAATCATGTGGCCTAAATCATACATTGGTTGAAACACTAATCATTCCTCAAACCACCTTCAACCATACTTTAATTTCTAGGTCCACTTTACCTTGCATTGGTTTCCGTAACTTACCATTTACTCATCCCTAGGAACCTTTGTTTGGGTCCAATCACCTTTGATTGCTTATAGGGTCTCCCCCTAGGTCTTGATTCATCTAGATCTAAAGTGAAGAGTGCCTCGGTTAACGTGACTCCCACCTTGCATTGGGAACCGTGGCATCTCTTGGGTCACCTCTTTAGTTGTCCATCTACTCTACCGTCCCGGATGGGATACCATTAGGGGCAACTACAAGTTGTGTGATAACATCACTAATTCAGGATCATCCACTTATGTGGAGGCAACCAAACATCAAGCTTGGAAAGATGCTATGATAGAATACATCCAGTTGGTAATGGATAATGACATGTGGAAAGTGCTTCTCATACAACAAGGGAAGTCAGTTGTAACTTCCAAGTGTATCTAGTAAATCAAGTTTCTTCCTGAAATTCAGAGCTATGCGAAGCTCTCAGAAAATCATGTAGTCTATTACAAGTCGAGACTCATCGAAAAGAAGTATCACCATGTCAAGGACATGGTGCGGAGACTTCAGTATGTTTTGTCAGCTGAAAAGATTACTGATGTGTTGACTAAGCCTCTATCCACGATGAAGTTTGGGTACTTTCGAGACAAGCTTAGTGTTGTTGAGAATGCCTCTCTTGCTGAGAGGGAGGGTTAAATTTAATGCATTTGCGAGACCCATTCTTAGAGAGGATGGTACCTATTATCACACAACTTGTAGTTGTCTCTAAAGGTATCCCATCCAGGACGGTAGAGGTGTAGACAACTAAAGAGGTGACCCAAGAGATGCCACGGTTCCCAATGCAAGATGGGTGTCACGTTAATCGAGGCACTCTTCACTTTAGATCAAGCCTAAGCAAGATCAAGGGGGAGACCCTAGCTTAGCCAATGAAGGCTAGCGAATGCAATCAAGACCTTCTAGGGAAATGTGATGATGAAAGATAAGGAGACCAAGATGAAACAAGATCTACGTCTAGGGTGGATAAGTGGACCCAAAGTGGTTAGGGATTGGTTGAAGAGGCTTAGGAAGTGACAAGTGTTCAACCAAGTATAAGATAGGGTCACTTATGAATTAAGAATAGTATATCTAGATAGATCTAGTGCCCAAATAATAGATCCAAGTGGGGCC
The DNA here is from genome assembly GCA_027924585.1 of Larix kaempferi. NCBI lineage: Eukaryota > Viridiplantae > Streptophyta > Pinopsida > Pinales > Pinaceae > Larix > Larix kaempferi. The sequence goes on from BSBM01000268.1 coordinate 20,196,118, forward strand.
CACCCTTAAAATAAGGAAATTGGTCCAAATGGGGCCCACCCTTAAAATAAGGAAATTGGTCCAAATGGGGCCCACAAGGTGAAAATCAAAGAAGAGAGACACTAGGGGGTTTGCAAATAAGTGGATCTAATGGATCAATGAAGAATTGGCAATACCCACATGTGGGATCTAGCAAAAGACCACTAACCCAAGGAGTGCGACTTGCCTCAAGGAAGACTAGTGCCTTAGATGAAGGGGCAAATGGAGTCAGATGTCCACCAAATTATAGATTGGGATAGTTAAGATGATTACCAAGGTGGGTTTTAATTATTAAGCCCAAGTAATCGATAGATCTCCATAGATTTGAAAAATAATAAAAAATGCAAGGGTTTTAATTTTAGGGTTTATATGACCAATGGAGAAAAGATGGATGGAATTAGATACATACTTGGTAGAACATACCTCAAAAGCTTGTGGCCACTTTGCAAATTGATAACCTTTCCCCTGTGTGTATATTCAAGAGTGAGATCTAAGAGCCCAAGTGAAATCGGCCTCCTCCTTAGGTGACCAATTCGCCCTCCTCCTGCAAGACAAGATCAATGAGAAACAAGCCAAGCCAAAGAATGATGAAAATGACAAAAGATGAAAGAGAAAGCATCAACTATGTCACTAAGATACAATAATGATACTCCCTGAGACAAAAGGCCAATCCAAGTCAAGATATGGGGTTTCCCCACAATAGCTCTCCTCCAAATCGTCCTCCTCTTCACCAAATCGGCCTCCCTGTAGAAAAACGTCTTGGAACCCCAAGATCCACAATGATACACAGAAAAAAGATTGTATATTCAACTTGCAAAAGAATCCATCAAGACAAGAGAAGTAGATCCACGAAATAGTATTTTTATTCCAAGTTTGTAGAGCTCCAAAGGTGCCTTTACAATAGGGGGGTCTCCTCCTTAAATAGGATGAGGAAGACCAAAACCCTAAACCACTTTTGAAATGAGTGTGTTATCACATACATAGTAGCTAGGATACCATATGAGCAGAGCAGATATCTGCACTTTCTAGAGCTTTGCTTTTACACTTATTCAATGAGATCAGCTATGATGAGCAGCATTATTTGTGATCACTCACACATCAGAGCATCTTTGTATCAGAGATTTAGTAGACCTTATGCCAAGGCTGAGCCTTGAGACCTCAGATTTGATGACTGATGTGGCCTTTTATTCCATATAGTTGCAATGCAGTTCTTCAGTATTTCAGATACAGTGTTCTCTATGGTTACAGTTGGTTCAGATTACAGATATTGATTGATGACCCAGTATATATGTGATGTGCATTGGTGTTATTACCGTTTTGTTTAGGTCATTTTTATTAGCATTAACTTGGTATAAATTAATTATGGTCTGGCATTAGAGGAAATTTGGGTAAAAAATGGGCCTCCTAAGAAAAATAATAAAATAATAGTAGAGAGAGAGTAAAAAAACTACTTTTTTGGATCGTATTTTCAACTTATCTTCTTGTAGGTTTACTCAAATTTCAAGCGGGGGGGACTCGTTGGATGCATAATTAAATTATGCATCCAACGAGTACCCATGTTGTATACTTTTAACAACATCCACACCATGAGAGAAAACACGTTTTTAATGTATGCAACATGAAAAATCGAAAATACATTAAAAACGTGTTTTCTCTCATGGTGTGGATGTTGTTAAAAGTATGCAACATGGGTACTCGTTGGATGCATAATTTAATTATGCATCCAACAAGTCCCCCCGCTTGAAATTTGAATAAACAAGGAGATAAGTTGAAAATAGGATCCAAAAAAATAGTTTTTTTTTTCCCTGCAATTTTTTTACATGCACTTTGTTTGAATTTTAAAGCATTTTGATTGGCTAATATGTGACGACCAGAAATTGTACTTTAGGGTTAAAAGGCCCATTTTTCATCCAAATTTCCTCGAATGCAGTGTATTAAAATTGAAATGAAATTGGTTATGGATTATATGTATTGGTTTTACTACTGACGTTTGGAAACTTTTGTTTTATACTTATTGGTCTTTACCTTCATATGAATGTGAACATGATCATGTAGTGTCTTCCTGGCCTGCTAGCTTAGGCACCACCTTCACTTGTCTCCACCCATCCATTTGTCATCTCCCCATATATTGGTCTTCACCCTGACTTACACCTTGACTTGTGATATTAAGGATCTCCCCGCTTCTGCCTCTGTGTTGGACTTGCATCCATGTTTATATTGTGTCTCGGCTCTGAGTTGGCAACAAAACTTGCCTTTGGTGAGTTGGATTTTATGCCTTCATCATTCTAGTCGGTTGCCTCGATGTTTGGTTTAGATTTGCGGAAGTCCCTCTAGTTGCTTGAGTTGTGTTGGCTTAAACCTGAAGCAAAATTGTACTACATATGGAAATTATTGTATATCTTGTGCAGCCCAATGAAAAGGGCTATGAAATTGAAATGAAATTCAAATGTGAAATATAAATGCACCCCGGATGTAACTACGATTAGTTGTGCTTATCAGCGCATGTGAAATCCCAAAGGGGTCATATTAGGCCTAAAATGCAATGGATAAATGTATGTTAAATCTAAAGATTGCTGCCATGAAATGAAAGGTCCTAAAAAGCAGTGGCTAAACGTATGCGAAATCTAAAGACTGTTGACCTTATATGTGAAACTTTCCTCATTGAGCCTAAGAGTGATGATGTGAGATGGAGCAAGGGATAGCTAATTCTAAGTGTCCCCTAGAACTTCAAGTTACGGTTAGCCGAGCACCTAGTTCAGGGCGGTTTTAGTAGTAGACAATTTTTTCCAAGGTTGAATAAGCATTTCTCTGAACAACTTACCCGTTACTGAGACACCGCCATTCCTTGTGTATCTCTTGTCCAACACATGCTTAAGTGTGTAACATCATGTCCTCCATCTGAAGTATCACTATGTCGAGTCAGTCAAGTCACCCCTTCTAGCCTAGCCTTATGTCTTCAGCCTTCACCCTTTGCTAGCAATTTGATCGTGTTTACAAACAAGTATATTCTTGAGATTCTTTTTGGAAGTGGATTATTTAACTAACCTATTTACTATTTATTAACTGCCAGTGAAATAATGCTTAATACTTTAGAGTCCAGCTATGAAAATGTTCTAGAGAGCATGTCTTAACTATTTGCACTTGCAACAGCTTGGATTCTTAGCCAGGGGTCATATTTTGATCAATTTGACCGGGGTCAAACATAGTTTGACCAAGGTCAACCTTGGGATCCGTGATGAGATGGACCGCTTTATGTATGATGATGATATATGGTCTTCTATATACCTTGTTGATGATTCCATATGATGGACACAAGCTTTAGATGATGATTGATGCAGTTTATCATGTTTATTATTATTTCCAGATCATCATATGTTTACACTGTCCAGGTATGGTGGACCCTACAAATGATCCTACAGGTTATCATGTGGTGTATGAGTACTCATCTCTAGTGGATTTGGGTCTTCTGGATCCATTGAGACACTTATCTATCAGTTTCAGGCACTCTCGGGCATGTTATTAGCAGTTTTCCACCTGTTGACCAGATTGGCCATGCTGATGTGTGGCCTGTCCAACCAGAGCCTTGGAGGCTAGTCGTTTCCTAGGGTGCTACAGGGGAAGGGGGTGGTCCAACCACTTGTTTTTACCATATTACCCCCCTTCTGGACATGATGGCACGCTCAGTTGACAGAGCAGGCACCTTGTGGTCACTGGTCAGTTATGGGCAGTATCATGGTTTACAGGAGGATTAAAAAATGGAATAAAAAGGTCACTGAGGAATTCGATTTGGGCAATTGAGGAAAGGTTTTGACATGAGGTCTGCTCTGAGGTCATCCATGGTGTATCCCACTCCTTCCAGATCAATTTGCAGTAGTCAGTGGGGTCCACACAGTCAGCATGATGTCTTTTGATGTATTTTTCTCTCAGATTGAGGGGGGCAGGATTTGATCATTTGTGTACTTGGACATGTCATTGAGTCTTATGTTATATTATTGTGCCATGGGGTGATGCTAGTGAAGGGGAATAATACCTCCTAGCCCCACCATGTGCTTCTAGTCACTTGTCCTAGTCATCTCGTGTGAGAGACACTTGTATTAGTCTCCCTTAGCCATGACGTCACCCCTCCTAGTGTCTTTTGACCATGACGTCATCACTTTAGTGAGTGATCCTTGTCTTATGTTGTATTGGCTCATCTTAGCCATTAATTATATTGTTGTATCTTTTGATCTCAACCACTAGTTTTCAAAAGTGGTTTAGGGTTTTGGTCTTATCCTATTTAAGGAGGAGACCCCCCTATTGTAAAGTCACCTTTGGGCTCTGGAAAACTTGGAATAAAATACTATTTTTGGAGATCTTCTTCCTGGCTTTGATTGGGTTGCTCTTGTACATGATTATACATCTTTTGCTTTTAGACATCTTTGCTTTTACAGGTGATTTTGACAGCTACTAAGGGAGGCCGAATTGATTGAAGCTAGGAGTGCGAATTGCTTTGAAGGGAAGATTGTTGGGGTTGCTCACATCCCCCTTTGGGCAAGACGTCTTCATCTTGAGGGAGTTTTTTAATTGTGCTTTGTCCATTGATTGCTCTTTTGATATGACATGCTTAGATCTCATTTGTTTGTGAATCTAACTTATGGTAGTTTGATTGACAGGTTGAATGGGACGATTTTCCTCCTAGGACTTCGACATTTATGCTTGGAATCACTTGGATCTAGCTTGGAATTATAACTAAAGGAAAGGGTCATCTATGTGCAAGGTAGCCTCCAAGGCTCTAGCTGGACAGGCCACATTAGCATGGCCAAATTGGTCAACAGGTGCAAAACTGCTCATAACATGCCTGGGAGTGCCTGAAACTAATAGTTAAGTGTCCCAATGGATCCAGAAGACCCAAATACACTAGAGATGAGTACTCATACACCTCATGATAATCTGTAGGATCATTTGTAGGGTCCACCATACCCAAACAATGTAAAAATATGATGATCTGGAAATAATAATAAACATGACAAACTGCATCAATCATCATCAGAAGCCTGTGCCCATCATATGGAATCATCAAAAAGGTATATAGAAGACCATATCTCAACATCATACATAAAGTGGTCCATCTCATCACGGATCCCAAGGTTGACCTTGGTCAAACTATGTTTAACCGGTCAAATTGATCAAACTATGACCCTGGCTATAGAAGCCATGTTGTTGCAATTGCAAGTAGTTAAGACATGCTCTCTAAATCCTTTTCATAGCAAGACTCTAGAGTATTAAGCATCATTTCACTAGCAGTTAATAAGTAATCATAGGTTAGCTAAATAATTTACCTTCAAGAAGAATCTCAAGAATATACTTGTTTGTAAACATGATCAGATTACTAGCAAAGGGTGAAGGCTAAAGACACAAGGCTAGGCTGAAGGGGTGACTTGACTGACTTGACACTGTGATACTTTGGATGAGGGACATGGTGTTATACACTTAAGCATGTGTTGGACAAGGAGAACACAAGGAATGGCGGTGTCTCACAAATGGATAAGTTGTTCAAATAAGTGCTTATTCAACCTTGGCAAAAGTTGTCTACTACTAGAACAGCTGTGAACTAGGTGCTCGGCTAACCATAACTTGAGGTGTTAGTTTTTCAAAATTTACTTCAATCTGATCTAGGATCTTAACTGAGAGAACAACATGTACAACATATCTACAGTATATTAATCATGGACACAATAATGCAAGCACACAAGAGACATAGAGTTTACTTGGGGAAAACCATAAAAGTGAAAAACCCCAATAACTTCCTCAGAGATAGATAGAGCAATGATACAACCCAAGCATAAAAAATAGACATCTCCTAGCAACAGCTTCTCCTCCTCCACAAGTGCGCCACTCTCCAAAGAGTGTGTGAGAGAATAGAATGATGAAATAGAGTGCCTCCCGCACTCTATTTATACTTGACTTGACTTGCCTAATAACCTTTACTAGGTCGGCCTCAACTTAACCACATAACACAAAGCTGACTAGGCCGACACCCAATAGGGTGGTCTAATAACCCTTTGACCCACATGGCCGACCCCCAATAGGGTGGTCTAATAACCCTTCGACCCACATGACTCATACAGGACCGACCCCAACAAGGTGGTCTACTAACCCATCAAGTATAAGTTACGACACTTACAATATAAATGACGACACTTTCGTATAGAGGAATAATAACATCTCTATAGGAATACAAACACTTCCGTATAGAGGAATAATACCATCTCTATAGGAGTACAATATACATATATGAAATACATTCCAAAGTTACATATACATCAACACTCCCTCTTAACTAGGAAGGTATTTCTCGACACAGGTCTTCTAGCACAAGTCTTCTTCTCTGGATCATCGTCACTGGATAATCGTCATCGAGTCATCGTCATCGTCACTGCTGCTGCTATCTCAATCGATCTCTGAATCTACTCGTCATAGGAAGTTCTACAGAGCCAGTCCTTTTTCATACTGGATGTAGGCCCACCACCTGCAGGTCTTCATCATCACTGGCCATACTGTGGAATCCTCAGGACTTATTACGTGCGTCACAAAACCTTGAAAGAGCATCCCAGGACTAATTACGAGCACATAGCTCAACCTATCGGATCTCCCAGGACCTTTTACATGCTACTGCACAACCTGTCCACGGCCACAGAGTATCACGAAGCACAACCTAGATGCACACACACAGCACTTATACTCACTGGCATGGGAGGACCAACCTACCACCATCCATGAAAGGCTCACAGCACTTACATCAACGACCATGGGAGGACCAACCTACCACCATGTCGGAATGGCACAACACTTATATTGCAGCCATGGGAGAACACATCTACAACCATGCTCGAATGGCCCCAGCACTTATATCCCAGCCATGGGAGAACACATCTACAACCATGCTCGAATGGCCCCAGCACTTATATCACAGCCATGGGAGAACACATCTAGAACCATGCTCGAATGGCCCCATCACTTATATCGTAGCCATGGGAGAACACATCTACAACCATGCTCGAATGGCCTTGGCAATTACATCACGACCATGGGAGAACACATCTGCCACCATGTCGGAAAATCCCAGCAATTACATCGCGACCATGGGAGAACACATCTACAACCATGTCCGAAAAGCTCATGTGCATCTGTGTCTTTGGAACTCATCACACATAATCCAACTGATTATGTAATGTATCCACCTGATACATATGATCATCCTGATCATCATCATAGCATCATCCTGATGCATATCATCTAGAGTATCATCCTAATACTCATCAATACATCGTCCTGATGCATATCTGGAGCAACATCCTGAAGCTCGTCATCCATGATCATCCTGATCATACAATGCATCCACCTGATGCATACATAGTATCTACCTGATACATATCATCATACATGATCTACCTGATCATACAATGTATCCACCTGATACATCTACAGATACATACCCATGATCCAACTGATCATATCCAGCATCCAACATGATGCGTACATACATATATATAAATGATCCAACTGATCATATCCAGCATCCAACATGATTTTTGCGTCCATACATATACATATAAATGATCCAACTGATCATCTCCAGCATCCACCTGATGCATATACAGAGCAGTAACTGGAGCATCGTCCCGATGCTCATCATCCAGCACTTACATCCACAGCCATGGGAAGGATCCTCCTCTCACCATGCTTGGAATGGCTCCTGCAAATGTGTCCATCACTTCTTCCTCGAAGTGTCATCAATCTGAAGAACACCAAGCCTCTCTCTGAAGTACTCGAACTTCACTCTGGCTAGTGGCTTCGTCAGCACATCTGCAACCTGCTCATCTGTCGCAAGATACAGGAGCTTCACTGCTCCTCTCTGCACCATATCCCTGATATAGTGATATTTGATCTCAATGTGTTTCGACCTGTCGTGGAACATCGGATTCTCAGACAGCTTCACACAACTCTGGTTGTCACAAAAGATACTAGTAGCCTCCAACGGGAGATGAAATAACTCAGACAGTAGCTTCCGAAGCCATACTGCCTCACAACTAGCTGAACAAGCTGCAACATACTCTGCTTCAGCTGTACTTAGTGCTACGCAAGACTGCTTCCTGCTAAACCAAGAGATCACACCTGATCCCATACTGAAGCAGCACCCAGAAGTGCTCTTCCTATCTGCAGCAATGCCTTCCCAATCTGAATCAACATAACCCTGCAGGTTAAACTTTTGATTCGCATCATACTTGAGCCCATAATCAACTGTACCCTTCAGGTACCTCAGAATATGCTTTACAGCAACCAAGTGAACACTCCTCGGATCCGTCAAGAACTGGCTCAATGTGTTCACCGCAAAGCAAATATCTGGTCTTGTGTTCCTCAGGTACATCAAGGACCCAATCATCTGACGATACATAGTGACATCAACCGGCTCAGATGAAGCATCACGCAGAAGCTTCAGGTTCGATGCCATAGGTGTGGCCATGGCCTTGCAGTCCATCATCCCGAACCTCTTCAGGATCTCTACTGCATACTTCCCTTGTCCAAGGAAGATTCCATTTGCACTCTGCCACACCTCCATGCCTAAAAGTAGTGCATCATCTCCAAGTTCTTCATCTCGAACTCGGCAGCAAGCTTCCGCTGCATGTCGGCAATCAATCTATCCTCACCTGTAACAAACAGGTCATCCACATACAAAAGTAGTATCACTAGATTGCCTTCCTCAACCTCGTAGTAAAGGTTGGAATCCGCTTTACTCTTAGTAAAGCCCAAACTAGATAGAAAGCCATCTATCCTGCCATACCAGGTCTTGGTTGCCTGTTTCAAACCATACAGGGCTTTCTTCAGTTTGCACATATGTGACTCTCGGTCATGTGTCTCAAACCCGAGTGGCTGCTCCACATACACTTCCTCTTCGACTACACCATTCAAGAAAGCTGTCTTGACATCCATCTGGTGTATCTTCCATTTCATCACTGCAGCCAGAGCAAGTACTAATCTAATGGAAGTGGATCTGGCTACAGGAGCAAAAGTCTCTATGCTGCCACCTGCAGCATGCTTGATCTTATAGATCCATTTGGAAGTCACAACAAACTTCCCTTCAGGTCTTGGGACCGCATCCAAAATATCATTCTTCATAATCGAATGGTACTCCTCGATCATGGCATTCTTCCCGAATCCTGGGAACTTCAACATCTTCAATATCTTCAATAGATAACTTTGTTGCTGGAACAAATGTTGTAGTCCATCTTTTGTAGGTGATGGTATACGATCTTTCCTACAAAACAAGTTAAATTGCATGATTAGAAACATCTCATAGTTTTCAGAACAAGTTCTTACTCATAAAGAAATATGTCATACAGTCATGCAATTAATTTAGCCAATGCTTCAATAAAACATTTATCCATATACCGTGACTTTCTAGATGCCTTCCAATCTCTACCAAAACATTGTTAAGAGTGTGCACAACTCCCAACATGTCAGCAAAGAGGTTTCATTCTAGATAAATAGCAATGGAATGTTGTACAATGCCATAGGCCACTTATCCATTATATGCATATTAGTAGTATGTTGTTCATTAATGCAATTATTCTAATATGCCAAAATACACAGCCTAAGTCTAGGAACATCAATATATACATCATTGAACAATATTATTTAAACAATCAACTATGCAAGAAATGATAATTCAAATACTTATCTTTGTTTGGTTGTTGGGTGGACTCCCTCTGAATCTTTGCAACCTTTCTGCAATTCCATTCTGATGTGGATTGTGAGAAGTGGTCGACTCCCTTTGAATATCTACATCCTTGCAGAAACTACTGGAGTGTGCTCCCTCTTGATCTTTGCTTCCTGGATTACCTGTCCTTGAACTTATATCCATCCTCGATCACTATGCATGCTTACAAGTATCATTATTGTGATATCCTCGAGATCTCATACATAATCATACATTTATTAGTATATTCTCAATACTATCAAAACACAATCTTCTATGTGATCCATGACAATGGATGAATCTTTGTCTTCATGTCACCATGATCATATGTTCTTGAACTAGAACATGATTTGTCTTTCTTGGTATACCTTTCATGTTAGCGGACAACATAAACCTCATACAACACCATAATGCATTAGTACAATCATAAGTGTCAACACCCTAATCAATGAATATCTTCTATCATGCATTCATAATTTTATTAAGGTGATACGACAAGTCTAAATCTAATCAAGATTGTACTAACCGTAATAATATGAAGACAAATATGCCATAAACTTAATCATGAACAAATCTCGAAACATACCTGGATAAGTCATACATGTTGAGATTGCTTGTAATCTTCTTATGTAAGGCCTTAGCCTCATCTCCCTCTGAAACAGGAACTTCTTCACTTATGCAGGTGACCAATCCATTCTCTTCTAGGATTAACCCAATCCACTTGATTTGCAGGAACTGGATCTAGAGCTGGATTAGGGTTTGTCAGGGAAACCCTAAAAATTCAAACTTTGAATTTCAAACTTCTCAAAGGATAGAAAGATGCGCCTTGATGAGCTGATCAACCTGGTATACTCTGAATTTGAAAACTGCAAAGTTTCACACATGAGTTGTTGGTTCATACCCGGCAATATATTGCAACATCTCTTGCATGCATGCACTTTCCCCCAAGGATCATACATCAATCACCTTTGCAAGTTCCATGTCCTATAGCTTCTACTTTGGATAAAATTTGGATCGACTTGGACACTAAGCTTCCAAAGGATGGGTGCAACATGATCAATAAAGCCAATCTTGATGTTTATGAGGGTAAGTCAATAGTCCCCAATATTTGATCATAGGAAGTATGCCGAAATTTTGACGTCCTAGCGGCATAAGTGCAAGTAAACCAATGAACTATGTTGTCATCTCACTACCTCCATTACGATGTCCTATTGACATATGTGAAACTATATCAATGAACTATGTTGTCGACCCATCATCAATCATAAGCCGTCATAGCAACATACATGCAACTTTATTGACGAACAATATTGTTAGAAGGTCATCAAAATTACAGTGTAAAAGTGATATATATGAAAAGTATGGATGAAGACATTATTTTAGAATGGTGTGGGAATTTCAACGTTCCTAATGCACTTTTTTTCATTGTTACTAGTTTTAAAAATGATAGAAGCACGTTGTAAGGATGTCTATAACTCAACAGAAGACAGACATCTTAGATAATATATTCAAATTCCATGTAGTTCATAGACACGTCATAATGTTGACGTAATAAAATAATTGTAGGTAGAAGTCGAATTTGTGACATTCCTAATCCACTATTTTTCAACGTTGTTACATCAGACGAGTTGTCAGTCAGTTGTTGTAAAATGTCCCCTTTTGTAGTAGTGCCTCTAATGTTTCAACATAAATTTCATATTCAAATACATATTCAAATTCACATGCGGATGATGATTAGGACACTGAAGATGAGAATGTTGTAGACCCAATAATTCATCCTTGTTGGGTAGAGCAAACTCTTGAAGAAGTCAAGGAACTAGTTGGTGATCATGTTGATACTTAAGGAATCCACTCATAGTTTCATGCTACCACACACACTCTTGTAGCCATAGAGGCATTAATTCCCACCAATTTATATATATTTTGTTACTTTATATCCTCATAACCATGTGGAAGCCTCTAACAATGCTCATTGGGAAGCAGCCATGGATAAGGAATATCAATCCCTCATGAACAACAAAACTTGGGATCTAGTACCTCTTCCTAATTGAAGGAAATTTATTTGATGCAAATGGATTTACAAGAACAATATGGAATCCAATGGTATTATTATCACGTTCAAGGAAATATTGGTGGCCAAAATCTTCTCACAGATACATGGTATTGACTACATATAAACTTTTGCACCGGTTGCAAAGATGGATTAAGTTTGACTTGTTCTTGCCATAGCAGAAGCACAACATTGGGAGATTCATCACATGGATGTGAAGAGTTCCTTTTTTCATGGGGACCTTACAAAGGATTGTTAATTTTTCAGAATTTACTTCAATCTGATCTAGGATCTTAACTGAGAGAACAACATGTACAGCATATCTACAGCATATTAATCATGGACACAATAATGCAAGCACACAAGAGACACAGAGTTTACTTGGGGAAAACCATAAAGGTGAAAAACCCCAATAACTTCCTCAGAGATAGATAGAGCAATGATACAACCCAAGCATAAGAGATAGACATCTCCTAGCAGCAGCTTCTCCTCCTCCACAAGTGCGCCACTCTCCAAAGAGTGTGTGAGAGAATAGAATGATGAAATAGAGTACCTCCCGCACTCTATTTATACTTGACTTGAATTGCCTAATAACCTTTACTAGGTCGGCCTCAACTTAACCACATAACACAAAGCTGACTGGGCCGACACCTAATAGGGTGGTCTAATAACCCTTTGACCCACATGGCCGACCCCCAATAGGGTGGTCTAATAACCCTTCGACCCACATGACTTATACAGGGCCGACCCCAACAAGGTGGTCTAATAACCCATCAAGTATAAGTTACGACACTTACAATATAAATGACGACACTTTCGTATAGAAGAATAATAACATCTCTATACGAATACAAACACTTCCGTATAGAGGAATAATACCATCTCTATAGGAGTACAATATACATATATGAAATACATTCCGAAGTTACATATACATCAACATGAGGTTCTAGGGGACACTTAGAATTAGTTGTCCCTTGCTCCATCTCATATCATAACCCGCAGGCTCAATGAGGAAATTTTCACATAAGGTCAGCAGTTTTTAGATTTAGCATACATTTAGCCACTGCTTTTTAGGACCTTTCATTTCATTACATTTCATGGCCAGCAATCTTTAGATTTAGCATACATTTATCCATTGCTTTTTAGGCGTAATATGACCCCTCTAGGATTTCACATGTGCTTATAAGCACAACTAATCACAACTTACATCCGGGGTGCATTTACATTTCATAACATTTGAATTTCAATTCAATTTCATAGCCCTTTTCATTGGGTTGTACAAGATATACAATAATTCCATATGTAGTACAACTTTGCTTTAGGTTTTAGCCAACACAACTCAAGCAACTAGGGGGACTTCCGCAAATCTAAACCACACATCAAGGAAACCGACTAGAATGATAAAGGCATAAAATCCAACTCACCATGGGCAAGTTTTGTTGCCAACTCAGAGCCGAGACACATAATAAACATGAATGCAAGTCCAACACAGAGGCAAAAGCGGGAAAGGATCCTCCATATCACAAGTCAAGGTGTAAGTCAGGGTGAAGATTAATATATGGGGAAGGACAAATGGATGGATGGAGACAGTGAAGGTGGTGCCTAAGCTAGCAGGTTAGGCATACACTAAATGATCATGTTCACATTCATATGAAGGTAAAGACCAACAAGTATACAACAAGAGTTTCCAAATGTCAGTAATACAACCAATACATATAATCCATAACCAACTTTATTTCAATTTTAATACACTGCCAAATCATAATTACTTTATACCAAGTCAATGCTATCAAAATGACCTAAACAGTAAGGTAATAACATCAATGCACATCATATATATACCAGGTCATCAATCAACATCTGTAATCTGAACCAACTATAACCACTAAGAACACTGTATCTGAAATACTGAAGAACTGCACTGCAACTATATGGAATAAAAGGCCATATCACTCATCAAATCTGAGGTCTCAAGGCTCAGCCTTGGCATAAGGTGTACTAAATGTTTGATACAAAGATGCTCTGATGTGTGAGTGATCATAAATAATGTTGCTCATCATAGCTGATCTCACTGAAATACTGTAAAGGCAAAGCTCTGAAAAGTGCAGATATCTGCTCTGCTCACATGGTAGCCTAGCTACTATGTGTGTGATAACATCTGGTTCCAGCTGGGACAAGTGCTCTAAGGGAAAGAGTGCTTGAGAATCTCAGAATCTCTGGCCCCAACACTAACTGCATCAGTCTTCAATCCAGCACTCGATTTTCTTTGCTTTCAATTTTATTTGCACCTGTTCCTGTACTCATGGAAAGCAAGATACCACGTGAAGCATGTATGGGATAAAGATCAACCGAAATGAATTGCATAAATGAAATCTACTCTAAAGCAAAAATACAAAATGCAAATAAAACGAATGTACTAACTCATAGAAATTTTAAACATTTTCATATTTTATTAATGTGGATGCAGGAGATGAGAAAGGCTTAGGAAGGAGCATGACTCAACTCACTCGGGCAACTCAAAAACATGAAAAAGCACTCAGAATCAAAGGCTCATCAAAGGGAAAGCAAAAAGACTCTCAATACTCAGCACTCAGAAAAAGGAAAAGACACTCAAATCTTACCGCTCAAATGAGCTTATTAGAAGACCTACCTACCCTACTCTAACCAGACAGCACAAATGCTAGGTAAAATCATAAATCCAGTGCAACCATTCATCGAAAAGGTTAATGATTCTTCTTTGATTTTTGTTAATAAAACAAGCCAGGATTGGATTAAAGATTAAGGAATTTGATAGCACAAACTTCCTGGTTTGTTCAAAAATTGCAAAAGGGCTTGAATGGTGCAACAAGAAATCATGCCAAGGAGAAGAATGATTGAGGCAAGCATCCTCCATCAAATAATTGATAGGATCATAAATTTATGCAAGTTATTATTTAAAGTTGATGGAGGGAAAACATATGGCACTTGATTCAAATTCTTGTTACACAAATTATTGTCCTCACTCACTTCTCTTACATATTCAATTTGGTTCTCCTTGGGACTGATGATCAAATAAAAACCAAGTGGGGACAAATTAGAGCTTAGAAGACGAAAAAATCAAAATTAATCCCACTTGATGCTCAAAAATAGAGAAAAGATGAAACTGATCTTTCAACACCTTTTCTAACCACCAAGAATGATTGATAATTTGACAACAAGCATTATTGTTCCAAAGTGACTGAAAAGGGAAATGAAGTACTTTTTCTCTAATTACAGGAAAATGCTCATACTCCCTATTGAAAATTTCAAAAGCAAAATATTGACTAGACCACAAACCCAAAGAAGATTGAAAAATATGGGATGGGAGGGTGGATTGAAAATATGTACATTCTCCCAGATGGATAAAAAAATTTGACCTTGGAATTTGACAAAAGGAAAGGCCTTTTAAAGTAGCATTCTTTGTTCTAGGAATGACTTCAAACTTTTGATTAAATCTAATACTATTTGTCTGAGGACAAGATTCACCATAACTATCTAACTTCAAGAATTGGCTAAAGTTATCTTGAGTCTTGACTAAAGATGGAAAAAGGAAAACATAAGGATTTACCATAAGAAGTTGAGCAATGACTAGAGCATCTAATGCAATTTACTAATTCATCCTCATCTTGAGATTGTTCTTCCATTGATTTATCATTAAATTCGTAAGAGGACAAATGATCATTTTTATTGGATTGATCAGGGATAAAATTAATAAGTTTATTTACAACATCCTGATTATTTGCACAATGATCACATGAAATTACTTCAAAATAGTTTTGGATTATGCCCCCATTTTCTTCTCCTTCAATAAGGTGATATGAAATTGAATGATCGTTAATGACAAAAAGATTAAGGGGTTCCTCTTCAAGAGGATCCTCAATAGATTCGCTAATTAAAAGCTCAACCTTGGAAAAATCTCCAGGATCAAGACTAGGGATTCTTAAGAATTGATTTGAAACTTTATCATTCATGCAATGATTAGAGATTTGCTCATAAAAAGGAATTTCGATAGACTTACAAGTAGAAGACTCATCCTCAAAAGAAGTTGGGCAGGAGGGGTCATCTCCGGATGATGACAAATCAATTGATATTTGATTATTAATTGCTTTGCAATAGGATCGGAAAGGGGAAGGCTTGGATCTTAGATTTGATCATCGTATTCGTTTCCCCATCTTTCTAAGAATTTATTTTCAAAAATGTCATATCCGAAAATGCTATTGGTCGTCAAATTCAAGAACCAGAGCTCAGCCCTTTCTTGGAAAGATGAGGCCTATAGTTTCATACACACATCCTCATGGGTTATGGATAATTCTTTAATAACTTCCCTAAAAAGTTCAAGGTGTCTTTTAGCAGATACTTCATGACTTCCGTCGAATTTAGACAACCTTTCACAAGCTTGATGAGGAATCGATTGGATGAGGATACCCAACAATTTTTTAGAAGTCAAAAACTTTCACTCGACCAAAAGTCCTTGGCCGCTCAGAAGCAGCCATGGATAACAATTGCTAAAAATTCAGGAGCTTAAATGGACCCCATGGTTTCTAGATATGATGGGATCCATCACCAATGGAGTCGCTTTTGTGGAGTCGCCAGGTAAATTATTGATCTTGTTTACCAAAAGATATGTCATTAAAATAGCGGGGAGGGATGAGTGACAATGGATGGTTATGAAAGATTTAGGAAAACAAATTATAACCATCTAGTTTACAAGACCGGATGCGATAAGATATAAGTTACACATGGATACTCGCAGACACCTGAGGTAAGCCTCTACCTCCCCGGCAATGGCGCCAAAAATGTTATCACACAACTTGTAGTTGTCTCTAAAGGTCATCCAGGACGGTAGAGGTGTAGACAACTAAAGAGGTGACCCAAAAGATGCCATGGTTCCCAATGCAAGATGGGTGTCACGTTAACCGAGGCACTCTTCACTTTAGATCAAGCCTAAGCAAGATCAAGGGGGAGACCCTAGCTTAGCCAATGAAGGCTAGCGAATGCAATCAAGGCCTCCTAGGAAAATGTGATGATGAAAGATAAGGAGACCAAGATGAAACAAGATCTAGATCTAGGGTGGATAAGTGGACCCAAAGTGGTTAGGGCTTGGTTGAAGAGGCTTAGGAAGTGACAAGTGTTCAACCAAGTATAAGATAGGGTCACTTATGGATTAAGAATAGTATATCTAGATAGATCTAGTGCCCAAATAATAGATCCAAATGGGGCCCACAAGGTGAAATCAAAGAAGAGAGGCACTAGGAGGTTTGCAAATGAGTGGATCTAATGGATCAATGAAGAATTGGCAATACCCACATGTGGGATCTACGAAAAGACTACTAACCCAAGGAGTGCGACTTGCCTCAAGGAGGACTAGTGCCTTAGATGAAGGGGCAAATGGAGTCGGATGTCAACCAAATTATAGATCGGGATAGTTAAGATGATTACCAAGGTGGGTTTTAATTATTAAGCCCAAGTGATCGCTAGATCTCCATAGATCTGAAAAAAGAAAAAAATGCAAGGGTTTTAATTTTAGGGTTTATATGACCAATGGAGAAAAGATGGATGGAACCAGATACATACCTAGCAGAACATACCTCAAAAGCTTGTGGCCACTTTGCAAATTGATAACCTTTCCCTTGTGTGTATATTCAAGAGTGAGATCCAAGAGCCCAAGTGAAATCGTCCTCCTCCTAAGGTGACCAATTCGCCCTCCTCCTGCAAGACAAGATCAATGAGAAACAAGCCAAGCCAAAGAATGATGAAAATGATGAAAAGATGAAAGACAAAGCATCAACTATGTCACTAAGATACAATAATGATACTCCTTGAGACAAAAGGCCAATCCAAGTCAAGATATGGGGTTTCCCCGCAATAGCTCTCCTCCAAATCGTCCTCCTCTTCACCAAATCGGCCTCCCTGTGGAAAAACGTCTTGGAACCCCAAGATCCACAATGATACACAAAAAAAAGATTGTATATTCAACTTGCAAAAGAATCCATCAAGACAAGAGAAGTAGATCCACAAAATAGTATTTGTATTCCTTGTTTGTAGAGCTCCAAAGGTGCCTTTACAATAGGGGGGTCTCCTCCTTAAATAGGATGAGGAAGACCAAAACCCTAAACCACTTTTGAAATGAGTGGTTGAGATCAAAAGATACAACAATATAATCAATGGCTAAGATGAGCCAATACAACATATGACATGGATCACTCACTAAAGGGATGACGTCATGCCTAAAAAGACCCTAGGGGGGATGACGTCATGACTAGGGTAGACTAATACAAGTGTGTCTCACATTAGATGACTAGGACAAGTGACTAGGAGCACATGGTGGGGCTAGGAGGTATTATTTCCCTTCACTAGCATCACTCCATGGCACAATAATATAACATGAGACTCAATGACATGTCCAAGTACACAAATGATCAAATCCTATCCACCCAAATTTGAGAGAAAAATACATCAAAAGACATCCTGCTGACTGTGTGGACCCCATTGGCTGCTGCAAACTGATCTGGAAGGAGTGGGATACACCATAGATAACCTCAAAGAAGACCTCATGCCAAAACCTTGCCTCAATTGCCCAAATCGAATTCCTTTATGGCCTTTTTATTCCATTTTTTAATCCTCTTGAAAAACCTGAAACTGCCCATAACTGACTGTCAAGTGCCTGCGCTGTCAAACTGAGTGTGCCATCATGTCCAGAAGGGGGGTAATATGATAAAAACAAGTGGCTGGACCACCCCCTTCCCCTGTAGCGCCCTAGGAAACGACTAGCCTCCAAGGCTCTGGCTAGACAGGCCACATTAGAATGGCCAAACTGGTCAACAAGTGGAAAACTGCTCATAACATTCCTGGGAGTGCCTGAAACTGATAAATAAGTGTCCCAATGGATCCAAAAGACCCAAATCCACTAGATATGAGTACACATACACCTCATGATAACCTGAAGTATCATATGTAGGGTCCACCATACCCGGACAGTGTAAAAATATGATGATCTGGAAATAATAATAAACATGACAAACTGCACCAATCATCATCTAAAGCCTATGCCCATCATATGGAATCATCAAAAAGGTATATAGAAGACCATATATCAACATCATACATAAAGTGGTCCATCTCATCATGGATCCCAAGGTTGGCCTTGGTCAAACTGATCAAAATATGACCCTGGCTATAGAAGCCATGTTGTTGCAAGTGCAAGTAGTTAAGACATGCTCTCTAAATCATTTTCATAGCAAGAATCTAGAGTATTAAGCATCATTTCACTAGCAGTTAATAAGTAATCATAGGTTAGTTAAATAATTTACCTTCAAGAAGAATCTCAAGAATATACTTGTTTGTAAACATGATCAGATTGCTGGAAAAGGGTGAAGGCTAAAGACACAAGGCTAGGCTGAAGGGGTCACTTCACTGACTTGACACTGTGATACTTTGGATGAGGGACATGGTGTTATACACTAAAGCATGTGTTGGACAAGGAGAACACAAGGAATGGCGATGTCTCACAAATGGATAAGTTGTTCAGAGAAATGCTTATTCAAACTTGGCAAAAGTTGTCTACTACTAGAACCGTCGTGAACTAGGTTCTCGGCTAACCGTAACTTGAGGTTCTAGGGGACACTTAGAATTAGTTGTCCCTTGCTCCGTCTCATATCATAACCCGCGGGCTCAATGAGGAAAGTTTCACATAAGGTCAACAGTCTTTAGATTTAGCATACATTTAGCCACTGCTTTTTAGGCCTAATATGAACCCTCTGGGATTTCACATGTGCTTATAAGCACAACTAATCGCAGCTTACATCCGGGGTGCATTTACATTTCATAACATTTGAATTTCACTTCAATTTCATAGCCCTTTTCAATGGGCTATACAAGATATACAATAATTTCCATATGTAGTACAACTTTGCTTCAGGTTTTAGCCAACACAACTCAAGCAACAAGGGGTACTTCCTCAAATCTAAAACACACATCGAGGCAACCGACTAGAATGATAAAGGCATAAAATACAATTCACCATGGGCAAGTTTTGTTGCCAACTCAGAGCCGAGACACATAATAAACATGGATGCAAGTCCAACACAGAGGCAGAAGCGGGAAAGGATCCTCCATATCACAAGTCAAGGTGTAAGTCGGGGTGAAGATCAATATATGGAGAAGGACAAATGGATGGATGGAGACAAGGGAAGGTGGTGCCTAAGCTAGCAGGTCATGCAGACACTAAATGATCATGTTCACATTCATATGAAGGTAAAGACCAACAAGTATACAACAAATATTTCCAATTGTTAGTAATACAACCAATACATATAATCCATAACCAACTTTATTTCAATTTTAATACACTGCCTAATCATAATTACTTTATACCAAGTCAATGCTATCAAAATGACCTATACAGTAAGGTAATAACATCAATGCACATCCCCGGATGCGGGTGGTAGCGATCAAGCCAGGCACGAGGAGCATGCCACAAGGTTCAGGAGTGGCATGACACCTGTGCAGGTGCAGGACAGGCAGCCAGCAAGGAATGACGTCAAGCCTCCTCTGGAAACGACGTCCAGGCCCCTGCGTCATTAACTCCCCTGTTTTACGTCCCCTCCAGCAGCCTGGACTGGCCGCCACGCCCACTCCCACCATGGCTCCCAAACATGCGAACTCTTCCTGTCCCTTCACCTGCTTCGGGACTTGGCTTTTTATCATGACCACGCTCATTCCCCTCTGCATTCTTGCTCTGCTGCTCCTGGAACCCCTGTTCCATGATTTCCTGTCACCTTGCCCCTGTGCCACCCCTGTCATTCTCCTACTCGGCGCACCACCATGGGAAAGCCGAAAGGAACCCGAGGCAAGAAGAAAGCCGAAGCCCAAGCTGAAAGGAAAACTCGTAAGGGATACAGTGCAGAGATTTCCATCCCTGTTCGCCTGCTGGTGGATAATTGGGAGGCTCGCATCATAGTTGATACCCTCACCATGGGAAGTCAGGCTCAGCCATGGAACCCGTATTGGTTATTGAAGAACATGCTCGGGGAGATTATGGAAGATATGGTGGCCAATTGGGACACAACGAAGCACGCCACGCAAACCTTAAGCGCCACTCTTCCCAACATGGCCGCCATCCTGCACAGTCTGGAGAGCACCCTCTGCTGGGAGGCGTATGCTCCAACCCGCCACCTTCGGCGTGATTTTCGGCCTGAGAGCAGCACCCAAGCCTAGGTAGCCAGAAACATGGCAGCAAGTGGCAGATTTTCGAGCACTCCTACAGGTCCTGGTCCTATCCATCCCTTTGCCCAGAATCCGGATTTTCTGAGAGGTAAGGAGCTGATACAGACCACCTTCCCCATTCCTTCCACCTTGGGCCCGATTTTAGCAAAGCGCACCCACAATGAAAAGGACAACTCTAGCTTGGGTTTCAGGAAGACTGCCCCCTTACCAGTCAAGAAACCAGGAAGAAACACCAAGACAGCTACGAAGGTCACTCAGCCGACCATGAAGGTCTCTCAGCCACCTATGCAGATCGATCCACCACATGTGAAGAACTCTCTGCCGCAGCCACCTGTGAAGAACTCTCTGCCGCAGCCACCTGTGAAGAATTCTCTGCAGCAGCCAGAGGACGAGGACGACTATGCCTGCTATAGCTGCCCGATCCTCGAAGAGACACCCTCTGACGCTGAAGCAACTGCTACCCGCTGATATGGAGGTTCTCCTTTTGTTTTTTGCCTTTTTGCTTAAGCTTCACAGCTACTATGCTTATTTTCGTTGTTTTCATGGACACACAGTCTCCTTTGGTCTATCCTGTTTCCCCATCTATGGGTAGGACTTTTTGTATAACTCGGAATAGCAGAACCTCTCAGATTTCCATGGTTGGCTCAGACCACCACAGTATGTACTTTCTACTGTATTTTTATTTTTAGCTTAATATAATTCCGCAGCATTACAAAAAAAAAATCAATGCACATCATATATATACTGGGTCATCAATCAACATCTGTAATCTGAACCAACTATAACCACTGATAACACTATATCTGAAATATTGAAGAACTGCACTGCAACTATATGGAATAAAAGGCCATATCGGTCATCAAATCTGAGATCTCAAGGCTCAGCCTTGGCATAAGGTCTGCTAAATGTCTGATACAAAGATGCTTTGATGTGTGAGTGATCATAAATAATGTTGCTCATCATAGCTGATCTCACTGAAATAGTGTAAAGGCAAAGCTCTGAAAAGTGCAGATATCTGCTCTGCTCACATGGTATCCCAGCTACTATTTGTGGAATAACAGGAACATAATCAAAGCTTACTTACACAAATTAAGAAGTTAAATAATGATAAGAAGTCACCACAGGAAATACTAAGGAAACTTACCTATAAGGAAGCATCAATAAATAAAGACACAATGGCTGATCCAACTGAAATAGAAGAATTGTTAGATGTAAAAATCCAAACCTTAGAGAAAGGAACCAATACAAATCCAACCGACATAAAAATCAGAAATATGCTTATATTAAAATCTTATTACCAAAGGTATCAAAAGACGAAGTTTCAAAAATAAGATAGAAGATACAAGGATGCCTTATCGTCATCTTAATTATAATAATCATCGTATTATCCAACAAACTAACCAAGGAAGAAATCAATATGAATAAATAAGTGAAGATACTAATATATTGAAGATAAGTTCAGGTGTGGAATCTTATCATTTACCAAATCACAAAAGTTGTCGTCACAATGTTTTGTAGAAAACTGAATTAGGGTGGTTGGCCCTTTCACAATACAACAATTCTGATCAACACTTCGTAACTCATATCATCTCATATCGTCAACCATCACAAGCTTCAAGAACTAAGAATCACGAGAAGGCATTGCAAGGCAGAACAAAGACAAGCTTTTTCATAAGATGCTTTGAGGACAAAGCATCTTGAAGGGATAGGCAATGTAATGAATATATATATATATATATTGATTATAGATAAACATTAGAGGAAATTTGAAGTCTAAAATGGGCCTCCTAAGGAAAATAATAAAATAAGAGTTATGAATTTTGGAGAGAGAAAGAAAACTACTTTTTTCACTCGTATTTTCAACTTATCTCCTTCTAGGTTTACTCAAATTTTAAGTGTCGGCATGTATTGGATGCGGAATTAAATTATGCATTCAATAGGTATCTACACTGCATATTTTTAATAAACTCACCATGAGATAATTTGATAAACTGAAATACATGAAAAACACGTGTTGTTCATTTATTTCCATTGCATCTCATGGTAGTTGTTTTTATGTATTTCCAGTTTATCTCATGGTGGGTCTATTCAAAATATGTAGTGTGGGTACCCATTGGATGCAGAAATAACTTATGCATCCAATGCATGCCTACACTTGAAATTTGAGTAAACCTAGAAGGAGATAAGTTGAAAATACAAGGAAAAAAATAGTTTACATTCCGCATCCAAAGTGTGCCTACAACTTGAAATTTGAATAAACCTTGAAGGAGATGAGTTGAAAATACGAGAAAAAAAATTAGTTTTCTTTCTTTTCACCCTTATGGTTGACATCATCGTCTTGAATCCTATTGGTTCTTTTAAAGTTGATGTTAATAACACATTTTATTGTTTTGAAGCCCATTTTTAACTCAAAATTTCTCTAATGGTGACACATCTTAACTAAAGGACATGACCTGACCAGGGGACATGGCCTATCAACCATGGTGAATATAAGTACACCGCCACATGGCATTGTATCTATCAACTTATCTATCTCATATTCATTTATTTTATATATAATTTGTCCTATATAGATTTTAATTTTTTGTAGTTATGTTGAATATTCCTCAGAGAATGAACCTTGTTCATTTCATTGTGGCTTGCCTCGTTGGCATAAGGATCATGGTATGTTGGGACTGATATCTCATTGATTAGTTCACAGAACAATTTTGGAAAAGACCAAACTAAGCTAGCCTCTAGGCAACACAACAAACTCACTCTTTGCTATTCTAATTTTCTGTTCTCTAGGCTCGTGTAGATTAAAAGTGATGAAATAAATAAATATCACTGCATGTAGGGTTGTTTGGTAGAGACCGTTTTGACAAGAATTCAATCCTGGTTGGTTTGAGTATCTGGTTGACTTTCAAGTCCTTAATTATATTTTCATGGCCTTGGTTTGAGAGCATTTTATTAGAGTACATAGTTCATGTTAGTTTATAACTTTATACATTTTGCCTTCAGTCATATTTTTTTAATTATAATCTTCTTTCTTAGAAAGCATTTTTTCATCATTAGGGTAGGAGTTATGGACCTTCTAAGGATAATTAGTGCTTCAGCTTTCTGTTATCATACACTAGAATGAGTTTATTTCATGAACATGGTTTGGCAGAGATATTTTGATAAGCATATTTTCATGCACAAGTCTATGAGCCCTGAAATCAGAAAGAAATACTAAAACATAAAGGATTGGTATAGAAGAATCAAGCAGCCAAGCTAGAGGACAGTTTAACAAAGACACGGAAGAATGCAGCAGTAAAAATGAAACAAACAGCAACAAATGAAAGCACTGAAAAAGAAAAAGCAGATGGACAGACACTTGTTCCCCTAAAGCTGGACCAGCCCATATGTCGGACAATAATGAATGATTCTTGTTGAGATCTCCCTAGGAAATTGCATGCAATTCTATAGCACTTTGATATTTTTAGAACCTTCAGTTATTCTGGAAATATAACCACCATATCAACTGTACAGAAATCACTAATTTAATTCCCTACTTAGTTCAAAATCTGTAATGCTTCCAATTAAGGGCCCATCGAAGGAAAATAAGATTATTCAGAAGGTGATCCAATTACACACTAACAAAAGATGGTTCAGAAAATGATCCAATTAGTATGATATTTTTGAAAGCTTCAGATATTCTGGAAATTTGACCACCATATCAACTATCCAGAAATTTCTAATTGCATTCCATATGTAGTTCAAAATCTGTAATATTTCCAAACAAAGGCATATTGAAGGAAATTGAAGAAAGCTCCTTCAGAGAGTGTTTCAATTGCATATTAACAAAATACAGATTAAGGTGGAGAAATTTCTTTCTTTGGTACCGATGCCCTAGAGAATAGATAGCTTATCCAGAAAGAAGGGAAGAAGAATTAACATAATACTCAGTACCCTCTTATATATTTTCAATGGTTTTACTATGCATAGTGTGTTACAGGAGTGTAGACTTCACACACTAGAAGTACGCAAGTGTGAATCACTTCCCTTGACAATCTTAAGGGTGTCCAAATACAGCTGCAATGGGTGAAGCTATTTTACAGATATTGGGAGAATGGAATTTCCAGGCAACTAAAAGCTGAAAATATAAGTAGTGAAACCATATTACCTGTTGAAGAACTTCCCACCATAACGATAGTCTATTGCAAAAGGGAATGAAAAGTTGCCAGCTTCAGCATCATTCCAATCGCCAGTTTGAGCTCCAGAAGCCATGGGCCCAGCCTCAACTCCCATGATTGTTCCAGATAAACTCTTTGTTTGCCTAGTGAACTGCAATCTTCATAAAATTAATAACTGCCACCATTATTATCAAGTAAATATACACAATAGAGACAGGGATAGAAGATGCTATGCAAGAATTAAAAGAGGAATGAAGAATGAATTTAAGAAACAGCATGAACAATACCCAGAATCGGCATCAGAATGATCACAAAAGGAAAACACTAAAGAATAATATAATTAAAGGTTGAATATGCATGTTAAATTATTGTTACGACAATCAAAGGGCATAATGACAGCTATAAATCAAATCTAGTTAAAACTGTAGTATATGGATTGCACAGTTTTGACTCACATACGCCTACCTACCAAGGACGCCAGGATGTGACTGTCTTCTATTTCATGTCCATAAGTGACCCGCCCAATGACAATACAATATCTCTCTAGACTGTCCTATCGTGGGCTACCCCTAAATTTTCCCAACCCTAGGTGAATGCTGTCCCTATGTTCTCAAATTAAACTGATATTTGATTTGCAGAAATGAAATTCTTCAAATAGAAGTATCCACACATATAGTGGGAAAATGAACAGAGGAAGCATAAATACAGTATAGACATAATTTACTCTTTCAAATCGGCTTTCCATTAATGGATCAAAGCTTGCAAGGAAACCTCCACAGCTGCCAAAAGCATGCAGTTGTACGGTACACTCAAATGAGGCAAAAAATATGCACACTTAGTGAGGAAATCTGCCCACTAGTAACAGCAAAAATCAGCCCCTACACTGCCCTGCTGTATGACAGTCTATTCAACTGTACAAACCTGCTCGTATGACTGTACTGAATTATGTAAGGGTCTGTACAACTGTACAGATCTACTGTATATATACGTACAACTGTACAGATCTGCTTCTGCTGTAGCCTGCTCACTGAAATCTGCCTAGTTGCTAAACCAGGCTCCTCTCTGACGCTATAACTCTGCTCTTCAGATGAGTTTCTTCACCTTCTGACCAAACTGTCTTCAAGTAGAGAATGAATGTGTCTTACCCCTCTACCTTGACTTGCCTTTATACTTTAGCTGAAGCCCTAATCTACCAAAACTCTAATCTCTCAGTGAGATGTATGGTTGAGATTAGTCTAAATCACTAATGTATTAAAAATACACTTTATTAGACTCAATAACTAAATATAAGACTTTAACTTTATTAATAAAGTTAATTACAAAATAGATTTGACTTAGACAACTTACTGCAGGTTTGACAATAAATCAAAGAAGCATGACTCGCCAAAGACACACGAGTACTCGCAAGTAAGGGCGAGTCAACCCCCGCGCCGAGTACTCGCAGAAGACTCAGGTTGCTCGCTTGACTCAGTGTACTCGTCCCAGACTCAGCGTACTCGCCCAGATTCATGCTAACTCGCTCAAACTCGTGGAACAGGAGGAAAAATATCCCCCACAAAATGAAGGCGAACGCGAAAGTTCTTTAGGGATTTGCTTGATTGTTGGGGCCTAGGGTTTGTTTTTGGAGGGAATACAATCGTGAAAGAGGCTATAAACACCTTTGTTGAGCCTCACCTTCTCATTCCTCATGCTATTATTTGTTGTTGAGTATTCTACTGTTCGCTGCCAGTGCTGAGGGACTCGTGGAACAGGAGAGCGCAGGAGAACCATATTTTAAGTTTTTTTCCTATTTGTCGAGTCTTGACGAGTCTGTCCCGGGTCTTTCCCAAGTATTTCCTGAGTCGAGGAGTCAAGTACCAGCCAAGTGTTACGTGGTACCAGTACAAGCGCACCTTCAGATGTGCCTCAAGGACAGAGGGTCATTTTTTCGACTTGGAGGGGTGTTTTCCATCTTTTTCTGAGTGGAGGTTATGGCCAGATCCTTTGGTCCCTCCCCTGGAGGTACTATGGCTTAGTGGCATTGTTGACTGCCTCATGGAAAGGCTTGAAGCCTTGAGGTTAGTATCTGGGGCTCCCAGCAGTGGGTCACTGGGTCACATGACCCCCACCTTGCTTTATCACACCGGTGGCATTTTTTTTAGCACTGAGGCTCATGTCTCTCCTCCAAGGCACCATTCACACACTCCTGGTTCTCCAGCTCAGTAGCGCCCTCTCTCCTTGGCTTGTTCTTGATGATGATGACATCCTCTATGCCAGGACATGTTGCTTGATTAGGGGGTGTTGAGGGATTTTCACTACTGTTGGGGTTAGATGGGAAATGAAGACCCCCCCCCTTTACCATTCCAACGTTCAGATCAGAGTGTTTTGCTCATTTTCAACTATTTTAGTCATTTTTGGGTAAACTCTGGGGAAAATGCCCCAAGTTACCCACATATTTGATTATTTTATATTATTTTTGTTATAATTTTAAGTTGACATTTTATAATTTCAAATTGTCATTTTAAAAGACATGTCGGCCTAGTTATTTTGTAAAAGTGAGTGTGAGAAGCTATAAATAAACTTCTCATCACTTCATTTGAACATAACAACTTATGGGATAAAACATTATGCTACCATTTTACCCTTACTAGGGCTCTTGGATTGATGCAACCTCTTGAGGAAGGAGATTCTTTTCATTTGAAGAAAATTTCTTGAAGTGTCTTTTGTTCATGCTCTTTGCTAAGGTGATGCCAGAATTGTTAGCTTAACACATGCACAAGAGGTATCTATGCTCGTTCTCTTGATGTCTCTTTGTTAAATGTTGAATGATGATGTTTGTTCATAGTTGAATGGTAGCCATTAATGCTGCATTTTGTCTAAACTAAATCATTTTCAGCCTTTAGTCACCATAGCATTGTGAGGGGCATCCTTTAAAAGGAGTCATTTTAAAGCTTGAGCTTTAGGTCTTCAAGTTTTTCCCTAACTAGGTCTTCTTTAACCAACTCTTGTGGTTGTTACGGAAGGCCTTAGTTTGCAAAACCTTGCAAGTACCTTCTCAAAAAGGAGGCCATCTCCCTTGATGCCCTGGGGCTAGGGTAAAACATTCAAACCCTAAGTTAGACACTATTTTTCTACTTTTTCCAAACCCTATCTTGTGTATATTGTAAATATTAGACTAGTTATTTGTTATCTGGTTAGTTAGGTTTATTTTTTATGTTTTATGTACATATTTATCATAAACTTAAAAACTAAAACCCTAAATTTCTGATCTAAACCTCTAATTGTAGACTAGTTTTAGCCCTAGCGACCCTCTTTGCTTTCCTCCTAAACCCTTGATCCCTCTTCCATTTGACTCGCCTCTCTTCTCTCCATCCTCTCCCACCTTCGTTGCTCCCCTACTTGCCCTCGCCTTCCATCTTTCTCTCTTTTGGGACCTTCGCTCCCCTTCAACCCAAGTTCAATGCCTCCCCTTTCTCCTCCTCCTCACCTCCTTCTTTCCCTCTCTTCCTTGTCTCCATCTCCTTCCCTACCTTCTTCCTCCTATCAAACCCTCGGTCCTCCCTCTAGCAACCTCGACCTACCCTTCGACCTACCCTTTAGGGCCTCCCTTGCCCTCGGCCTCTTCCCATTGACCCCTCCTAAGGCTCGGCCTCATTGGAAGCCCTAAATTTGGGCTGAGTCAACTCCCTTTCAGATTCTGCATTAGGTCTGCAATAAATTGCAGACCTAGCCTTTTGACTGTCCCAAGAATCCTGACACCTGCAGAGCACAAGACAAACGAAAAGGTCAAACATTTATAATATTTTGACAACATTTTGCAACACTACCACATGACAAGAGAAATCTGAATATCATTTGCACAGGTCTTAGAAAGTGAGCCTACAATCTGATATATCATCTTTGTGAGTGACAGTAATAAAGAGTTATAGGATGAATTGATCATTTCCTTCTCATGAAGTTCTTTGTTATTATCAGTGAAGCACCACTCGCCAGGGATTCGAGAGTGCTCGCGAGTCTCCCCGAGCGAGCTCCCAAAACGGGTAACCGGTTGACACTCGGCCAAGGGACTCGGCCGCTCGCCCACTCGCCAAAACCGGCTAGACACTCAGTGTACTCGGAAAAGACTCGTTGAACTCGCCAAAGACTCGTTGAACTCTCCAGCAAGCTCGCGCGAGGGAAAAAGGCACGGATGGACGCCAAATTTTATGGTCGCTCGTTCAGGGCTCTGCCCCGCCATTGTTCCCGGTGTCGTTCCGGTGCTGTCCAGTTCAAAGGCGTGCGGGCCTTCTTGTTCCAGTGTTGTGCAGCTCGACGTGCGGGCCTTCTTGTTCTTGTTCCGGGTAAGTGCAGCTCGGGCCCGCTCTTCCCGCGACTGTGCATTGTTTTTTATTTTTTATTTTTTTTTTGTTAAATGTTATATATTATATATTTTTGTTTTAATTTTTTTTAATTTAATTTTTTAATTAAAATTTATATATATTTTTTATTTATAATATATTTTGTTTATTTATATTATATATTTTTTTATATAAATTTTAATTAAAAAATTAAAATTACATAGTATTTTTATATAGTTTATTAAAATATGTTGTTTATTATATAGTTTTTTGGTAATTTACAATATATTTTGTATGTTTATTTTTTAATATATATTTTTTGTTATATATTTTTCATTATATATATTTTATCTTAAATTTTAATTTTAATTCATTTATGTTATTTATGGTTTAAACTTTATTTATTATTATGTATTATTTATTATATAGTTTTTCATTTATAATATATTTGTTATGTTATATATATTTTTAATATTTTGTATTTTATTATATTTTGATTTTTTTATATAGTTTTTTTTTTTTATTTGCTATATATTTTTTTATTATATATTTTATGTTATATATTTTTTATTATATATTTTTTTATTTTAATTTTAATTAATTTTTGTTATTGCAACTTTGCAAGTGTTTAAATTAGTAAATTACAATGAAAATGTACAATATTTTTATTTTTTTTTCCTATTTGCCGAGTCTATCCCAAGTCTTTCCCGAGTCTACGAGTCATATGCCAGCCGAGTCTTTGTCGAGTCCGAGTCGTGCAACATTGGTTATTATGAATCAATATATGGTCCGTTGAATTGATATACTTCACTAATATGCTTATTTACTGTGGTCTCATACTGAAATCATTCTATTAACCTTAATGTTGTTAGTAACTGTTATCACACCATAGTAGCAGGGCTACTATTCTTGCTTAGCAGATATCTGCACATTCCAGAGCCTAGATTATTCAGAGCTTGGCTATGATGACTTTATATTTTGAAATCACTCATGATCAGAGCAGTGTATTATTCAGACTTATGTTAGACCTTGTGTCAAGGCTGAGCCTTGAAAGTTCAAATTTGATGACTGATGTGACCCTTTATTCCATACAGTTTCAGTTCAGTGCCTAGAGATGTATTGCAGCAATGTTTCAGACGATATATGATGATTATCCTTATGATGATGTTGTATGACCTATGGATTTCTGATGATTGACTATGGATTATTATCTTGTTGTTTTAATCATGTTCACAGCACTAGGTTGGTATATAATTCATGATGTGGCAAACTTTGTAAACTTAAAATGGACTATCTTGATGATGAATTATAAAATGGACATTTTACTTGCACATTCAGGTTGTTTGACAAGACTCACTGGTTTACTACCTTGCATAGATATGGTTTTCCTTGACACCAGTTGTCTGCTAGCTTAGGCTCCACTTTCACTTGACTCCATCCATCCATGACTTTTCTAACTTGGATTTAACCCTTGACTTGTCTTACTTGACTTTCTGATATTGAGGACGTCCCTTTTTTTACTACCTCTGTGTTTGGACTGCATCCCTGTTTGTTTAGTGTCTCGGCTCTGAGTTGGTGACAGAACTTGCCTTTGGTAAGTTGGATTGTAGGCCTAAATCATTCCGGTCGGTTGTCCCGATGTTTGGCACTGGCACGAACTCCCCATAGTCACTTGAGATGTTGTTGGCTAAAACTGAAAGCTCATGTACTACTTATGGAAACTTATGTAGATTTGCCCATGGAAACTAAAAAGGGAAAGAGCGATGAACTGCTAAAAATACTCCTCGAAGGGTATAAGAAAGGTCCAAAAAGCAATGGTTCATAAATTCTATATCTAAACAATTGTTGACCTTATATATGTATAAACATGCCCTAGATGCAAGCTGCAATTAGTTGTGCTTATCAGCACACCTGAGATCCGAAGGGTTATGTAGGCCAAAAAGGCCATGAAATGAAATTGAATGATCCTAATGAACTTGGATCAACTTGATGTAGACATGATGCCTAAGTTGAATAAGCACTCTCTAAACAACTTACCCATTTGTGAGGCACAGCCATTCCCCGTGTTTATTTTGTCCAGCACAGAGTTTGTAGCTTCCCCTTTTTCCCAATCCAAAGTGTCTTTTAGTTGAGTTTAGACAAGTCACCCACTTTGCCCAACCTTGTTCCTAGCCTTCATCCTTAGCTAGCAGTTAGACCATGTCCAATGGGTGAGTTTGTCATTTAAGCTATTGTGCAAGTAAATATAAATAACAACGGAATGAACAAATATGATTAATGCCACTAAATGATGTTATGCTTTAAGTTAAGCTGTGAGTATGATTAGAGGAACATGTCAGTCTATTGATATGATTTATCCTTGGGCTTGGGATCCGTGATGATGTGGGCCATGCATGCTTATGGATGATGATTGATGGTCCCACATACTCTTGATGATGATGCTATATGATGGACATATGATTCAGATGATGATTGATGCAGTTCAGCAGCTTTTATTATTACTTCAGATCATCAGATTATGCACTATCCATATATGGTGGACCCTACAGCTAGCTCATCAGGGCAACCCATGGTGTATGAGTACACATTCTTAGTAGATTTGGGTCTTCTTGATCCAATGAGACACTTATCATTCAGTTCCGGGCACTTCTGACAGTGATAGATGCAGTTTTCCACTTGTTGACCAGGTTTGGGGCTAATTTCCCAGCCTGAGCAGCAAGGGCCATGAGAGGCCAGTTCACCTAGGACACTGTATGAGGAGGGCATGGTCCAACCACTTAATATTACCATTTACCCCCCCTTCTAGAGAGCCTGGTGGGCTCAGTTTGACAGCGCAGGTGCCCTAGGAGGCAGTTTCAGCACTTTCACAATTATCGAGGCAGTCCAAAAATGGGATAAAAGGGTCACTGAGGAATTCGATTTAGGCAATTGAGGCAAGGTTTTGGCACTTGGTTTTCACAGAGCTCTTCCAGGGTGAACCCCCTATCTTCCAGCCAGTTTTCATCATTTGGGGGGGTCCACAGGGGCCACAGGAGGCCATTTACTGCATGTCTCTCACAGATTTACTGCATGTCTCTCACAGATTTTGAGGACAGATTTGATCATTTGTATTTATTTTGGACATATTATATTATTTAATTGTGCCATGGGGATGAGCTAGCAAGGATTGCTGCCTCCTAGCCCCACCATGAGCTTCATGTGTTCCTAGTCATATGAGGTGGGCCCATGTACTTTTGCCCCCTCTAGTGGATGACATCACCCTCCATGAGTATCTTTTAGCTATGACATCATCATTATTTTGTGTGATCCATGTGTTATATTGCTATGTTTGATCTTAGCCATTAATCATGTATTGAGATCTTTTAATCTCAATCACTCATTTCAAAAAGTGGTTTTGAGATCTAGGGTTTTGGTCTTTATTATCCTATAAAAGGAGGAGACCCCTCATTGTAAAATCATCTAGAGATTTTGGCTCTTGGCTCTTGGAATAAAATTTATATCTTTTGGAGTACATGCTTGGATCTTGGAGTGGATGTTGGTTGCTTTGATTGTAAATGCTTTTGTCCATTGCACTGGAGGATCTCTTGTAGCTATATTGCATATTTTGCCATACTTTTTACAGGTTGAGGAGGCGTTTTTGGACAAGTGCGAATTGGTGGGGAGGCCTACCCTTCAAGCTTGGAGGAGGACGCTTTGGTTAAACAGGGAGTGGTTTTGTCTTTGTACCAACTATTCTTTGCTTATCTCTTTCTTGCTTGTATCTACCTTCAACATGTTAAACTGATTGATGCTTTGCTCCTTGGTTTTGACAGGTTAGAGGGACACACATGTGGCTTGGAGAAAATTGATTTGGCAAGAGGGATTCAAAATTCTTCATTTGATCTTTGGCAAAAGTAATCCTCATCTCAACTAGCATTCATCTCTTCATCCAGGTATGCTCCAAAGGTATGGATTTCTTCTTTCTTGGCTTATCCATGAATTCTAGATCATAAAACCCTAATTGATTAAAACCCTCATTTTTCACTTTTTCTTAAATCTACTTGGATCTAGCTTGGCTTTAGGTAAGATACTGAAAACCCACCTCTATAGCATCCACGGCAATTCGGATCTATAGTTTGGTGTGGATTGGCCTCCATTTGATACACTTTCCAAGCCGCTTTAGCCTCTTTGAGGGAGGTCACACTCCTTGAGGGAAGCTATTAGGGCTATTTCCAAGAGATGGGTAGGTGAGATCCCACTTGATTCATGATCCTCATACTTGATAACCTACCTCTAGTGCTTCACTTCATTGATTTTTGCCTTGTGGGCCCCATTCCTCATTTTGAGGGTTGTGCCCCACTTGGGTCCATTTGGTGATGCATGTTCAATCTCAGATCTATGGAGATCTACCCATTGGATGCCCTTGATTTTCAAGATCCATATTGATACTTTCCTAAACTACTTGGATCTAAACTTTGGTGGCCTTTGGACTTGATTTGACACACCATCCCATGCATTTAGCCCTCCTTGGGCAAAGTCGCACTTCTTGGGGGTTTGAGTTTGCCCACTTCTAGGACGTGGGTGGTTGTGATCCCATTGGATTTGGAATGAGCATACCTTGAAACCTACATCTAGTGTCCCACTTTGTGAAGTTCTGCCTTGGGGGTAGCATTCCTTGTTTTTGGGGATTGTTGTCCACTTGGGTCACTTAGTGAAACATTAGATCTAGTAAGATCTAGCCATCACATTCACTTGATCTTGAACCATACCCTTGATTTGACTCTTAGGTGTCCCGATCTACATTTTGACATCTTTTTGACTCCATTTGCCCATCCATTTCAAGGCACTAGTCCACCTAAAGCAAATTCGCACTCCTTGGAGTAGTGTCAAGTGCTAGATCCCATATACGGGTATCTCTAATTTCAACTTAGATCCATAGATCTATCCTTTGCATACCCCTTGGTACCATTTGCATCCTTAACTTCACCTTGTGGGCCCCATTTGAACCATCTCCATATCCCAAGGCAGTGGGCCCCACTTGTGTATTTCATGGTACTAGATCTTGTTATTTGATCTCATCTTGTGGCCTAAATCATTTAATGGTTGAAACATAAGTCATCCCTTAAAGCCCCTTTCAACCATACTTAAACTTCTAGGTCCACCTAACCTTGCATTGGTTTCCGTAACTCATCTTTCACACTTCCCAAGAAACCATTGTTTGGGTCCAATCACCTTTGATTGGTTATAGGGTCTCCCCCTTGGTCTTGATTCATCTCGATCTAAAGTGAAGAGTGCCTCGGTTGACGTGACTCCCAGCTTGCATTGGGAACCGTGGCATCTCTTGGGTCACCTCTTTAGTTGTCCATCTCCTCTACCATCCCGGATGGGACACCATTAGGGACAACTACAAGTTGTGTGATAACAATAACCCTGGTATGCTGCTATGTTTATGATATAACTTGCAAGGGAGTGGATGAAGATTGGAGAATAAACAGTTAATGGTTTAAGCATTTTATTTAACACTTTGTTGAGTTGATATCTCTGCTGCTATACTGTAGTTACATTTACATACAGCATTCCCTCAAGTGTTTATTGCATTGGGTGATAGGATTGGTATCAAAGAAATATCATTATCTATTAAGGTTAATCTTGATCTATATACGTTGCTATGATATACTTCAGTGTTCATTACAAAGTGATAAAAGGTGCTATTTTATTGTCATAGTAGTGCTTGGGTATTGAAATTGATTACAATTGTTAATGACACATATTTACATAATAAATGTTGGTAGATGCCCTCTTGTATGTGGATGGTGTTAGTGGATCGACTCTAATACTTGGATGATCTATGGTTATGTTATGGATGAATGATCCTTTCTCGTATACAATTAATTGTCTCTATTATTAATCATTTACATCATTGGGTTAGATATTTTCATTTGCCACATCTTATCTTGTGTCTACTAGCACTAAAACCTAAATAGTATGTCTTCTCCATTCGCTTAAATTCATTGTCTAAGGCCCTGGTCACTAATATTCTTGTCAAAGAAGACATAGCTTTTCTTGTCTTAAGGTGCTTGTAAGTCGCATAAGGGTTCTTCCCCTTAGAGGTTCCGACTCTCCAAAGAAGTTAGGGAACTGGCTAAGGTGACAGCGGTCACTTCTCTCATATTTGTCATCGGAGATTGGCCCTGCTAGTCCATCCAGTAACACCGAGTATTTGCCGAGTCTGAGTCATGCAACATTGCAATAAACCTATGTGGATGTTCCTGACCGAGCTACAAACATCAACACTCCCTCTTAGTGAGGAAATAATTCTACACCAATCCAAGTTTGCAGAGGGAGCCAAGATCGATTTTACAAACGTCTTCGTAATTTTCTGTGGCAACCATCCCTTTTCTTTGCATTAATCTTTCACACGCAATACAAAATCATTTACAGACTATCAGCTCGTCTTTGGACTGCGAAGATCATCGTTGATGACACACAGAAAACCAGACAGCTTTTGATCCCAGCTGGTCGCACAAAGCGCAGAGGGAGAGCATACGCTACTAATCTCTTATAGACTCTTTACACGTGAGATATTTGTTTTTCATATGCCAGTTCGCACTAGACGCGGGCATAGAGGATACATAGACCTCGACTCTAAAACTTGCAGATCTCTTGACTTGCACCCTTCCGAATGTCCCAAAAGAGACCCGAAGGGCTTTATTTATACAAATTTGAACCGATCACCCAGTGACCTCTGACTGACAACACACAGTCAAAAGCAAAGATTCGGGGCGTTGAGTGGGGACCACCACTACCGTTATCTCGTCCCTTGAATGGTCTAGCAAACATGTGGGGACCCGAATAAAATACTTCCAACAGGCTTTGACAGACTGACAAAAGGACAAATGTCCGACAAAATTAAACAATGTGGAACCTATAAAGGCGGCCCACCATGCCTTTCAATCATAGGGGTCCCACCCTTGAAGACAAATACAAATTTCTCGGCCATCGCCGAGATCGACGCCACCACATGGGCAATTAAATGGATCCTCGCCAAAATCCTCATTATCCTCAGGTTCATCGGGTAAGGCATATGGATATAGATTATAATCAAAGCATTGCTCAACATCTGAACCAAACATAACTTTGTGATGTTCACACATGAATTCGCCTTGAAAAGTCGATTCAACTCTAAAATTCAGAGGAATCCGTCTTGTGTGAACTTTAGAATCAATCCTATTGCCGGCTTGGTCCCTTTTGATAAACTTCTGAGTTGTGTACACGGTGTGTTCAAGTGGCGAATAACGGCCCCCAAGGTGTCGTAACTTGAATTTGAACCACATATGGTTCAGATCAGCAACCTGCATATCAGCCTGGAGATGAAGAATAAAGTTGGCTCTCCTTTGGATCCAATCTCTCCTTGGGCAGAATTTATCCAAAAGAATTTCTGTCCATCCTGACCACGTAGTGTTGCGCCGATTAGATGGATTTGCACAGATAACAATCTCTCTTTCTTCTCTGCAAAATTGAAGAATAAGGTTGTATGTTGTCCAGGTAAGATCACCATGTCCAATGTCAACATACCAAACATCTCTTCCTTCTTCTTCACTACAATCCAGCCAGACTTCTCGACAACCAATTAGTTTATCTTGTGCTTTTTCTAAGCCAAGAAAGGTGTCTTTCTCCCATTTCTCCAAAATTTGGAGTTTAAGTGGGGATTCTTGGATTTGTCTGATAAGTGTCAAAGAGAGGAACTTTTCAGCTTCTATTCTGCTTGCATATTCCAAAGATAGCTTTCGTTCTTCAGGTGTCACCGATTCATTCCAGGGTTTCAAGAACAACCCTGCCTGAGAATGGCTGAGAGGGGAAGGAAACGGTCTTGCAGGCTCTTTGCCTTTATCCTGCTGCTGGGAGCTAGAGGCTCCTATATGGAACATATTTAGCTGGGGCAAAACTGGAGTATGTGGTTCTTCTCTGGTTAACATGTCAGCAACACAATTAAGATAACCAGGTTTATATACAATATCAAAATCAAAATTTTGTAACCACAAAAACCATTTTAAAATCCTAGAACTATTTTCGGCCATCAGATTTTCATTTTTAAATATCCCAAGCATTATTTTCAAATCAGTCCTAATCAAAAACTTTACAGGTTTTAAAAATAAACGAAACTGATTGACTGTCTTTTTAACAGCCAGAATTTCTT
Organism: Larix kaempferi; assembly: GCA_027924585.1. Taxonomy (NCBI): domain Eukaryota; kingdom Viridiplantae; phylum Streptophyta; class Pinopsida; order Pinales; family Pinaceae; genus Larix; species Larix kaempferi. Next base: position 20,233,814 of record BSBM01000268.1, read on the forward strand.
TATGACTAGAAGGATAATTAAGTTTTGCAGATTTGAACGATCCTGAAGCGTAGCCACAAATTTCTTCTTTTCCATCCTGTAATTCAATAAGAATCCCACCCCATGAATTAGCCGAAGCATCTGTTTCGATGATCAGGTGACCAGTTCCTTGGGGGAGAGGCAAAGCAGGGAGCTGCTATACTTTAGTCTTTATCTTCTAGACTGCTACAGTCATTTCTTGAGACCATTTCGGAGTATTCTTTTTCAATCTTTTCTGAAGGATATGGATATCCTCAGCTTGTCCTTTATAGAACGGTCTGATATAATTTAGACTTCCCAGAAATCTCTGAAGCTGGACTTTTTCTAGAATCTGATCTAGGAACTGGGAGAAGACTTTCAAGACATGGTCTTGAAGAATTACATGTCCTTTATTAATCTTGAAATCGAGAAACTCAATTTCAATTTTTCCAATTTCCATCTTGCTCTTTGAGAGAACAAGACCATGTTTATAGACCAGATGATAAAATTCCTGCAAATGCTTTAAATGTTCCTGCAAATTCTTGGAGCATATCAGCATATCATCAATGAAGACTAATGCCCATCCCTTTTCTCTGAAAATATCTTCCATCCTCTTTTGAAATTCTGAGGGAGCATTGTTTATCCCAAAGGGTAAGACTTTCCACTGATATTGACCATAAGAAACAACAAATGCAGTTTTAAATCTATCTTTAGCATCAATTCCAATCTGATAAAATCCAGATTTCAGATCGAACTTACTGAATATAGAACATCCAGCAATTCGCTGCAAAAGGATAGCTTTATCAGGTAAAGGATACCTGACTTTTTGGAGTACTGCATTGAGAGGTTTATAGTTTACAACCAATCTTGGTTTTCCTCTTTTTATCTTTGAATGTTTATTGACAACAAAGGCTCTACAGGCCCAAGGTCTCTTAGAAAGATCAATCAATCATTTTGAAAGCAGCTCTTTTATTTCATTGGCACAAAATTCCCTTTCAGAGGGAGACATCAGTCTAGCAGAGGCTTTCATGTCTTTGAGTTTTACCAGAGGATCAAAGGGAAGGGAAATAAAATATTCTCTCTGGTCCAGAAAGCATTAGGGCTTTCTGAAGTACAATCCTTTTCTAATTTAGCAAAGATCTCGGCCAAGGCTTTTTCCTTATGCATTTCTGCATAAGCAATGCATCTTTCCATTTTGAACAGTTCTGCAATGTTTGGCTTAAGGTCTATTTTCTTAGCAGGGTTCTTGCATTTCGATTGAGCTTCAAAGGATAGGGGACAAGAGATCGAATTTCCATTTATGGTGTAAGTAAACAACATTTTCTTTGTATCCACAGTGATAGGGATGACTCTATTCAGAAACTCTGAACCTAGAATATAGTCATCTTTTATGCTATCTAATCTATTTAAAGATAAAGCGTTTAGATAGCTACCTACTTGAATGGGGAAATCTGCTACTCTACCCGAAAGCTGTACAGGGGTCCTTCTATAGCAACTCCATGATCTGAAGCCTTTTCCCAGTAAAATGAGGGGATTGCACCACCTTTTGCTAGATTCATCTGACATCCTAAATCAATCATGCAATCCATCTTATAAGATTTGAACTCTGGAGGACAAAACAAAACTTGAATATACATTTTAGGACCTGTGAAAAGTCCTAAGGATGGTTCTGGAAACATTGTGAGACTATTATGGGAATCCTTTTTAGGGGAATCCTCATTATGCTCTAGGCTCTTTAAAGCTTCTTCCTACTGCCTGCTCATTTCATCATCAGAAGACTGATCTTTTCCCCGGATTGTTCCCTCAAGTAGTCATTTTAAGTGTTCGATTTCCCTTACAAGCTTTCAAAGGGAACTCTGTTTTTCCTTGATTTGTAATCTGAGCAGATTTTCTTTGTCTTGTCTAAACTGCTGTCTATCCTTATGTTCTGTCGGATAGTGTTTGTATAAATCTATAGGATTGTAGAATGCAGGGTTATTCTCTTCTGATTGATTTTTTCTTTCTTTTAGTAATGACAATAATCTTTGTTTTTCTTCTCTTAATTCTCCTCTGAGAATATATTAAAAAACAGGAACTTTTGAGAGTTGTCGATCAATTGAAGCTATTTGTTGTTGAGGAGACAGTTTAGCTGAAGCCGAAAACATAAAACAAGAAAAATCAAAATCTGGAGATCCTTCACACCCCCCTAAATTTGCTTCCGAGGCACAATCGGAGTCGAAGGAGGAAGAATCCGAACTGAAGGGAGCAAATTTATTTAATTGGATGGAAGAATCTGAATCAGAAGAATTCTCCTCAGGGAGAAATATAATTTCACCCGAAGGATATTGGTCGGATGTACATGAGCAGAGATCCCACCAGGCTGGATTAAGTTGGGCAAAAAATGTTGCAAGCTTAGGCTTGGATTTCTTTTGTGGACATTTACTTGCCCAATGCCCTTTCTTACCGCAAATGAAACAGTTTTCTTTGTCTGCTCGTTCAGACCTTTTACGGACAAAAGCTTTCTGATAAAAAGGGCGGCGAGATTTCTTATGATAAGGCTTATGATCCTTGTGCTTATAAGCTTTGACAGGACGAAATCTAGTGGCGCTTGTATGGAATCCTTTCTTTTTGGGTTTACAGTGGCAGGATTCTTTGCCGAAATGCCCTCGATTGTAAGCACCACATCCCCAATCTGGCATCTTTGCCACATCTTTACAAAAACTAGGGGAATACATGGATTGGTGCCTTTTAAAATCTCGACTGACTCTTTTTTCAAGGCAATGTTCTTGCCAAGTTTCCATGATAAAAGCATGGAGCTGGGCTAATGAAAGTCCTCGAAGAGTTATTTTCTTATCTTTCATAAATTGTTCCACTGCATCTGGAACATGACTAGGGAAACTCCAGAGATAGTGCTTCAAATATGCTAGTTCACCTGATTTACCAGACGATATAAGGATATTCTGCATATAGCAGAAGCATTTCTCACTTTGACTTAAGTCACATATTCTGGCGGACATAAATAAAGAAGCTAAATGTTCATAGTCCTCTTTATCATCAGGACCAATCCAAGTTTGTCTATGAATGCTTCAAACTTCTTTTTTGTTAAGGGCTTGGTCAAAATATCAACATGTTGATATGTGGGTACATACTGGAGCTTCACTGCTCCCTTCTGAATCCTGTCTCTAATGAAGTGATATATGATCTCAATGTGCTTGGATCTGTCATGAAAGACTGAAATCTCAAAGAGTTTGATACAATTCTGATTATCACAGTAAATCACCATGAGATCCAACTCCTCATCAGATAAACCTACAAGAAACTTGTGAAGCCAGATGGCCTCACAACTAGCTGTACTCACTACCATATACTATGCCTCTGTTGAGCTAAATGCCACAAGATGATCAAGATATCACATAAATGAACAAATAAGATGCTTGCAACAAGGTGATCAAGATATCACATAAAGCAGGAATTTGTAGAACATGAACAACTTAGTGAATCAATGATACATATAACGAGAATAAGCTGAAAATGAAATACTTTGGAAGCAAAATATTGTGAACAATGGGAACAATGTTGTGCAGGTGGTCCTGTAGATTTTAGTTAATTTTAGGTCTCACTTCAACTTAGGGGATTAAGGTTTTTGTTGCAATGACACTGAACTACTCTATGTGTCTACCCCAAGAGACTATCTCCTTCGATTTGAGAGAGATTGTTGGGTGATCAACCTGAGAACACAAGGTTCCCAACTAGCTCCACGAGTCAATCCCAAAACTTGATGGGTGCTCAACTGGAGGACACAAAGTGTCACAAAGCTCCCCACAGCCTCTACCCCACTAGCTCCACAGGTCAAGTCCCTTTTTCTCAGTTCTAATGAATATATGTCTCTGAGTGCCTATTAGACTAGACAACTCAAATTCTTACCCTTTCTTGTCACCCAAGATCGATCGAACCGGCGAGGGGAGAGACTACAGGGCAAGAATTAGGGCTTAAGTTAAATTTTAACATTTAAGCAAAAAACCAAAGCAATGCAAGCCAACACGATTTCACAAGGGAACCAAAGCCTTCTCACTTGTGAGGTGCAGGAAAATAAAATAACTTAAAGCAAAACTTTAGGAAATAAAATGCAAGCCTCAACGATTTTGCATGGACGGGCAAAGCCTCTTCTCATGGAAGGTGTGGGCAAAAAAAAGAATGAAAGCCAACGTGATTTCACAAGGGAGGCAAAGCCTTCTCACTTGTGAGGTGCGGGCAAAAGAAAATACAAGAAAATAAAATGCTAAACCCAAGCTACTTACAAAACCATGCAAGTGTGGCAATGCCTCCTCTCTTGCATGCAAACGAAAGCAAACTAACTAAGTACTAAATACTTGAAATGAAGTAAAATAAATTAATCCCAAGAGACTCTCTTCGACTTGTTACAATGATACAAAAATCGGCACTTGATATTATGTAAGAAAAGAGGGAAGAGAGGGTGATTTTGACCGTTTTTCTCCAAAGTGGCCGAAATGGCAACTTGTGGAGGCCCTTTATGCTTGGAGATGGATGAATTTAGGTAGCATAACCTTCTTGAATGTGTGCAGACCTGCTAAAAACTAGCAAGCAAAAGTTACAGAAAAAATGCCCAAAATCACTTTGGGACAATGTTAGTCTATCATACAAAATGTACAAAAATTTCTGAAAAATTATGAGTAGTTTTTTATAAGATAACAGTATGCAACAAGACTTTAAATCAGATTTATATATGAGAAAGATGTAGAAGATAAATGCAGAAAATTTCAAAGAGAATGGAAGAGAAAGTGCTCCTTTGCTCTTTCAATGCTTGGAGTGTGGGGTGTCCGTCGAAGGAATTCCACTCTCGAAGCCAAGTAACCTGCAACTTGTAAAATGTTTGCTACACACTAGAAAGAAAGGTGAGTACCTAATGAAGAGCTAAGAAACCATAAACTTGTACAAGCATATGAAAATCTCAACTACTAAACAGGAAACTCATAAGATTCTAGCAACACTACTAAAATCTTACCAAAGCAAAGCACTTTGTTTGTTTGGCCTTGCAAGCTTGTGAAGCTATGAAGTGCAGAAGCAAACCACCATCAAATAGCATCACCAACACCAAAACTCCTCCAAATATTTTCTATTACCAAGCCAAATGGCTGAAAATTACAATGGCCCAAGAATGGGCAAGATGAGAGCAAGAGAATGAGAAAAAACGAAATGAAGCAAGAGCATGAGAGATTGTAACCACCAAGAGCAGGAAGAGACTCCTTAAGTAGCCAAAGAGAGGGAGAAGACCCCTCTTGCATGCAAGACAAGTGTCAAATGGGAGAGAGGGGGGCCCAAGAGAGGGGGTCGCATTTGCTCAAGGAGGATGTATTCCATAGTTTGGGATCGAAATAATGGGGGGGGACACCCCTTTTAATGTTACCATGCCCAAACCTAAGCCAAATGGGGGGGAAACCACTCAAGTGGGGCACCTCCCATTGACTGTCACTCACCCATCCAATCAAAGAGAGGAGGGCACACCCCCTAGAGTGGGCACTTTACCACACTCAAAACACTTACTTGGGGGAGGGGGGGGTCTTTAACCTTTAAATTTGTCTTAGAAACATACTATGTGCTTAGGAAACTTTATTTCTCATCCCCAAGTGACTATAGTCACTTTACAAAAATGTGTCTTACTAATTAATTGCCCAATTTCCTGATTTCCATGACTGACCTGGGAAAAGTGTCCAAAACCTTAGCAAGACTTGTCCGAATGACTTCAAACTTGGCCCAATGGTGTAGGGGGTCTCGTGCCATTTATCTTGAGTACCCATACCCCATACAACATCATAAAGGACCAAATATCCCTCTTTTACATTACAACATTTTATGTTGAGGGACATTTTTTAATCACCAAAACTTAAAAAAACCTAATGAAATTCCGCAAGACTCTGGATAATGTCTAGCATGGTAATATAGAACATTCCTAGGCCCCAATCACCCCATGGAATCGATCACTAAAACACCTTTCACCACTTTGGAGGTATTTTTGAGTGAAAAACTCAAATAATTAAAATCACTAAAAATAAATTTTAATTATCCAAGTAAAAAAACACTCGATGAAAGGACTTCCCCAATGATAAAGTCTTAGGTGACTAAGTTACACAAAAATAGACCTTCATGTTGACATATCCTTACAAAATCCCCCGCAGGGGTGTGGAAATTTCATGGAGAGAAGATAAGAAAAAAAGTTGCCTCGCTTGAATAAATCATTAAGTACTTCTTTCTCATATTCAAGGCACATTTTACATGTGCATGGTACATCGTTGTCCACCAAGTCGGTTTTGGTGGTCAACACCACCGAGAAGCTATATTCCAGACCCTCACAAATACTTTCCCCGAGATGATATATGCAACATTGATATTGACATAAGAGGGGAACTTATCAAAATCCTGTCATCATTACCTGAAGAAGTCACAGATGAAGAGGAGGATACCAATGATATCCATCAAGAAGCATCCATGGTTGAGTCTTCCATCAGTGAATCCTTTGAAAATATTTTTGAGACGCCTTTTCACAATCCTTGTGTAATTGATGATATTTCTGATCATGATATTGAAAAAGAAGAAAATGGGAACAACAACCAAATTTCTTTTGAAACAAATTCATCTGATCATTGCATGTTTAGAGATCAAATTTATGAAAATGATCAAGTGGTTGTTAATGGGTTTATTGATACGCTCCCTAATTATCATCATATGAATTTAATGATAAATCAATTGAAGAGCAATCTCATGATGAGGATGGGTTAGTGAATCAAACTGATCAAGAGCTTTCCTTAATAGAATATTCAAATCAATGTCTAACTAATTATGGGAAGTTCACAAACAATCCTTCACTTAACTCATCTAGTCTTGATATTTGTTTCCAGTCAATCCCTAATCAGGATAACTTGATTCAATTCTTCAAGTTGAGTAGTTACAGTGAGTCTTATCCTCAAAGAGTGGATATCGACCTTGATTTGAACCTTGAAATCATTCCTGAAATTAAGAGCATTGTTTTGAAAGACTTTCCCTTTCATCAAATTCCAAGGTCAATTATTCCGAGCCATCTGGGAGAAAAGATATATTTTCAATCCACCCTCCCCTCCCGGCTTTTTAGGTCTACTTGTATGGGTTTGTTCTCTAGTCTCGAGATTTTCAGTCAAGGGTCTGAGCATTGTCACATAATTGGAGAAAAAGCGCTTCATTTCCCCCTTCAATCATCTTTGATGAATCACATTTTTCAGTTTATCAATTTTTCTAATCGGAGCCTGAAGAAGGTATATAAAGATCGGTTTCATCTTTTCTCCATTTTTTATCAACAAGAGGGGTTAATCTCAATCTTAATTTCATTACATTACAATTTAGCCTCACTTGGTGGGTCCATCATTTTTGGAGTGACTAGAATTGAGTGTCCTAATCGGGTAGATGAGGAAATCAGTTTGAGTCAAGGGGAGTTGAATCTTTTGTCACATATTTTCCCTCCATGCATTTTAAACAATAACTTGCATAAATTTTATGATCCGATCGATATCTTGATGGAGGATGTTTGCATCAGTCGGTCTTCAACTTGGCATGATCTCATCTTGCAACATTCCAATGCTTTTTAAAATTGTGAACAAGTCAGGAAGACCGTTGTATTCAATTTATTAATCGTCAATTCAATCTTGACATACTTTGTTACAAAACATCAAGGAAGACTCGTTAATCAATTTGATGAATAGTTGCACTGGATATATGACTTGACTTAGTACATGTTTGAGTGGGTTAGAGTAGGTTAGGTAGGAAACTGAATAAGCTCACTTGAGCAGTAATTAATCTTTTGCCTCACCATTGAGTCTGGCAGTTTGCTTGATTGAATTCCTTCTTGCTTTGTTCCGTTCCTGCAAAAAACATAATAAAACAAAATTTTACTTTAATTCAGTAGATTAGCATTTTTATTTTCGGCATTTTATTTTCAATATTTTTTTATTTTTTATTATTTGTATATATGCGGGCTAGTGATGACCGATTTGTGAGATTGGTATAGCGCTTTGCATTGTGCAGGTATTAGGTACATATTTGATGATGATGCAAACACTCGAGTGCATACGAGTAGCAGAGTGATGAGGACCAGATATTCTGAGGTTCTCAAGCTCTCTATTCAGTAGAGCACTTGTCCCAGCTGGAGCCAGATGTTATCACATCCATAGTAGCTAGGGATGCCATGATTCCAGACCAGTTCTGAGCACATTGCTGAGCCAGTCCTTTACCATGATATTATGAGATCAGCAGTTGGTGAGCAGTTCATTGATGATCACTCCTATTTTCAGCGGACCCAGAGCATACATATTTCTAGTTTCATGCCAGGATTGAGCCTCATGACCCCAGATTTGATGACTGAGTTAGCCATTTTCTTCCATATGGAGCAAATGTGATGACAGTTCCCATGGTTAGTACAGCAGCAGTGTTCTAGTGATAGTCAGTGGTTCATATTGTGGATACAAGTATATGACCCACCAGGTATATGGTTTGTGCATTTGGATATTTCATATTATGCTCGTTTACTTATCTTGATAGCTTGATTGGGTATGGGGTGGTCATGATCTGACGTTATTTTATGTGGTTCTTGTTGATTGTTTAGAGTAGAAGTGATTCAGTTACTTTAGATTAGAGATTCTTATGCATACTCATTGGTCATGCCCTCATTGTAGTATGGACTTGGTCATTCTCCATAGGGCCTTTGCTAGTCATGGCTTCATGTTGTCACTTTCCCTATCCATCCATTATCATCCATTTTTTATTGCATCCCGACTTACACCTTAACTAGTGATCTTGAGGACTTCCCCCACTTATGCCTCTGTGTTCGATAAACTCCATGTTTACCTTGTGTCTCAGCTCTGGAGTGTGTAATTCTAGTCACAGTGATTGTTATCCTTTAGTCCTCAAAACCAAGTATGCCTAACAAAAGTGTCATTAGACACTAAAGCATCGGAACTTCAGTGTGTCGTATTCTAAACGGATGCTAAGTCAACTAGTCAGTGGCCAAGGGACGAGCACTCATCCTTTGTATGATGTAAGGTCATTTTCCCCTACAGGGAAACATGGTGGTCACTCCATCGTACCTATGGATAGTGGCGGGCAATGGAAGTCATACTGAGTCATTATCTGAGGCTCGCAAGGCTATTCAGGGCACCTGCTCTTGGAGGCTGGCTAGTGAAAATCTTTATAAAGTTAAAGTCAATGTTAAATCTCAAAGTGTATAAAGTTGACAATAAATCAAATTGCTATAAAGGTTGCTTGTCTAGAGTCTATTGGAAGCAGTCTCATCACTCTAACCATTTGTGAGACACCGCCATCCCCTTTGTGTTTCTCTATCTAGCATATCTGTAGGTGGTCTTCCCTTATTCCTTCATCCGAGAGGTCACACTGTTGAGGTTGTTAAGTCATACCCTTTAGCCTAAGCTTGTTTCTCCACCTTCACCCATTTCTAGCAAAATGACCACATCCATAAATGAGTATACACTTGAGGCTCTTCTTTTAGGTAACTAGTTACTTTGATCTAGACTTATTATTAATGATTTTTATGTATAATCGCAAGTAAAATGCCACTTTATGCTTTAGTCTTGCTATCAATATAATTAAGGGAGCATATCTTATCCATTTACACTTGCAGCATCAATTATTTGCAGTCTGGGTCAGCATTTTGATCAATCTTGACCTGGTCAACCCAGTTTGACCAAGTCATCAGCAGGATCCGGGATGAGTTGGGCCAATGATGTTCGAGATTGATTTCTGACACATCACTTTTGAGATTTTTCACAAGGTATTTCTCTCAATAGACTCGGTTTTGTTAGAAGCACAGGTTCGTAATGTTGCCAAAATGCTGGAATAAATGCAACATAAAATGAGCAACCTCTCAAAGTGAGTCTCCAAGGTTGAACGAAAAATCTATCCCTTGAGAAAACATTGAATGACAACAAATTGCAGGAAACCCTCTACCCCTCGAATGATTCTTTGCACGTAAAAATAACTGACCTTGAACCAAGCAGGAAGATATCCAATGCCAACTAGTGAAAAATCTCAAAAGTGATGTGTCAAAAATCACAATGTAGTATCATGCTGTAATAAGAAGGAGAAAGTCTACCAAAGGTAAAAGTTTTATGTTGGACTCTAGTTCATGGTAAGATCCTAACAGCTGAAAATCTCCAGAAAAGAGATTTACAAGGATGCTCCAAATGCTCTCTCTGCTCCAAAGAAGAAGAAACTATAGAGCGCCTCTTCAAAAATCTGTGAATTCAATCAAACAATTTGGGCACTGGCTTTTGTGAAGTTGAACCCAAGAGTCCGTCCACCCAACAACTGGAGGGATATGTTCTTGCTATGGAACAAAAAATACAATAAGTCTTTCGCCAACAAACCTCTATTAAAAAGGGTTTGGACAGCAACCCCCTTTTATATATGTTGGAAAATCTAGTTGGCTCAAAACAAAACAATCTTTCGAAATGAAATCATGATTCCTCACCTAGTAGTAGCACAGGCTCGGGCCTACTTGCTCAAACTATAATGGGTAAAGGCAAGGCAGGACAAGACCCTACTCATCTAGAAACAGAGGAACAAATCTAGTTCAAGGACATAATAGCAAGAGAGGAGGGGAGAAAACTATGATGGATAGGAAGACCAACACATTCCAAACAATGGCAGCTCAGACTCAACAATCAAAAGACTCTACAAAATGGAAGAGACAAAATGGATGAGCATATTTTGTGCTTTGATGGTGCATCAAAAGGAAATTAAGGGGTGGCAAGCATGGGGGGATCATTTATGATCCCAGAGGAACTCAAGAAATCGCCTATGCATGGGGCATCATGGAGGCAACAAACAACCAAACTGAAATCTTGGCTCTCTATCAAGGATTATTACTCAGCCAGGAAATAGGAATAAAAAACATAACAATTTTGGTGGACTCGGCAATAGTTATACATCATATATGGCATTCATCTCTCCCTTAGATACACACCTATCCAGGTTAGTTTAGAGGGCTCAACTAATTGCCAGGGCTCAAATCCTCAAATGTCAAAACAAAGATGTTGATTGGCAAGCCAATCAAGCATCAGGCCTAGACACAGAAAAGATTAAAAAAAAAGTGGGGGAGGCTTAACAACCAGCCTCCTCCCATGGGAATGTGAGATATTAATTACAATCAATCATGGTGATGACACCACTCCACCCAAACACACGGAAAAATCCAAGTGCAATCACTCACACAAATGGCACACCCCATCAACATTCAGTCCACATTAAATCAACTCCATCCCTGGTATGCAGCTGCATTAAACATCATCAATCAGTTCCACTTCCATATATGCCCCCAACTATAGATAATCCTGAAGCATGTGGAAGACTAGCTGCAAATCTCATCGCCATGCAGGGGATTCCTCTCTGGTCCAGGGCTGTGTATATACTTGACCCCAAGCTTTCATCTCTTCCCATTGTGAAGAACAGCAGGAGCGCAGAAGTAAAGGCCCTGTACACAGAAATCCACTGCCCTTCAGCAAAGGTAAGGAACAACCAGTTGCACAGGAAAATGGAGCACCATCACTCCAACAGATGTGCCATTTTTGAGGCTTCAAAGCTGTGTCAAGGCATAAGGAACTGTGATCATTACATGGAGGAACTCCAAGAATGCCATGGACTCCTTGTCCGAAAATTGGATAAGTGGAGGAAGATTTGGCAGCAAGGTCATGAAGAGGAAAAGCAATATTGGAACTAGCAAATTGAGGAACTTGAAGCACAAATGGAGGCAATGAAGATAAAGCAACAATGGAATGATATCACAGCAAGCAATACAAGTAACAGATCGGATGACATCAAGGAGAAATACAAGGAACTCCTGGAGTGAACTGAGCAACTGGGGCAGAGCAGAAAAACTACAAAGGAAATGGCCTCATCCTACTCTTCTCCAACTCACTTGGCAGGTTTATATGGGAAAGAGAGGGATTAATTCACGTAGGACGCAACAATCCAACAGGCAACAAAAAATCAATCGGAGGAAGCTCAGCTCTCAAAGACAGGAGGGACAGCACTGGCCCGCCATGGAAAAGTCCCTCTTTAAAAGGGTTTCTTTAATGCTTTGTAAATTTCTGTTTTTAGGCAGTAAATATGTATGGCAATATACCTGCCTTTTTTAATCATAGTATAGACAAGAAGAATCAGAAAACTCTTATAGGAGTCAAAATAGCTACTAGATCTGAACAAACAGAGAAATATGTAAGAAGAAGTCACCTCCAATTTTGTATTACAACACTGTACGGCATGGCTGCAGTATATTTTTAATACAAAATATCCATTCATGCTATAAATAAATAAATAACAGAGGGATTGATAATAATCACAGTATGCATTAATAAAAAATGGCAGGCAGACTGCAGATCAAGGGATACTAGTCATCGACCCCTATATAGCATTGCTTCAACCTCAAACATAATAGGTATGACTGAATTTCCAATGTTCATCCATCCCAGGCTATCTACTGTATCAGCTTCAATAACATTCAGGTTTTATGACTCTGGTGAGCTCAAAATCATAGGATTTGTTGAATAGTGAATTGCTCCAAGTTCCAACCCCAGTTAGGATGTGAAACAGGTAAAAATATAAACATACTCCTGAAACCTTTTTTTGTTGTAGTTGTGGAAAAGGGGAAGCCGTAGGCAATCTGGAAATCAAACATTGCCACACCTGGAGGCAGGACCAATTCCCTTTCATGTCTGCTGTCTTCCTATATAGGAAGGTTTATCCCATTCATCCTTGCTTGTGGTCATTAGTTCAATGTCTGTGTAGTAAGGAGTCACAGCACTTAAAAACATCATTGAATAGACTTTAAAATCACTGGAAAATGCCGCCTTAAACAGCTTGAGACTACCATGGTTTCTCACTTTCAAATTCACTACCCATTCAACCTTCATGGCACCAGACCTATTTTAGGGATTTTGGAGACGTTTCATGTTAGCTGAACAAAGATATGTTTCATATTTGAAAACCTTTCGGGAACATCCACTTTTTGTTGTCAGCAAAGTTCACTGGCAATTTGGATTTGCTAAGTAAAGTAAATTACATATTAATCAAATATATAATTAAACTAATCCTAAATTGAACAGATCCAAACGTTAAATAATCTTTATGTAAGTTTTGTTTTATCATACTAATAGGCACAGATCATAATCATTGTCAAACAATTTGAACTGTGTTTTGTATGGAAACATTGTTGTTTTGCAACTAGTACAACTAGTACAACTACCAATGAAGCAATCAACATTACATTCGGGATGTTACAGGAGTCAAACATGTTATTTCAAAAACTAAATTGAACAATTTTCAAAGGTGGAGAATAGTGTCAACGTAAAAGGGACTAACAAATTTTCAAAGGTAGACAGCAGTGTCAACAGACTAACAAATTTTCAAAGGTAGACAGCAGTGTCAAAAAACTAACAAATTTTCAAAGGTAGACAGCAGGGTCAACATCGAAGGGACTAAAAGTCTTTGTAAACTGATTAATACAATCGGAGGGAAAAAAATTCATAAATGCAATGCAAAGATATAGTATTCCTGTCTTGCCTCTTACAGCTGCACTAATAAATAATAAGAAGCAGAAAAAAGGTGCAATTACCTGTGTCACAGCATTAAATTGTGTCTCAGTTGAGAATTCGATCCTTCTGGATAATCCTCCGAATGATAGAGACTTTCCTAAGGCTCCATGCGATAGAGACTTTTGTAAGGCACCTTGTGGATATGAATATCCATGTCTTGTAGTGATACATTTCTGGCAGCTCAACTTTTTCTCTCTGCAGCTGTCATTGGGAATTGTAGGCAGGACACTTCTATCTAAAGGAAGATAACCACCAAAATTCAGCATCAGGTTTGTGCTTCTATGATCAGATAACTTCTTGAATCGATCAATGGTTGGGCTTCCTATGTAATCTGGCATGATTCTTGGTAACCTTGTTTCTGATGGTATTTTCATATCAGAAGCCACAATGGAACGGAAGTCCACTGATAAACATATCTTGCCAAAAGGAGCCTCAATTGGAGTAAATTTGTAAGACTTCATTTTTATACTCTCTCCATGCAAGAGGGGTCGAGGTAATGGCAAAAATCTACAGGAAAGAGAAAAATGGTTACCATATGAAGAAGAATTGGCCAGCTGAAAGAGTCGATATGCCGGTAAAATTCTTGACATACAGAACAAAGACCGCAACAATATCATGATACTTTTGTACACCACTGGCACTTCCTCTGTGCCAGATGTGTGACTTCCTGCATTTTGCCCATCATCTCGACTTAAATACTGTAATACCCATCTTTCCATAACACTTTTACGATCTTGTTGTGGGGTCACACTCCTCGACAGCTTGTCTATCTTACCAAGCTTAAAGTCTGACTGATCAACTGTTTGGTGTTGTTTAGACTGCACAAGAAGCACATCCAAAACAATTGACCTGAATCCATTCGTATTACAAACCTCCAAAGCACCGACAGCTGCAGGACAATCCCCCAATGCAAGATTGAACCGACAGTCCCGTGGTCCTCCTCTAGAAGAAGAAGGCAGAGACAAAGCCTCTGCAGATGATTCTCCTTTTACAGGTATCCTAGATTGCAGGATAATTTGAATGCATTTGATGAAAGAATCTTGAATAATCTGATCATATTTGGATTGCATCTCCTTCTGTATGTGTGTTTCCATACTCTGCATTCAACAATAACCCAAAACCACAGAAGCACGGGTGAAAGGTACAGTAAAACAATGTACACAATTCAACCTCCTGAACCCTACTTCAAATCTCAGTCATAAGAGATCTATGGATATCAAACCCACTTCAGAAAACAAATTTCGGTCACAAAATAAATGATTGGTTATTCAATTAAACACAATTGAGTATTGAAATCAGCTACCTTCCATTAAAAACAATCATGCATTTCATAAATCTGCATTTTGTGCTCAGCAACCTTAAACATGTATACTGTTTCTCAGTGGTTTATGATACCCTATTTTACAAAACGGCAGGCCCAGAAAGAATATATCAACGCGAGTAATTAAATAATAAAAGCATTACTTGTGTAACAAGTTTGAATGGACCAATCAGCTCTAAATTGAAATGTAATGTTATAAAAAAGAGAAAACATAAAGCACACTTACGAAGAATTTACAGAGAGGATATGATGCAATTGTGTTCTCTTCTACAGCTCCTTCTGAGTGGCTTCAACTTTAGGACTTTCGTCCGTCCTTCCGCCTTTTCCTTCTTTCGCTTTTCCTTTTCCTTTAGACCCAGAATGAGGATGCTGAGTGACGGAGATAATCGGTGAAGTGGAAACCATATTCCATCGATTGTCTGCCATGTGGCATGGAGAAGGTTGTTCTGTTACCTGTATCTCTTCAGCAATTCCATCAATTGGCGATGAGGTACGGATCAAGAGTTGAGAATGCAATTGTGCATGACAGAACCAGAATTTGAGGATTGGAGACGACAAAATTCGAGTCCATTTTTAAAAGCATGTCTTTTTCTGCATTTGACAGAACCAGAATTTGAGGATTGGAGACGACTAAATTCGAGTCCAATTTTAAAAGTATGTCTTTTTCTGCATTTGACTTTTAAAAAATTCTTACGCAGCTGAGAATGAATCTCTGTTTTTTTTAAAGAATTGCCTGTTCACTCGACTTCTTGTTTGCATGCTTATTTCCGTGGCAAGTCGTTATCTGTTTCGTTATTTTTAAAATAAATTATTTCAATTATAAAACAATTTGGAAAATAAACGCCTTCACATATAAACCTTAGTTATAACACATGCCTTCAAATATAAACCTTAGTTATAATTTTTGCTGTTTTGCAGTACTTGAATAGAACTTTTGAAGATGTAAAGTTCTGTTTTTAACTATTTTGATTGAAGAAGTAAGCTTACAACGGTTTAATTTGTATGCTAATGTTAAAACTCAGATGGTAAGAAATTGTAAAAAGGATATATAATTTAACAAATTATTAGAAAATTTTTGAAGAATGTAACTTTTATTTTCAAATAAAATTATAATTTTTTTCGAAGAAATAAAAAAAAATTAAACTTATATTTTGACTTAAGTTTGAGGTTATAAATATTCGTTATAATTATAGAATTTCTTTTTTAAACTTATTTCTTTACTCGAGTTTGATGTTTACATAGACGGCAGATCTATCTTTCCATGGCAGGTCGTTATCTATTTGAAGATTTATAAAATAAATTATTTTAAATATAAATTTTATAAATTGTTGTAGATTTTTTAGGTTTCATTGAATAGTGTGTACATAGTAAAATTAAAGAAGTTCTTTGAAAAAATGACTAAAATCTAATTATCATTAAGTTAGAGTTCTATATGATGGATTAAAGTTTTACAGGCATTACTAGATATTTTAAGGTAAGAATTGTGGGGTATTTTAATTGATAATGACTTATTTTTAATATTATGGATGTCAATTGATTTTATTTTTTAAGTGGGTACCGGAGCACTAGTACGTCGGTGCCCAGAATCTTGAATGAATTAAAATAAATGACAACAAAGTTCAGTTTGTGTTGGATCCCACGAAGAAAAAATTGGATAAAATTGATGGTCTTGCGAGGGTTGACATGTGGCCCACTAGAGAAATAAGAGTTACCAGAGACAAAGATATGGGAATTCCTAGAATTGCTTAGATATTTTTTTGCTAAACAACAAACAACAAAGTGGAAGTTGAAACCTAATTGGAAGATATAAAATTGTGTCCCACATTTGATGAGTTGAAAGAGACTTTTAATTTAATAGTGATATTTTCTTAAAAAGGAAAAAGGATGTTTACCCTTCTTATAGGGTAAAATAGTTTCAAACAAACCATCATCGAAAAAAATTATGTGGCTTATAGACATGTTAAAAGAGTAATCACAAATTTAATTGTCAATGTGGAAATTAATTAAAAAGCTACTTTCAAATCATAAATGTGAGGGGATAAGTAGCAGAGACCACTAAAGTACCCATTTTGATAATATCTTTTTTAAATATGGGTTATTCTTAACGTGTGTGTATAAGTGTTGAGTAAGTGGTTTTTTTAGTGTTTTGCGTAGGTATTGAGTTAAGAGTTGTTCCATGTTATTAATATTGTGTGTATAGTAAGTACATCTTTTAACATATTTAGTTTTAAAGTTATCTTTTGTAATCCATTCATATTTTGAGATTAATCAAGAGTAACAAATTATTTAGGTTGAAATTTCTTTACTTTATGATTTCAAAAGTTAGTTGTAAATTCAAATTTTTAGCTTTCAAAACAAGTGTGTATCTCTCACTTGAAGCACGCATCAAAGGGACTTAGAGACTCCTTTAATTTTGAGTATGGACTTCATCTTGTACTTACAAGTGACCTTGATAAATCAAAAAAATTGAAAGGTTTGAAATACTTCCCTTGTCACACCATTTAATCAAATTTGAACTCATTAAAATCAACCTGCAATGTAATTCTAACTAACTAAAATTTTCTATCAAAGAGGTCACAAAACAAATTATAGTTAAGGATTGACTGGGCTAGGCATCCAAATAAGGCCCATCCAGTAGTGGTTGTTGACTTTAAGGGAACTTTTTAAATCTTGCTATAAGCAAGTTGGATCAAACTCGAATAAGAAAGCGTGGTGCCCAAGGACACTAAAGTCGTTGTTGAGTTGATTTTGTTCACCACAGTAAGCCACCTAACTCTTTGCCAAGGTGACACTTGATCGTTCAAGGTTGAACCTCTTATCCACACTTACTAGGATTTTCACTAGGTAGCATTTGTGGGATGCATTTGCACCTGAGTCAAATTTTGTTGGCTATTGGAAATGTTTCCAGTCCTTCTAGAACATAGCCCCAATACCCCTCATAATAACTTATTCATTCATACTGTCACTGGCCGTCTTTGGTGGGTTCATAACCATTCGACAAGAGAGCTATTGGAAGGCCCAATGGCTATATTTTAGAGGAAGGATGATAAGTCAAGATGGGATCACATTATTTGTTTTTAAATTACAAGGAACCCTATGTAATCAAGAAACATACAGATTAAAAATATACATGTTTGCTCGTTCAATAGACATTATTCCACCATTTTGCATTTGTTATATGTGACCATCATATTGTTGCATTTGTTAGATGTGACCATCATATTGTTGCATTTATCTATTTTTAGTTACTTCCCAGTTTTTGCATATTCTTCCATCACATTTAGCACCATAGAGGACCTACCGCCTCCCCAACATTCCTTAAGGCTTCAAAACCTCCCACCCATCAGAGGAGGATTTCCAGCTATACATCCCCCTCATCTTCCATGAGGGAGGCCACCACTTAACTTGCACACATGTCCAGTAATCGGATATGTTGTGCTTGGGAATACCTTACTCAACACCCCACCTCAAGGACTTATCCCTAGTCCTTCCACATCAAGTAGAGGAACTTCCTCGCCACACACGATGGTATGGCCCCCTTCAACAAATTTTCCATGTATGGCTAGTTTAAATCTCCCCAATTTATCTAAATTCATTAATGACCCTATCCAGCATAACCCAACTTGCCCTCCAATGCCAACAAAGTTACCCTCATACATTCCAAAGTTTAAAAGAAAATAGGAGGATGACCCAGCCTGAGCCAACCATGCAATGTCATTTCACCTCTGGTGCTCGTCTAACAACATAGTCGAAGACATTGTTCACCGTACACTCTTTCAAAGAACCCTCATAGGTAGAACAACTAAATGGTATGTCAAATTACCAATCAACATGCATACCACCTTTGGGTCTATCTCCGTTGTCTTTTTAACTTACTTTCAACTTTCAGTTCGCCATGACTTTGGCTTGGAAATTCTTTCAAAATTTCAATAAAACACATCCACGCATATCACCAACTACATTCATGAGTGGCATTGGCGGCGCACATTGTGTAAAATCAAAATCCAACCCAATTTTTTATTGAATTGGTTCCTTAATTCCCTCTTATGCATGATCACCCAAGGCATAGCAACAACCATGCCACAGACTAAATATGAGGCCATCCTCAAAGCCCAACATTTTGATCTAATTCATGCCTAGTCATGGTATCTATACACCATCTTATCCAATGTGCCTCACCATCGATCATTAGATCAAAATAACCTTGGTACATCTCATACGATCAACGGTATTGTTGGGGCGGTTTCCCATCAAGGAACTTTACCCAGTCATGTAGATCCCTTACACCTAACTTACAATAGAATGGTTCTCCTCCATCCTCGATCATCGACATCCATCAAAGTGGACCTCATACGTCATTTGGACCAACAATGTCTAGATCGTGCAGTCCAAATTTTCTAAACATAGGGACACAACCGGTTGTCATGCAGGCCAACACCGTGACTCCTTCGGTACCTACACCAGCTTCATATGGGACACACAATCCTTATGGGTTCATACCACCACACAACCTTTGCTTCCCATTCCCCGAACAATCTAGTTCTCACCCCATGGCTCAAGCAAGGGTAAATTTTGTTCAACCTTCACCCGCTCAACAAGATTAGTAGTTTGAACAATTGAATGTAGCAAACTCCCCTAATCCATCTAATTAGGGCAAGAAGAAAGGAAAGAACAAAAAAAAAAACAGAATCCAAGGCAAAGGGGAAACTCCCTACTCAGCCAAATCACAATGACAATAACCAAAACCAAAACCCTAGTATCAACAACCCAACAGTACAAGCCAAAAACAAAAATCTCCGAATGAATTTTGCGTACATTGTGTATGCTAAATTCGGCCATTACACTCATCATTTTCCATTAATCCCTAAATGTCAACGAATGTTGGAGTCCAAAAAACAACAATCAAGCACAAATCCTACCTAAGGAAATAATGTTACCCCCCCAACAATTCGCGTTACAACACCCATTTTCCAATCAAGGTGTTGTTTCTCAACAAGACACTCGAGCACAAGAAAACCCTCCTACAATAGGAGAAATTTCTTATCAAACATTTACATAAATGTTTCATATATTCATTCACAAACTCGCAATCAAGCCTACAATGTTCCAGAAAACCCACCCATTCAATGGGAGGATTCCCTAACTTTTACCAACAATTCTTTGTAAATACCATGTCCCAATAGTGACCATATCCCTGGGATACCAAAACCAACTCTTCCCCATATCATTTACAATCCCCATATGAAAGTGACACATAATGACAACATAGTAGATGATTTGGATCAATATCCCACGGCTATGTCAACACTAGAGGTCCTCCAGTCATGACCTTCTTGGAAGAAGGTTCTACTAATGGCATTAAGCGCCATCGATCCTTCATATTAATGCCTCATGACTTTTGACCTTGATAGTGATGAACCGTGATTACCATCATTCGTCCCCTTCCAAATACCCATCACCATCAAAAACATCATCATTAACAGATGTATTGTTGATGAGGGTGCATCCACTTGTGTCATTTCTACAAATGTTTGGAAGCAACTAGGATCCTTAGAGCTTGTCCTATATGTGTCTATCATCCTCCAAGCCTATGATGGATTCCCTTCACAACCACAAGGTCTCTATCAAAATGTCCCTATCAAACTAGGGGGAAAGATGGCCTTACTCAATGTTGAATTCATTGAAACACAATTTGACTACAATATCCTCCTCTGACGTAGTTACATGTACGCCACGAAGGAATTTTCTTATTCAGTATTCTAGGTCATGATTTCCGCCCATAATGGGAAAGTAGTAACCCTAGAACAAGTTACATACTACAAAAAACACCCCATGGCCAACACGGACAACATTTCGCTAACCATTGGAACTAAACACCCCTCATCTCTCAATAAGATAAGACCACAAGTATACAAACTCATATTTGTTGGGGGCATATGTTGGATATCCCTCAGTCATACCATTAGTTACAAATTCCCTCATATGTACCATATTCTCCTCCCTAGGTGAATCACAATCATATGTTACCACTTTTACGTCTGGAGAAGGGGGCACCACCTTACCGCCCCCTGCAGTAGTTGCCACCATGAAAATGGGACCATCCCACTTCCCCTATTGATAGCACCAATCGTTAAAATACCATTCATTTTCCCTCTCCAAGTATACAAGGAACACTAGTCATGGATACCCTCACTTTGTCAGGACTTACCCTTGGAATCCATGTTTGGTATTTGAAACCCCAATTTTCAAAGATAATCCCCAAACCATACATGCATATCAACTTTACACCCATTACTTTGGTTAATTTCTTGCCATTTGAGATTCCATGGCCTACAGTACAAACCATAGCACCACTAGTAGTCCCCACAAAATCGGTCATTGTGAGCATCAATAATTCAACGAAAGAAGTGAAAAAGCCCATAAATCCAACTACACAATTTCCCCTTCAGTGTGCCTTGTGTGACATAACAAGTCACCCTACAAATCTATTCCCAACATTTCTAGAGATTAGAAACTCGTCATCCACACCTACTCATATAACCTTGAACTCACTAATAGTAGGCATTCCCTCTACTCCAAAAGTAGAGTCTCTCGAACCAAAGAGCTAAATGTTGTGCACAAATCACCCATACGTTATTTGCTCCTAGTTTGGTCACTACACACATCATTGTTCGAACCTCCCTCAATTCTAAACAACCCTCGCCATGGTTCGTCGATCTTAAACAATTCCCATCAAATATGTCACCATAAATTTCATATCAACAACAAAGGAGGCACTCTCTCCCCCACAATGTTCGGTTTTCCCTCACAGGGCCCACATGCTCCCATATGATATGGAAGTAAGTCAAACAATCAGAGCCATTCAATCTATGGCTCATACAATGGAAACCGACCGACCCACTCGCCCTTGTAGAGTATGTGGACTATTAATGCATTACTCGTTCAGATGTCTCATCTTATGGGAGGAACGAATACTATGCCTTGAGTAATCAATCCAACCACATAATATATATCTTCCTCTTACACCCCCACATGCCTTGTCACAGGAAGAGATCTTTCCCTCGCCGCAAGATATGAACGGACATGTGGGCATGTTTTACATGTCGACATCCACTGCTTATGTGATTGATGACCAATCATCACCATCAACGGGAAGTATCAATGGTACATTTTTAGTACATACCTTAACATCTGCCCCTAGGCGTCATCAACCGTCATTAGGTATGATAATAACTCCCATGGGCTTTCCCGGTATGGTTATGTTGATAGGTCGAAATGACTCATGCTCAACAGTAGGGGTTCTCCCTGGTGAAAAATCCCAATTAGACCTCTCACCGTTTGGAAGAGGGAACTTGTTCGGTTTGCAGCCCGACTGTCGTTTAAGATATTCTTTAGAAGAGGGTTTGTCGGTTGTGGCTTGACCCACCGTTTAGGATTTATTAAAATAAATGTTGAATGATTTAGCCTAATATGTAGTCTAACTTACCTACACTAGCCACATCGATGTGACAAGGGTTTGGAGAGGCCTCACAAAGTGATGCACAGGTTCTTACCTCTCGTCTTACCACCCCTCCTCCTTTGAATTAGACCAATGGGTGCCTTAACCTAAATGCAGCCTAAACTAACCTAACCTATCCCGGGAGCGAAAGTAACAAGGGTGAGCACTGGAACCATTTGAGCACTGGAACAATGGTTGTACATCCACATTCAGGAAAAATCAATTAGTTGTTTTAAGAAAGCAAAAAAACAACTAGCAAAATGGTAGCATAAAAATAAGAACAGTCTTATAAATTACGTCATTCTAATTTCACAACTCACAGACAACAAAAAGAATAGGAAAAACAATGAAATAAGAAATAGAGATCCACCGGAATAATCCATTCATGAAATATAAAACAATCTTACTTCGTAGTCGTGCATGAAAGAGAAAGAAATAGTTCAAATCCGTCATTCATACAACATCAGTATTCTTGTGCAAAAGCATATGTAAGGCTTCTCCTCATTCACAGTTTCAGCAATAGTACATCAAAAAGTTGCAGAGCAAAAATCCCCCCCTTCTCCCATTGAATGATATTACTATATATAGACCAAGGTTAAGTGACCCTTCGCCTTCCATATTTTCTTCGAATAAATTTATTACAAAAAATTAATTGAATTCACTCTTGGGTGACCTTTGGGATTTCAGTAATTTGCCTTTGAGTAATTTTTGTCTTCATGTGGCAATTTTGACTTTATTGATTTCTCACCAAAAGGATTTCTTCCGTATATATGAATAATAAGCTTTTAATGCATAAAATCTATTATGGTGAATTGATCATTTGTGGCCACCATATCCACTTCTTGATCTACTCTCTTCTCGGTCATTCTTCAATGTTCTCGAATCTGGTGTAGTGCTCCATGTAGTAATGCTTCTTTCGACTCCAATCATGAATTTGGTGTGGTATTTCAATTTTGATATACCATAATTTCATCAAAATGTGAAGTGTTGTTGTCGTAAGCCCGAGCATCTAGTGTCGCCAGTCATTGGTGTCTTTCCTCCCATCGACTATCATTAATGATGAGCTAGTTTTTTATATGTTCATTCTATACATACATTGACATCCAAATCTTTCTCTTCATATTTGACGCTTATTTTTGTTCCATAACTTTGGCCTAGTTCCTTGCTGAGGCAATCTTTGCAAAATTCCACCATCTCTCCTTCGAATTTGAGTTTCCTACCAGTAGGCAAAATCTCTTATTAATTTTATTACTAATAATATTATAATTTTATTAAAACAAATTTAACAAACTAAAACAAAATTAAAATATAATAAACAAAATCAAATTAAATTAAAATATTAAACCTGCAATATAATTAAGAGAACCTAATACTAAAAAAAATGTTTAAAATAAAATAAGATAAATTATAAAACTAACTAACTAACTAACTTATAACCACGTATTAACTAAGCCCATACTTAAGCTAAGCTTTAATCTATGCCCCCTTTGAACTTTAATTTAAACTAATCTTCAATAAAGTGTGGGGAGGGGACATGGATGCCATGTAGGTGTTCCTTGTCCCCCTTTATCATAACATAAATTCAAAGCAAAAAATATATGCAATCCTACCAAAACTAGTTTTGTCCATTTGAAGTTCAAGTTCTCTCCTTATGCACTGAGAATTTGTTAATCACTCTGACCTCATGCGATAAACATTTAAAATCTTTCTAACCTCCTCCTCATGCGTTGGTCTAGGGTTATATGGAATCTCCTTTCAAATGGATGGAATTTATATTAGCACGCGCCTATTTCTAATCTGAAAATCCAAATACTATTTCATCACATGGAGCTCAACCTTACTGAACCATTCCCTCGTGGGCTTCATGAACATAAAGATTTACGGACGGCTACAGAACCGAAATCGGAGTATACTTTTGAATTAATTAATGGGATTTTTTTAATCAATTAATGGATTTTAGTTTTGATCTTCATAGAGCTTTTAAATAAAGAAAGAAGTATAGTTAGTCCAAATTATATATTTTAAAAACCCTTTCAGAATGGTGCGATCAGTGTAATCCTTCAACTCTAAAGTTTAATTCACATTGACCTCGGCTCATAGACTGGAATGAAAATATCGAAGCCTAAACAAAGAGCGATTCTCTTTTGCACGCAAGACTTAAGAAGATTATTCATTTTCGGCGTGAAAACATGCGTTGAGAGATATGTCGGTGCATTTCGATGTGTCACTGAAATTTCTTGAGTTTTGATCAAACTTTCGGGGAGTTCTTAAGTTTTCACCGATCGGTTTCGACGAGATTTTATTGATTTTGAGCGATGGAGATAATATCTATATGCACAATATGTAAAATAAGTCAACGTTTCTTTTTGTTTTGCTTGTATCGTTTCGATTGGTTGATTTTTTTATTTTTTTTTAAGAAAAAGGTGCACATAGTTAAGGTTGTTATTTTTTTCCCATATATATATATTATATCAAATATATTTTGTGTTTTCTATTTTTCGTTTTTTTTTTTTTAATATATTTTCATCATTTCCATTTTTTAAATGTATGGTGCTCTGCAAGTTTGCAATGTGAAAGGATGATTATTTCAACACGAGAGCTATCTAGAAGATCATGAAGATGTGGAAAATGGTTTGAGGCTTAAAGAGTAATGACATGATGAGTTTCTTAGCCAAGGGGTTAACTTTTCGAGTGACGCGACCATTGGCTAGGTTAGTCGAGGAATCATAAAGGTCATTTTGGCACTTATGGGGCTTAGAATCAAATTCCGTGAGTTGCATTGGATTTGTGATGGCGAGGTCATCGAAGATGGCCAGGTTCACCATCCCAATTTTCATTTTCATGGAACACCAAAATCACATGTAGATGACATTTTTAATGAAAGTTGAGGCCTCGTTCTCACGGATGCCTCACCCAAAATTACTTTCGTTAAATTCCCAAACTGTAGTTTTATATATGATTTTAGTGCATTAGCATAGGTTGACATGAAAGATCACTGTTCAAAATATTTGTAATCATCGAACCAGGCCATTTGATCACCTGCTGAACATTACGTTCGACAGCAAGTGAAAGATCAAGCCTCTCTCGGAAGTGGCTCTAAGTCATCTACTGGGTAACAAATATTGCATAAAGATTACATGAATTGACAGAGAGTCTTAATCTAATGGAAATCCACCATGACTGAGTTCTGTTCACAACTTGAATGAAGCTGCATTGCACGTTGATTTCCTCATGGAAGGCCTCAATGATCACTAAAACAACCTTTCCAAGGATACAACTGACCCTAGAGGGCAATCGACATATCATGGCATAGAGCAGCTAGTCCCAACTTGACTATTTCCATGCAATTTGGTGGTCGAGATTGTAAGCAAATATTGGGTAACAATGGATAAGGATTGCAAATGGGAGGCTCACGTGCATAGTACATGATTAGGAAATTGACATTTCAACCAGTTACATCAAATCATGATGCGGGTAGAGGGTAAAGCAATCAGATGGATAGTTCAGGTGGCTTGTTCAAGAAATATGATGACGATTGATAAAGATCACCGAGAAGGCAATAACCAACAATTTGACAAGCAGATTTCATCTGACTTAGTTATTTTTCAGAGATCAATTCCAACTACACTCATGATGCAAAAATTTAGTTTAGGGGGGCCTACTTTTTCATTAATTGAAATGGAAAAGAAGGGAGGATGTTGTGGCCACAACAGGTTAACATGGCAACTTCCACAAGTTACCGTCACAACCAATCAAAATACAAACTTTACACCAGTTGGACCCACAGTTTCAAATAACTCCCTCGTTCGCATGTTTCACTCCTATGAAGACATCTTGGAAACCATGACCACTCTTGAGGTACCTTGGAACAACATGCATCATCATTCTCCCTTTTTACCTCAAAACATGTTTAAACGCACTAAGATGGCTCAACATTATGACGTCGAAACTAAATATTTTATTCCTCGTGACCGTGTTGATTGGTTTAAAAATCCCATTCCCGTCGCTAAAGCTTTCGAAGAAGGCAACATGGCTAGCATCCCCCCCACTATCAATGTGGATATTTTTGTCACTTCCGATGTCATAGAAAACATCTCACTTAGTGCCTCTTTCTCTCAAAAATAGGTTAGTACTTACAAAGGACTATTCCAAAAAAATTGGGATCTTTTTTTCTGGTCATATGCTGAGATGATAGGGCTCGATCCCTAATCACTATTCCAAAAAAAATGGGATATTTTTTCCTGGTCATATGCAGAGATGACAGGGCTCGATCCCTCCATTTTAGAACATCATATTGACACATGGATTGACACTTCAACGCTATGATAGAAACAATGGATTGTCCACCCTTCTAAAGTAGCTACTATCAAAGCAAAACTTGAGAAGCTTAACCAAGCAGGGTTCAATTACTCCATCACCTACTCATCACGGGTATAAAATCTCATCCACGTGAAAAGAAAAGAAGTAACACTTCATGTATGCATAGATTTCAAGGATCTTAATGTCCAAAAGACAACTTCCCTACTGTTTTCATTGACTAAGTTGTCAATGCATGTGTCGATCATGAAGTCTTATGATTTATGGACATATTTTCTAACTACAACCAAACAGAGATCCATTAGCGGTATTAGTATAAAATATTCACAACACGATGGGGTACATTTTCCTATCACATCATGCCAATTGGACTAAAGAATGTCGAAGCCACATTCCAACACACCATGTCCTATGTGTTTAAAGACTTAGCTTGTATCATCTTGGATTATCTCGATGATCTCACATCCAAATCCAAAAAATGTGTTGATCATCTCACCAATATCCATATCATATTCTCATGATGTAGGCCATAGATAATTTTAGGGGCGAAATTTAGCCCATGGGCGAAATTAGAGAGGTTTAAGATATTTGTTGGGCGAATTTGTTATATGGAAATGATTTTTTAATTTTAATAAACTCGTCCCATATTTATTTAAAAAATAATGTCTTAGAAACCATTCGCCTTCATTTATTCACGAGTGAGAGCAAAAAACTAACAATTTTGCCCTTTGAAATTCGTTAGAAATCCTACATTCGCCCTTTGAAATTCGTTAGAAATCCTGCATTCGCCCTCGATATCTTGCTAAATTTTCCGTGAATCCTTTAATCGCCCACGATTTGTAGCAGAAGAGATTCATAGCAGTTGGTTCGCCCTTTATTTTTCATGTAAATCAAAGGTATGGTTGCATTCGCCCCCAATATTTGTTTTTTGAAGTTTTTTTTTGAAATAGTCATTAGCTAAAATAGAGGATTCATCGTCTCCTACTAAATAAATGATTTCTTCACTCAACTAAATGTTTTCCAGAAGAGGTCACCATCAAATCTCGTAGACACTACTGTTCTCCACAATCAGGCATGTATGCTAGACTTTTTGACCTCTTGTTGTGATTTGTAACTTCTGTCCATTCCAGGGGTCTATAAATGTGTTTATCACCACGTCCAAACAATCAACCAATTTCTGGGCAATTCTTTTCTGAGCTTTTCTATCACAAAAATGAACTCTTAAAAACCCATTATTTTTATTAAATTTTGGATCTCTTCAGAATCTCAATTGTGTACTTCCCCTTGCCTATCTCTAGATTTCCTTTCTTACACAAAATAACCCTAAAACTCAGACATTTTTGAAATATTATGTTGTATCAATCTTGACACAGCTCCATACTTGTTTGCGTATGCCAAATTTTAAATGTCCTAGGAAGCACACTCCCAAAACATGTGTGGCGTTGGTATCTCATTTATATCTTCCAAATAATCTCTTATAATGTTTGTTTTCTGCATGTATATTGTAAACTATTCAGAAATATTCACTACAATAACTACATGGAACCAAAAAAACTTTACTCATGTTACATATATAATGTCAAAGTAGAGAATTAGATAGGGAATCTGGTTGAAGATCCTCAAGATGAGCTCCATGAAAGAGTCACGACAAACCTAGTCCAACTAGTCCTGCGACATAATGGCAATATTCATCATAGTCTTCAACTGATTCCACCTACAAATCAATTAACAAAGCACTTAACAAAAAAATAAGTGGAAATTATCTATTGAATTGAAACTTGGAACTCCCAAATTCCTAAAATCAAACTGGACTTGTTTTGCATCTACATTTTTACATATCTGTTCTACCATCTTCATAAAAATTAAAACCATTATTTTTTTTCCTCTCAATTCTATCATTAGCCTTCTCTATCTACTCATATTTTATCTAAACTAGAGTATTTCATCTATTTAGCTAAATGCCTATTTTATTGCCTCCAATGTTATCTTTTGCTATGAATATATTGCTAGTCTTTAATCCCTACTTAATTGTAATTGGGAAAAAAATGTTTCTCCATGTCCTATTTTAGGGAGGAATATGTTGTTGCAACATGTAAAAGGATAGATGTAAATTATTTTTTATTGGGATATTATGTGTTATTTTAAAGTTTCTTGAGCACTATAGTCTTGTCTATGGGAAGATGGCGCCATAGATCCCATTTGGGTTTCTGTAAGTCAATGTCTTAGTTTCTTGAGTTTTTGGCTTTATATCTAAGATCAGATCAAAGATTGAATACTCAGGATGACGCTGCCCCATAGAGTCATTTTTTGGCTTATTTCCATTCATTATTGGTGAGATTCTCTGTGTCCTCACGCAGCAGATAAGTTCTGCTTTATCACTATACTAGAATAGTAAAGGTAGTGTATCCGTCACATATTATTTCCTACTTAAATTAGTATGAGTAAGGCCAGCCATTTCTTTTGGGCACATAGAGGAAGACTAATGGGCTAACCTAAGGCTCATACTGATAAATTCTAGCAAGACAACATTTTCCAATAGCATTCCTCAAGCTTTAATCCTCCAATCCATCCATACCTTTTGCATTGAAGCTACAACCTGCTGAGGAACTCACTAAGAACCCTTCTATTGTTTACCTAGACTATAAGATGGAGACCATGACATTTACATATTTGGATTAATATTGATGATGTTTATATGCTTCTGTGTTCACTTCTTTAGGACTTTTCCTTTGAAAGATTAGCTTGGGTATCCTGGATGATATTATGAGTTAGTTTCTCAAGAGCCTCGGATTGAATATTTGTGATGAGTGTGATTTGGGTTTTTATTGGATATTGAATTTATGGATTGAGGAGCCTGAGATTGAAGTTGGGCTTAATTTTTTTCCTATTTAAATCATTGTTTCTGAAGATTGACTGCAAATTGGTCTTCTATACCAGCAATGTAAAGTAGGCTTGAATATGTAATATATTTTAATTGAAGTTTCAGCTACCGTTTTAGTTGGTTATAATTCTTAATATTTATTTATTGATGAATTTTACTTTAATGTTTACTGGGATCAGAGAATTTGATGTTTTGTCAATGCAATTGATGTTCAATGCTAAAGCCTTCAATGGAATTTATGAATTTATTGCTTTGGTTGTTGTAGTCTTACGTGGTCTACTTGGGAGGAAAACATGAATAGAGTCTGGAACACCATCTGGACCTCTGGTAGTTGATTCTCGTCGTGAACTTCTGGGATCATTACTAGGAAGGCGATAGTGAATGAACTCTTGATTGATTGAATGAATGGAATAAGTGTGTATATATTGTAAAATTTGAAATACTCCAATGGTTATATATATATATATATATATATATAAT
The DNA here is from genome assembly GCA_027924585.1 of Larix kaempferi. Taxonomy (NCBI): domain Eukaryota; kingdom Viridiplantae; phylum Streptophyta; class Pinopsida; order Pinales; family Pinaceae; genus Larix; species Larix kaempferi. The sequence goes on from BSBM01000268.1 coordinate 20,263,936, forward strand.
ATAATATAATTAGTTTTAAATTTGAATCTGTGATGTGCATATTTTAGCATGTCATTGATATTATGCCGCGGTATAATTACTTGTTGGGAACAATTGACTATGATTTTTCACCCTATTAATTGGGTTTTAACATATCAATTTCCAATGAAAAATTATAGCAAGGAAGCATCCAAGGAGGCTATATTTTAATTTTTACTCCTATACCAGGTCCATGAATGGTTTTGTTGCTCATCTTGAAGAAGAGCACACTCATGCTCTATCAAGGGAATTATTTTCCATCACTAAACCATATTTTTTCTCACTTTGTTTGAATGAATGAATGGTCGTTCAAGGTAGGAGATCCAAAGAATTTCGGATTTCTAACTGAATGGATGTTGCTGTTGTTTGAATTTGTTATTCGAAGCTCCCATGAGTATTGCATGTCTTCATTAGTTGAGAAAGATCTCTGCAAACAACTAGTTAATGGGGATTCCTCGGTTTAGAGGAAGATGGAGCTGGAAACTCTGAGATTGAAGTAATTTCTACATAGTCACTATGGAGAAAATCAAAATTTGGGAAGGTCATTATCGTTGCTAACATAGATATAAATTGTTCTCGTCAATATCCATAGAAATAGCTCATTCTCTCTCTCTCTTTCTCTATATATGCTCCTAATCAGATAATATCAAGATAAACTCATTTGATTTCTATGTTTGGTGTTGCTGCTCTTGCTTAAGGGGTATGGCCTGAATATAAAAGCTCTGATGACATGGGTATGGGCCCTATTCCTTTTCGATGGAAGGGGATCTGTCAAACTGGCACAAATTTCAGTGTAGCTCAATGCAATAGTTGCCTCCATTAATATCCATTTCCAATTGTATTAATCATTATGTTTATAATTTATTGTATTCACGTCGGCTTTATGGCTTTTCAGAAGAGTTCTGATTACAACATTGGAGAAACTCCATAGATGTTTTGGATTTTCCAGTGTTTTTTTCCCATAATTTGGTGAATTTTTTTTCATGTCCAAAATTTGAATTTTGAAGTGTTCAAATTGTGTTGGTAGATGTTTTCGATTTTCAGGTGTTTTTGGTCAGAATCCGATGAATTTGTTTCTTCCAAATCTGAATTTTGAAGTATTCAAATCATGTTTCTGGATGCAGAACTGGATTCAGGGTCATCAAATACTCAGGGTACCCAAATTCTGCAAGTTTCATAGTTGTAATCATTGCTTTTTGAAGAATTCCTAAAAATTTCTATGATAAAAAAGCAAGCCATAAAAGAAACTCAGAAAAAAAAGTAAAAAATGTCTATATTTTTAAAAAATTTACAAAACGAGCCAAAAAATAAACCTAGAAAAAAAAAAAAAAACTATTATCATTTTAAAAATTTTCAAATTTTTACATCCACTCACTATTCACACTGTTCATGATGGCTTTGAAGGTCCTTTCTGGTTAGGCATCCTTGGAGTGTCCATGCTAGTGACGCTCCTTGTATTTTGGGACATCATCTCTCAACGTGTCTTGGGAGGTTTGCTTCCATTGCTTGAAAAAGTGTGGGGAGGGAATGAACAATAAAATCCCACTCATGTACATCTACTACTTATAGCAGAACTATTGAGGTCATCCTTCTCATGTATGGATGAGCCAAAGGCTTCTACCCAAGGCCTTGGATTTTATCAAGTTGTTCTCACTAATAGATTTCAGGCCTGCACGTACATGTTAAACACAAGGACAAGCATCACTATGACTTTCACGGTCCTTGTTGTGTACTTGTCTATTAAATCTAAAATATCCACATAATAAGGCAGGGCGTCCAGTTAGATGTTACAACATGTCCAGTCAGCTAAGAGCCATGGGGAAAAGCACCAGAAGCCTATAAAGTTAGTGACACTTTAGCATATTTATCCATTCAACATTTTAGATCTTAAATAAATAACCTTCGTGTGAAGGATATTGTGGAGAATTACATTCAAACTCTTGCATGCAGTCAACTTTGATGTGTAGCCAAGCTCTCATGTGTTACAAACTTACAACTTTTTATAGTAGGCCTCCACTTAGACATTAGGAGCACAATGACCTACCAAGCTCAAATGCCAAAGAGAAGGGGAAGGAAGAAGCCAAACTCTATGGCTCAACCTCAATATAGGATAGGAGATACACATAGTATAATAGGGTTGGCAGACCTCTTTGAAGATGCATGGAATCATAGAAACGGCAAAAACCATTTCCCTTGGTTCATGTGTGGAGTATACCGGGCAAGAGACATCTCGACTACTACTATTATAGTTGACCTAGTTCATGTCGGTGTTAGGTGCTGTGATTCACAAGGAAACCCCATTGGGGCTAATACATGCAATGTGCAGTTGACTGCTAATTTGATAAGGAACATATTCCAAATCGCAAGTTAGATGAGGAATACAACGCTAATTTTGTCATCCAAATTGGGAAGACTTAGAAAGACTGGATCATGGAAACACTAGTATAGATCATGGAAAGGGGGTGAGGGTTTAGAAGACATTCTGTATTTCTTGGACACAAAGTACAAGAAAAATAGGACATACATCTGATTCTTGAAATTAAGGTAGTTGAACATCTGGCAGTTACAGTAAAGCATTCTAAAATTTATCTATACTATCATTCTAGAGCATTAAGTTTCTTGAAGAAGAAATATGTAGCATCCAATTTGCTTGTATGCTACTCTTAGGCTTCATTTGGATTTTAGATACTTTCAATATTAGTTTTTAAATTTATTTAACTTGTAATTAATGTCATGGACACATTTGAATATAAATCCTTGGGTGTATTTTATAATTATAATTTTTTCATGAATTGTCATTTAATATGAGGGAATTGGAGGGTGTTTCTACCAAGTAAAATGCTTCAAACTCGTTTCCTATATTATGAATTGCTCTTGTGGCTTTATTGCAAGTTGCTTCTTTTTTGTTTCTTTCCTGCAATTTGATCTATTAATTATATCAATTTATTTGGTTACCATATGTTTTTTAGGAGTACCTCATCATCTTCTTGGTACAATCAAGCCCAATGTCAGCTTCACGTCAAAGGACTTCCGTGACATGGCTATTCCTGTAAGTTATGCAGTAATTGATTTTGCTCAGAAGACTGATCCATATGCCACTTCTCAATACTTTTTTTGATTTGACATTCTCAAGGAATGTGTCATTAGCTTTTGGGAACTTGAAACAGAATTTGTTGAGCCTTTTTTATTTTTTTGCTTTTCATCTAAATACAAATAGTGCTTTTGATGGCCATCTCTACATATAATTTTTTACATCATAAAGTTGATTAGGAATGGTGTATGACTTGATGATCTAGATATTATGTTTTCTTTATTTAGTTAGATTCATTGTTTCTTTATTTCTAAGTTTCTCGCTAGCCTACAACAATGCAGGTTCAAGAAAGATGAGCAATTAACAACATACAAGCTTACTGAGGTTATGTGGAGAAGCATACAAACTTAAAAAGTGTCTTTGAACACTCTTAATAGTGCGGCATGTCTAACTGCATCTATTGTGATAGTTATTCTTATCATTCCATAATTTCATATTGGTTACATATTTGAAACCAAAACACATTTCCCTTCAAAAAGAATTCTTTTTATCTTGAGATGCATGTTGCATTTGACCAGATTATTGATTCAATTGTCTCATAGAAGTACTTGCCTATCATTATTGGTGGTAAAAATTACTATGTACAGGTATGTGAGTTGCAATATTGTAAATCATGAACATTTGATAAGCACCAGTGTCTAAAAAGTAGAAATAAATGTTTTTCGTTTTGAATTGTTCATCTTGAAACTCATAAATAAAATCATTGCATTGCTTGGGCTTATTAACAATAGCAATTACAAGAAGTGCAATTTGAGGATGATGAAAAGGACGTTGACATATTTCCACATTGTTAAATATGTGCATCCGAATTCATCTAGGTGATATCTAGGATTATGATGGGGACTTGTGAATGGAACTATGTTGTACCCATTATGATCGACCTTGGTATAGCTAATGTCAACTTAATGTCAAATTGTAATATAGCTAATATTTATACAATATATATTAATTACTAAGTATTATAACTGTACACATGTTTTTGTGTCCCTCCCTATGTAACTGTATAAATATGTACTTTCTCAATAGATTTCTTCATCTCACTTCTTATCAATTATTTAATATTTTATCGATACCAATATGATTACTTGATTTCTCATACTCACAAGTAACAGCTGTAAGGCTCGTTACAAGTATTATAGTATATAACTAGCATATATTATTATGTTAGTATTAGGTATGTGACACAAGTCTAGTCTATAAAGATAGTTGGAATATAGCAGCAATCATCCCAACTAGGAGTTATCCAATGCCATGATATGGACTCTGGCATATGATCTAAATGCACTTGAACCCCTCAACCAGATATTCATGCCCATGAAATTGAGTGAAATCCCCATATGGCTCATATTAGACCCAAAATATGATGTCTATTTCTATTTTAGGGTTCAGATTACACCCAAAACTTGGAGAAACTGTTGAGAATGATGCCCAGTCTTGTCCAAAGAGCCCAAATAACTGTAGGAATGCATAGATCCATCCAAATTGTGCCCTGATTTGAGTTTTGATGCCTTCTTCCATTGATATGACCTTCACCTTCAGAAGTTGCCCAGAATATAACAGAAGTGTTTCTTGATGCTTATTTGACGTCAAAACAGACCTAAGGATTACTTGTCAATGTTGTTTGGGGGTGGAGAAGTGCCCAGAAAATATCCAGACTTGGATTTACTGTTGCTCATTGTTGTTCTCATCCGTGCAACTAGCCCATAATGCCTCCTTGATTCCCCATATGGCTCATATTAGACCCAAAATATGATGTCTATTTCTATTTTAGGGTTCAGATTACACCCAGAACTTGGAGAAACTGTTGAGAATGATGCCCAATCTTGTCCAAAGAGCCCAAACAGCTGTAGGAATGCATAGATCCATCCAAATTGTGCCCTGATTTGAGTTTTGATGCCTTCTTCCACTGATATGACCTTCACATTTAGAAGCTGCTCAGAATATAACAGAAGTGTTTCTTGATGCTTATTTGACGTCAAAACAGGCCTAGGATTACTTCTCAGTGTTGTTTGGGGGTGGAGAAATGCCCATAAAATATCCAGACTTGGATTTACTGTTGCTCATTGTTGTTCTCATCCGTGCAACTAGCCCATAATGCCTCCTTGATTCCCCATATGGCTCATATTAGACCCAAAATATGATGTCTATTTCTATTTTAGGGTTCAGATTACACCCAGAACTTGGAGAAACTGTTGAGAATGATGCCCAGTCTTGTCCAAAGAGCCCAAACAGCTGGAGGAATGCATAGATCCATCCAAATTGTTCCTTGATTTGAGTTTTGATGCCTTCTTCCATTGATATGACCTTCACCTTCAGAAGCCTCCCAGAATATAACATAAGTGTTTCTTTATGCTTATTTGACGTCAAAACAGGCCTAGGATTACTTCTCAGTGTTGTTTGGGGGTGGAGAAGTACCCAGAAAATATCTAGACTTGGATTTACTGTTGCTCATTGTTGTTCTCATCTGTGCAAATAGCCCATATTGCCTCCTTGATTCCCCATATGGCTCATATTAGACCCAAAATATGATGTCTATTTCTATTTTAGGGTTCAAATTACACCCAAAACTTGGAGAAACTGTTGAGAATGATGCCCAGTCTTGTCCAAAGAGCCCAAACAGCTGTAGGAATGCATAGATCCATCCAAATTGTGCCCTGATTTGAGTTTTGATGCCTTCTTCCACTGATATGACCTTCACCTTCAGAAGCTGCCCATAATATAATAGAAGTGTTTCTTGATGCTTATTTGACGTCAAAACAGGCCTAGGATTACTTCTTAGTGTTGTTTGGGGGTGGAGAAGTGCCCAGAAAATATCTAGACTTGGATTTACTGTTGCTCATTATTGTTCTCATCCGTGCAACTAGCCCATAATGCCTCCTTGATTCCCCATATGGCTCATATTAGACCCAAAATATGATGTCTATTTCTATTTTAGGGTTCAGATTACACCCAAAACTTGGAGAAACTGTTGAGAATGATGCCCAGTCTTTTCCAAAGAGCCCAAACAGCCGTAGGAATGCATAGATCCATCCAAATTGTGCCCTGATTTGAGTTTTGATGCCTTCTTCCCCTGATATGACCTTCACCTTCAGAAGCTGCCCAGAATATAACAGAAGTGTTTCTTGATGCTTATTTGACATCAAAAGATGCCTAGGATTACTTCTCAGTGTTGTTTGGGGGTGGAGAAATGCCCAGAAAATATCCATACTTGGATTTACTGTTGCTCATTGTTGTTCTCATCCGTGCAACTAGCCCATAATGCCTCCTTGATTCCCAGGTCATCCCAGAACTCCTCATGAAAAATTTAAAGCGCACACCCTATGCTAATATGGGGTAACACTTCCCAATTGACTTTTATACCTCAACTTGATACATTTGTTATATTTTTTATGACTCGAGATTCAAGACACATTTCATTTTTTATGTGTGATGTATCACTAGACATCTTATATATCTTATATATCAGTTTTCTTGCTATATTCATATGGCAATATATATTATATATCAGTTTTCTTGCTATATTCATATGGCAATGTGTTTATTTGATGTTATTATTGATTTAGATGTATAAAAAATTGAAAAAATGAATATTGATGATATTTGCCTATGTGTGCTCAAGATATTTTGAAATGATGTTTTTCTGAACCCTGCCAATTTTTTCGCTGAGATGATGTTTGCAACATTGTTATTGATGGATTTTCTAATTGGTGAATTTTGTCCCTATATTTGCTTTACTTATTTTTGTATTCTATCGATAAAAACAATAATAAATTATAATACATGCACATACTCATGCATTCTTGTTTGTTCTTGCTACATTCCTTACAGTCTAATGTGGTTTTTGTTCCTTATTGTTGCATTGTATTTCTAAGGAGAAGAACAATTCCAACGTGAATGTTGGGAAATCCTCTGCCGCCTTGTGCTTGTTATTTTTATGTTTTATGCTAGAACCCAACTATGTTGTAGGATTTACCTTCTTAAAAAATCAGGACATTTATTACCTGTATTCATAGAATCAAGGTTTCACACTCTATAGTGTCTTGTACATTAGGCATTTGATCATGAAGCAAACCTCCTGATATTTTTCATAGAATCAAAGATTCACTCTCCAATGTGTTGTTTGCAACAGGAAATTGATTAGAGCCAACAACTTCATCTAGGGATTTGAGGCTGCAAATGGGCCTTTCAATCCGTCTGTGGGTGGATTTCTTTTGGATCTGAATCAAATTGATGATGACATGTTTGAGGCTGACAAATCCACAGAATTTCAAGGAAGTGATGTTCAGAAGATTGAGCACTCACCATGTGATGTTGTGCCAATAGTACAAGTGGCAGTAGAGCTCCCACAATCAAGTTATGGAAGAGGTTGAAGGCATGGAGATGCAAAGAGAGAAGAGTTCCCACAGTCCAATATTGGATGGAAGGCTTGAAGATATGAAGAAATGGAGGGATAGATAGAGAAGTGGAACCAGAGGCACTAGATGCATCAAGATTAGTCCTAGTGAAAGCAATACAATATGATTAGTGATGCATGTAAAGAGATCACATGAACAGACACAGGTGCCTGCGGATCAGTCACAGGGATTGGAATTTGTAGGTGTGGATGACAATGAGGCTCTTTACAGAATTTTGCAGGCTTTAGAGGCCTACTTTGTGATTTGTAACACATTTGGTACCTAGGTATGGAAGAGGACAGTTCATTGAAGTTGAAAACAACTTATACATTACAACTTACACCACCATCAATAAATGTGACAAGAGGCCAAATAGGGGAGTTCTCCACTAAATCAAGGAGTCAATCATCAAGGAAGACTAACACTATGCCCAAAATAGCTAGCACAATCTCTCCAAAAATTAAAGTCAGTATGTTCAATATTTAAAGTGTAGTCGTCCGTTGATTGATTGCTGATTGCTGTCTGTACCGAGAGCTGATACAACCCAGGCCATTCTAAGAAGTAAATTTAGTGATTCCCATAAAAAGTCCTTAACATAAATTAATTGTAAAATGCAATCAAGTAAACTTGACAATATAATGTTGGGCATATTTTGAAAGCCTAATGTGTAGCCGTCCACTATTATGACAATATTTTGAAATCCTAATGTGTAGCCGTCCACTATTACTTGTATGTTCAATATTTAAAGTTAGTATTTGATCATGTATGTGTTCAATATAATGCTGGGCATATTTTGAAAGCCTAATGTGTAGTCGTCCACTATTATGACAATATTTTGAAAGCCTAATGTGTAGTCATCCGCTATTACTTGTATGTTCAATATTTAAAGTTAGTATTTGATCATGTATGTGACTTATCTAGATGAAAGAGTGCTTACTAACTTGGGTAGATAATTTTCACCGCAACCGTTTTTGTTTCCTAGTAAGTTGGGCCTTCCATTCCACATTCTTTTTGCCATTCTCCATACTTGTTTTCGCTGCAAATAAGCAATGCACAAAACTGTAGTGTTGCACTTAACAGAGTAAAATGCAATCAAGTAAACTTGACAATATAATGCTGGGCATATTTTGAAAGCCTAATGTGTAGTTGCCCACTCACCTTTCTCTTGGTGATGAATATGACAATATATATTGGTGAAGAACCATTACCTAAAGAGGATCCTTCAAACCCTGCCTTCAAGCCAATTATTGATCCCTCTAGGCTTGAGAGCTATCTCATCACCAATCAATTTTCCAACTACTGTGACCAAATAAAGGGGTACTCTTTAGCAGTTTCTGAATTGAACCTCTGTTGGGGGGCGAACTCACCCAAGACAAGTGATGAAATAGGATCCCAGAAAAATCTGCAGAAAGTGAATACTGTTGCTTTTATTGAACACTTTGTTTCTGGTTTAGAACGCTCTTCTTGCACCAAAGAATATTCCTCTAAAATATCTTATGTTCCCTTATCTAGTACATCACACCTGTGTTTCAATGGAATGCTTTGGATTGTGCTACAAAATACTTTCCGTTGATTAATTTGATATATTTCTATTCTTGGTTTACAGATCATTTTAGAGGGACAGAATGTGGGATGAGATTATTGGTGGGAGCAGATTTGATTTTTTAACATCTAAGATGCATGGATACAACTCCAACAAAGGATTTGTCAAATGGAACCCAACTTTGGTGGTGCTGGATGATGTCTCGCAAATTGATCACCTTAAAAAACTATTGTATGAAGGAAAAATGCTACAAAACACTCATAAACTCATCACAACTAGAAACACCATTGTTGTTAAATCTGGTTATCGATATGACCTACAATGTTTGAGAGAGCCAGATGTCGTGTCCCTTCTCTACTATTCAACATTCTATTAAAAGTCCATTCCAGAAACAACAGATGACAACATAGTCAAAGAGGTACTTTTGCCTTCTATTTTCAATGCAATACAACATAATTCTTGATCTTATTGTGGCAGAATGACATTGAAACATATTTGGAATTGAGGATTAGCCTCTATAAATTAGGGTGTTAAAGATGCTAACCAATTAGCAACACTTTCATTAACCAATTGGCAACACTTTCATTACAGATAATAGCATAATGCAAATGATTACTGGTTAATCTTAAGGTGATTGGAAGATCTCTACATGGTCAGCCTCCCAGAGCAGGGATTATTGTGAAGGACAAGCCATATCTGAATATCAAAAAACAATGCTTGCATGGAAACAAGCACATATACCTTGGAAGAAGAAGCCCGAGAATTCTTTTTGGACATGGGAATATTTCTAGAGGCCAGAAAATTCTCTATAGGTCCATTTTTAGACTTGGGGGTTTATGTTCATAAATTGAAATGGATAGCTGGTTTTTACTATAAAATTTGTGAGTTGAAATATTGTGAATGCGGTGAACAATTAAAAGTAAGCCACTCACACATCTGTTGGATCCTTTCTTTTAAGAGTGTGTGATGTTGTTTGTTGGATCCTTTCTTTTAAGGAAATATATGTATTTTTTTCATATTATTTTTAGTGTTTTTCATGAGGAGGTACATTACAAATTATTATCAAATCCACAGGTTACAAGTTTACACCGCTTGGGTTGTATGGGCTACTATTCTGATACACAAGAAAGGACAGGAATTAGGGCTATTGTTCTGATACATAAGAAAGGCCGGGAATTAGTAGACATTTTCTATAGGCAGATGATCTTGTGAGGCCATAAATATGGGAGGGCATGAAGTGTGACAATTGAGAGAGTAAAATTGTGATTATATAGTGGTATCCTTTGATGATTTTCTAGAGGAGCTTTAGCTTAGTCTTCCAAACAAAATTGGAGTAAACATTTTCCTATGCACTTGACCTTGTTAGGGGGTTTAGTTGAGAAATCTGATCATTTTGAAACACCCTTTCTTCTTCAACTTGTTAGAATGCTCTTTGTTGTTCACATAGGATTTTGTAGCTTCTTCTAATAAAGGCTTCTCTTTTAGTTGAGCATCACAAACAACATGATTGATGTTATTGGTGTTGTAGCAAACAAGCCATTCACTAGCATACAACCAAAATAGACCCTATAAGTTTGAATAGATTCAAATTCTTGTGACACAGAATCACCATTGGTGGAAACACTTTGCTTGTTATTATGATATATGTTTTGCAATAGAGGAGATCTCAACATTGAGATCTGCAACTCAAATTTGTCACCTACTAACCACTTGGAGGTCATTTTTTAAAATCTGTTTCAAGTCCAATTTGTCAATAGCTTGTTATTATGACATATATTTTGTAATAGAGGAGATCTCAACATTGAGATCTGCAACTCACATTTGTCACCTACTAACCACTAGGAGGTTATTTTTTTAAATCTGTTTCAAGTCCAATTTGTCAAAATTGGCCTTAGAAAAATAAAGCATCGTAGATAATAGTGTTGATGGGGAAAAATTCATAAAGAAATAAGAGTCTGATTTGTGAATTTGCTTGACGCTATCTAAATGCTACACAAAAATTAAACATGTCAATCAATCTCAAGCATCTAGAAATGTCAGTTTCCTTTTTGTAGCAAGGAATTTATTTATGCTAATTACTGGAGATTGTTGCAAAGACATTGTTAAACTTGTTGTGTACCTGTCATATTATTGCCCCAACTGGAGGATGGTGTTCAAGTAGGAATTCCTATCAACTATTAATACTAAGAAGGAGATAAGGCTTAGGCTTTTTTTTCATATTTCAGGAATTAATTTTGGAGGCCCCACTGGCCTTTGAAGGCCATTTTGTTCTTTCATAGAGGTGTTCATAGTATTTTCTCCTCAGCCCAAAATTTTACTCCAAATTTATGGTCATGAAGAGAATGCAAATGTATCCTATGTGATGAACCAACAATCCAAGATGAAACTCAAGTGTCATTAAATTATTCTAGATGTGACTAAATTAGAGAAGCATTCAATGCATCAATGCAGGGATCTGAAGATGTTGCTAAAATTTTCAGCTAAGTATGTAGGAAGCCTTCTCAAGGAGTTATTGGAGACAAAAAAAGTACTTCTTTCTAGTATGGGCAGAGATGAAACTTTTTATTCAATATATTTATTTACAATGTAATTTGAGTGTTGTATAATTTTTTTAATTGCATGTTAGATATCTTAGACAACCAGATTGAGCTGTATAAATCTTATGTACTATGTTTTTCTCATTTTGATGATCTCCCATAAATATCACTTGGGCATTCCAAGGGTAATAATAAAAGATTCATTTAATTATATTTCTGTTCATTACCATTGGTTTTTCCAACAACCGATTGTTGATTACATTGCAGAGGGATTTTTTCACCGATGGAAGATCTTAACTACTAAGTTTCATGCTTCACCTTGATCACCTTCTGCAGTGTTTTGATTTTATTATAGTTCCCACTTTCTTTAGGAGTTTTGAAGTGGTCGAGGTAAGTATTGAAGTGCATGGGGCATTTCTATCATCATTGGGTCAATTTAGAAGTGCATGGGGCAAGTATTGAAGTGCCCGAGGGCAATTTTGAAGTGCTTGGGGAAAATATTGAAGTGCATGGGGAGTTTTATCATCCTTGGGAGAATTTAGAAGTGCCTCATAAAATATTGAAGTGCTTAGGGCATTTTTATCATCTTTCGGAGAATTTTGAAGTGCCCAGCGCAAGTATTGAAGTGCATCGGGCGTTTTTCTTGTCAATGGGTGAATTTTGAAGTGCATGGGGCGTTTTTATCTTCCTTGGGAGAATTTAGAAGTGCCTAGGAAAACATTGAAGTGCTTAGGGCATTTTTATCATCTTTCAGAGAATTTTGAAGTGTTCAAGGCAAGTATTGAAGTGCATGGAGCGTTTTTCTCATCACTTGGTGAATTTAGAAGTGCATGGGGCATTTATTGTTGTTTATCAATGTATGGATGCTTTTATAGTGTTGGGACGTTTTAAAACAGTGATGGGCAAAGTTATCACTTGCCGACGTAAATTTGTGTGGATTGAGGCATTTTTGTGATTGCCTAGGTGATTATATCATTGTCAGGTGTTTTTCTCGCTTGCCTAGGGCAAGTATTGAAGTTCCCAGGGCATCTTTATCATCATTGGATGAATTTTGAAGTGTCTAGGGAAAGTAATGAAGTTATCGGGCAAACATGGAAGTGGATGGGGGCGTTTTTATCTTCACCGCGAGAATTTTGAAGTGCCTAGGGAAAATATTGAAGTGTATGGGTGTTTTTATCATCGTTGGGGGGATTTTGAAGTGGTCGAGGAAAGTATTGAAGTGCGTGGGGCATTTTTCTCATCATTAGGTGAATTTAGAAGTGCCTGGGGGCAAGTATTAAAGTTCCTTGGGGGAATTTTGAAGTGCTTGGGGAAAATATTGATGTGCATGGGGAGTCTCTATCATCCTTGGGAGAATTTTGAAGTGCCTGGGAAAATATTGAAGTGCTTAGGGCATTTTTATCATCTTTTGGAGAATTTTGAAGTGCCCGGGGCAAGTATTGAAGTGCATGGGGCATTTTTTTCGTCACTAGGTGAATTTAGCATGGGACGCTTTTCTCATCACTAGGTGAATTTAGAAGTGCCTGCGGTTGTTGTTTATCAATGCATGGATGCTTTTAAAGTGTTGGGATGTTTTAAAATAGCGATGGGAAAATTTATTGCTTGTCGAGGTAAATTTGTGTGGATTGAGGCATTTTTGTGATTGCCTAGGTGATCATATTAATGTATGGTGTTTTCCTCCCTCGCTTAGGGCATCTTTATCATCATTGGACGAATTTTGAAGTGTATAGGGCAAGTAATGAAGTGCCTGGGCAAACATGGAAGTGGATGGGGGCGTTTTTATCTTTGCCATGAGAATTTTGAAGTGCTTGGGGAAAATATTGAAGTGCATGGGTGTTTTTATCATCGTTGGGAGAATTTTGAAGTGGTCGAGGAAAGTATTTAAGTGCGCGGGGTGTTTTTCTCATCACTGGGTGAATTTAGAAGTGCATGGGGCAAGTATTTAAGTGCCTTGGGGAAATTTTGAAGTGCTTGGAGAAAATATTGAAGTGCATGGGGAGTTTTTATCATCCTTGGGAGAATTTTGAAGTGCCCTAGAAAATATTGAAGTGCTTAGGGAATTTTTATCATCTCTGGGAGAATTTTGAAGTGCAAGTGCCCAGGGCAAGTATTGAAGTGCCTGGGGCATTTTTCTCCTCATTGGGTGAATTTAGAAGTGCATGGGGTGTTTTTCTCATCACCAGGTGGATTTAGAAGTGCATGGTGCATTTTTCTCATCACTGGATGGATTTAAAAGTGCATGGTGCATTTTTCTCATTACTAGGTGAAATTAAAAGTGGATGGGGGCATTTTCTCTTCATTGTGAGAATTTTGAAGTGCTTGGGGAAAATATTGAAGTGTCTGGGCGTTTTTATCATCGTTAGGAGAATTTTGAAGTGGTTGAGGCAAGTATTGAAGTGCACGGGGTGTTTCTATCATCATTGGGACAATTTAGAAGTGCATGTGGCAAGTATTGAAGTGACTCGGGGGAATTTTGAAGTGCTTTGGGAAAATATTGAAGTGCATGGAGAGTTTTTATCATCCTCGGGAGAATTTAGAAGTGCTTGGAAAATATTGAAGTGCTTAAGGAACTTTTATCATCTCTGGGAGAATTTTGAAGTGCCCAGGGCAAGTATTGAAGTGTCTGGGGTGTTTTTCTCATCTTTGGGTGAATTTAGAAGTGCATGGGGCGTTATTCTCATCACTGATTAATTCAGAAGTGCATGGGGTTGTTATTTATCAATTTATGGATGTTTTTATAGTGTTGGGACGTTTTAAAATAGTGATGGGAAAAGTTATCACTTGCCGAGGAAAATTTGTGTGGATTGAGCCGTTTTAAGTTCACTGACAAATAGAACTATCTCTCTATATAAAGGAAGTGATCCGCTACTAGGATATTCACTTAATTCCATCAGTTTGTTGGCATGTCAAGATTCATAACCCCACATGTCCATTGGATCATTAAGGGACGAGATAAAAAGTAGAGTCCTTCTTGCCCTAAATCTAGTTAGTGTAGTTGTGTTTCATCGACACCTTCTAGTTGTGAGTGACCAAATACTGCTAGTGAAATGTATAAATAAATCCATCCTCTCCTCATTCATAAACTTGTTCATTCGAGAGTCTAGGAGTCCAGAGAGTCCAGAGTTGAGGTCCGGTGTATCTTCTTTTGTTGCACTACCTTAGTAATCTACATAATCAAAAGCTTGAGTCTTATTGGCAAGAGATTTGCCAAATTTTTACCATATTTTATAAATAAGTGAAAGATTCGCCAAGTTTTTACAATTTTTTATAATTAAGTGAAATATTCGCCAAGATTTTACAATATCTTATAATTTAGTGAAAGATTCACCAATATTTTACAGGATTATATAATGAAATGAAAGATTCGCCAAAAAAATTATATATACATATTATATTGTTGATAAAATCGCCTTCAAGTTTTCCTATATATCGGGGATATTTGCCCATTTTTTATACATATAAATTTTGGGGGGGTTCTTAAAATCATCCCTGAATACAGGTATCCTCATCATCAATACAAGTATCCACATCATCGATACAAGTATCCACATCATCAACCTTACAGTCGATGTAGGAAATCTCATCATCAATGACCATATCACTCCCCCTTTCGAGGAGGGTCCTTCTGAACTACACCAAGCTTGTCTCGGAAATACTCAAACTTTACTCAAGACAGAGGTTTGGTCAATATATCAGCAACTTGTTCGTCAGTGCTCACATACTCGATCTTTATAGCTCCTTTCTGCACCATATCCTATATATAGAAATATCGGATCTCTATGACCTTTGACTTATCATGGAACACTGGCTTCTCCGTCATCTTGATACAATCTCTGATTGTCACATAGGATCACAGTGGATTCCATCTCTAAGTCGAATAATCCTGATAACAACTTCCGAAGCCATATCGCTTCACAACTAGTAGAGAAAGCAACTATATATTCCGCTCTCAGCTGTGCTGAGAGACACACTATACTACTTCTTTCTAAACCACGAGATCATGGAAGATCTCAGACAATAACATCCTCCCGATGTACTCTTCCTGTCTGATACACTTCCTTCTCAATCAACATCTATGTAGACATGCAATCTGAAGTCATGATCTCCAATAACCAAAGTCTATCATATCTTTTAGGTACCTCATCACATGCTTTGTAGCTATCAAGTGAACACACCCAGGTTCCACTAGGTGTTGACTCAAGTTGTTCACAACAAAGCATATATCTGGCCTTATATTCGTCAGATACATCAATGAACCAATAATCTTTCTGCACAAAGTCACATCCACTAAGTCTGAGGAGTCATCAACTAACAAATTCAAGTTGGAACCCATGAGAGTGGTCATGTCCTTACATTCCAACATATCAAATCTTTTCAAGATTTCCACATCATACTTTTCTCTTGTTGAGAAAGATTCCTTCCGAGCCTTTTCATACTTCTAGACCTAGGAAGTAATGCATCAATCCGAGATCTTTCATCTCAAATTCTATAGCTAGCTTCTTCTTGCTTTCCATGATTCGTTTCTCATTCCCTGTCAGAAAGAGATCATCCACAAACAATAATAGTCTCATCCATAACCTTAAGGTAAAGGTTATGATCAACTTTACTTCTAGTAAATCCCAATCTTGTCAAGAAGATATCAATTCTCACTCTGTGACTGAACATCATTCACACTCTGCATTGAGTGATTTTTGTATATCTATCTGTTCCATCTCCCATCAGATGGGTCTACTGATATGGTCCTCAATATCATTTGAACTCTGTGGTGAGTTCCTTCTTGCATCCATCTAAGAGAAGAATGTCATCTGTATATAGACACCATCTTCAACCTTGTAGCAAAGGTTGAAATCCGCATCACCCATGGTGATCATTAAGCTCATCAAATGACTATCGATCCTGGGTACCCGTACAGAGCCTGATTCACACTTCTTCTTCAATTACACCATTAAGAGAATGGTCTTATCTATCCAATTGGAGCAAACATCTCATCATGATCCTCTTCCTTTTTCTAAGAGAATATTCTAGCCACGAGCCTTGTATAGTATGTTTGATTTGTAAGTCTTCTTGTTGAACATCTATCACTTGTTCGGTGTTCATCATTCTTCAAGATATTTCCTACAAATCAAAGTTAATTACATGATTAGTAATACTTCATAATCATCAAATCATGTTTACCTGATAACCTATTATGCATATAGATATGATTCACATAGTTATGCAACTATCTTGACCAATACTTTGGCACAACACTTTTCCATATCCTGTATGCATACAGTGGCTATCTAGATGCCTTCCATCTCTACTAGAACATACTATCAAGAGCATGCACAGCTCTCAACATGTCAACAAAGAGGTTTCATTCTAGATAAAAAACAATGGAATGTTTGTCCAACTTACCCATCATATGCTTATTAGTAGTATACTGTTCAATGCTATATGAATGCTCACACTATGCATGATATATTCTAGGAATACAAATATGCATACAAGCAATATCATTTACTATTTCAGAGATTCAAATAACAACTCAAATACTTATCTTTTATGTTGAGTGGTTGCCTCCCGCTTGATCTTTATATGTCTTTGAACTTCTATTCATTCTGTACCACTATGCATGCTTAAGTGTGCACTAGTGTCATCCTCATGATTTCATACATAAACATACATTCATTAGTATAATCTCAATACTATCAAAACATTTTGTATGGTCGTGATCATTTCATACACAAGTATACTTACCTAAGATCCTATCACAAGGTAGGATTATAACTTGATAAAGGAAAACATACCTAGATTATCATGCTTGGTTATGTCTTAACGTACCCAAACAATATCTTCTTTGTTCTCTTCAATGATTTAGAGACCTTGTGCTAGAACCTGCATATCTCATAGGTTAAGCATAGTAGAACAAAGTCATACATACCTCATAAGTAGAGCTTCTATGTGATCAAATATTATGGATGAGTCTTTGTCTTCATGTCATCATGGTCATCGAATTTGATTTGTCTTTCTTGATGTACCCGTATCTTGTTAGCAGACAACATCATCCTCATACAACACCACATGTGCATTAGTACAATCATATAACCCTAATCAATGAATGTCTTCTATCATTCACATGCATTCATACTTTTACTAGGGTGATAAGACAATTCTAAGATTAATCAAGATTGTACTAACCGCAATAATATGAAGACAAACATATCATAAACTTAATCATGAACAAATTTCAACACATACCTGTATCACCTCAAGTCATACTTGTCAGGATTGTTTTTAACCCAATCCACTTTGATTCGCTAAAACTGGATCTGAAGCTGGATTAGGGTTTGTCAGAGAAACCCTAAAAATTCAAACTTTAAATTTCAAACTTGTGAATGGATGGAAAGATGTGGCTTTCTAAGTTGATCAAGCCGGTATAATTTAATTTTGAAAACTGCAAAATTTGACCCCTCAAAATTGCCTTTGAAACTTCTGGATTCACTAGACAGGACCCCGAACTAAGGTTTGATAAAGCCCACCATTCTTCCCAATCAAAAGGTTAGATCCAAATATCTAAACTTTGATTTTTCCGAGGAGCTTCCAGCCGTGGCCACAAACTTCAAAAATTCCAACTTTTGCAGAAGCCCTAATATTCCACCTTTCCGATCAAAATCCTAAACTAGGGTTTGTTCAAGCCCAACCTTCTTACCAGCCAAAAATTTCGATCTTGGTCTCTAAATTTTGATTTTTCTGAGGATCATTCAGCCGTAGACTTCGATTCCAAAAATTCCAACTTTCTCCGAAGCCCTAAAATCCCGCAGTAGTGATAAGCCAAGAATGAAGGTGCTCAGAATGCAATTCTGTTTTGACAGAAATATGCACCTGATTATTTCTAGTGCATCTATGAAATTTCGAATCCACAAGGTCTGAAAATTGGGCTTGTGGTATCCTGACCTGTCATATTTCCAAATCCATAGGTTTGACCTCAATTGTATTCTCTGAGATAGAGTTATTCCATGTGTCGCAATATGACTTTTTATGGGATAAAACAGGAGAGCGAACTTGTACGGCGTGCCACGTGTCACTGGTTCAACTTTGACCTCTGAAAACCTTACCTGAGAAACTACAGTCCATTCTCTACCTATCGCTTTTTATGAAATTTTATTTGGAGCTTCCTATCCCAAGTTGTGACATTTTTTTCCTAGGTCACATGTTTATGACTGAGATTTGGAAGAGGCAGAAACCCTAACTTGTACTAATCATAAATCACAAAGTACAATGAATTAGAGGTTTTCCTTTTGACACAAGGTATAGGGGGATGTTATATATGACCTGTAAAGGTTTCAGATCCTAAAAATTCGCCAAAATGGATTTATAGTGAAAGTTACACGATGACTGGTAATTGCTATATAAAACCCTAACCTTCAAATTGTCACAAGTGAAGCAAGTGTCGTATGTGACATACATTACCTTCTTTAATGCTAGCTCTGATACCATGTTAAGATTTAATATGCTAAGACATAAAATATCAACATTACATTCCATTTTACAATAATAGCATATACAGGATCACTGAAAGAACAACAAGCACAACATAAACACAAGAGACACAGATTTATCCTGGGAAACCCTCATGGGGTAGAAAACCCAACAAAGCTTCCTCAATATAGATGACCAACAAATACAAATATGTAATCCACAACCATGAGATCCTTCTCCTCCATAGCAGATATCTCTCTCACTTATGCGCTAATCACAAGTGAGTGAATGTGTGTTAAATTAGGAACACACCTCCTCTATTTATACACAACTCCGACTTGATTTTTAAACTAAATAGGCCGGCCTCAACTTAACCACTTAACATAATGTGACAGGGTTGACCCCACTAGGGTGGTCTAATAACCCTTTAACCCACATGACTCATACAGGGCCGACCCCCACTAGGGAAGTCTAATAACCCAAGTTACCACATTCTCAACGAAGGAATAAAACATCTCCGGATATACAATAAGGTCTTCACGAAGGAATGAAACATCTCCGGAATAATAAAGTACAAATATAATACTCTTAGAAGTTACAATATTTCAACAGATAGGAACCTGACACATAATGACCCCTAACATGTTAACCCTTGACACAATATGACCCCTATCCACTATGACCTTAAACACAAAGTGACCCCTAAAATGTAACCTTGAATGCACGCAATTCTTCATATGTTAACATGCTAATTCCTAATGCACTAAATCCAACTTGAATCTCCAAACACAATAACTTACCTTGTAACAACTCAAAAAATCCATAAATAAAAAGAAATTGTTATGGTGATTAAAATCGATTTAACACTAACGTGTCTGTACATAGTTCTCAAGAGTTCCATTGACTCTACACTTCAATTCTAAACTTATGACTTAGCCCAACTTAACTAAGTGAGTTTTATGTAATACGATAATGGTTATTTTGATTAAGATGACTCCAATAATGATTTATATATTACTATGCTAACATCCAGTTTGTAAACTTTATGTAAAAATACTTGTCTCATGTTTGATGCGATACACTTTCCTTGTCACATGTTATGATTTGTATGTCTGTCTCTTATTACTACGTTGATGTCTTCGTCATGTTTGTAACTGAAGATCTCTTCTTACAAACTCTATTAAAAAAATTATACTTGGGTTTACAGGATTGCATGTCTTACTTAGCCTTTATGAGCGAAAACATTATTGTCTTCCATGGTTGCAGGTGCCCTATAACAAAACTAGACCGTTGGTCTCAAACAACCTAAGTATCTAAGAGAGACAACCACCAAGGTAAAATTTATGTGAAAAAAGTGAAAATAACAAGTAACACTCTCGACTATAGGGAGTGGGTTAAGATTTGGCACTAAGTGGAGGTAGGTTTCGAATTTAATGTGCCCATGTGGAGTTCTCATGGTGCTTTCCAGGATTGATATGGTTATACCCTAACACGTTTGTCAACAAAGCTATGTCTTCTACGTTTTTCAGCTGGTGGTGAGAGCCGAGGGCTCTTGGCATTTTCAGCCCTTGTGAACAAAGATGCAGTTCGAGAATTCCATCATCTCCTTCATAGTATTTTCAAGGATGAAGGTAAGATAAGCATTCGTGGCTTGATTGATGTAAAAAGTATTTTCCATTAACATTTTTTTTTATTTCTTAAAATTTTTTTTAACCACTGTTCTTCTTGATTGGAAGGAGGGTTTCACTGGTAGTCCTTCAACGAGGTTTGGTTTAGGCGTGGTCGAGGCTACTTGGTGCCAAAAGGTCCTAGTAAGACCTATGTAACTTGAAACCCTGCGACCCTCTTGCGGTTTCTATGATGAAAAAATTTAAAAGCTGGAACAGTGTTTGTTGGTTTCGTTGGGAATCACAAGGGTTTATGAGCCACCTCTGTCAAATAATAACCGTCTTCGTGTTCTGTTCTTGCTGCGTTAACGGATGAGCTATTTAGTGTTTTGAAATCCTTCAGGAAAGGATAAACAGAGTTAAATGTTTATTGTTTCTGGACATTACAGAGTTGATGTTTTAAAATAGGAATTTCTATTTTGTTTACAGACCATGGAGTCTGCGTGGATAGATGGGTTATGGCCTATGTGCTTAGTATATAATTTTGAAATAATGAAACGCATTTATATCCATTGCGAAAATCCTCTGTTTTGTATAAATGTTAAATGATTAGCAATACTATTTCGGTGTTTGATGAAATGAGTTTCGTGTACAATTTTTGTTGCAAATAATGTGTCTGCGTCCTTAGCTTGTTAATGTCATTCTGGTCTTTGATAGGAGTTAATCATTTTTAAATATGAAATGTTGAACCTAGGGTCCTAGCATTGTCAACATTGCCAAATTTTTGGTTTCGTAGCTAAGTTTTAGTTAGGGGGAAAATAAAATGAGGGTGTCAGTTTTTATAATATGAAACTCTTATCGAGCTCTATTGCATTATGAGAAGAAAACGTTCACTCTGTTATTTAATTCTGGGAAAAACTAAATGCAAAAGCGTGCTCGGTTAAGTCGGACTGGCAATGGATATTTGCTTTTTATGTCGATAATGACTTTGTCATTCTGTTGTTGTTTTTATGTAAAATATTATAAGGAATTTGTGCTAACTCTATGTATAAATGCGTTATTAGCTATTAAGCAAAATAATGAGTTTGAAATTATTTAAAATAAATCCGGGAAAGATATACTCTGTTAATAATGAGGAGTTTGAAATGCGTTTTTCCACAGGCCGACAAAGGCTTTGCGTTAAAATAATTTTTTTAAAGAGTTGTTTCTAGGGTTTTTAAAGAGTGAATTAAACATTATATACATGACTGTATGCATAAAATTTGTGGAGTTGTGTTTTGAAGAACCCTACTCTGCTTAGATTCCAATAATAAAGAACTTGGCTAAGTCTGCTAAAAACTGTGTTTAAGATTGATGTTAATGCAAAGATTGCTTGTTTAAAAAGAGTTATAGTGTTTTTGATGTAGTCGTGGTATGACTAGGGTTACTCCAATTTGGACTAGTAAACAACGAGCCTCTACAGGGTTCGACCCATAAGTGAGTTAAATTCTTATTACTGCTTTTTCTGTTTTTGTTAAATATATTTTTCATTCGAAACGACTGAATTAAAAGTATTTCGATCTCTCAAACCTTATGCTATAAGTAATAATATGCCAACTATTCTATGTATAATTTACTAAAAAATAGTATATATATATTATCGTTCTGTATAAAAGAAAATGCTATGTGTAAACTTTAGTCATTCGTCTTTTATACTACTATTAATATATCTGCCTATGCTATGTTATATTTTGAGCATTAATTCAATATACTCTAGGATCTTTACTGAGAGAATAACATGTACAACATATCAAGTATAACAATGCATATCAATCACACCAAGCAATCACATGAGACAATAGACACACAGAGTTTCACTGGGGAAAAGCATAAAGGTGAAAAACCCCACAACTTCCTTAGAGATAGAAAGAGCAATGATACAAACCAAGTACAAGAGATAGTATTCTCCTAGAAGCTACTCCTCCTTTCTCACTAGTGTGCCACTTTCCGAGTAGTGTAGAAGTGAATAATGAGATGATAAAATAGAGTGCTCCCGCACTCTATTTATACTTATCTAGACTTTCCTAATATACTAGCAGGGTCGACTTCTCTAGAAGAGTTGAATAACCCGTGGATTACATTAATCAGGTCTGGCCCCACACTTGGTGGTCTAATAACTCATCAAAGCAAGTTATGACACTTGCGACACTTGTCAATACAAATGATGACACTTCCGTATAGATGAATAATACCATCTCTATATGAGTACAATATACATAGGTGAAATACTCCTTCCAATCTCTACCAGAACATTGTTAAGAGTGTGCAAAACTCCCAATATGTTAGCAAAGAGGTTTCATTCTAGATAAGTAGCAATGGAATGTTGTACATTGCCATAGGCCACTTACCCATCACATGCATATTAGTAGTATAATGTTCATTAATGCAATTATTCTAATATGCATAATACACACCCTTAGTCTAGGAACATAAGCATATACATCATTGAGCAATATTATTTAAACAAACAAGTATGCAAGAAATGAAAATTCAAATACTTATCTTTGTCTGGTTTGTAGGGTGGTCTCCCTCTCAATATTTGCTTCCTTGTAGGAACTAGTGGAGTGGTCTCCCTCTTGATCTTTGCTTCCTGGATTACCTGTCTTTGAACTTATATCCATCCTCGATGACTATGCATACTTACTAGTTGTAATGTCCCTTGTTAGGAATTTTATTAAAATTGCAATTTTTCACTTTTTTCCTTGGTTCGACCTTTGACTAGTTTCGATCTCTAGGTCCCAAATTTGCCCCAAATGATCCCAAATATTCTGAGAAGGTATATGAATGATATTAGAACATAAATATGTGTTTCAGGGATGCCTTTGTACCTTTAAAACACTTCTGCAAATACTCTTTCAATTCTGGTCAATGTAGGTAACTTTACTAGTGATTTCCCTTTGACTAGTATTGGTCTCTAGGTCTCAAATTGACTCCAAATGCCTTCAAATCTTCAAGGAAGGTGTATGAATGATATTAGGGATTGAATATGATGTTCAGGGATAACATATGTCCACCAAAATACCTCTGCAAACTCTCTTAAGATTCTGGACCAAGTATGCAATTTTACTAGTAATTTGGGGTTCAAATCTCCCTAAGGTAAGTACTGAAAATGGCTTCCCAAATGCCTCCAAACCCACTCAAATTTATGAACAGAGGTATGTAATGTGTTAATTATGTTATTAAGGTCTCATATGCACCATTAATGGTTTATTACAACTTTTCTCACCCTCTACCATTCAACTGCAAAAATCACCAATTCGACCCTTGGGGAAATGGCACTATTTCTTCTCCCAATGCAATTAAACTGAGTAAAAATACTTCAAATGCTCAAGTACAGTACATGAAACTTGTAAAATACATCCATGGCAGTCCATTGATCACAAATGCATCATATAATCATCCATTCATTCGAAATCATCATCAATACATTGGTTCACAACAAGGTAGTGGGGAAATGGCATTGTTCTTCCATTAAAAATGAGATTTATACATTTCTACTTGGAATTTCGATCTGAAAATTTCTGGAGATGAAGAACAGAGTATTTAATTCATATTACAAAAGAAATGGGGCATTAGAATCTCCCCCAAAGATTACAATAGCTCACCAAAAATGCCCTCCCTCAAGGATCAAGAATATGCCATCAAAACTGGAAATGGTTGAAGGAGCAAGCTGCAATAGAAGAAACCATGAGCTGACATGTAGCTTACACCTGCAAATAAAGACTCCATTAAATCTCCAAATGAAAGGTCTGAATGGCCTTTCCAATTGCCAACTTGGATGGGAATCTTTCACCCTCGAAATTGGCTAAGGCAAGAAACTAGTCATCCACTAGCTCTCCCTCTTCACAAATGCAATTGCAAATTCTACAAATGATCAAAAGCCCATCTCATACTTCATTTCTACATTTTATAACCAACATTAGCCTTCTAAGGGTCGAAATCCTCTCAATAGATTCAATAGATTTTCATTTAGGAAATATTCCACATTTGCCACTTGTCTCCTAGTTCCAACCTTCCATCTTCTCCCAAATTCGATTTTGAGTCTCTTTGGCTTCTCCAACTCCCAAATTCGCCTTCTTTGAGCCTATTTTTGGGGCTGACATGTCATAGTGGTCAGATGTCAGAGGTCAGGTCTGCAATTTGTCATAGTTGTCATAGATGCTCCATCATTGGTGTCATAGGGGCTAGGGAATCTAGCCCAAGTGTCCACAAACTTCCACTTTGACTCTTTATCTTCCATGGAGGTTACCAATCCTTCCAAATTCGACCTAAGATGCTCAATGACATGTGTTATGACTTACCAACTCACCCAAGAGTGTTCACATTCCCATTAATTCGAATTTGCAAAAGAGAGATACCATGTATTATGAAAAATCAAGCTAGTGTGGGTCCCACATCCTCCATATGTCTCCAAAACCATTTGTCACTTAGGATTTCTCTTGAATTTCTTTATTCACTCTATTTATTAAATAATTGAACCCTTCTAATGTCTAAACATCATTTATTATCCCCCTTATTCCAAATCCCAAAGCTTCCACCCCAAACCTAGGAAACTAGTAATTTTCCTCCTTGGCAATTATTTGACCCTTAACATCAATTTTACAAACTCTAATGAATATGGATAATGTGATTAGGCCATTGTGACCCAATTCCAAATTTGGGACATGACACTAGTATCATCATTGTGTTATCCTCGAGGTCTCATACATACATTCATTAGTATAATCTTAATGCTATCAAAAGCATTGTGATTCTAAGTAATCTTAAACATGTATGGTCAAGATCATTTCATACATAGATAATTTATCACAATTATTTTACTCATGCATATTCCTATTTGACCATAGGACTTTTCTGGTTAGTCATATCATCAATCAAAGTAAGAAGCGTAATATGCCTAAACCCATGATTACTCAAACTTATAACTTCATGAATAATCATTATCAATCATACCAAGTATACTTATATAAGAGATCCTATCACAAGGTAGGATTATAACTTGATATAGGAAAAACATACCTGGATTAATATGTTAGCTAGTTATGTCTAACATACCCACATGATGTCTTCTTGATCTCTTAAATGACTTGTGCTAGTGACCTGCATGTCTCATAAGTTAACCATTGTGGAACCAAATTATACATACCTCGTAAGTAGATCTTCTATGTGATCCATGACAATGGACGAATCTTTGTCTTCATGTCACCATGGTCATATGTTCTTGAACTAGAACATGATTTGTCTTTCTTGATGTACCTTTCATGTTAGCAGACACCATCAACCTCATACAACACCACAATCCATTAGTATAATCATAAGTGTCAAAACCCTAATCAATGAATATCTTCTATCATGCATTCATATTTTTATTAAGGTGATACGACAAGTCTAAAATTAATCAAGATTGTACTAATCTTAATGAAGACAAACATACCATAAACTTAATCACGAACAGATCTCGAAACATACCTGGATAAGTCATACCTGTAGAGATTGCTTGTAATCTTCTTATGTAAGGCCTTAGCCTCATCTCCCTCTGAAACAGGAACTTCGTCACTTATGCAGGTGGTCAATCCATTCTCTTCTAGGATTAACCCAATCCACTTGAATTGCAGAAACTGGATCTCGAGCTTGATTAGGGTTTTTCAGAGAAACCCTAAAAATTCAAACTTTGAATTTCAAACTTTTGAAAGGATAGAAAGATGCGCCTTTCTGAGCTGGTCAAGCTGGTATACTCAAAATTTGAAAACTGCAAAGTTTCACCCCTCGAAATTGCCTTTTAGATTTACGGATTCACTCGAGAGGACCCTGAATTAGGGTTTGATTTTCCCAAAGATTCACCCAACCAAAAGGTTTTATCCAAAGCACTAAACTTTGATTTTATTGAGGAACTTCCAGCCATGGTCACAGAATTCAAAACTTCCCATTTTTGTAGAAGCCCTAATTTTCCACTTTTCCGATCAAAGTCCCGAACTAGGGTTTGATCAAGCCTAGCCTTCTGTCCAACCAAAAAATTCGATATTGGTCTCTAAATTTTGATTTTGATGAGGAGAATCCAGCCGTGATCTCCGATACAAAACTTCCAACATTCACTGAAACCCTAAATTCCTGAGCCATGAATGAAGGTGCTCAAAATCCAATTCTGTTTTGAAAGAAATATGCACCTGATTGTTTCTAGTGTAACTCAGAAATTTCGAATCTAAAGGGTCGGAAACTTCTGCTTGTGGTAGCGTGACCTTTTTACTTTCCAACCCCACATGTCTTACCTCAAATGGATTCTCTGAGAGAGATTTATGCCAAGTGTCGCAATGTGACCTATTTATGGGATAAAACATGAGAGCGAGCTTGTACGGAGTGCCACGTGTCACTGGTTCAATTTCGACCTCTAAAAATCGTACCTGTGAAAGTACAGTCCATGCCCTACCTGCCGCGTTTTATGAAATTTAATTTGGAGCTTCCTAGCCCAAGTTGTGACTTTTTTTCCTAGGTCACCTGTTTATGACTGAGATCTGGAAGAGGCCGAAACCCTATATTGTACAGATCATAAATCTAAAAGTACAGCGAATTAGAGGCTCTCCTTTGGACACAAGGTACATGGGGATCTTATCTTCGACCTGTAATATTTTCAGATCTTGAAACTTTGCCAAAATGAATTTATAGAAAACGTTCTACAATGATTGGTTTTTTCTATATCAAGCCCTAGCTTCGCAAGTGCAACAAGTGTCATAAATGCCATACCATGCCTTCTTCCAGGATAGCTCTGATACCATGTTAGATTTTGAGCATTAATTCAATATACTCTAGGATTTTTACTAAGAGAATAACATGTACATCATATCAAGTATAATAATGCATATCAATCACACCAAGCAATCACATGAGACAATAGACACACAGAGTTTCACTGGGGAAAAGCATAAAGGTGAAAAACCCCACAACTTTCTCATAGATAGAAAGAGCAATGATACAACCCCCGTACAAGAGATATTATTCTCCTAGCAGCTACTCCTCCTTCCTCACTAGTGTTCCACTTTCCGAGTAGTTTAGAATGAATAATGAGATGATCAAATAGAGTGATCCCGCAGTCTATTTATACTTATCCTGACTTTCCTAATAAACTAGCAGGGTCAACTTCTCTAGAAGAGTCTAATAACTAGTAGTTACATTAATCAAGGCCTACCCCACACTTGTTGGTCTAATAACCCATCACAGCAAGTTACGACACTTGCGACACTTGTCAATACAAATGATGACACTTCCGTATAGAGGAATAATACCATCTCTATAGGAGTACAATATACATAGGTGAAAGACATTCCAAAGTTACATATACATCAACATGCTATGTATCATTCACTATTTTTTTTTGAAAACATACTAACATAGATTTAACATTTAATCTAGGAGTTCAAATAAATCCTAATCTAAGTACTAACATATTTTTAAACATGAATTCATTACACTATTTATAACCTATATTTCAATCAGTTATTCTCCATTAGCATCCATAGCAATTATAAGTTTTCTATCAGCAGAAATTAAACATTGTATTGTAAATAAACAAAACAGTAAGGAAAGTAAAGATAATATTCCAGAAAAAATAAAAAACTTGTTTAACTGTAGAAGTGGACAAACATCCAAAGAAGACCATTCCTCCCAACCGTCTCCTGAAAGCAGCCAATATTACTTGCTTTAGGACCCCCGAGCCTATTCATTGAACCACCAGGACAAAGACTAGGTGTAGAAACTGGTTCTATTCTCTCTCTGTAACTCAGCAATTATACTTGCATGCAAACTACCAGCAGTCTCACTTTAGCTTCCCCTCATCGAATTCCTCTTGTGTGCTTAAATTTTCAGTGTCCAACAAATCCACAAGGAAAAATTATTTGTGAGCCTCCTGCTCATTCGATGGATATATGCTTGCCTAGGTCTTTGGGTCATTTTTTGAATTAAACCAACGTAGATCCATCTCAAAACCGAATCTTTCAAGCACCGAAAGGGATCCAATTTCTTGAGGTGTATTTTTTTTTGTTTTATCTTAAATTTTTTACAGATTAAGAAAAAAATTACCCCTCAAGAAATTGGATCCCTCTCTTTTAATTTTTTAATTATTCTTTTTTTTTTTAATTTTTGATAAGTTATGAGTGAACATGAAATTTTTAATTACTTTTGATTTTTTATAAGTTATGAGCCGACATGGAAATGTAACGTGACAAATGTGACAAATGTTACAACATCTCCCCCATACTTGGTTGTAACGTAACGTGACAAACGTGACAAATGTGACAAACATGACAAATGTGAAAAACATTACAACATCTCCCCCATACTGGGTTGTAACGTAATGTGACAAACGTGACAAATCTGACATGTGACATGTGACATCCGTTACATGATATCCCCCATACTACAAACGTGACAAATGTGACATGTGACATCCATTACAGGATCTCCCCCATACTATTACTTTTTACATTTTATTACTTTTGAAAACGTTACATGTGACATGTGACATCCGTTACAGAATCTCCCCCATACTGGGTTGTAAGCACCTCATTTACACTCGGTGCAATTACTTTTTACATTTTATTACTTTTGAAAACGTTACATGTGACATGTGACATGTGACATCCGTTACAGGATCTCCCCCATACTATGTTGTAAGCACCTCGTTTACACTCGGTGCAATGAGCCACCTTCTCAGTTCCTCCTTTCTTGGGAAACATGACCACATTTTTAGGGAAGATGCCTCCTGCATCAGCTAGAAAGTGTATGTTGTAGTTTCTATTTGTCATTTTTTCCTTCCACACCAGATCATTCCTCCTTGTGGACCAGTGAACACTCTTCAACATTTTTCTTTGGATAGGTGTCTCTTCTTTTATTTATTAAATAATAAAATATTCAATTACAGTAATCTTTGACCATCTTTGGTCAATAACATAAAACTTTACAATAACGTTTAGAATAATTTTTTTCCACAACATAGAATGTTTTTAGTTCTAGGTGGGTTACAAACACCCCCTCTTAAGTTCAATGTCGCCCTCGGTGTTGCTTAAGTATCTTCCAAGTCTACCTAAAATATAATTGGATATGCTTCCTATATATGACTCTCCAATTCCCAGGTTGCTTCATCTGGACTAACGTGCTTCCATTTCACTTTTACTTGTCCAATGGTGCGATTCCAGAGTAAAATTTCTCCCCTGTCAAGGATACAATCCGGTTCCACCTGTAAATCTCGTTATGGTTCTACCTGAATAAAATTCCAATCGATTACATGAGTAGCATCATGTACATATTTTTTTTAATATAGAAATATGAAATATGTTATGTACTTTGAGATTAGGTGGCAAAGCTAACTGATAAGCCATTGGTCCAACTCTTGACAATATCTCAAATGGTCCACAATACCTGGGTGTTAGTTTAGCACAACTCCCCAAATTAAAGGAGCTTTTTTCTGGGTTTCACCTTGACAAAGACATGCTCACCTACTTGGAATTCTTTCTGAGTTCTTTTAAGGTCTGCATGACTCTTTTGTCTATCTTGTGCAATTTTCAGATTGCTTTGTACATGTTTCACCATTAGTTCCATTTCTTTCAACAACTTAGGTCCTAAAATTAATCTATCGATCAGATTACCCAATGAAATGGGAGTATTACACTTTCGACCATACAGTATTTCAAAAGGACTGAGTTTAGCTAAAGCTTGATAATGATTATTATACACAAACTCCACTAAGTGCAAATATTCTTCCCATTTCTTTGGTTGATCCCTAACATACATCTTGAGCATATCTTCTAAAACTTGATTTACTCTTTCAGTTTGTCCATTCGTTTATGGATGATAAGCTGTACTGAAATTTAATTTAGTATCCAAGCCTTTAAATAATGACTTCCAAAAATTACCAGTAAACTTAGAATCTCTATAAAAAATTATTACCTTAAGAATTCCATGCAAACGAAAAACTTCTTTCATAAAACCATCGACAATATTAGCATCCTTATAAGTAGATTTAACAGGTATAAAGTGAGCTACTTTGCTAAGTTTATCTACTACCACCATCACATAATCATTTTGCTTTTGATTTTTAGGCAATCCAGTTATAAAATCAATACTGATAATTTTCCATTTCCAATCTGAGATTGGTAATGGCTGCAATAAACCTACTGGGTGTTGATGCTCGGCTTTAACCTGCAAACATTCAATACAACTAGCTATATATTCAGCCACTTCATTTTTCATGTTAGGCCAGAAATAATCTTTTCTTAACATTCTTATCATTTTTTGGTAACCGGGATGACCTAAATAATGACTTTTATGTACTTCATTTAAGATCAGTAATTTAAGTTCTGGTACATTAGGTACATATAATCTGTTTTTATATAGCATTAAGCTTTTTTCATTTAAAATAAAATCTGTTTTTATATTTTCAGATTTATTTTCTCCAACTTTTTCTCTTAAATTTTGATAATTTTTATCCAATTTTATTCAATCTTCAAATTTACTTTCCAATTCTGTTTTATAGCTGATAACAACAACTATAAAATTCAGTTTTGCATTTCTTCTTAAGGCATCAACCGCTTTATTCTCCTTTCCTTTTATATGTTTGATTTCAAAATGATATTCGCTAAGGAAAGCTAACCATCTTGCTTGCCTGGTGTTTAGATTTTGTTGATCAAAGAAATATTTTAAACTTATGTTATCGGTCATTAATAGAAATGTTCTACCGATTAGATGATGATGCCACATTTTCAAGGCATGAATTACGCTAGGAAACTCTAAATCATAAGTAGCATAATTCTTTTAATGTATTTTTAACTTTCTTGATTCATATGCTATTACATGACCTTATTGAGTTAAAACTCCACCTAAGCCTTCATTGCATGCATCAATGCATACAATGAAGTCTTTGTTTGGATCTATTATTTTTAAGATAGGTGCGGTAGTTAATAACTGTTTTAACTTTTTAAAGCTTTCTTCACATTTTAAGTCTCATACAAATTTGTTTCCCTTTTTCTGTAAGGATGTTATAGGATTTGCAATTCTCGAGAATCCTTCTATGAATTTTTGGTAATAGCCTGTAATTCCCATGAATGATCACACATATGTTACATATTTAGGAACATGCCATTCATTTATTGCTCTTATTTTATCTGGGTTAACTGATATTTCCTCTTTGGATATCACATGACCTAAATATTGTATCTCATCTTTAAAGAATTCGCATTTACTAAATTTGCGTATAATATATGCTCTCTTAGGACTTCTAATATTATCTACAAATGTTCATCATGTTCTTCTTTTGTTTTTGAATAAATCAGTATATCATTGATGAAGACAATTATAAATTTATCCAAATATTTACTTAAGACATTGTTCATTAAACACATAAAAATTGTTGGAGCATTAGTTAGCCCAAAAGGTATAACTACAAATTCATAATGCCCGTAACGGGTTCTAAATGCAGTTTTAAATATGTCTTCATCTTTAATTATGACTTGATGATATCCATATCTCAAGTCTATCTTTGAGAATATCATTTCTCCACATACTTGATCAAACAGATTATCTATGCGGGGCAATGGATATCTGTTTTTAATTGTCATTTTGTTTAATTGACGATAATCTATACACAAGCGTAAGGTGCCGTCTTTCTTCTTAATGAAAATGACAGGTGCTCCCCAAGGAGACACACTTGGTCTTATATAATTTTTATCTATTAACTCCTTCAATTGTAGTTTTAATTCATTAATTTATAGGATATTCATCTGGTAAGGAGCCTTTGAATTTGGTATAGCTCCGGGTACCAACTCAATAGTAAAATCCAATTCTCTTTTCGGAGGTAATCCTGGAATCTCTTCCAAGAATACATCTGAAAATTCTGTTAAGATTGGTATGTCTACAAATTTTAATTTATCTTCTTTATTCGTATGTTCATCATTCATTCCATGCACAAAAAAAACTTTGCAACCTTTACATACATACTTTTTCATTTGTAATGATGAAATCTGTCTAATAGACACTTTCTAGAAATACCTTTTACTATGACAGTTTCTCCTTTTTCATTTAAGCATGTAAATGTTTTCTCAAAACAATTTAAAACTACTTTGTGTCTTTCCAGCCAATCCATACCTATTAAAACATCATAAGATCATAGAGGTAGCACATTCAATTTCACTTGAGTTGAATTGACTCATAAACATTTCACAATCATTAACATAGCTAACTACCTAGCTCTTAGTTCATGTAGCTAATTGTACCAGCCAAGATTTTTCAAACTTATTTAAACGCAAATTACAACTTTCTACTATACTAGGTGACACATAGCATAGGCTTGAACCTGGATCTATTAAAATAGAATTTGGTTTGTTCTTTATCATGCCTTTGATCTCAACCATAGATTTATGGTGATCAGCCTGTCGGTTCTCCAATGTTGCATTAATTCTGGGCATCTCCTTCGCTAGGTCACCAACAATTGCTTCTTCTTGTACTGTATGCACATTGCTGAGATTTCTTTTTCTATTAGGACAATCTGTTGCATAATGAGGCCCTTGACATTCCAATCATTTTACAGGTTCTCTTTGTTTAGTATTTTGACCATAATTATTAGGTATGTCCCTATTCTTTATTGCTGAAAAATGCTATTGTGTATTACCCTTAAAGTTTGTCCCTTAATAATTATTCTTAGGATAATTCTGGGAATTATTTCCAAAATTTCTGCTGGGCTTAACACTCTTCCCTTTTTGTTCAAATTTATTTGATATTTTAGCTTTCCAATTAGTTACACCTTCCATTTTATTTATTCCTTGTTCATAACAGAAATTATCCTTCCTAATTGCTTCCTCAAGGGTTTTTGGATTATCATATTCAATTCTGTTCTTAAAAGTAAAAGATAAGCAACTTAGAAACCTCTGTATCTTGGGATTTGCGTCAATGATATAAGGTACGTATCAGAATAAACTTAAAAAATTACTACTTAGTTCCTTCATAGACATTTAACCTAGCTTCAAATCATAAAATTCCTTAGCCCTTTCCTCGTAATATTGTTCAGACAAAAACTGTCTCTTAAAATAATTTTTAAAGGTCCTCCAAGTTATATACTTTTCTTTAATATTTTTCACTCTTTTTATGTCCTGCCACCAAATATCAGCTTTTCCAGTTAAGTTGTAAATAGACATGTTTGCTTTTAGTTTGTCTAAGTAATTATAGATTTGAAAATACTTTTTCATCCCATATAACCATGCCTCCGCTTCTTCTCCCTTTTCCACCTCACCATTAAACATTGGTGGCTTTATCTTTTTAAATTCTCCTGAGATTTCTTCATAAGGTTTATATTTTCTCTTTTTAGGGCGATTGTCACTGCTTTAACTGGAATAATTGTATTTCTCTCTATGTGGCTTAACATCAGTTTCCGTGGAGGAATTACTTTCATAATCAGAAAATTTTAACTTTTTACCTTTACGCTTGTAAGATATAGTCCAAGATTCATTTTCAAGATCTTTCCTTTTATCTTTTTCTTCACCTTGCAATTTACTCAGCAATACATGATTTAGTTCTTCTTGTTCCCTCATAATTATTTCGTTATCTTCCTTAACATTTTGTATTTCAATTTTTAAATCTCTCACAGTTTGGAGTAATTCAGTTGAGTTATTATTTATTTCATTATTCGTTTCTACATATATATTATCATTACTAACATTTTCACGACTGTGATGTGTGCAATCTTCAGCATATTCCTTTGCTCCTTCCATTTCCTGCAAAATAGAATTTATATTTCTCTAAAAAAACAATTTAAACATAAGTTAGTAATTTTTGTTTTCCTATTTTATTTGGAATGTGCGAGTTGAGCCACTTTCACGCCTAGTGTTTGTAACTGCACTCTGATACCACATGTAACAACTCAAAAAATACATATATAAAAAAAATTCTTATGGTGATTAAAATTGATTTAACACTAACATGTCTGTACATAGTTGTCAAGAGTTCCATTGACTCTACACTTCAATTCTAAACTTATGACTTAGCCCAACTTAACTAAGGGAGTTTTATGTAATAAGATAATGGTTATTTTGATTAAGATGGCTGCAATAATGATTTGTATACTAATGTGCTAACAACCAGTTTGTAAATTTTATGTAAAAATACTTGTCTCATGTTTGATGTGATACACTTGCCTTGTCGCATGTTATGATTTGTATGTTTGTCTCTTATTACTGTGATGATGTCTTCATCATGTTTGTAACTGAACATCTCTGCTTCCAAACTCTATTAAAAAAATTATACTAAGGTTTATAGGATTGCATGTCTTAATTAGCCTTTATGAGCGAAAACATTCTTGTCTTCCATGGTTGTAGGTTCCCTATAACAAAACTAGACCCTTGGTCTCAAACAACCTAAGTATCTAAGCGAGACAACCACTAAGGTAAACTTTATGTGACAAAAGTGAAAATAACAAGTAACACTCTCGACTATAAGGAGTGGGTAAATATTTGGCACTAAGTGGAGGTAGGTTTCGAATTTAATGTGCCCATGTGGAGTTCTCGTGGTGCTTTCCACGCTGGATATGGTTATACCCTTACGCGTTTGTCAACAAAGCTATGTCTTCTGCATTTTTCAGATGGTGGTGAGAGCCGAGGGCTCTTGACACTTTCATCCCTTGTGAACAGAGATGTTGCTCGATACTTTCATCAGCTCCTTCGCAGTATTTTCAAGGCTGAAGGTAAGATAAGCATTCGTGGTTTGATTGATGTAAAAAGTATTTTCCATTCTCATTTTTTCTATTTCTTAAGATTTGTTTTAACCACTGTTCTTCTTGACTGGTAGGGGGTTTTGGTGGTTTTCCTTCAACAAGGTTTGGTTCAGTCGTGGTCGAGGCTACTTGGCACTGAAAGGTCCTGGTAAGATCTATGTAACTTGGAACCCTATGACCCTCTTGCGGTTTCTATGATGAAAAGCATTTAAAATCTAGAACAACATTTGTTGGCTTCGTTGGGAGTCACAAGGATTTATGAGCCACCTCTGTCAAATGGTAACCGTCTTCGTGTTATGATATTTCCGCGTTAATGGCTGATCCATTTATTGTTTTGAAATCCTCCGGGAAAGGATAAACAAAGTTAAATGTTTGATTATTTCTAGACATTACAGAGTTGATGTTTTAAACTAGGAATTTCTATTTTGTTTACAGACCATGGAGTCTGCGTGGATAGATGGGTTATGGCCTATGTGTTTACTGTATAATTTTCAAATAATGAAACGAATTTATAGCCATTGCGAAAAGCCTCTGTTCTGTATAAATGTTAAATGATTAACAATACAATTTCGGTGTTTGATGAAATGAGTTTCGTGTACAGTTTTGGTTTCAAATAATGTGTTTGCATCCTTAGCTTGTTAATGTCATTATGGACTTTGATAGGAGTTAATCGCTTTTAAAGATGACATGTTGAACCTAGGGTTCCATCATTGTCAACACTGCCAAAGTTTTGGTTTCATAGCTATGT
Organism: Larix kaempferi; assembly: GCA_027924585.1. Taxonomy (NCBI): domain Eukaryota; kingdom Viridiplantae; phylum Streptophyta; class Pinopsida; order Pinales; family Pinaceae; genus Larix; species Larix kaempferi. Next base: position 20,300,120 of record BSBM01000268.1, read on the forward strand.
TTTAGTTAGGGAGAAAATAAAATGAGGGTGTTAGTTTCTATAATATGAAACTCTTCTCAAGATCTGTTGCATTATGAGAAGAAAACGTTCGCTCTGTTCTTTAATTCTAGGCAAACCTAAATGAAAAAGCATGCTCAGTTAAGTCGGACTGGCAATGGATATTTTCTTTTTATGCCGATAATGGCTTTGTCATTCTGTTATTTTGTTTATGTAAAAGATTATAAGGAATTTGTGCTAACTCTGTGTATAAATGCGTTATTAGCTATTAAGCAAAATAATGAGTTTGAAATTCTTGAAAAGAAATATGGGCAAGATGTACTCTATTAATAATGAGGAGTTTGAAACTTGTTTTGCCACAGGACGACAATGGAAGATGCCTTAAAATAATTCTTTTTTTAAGAGTTGTTTCTAGGGTTTTTAATTAGTGAATTAAACATTATTTACATTACTGTATACATAAAATTTGTGGAGTTGTGTTCCTCAAACCCTACTCTGCTTAGATTCCAATAATAAAGAACTTGGCTAAGTCTGCTAAAAATTGTGTTTAAGATTGATGTTAATGCAAAGACTGCTTGTTTAAGAAGAGTTACAGTGTTTTTGATGTAGTCATGGTATGACTAGGGTTTCTCCAGTTTGGACTAGTAAGCAACAAGCCTCTACAAGGTTAGACCCATAACTGAGTTAAATTCTTATTACTGCTTTTTATGTTTTTGTTAAATAGTTTTTTCATTCGAAAAGACTGAATTAAAAATATTTTGATCTCTCAAACCTTATGTTATAAGTAATAATATGCTAACTATTCTATGTATAATTTACTGAAAAATAGTATATATATATTATCATTCTATATAAAAGAAAATACTATGTGTAAAATTTAGCCATTCGGCTTTTATACTACTATTAATCTATGTGCCTATGCTATGTATCATTCACTGAAATATTTTGAAAACATACTAACATAGATTCGACATTTAATCTAGGAGTTCAAATAAATCCTAATCTAAGAACTAACATACTTTTAAATATGAATTCATTACACTATTTCTAACCTAGATTTCAATTAGTAGTTCTCCATTAGAAGCCATAGCAATTGTAAATTTTCTATCAACAGAAATTAAACATTGTACTGTAACTAAACAAAACAGTAAGGAAAGTACAGATAATATTCCAGAACAAATAAAAAACTTGTTTAACTGTAGAAGTGGACAAACATCCAAAGAAGACCGTTCCTCCCAATCGTCTCTTGAAAGCAGCCAATATTACTTGCTTTAGGACCCCCGATCCTGTTCACTGAACCACCAGGACAAAGACTAGGTGTAGAAACTGGTTATGTTCTCTCTCTGTAACTCAACAATTATACTTGCATGCAAACTACCAGCAGTCTCACTTTAGCTTCCCCTCATTGAAATCCTCTTGTGTGCTTAACTTTTCAGTATCTAGCAAATCCACAAGGAAAAATTATGTGTGCGCCTCTTGCTCATTCGATGTATATATGCTTTCCTAGGTATTTGGGTCAATTTTTTAATTAAATGAGCCACGTGCTCAGTTCCTCCTTTCTTGGGAAACATGACCACATTTTTGGGGAAGATGCCTCCTGCATGAGCTAGAAAGTGTATGTTGTAGTTGTCATTTGTCAATTTTTCCTTCTACACCAGATCATTCCTTCTAGTGGGTCACTGAAGAGTCTTTAACAATCCTCTTTGGATAGGTGTCTCTTCTCTTATTTATTAAATAGTAAAATATTCAATTACAGACATCTTTGGCCATCTTTACAATAATATTTTTCCACGACATAAAATGTTTTTAATTCTAGGTGGGTTGCATACCTCCCCATCCTATTACACTCCCCTAATATTTTCCTAACCATTTGACTACTAATGTATGTGAAAATACTAGCAATGCTCACTAAATGATATTTTCCCTTTAAAAAATATTATGACAATTATTTGCCACTTTTATCCAAATCATCTAAATATTATCACCCCCTATCACCAAGAAGGCTTATGGTGATTGCCATGTTCATATCGTTATTGATTTTGTCGCCAAAAATAAGGAAAGGTGATGTCAAAATAATGTCACTATGTTATTCTCCAAAATGCAATGGTAATGCTATATTTTTTCTAAATTATGAAAATTTATATTAATGATTGTCATTTTAAGACCATTCTCTATCTCACTATTACAAAAAATATGTTCCCAAAAATCTTCTTTGTAATAATAAACTCACAATAAGCTAAAACAAAACTTCTATACTTTTTGAATATATTTTACTTATTTAACCATTTTCTATCTAAGAATATCCTCTTGTATTTTCCTTTTATTAAAATCTCTTCTTAAAACTTCTATAATAAAAATCAACTTATACAACCATACTATATAATCATTTATATCCTTTAACATTATAATTAAATAATTAAATATTATTTCATTTTGTTAACAAAATATTCTATCCAAAAATCTAAGCATGCCACCCCAACACATATACATATAAAATCTTTCACTTTATATATATAAATAATATTTTATCTTTCAGGTTATCATTTGCATTATTTCGCTTATCAAGAATATCTTTGGCAAATAAAACATTTTCATTCTTTTAGACCTAATTTATTTATCAATAAATTATTTTATTATTATTATTTATTATTTTAAGTATATTTTTATAAAAAAATATTAAAATATTATAAAAATTATAAATTTTTTCTTTTAGAAACAAATTTAAAAAATAAAATTCTTTCCAAATCTTTTATAAACAATTCTTATAAGTTTATTTGAAAAAAATCTATTTTAATGTTTATATATTTCACATATGTTATATCATATCTAACTTTTATGTATACGAACATTTATAATTAATAACATTTTTAAATAGATTATTAAAAATGTTAATATTTAATATAATTAAGTTGATAATTGATTTTCTTATAAATTTTTTTAAGGTTAATTAAGTTAATATTATTATAATTATTCATTTTACAATATATAATTTATTATATTTTAAATATATGTTTTAATTTATATTTTTAAAAATAAATATAATACTATTTTTTTTTAATTATATATATATATATATATATATATATATATATATATATTACAAACTAGTATATAATTTTTCTTTGAATTAGTATGGTATATCAAAGCACATGATTAAGCAAGAGCAAGAGCAAGAGCAAGAGCAAGATAGAAACTTTTCAATCTAAATCTTAAAACATGTTTTAGAAATCAACATTAATTTAACATGGCTCAAGACTAATTAGCTAAATGGACAATAAAGTATGGTGGAAAAGATGTTTAAATATAAACCAATTTTTGATTAAAAATTTTAATTTTTTTTTCTATGTTTCATTTCCAAATTCCATAAAATTTATATATATGAAATAGTTTCATCAAACAAAATAATATTCTCATATTATTTTATGATTAAAGGGTTGGTTCTATATAAGGGCCATCAATATAAGGCCAAGGAGAAAGTAAAGCCCACACATATTTGTAGTGGTTGATGGATGATTAGGGAGGCGAGTGTATACATTTACTTTAATTTTATTATGCATTAAATATTATTAAAAGTTTTAATTTTCTTTAGATTCATCAATTAATTTAATTTTATTATGCATTAAATATTATTAAAAGTTTTAATTTTCTTTGGATTCATCAATTAATTTACGAGTTTGTGTATTTGAAACAATCTCTATTTCGTTGTTTTATAGTTTGGCAATATATTACAAGCCATCTAGATGGAAAATGTTTAAATAAAAATCAATATAGTATAACATTAGAAAAAAACATCATTAACAATATAATATATAATAAACCATAATCCTTACTTTCAACATTTCCTCACACATATGGTTTGCTTTGATAAATTAAACAACATTAGTTGTTTAAGAAAATTAATTCTTCAATCATAAAAATACCTACTTTTGGAAAACCAAATGACATCCAAGTGCACTTGAAATTTATGCTTTTTAATTCTCATGTTGATATTGTTTAATATAAACTAAATATTGATTAAGTTTTCATTTACAAACTCATAGAAAAAGCATAACTAAATGCAAATATACATCCCTTACTTTTTAGAATTTAGATATAATTAAAAATCTCAATCTTTGATTTCAATATCTTTTATTAAAAAATTCATAATTTTTAAATAAAATTATAGATATAGATATATTATTAAAATCTCCAATTCAATAATTAATTAATAAGATAAATAAATAATATCTGAATTTTATTGTCTTCCTTATAATATTAAATTCTCTATTTACATAATCATACTAAAAAAAACCATAATCTCTAAAATGTTTAAGTATAAATAATTCTATCAATAATAAAATCATCACCCTTTTCTATACTAATACATACAATCTCTCAATACAACTATACTAACATAACAAAATAAACATTTTTATTATCTAATAAAAAAATTTCTAACTTTTTTTTATAATATGTAGTTTATTCCTCTATGCATCAGTCATTTATATTACTTCTTACTGCAACCAAATACACTAAATGAAAAAGCTATATGTATCACTCAATTCGATTACACAAAATGTACTAAATGGAAAAGCTCATAAATACACTAAATAAAAAAGTTCATAAAGTAACCAACAAAATATTCTTATACAAATATAGTTAACCAAACAGTTTCAAAATTTAATATGTTTTTATTATTTTTCTATTACTCAATTCCATTATTTCTTCATAAAACCAACAAACTAAATATCTTGCTAACCATCCAATAAAATAAACTGGTGTGCCATAAATAAAATTTTCACAACCCAACCAATAAAATAAACCAATGTGCCAAAAACATTTTTCACATAAACAACCATCATTTATACTCTACATGGGAGTGGAGAATATTATGGGACAAATCCAAAAATTAACAGTGTGAGACCATTCAGAAAGCCACAAATTATAGTGTGCTAACCACAAATATTCCTTAAAAAAAAAAAAGTGAGAATTATAAAACTATGTCACTCTAAATAAGTCATTGAAATTAACCAGAAGTATTCCATTCTAAAAAAGTAAGTGAGAATTACAGAACTATGCCACTCTAAATAATTCATTGAAATTAAACCTCTGAGCAAAGTACAGTTCACTTACAACGGTTGGAATAGAGCTTTCAGCTTGAAAAAAAGTTGCGTGAGAGTGCTGCAGGATCAAGCTCCCAACAGCCACATCTGGGTATATTGAAAGCCTGGTTCCCCTTCAGTCTCCGAGCTGGTACCTGGTGTGAGAACCTCATAAAGTTCTTAATTTCCATTGACACCACTTCACAACCAGTAACACCCCCAAGCTGGTATTGACTCTGGAAAAGAGCCTTGAATCCATTAACCTTGGAAAGAGGAGCAACACGAAATCCAATGCCTGGAACAAAATCCCTGAGTATCTCCACCATTTCATAACTATGCCTTCTTTTCTTGGCAGTGGATCCATTCCATTTACAAGACCAGTCCCTGTACAGAGCCCAAACATCCCTCTTTCTTGGCAGGATTTTGAGCACTCCCTTGCTCCTTTCCCATCTCATCACATGAGAAAATACGTTGACATGCTCAAATATGTCGGAATTTCCAAACTTAAAATCCCCACAACCCATGTAGAAACCAGCGCTCTTCCATCTCATCAGAGCTGGATCGTTATTGTGTTTTGCTTCCAGCCATGTTACCTCAACCTTGAAGGGATCCATGGAATATATCTTTTTAATTCGAGCATAAAACCTAGGCATTCCATCGTCGTCGTCATATGCTGCCCAAATCTGGTTTACTTCGAATGAGTCCTCGGTTCGATTCTCATCGAAATCATAAAAATCTGTGTCTGGTACACTGCTACACCAATCACTTTTACTTTCAGCTGGGCTTGAAGTTTGCGTCTCGTCGCTATCTCCATCATCTGTAGATTCATCACTGTCTCCATTATCAGTAGATTCGTCACTGTCTCCATTATCAGTAGATTCATCAACTGTGGCCTTGAAGGCCTTCTGGGAATCAATGGTATTGCCCAGGTCTCTTCCCTTTTGATCATACATTGCTCTCTTGCTGGTATCCGAAAGCTGTGCCCAAGCGTCTGGTACACCCATATGGCGATCATGGCCGTCATTGACAAATTTTCTCTTTCTATCAGCAACAAGCCCAGGCACAGCCCCGGGCCCAAGCCTATCTGTTGTGGGCATCCCACTAAATTTATGCTGGTCACTGCTACACCAAACACTTTCACTTTCTGCTGGGCTTGAAGTCTGCGTCTCGTCGCTATCTCCATCATCAGTAGATTCATCAGTAGATTCATCACTGTCTCCATTATCAGTAGATTCGTCACTGTCTCCATTTTCAGTAGATTCATCACTGTCTCCATTGTCACTAGATTCATCAACTGTGGCATTGAAGGTCTTCTGGGAATCAATGGTATTGCCCAGCTCTCTTCTCTTTTGATCATACATTGCTCTCTTGCTGGTATCCGAAAGCTGTGCCCAAGCTTCTGAAATGAGCTGAAAGGCTCCGGCGGCTCCCACGGAATGGTTCTTATCAGGATGCAGCAGCAGAATCAATTTTCTATACTGTTTTTTAATGACGAAATCTTCGGCTGAGGCATCAACCTGTAAAATTCTGTAATAGTCCATCTTTCCATCGGAATCCATATCCTCTGCAGCCAGATAGACGCCTAGAACTGATATGAACTGGTTAATTCCTCCCAGCTCAGGATACAAACGTAGAGCCTTCATTGCAAACTTCATGGCGCCTGCAAAGTCATGCAGACTGAACTTTTTCTCTGCAATTTCCTTGGCTCTTGCTGCCTCGTCTCTGTTATACTCCATGGGCGGTTTCGATGTGAAGGATGAGGGAGGCGTTTCTGAATTCATAATATAAGATTGATGGAAAGGAGAGGCAGGACATTGTGATTCCATGAAATCATATATAGGAATTGTCAGTCTAGGACATGATTTTAAGGTTAATTATTGTTGCGTGCTAAAATGAGGAGATCATTTTAAGAAACACGATGCAAAGAAAAATGATGACGGGAATTATTATTATGTTATAAACTTATGGAGACCAATCCCAAATAAATATATACATTCATGCTGATGCTTTTGTTTACAAATCATGGGAGGGTATTTAAAATACAAGGTCCTTTTGTTCATATAATAATTTGTGTTCATTAAAGATATTTAATAACTCAAGGATGTGTTGTGTTTTTAGGAAGGGATTATGTTACACAATTAAGTAGGCAATCTATATTTATGTAATAATTTGTTTTAATAATTTAAGGGAGTGTTTCTAGAAAAGGATTATGTTACACAATTAAGTAGGTAATCAAGAAGGTTAAATATTAATGAAAATCAACATTTATAAAGGAATGGAATGGAAATCAATATTTGACTATTTTCGAGGATGATTGCACCAACTTCTACTTCATTTCTTCTAACAAGTGAATTGATTTTAATTTCATTGTTAAGGAATTTAATAAACATTATTCTAATAAGTAAATTGATTTTAAATTCAATGTTGAATCAATTTTAATTTCATTGTTAAGGATTTAATAAACATTATTTTAATAAGTGAATTGATTTTAAATTCAATGTTGAATCTATTTTAATTTCATTGTTAAGGAATTTAATAAACATTATTTTTAAATTCAATGTTAAAAGGAATTTAACAAGCAAGCATGATACAAAGGAGGAAGTGCAAACATATATAATAAAGTAAATGATAACATGATGCAAGGATGGAAGTGCTAATATGTGTAATAAAGAAAAAATTATGAATTAATAATGCAATTTGATTGATATGAATGAAAAGATGTTGTGCACACTTTATTGTCATAATAAAAATAAATAAATAAATAACATTCTAACTATAAATTAATTATATTATAACAAATATGTTTTCAAAGTTATATAATTGTTAATACATTATTAGTTTTTTTCAATTGATAGGATATTAATTGTATTATTATAAATAAAATACACATAATTTGGTACTTAGAAGTCGGTTTTAATAATGTTAGGTTGTTAGAAGGTGGCATAACAGTGCATAACTAATGCAATAGTTAGCTTAGATTTAATCATTAATTAAATATGTTTTGATCCAATTTTGTAACATCACAATACATCATGTGACCAGCGAATAAAAATGTTGTTTAGAGTGGAGTTTTTACTGAGTGAAGGTTTCTTCATTATATATTCTTTGTCAACTTTTTTGCGATGTGATTTTTGGTTTATAATTGGAAAGTAGAATGAAGCAAAGTCAACTCATAAGCATATCAGTGTGGTTGGGTTATTTTGCAAATTCTTTAAAGTAAAACCTCTAACAACACCTTCACACTATGTTACTTACAAAAATAGATCCATGCCTTGACAATTCCATACCTGTTAAGTGTCATCATGTTGTTCCTTACCTATATTATCCACGAGAATATCCTTTATTTTGAAATACATCTCACACTCTATAGTTCTCCTAAATTTTTATGAAGATGAACCATGAGAATATCCTTTATTTTGAAATACATCCTGGCCTCATACTATATAGTTCTCCTAACTTTTTGTGAAGATGAACCAAGTGATTTTCTAGGCCATCTCATAAACCATCATGATACTTGTATTTTTTAAGACATGAACTTCTAGTGCATTGTTTAGGGTCAGGACATTATTTTTTAAGGTTTTGATGCCTAATGATCAAGCATCTAACCATGTCTACAAATTATATTTCCAACATGTTAAAAAAACCTAAAACAAAGTAATGAGATAATTAAGTTATGATCTAGCCAATGATCCCTTTTTTATAGATAGCTCAACCCCATCTCTCTCAAAGTGTATAACAAGCCCTAACTTCATGTTAGGATTAGGATTCTTACATCTTAAAATTATTTCCTTTTAGTTTTTTTTTTGGTATTATTATAAAATGTAATGTTAGTTCCTTGTCATGATTTCTTTGCAAGTACACTAGATACACATCTTAATGTAATATTTTAATTTGTGGTGAAAATTTATGTCTAAATATTAGTCAATCTATAGTTCATTATAAATTCTAAAGAAAAATCATTAAAAATGTTAAGATATTTTTTTTATAAATCATAATTTTGATTTTTACATGATAATATATATATATATATATATATATATATATATATATATATATATAATTTAAGGATATTATATTTTTTTAATTTGTTATTATATAATTTTTCAAAATATTATAATTATCTACTATTAAATTGTCATTTTTTTTTATAGTTTATATAATAATATTTTATTATAATTTGTCAAGGATACGTGGTGGGGTTAGATGGATTTCATTCCATCCACGTGGGTTCAATTTTATTAAGACATCTTGTGGCTTGGATTACCTTTCCCGAGCTTTCCTTGATTCCTTTAGAATAACATGAACCTTCCCAATAAATAACTAGAATTTAAAATGATTTTCTTTCAATAATAACTAAAATTTAAAATTATTTTCTTGCCATCTATATGATAATACTTTCCCTCAATTATTATTTTGAAACTCTTAAAATCTTCCTCTCTTTATTTATTTATTTCCTAATGATACAAATGACCCATACCTTTTTTATTTGAATTAAACAATATAAATATAGCTATTGCTATTTTCTCATTGTAATATGTACATAAACAAATTAATATATATTTTTATTTAAATTAAATAATATAAATATATCCATTGTTATTCTCTCATTGTAATTGTACATGAACGGAATACTTATGATCACATAATATCATGAAGTACGAAATTTCTATCGATAAAATATTATGTTGATCACGATTATATGTCGATTATATGTATATGTAGTGCGAGAAGAAATATGCTTATATATATATAATTGTTTACATTAACAAGAAAATGAAAACATAAAGGTATATAAAATGGAAAGTTACTAAAGGTATATAAAATGAAATTTACATATTTTTTTTAAAGTAACTCAAATTAATATAAAATTAAAATAATTAGCATGACCTAGTAGTTAAACATTTTTAATTAGCAAATAAATTATAGCAAGTAATTGCATGGGTACTTTATCTTTCTACAACTCTCAAACAATAATTGTAGAATTATCTCATTTTCAAATATATATTTGCAGTGAAGTTCCCAAAGAACAAACAATGAGGAAACTCTCAAATAGTGCTAAATAGTCACCAAGGAATCATAAATGATAGATTAGGAATCTCCCAATAAAATTTCCCTCCAATGCAAATGCCCCTAAAGAATGTTTTCTAGTTGTGATTGAATATGTTCTTGACAAGACCTTACGAAAGTGCATTCCCATAAAATATGCTTCATCATTTATGCGTGTGGATAAGAGAGGAAAAGGCCATAAAAAAGGCCACTCTTATCTAAATGAGTTTTAGAAGGAAGGCCCTAATAAATTACCAACTAAGAAAACACTTAGAGTTTATAGGAAATCCTCATTGACTAGACACCATGCAACCTATGAATCCATGTTGGTTGTGGAACTTGATCTTCCTTGATTCAGAGGTTGTGTTTCGTCCGTTTATGGATCCCATCCCATGACAGGGGTGTGTGGGGGGGATTCCCCCCCGACTATAGTCGCCATGGGGGGTCCAGGGGGTTGAAAACTAATTTTGGGAGCGCCCCCTTGGTGGGTGTTTGGGGGTAGCGCCCCCGTAGTGAAAAGTTCGAGAAAATAAATGCCTTGTAAAATGTTGTAATTTCATAGTCATGACTTGGTCAATAATGGGTGATTTACAGGCCCATGGTACTGGGTATCCTATAGTATTTTTCCATGGTAATACCTCTTTAAAAGGAAGGAATTGTAATACAATTGTATATTTGTAGTATTGTAAAGATCTATGTGATTGTGTGAGAGAGACTGTGAGAGGGAGAAGAGGAAGTTGTAGCAGATGTGTTGCAGGTTGTATCCCTTCATTCTGCTGGACGATATAATAAAAGCACTGGCGATTTCTCCGTGGACGTATCCCATATTGGGTGAACCACGTATATTGATATCTCTCTTGTATTGTGTTTATGTGTTTTATTTCAACATCTTGTTTTATGCTATTTTTTTGCGATCATGTTTTTCTAACAATTGGTATCATATCCAAAGGCCTATTTGGTGCATAAAATCGCAACAAAGAAGGGTTATTGGTTCAAGTGGGAGCAATGGCGGAAGAAGGAAATTTTAGGATTAAGAAATTTAATGGCCAAAACTACCAGTTATGGAAAATTCAGATGGAGGACTATCCATATCAGAAGGATCTATTCCTACTGTTGGGAGGAAAATAAAAACAATCGACGACTATGAAGGATGAAGAATGGGAGGTTCTTGATAGAAGGACACTAGGAAGAATACGGTTGTGCTTGACTTCGTTGGTGACATTCAATATTTCAAAAGAAAAGACAACAGAGGGCCTGATCAGTGCATTAGCTAAACTGTATGAATTAAAACCCTTGACATCCAACAATGTATTTTTAATTAAGCGTTTATTTAATATAAAGATGTCAAAATGTGGGTATGTTGTTGACCATTTAAATGAATTTAATACGATTACTAATCAACTAGGTTCTATAAAAGTGAAATTTGAAGATGAGGTTAGGGCTCTTCTAATCTTATGCTCATTTCCAGAAAGTTGGAACTGCTTGGTTATGGTTGTAAGTAACTGTGTCTCTAGTTCAAACACTTTGAAATTTGATGATGTTGATGTTTTTCTTAGCAAGGAAATGTGAAGGAAAATCACAGGTGGGACATCAGGTAATGCATTGACCATGGAGAGAAAGGGAAGAGAAAAGGAGGAAAGATCCCAGGTAACCATGGGAAGTATGGGAAGGGAAGATCCAAGCCCAGAATGGGAAAGATAGAGTGTTGGAACTGTGGAAAGAAATGACGTCTGAAGAAAGACTACAGATCTCTAAAGAAGAAAGGAGATGGATAACAAGGGACTACTTAGGAAGAAAATGTAGCAGTTGATGTGTTACAAGATGTTTTGATTCTTGCATTAGATAGTACTAGTGATTACTCGGTAGTAGATTTAGGAGCTTCATGTCATGCTACACCCCATAGGAAATTCTTTCATGATTATGTTCTAGGTGATTTTGGACATGTTTTATTGGCTGATGAGGAACCTTGTAAAATTGTTGGAGTGGGAAAGGTACTGATAAATTTAAAGAATGAAGGTGAATGGCTGCTGAAAGATGTAAGGCATATTCCCGCTATGAAAATAAATATGATCTCAACAGGGCAGTTGGGAGATGGTGATTATTTTCCTACGTTTGGATAAACATGGTGGAAGATCACTAAAGGATCACTGGTAATAGAAAACTTTGATAGGATAGGTACGTTCTATTTATGTCCTCATAATACTAATTCTTCTATCTTTGTAGCTTCCATAGAAACATATGCAGCATTGTGGCATCATAGGATTGGACACGTGAGTGACAAGGGGATGCAGATTCTCCACTCGTTGCTTCCATATTTGAAGTAGGTAAGTTTGGAATTTATGAGAATTGTGTTTATGGAAAATAGGAGTCAGATTTCTCAAAGTTGGAAAGAAAAAGAAGAGTGAAAAGTTAGAGCTTGTGCATATAGATGTATGGGGACCGGCTAAAGTACAATCTCTTGGTGGCTCTCAATATTATGTTACTTTTATTGATGATGCAACTAGAAAAACTTGGGTTTATTGCATTCGAAAAAAATCTGATGTTTTTGCTACTTTTAAGAAATGGAAAGCTTTGGATGAGAATGAGATAGGAAAAAGTTTAAAGTGTCTCGGATCTGATAATGAAGGTGAATACTATGACAAGGAGTTTGATAGTTATTGTTCATACCATGGGATTCGTAGAGAGAGGATTGTTCCAGGAATACCATAAGAAAATGGCATGGTGGCTTCACTCAATAAACCGCTATCATAGCATGTTCGTTCGTGGCATATGAAACAATACCCCTAATTTCACTAAATATTGGAAAATACCTTCCAAAATCGTTTTTTTTAATCCCCTCCCAATATGCCTTCTCAATTTCAAAAAACCCCTATTTTCACTAGATATTGTATATATCAAATTTTTCATTAACATTTTTTATACCCCTTTATATTTCTACCTAGTATATTGATATGATACCCCTCTTATGACCCCACATGCATTCTACAATGCACCTTGCTTCTTTCGATGTATATTGTGGATGCACATTACCTCACCCACAATGCAATTACTCAACCACATATCATTATGATTTGCAACATCTAATGGTCTAATGAAGAGATAGGAGATCACTTCTTGTATGTCACTAGAGCCAATGCACATAGTACAACATTTATATTGCATGTTGCAGTTCCCCAATCGCTGACTAATCATGTTGTGGGCTAGGTATCCAAGCCCCCAAGACTTGTAACAAGCTCTAGGAGGCCGACTAAACCTCTTAAGCCCTGTAATAGGAATGAGTGGTTGGGTATTCAAGCCCCCAAGGCCTATCAAGGGCCTATAACAGGCCCTGGAGGCTTAGAGCCTCACAAGGCTATTGGTAACAATTGGCTGAGTGCTATTGGAAAAAATTGGCTGTCAATGACCACTATATCTCGACTATGATCGACTGGAAACCCACTTCACCATGAAACCCCTGGCCTCAAGCATGCCTCAAGACGTGATTCCATGCGTACTGGTAAGCCCGAGCCTTTCCTCAACCCAATTTCTCATCCAACCTTGATTCTGCCGTCTCCATTTGGACGATATTTGTCAGCTCGCCCATATAAAAAAGACCCCAGAGTATTTTTGTATTATTACATTAAATAAAAAAACCCTTGCCCCTTAATATATAAGCAATATAATTTTTAGGTTTTCATGAATATTTAATACAACAATATCAATGAACGTGATATTATATTGCCTTTTAGTGAAGACCCCATGGAAAATGGTGTATTAGAAAGGATAAACAAAACAATCATGGAGCCTGCAAGGTGTATGAGATTGCATGCAAAGTCTCCCTTACAGTTTTGGGAAGATCTTGTAGATATTGTTGTTTACTTAATAAACATAGGGCCTTCAAGTGCTTTGGATGGTGGGATCCAGAGGAGGTGTGTACAGGTAAAAGGGTAAACTACTCCTCATTTTTTAGAACTTTTGGTTGTGAATCATTTGTCCATATTGATAAAGAAAATAGAACAAAGCTTGAGGCTAAATCTAAGAAATGTACCTTTATTGGATACGGGGTTGATGATTTTGGTTATCGCTTATGGGATTATGAAAATAAAAAATCATTAGGAGTAGAGATGTGGTATTCAATTAAAAGGTCATGTATAAAGATCAACTGCAGGGAATGAAACGAGAAAAGGAAAACATAGAGTATGCAATGCTTGATGAAATCAAAGAAAATGAAGTTCCAAAGTTTCCAAAAAAATAAAAAACAGAAGTAGGTACCTCAAACTCCTGCAAGTGTTAGAAGATCTACTAGGTCAAGTAGACCCCCTAAACGATACTCTCCTTGACTATATTATTTATTGATGACAGACTCTAGTGAACCAGAATGTTATGAAGAAGCAATGGAGGTGGAAACTAGAAAGAAGTGGAAGCAAGGCATGAATGAGGATATGGATTCATTGATAAGAAACCAGAATTGGGATTTGGTTTAATTGCCTGCAGGTAAAAGAGCATTTAATAATAAATGGGTTTACAAGTTGAAGGAAGAAGATAGAGGAAAGAGGTGGTACAAGGCCATACTTGTTGTAAAGGGGTTTGCACAACATAAATGTATAGATTTTGATGAAATATTTTCTCGTGTTGTTAAAATGACTTCAATTAGGACTATTTTAAGTCTAGTGGCAGAAGAAGATTTGCATCTTGAACAATTAGATGTAAAAACAAAATTTCTCCATGGGGATTTGGAGGAAGATATTTATGCAACATCCACAGGGGTCTAAGGTCAAAGGGAAGGAGAATTTAGTATGCAGGTTGAAGAAGAGCTTGCATGTCCTTAAGCAATCTCCAAGGAAATGGTATTTGAAATTTGACAAGTTTATGATAGAACAAGGTTATAGTAGATGCCATTCTAACCACTGTGTTTATTTCAAGAAGCTAGACAGTGGAAGAATAATTATCTTGTTATTGTATGTGGATGGCATGCTTGTTACAGGGTCTAACATGCATGATATAAATGTGCTCAAAAGGAAATTAGTTGATTCATTTGCGATAAAGGATTTGGGTATTGAAAAGATGATGGATTTGGGTGTTGCAAAGCAAATCCTTGGTATGTGAATAACAAGAGACAGGAAAAATCACAAATTGGCATTGTCTTAGGGTGAGTACATAGAAAATTTGTTGGAGAGGTTTAGAATGCAGGATGCAAAACCAATTAGTACACCTTTGGCCATCCATTTCAAAATAAGTAAGGAGATGTGTCCCAAAACACGGGAGGAGATGGAATACATGTCCAAGGTTCCCTATTCATTAGCAGTTGGCAGCTCGATGTATACCATAGTGTGCCAAGACCAGATATTGCACATGCAGTGAGAGTTGTGAGCAGGTTTATGAAAAATACAGGTAAAGAGCATTGGCAGGCAGTAAAGTGGATTCTCAAGTACTTTAGAGGTACTTCTACTCATGCATTATGTTTTGGAAGTTCAGGAAATGCTCTATAGGGATATGCTGATGTAGATATCGAAGGTGATCAAGATAGTAGGAAGAGAACCACAGGGTATGTATTTACTGTAGGTGAAACAACAGTAAGTTGGCTTTCGAAACTGCAAAAGGTTGTTTTACTTTAAACAATGGAATCAAACTATGTTGCTGCTATAGAGTCTAGTAAAGAGATGATTTGAATACATAGGTTCATGGAGGAATTGGGTAAGAAGCAGGAGAATAGAAGGTTGTACAAAACCATAGAACCATCCATATGGAAAAAAACTTAGTTTTCCATTCTAAGACTAAACATATACAACCCAATTACCATTCCATACGATATGTTTTGGAATATCAACTATTGAAGTTGGAAAAGATACATACTATCCAGAATCCTGCATACATGTTGAAAAAGATAGTAACCAGAGATAAATTGAGTTCCTACTCAGTTTTAGTTGGCCTTCAAGCATGAAGGTGAATATGAAAATTTTTCTAGGTCCAAGTTTTGGAGCATAGTCTAGCAGATGCAGTAGCAGTGGATTTTATATGATCAGTCTCCAAGTGGGAGATTGTTAGTTGTGGAGCATGATCTTCCTTTATTTAGAGGTCGTGTTTCAACTGTGTTTGGATCCTATCCCATAGGGGATGCCGTGGGGGGATTCTCCCCGCACTATAGTCGCCATGGAAGGTATAGTGGGGGGGATGACTAATTTTGGGATCCCCTCTAGTGGGGATTTAGGGGCAACGCCCCCGTAGCGAAAATTTCAGAAACAAATGTCTTATAAAATGTTGTAATTTCATAGTCATGACTTGGTTAATAATGGGTGATTTATGGGCCCATGGTACTGGGTATCCCATGTTATTTTCCCATGGCAATCCCTCTTTAAAAGGAAGGCATTGTAATACAGTTGTGTATTTGTAGTATTGTAAAGATACATGTGATTGTTTGTGAGAGAAAAGAGGAAGTTGCAACACATGTGTTGTAGGTTGTATCCCTTCATCCTGTTGGATGGTATAATAAAAGGACAAGCAATTTCTCCATGGGCGTATTCCATATTGGGTGAACCACATATATTGATGTCTCTCTTGTATTGTGTTTATGGGTTTTATTTATACATCTTGTTTTATCCTATTGTTCTATGATCCTATTTTTCTAACATTCCAATGGTTATCGACACTTATAGAGACCCACCAAGCATTAATAAATGGACATAGAAAATGTTTCTAATGAAAAATGGAGTACAATATACAAGAATCATACTAAATAAAAGGGTGCCTTCAACTTCATACCCAATCCCCTTAGAAGGGACTTGTCATATCAACATTTATCTTGAAAATATCTCCAAAAGAGTGGGCTGATCTGAGGAAGACAATACAAAATCATGAGCCACTAAATGCACTTATTTCTAAGTGTGAGAAGAGGAAGCCCATAAGTCTCTCTTCTTCCAATTTAATATCCTTATTTAAAAGTGAAAAAGGTTAAAAATACAAGTTTAATTTAGCTTCCGACACCATATCCCGCCATTTGCTAATGAACCTCCTCCAAGATGCCTAAATACTCTTGAGAGGCCTTGCAACCTAGAAATTATGAGGTTCAAATACATAAACCAAATATACCCTTGACTTCAAAACCAAGGAGATGAATTCTCCAAGCATCTAACCACCCGTTTAGCAGCCAAAATGTAACCCTGAGTAGCAACATAAATTATATCCATGCCACCCTCATCCTTGGGAATAATGTAGACATCCCAAGGAACCATTGGAAGACCTCGAGCCCCTCAAATATCTTCTCCAAGTGATGAAACTGGGATTTTCCATGGAGCCAACAAGCCACATGATGACCACTAATAATACCAAAACATATGTTGCAATTTCTCAAGGAATCTCACATAGAAACAAGAGAGAAGTTGAGACAAAAATGAAGACAAGAAGGTTGATCAATATGGTCACTAATAATAGCCTAGAGGAATTTCTATAGAAATTTATTTATAAGTAGGAAACTTATACAATCAAATATGAGTATTCCATATTAATGTGTGGAAATCTCCATTTGTCTCTAAAAATTTCCATTTCCTTTTGTGTTATTCTATGTATTTGACATTCCATATGAGCAGTGCATTAACACAAAGTGATCTTATACATTGTAATACCCCAATTTTGACCCTTGGTTTATAATGCAAGACAAATAATGTGTGTGTTTAAAGATAGCTTACCTAGAAGCTAAACATATGTGGTTTATTTTTTAAGAATGACTTGATATAATAACTATCCACTAGGAAGGTAAAAATTCCATAGTGTATTTTGGTTTCTATGTAGGTACATTGTGAATATAATATTAAAACTACTAAAAGGATACAAGTGAGCATAAGGGGATATTATTCCATGAGAGGGTAATAAAGGAGGAGAAGTAGAATTAATATAATTTATTTTTCCTTGATCTTATGCTTAGCTTCTTAATTTTACCTTATGCCTAATTAAGTCTTGTCATATTTGGAATGATACAAGTTATCCTTGTGTGGGCATGTGATCTTAGTTTGTTCCAAATGACTAATCTATGTTTTTAGACATCCAAAATTATTATTTAGGGATTGTTCCTAAGTTTTCCTTTCATTTAGGACTCCATACCTCCTTTTCTTACAACACTACTCCAAAATGATCCATACTTGTGTCAAAACCAAGATCAAAGTTACTTGTGAATTATAGAGGAAGAATCAACAATTGTTGGCAATTGGAAACCCATAATTACTAACATAATTATTTATGTTCTTTACATTGCAGAACTAGAGGAAAATAGGACATCATCACGGATTTCCTTGAGAAGAAAATTGCTTTCATTGGGTTGTGAAGGAATGTGAGTTGGGAGTGTGGTTGGTTAGAAATGGATTGTTGTAAATTATAGTGGCATATTCCTTGTCTAATCAATATAGTTTGAGCTTTATGAGATAGTTTAGAAACAACGTATAGGATTTATCACTTGTGGTATCATATCCCTAGGTCAAAGCTGGATTTTGCAATAATGTGCCTACAGTGGGGTAGAAAAGTGCTCCTTTTCAACTAGTTGGATATGAATCTTAGAGAATATAAGTGATACTCTAGTTTCCTATAATTATCTATTAGTATTGATGTTTGGTATTTTTCTTGTTATTCATTTCCTTTTATGATTTATAATGATTACCAAGTTGAATTCTATTGTTGAATGGGCATGAGTTTACATCCCTACATTCATCTTTAGGAACACACGTGTTAAATTATCTGTGTAATGAATTTAATTGTTAAGATAACATGAAGCATGTGTATTTGAATGAAAATTATCTTTACGTGTTGATATGTAGTATAGAATGAGCATGCATCTCTTTGTTTTTATGATAATGTGGTTGTTAAATTATCTTTGTAATGAATTTAATTGTTAATAGAACATGGAGTATGTGTATTTGAATGAAAATTATCTTTACGTGTTGATATGTAATATAGAATGAGCATGCATCTCTTTGTTTTTATCATAATGTGGTTGTATGTAAAATTGTCTTGATGTTGCATAATACATATGCATTAGTAATTTATATTATTTCCTCTTCAAGTTAGTTTAATGGGTTGTTTTAATTATATATCAATTAGATACGAAGGAATAAATTTGGATTTGGTGCCTTGAGTGTCAAGGGAAGTAGCTCCAAGAAAACTACATAATTATATAAGAGCCTAACTTATAGCATTGGGTTGTCATGGGCATAAAATATGAGTTATAAGATGGAATTCATAGTCACATATATCAATTACTCGACAAAAATCTTCAACAAGGATTGGGGACAAATTCCACAAGCACTCAAAGTTATGACCTAAAGGATTTATCAATTTGTTGGGGTAATACTATAGCCTATGGATAGGTGAGAGAAAATAATTTAATATTGATTTAAGGGGTCTCAAATTCTAATTCCATGGAGGATACAAATTCATGGTTCTAGTAGGGGAAATGATTTTCCAAGATCCGAGGTTGGGTTAGAATAAATGAAATGGTAAGTATTAGTTTCCAAGTTCTATTAATGGAAGGATTAGTAGTTGAGTACTCACTATTTCACACTATTAAGGAATTTGGGAAGCCATTGAATGAATATGGGACTTATATTACATAAGGAGGGTGGACTATGATTGGTTTTAGAATGGAAAAGAAGGAAGACTTGTTCAATGATTTGTATTTCATTGGAATGATTTGGGGTGAATCCATGAAGATGTATAATACTTTTTGGCCAAAAGTGATGGTGAAAATTCAATCTTTTACTCATTCATTAAATTGAAGCTCTCAAAACTCATGTATCGCTTGTGAATTTCGACACGCAACAAAAGAACAAATTGTAGGGAATTATGTTGTCTTTCCACCTATATTTTTTTTAAATAATAATATTATTTAATACGCAAAAATTGCATTTAATGATATGTTTGTTTTTGTAAACCTTAGGAAATTTTTAAAGTTGCTTTTGTGCATGTAAAATAATTTAGTGATAAATGCATAATTTTTGAAAAAAAAATGAACATAATCTACACAAAATGCACTGGGGTGCAATTTTTTTTAAATTTATGATGGAAGTTTTTTTTTTAATTTTCAAAATTGACTGTTGAAAATTTTAATTGCATTTTGCACACATGTGTGTACACGCAAACTTGTTTTCACTGGATAATAAAATTGAAAAACAAAAATACC
The DNA here is from genome assembly GCA_027924585.1 of Larix kaempferi. NCBI lineage: Eukaryota > Viridiplantae > Streptophyta > Pinopsida > Pinales > Pinaceae > Larix > Larix kaempferi. The sequence goes on from BSBM01000268.1 coordinate 20,320,385, forward strand.
CTTTTGAAGAGCATGTGTTGGTTTGGGCCATATATATTTTTTGAAATTTTTTGGTTGTGGACTTTTTATATTGTTGATTTTTCTTTGTTGATTATAAGTTGCGGACATGTTTTTGTAAGTGTAAGTTTCAAAAGAAAAAATATCATATGAACTCAGAAACATGTAAATTATATGCAATGGATAGATGATTCATTGACAAATCCATTGGTATGAAGTACACCATCTAAGGTGCACCCTCGGTCAGGACTTATGTCAGGAAAAAAGAGCAGTAAAAATAAACTTTTAAAAAATGGGATAAAAGCCTATTTTAAAGCCCTCAATCGAGCTTTAGTTCAATAGATGTTTTTAAAAACCTCAATCGAGCGTTTGTGCGCACTTTGAAAATACCTCGATAGAGGATTGATGTGCAGTTAAGCGGGAGCTCGATCGGGATATTAGCTCAATCGATATTTTAAGATCAAGCTTAATAGCTCAACCAAGATGTTGTTCACCAACTTTTCCATTGGTTTTTCCTTTATTTTTCCCTATAACCATACCCAGGATTCAAATGGCACACATAGGAGACAGACCTATTCAATAAAATTATGCCACACACTCATGTGTCCCACATAAGGGACACCAAAACCACTACCTTGATCCCCTTACCCCTATATGACTAAACCCTTGTAACTTCAAACACCTTTAGTTAACCCATTACTCCTAAAACCCCTAACACATAACCCTCTAACCCCAAATCATTGTGTAACAAACATATGTACTCAACACACTTAAGAAACTAACCCAACTAAGTGTTGGTCACCCACAAAAGCATTGGAACCTTTTCTATGATGGTGATTCTCACTTAATAAACATAAACTATGTGCATAGATTATGCACCCATTTTATGCACATAGGAAACACACCTAAGTGTTAATAGAAAACTAAACTAACACCTTTATCCCTAACATTACCCCCCATAACATCAACCCCCTTTATAGCTCACATACTACCCTTGAATTCCATCACTCCCCTAACCCTTAATCCACACAATCATTTAATGCACATAGACACCTAACGCACTTAAGAGACAAACATAATTAATTAACTCAACTAACTTACACAAATAAGAAACTAATCAAACTAACCAACATATAAACCCATATCCCACATAAGAATTGGATTAACGTATTAAGGGTCAAATATAGGAAACACATGTATGTGATATACAATGCACATATGGGGCTAACATAAGTGATCTAGTCTACTACACTAAACCCCTAACCCTTAAACAATTAATTCCCCTAACCTCGACCACTTTATATCTAATGCACTATCCTTGGATCCCTTGATACTTAAGCAACACACTTATGTCACCCACATAAGTGACACACATATGTTACCCACGTAAGCAAGTGTAACCCACTACCCTCATATACTTGAACCACCCAAAAATCACTAATCTTTGTAACCTTTACCCTTTATAGCTCACCCACTATCCTCAAACCCCTTTGTAGTCAGGGTTGCTAATTTTTTTTTTTCAGCTTACTTTGCAAATTGTTAAGTGCAATTGACATATCATATGGCCAAAAGTTGATCTCAATTTGCAGTCTAAGAGTTCATTGAAGAACAATAATATTATATGTCTAACATGGGATGAATCCTTGGTCTCAATCTGGAGTCTAAGAGTCCATTGAAGAACAATAATATTATGTGTCTATGAATCATTTCCCAAACAAGGGGAGTTGTAATTGTAATTGTTGATTGTAAATTGTATCTCTAATAGTTATTGTTAATTGTAACCAACATCATGAATTGTAATTCCCTATTGTAAAATTAGTAATTTGTAAATCTAATTATCATTTTCTTAAATTCTAATTGTACAATCATGAGTTGGCATTGTGAAATTGTATTTAAATATTACAATGTAACTTGTAAATTGTAACTGACATCTTGAATTGTAAATAACAAATGAATATAAGATCAATAACATTATAAACATTGAACATGAGCATAAAATAAACCTGTAACTTCTAAAAGTAAAATTGTAAATTGTATAATCGATGACATAAACATGAACATAAATAACGCACACTTATAGACATAAATATAATATAAAGTTAACATACATGTGCATAAATATACTTATTAAAGATAAGTAACATGTATACGCATGCACATAAACATAAGCATAAGATAAATAACTCATGTTGACTTAAACATAAGGCATCATATAACCATGAAGAAAAAATATGATACGAAATAATCCATCAAGTTTATAAAAAAATACAAGTATAAGTATATATGTTTGACAATCCTCTATAATGGTTGCACCAACTTCTACTTGAGCTATTATGACAAGTGAATAAATTTTAATTCAGTGTTAAAGAATTTAACAAACAAGCATAAAGTAAGCATGATGCTGGGATGGAAGTGCTAATTGTAATAAAGTAAATGCTAACCTAATTAATATGAAGAAAAAATATGAATCAAAAGATTATATGGATGCAACTTGAATGATATGAATGAAAAGATGGTATGTGCACCTTATTTTCATAATATAAAAAAAGAAATCCATTATAATTTAATTTAATTATGGTATAACAAACATGTTTTCAAGGTTATAATATAAATGTTATTATATTATTAGTTTTTCTAATTTAGTGGACATAACAAGAAATATACCTTTTATATACAGAAAAATATTTGCATTACAATTGAAAAAAAAACAATTTTATATACATAAAAATATTTGCATTACAATTGACAAAAAAAACAATTGCAAAAATTAACTCATTTTCAAATACATATTTGTAATGAAGTTCCCAACGAATGACCATTGAGGAAAGTCTCAAATGGTGCCAAATACTCACCACATAATCATAAATGATAGATTAGGAGTCTCAGAATAAAATTTCCCTCCAATGCAAATGTCCCTAAAGAATGTTTTCTAGTTATGATCTAACATGTTCATGACAAGACCTTATGAAAGAGCATTTCCATAAAATGTGATTCATCATTTATGCATGTGGACAAGAGAGTAAAATAACATAAAAAAGGCCTCTCTTATCCAAGAGAGCTTTAGAAGGAAGACCCTCATAAATTACCAACTAAGAAAACAACTGAAGTTTATAGGAAATACGCATTGACACCATTCAACCTATGAATATAATTATTCTCGATACTTATAGAGACCCACCAAGCATTAAGAATTAGACCTCAAATTTTTTTATGATGCAAAATGGAGTACAATATAGAAGAAACATACTGAAGAAAAGGGTACCTGCAACTCCACACACAATCCCTTTAGAAGGGACTTGTCATATCAATGTTTATCTTGAAACGATATTCCTAACAGAAGATCCCAATTATCTCCAAAAGAGTGTGTCGATATGAGGAAGACAATTCAAAACCATGAACCTCTAAATGCACTTCTTTCTAAGAGTGAGAAGAGGCATCCCATAAATCCCTCTTCTTCCTATTTAATATCCTTATTTAAAAGTGAAAAGGTTAGAGATACAAGTGCAATCTAGATTTCAACACCATATCACACCCAACTCTGCTTCCCAATGTTTTCTTATTAACCTCATCCAAGATGCCTAAATACTCTTGAGAGGCCTTGCAACCTAGAAATTACGACGTTAAAATACATAAACCAAACAAACCCTTGACTTAAAAACCAAGGAGATGAAGCCTCCAAGCATCTAACCTCCAATTTAGTAGCCAAAATGTAACCTTGAGTAGAAAAATAAATCATATCAAGGACATCCTCATCCTTGGTCATGAAGTAAACATCCAAGGAACCATTGGAAGACCTCAAGCCCCTCAAATATCTTCTCCAAGTGATGAAATTTGTATTTGTTGGGGATCCAAGAAGACACATGATCACCACTAATAATACCAAAACATATGTTGCAATCTCTCAAGCAATATCACATAGAAATGAGAGAGAAGTTAAGACCAAATGGAAGCCAAGAAAGTTAATCATCAAGAATGAATAACTAGTATGGTCAGTGATAATAAATTAGAGGCATTTGTCATGTCCCCAATTTTGGCTCATCCAGTACCATGGGTGAAAGGGGACAAGATCAACCCCTAAGGGAATTAAATGGTATTAATTCTATTTGCTTAGAATTAATTTTAGCCTAAGTCTCACAAATTGGCAAATTTATTTATTAAAGGTAATTTTGATAAATAAAATTAATGGATAATGAACAAGTGGGCCAAGAGGGCACCCATGTGGAAGATGTTGCTAAAAATAGAGTAGGGTGTATTTTTGGAGGTCATTATACCACAGGAGTTAATTAATCATTAATTAATTAATTAAATTATGAAGTTGGAATTAATTCTGAGTTGTATTATCTTTTATTAATATTTTATTTGTTATGCTAAATAAATGGAGAAATTGGCTCACCAATTTGAATTAGTGGATAAGGTTGGAGGAATTACTTGGAGTAGAAGTCAAGTAAGCACTAGAGTCTAAAAATGTTGCCAAAAATGAGAAAAGAGCAATATTTCAGGAAAAGCAACATAAATCCAGAAAGTAGGAAAGTGTGAAAAGAAGGAAAGTTTAGAAAAGAAGGAAAGTCAGAGAAAGAGGAAAAAATAAGGAAATCCAAAGCAAAGCAAGCAAGCAAAGCAAGGAAAGTATGTTCACTCATGGGTGACCTATTCTCACAGGTCACCAAGCTAAGTAACTTGCTCAATAGGTCAACATGAATTCTATTTAAGAAGGTTTCCAACTTCATTCAAGAATTTTTTTATCATTGTTAGAATTTGTGCATGAGAGCTTTGAGCCCTCTAGTTGAGTGATGTGCCTCAACAATTTTTCTTGGGAGGTGTGCCCCAAGGCCCTATGAGTTTCCTATGAGTGTTATGCAGGTCCAAAAATCAATATTACAGCCAGTAACATTCAGTTCAGATCAGCCTTGAAGATTTAATGTCAGATTGAAGAGGAGGCTACCATTGGAGGAGATTTGTAGCTAGATTTGGTGGAGGAACACTAATGGACGAAGATAATTATGGAGAGATGTTCTCAGGACGTCCAGTGAAGTCTATCAGCTGAAGTTTGCAGATATTAGATGCTTCTATATTTGAGAAATCAAATATCAGATTGAATCTCTACTCTTCCCCTACTCTTACTTCTCCCACAACCAGTTTTGGAGGTGATTTCCCTAAAGGAGAGAACCAGTTGATGATGACGCCCATTGAAGACCATCATGTTCAGAATGCAGCAAGTTCAGCCATCTAACCAGTAGATGGACTGATAATAACCTCCAGTATAGATCCAAAGTAGCTTCTTCCTTCTCTTCTATATTCACCCACTGTTGTAACAAGAAACTAGCCTGTGAGGCACTGTCATTTGAGAAGCAAGCAATAAAATAAAGGAGGAATGTTCTGAATGCTATATTTCATGTTTTTGTATGGAAAATATCATATCAGAATTATAATAATTATCAAAACAGAGTTTGTGGTTTATAAAAGCAGTGTATCAAGTTAAAATACAAGACTAGCTAGATTGATGTCAATTCTAGACTAGTTTCAACACTTTTACGGCCAAATCTTTTCTAAGCACTCTTTTTACATTCTGTCAGTTGGGGAATGTCATTGAATCAGTCTAGTATTCATATAAGTCCTTAAATTCATAATTTGGAAGCCTTTAGACCTAGTTTGGAAAGTTTGGAAAATTATTAGCTCAACAATCCCGGGATAGCCCAAAACCCCCAATTCTTCCTAAAATCTCCCAAGTATGCTAAAATACTTTCTTAAACATAACCAACACACATTGTACTGATATTATATCTGTCATTAACTCCCATTACCCCCACCTGTCTAGTATGCATATGCCAACTACCCAGGAAGCCTCGAAGTAGGCAATAGACTAGCTCTATTGTTGAAAAGTGAAAGGTACTAGTACATGGTGCATAGGAAATTTCTGATCTGAAATTTTTGACTTGATGCTGCACCTAAGTCCATTCATTTTCCAGAATTGAATATTCATCCCACCATCCTCATTTTTTACCTCAGTACCCATCACTTACTTCCTACTCTATTCGAAGAAATTGTTAGAAATTTAACTAGTGAAGTTCATAAATTTTTTGAAGTTGAGTTAATATCTTGGTTGAATCTCCCAAGGATATTACAGTGATATCAAAGCACTTTCCTTGGCTTATCTTGTGGAAAGTAAATCTCAGTGGAAAAGTAGCTCAACACTATTTTCAAGTTGTAGTTGTGGAGTTAGTTCCATGTCATGGAAGATTCAGACTTTGAGTTGTATGAGGAGGAAGATTATGTTTATGAAGAGTATGGTAATTATGATGAGCAGTATGAAGAATATTGTAGACAATATGAGGAAGATAATTCCCAAGAAGTACCTTCCACAAGCATCTCCCGTGAGATCATGATTGGAATTAGAGACTATGGTTATTCTGATAGCCATATTTAGGAAAAAGTTGTATGTTCCACAGTCAAAGGTCAACCTTCTATGGAAGAGTTAATAAAAGAGATGAAAGCTTTATTGGATGCATGTGACTTCACAAGAATTTTTGGATCCTATTAAATAAGAGCCTCCAAGAAGCTTCATCCTAAGACAACCAGGGAGAAGCAAGACCCAAAAACCAATCATGAGATTGTTGATAGAATGGAAGAAGAATCTAATGCAAGATTCTATGTTGAGGATCTCAAGATCACCTCAGAAGAGATTGGTAAGCTTAATGATGGTGAGACATATTTTGGATCAGATCCAAAAGAAGAACCTAAATCAGATTCAAAGACACCACTTGATCTTCATAGTGAAGCAGAAGTTGACCTCACATTAGTTAGATGTGAACTAGTAGAATTGGTGGCAGAACAAGGCACCATAACCCCACCCATTGAAGAGAGAAGCATGATGCCAAGGTATGGACCAAATTCATATTTTTGCACTACTTTGTATAATTATGATGTTGCAGCCACATCAAAGGATAATTATTGCATAAGGGATTCCCTAGATGCTGAGTCTCGTATCCTTAGTGATAAGGGTGAATGTAGTGATAGGACTTAATCACTAGAAAGGTTTTTACAGGATGCCCACATGGTTGGAAGAGAACCTACTAAGGAATGTTTTAAGTGTAATGAAGCATCTAATGATGTGTATTCTCATATATATGTGGGATACATGGAAGTCCCCATTGGTGAAGGTGCCATGGATGCAAGATCCATGGATAAGGAAGAAGGTCTTGTAGCAACAGAAATTGAAAATGAGAGATTGGTGGAAGGTCAAACCACCAACATACCATCACAAGGAGAGGAAAATATAACACATGGGAATTTTGTAAATTCTGATATTTATGTGACTATGTGTCAGTTTGATGGGGCAGCCACTTCTGAGGAGGAGATGGTCTTGGTTGAGCTCCCAAGGGTCGAGACTCCTAATATGGGGAGAGCTGAAAATTTGAGAGAAAGACTTACTGGTGCACCAGAGATGAATGAGCACCCCAGGTGCAGCCAAAGATTTGATATTCATGATCTGAAATATGAACATCTTGCAGCCCCAAAATATGGATCAACTTTCATAACTTCAATAGAATCAACTGAAGTTGATCCTAGGAAGCTAGAAGAAGAGAAGGTTCATATGCCAGAACCTCATTTCCTTGAAGGGACACTGAAGATGAGTGAATGTAAAATCCAAGAATCCCTTCAAACCCTCAATGAAACCCATGCCTTAATGAATAACCTATGTTGGAATTTGGGGGATCAGTCTTCCATGAGAGACATGGAAGAATTTCAGAAAACCATGACAAGCATAAAAGGTAAATTCTTGAACATGCATTCTGATAGAGATAGTTTGTTGGAGCTTGTAGAGTTGTTTCATGGTGCATCCATGAAGGATGATGAAGAAATCAAAAAGATCAATGATGAATTGATGGATACCCAAAATTCTTTGAGAAGTACTCAAGGTGTTGTCCAAGAATCTAAGACAGAAATATTGCAGCTTCATGAAAAGTTGCAAAGACCCTCCCTACCCTCCTACACACCATTCAGTCAACTTCATTTGGCTGAAATCATTCTTGATCATAGGGAGGAACCTCATGAGATGGTGGATCATGAGGATCATACATTTTTATATGTTCTTGAGCAGTGTGCAGAACAGTTTGATGAGAACCAAGCACTTGACTTTTTTCCAAGGGAACTTGAGCCGTTCCTTAAAGATAGTCACTCTCCCATGAAAGAGTGGGATGAGAGCACCCAATTTGGGCCAGGAAATAATGGAGAACTTGTAGCCATAAGTATGATTAATAAAGGTTGCGGACATGCAAAAAAGGTTCGCAGTTCTTTCCCACATGTCCTGGATTTAACTACACCAATGGAGAATGAACAGTGGGTAGAGAATTTTTTCTGGTTTGTGTCACATGTATAGGAGGAGGATCATGATCTGTCCCCATGGGAAATAGGTCCTATTGCAGAAGAGATGGCTAATTATAGCTCATATAAATCAGCAAGCAGGATATCTGATTCATCCACTGGATGGATGGATAGAGGCATCACTGAAAAGGAAAACCTGGAAGGTAAGAGTCTTATGTTTTGTTGCAAGAAAATTGTTTTTAATATTGCTGATTTTTCTATGATTTGCATGCAGCAGAAAAGGCATAATTTGCAGCCATTTGATGTCACTCATCCACATATGGATTGGGTGAAAGATTACCTGAAAAACATGAAATCTCTTTGCAAAAATGTTTCTGCTTATGGTCAAGGGAAGGCAGCTAAGCAAGAAAGTTGCCAAGATAAATTAATGGAACATTTTACTTGCAGAAGTTGGCCTATGTGGAGGGAATCCACATGCTTGGAGGTATGCTTGCATTTTTGTCCAATGGCAGAGAGCTGAGCCATTCGATGTTTGCATTTGAAGAAGCATTTTTCTCTCTACTTGGTTTGGTTGGTAGTAATGTCCTTTCAGTTATTCCCTGGATGAAACGACACATGTTTGATGATAGATTCACTAAATTGATTCTAAAGATTGGGAAAATGCAGTTGATACTTTGGGATCCTGGCATTCATGGGAGTGACAAATTTCCAAAGGTAACAAAAAATTTTTGGTCCTTGTAGGAGAAACAATGGGATCCAGGAATTCTACTCAAGTTATCCTAACTGGGTTGAAAATTTTGTTCATTGCTGGTTAATTGCAGATATAAATTATAGTGCAGTTTTATTTTCCTTTCATAGTCATTTTTTTTGAAGCCCCAAGTTTAATTTTCGGATTTTTCAGTGGATGGGGACAATTATAATCAGAGTGGTGCAGCAGAAGCTTGGTGGAGTCCTAACATTGCTTGAGGACAAGCAATCTTGGGAAGGGACGACTGTCATGTCCCCAATTTTGGCACATCCGGTACTAGGGGTGAAAGGGGACAATATCAACCCCTAATGAAATTAAATGGTATTAATTATATTTGCTTAGAATTAATTTTATCCTAAGTCTCACAAATTGGAAAATTTATTTATTAAAGGTAATTTTGATAAATAAAATTAATGGATAATGAACAAGTAGGCCAAGAGGGCACCCATGCGGAAGATGTTACCAAAAACAGAGTAGGGTGTATTTTTGGAGGCAATTATACCACATGAGTTAATTAATCATTAATTAATTAATTAAAAGATGAAGTTGGAATTAATTCTAAGTTGTATTATCTTTTATTAATATTTTATTTGTTATGTTGAATAAATGGAGAAATTGGCTCACCAATTTGAATTAGTGGATAAGGTTGGAGGAATTACTTGGAGTAGAAGTCAAGTAAGCACTAGAGTCCAAAAATGTTGCCAAAAATGAGGAAAGAGCAATATTTCAGGAAAAGCAACATAAATCCAGAAAGTAGGAAAGTGTGAAAAGCAGGAAAGTTCAAAAAAGAAGGAAAGTCAGAAAAAGAGGAAAAAAGAAGGAAATCCAAAGCAAAGAAAGCAAGCAAAGCAAGGAAAGTATGTTCACTCATGGGTGACCTATTCTCACAGGTCACCAAGCTAAGTAACTTGCTCAATAGGTCAACATGAATTCTATTTAAGAAGGTTTCCAACTTCATTCAATAACTTTTTGGTCATTGTTAGAATTTGTGCATGAGAGCTTTGAGCCCTCTAGTTGAGTGATGTGCCTCAACAAGTTTTCTTGGGAGATGTGCCCCAAGGCCCTATGAGTTTCCTATGAGTGTTATGCAGGTCCAGCAATCAATATTACAGCCAGTTCAATCCCCCTTGAAGATAACAGTAACATTTAGTTCAGATCATCCTTGAAGATTTAATGTCAGATTGAAGAGGAGGCTACCATTGGAGGAGATTTGCGGATAGATTTGGTGGAGGAACACTAGTGGAAGAATATAATTATGGAGATATGTTCTCAGGACATCCAGTAAAGTCTATCAGCTGAATTTTGTAGAGATTATATGCTGCTATATTTGAGAAATCAAAGATCAGATCTAATCTCTACTCTTCTCCTACTCTTACTTCCCCCACAACCAGTTTTGGAGGTGATTTCCCTAAAGGAGAGAACCAATTGATGATGGTTCCCATTGAAGTCCAGCATGTTCAGAATGCAGCAAGTTCAGCCATCTAACCAGTAGATGGACTGATAATAACCTCCAGTACAGATCCAAAGTAACTTCTTCCTTCTCTTCTCTATTCTCCCACTGTTGTAACAAGAAACTAGCCCGTGAGGCACTGTCATTTGAGAAGCAAGCAATAAAATAAAGGAGGAATGTTCTGAATGCTATATTTCATGTTTTTGTATGGAACATCTCATATCAGAGTTATAATAATTATCATAACAGATTTTTTGGTTTATAAAAGCAATTTATCAGGTTAAAATACAAGACTAGCTAGATTGATGTCAATTCTACACTAGTTTCAACACTTTTACTGCCAAATCTTTTTTAAGCACTCTTTTTACATTCTGTCAGTTGGAGAAGGTCATTGACTCAATATAGTATCCATATATTTCCTTAAATTCATAATTTGGAAGCCTTTAGACCTATTTTGGAAAGTTTGGAAAATTCCTAGCTCAACAATCTCGAGAGAGCCCAAAACCCCCAATTCTTCCTAAACTCTCCCAAGTCTGCTAAAATACTTTCCTGATCATAACCAACACACCTTTTACTGATATTATCTATTTAATTAACTCCCATGACCCCCACCTGTCTAGTATGCATATGCCAGCTACCCAGGAAGCCTCGAAGTAGGCAATAGACTAACTCTATTGTTGAAAAGTGAAAGGTACTGGTACATGGTGCATAGGACATTTATGATATGAAATTTTTGACCTGATGCTGCACCTAAGTCCACTCATTTTCCAGAATTAAATATTCATCCCACCATGCTCATTTCTTACCTCAGTACCCATCACTTACTTCCTACTCTGTTCGAATAAATTGTCAGAAATTTAACTAGTGAAGTTCATAAATTTTTTGAAGTTGAGTTAATATCTTGGTTAAATCTCCCAAGGATATTATAGAATTTCTATATAAATTTATTTATAAGTAGGAAAATTATACAATCATATATGAGAATTCCATATTAATCTGTGAAAATCTCCATTTGTCTCTAAAATTTTATGTTTCCTTTTGTATTATTCCATGTATTTGACCTTCCATATGAGTTGTGCATTAAAAAAAACTGATTTTATACATTGTAATACCCCAATTTTGACCCTTTGTTTATGAAATAAAAATAATGTGTGTGTTTAATGATAGCTTTCCTATAAGATATACATATGTGATTTATTTTTTTAAGCATGACTTGATACAATAACTATCCACTAGGAAGGTAACAATTCCATAGTGTATTTTTGTTTCTATGTAGGTACACTATGAATATAATACTAAAACTACTAAAAGGAGACAAATGGACATAAGGGGATATGATTCCATGAGAGGGGAATAAAGTAGGAGATGTAGAATTAATATATTTTATTTTTCCTTGATCTTATCCTAAGATCCTTAATTTTTACCTTATATGCCTAATTAATTCTTGTCATATTTCGAATGATACATGTTATGTTTGTGGGGGCATGCGATCTTAGTTTATCAAAATTATTAAGCTAAGTTTTTAGACATCCAAAATTATTCTTCAAGGATTATTCCTCATTTTTCCTTTGATCTAGGAATCCATATCTCCTTTTCTTACAACACTACTCCAAAATGATCCATACACATGTCAAAACCATGACCAAACTTACTTATGAATTCTAGAGGAAGAATCAACAATTGTTGGTAACTGGAAACCCATAGTTACCAACATAATTATTTCCATTCTTTGCATTGGGAACTAGAGGGAAAAGGGATTTCATTAGGGATTTCCTTGTAGAGAAGAAAATTACTTTCATGGGGTTGTGAAGGAATGTGAGTCAAGAGTGTGGTTGTTTAGAAATGGATTGTTGTAAATTATAATGGAATATTCCTTGTCTAAGAAATATGGGTTGAGATCTATGAGATATTTTAGTGACAAACAATAGGATTTATCCCTTGTGGTCTCATATCCCTAGGTTAGTGCTGAATTTTGCAATAATGTGCTTACAATTGTGTGGAAAAGTGCACCTTTTCAACTAGTTGGCTATGAATGCTAGCGAAGATAAGTGCTACTGTAGGTTTTTGTAATTATCTATTAGTTTTTATATTAGTTTTGATGTTTGGTATTTTTCTTGCTATTCATTTCCTATTATGATTTATAATCATTCCCAAGTTGAATTCAATGGTTACATGGGATTGAGTTTTCATCCTTACAATAATCTATAGGAACACATGCTAAATTATGTTTGTAATGAATCCAATTGTTAAGCTAGCATGAAGCATGTGTATTTGAATGAAAATTATGTTTATGTGTTGATATGTAATATAGAATGAGCATGAATCTCTATGTTTTTTGTGATAATGTGGTTGTATGTAAAATTGTCTTGATGTTGCATTAATGTTTACATAGTATGCATTAGTAATTTATATTATTTCCTCTTCAAGTCATGTTTATGGATTGTTTTAATTATATATCAATTAGATATGAAGGAATAATATTGAATTTGGTCGGTGATTTAAACATCCATGAGAACGAAATGAAAATGGTTGTCCAATTGGTAATATAGTCAACATTACATGGAGATCGGAGTGGAAATGGGCTCCAAGAATGCGAATCGAAGGAGTACGTTGGCATTGCTGTTGGAGGGATACTGAGTGCGTTGGAATCAGGCAGATGCTGTGGTGAAATCAAGAGCCAAGATACTGCGTAGGCCAGACGATCTCCTTCATTATCGCCCAGACCTTGGACAGATGATAGGCGAGCGCCAAGATTACGGTAGATGATCGAGTTTACTGGATATGAGTGTGGAGAACGTGCAGAATGACTTACAGGGTTCCTTTATGAAGATCTGGGCATACAAATTCGCTGGCATTGCTGATCTTTGTCTGATATTTGGAGCTGGGTGGAATACTGACGGGGATTGCAGAGGGATTTGAACCCTTGCTGAGGCCGATTCGGTGCTGATTGGGTTGGGGATAGGGCTCTGGGGATTCTATTCTGTCTGCCCTGTTGATCTGGGGCGATATGGCAAGCAGTTATGAGCAGGAGGTGGACTACACCTTGGATGGAGACTGTGGCAGAGGGATTTTCGATCTTGGAACAATCACGGCTGCAGCTTCTGGGTCGAGGGCATCAGTGGGATCACTCTTGACTGGGAGGGGGACAGGGTTCTCTCCTGGGCCAGCGGATGAACGGCCTGACTTGGTGGACCTGTTAGGGCGGACACTACAACCACGATTGGGGAATTTCACAAACTTCCCAACCTGCTCGGATACCTTATGTGTGGAGGGGATTGATACAATGACTAGAAGTGGTAGACAGAGGAAGGACCTGGGTGGTGGTTTGTTATCAGCTGGGAATTTGGCTAGGTCTGTGGAATCTGGTGATTCTGATGACAGGGGACAGGGTAGGGGAGGATTGGGTTCCTCTTCTAGTGGACACATAGCGGGAGCTACGGGTGGTGGTGATGCATCCATGCTAGCTCCTTGTGCAGGGATTTCTACGAAGGCAGAATTACACAAAAACACTGCTAAAAAGGTCAAGGAACGGAAGCGGAAGGATAAGCTTGTGCTGGGCGTGGATGTATCGATTGAGGAGGCTGAGGATTTCTCAAAAATTGCAGTGGTTGGACATGTCCGTGGTAGAAGACTTGGACAAGGTTCCCTCCAGCGATGGGCAGCCGAGCAGTGGAAAGATATCGTGGCTAATGCACCTATTGTTCGGGTTTTAACGAAAGGATGGTTCTCCTTCATCCTGTCGAATATTGGGGAGGTTGATGCTGTCTTACGCTGACATTGGTCAATGTTGGGCGTACCTATTATCCTGAAACGTTGGTCTCCTTTCTTCGATTCCAAACAGGAGAAAATTGACAAAGAACCGCTATGGGTGAAGCTTCCTGGGTTTCCCATGCACCTATGGAATGAAACACGGTTTGCAGCGATTGGGAACTACATTGGAGACTATGTATGCTCTGATTATTCCCATATTGAAACAGGCATTTACACAGTGGCAAAGATTCTGGTTAACATCGATCTTCGACTGGGTTTAACAACTGAGATCAATGTACAAACGAAGGATGGGGCATTCGTTCAAATACTGGACTATGTGGGTGTGCCGTTTAGGTGCCACCGCTGTCACACTTTTGGACACTTGGTTTCCTGTTGCCCATTGTCATTTAGGGGTAGCAGACCGAAGGTTATGGCAGCAGCTGCTGATTGCACAGAGAAGGTGGTGCACACTGAACCTATCGAGCCTCCATTTGGCAATCGGGCAGAACATTCTCCGGTGGTACCTGATGCATTGAGTGGGCAGCAGGGATCCAAGGAACATTCAGCAACAATGGCGAACAATGGGTTGGATGTTCCTGGGAACATGGAAACCGTTGAAGTAGGGGCAAATATGGGTACCACGACACCATTGACGCGGGCAGCCTCCAGGAAGCTCCAGGAGCAGTTAACTATCAGCCGGGGCTCATCTTCGAACAACTTGGGTTTGTTTCATTTAACCTCTGCTGTTTCTTTAATTAATGACCCTATTGTTTTGGGGGAGGATTGTCTTGGGACATCTTCTCCGGTTCGATCTGCTATTTGTCCTGTTGCTCCTTGTACTGTTCCGGATAGTGTATACACACCGTCCATTGTTTCTACTAAACACTCACCCAGCACTGGACGTAGTATCCGATATGCTCTCCGAAACAGGATGATCACTGCTGATGGCTCGGGGGGTAAGGGACTTGCTGAAATGGCTGTTAGTGTTGGGGGGAAAGGGCGGGGCCGAAAATCTCATTTGTCATTAGCTCAAGAGCGGGCAAAAGTTGATCTAGTTATGGGTACACAATCCTCTATCGAATGGGCACTTAGAGCAGCGAAAACCCAGGAAGGGGGTTTCATATGAAATTATTGTCTTTCAACTGTCGTGGGTTGGCGAGTCCCATTAAAAAATTGTCACTTCGGAGGTTGGTGGATTTAAATCAACCGGATGTCCTACTGTTACAAGAAACTTTGGGTGGTAGTGAGGAGGTTGTTAGGGCATTGGAACTATTGCTACCTGGTTGGAAGTTTGTTGGTGTGGATGCTCGTGGACGCTCTGGAGGGCTGGCCACTGGGTGGAAGATGAAAAGCTGCAGATATGATTGCTCTTGGGGCATTCCCTCTGGTATTGGTTTGGAAGTTTGGGATGCATCGATGGGGAGGAGGATCACAGTTCTCAATATCTATGGGCCCTATTTAAATAGGGTTGGATTCTGGGATTCTTTGTTTAGTATGGACATCTTTGCTGGAAGGGATGTGATATTGGGTGGGGATCTCAACCTTACACTGGGGAATTCTGAATTTTGGGGGCCTCGGGCTGCTCCGGATCCACTAGCAAATTATTTCATACAAGCCTTTGCAAGGAAGGACCTCCTTGACATACAACCTACCAGGATAACCCCTACATGGAGGAATAAGAGAACAGGGGATCAACGGGTGGCTAAGAGGCTGGATAGGTTTCTGGTAACTGATGTGTTGGCTTTGAGAGTTGATGTGGTCAAGCAATGGGTTGGGACAGGGGGGGTTTCTGATCACTGCCCAATCCTGCTGGAATTACGAGGAGGTAGAGAAAAACCCCCCAGCCCATTCAAATTCAATCCTAGCTGGTTGAAGGAGGAGGATTTTCTCAAATTAGTACAGGATCAGTGGGTTCATCGACCACCGGAATCTCTGATGCATGCGGGAGAACACTTTCAACACAATCTCAAACGAATTAAAGAGGCCACCATTCTCTGGGCATCTGATAAACGAGGGAAAGATGAACAAAAGCTGAGGGATGCTGAGATGAACATTGATCGACTACTACACTGCAGGGGCTTGGGTTATCTGGATGAAGTGCAGAAAGGTGAGCTGTTGGAGTGGGAATGCTGCAGAAATATGATTCTGTCTGAAAGAGAAGAGATGTGGAGAATGAAGAGCAGGGCGCTCTGGCTACAGTGTGGGGACGAGAACACAAAATTTTTTCAAGCCTATGCAAAGGGGAGAAAAGATACTAACACTATTTGGGAACTATCCTCTTCTGAAGGGGAACAGGTTTCCAGCTTTGATGGTTTGGCTGATATGGGAGTACGACACTTTGGAGAATTATTCACAGCACAACCTGGGGCCTCTATTGCTGAGGTAATTCGAATGACTCAGCTCTTCCCTCGTTTTGTGGGAGAGGAGGAGAACATTATGTTGATGGCAGAGGTGTTTCCGGATGAGATTTCGCAGGTTATGCACTCCTTCCAGAAAGATAAGAGTCCGGGGCCCGATGGGTGGCCTATAGAATTTTTCTTGGGTTTCTTTGATTTGTTAGGGGAAGAACTTTTGAACGTGGTGGAAGAATCTAGAAAGGCTGGATTTGTACATGGACCCTTCAATTCGACCTTTTTAGCTCTCATACCTAAATCGGACAAGCCTGACAGCTTTGATGCATTCAGACCTATTTCTCTCTGCAACTGCATCTATAAGATTATTTCAAAGGTTATGGCGAGGAGACTCAATATTATCCTGTCTCAGAATATTTCTAGTGAACAGTTTGGGTTCTTGGAAGGATGGCAAATTCACGAGGCCATTGGAGTTGCACAGGAAGGAATACACACTATGAAGGTGCAGAAGCAGAAGGGTGCTGTGATCAAAATTGATCTCTCCAAAGCATTTGACCGGGTTAGCTGGCTCTATATCCGGTTGCTTCTTACACATCTGGGCTTCTGCTATGAATTTATACGATGGATTATGGCCTGCATCACCACGGTGAGCTTTGCTGTACTGATTAATGGTTCAGCGAGTCCATTCTTTCACGCTGGCAGGGGCCTACGACAAGGATGCCCACTGTCACCGCTACTATTTCTCCTTGTAGCTGAAGGCCTTAGTCGATTTATTTTGAAAGCAAAAGATGATGGTTCTTTTCGTGGCATTTCCATCTCACAGGTTTTGTATATTACACATCTCCTTTTCGTTGATGACATCCTGATATTTTGTGATGGATCGAGACAGGATATCGACAAGGTAGCTGAAGGTCTCATTTTGATGCAAGAGGCAGCGGGTATGTTAGTTAACATTGATAAATCAACGATCACATGCTCTCATCTTAACGAGATGGAGATTCACAGATTGGCTATGAGACTACCCTACAGGACTTTTGATATTGATGCTGGTTTAAAGTACCTTGGCTTTCACTTGAAACCGAATGCATATTTGAAAGCAGACTGGCACTGGCTAATTGCTAAATTAGAACAGAGACTTCGTGGATGGAGTCACAAATGGCTTTCGAGGGCAGGGAGGCTGGTTTTGGTTAAATCAGTTTTGGAAGCGATTCCTGTGTATTGGATGTCACTCGCTTGGATTCCCAAAGGAGTCTTGGAGATGATCCGGTGGTTGTGTTTTGCCTTTCTTTGGAAGGGTAAGGGTGATAACCGTGCTTTGGTGTGGGTCAGATGGGATAAGATTGCGGTCCCCAAAGCACGGGGAGGATGGGGCCTAAAGAATATTTTCCTTTTTGATAAAGCCTTGGGGGCTAAGGTGGCATGGCGTATCATACAAACTCAGAGTCTCTGGACCAGAGTGGTGTACCATAAATATATTGCTCCATTAACTCTTCTCGAATGGATTCGGCAGGGCAATAAGACGCGGGCAAATTGCTCTTTGGTCTGGAAAGCGGTGGTGCAACATTTTCATCTGATTGGGTCTGGCTTAGTGTGGAGAATCGGCAATGGGAGATACACTCGTATTGGACTGGATCCCTGGGTAGGCTGTAGCGGTGGACATGTCCTACCGGCGGCCTTAAGGAATTTTTTGGAAGCTAGAGGTTGTCACTTTCTGGCTGATATTGACCAACCGGGATCATCCACTCTATGGCAACAGGGGTGGATCTCTGCACAGCATCTTGAGATTCCAGATGACTTGCTTGGAGCTTGGGAGAATTATATTCGGAATTTAAGATACACTAATATTCGCCTTACAAATCGGATTGATGAACTTATCTAAGAACACCATCCATCTGGTAAATACACCCCTAAACATGGATATATTCAGCTGAATGTGAATATACATAACAGGGAATTGGTGTGGTGGTGGAAACATCTGTGGACACTAAAGTGCCCGGGGAAAGCAAAATTACTCTCTTGGGCTATATTGGAAAATAAGGAACCGACATGGGACATTCTGCAGAAGCGATTCACCCAGGGGCCGGGGTTCTGTCCTCTTTGTAGGGAAGCAGAAGAGACAAATTCACATATATTTGTTCACTGTAGTTTTACTCAAGCTGTATGGGCTACCACTTGCAAACATCTGGCGCTCAATGTGAGTTGGTGGGGAGTGGACTTTCCTGACGCCTTTCAACTGTGGTGGACATCTCTCAAGCATCCAACGTTTCGAGCTGTCCCCTGTATTCTCGCCTGGGGCATATGGATCACTCAAAACAAGATCATATTTCAGGATTTTCGGGTCCCTTTGGAGCAGGTTGTGGCACAAGCGGTGGCTGTTATTCTACACTACAAGTCATCCATCAAAGCGATTAGCATCAGACCTGTGATCACGGAATTAATAGATAAATCCATGCCGTGGGCTTATTTTGATGCCTCATCTATTAACCACCAATCGGTGTGTGGTGGAGGTGGTGTTCTTCACAAATCAGAGTCCCATTATTTTCATATAATGGCTGGTTTGGGGAGTGGTTCAAATAACTACGCTGAACTAATGTCACTTAAGCTACTGATGCTTTTCGCACTTGAACAAGGTTGTTTAACACTCCAGATTTTTGGAGACTCTCTAATTGTTATTGAATGGGCCAAGGAGCGTACACAATGTCATGTGATGATACTCTTACCAATATTGGAGGAGGTATTACGGTTAAAACAGGCTTTTAACTGCATTACATTCACACATGTCTACAGAGAGCAAAATGGGACGGCTGACCTGCTATCTAAAGAAGCTCAATCTTTGATTTTTGGCACATGGAGGATCATGATTCATTCAACAGAAGGCATCTACAGCTATATACACAGGCCTTTCTTTGGGGAAATTGTGGACCATATGGAGAATTAGATCAACCTTTTAATATTGTGATACTTATCGGCTGTATGGACAAAATTTAAATTTCTGCTGATTGGATACTTTTTTTGAGACAGTGATATATGTTGATTGTGGACTGTATCAGCTGTTTGCGAGCTGTATTGGATTCATTTTTTGGACAGACATTAACAAAGATACATTGGACTGTATCGAGTTGTTTGGACATAATTATTTCTGTTGAATGACTACTTTGTGAGACCGATTTGCGGCATATTGGATGTATAAAATTTGCTGATTGGATACATTACACAGACAGTGTGGACTGTATAGTGCTGTAGACATTAACTCAGATACATTGGACTGTATCGAGGGAATTATTTTCTGCTGATTGATACTTTCAGATCTGTGATACTTACTATGTAAGGGACAATAGATAGTCATCTCTGACTGTCATATGTACCCGGATATCGGTGGACTGTTTGGTCATATGGACAGTATATGTTGACAATGTAGGGATCTCTAAGATTCTATTACATGTGCAGAATGTAATTTTGTTCATTAATGAAATAAAATTACGACTTTTTCCAAGGAAAAAAAAATAAATAAATATTGAATTTGGTCCCTTGAGTGTCAAGGGAGGTAGCTCCAGGAAAAATACATAATGATATAAGAACCTAACTTATAGAATTGGGTTGTCATGGGCATAAAAAATGAGTTATAACATGGAATTCGTAGTTGCATACCAACTACTCAATAAAAATCCTCAACAAGGATTGGGGACAAATGACACAAGCACTTAAGGTTATGAATGAAAGGCTTTGATTGATTTGTTGGGGTAATAATATAGCATATGGATAAGTGATAGAAACAAATTTAATATGGTCATACTAGGTCTCAAGTTCTAATTCCATTGGGGATACCAATTCATAGTTCCACGAGGGGAAATCATTTTCCAAAATCCAATAGAGGTTGGGGTAGAATAAATCAAATGGTAAGAATTTGGGGGCAAGTTCTATTAATTAAAGGATTAGTAGTTGAGTACTCACTATTTCAAACTATTAAGGAATTTGGGAATCCATTGAATGAATATGGGACTTATGTTACATAAAGAGGGTGGACTATGATTGGTTTTAGAATGGATAAGAAGCAAGACTTTTCCTATGATTTGTATTTAATTGAAATGATTTGTATCTCATTATGTGGTCCTATTGCACTAAATTTTTTATGTAAGGATAAGATCAAGAGCCATTGGGTTGAAACCCTTATGCATATGTGAAACCGGAGGTAGGGTTCTAATGGAATAGAAGAGGTTTGTGATGGAAGGGACAAAGTCCCATGTTAAATGCAAATTAGAGTGTGTTTTTGGTTTGGAGGATGCAGAGGAAGTGGCACATGGCACCAATTTATTGTAGCAATGTTAGTATATATGCAATATGAACTATTAGATCAAAGGAAAATTGACCATGTAGTGAATCAAGACTTTTCTTAGGAAAATGTGGTAGAAATATAATCAAGAACCATAGTGAGCTCATATGTTGGATGATCCATAAATCAATTATGAAAAAGGATGTGTTGCAATGAAGTAGTAAGGGGTTTATTTTGTTGATAGCGTGTTTGGTAAGTCATTGCGGGAACATGCTCCCAAACTATATTAGTGTAGTGTTAGAATTTGTTACCTATAGAAAAAGGGACTCCAAAGCCTACAAATTCATTGATCGTAAGATCATGAGGATATTGATGGAGTGGTGGATACATTTACAAGGTAAAGGTGGGAGTGATTAAATTAAGGACCCTTCCACCACTGAAAAATAAAATTATGTCATGTAGAAGGATTCATGTTGTTAGTGAAAGTTTCATATGGCTTGGGTGAGGCCACCAACATACTGGGGTGAAAGACATACATCCAAGCTTCTACAAATACAACAAATAAGAAAAACATTTATGGTTTAAGAGAGTGGGTACCTTACTACAGAAGGTTTATCCAAGCCTCTCCTTGAGTCCTTCTCTTGCTCTCCAATGCAACAACCTGCAAAACCATTCCAAAAAACCTTCCTCAAACCAATTTGACTATAGATAGAATATTGACATTTAAAAGATAATAAAACATCAAATTGCAATCAAATATGAAACAGACATGAAAAAAGCTATTTGGAAAGGGAAGAATGTCTAATATTTATTGAAGAATGAATCATGTAAATAATTATACCTTCCTTCAAGCATGGCACTTCATGAAATCAAGATTCAAGGTCTCTTGCTTCTCTCCTCCAAGGATCCCAACCTCTGATCAAATGTACTAGTATTTATGAGTAACTAGGGCACAAGTGAGGGGGACGTGAGTCAAAATTTCTCAAGAATAATATTATGTGGGATAAGATTCACATTCATGGTCCCTCTCCCTCTCTTTTATAGTGAAAGGAGAAGGTTTGGTCAAGGAAGGAGCAGTTATGACTGGGAGAGGAGGTTCCAAAATCACCCAAACCACCCATTTTTTATCATTTTTAATTTTTTTGGGTTTTTCTAAGGCACACATAGGTTATAAAGGAGAAATGTGTGCCCAACATGCAGGTCATCCATGTGAAACCTCTGCATGGGTGGAAAAATGAGCAAAAACTATTAAAATTAGGGTTTTTCAGTAGGATTTTTGGTCTCCAAATGTGATCATGAGTTCCCAAGTTACTGAATGGACCATGAATGAGTTAAGGACATATAACAAAGGTCCAAAATGTGGCTCTTCCATCCACAATGTACTTTTGTGTGACCCATGACAACCTCATGAAGTGTTGTCACCGAAGTGTCCACGTGAGAGGCCAACATGCAAGTGTCCTCACGAATGGAGAAGTTCCAAATTTGGTTATAATAGATGCCCCCTAGTGTATGAGGTCATAGGGGAACACGGTGGCTGAAGTAAATTATAAATAATGAATGGTTGGGATATGGATTCGAGGAAACCAGAGAAGCCAAGAATTCAAAGGCTCAAATGAAGTACCTGAAACAAACGAAAGTGTCAGACAATCTCTTCCCTGAGATAAATGTCCATTTTCAAATGATGGAACATGACCTCTAGGATGATACAATAATGATCTGATACATATGTATAACTGAAGCATATATCATGGCCACTAGAAGACAAGCGTGGACCCATGAGAACCATAAGCATGAACATAGCCACAAAAATACAAAGGTGGCTCTATGTCAAAACTGGAGATCATAGCCATAATGAACAAACTTGATCTATGTCTCATCAAGTGCCAAAACGAGTGCAACTTAGTCTTGCATAGCTTGGGAAATAAAAAAATATGATGATGCTATTATAGGACCAAGGTCTTCCATTGAAACAACCCAAAAGGTACGAATCCTAACCATGTGAATAAACGAGCTAAAGTCAAACATGGAGTACATCGGTTGATTACCATTCATTGATGTAAACCGTTAAAAAAAATGAGGGAACCCACCAATAATGAAAATGGGCCCCAAGGTACCTAGTACATGTGAAATTTTGCAGGTGAAGATCACTTTAACTTGAACAAACCTCACAATTTCACTCAAGAATTGTAGAGAAGAAGAGATAGAATAGAATC
The DNA here is from genome assembly GCA_027924585.1 of Larix kaempferi. NCBI lineage: Eukaryota > Viridiplantae > Streptophyta > Pinopsida > Pinales > Pinaceae > Larix > Larix kaempferi. The sequence goes on from BSBM01000268.1 coordinate 20,343,486, forward strand.
AATATTCACACATGAAACTCAAAGAACGTGGAAAACTGTTGTAATATCATTTATCAGCTGTAAGCTGGAAAACATATGAGGGTACAATAGAATGAATTCTATTACCCCAAAGGTGATTCGAATTCTCCTCAAGGCATGGCTTGGACTGCATTGGAAACATCACCCAATCAGTGGTAGTGGCCATTGATAGTCATAGGTTAGTCAAATGTGAGTCTAACTGATGCATGTGAGAACTAATCAAGGGAAGGAGACTCCAAGGGCACATTACATACTATCAATAGTCAAGTGGCACCCCGATACAGACAACTAGAAGCTACAGTCAGTTAACTGAGCAATCAATGCATGAACTGACTGATGAAATCCTAGAAGTGTGTAGTAGGGCGCATTAGTATCCAGATGATGAAAACAATTCTCACTAGTTAGGTAGGAGGGCTACTGATGACTAAAAATAGGCTCCATGGGGATAAAAAATAAGGACTAGGTGCTGGGAGACTACCATACTGATGACTGGATGCATGCATTCATGTAGAAGGCATGCAAATACAAATGATGATTGCAAGAATATTCCAACAGTACATTCTAAAAGGCATGAATAGAGTCGAACACCTGAAGAATCCATTGAGTAGGAGACATTAATGTATTCCCACTACCCAAGAGCAAGGTAAATTTCCACTGATGACTGCAATCCCCAAGGTACTACCAAAATCTCTAAAATTCATTCCCATAGAAATATGAGTTGCAGTCTATGGGAATAATTCCATTGGAAGGGAGGACTTAAGGTATCCTCCATCATCCAACACAAGAAAAATCATGGATTTATTTGATTTGGAGCAGGACTGAGTACATGAAAAGAAATACTTACACCAAGGAATGACCGACATATGAAGTCAAGGCAACTGCAAGATGGCCTAAACAGGTTTTTATCCTTGAACAGTGAGCACGACATAGGAGTGACTTAGGAAACTTTGAACGAAAAGGGACCATGATATAAATCTGCAATGTAGGATACATTAACAGATTCTCCATATGATTGGAAGAGTAACCAACCAGAGTAGTAATAACTCTCATATTAGGTTTATCCTAATCCCAAAACTAAAACCTGGATTTTTTTATAGACTCGAAAAAAGTGCTTTGTTCAAGGACATAATTGAATTACTGCCATTATATCGAAAGACATTTTGAGATCCTTCCCTTCCCTTTTCTCTTTTTAAGCACCTTCTTCATTTTGTAACAAGCTTGAAAAACAAATAAAGCATTCTCGATAGGGGTCCAACCATGTGTAATTTTATGATTCCATGGAAGGAAAACTCAATAGTTTTTTCATTGTTTCACGAGTTTGAAGACAACATAGAATATTACTCGAAAAAGTATTGATCCATGGATTTTAATATAAATCCCGGATCTGTTCATGCTTGCTGATGTTTTCATATTTAAAGAGTCTGAAAAAATTAAATAATAACTCTATACACCTACTTGTGGATTTTATATCGAGCCCAAGTTGGTAAATGCTCACATGTGTTTTCATATTTAGAGATTATGAAAATCCTAAAGAAGACTCCAGGGTTGAATCTTTCATAATTTTAGTCTCTTCGACCGAAAAAGGGTAAAACAATGCAAGAGAGAACTCTTCTATCCAAGTATAACTAGAGTAATCCTTTTTCATATATAATTTAAATGGTTCGAAAAAGGATTAAACTCATACTGTAGAGATGACCTTTCAAGTACTTTAACGAGTATGAAAGAGATAAGCTGGATCGACAATATTTTCATATTTAAGGAGTCTGAAAAGAGCTTAAACAAGACTCCATAAAAATATTTTCCGTGTGATTTTAACGAGTCCGAAAAAGTAAAATTGTGATCTCCTTACTATTTTTAACAAGATCAAAGGAATAATGGAAGCATGATTATAATGGGAAGAGAAGAGTGTCAGGGGAATTCAAAACTACTTCAAGCGCATGGAACAAACCTATGCATAGTACAAGGAACGTGACCAAGATAAGAACACCCAGGGTATGTCTCTTCCGGGTAGAGGGTGTCAAGTTGAAAAGGCCGAATGATACATGGCTTAATGGAAATGAGATAATAGATTAAGGCTTATATAAAAAGCTTAAAGCGTGGAAGTTGGCATCATGATCATAAGCGTAAGCGGGATAAAGACAAATGTATATGCAACTTAAACATAAAAATGCGAGCTTTATAAGGAATGGCCAGAAATGTATGAGAAAGAAAGATATGAGGCTTCTTCTCAAAGCCATAGTAAAAGTAAACAGGCTCCCGAGCCTATGATAAAAACGCGGCATGGGCACCAAAATGGAATAAGGGTGCTGAATAGGGTGTCCCATGTTAGGTAGGCTCTACTATCGGACTAGTGCATAATGAATACAGAGATGGATAATACACCAATTGTTGGTTGTGTAGCCTGATCTTCCTTATTCAGAGTTCGTGTTTCAGCCGTGTCTGGATCCCATCCCATGACGGGGGGGTTTGGGGGGGATTTAAACCCCAAAATAGTCTCCATGGGGGATCCAGGGGGAATAGAGACTATTTTGAGAGCCCCCTCCCCCCCCCTGGCGGGGGTTCAGGGGAAGCACCCCCGTACTGAAAATTTAAGAAACAATTCCTTGTAAAATGTTGTAATTTCAATGTCATAACTTGGTCAATAATGGGTGATTTATGGGACCATGGTATTGGGTGTTCCACAACATTTTACCATGGTAATCCCTCTTTAAAAGGAAGGCATTGTAATATGGTTGTGTATTGTACCATTGTAAATATATCTATGATTGTGTGAGAGAGACTATGAGAGAGTGAAGAGGAAGTTGTAGTGGATGTGCTGCAGGTTGTATCCCTTCATTTGTTGGATGGTATAATAATAAGGATTGGCAATTTCTTTGTGGACGCAACCCATTTTGGGTGAACCATGTTATATTGGTGTGTCTCTTGTAATGTGTTTTATGTGATTTATATTTGCATCTTGTTTATTGTTATTTCTCTGCGATCCTGTTTTTCTAACACCATTATCCAATAGGTTCGACCCTATGGCAAATTCAGAAGGAAAAAGGATCAAATGCATTTTTACAGCGGGGAGGCCTAAACCGATATGCAAGGTTCCGAATAAACCTAACATGATCAAACAATTTGTTGCAAAGGATCAATAATAAACCATGAGTCCATCTAATAATCATGTCTCCAAGAAACAATAGTACCAAGATCATATCCAAAAAATATGTAAGAAAAGATCTAATATAGGTCATTGTGGTAAAAATAATTTCAACTTTACCGTCTTCAACAATAGGGATAATTAAGTAGAGATAAACAATGAAGACTCTATAGTACCAAATCCTGAGGACTTGTAATAAAGAACATCAACTTTGGGATGAAGATCAAGGTTGAAGGGAGTGATGGAATCTATATAAACAAATTCATCATCACTGGATTTGAAAATTCTAGAAGTAGAATCAAACTCAGTAGGAACATCGATTTGTGGGTCTATGGGAGAATCCAAATATTCAACAATAGTAAGATCATACTCCAAAGGCAAACTGAGGCTGTACTGAATTGCAATTGAATCAACATACAAATGCATGGTGGACTGTATTATAGATTCTAGAAATACGTCATCGGAAGGAAGTATATCATCCCAGATAAAACACATGTCCAAACATTCAGATGGAGATATCACCTAGTCAACTGACGGGACCGAGTCCCAAGAAGGTAAGCATGAAAATAGTGGATTCTTCTCAGTAGAAATTTTACTCAAGGTATATAATGGTTGGTCGATATGGCTATGCTCAACTTCCGAGGCTAAACACTTCCAAGGATTATTAAAGTTGAAAGACTTAAATTGGGGTTCCTTATTTATGGAAGGTGTGGCAACTGTTGAAATTGTGTGTACCGGTGATGCATCAATATACAGATCAGGTGGAAAAATATTAAAGGTTCCCATTAACGAAGGATACATCCCCACACCAATATTTTCACAACTTCTTGTGGAATGAGAAACTAAAGGAACATTGGATCCATGATCCTGGTTGAACTCATTATTGTTTAAGGCTAGTTGGTCAATTGTTACAATCTTTCCTTCATGAGGGAACTTGATGATGCGAAATATAGAATAGACTACTTCCATCATATATTGAGTCCAATTTATTCATAGTAATAAATTATATTCAAGTGGGGGATCAACCACTTTCACATCCACTTTGACTACTTTTCCCCCTAGCTCTAGAGGAAAAGTTGGGATAATTCCATGAGGTTTAAAAAGATGGCCTTCGAAATATTTCAACATGGTGACAGGAGAAATCACATCAGGTGACCCTAAATCCTTCCAACATGATAACGACATGCCACATTTGGAGGAACCTTAATCTACAACTGTCCGATGAATCTTGGTGTTTCCGGATACAACTTGAATCTGAAAAGAAACATGGTGGGATAGGCGAGGATTCCAATTCTTGAAATCGAAAGTGATCACTAGAATATCTATAAGATCAAGAGCCCCTAAAGATGAGATTAAGGTCATCCTTTTAGTTGGACAAGAATGGAGTATCTCAAATGCAGACATCACACATGGATCCTAAGCCAAATATTCAACTATGCCATAATTTTGTGCATCACGTGCATTAGGATTAAATGTTTCTTTCTTAAAAACACCCTTTGGTATTCATGGCATAGTATCGTTGGGAGGTTTCTCTATGTGTAAAGAATTGTCACTATCAGAATTAAGAGGTTCCTTACCTTTTGATCCAAACATATTAGTTTCATAATTCATGTTCCTAGTATAGAGATACAAATCTCGTTCACACATGAAAACTTCACCTGAGCCTAAACTACCCCCATTAGAGGAGGTTCCCTGATTTCCCCCTTGGGGAATTACATGGTTCTAGTGAGCACCAACAATCATCTATTGTTGATGTTGAGGAAATGGATTGGTTAAGATAGAAGTCTAAGAGAACCCTTCCTGCTGACCCAAAAAATTTTGTGCCATCTCCATCTTAGGGCAGTTGTAAATTAGATGATATTACTTACATAAAAAGGAAGGGAATTTCATCTTAGTTTTTTCATTATTTGCCCCACCAACATTAGTGTTATTGTTTGCATTGTTGGTCCCCTTTTTCTCATTTTTCTTATTTGTTTTTTCTTCCCTCCAGGATGTTGGTTGGCCTGAGAGTTCTGTACTGATAAAACATCTAAAGAGGGGTTGGGTTTAAGGTTCTTTTTGTTAATATGACTAGTTGCCGGTGAATTTTGGCTTGAAAAGTTATTATCCGTGCTAACTGGATTGTTATCAATTGTACCGATCACACCATCACCATGAGGTGTCTAAATGGGTTTCGTTGGGTCATCTTCTACTCTAGGAGTAGTGGGTAGAATGTCATACAACATACTGGATTGAGAATAATCCAAATCCAATTGATGGGATTTAATAATAGCTCGATCTTTGGTTTGAACCCCAAAAAGAGCCACATATTTTGCAATAATAGGTTGTAATGAATTAGTGAACCCATAAGTAAGGAATTCATCAGGGATCTGAGTCTTTATCAAACTACATATCCTCTTCCACTCGTGGATGTGGTCAGATATATGAGTCAATTTATCCTGATGAAAATATGTTAACAATTCAGTTCCAGTTTCATAACAGAATAGAAGTTGAAAATGGTTCAAAAATACCATGGCAACTGCATTAAAGGTTTGAAAAGATTCTCATGGTAACTCAACATACCACTTCGCGCTACACGAGTTAAAGACCTTTGGAAAAGGCACAATAGAATATAATCATCCATAAAATATTTGGATGAACACCACATATGAAAATTCATCACATGGTTAGATGGGTCTTCATTGGGTTTACCTTCAAAATTTGGGATGTTTAAAGGAATTTTTTTGGGTAGGGATGGCCATATCAGGTCATGTAACACTCGATCATTTGTTAACTTTGTAAAGTCAGAAAAATTCAAAGTGGCCAATAATGGAAACTTTTTTCTGAGCCATGGTGTTCCAGGTTCTGGGAGCATCAGCTGCCCATTAGTTGGTGTTGGCATGTGGTTGTCCCGTAATATATGGATTTCTAGGATTAGTGAAAAGCAGATTAGGTTTGCCAATGTTCTGAGCATGTTGGTGCTGCAAAATGGATAAGTTGTTCCAATAGTCCCTCCCATCCCTCCAAAAGGTTGGCTACCTTGTAAGACAATTTTCATAATAGGGTTAGCCATATTAGAGGCTCCCATCCCCGAAAAAGGGATATTTCCATGAGTGGCATTTTTACCCCATGGAAATATAGTACTGGTTCCCCCTTGGATAAATGGAATACATTGTGATATATTTGGACCAAAAGGGTTACCGAAACTCATAACTCCAACAGATTGGAAAGGTAGATTTGACTGGGGTATGGTGGAATTAGTAACAATTCTAGTGAAAAGCGAGTTAGACATAAACATTTTTTCACTGTAGGGTAGGAAAGTATCAAAAGGGATAGATGGACCACTGCCTAAAGCAATGGTTAAAGTTGAACTAGGAGGAAAGGTAGCAGTCATAGGTTTACATCCTAAAAATGGGAACGCAAAAGAGAAAGGGTTCAGAATCATGAGCTAACGAACTAGTACCATTAAGTATCATCGAGGATAGTGGAAACCAACTTTATCCTATTGTGGATGTCATATTAAAAGTGAATCCTCCGACAAGGAAAGTAATAAATGGAGTTCCCCTAAAGTAAATGCTTGTTCTTTGTTTTCCATATTGAACTACCTAGACAATGGATTAGGAACGTTGATACCAACTAACTGGGAAAAACTAGGAATTTGTGGCGAGTTCAAAAGTCTAGATGGATATGAGAGGTCTCAATTTCAATGGGACCTAAATTCTCTTCAAGATGAGGAGAATGAAATCTATGGGATTTATGTAACTACTCATCGGTATCTCTCAAGTGTCCTTCATCAAAATAACTCTTAGGCTCACCGAACCTAGAACTATTTCGTTCTATTGGTTGTTCTATTTGATGTTCCTAGTTTTCCTCTTCTTGCCCCTAAGGGGGTGGATCAAAATAATCCAGTCTTCACCTTGGTGCAGGGACTTCTCTCTATTCATTATATTGTCCTTGAATCCGTCTGGATCTGCGCGGAGGTTGATCGACCATGATGGATTGCATAAGACACTAAGAAGAAAGTATAGAAAAAATAAAAATCAAACAACACACACTAAAAATTTCCTAAGAAGATGTCAAACAAGCAGACAACTCTCACATTGAAAGAGTACTTGGATGCAAGCACAATCCAATCAAGAGTGAGGTATGATCTCCCAAATATCATCCTGGGGTGATGAGGGCCCAATTCTAATAAGTGAATTTCTTACTCCAGTTACCAAGGTTGGGTGTGTTTCCCTTCTTGGTGCAAGTGTTTCCCAGATAAATATGCAAAACACCCTCCAAGGGTACTAATTCTCTAATCACAAGGTCTACTCAAGGTGGTCACAAAAAATCCTCTGCTAGCACTTGTGTGTCACCCTAAATACATGATACTCTAGCTACCAATATATAGACAACGTCCGGGGGAATAGTTGTAGGTCGGAATTGTGCATATGCGCAGTGGAGCTAAGGCCGAAACTCTGCAACAACACTTTGTACTGTCGAATGTCCCCGTACACGCAAAATTCCTGGTGGATGCTCGACTGAGTATTGGAGGGATCTCTCCACAAATCAACCTCACATCCTCGTGCTTGACTCCTGTGGTAGAGGAGCTTCCTGGCCACACTTATTACAAGAAGAAGATAAAAATTACCCTGATGGTTTATGGACTTTACATTTTTATGTGACATGCAGCAAAGAAGAGAGTGGGGTAGGTGTCTTGCTGGTGTCTCCTAAGGGAAAGAAGGATTAGGTGTGTACGTAAGCAGGGATAAATTATGATTTCTTATTACTTGACAATCGGATCAATGCCCCTGTTGTGAATTCCCGCGTTTCGCTCCAACTCCTCTTTTTTTAATAGTATAACCCATTTTTGGGTGGGTGCAAGGAGCGTAGCCCTAATTGAGTGTAAAAACCGGTTTCCTCCCTAACAAAAAAAAACCTAAGTTTTGACAATTTTGAGTGATCATGGAGGAGTTAACTCACAACTCCCTACCTCCACAATCCTACCTAATATATTAGTTGTGTTTCTAAACTAGAATAAAACCTAAGATCCTATCTCAAGTTACTAATTTCTTTCTTTAAAATGTACATTCAAAAAAATTTCAAGATAAGTAAAAAAACTACACCTGAAGACAAGATGTTCTTTAACAAAAAATGGAGCACAAAATGTGCACCACACACATGCACTTCTCACTCTCAATTGATTTCCAATGCAAGTCCTACAGATGTGATTTTGAATGCATATGCAAAATTTTCATGTCTAATGCAATTTTTTGGTATTTTCAAATGCAAAAGGTAAAAATTTCAAATCTAATATGAAAAATCAAACCTAAAACCTAAGAATGCAAATACAAAAACATCTAACTATGCAAAATAAACTTTTTGTTTTTTATTGCAATATTGAGCAATTCCAAATCCTTTAAGATGATTGTAAAGTACTTCAACCAACGCCAATTCAATGCTAAACCATTTTTTTATCCTTTTCAAGATGAGAAACAAAAATCGACTTCAAATAAACACACAATCCAACCAAATGCAAAAGCTTTCTGATCCCCTTATCAAACAGTGAAAAAACCATACACCCTAGGCTTCCATTCATGTAAGCATGCCAAAATTGGGAAAAGAATACAATAAAGACTCTTAGACCCAACCAAAGCAAATGATATACTAGGAAATATGGTTTGGTAAAGCTTTTTCTGCAGACAAACATGCATTCAAGGTCCTAAACAACAAAAAAAACACTTGAGCTTTCACCTCCAAGGAAATACCAAAAGCATAAAAGAGTAAAAAACCCTACCAAATGAGAATTTTTCCCTCAAATTGGTACAAAAGGACTCAAATACCCTCAATAGGTTCCAAATATACTTAAATAGGAACAAATAAGTTCTGTTAGATCCAAATTGGGTCAAACGACACCAAATTGGTTCAAGGAGCTCCAACTTGGGTCAACAAGCCCCAAATTGTTCCAAACAGGCCCAAATTGGCTCCTAAAGATCCCTAAAATCAAGTTAATATCAATTAAGAGGAAAATAATACACTTCCAAGGGGTCCTACACAAATCTAGGATCAACAGAGGCTCCAAAAAGTCCCACTAACCCCCCCAAACAACCTTGAAAGTGAAAAAGTCACCTACAAGAGGTACACATTGGTGAAAAACTAGCATATTTGCATGTAACACACAGGTCAGAAGATAATCAACATGTGCATATGTAGAATACACACACCTGTAAGTGCTATCACCTGCATGTGGGTATTGAAACTTTCAAAAATTGCAAATCCAGTCTCAAAACTAATAGTGGAAGGGTCTAACTCAATGCAATAACTACTCCTAACTTGAAATCAAAATCAGAACATCAATCAAACTGGAAAACAAAACCTTGGATACCCCAAATCATATAGGCTTCTCCCCAGTGGAGTCTCCAATTCAGTTGTTAGGGAAAGTTTCCTATGGCTGGGGTGAGGCCACCAACATACTGGGATGAAAGACAACCATCTAGGGTTTTGTAAATACAACAAATAAGCAAAATATTTAGGGTTTAAGAGGGTGTGTACCTTACTATAGAAGGTTGATCCAATCATCTCCTTGATTGCTTCTCTTCCTCTCCAATGCAACAACCTGCAAAACCATTCTAAAAAACCTTCCTCAAACCAATTTGACTACAAATATAAGATTGACATTTAAAAGAGAATAAAACATCAAATTGTAATCAAATCTAAAACATACATGAAAAAATATATTTGGAAAGGGAAGAATGTCTAATATTTATTAAATAATGAATAAAGTACATAATTATACCTTCCTTCAAGCATGGCACTTCATGAAACCAAGATTCAAGGTCTCCTATTTCTCTCCTCTAAGGATCCCAACCTCTGATCAAATGTACTAAGATTTATGAGCAGCTAGAGCACAAGTTAGGGGTATGTGAGAAAAAATTTCTCCAACATAACATTATGTATGCTAAGAGTCTTGTTCATGGTCCCTGTCCCTCTCTTTTATAGTGAAAAGAGAAGGTTTGGTTGAGGAAGGAGCATTTATGACCAGGACGGAAGGTTCCAAATGTGATCATGATCTACCAAATTATTGAATGGACCATGAATGGGTTAAGGCCATCTAATAGAGGTCTCAAATATGGATGTTCCATCCACATTGTCCTTTTGTGTGATCCACAATAGCCTCATGAAGTGTCGTCACCAAAGTGTTGTCATGAGAGCCCAACATGCAAGTGTCATCATGGATGGAGAAGTGCCAAATTTGGTTATAAGAATTCATGAGCACAACAAGGTTTAAGGCCCATAGAGAATTATGAGAAAGGGAGGATTCTAAGAGTTCCTTTGAAAGGGCATCAAGAATGATATGACTAACATGAAATGGAATATTCTGCATGGTGTTTGAACGACATAATGAGTTCCAACCCATGAAGACATGGACCTACATACCACCTATGTACTAAATTCAACATGAAAGAAATTATATAAGTAGAGGAAAATGGGGTTGTCACCCCCTTATCCCCTTCATTATCCCTTAAGAAATTGAAAACCCATGGAAATTTACCTTAAGTTAACAATGGAAAATGGACAAGGGGATTAGGTTGTATTTTATTTTATTATGACAACTAGGGTCAAAAGTACATATAAATATTACTAAGATAGTGACTTTATTTTTGTTGTATAGTAGAATATTTGTTGTGCGCAATTTTTGGAATTTGATATGGGTGTTAAAATATACAATGGAGTTGAGAGACAACTAGATGAAAGAATTAAAGATTAATTTATTTGAATAAAAATATTGAACATGTACAAGATCCCTCTCAACATGAAGAAGATGTTATGGGAGTGGGTATTAATATGGGAAATGATGAGATTGAGTCTAGTGGGTATTGAAACATACAAGAACCTCTAGACCTTCTGGAAATAATAAGCATATTAAGGGTGGAATTCTTGATTTGTTGATAATACAATGAAAGGATGCTTAGAGATCAAGATAGGAAAGAACAAATGAATTATATGTTGGTCCAAACTCCAACTCAAATATGAGAAACATGTAGATTAGGCATGGCTCTAGTGACATTGGAGTGAGAAAAGTTAGTTCAAGAATAGAGCATCATAGAAAACCTTGAGAACCAAGAAGAAGAATCCCCCTAGATGTAACATATAATCAATATCCATATAAGTCATTTGTTAATTAATCATATACTTTTGAAGATACATTGAGCAACCTAGATGTGTCTCCAACAAGACACGACAAAATTGGAAACATGATTAAGATAGATTGCAAGGATATTTTCTAAGGTTAAGCCACTTGTATTCAATGGTTAGGAAAAATTTGGACAAGATGTTGAAGCTTGCTTTCTAGGGATGATAAAGTATCTTCAATTACACAATTATGCAAGAAAAATGAAAGATAGGTTTTATGTATTTATTTGGTCACACATAACTAGATATGCTATGTTGGCCATACATCTATACATGTGTTATTATTTGTCCTCTTCCTACATATTTTTCCTTCATTGACTTGATGGCCATGAATTTATTTCACAAAACTCACGATATGCATATTCCTTTCCTTCATGAAACCCATGGGAACATTCCAAGAAGTTTAAAAATTAATTAAATGACATTATGTTAAGCCCTAAATATGGGCACATTTCCCCCTATATTGTGTTGCATTACATTAGTTTTGATATAGGCTTTGGTCCATTAGTTTTAAATGTAATTAGTATGGTTATATTAGTTATGTCGGCTTGGGTCAGTTAGTTGGAATTGTACCTCTTAGTCTCCTATATATAGGAAGGAGACACTTTCATTTAGAGTATCTTGTCTTTTCTTGTCTTGTGTACTTAGTACATTGTATAAGGAGGTTTCCCCCTTGATCAAGAGGCTTGATATTCATCTATTTTCTTCATTAAAGTCATGGAGTACTTTTTATGATCTATTTATGCTCTTTTTGGAAATTTGTTGCATAACATTTGGTATCAGAGCTCTTTCCTCGGGACTGGTTTCTTCAAAACAAGTCATCTTGGAATTTTTTCTACAAATTTTTTTATACAAGGTTTCAGATAATGAAAATCATAACCATCTAGAAAAAAGTTCTAGCTATCTGTGGTTCAAGTTTCATATCCTAATCAATTATAGCCTCGGAGATATTCGTTGTGGAATCTAGGGTTTTTGACTAGCCCAAAAATTAGTCTAAAGCAGGTGTTATGGGGAAAAAGGTCATATCTTTGGCATGCAAGATACAAATTGAGTGAAACTTGTTGCATAAGAAACAAGATGGAAGATAGTACCTGTGGTAGATGTTTCAGACCCAGATCCAAAATATTTGACACATGGAAGACCGTACAAGTTCGATCTTCTGAAAGGACAAAAAATAAGAAGTATTGGGATATTTGCATTAAATTTCTACTGGCACATCATAATTAGATAAGACCTATGGAATTGGAAAGAGTACACATAAATCTATAAAAATATTGATTTTAATACCCAGAGGAGCCGAAATTGGAAATTTAAATTAGCTCCAAGTCAGCCAGAAAATAGTCTTGTAATCAGGGTTTGAAAAAAGTACAAGATTTTAAATTTGAATAACTTTGAGTAGAAGGATATATTTGAGGTGAAACATAGGGTGTGATATCTATTTATATTGTTCAAATGTGTGTCCTGTGTCACAACATGATGCTTACTAGGGTTCATCGTCTCTCAAATCAAGATCACTATCGATCCCGTCAAAGTCCAAGCCATCCTTGAACTCCCCCCACCAAAGACTTGATGAAAATTGTAGAGAATTCAATGCAAACCCAACTTCCTTTGTCACTTTCGTCCCTGACTACGCTACACAAGTGTAGGGATTCCTATATCTTTTCAGGAAAGAAGTCACCTTTTGATGGGATGACCAAGAACAATGGTATTTTGAGGAACTCAAAAAGGATCTCACATCATCTCCTCTAATCTCCCTACCTAACTTCGAAAATCATTTCATCCTTTATGTTTCAACATCCCCCTTCTCGTTTGTTGGCATCTTAGTTCAAAATGGTGAGGATTACCGTGAGCACATCATTTATTACATGAGTAAGACACTATCAAGATCATCACTCAATTATAGCCATGATGAGAAGTTAGCTTTGGTCATAATCTATCAATGCAAAAGATTCACCATTACATCTTGCTACGTTAAGCCATGATGATTGCAAACTCTAACCTAATGTGACACATACTAGGCTGATGACTTATAAATGGTAAGTTCACTCATTGGATCATCATTCTTTAGGAATTATATATTGATTTTGTAACACCCAAAATAAAAAAGGCTTTGGCCTTCATTGAGCTCATTACTGATCTTTGGATTGTTGCAACGGGACCCCCCTTCATTGATGAGTTTTCAAACAAACATTTGTTTTTCCTCACTATCGAAGATCCATTTTATTGAGATGCCCTCACATATCTTTGCACACAAAAATTTTCTTCCATATCTCACATGACAATCATCACCATATTCATCACCAAGCCCCTCATTACCTCCTCATTGCATATGTTCTTTATCGACAAGGGTCTGACACCATTTTGTAGCGGTATTTATTTCACAATGAGGTCGAGGAAATCCTTAACAATTACCACAACGATGCCTGCAATGACCACTTATCAAGATTAGCCACCACCCATAAATTTTTTTTATACTAGCTACTTTTGTCCCTCACTCTTCAACGATCATATTCATGACACCAAATGGTGTGAAAACTGTGAGATTTTCTCTAGAAAAACTAGGGACCTTCTAGACCCTTTGCACCCAGTCATCATTGTCGATCCCTTTTACAAGTGGGGGAATGAATTCATGGAATTTTGGCCCACATCTGCTCAAGGCCATAAGTATATCGTCGTCGCTATCAATTACTTTACCACATGGGATGAGGTAATGCCTACTTTTAACAACACTAGTGCCACAACTACTAGATTTTTCTTCAACCACATCATTACACGATTCAGTGTACCCAAACATTTGGTCTTGGAAAATGGAACTTATTTTCAAAATGAGATTTTCCAAGAACTATCATTCTTTTTTGGATTCACAAATGATTTTTCCACCCCCTATTATCTGCAATCTAATGGACATGTTTAGGTTATCAATAAATTCCTTAAAACCATGATCCAACAGATAATCAACAAGAATAAAACCAATTGGAATCATATACTATTTTCCACACTATGGGATTACAGAACATATGTTAAGACTGCAACAAGATTCAGTCTGATCCGGGTGGTGTCCAGGAAGCACGAGGGGGACAATAGTTCAATTGAATGAGTCGGCTCTGTTATGGCGGAAGCTTAATAAACATAATGAGCAGAAGCATGATTACACAACACAGATAAACACAAATACACACATACAATATGCAGGAATGCGAACTTCTCTTCTATTAGATGTAAACAGAAAGATTCTGATGTATGTTACAGTATTATACATGCTTATATAGATTTATGAGACGCTTGGGTGCCTGCCCGTTACGTTCAGTTACAAAGAAGAAGTTAGAACGGTTTCAACAGTTCAACCATTATAGTCGACTGGAAGACAGAGAGACAGTCTGTCAAAGTTCGACAGTCGTTGGTCGCATGTCGACGCTCAATGTCGATGTCACAAACTGTGGGGTTGTTGAACATGTTGAAGGTGCGGAATGTGTCACAATATGTCGAAGTCGAGACTCATCGGATTTGTGTCGAAATCGGAACATGTCGAAGTCGTCAAAGTCATGTTGAGTCGAAACGTGTCGAAGTTGTATCGACATTGATGACTTGCCAATTATGATGTGGATCAGACCTCCTTCCTTAAGAAACAATGGATCCCATTTTTTTCTCGCGAAGGTGAGGAAACTTGTCGGTTATTTCAGTAGCAGAGTACCACCTTCCTTGAGATGGGTGCTGGTGAGCTTTGGCAACCTGAAACAAGGGAATTGTGTTCGTCCTTGTAAGGCATACTCGTCGTCCCACAATGGTGTCTCAAGGAAGAGGCTCTTGAACATCTGGATGATGTCTCCGGGTTCTTCTGTCGATAAGTCATTATGTTCCAACAAGGGTGCATTGTATGGTCGAAGTAGATCCACGTTGAAGACTGGATGCAGACCCAGGCATGCAGGAATGTCGAGCTGGAAAGATTTTTCACCAATCCACGGAAGAATACTGTACGGACCATATCGCAAAGGTTTTAACTTCTTGAAAGGACCAGTGAAGTTCTCCTTCTTAAGATGTAGCCAAACCTTATCCCCAATTTGGAATGTATGAGGAATACGATGCTTATCGTTTCAGACCTTAGCTTTCTCATTTGATCTGTGCATGCTTCTGGATGTCACAAATATGTTCTTGAAATTTGACTGCTTTATCAACTTCTCGCTAGTTGTGGTTTGTGTCGGAGTTTGGCTTTGTCGAGGAGTTGATCAAGTCGATAGGCGTTGAGGGTTGAAATATGTAACAGACTTCAAATGGACTCTTTCCTGTAGAGCTGTGCTGAGCACGATTGTAGTTGTGCTGGATGTATGGAAGACTTTCATCCCATGTGCGTCGATGCTTGTGAGTGCATGTGAAGCAGTTGTACTACAAGGCGATTTAAAACTTCCATCTATCCATCGATCTAAGTATGGAAATATGTCGACAATGAGAGTCATGTGTCCAGCTGTTTCCAGAGGGTCTTCCAAAATATGATAACGAATCTGGTATCTTAGTCGGAAATGATGGTTGTGGGTAAACCAAAGTGTTTCCAAACATGTGTAAAGAAGAGCTGAGCAGTCTGCTGCGCTGTTGTGGTATTCTTACATGGTATGAGAATGGCCATCTTGGAAAATAAGTTGACTACTACTAATATCACATCATGTTGATGTCTGGTAGTAGGATAACTTGTCAAGTAGTCCATAGAAATAGATTCCCATAGTCGACTAGGAACTGGCAGATGTGTATACAATCCCTGTCGTCGATTAGGTGGCTTAGTTATGGCACAAACCACACATGATCAAATGTACTTTTTGATTTTAGATTTAAGTGTATGCCAGAAGAAATACTTCTGCAGAATAGAAAATGTCTTTGCTACTCCAAAGTGTCCTACAGCCTTGTTGTAGTGCGTGTCCTAAATGAGCTGTTGTCGGTGCTCATCGATCGGTACACAAAGCTGTCCAATATTGTATAGCAAGGTATCTTTCAGGAAGTAGTCGGAGTCTAAGGTCCACGACTTATTAGTCTGTAACTATCGGTATATTGCTGAGAAGTCGCTGTTGTCCTCGTACAACTGTGGCCAAGTGGTTGTGTCGTATCCCTGCATACTCATCATTATCAAAAGGAGAGTAATGGGTGGTCGACTGAGGCAATCAGCAGCAGCGTTAGCTTTACATTTCCGATACTTAATCACCAACTGGAATTGTTGTAGGTAATTAATCCACTTGAGTTGTCGATTTGTATGCAACTTTGATTGTGTTGGTGTGAACTGTAAAGGCTTATGATCAGTGAGAATGACCGTTTCCTTGCCAAGGATATAATGCCTCCATTGCTTGAGAGCTTGCACAATGGCATACAGTTCTTTTTCATACGCCGAGTATCTTCTAACTGTGTCATTAAAAGTCTCAAAATGAAAAGTGACTGGGTGACCAGACTGAGTGATCACTACACCCAAGGCATAGTCCGATGCGTCTGTCTCAATCTCAAAGGGTTGATGCAAATCAGGTAACATAAGTACTGGTGTAGTGCAGAGCCTGTGTTTGAGTTGTTCAAAAGCTGCTTGTTGTGTTACTGTCAATTGAAAGACAGTTTTCCCATTTCCCTTCGTCAACTAATTCAAGGGCCAGGCTATGTGACTAAAGCTGAGTATGAACTGTTGATAGAAATTCGCCAAACCAAGAAAACTTCTTAGTTCTTGAATGCTTCTAGGAATGGGCCAATATTTGAGGATCTGTACTTTGTTTGGATCGACATGAATGCCTACAAAGTCAATTACATATCCCAAATATTTGATGCTGGTCATCGAAAAAGAGAACTTTTCCATGTTCAGATAAAGCCGATGTTGCTAGAGAGTGTCGAGGACTTGTCGAATATGTCTGACATCGTCTTCCCATGATCGAATGAAAATCAATATATCATTGAGATAGACAATAACCCATTTGCCGATGAAAGGTCGAAGAAGGTTATCCATATGTCATATGAAGGTCGCAGGTGCATTGGTTAACCCGAAAGGCATGACTAACCATTCAAACAATCCTTCCTTGGTCTTGAAAGCAGTTTTCCACACATATGAGGGCTCGATTGGAATCTGATGGTATCCCTACTTGAGGTCAATCTTAGTAAATAATTTAGCACCTTTAAGACAGGCGATGAGCTCGTTTATTCGCGGCAGAGGGTACCGATTCTTCACCGATATTTTGTTGAGAGCTTTGTAGTCGATGCACATGCACCAAGTCTCGTGTTTCTTTAGAACTAGGATGACTGGACTTCCACAAGGAGAGGAACTGGGTCGGATATGACCTTTGTCGATTAATTCTTGGATCTGTCTGCGAATCTCTTCATTTTTGAGAATGGATCTTCTGTAAATAGATGCGTTAGGAAAAGAATAACCAGGAACAAGTTCAATGGATTGCTTTACCTGACAATGTTGAGGTACTCCATTTGGATCTTGAAAGAGGTTCTGGTACTCATCGAGAATATGATCGACTTGCTACTACTGTCGGGAGCTGCATTGGTTGGTGACTCAAATCGTTGCTGCAGTCTTCTTAGAATGTTGCGGCTTGATCATGATTAATGTGAACTTCCAAGCATGATTGATGAGCTTCTTTTTCTGTTTGGCAGATATCAGTGCGACCGTTGGTGTAGTTTGATGCTCTGGTATGCTGAACCATCGGTTTCGGTTTCTGACAATCACCTTCTGAGGCCGTGACTGATAACTTCCATGTCTATCCTAGAGGTAAGGTTTCCCAAACAGGGCGTCGGCTACAGAGAGTGGTGCCACGTTGCAGAGTACTTCATCTTCAAAAGGATTTATGAAGTATGTGAGTTTGCATTGTCGAGTGATCTGAAGTTCTTGTCCATCCTTCATCCAACCGATGTTGTAAGGATGAGGATGCAGAGTGGTAACAAGACCTAGTTTCTTCACAAGTTCTTCAGAAATGAAGTTTTTTTGGCTCCCTTTGTTCACAATCATATGCAATGGGTTTCTCTAGACCCATATCCATGTATGGAACAGGCGCTCTCATTCCTCCTCATCGACAATAGTCGAGGCTGCTAGAGTGGTCGAGGTCAAAAGGGTCATTGCATCTGTATCAGATTCTTCCATCGTCTTGTCGAATGCATTGGAGATTGACACCTTTGTCAAAAATGTCTTCCGAGCTTTGCATTCAGACGTATCATGCCAAGATGACTGGTGGTAATCGCACCATTTTTCGGTCGGCGGTTGTTAGCTATGTTCCCTTTTGTGAAAAGGCTTATTACCATGCTCTGACTTTGGCAGTGTCGGCTGAGAATATTTCGACTTGTCGAAGTTGGTTGAGAATATTTCGACTTGTCGAAGTCGGCTGGTGCCTTCTTGTCGAGTGGTCGTCCTGATGTCGGCTTTGTCATGAAACGTGCTTTTCCTTTCTGCTTGGTTTCTAGTTTGCTGGAAAAGTGGAAAGCATCCGCAAGCGTATTGACAGTCAGAAATTCCATCTCCTGTTGAATGTACTGGGACAATCCGTTGGTGTACTTCAGAAAAAGCAATTTCTCTTATTCTTGGATGCCAAGTCTTGCCAAGAGTCGATAGAAATCATCGGTGTAACTTTGTACTGATTGGTCTTTCCATTGCCTTAGCTGCTGCCACTTCTTATATTGTTGCTCGAGGTATTTCAGTGGGTAAAATTCCTTTCGGATGTGTTCAATGAATTTATCCCATGTGTCGATGGGTTCTCCGCTTTTATCCATCTTTGTCGAGAGGTTCTCCCACCAGCAGTGCACAAAGTTTGACATCTTTAAGGATGCAATGGTGACTTTTTCAACTTCGGAGAGTTTATTTACAACGTAATAGGATTCCAATTGTTGCACCCAATTGTCGACGGATTCCACGCCAATCTTACCTTCCATATTCAGTATGTCCAGATTCATTTTCACTTTGAAGGGGTTGATTTTATCAGAGTGAGTTCTCGTCAAGGATCCTCCAGATGTCGAAGCGAATCGCAAGAGAATATCGTTGAACTGGGTGAACATTTCAGTTCATTGTCGAGCCAGAGCTTGCTCAATAAGCTGTGTTGTCTCGTCGGCTGCATGTCTATCGTCTGTTTCTTCTATCATTTCTGGATATCACGTTTGCTTGGATTGATGATATTGCGAGCAAGTTTGAACCAGAATAAGTCAGGTAACTTCGAGAGAAGTGTATACGCAAAACTTAAGCACGAAGAAAACTAAGTGCTCTAATACCAATGATCCGGGTCGTGTCCAGGAAGCACGAGGGGGACAACAGTTTGACTAAATTATTCGGCTTTGTTATGGTGGAAGCTTAATAAACAAAATGAGCAAAAGTAGGATTACACAACACAGATAAACACAAATACGCATAGACAATATGCAGGAAAGCGAACTGCTCTTCTATTAGATGTAAACAGAAATATTCTGATGTATGTTACAGTATTATACATGCTTATATAGATTTCTGAGATTCTTGGGTTCCTTTCCATTACGTTCAGTTACAACGAAGAAGTTAGAACGGTTTCAACAGTTCAACCGTTATAGTTGACTAGAAGACAGAGAGACAGTCTGTTGAAGGTCGACAGTCACTGGTCGAATGTCGACGCTGAATGTCGATGTCGTGAACTGTGGGGTTGCTGAACATGTCGAAGATGCGAAATGTGTCACAGTGTGTCGAAGTCGAAACTCGTCGGAGTTGTTTCAAAATCGGAACCTGTCGAAGTTGTCAAAGTCATGTCAAGTCAAAACTTGTCGAAGTTGTATCGACATTGATGACTTTCCAATTATGATGTGGATCACAGTCCCTTTGGCCTTGTTCACAATGTCAAGGCAGTCTTACCCATTGAGTACAAAATTCCCCTTATTTTTCAGTTTCTCTTCCCCTCGATTTATACACTCTGAATTATTCCTTTTGTTTCCTTTGCATATGACTTTACACACTGATGCACGCACTTTACCACACAAGTGGTGCATACCTCAATCCTGCCATTAATAACCAAGATGAGTATGATGTCGTCATTGGATTATTGGTTAATGTTGTCCATTTCCACATTGGACACCTTCATGTTCATCTAGATTATCAACTCCTTGTTGCATAGTTTAACAATGTCTTTCATGTATGTAACCCATGCCTCTTCTACAAATTTCTCCAAGTGTAGCTTATAGTTCACCAATTTGAAACCATCACATTCATCCATGTCCCTAGAAGCGCTAATGTATTTGTAGATCACATTGTTAATGAAGTATTAGATTGTCATTTATTACATTGACTTTACATCCGATCAAAGAAAGCAAATAAAAGTTTATGTTTTACCATACATTTATGTTATGATCATCATACACACATAAATTAAAAGAATTGGTACACATCATCACACATTTCAAACACATATATCAAGGAACCCACAAAATGGTGCATCTATATATCATCATATATAATATGTACATGTGCCTCACAGGACGCATGTCAAAAAATCACCTTATGGGGGTACATCAAAAACTTGCCTCCCATAGGCCATATCGACACATATACAAAATGGGGCTCATAGGTCCATACATCACTAGGCATATCCTTCTATAGTAGGTGACATCTATATCATCACCAGTGGCACCGTGACCTTTGATGTCGGTATTGTTGGTCCTGGTTGTGGTGGTGGGGGGTGTCGCTGCCCTCAATTGATGCAAGTTCCTAATGACCACGATCTGAATGCATCATCATGTTCCATCCTGGTCTTTCACCCTCTGGGAGCTACAGACACGACACCATGTACTAGTCCTTTAGATCAACAAACTCATGCTCGTCCACACCATCCATCAAAATGGACACCCACCACTCAATCTCCTCCAACACTATACGAGGGTCACCCCCTACTAGGGTAGCCCCACCTGCCTCTACCCTCTCCTTGAAGGCCTCCTCTCATCGACGCCTCCAGTGATTCCCCTACTCAATTGGCACTTAAGTTGTTGTAGGTACCCCAACATGTCATACATGTCCAATATTTGGGCTCAATAAAAAACACCCATTAGCCTCATATATGTATATCATCAATAAAAAATATGCGCATAAATGGAATAGAAACATGGTCACAAACATGACAAAGAGATACTCACCTCGAGAATCCCAACCCTCTCAATGAGGTTGTGGCAACTACGAATCAAGGAGAAATCCCCTCCCACTCCATAGATATTGCTTAATCAACCCAATACGCAACCTCCACACTAGGAGGTAGTGGAGTGTGAAGATATGTCCAAACTCTCCACCTTCAGCTTTGGGCATCACCCTGCCCTATAAATCCATCTAGGGATCCCTAATCCCTCGCACTAGTATTACCATAGGTGGATGAAATGATGGAATCCTCTCAAAGAAATCGGAACACATCATGTTACCATAGGTCAACATCTCATTTTCCTCTATGATGACCATGCTCATTTGAGCACACACATGTTGATCAACAACATGTGTGCCCAGGCGACCTGGGCCCTTGCTAGAACCCTCTCCATTATGATAATTTGACCTCCCCAAAATTTGGTGGGTCACAGTAACTCCCAACAACCTAACAACTATGTTCTCCATTGACCTCACTGTCAAATCCTACAGGTAACTCAAAAGGATTCCCCCATCCTTCTTTGTTGCAAGGTTACCCCCATAGTACTGAGTGATCAATTGATCCAACACCCACTAACCACCAAGAGAATGGTGGGTCTCCTCTTGGATCCCACGACAAACCAGTCAACAAGTAGATATAATGGCGCTCGAGAATTATCCTCTCACTGCCAACCATGAAGCATCCCTGCTAATGGTCCCAGATCATGAGTGAATTCCTTAACATGTTTTCACTCATCCTCATCAATGAGCAAAACATATACTTCAACATCCATACATTTCATAGTTGTTGATACATAAATAGACCATTTCACACATTCCCCAACAACTCATTGCAGTGGCGCTTATGCCACTCAATTGCCATCCCCACTAGCACACACTCTGCAATGAAGAACAAGTTATAAAAGTGTGTTAGTCACCCATCATCAGTTAATAAAATGAAAATCCAAACACAACCAAATCTGCACATATTTTTCACAACTAATTCTGTGGTTCCACATGATTATTTTCAAAAAATGTGCACAATTTCTCCACAAGGGGAAATCACCCCTCAATTGCACGACCGTGTGGCTCTTTTCAACTATTTGACGAACCATCAACATCATTGCAATCAAGATCATGAGCTCTTCAACATGGTTCCATTTGTTTTGTCTCCCCCATAACTTCATTTGGCACTCATTTGTTAGCAATTGCTCAAGGTATGGTCAACCCGGTTGTCAATTTTGTTTGCACCATTAGATTTCTTTCCATGAACACTATTATGCATTGATAGTTGTGTCATATGTTCAGTATTTTTGTTGGGAATCATATTATTTTCTCCCCTAAAGGACCACGGGCCACCTTCACAGGTATATCATCTCAAATATGCATATAGGCCACATATCCCCTTTGGTTAGATTGCACTTATGCAGTTATTTTGTCGATATACCGAAGGTTCTCATCTATCGATAAAACACATTCTCACCTTTACTCAAATATGCCTTTGTTGGGTAGTAGTATGATCCCCCATGGGTGTGCGCACCATTACAACCCGCCTTCACTTTGGAACCCATGCTGTTGCTTCAATCAGTCCGAGGAATCTAATGATTTACCATCTCACTAAGAAAAACACATTCATCTTTCTTGCGACATATTGATGACCCCCATCCTTCAGATTCCCTGACACATTTTACGGTTATGATTCACATATAGCCTCTCATCCCCACCATAATCAATAAACCATATGAGTTCCTCTTTGTTTCACCAACCCCCAAGAAGACCACAAAGAGTCCCTATGCTCCGTTTACACCTCCATAATTTTATCATCCTCGTATAGATGCTCTGCATATTATTTATTCAGTGGGAACCCGTCTTTTTGTTTGTATAAAAAATCCACAATTTTTTTTTATTCCTTTGTAAAAAATTGTTCCCCAATTCACTCAAAACATGGTAACCGCATCATATTACATTATTATTTTGGAAACACCCCTTGGTCACCCTTGATCAAGGTCCTTATGTCCATTACCTACCATCTCCTTCAGTCTTGATTTTTTCATTTAGATTCACCCTACCCTTGTTATCCTCCATTTGAAAACATCACACCATGAACAATTTGCAGCCTAATCACTACTATTACACCCTGCATTACTATTTAAAGTGTGTTTCCTTGCACCAACCACCTTGTTTACTCCAATCAAGAGAATCCATGAGCCCCATTCTTACTAGCATCTCTTGTTTAGTTCTATCACTATCCTAGTTGATTACAATATGTTCTTGGTAAGATCAACACCTTACCACCAGCTATAACTCTCATCGACTTCAACTCACTTCATTCTAAGAGTTATGGAGCCGTGATTGTACCTTGGTTTCCCTTCTCATCAAAACAAGTGTTAAACTTGGTCTAAGCAAAGAGAGTCATCCTTTCTCTTTTCCTCAATAATATCCCCTATGTTTGACACCAATTCATTTATCGAATCAAGGGGAGTCATACATTTTTATTGTTGTAGTGTTCACAGTTATGGTTGAAGAAAATTTTCCATCTGACATAAGCAAGTTTCCCACACAACATATTCATTATTATTCAAGTCCTCATCTGAGTGGGTTGTTCACAATCATCAACATTTCCTCCCCTCTGGCATCATTAGCATCATGTTGAGATTGAATCCAACTTCATCCCTACATCCAACTGTTTATAGAAATGACCCCTCCATCTCCTCTTACTGTAACTCATTTTGACAGGATTTCACGAGCATAGAAATGCCTGCCCCATTTGTATAAAACCATATTTTTATGTGTAACCTATCAATTACTTTCTTTAACGGTCATCACCAACATCCCCCCTATGTGAAGTCATTTACTCTCAACAAATGCTCTCTTACTATCATAGTTAGGAATATCAACATGATGGAAATAAATGATGATGTATTTCAACTATACAAGTCCTTCCTAACCTCACACATCAAGGTGATATGTTATCACCTAAATCTCGCACATATGCAACATTCTGACAATTATTATATAAATACATCATCAACATACAATGTGCATCTTATTAGCATCATATTGATCAAATTCAACATGTGAATTGAGCCTTAGAATTGAAAACAATTTACTTCTGTACACCTAGTTGAATTTTATAAAGGAAACCCACATGAATCCGCATGGGTAAAATATTGAAAGTCATGTAGTTGTACTAGCATGTGGACGATTAACTCTCTGGAGCACATTCAAGTATCACAACTACATTTTTTGCTCCAAGAATTTGAATTGGTCTCCTTCACATGATCGAGGGCATTTAATAGCCCCATACATGTACCTTGAAGACCACTTCATGAGGTGGAGCATTCACATGGATAACTAGATGTTTGAATACCTCCATTTGGCCTATAAAAGGAAGCCATGACCATGCATTTGTTAAGAAAAACCCAAATCAAGATTATGTTGCAATAATTAATTTGAGAGATCATCTTTCATACTCATTCTTATCATCATTTAGCATTAAAAAGCTCCCTTTACTTCTTCCTCAAGAAGCAAGTGTTTCTCCTCGTCTGTAATATCCCTTTTTGGAAGTTGGCTAATTTTTGATGGTTTAGGATGATTGTTTGTGTATATGCTTCCAGATCTGATGTTTGTTTTTTGTCATACAACAATAAAGATGCAACCACCAGAAATAGATGTACTTGTATTTAATGGAAGAAAGCAACCACACTTGTATAATATGATAATGATCTCTAATCAAAAGGGTACATCATTACTAAAATAAAAATAAAAATTCTAATATAGAGTAGATATCTGAACTAGTGATTAGCTTACAATAAAGATTGATGGTGTGGCTCGATCCTCCTTAGATTAATCCATCATATTGCTTGCTAAGACCATGAAGTGTTGAGAAATGAGGTTGCCCAATTGATAATGAGAAGATTTGGCAACACAAGACGGCATATATGAATATAAAGATGCTCCAACACATGAGATGAAGGCTCCTTGTTGTAGGTGTTAATTAATGGTGTTATTGGCTTCCATGGAATATGTATAAGCTTGATGCACAAACAAATTTTACCAATTGATTTGGGTTGTCCTGAAGATAGATTCCCTAACTGTATCATGCAACACACCCATGATTCCACACTGATATGGTTGATCAAATAATGATGATGTAGCAACCTTTATTATTCCATGCATCCTCTATAATCTTCAACGCAATCCTATCTATGTAGTAACTCCCTCGAATTGGAATCTCAGGAACAAATATGAGATTATATGCCTTGATAAATTCAATGGAGAAGACACCCTTGCTGAAGGCGACACTCAGGATATGAAATTCATTGCCCACAATAAACCTAATGCCCAGAATAATGGTAGATGTGCCCAGGATGAAAATTAGTGCATATTGAAGTCTCACAATAAGAAACAAGACCCCATAGTTGAACTTATCATTATAATAGCATAATGATACTTCTCCAAGCATATATGAACTCCTTATTTGTGTAGACACCCTTCCTAAATTCGTAGTGATGTCTACAAAGAATGCACCCCCTCTTAATGCTTCCTTGTGCACCTAACTATAACAAGAGTCAATCTCTGCCCTAGACCCCACGAACTCCTCCTCGATGAAACCCACGTTGATAGATTTGAATGATATATCCAATAAATTGACTAGGATAGATAGATTTCACCGTTAAAACCAATGTTGGCTAGGGAAATTCACCCTCAACCCTAAATCAACTCTCAGATCTCTCAAACCAATTATCAACAATCAATACCTAGAAAAGTCTATTTGCCTTATTTTATTCTCTTTTGATTGCATGCAACTCACTTTTTGCATGCCCTTCTTTTATTCTTGCATGCAACTCACTTTTTGCATGTCACATGCAACTTAGTTTTTGCATGTCGCATGCAACCTAACTTATGCATGCATGCAATTTTAGGGATGCATGCAACATACATTTTGACTTATGCACTACATGTTGTGCCTATTGCTTGAGACTACTTAATTAGTCAAAATGGGACATTACAAATCCTCCATCGCCAAAGATTTCTTATCCTCAAGCAATTCCATCACAACTCCACCAGCAATCAAACTGAACAAATTGAATCCCAGAGTAATCCCAGGGTCCCAAATCAACATAGGAGATCTGTAGCACCCTCCTCTCAAAATAACTAACCTGCAAGGTACCATCACAAGAGACTCTATGAAATACTCCTGTAAGTAGGGTGATAAACCACGGTGTAAACCTGACCAACTCCTTGTTAAATTTTGAGCATTAATTCACAATACTCTAGGATCTTCACTGAGAGAATAACATATACAGTATATCAATGCATAACAATCACAATAAGCATGACAAACATCACAAGAATCAAAATCATGAGAGACAAGAGACACAGAGTTTCCATGGGGAAAACCCTAAGGTGAAAAACCCCACAACTTCCTCAGAGATAGAGAGAGCAATGGCTCAACCAAAGTACAACCAAAATACACTTGAGATAGTCTCCTAGAAGTAGATGATCCTCCTCCTCACTAGTGCGCCACTTTCTGATTGAGAGAGAGATGAATTTCCGAATGATCTAAATAGAGATCTCCTGATCTCTATTTATACTAACCTGTTTTCCCAGTGACCTTATGGGGCCGACTTGTCTAGCTAGGTACATCCACAATATAATATATATTTCAGGGCCGACCCCACACATGGTGGTCTAATAACCCATCGGCAAGTACACAAACTTGCGACACTTGTCAATCCACATGACAACACTTCTTTATAGAGGAATAACACATCTCTAATAAGGGTACAATAAATATATATGAAATACATTCCGAAGTTACATATACATCAACACTCCCTCTTAACTAGGAAGGTATTTCTCGACACAGATCTGCTAGACAAGTCTTCTTCTCGGGATCATTGTCATCATCATCGTCACTGCTGCTGCTATCTCAACCAATCTCTGACTCTACTCGTCATAGGAAGTTCTACAGAGCCAGTCCTTTTTCATACTGGATGTAGGACCACCATCTGCAAGTCTTCATCATCATTGGCCATACTATGGAAATCTCAGGACTTATTACGTGCGTCACAAAACCTTAAAAGAGTCTCTGGACTAGCAAGAACCCTAAAGAGCATCTGAGGCCTTTTTCATCTTGTCCAAATATCCAGGACTTATTACATGTGACTCCACCACAAAACCTCGAAAGAGAATCCCAGGACTGATTACGAGCACAAGGCTCAACCTATCGGATCTCCCAAGGCACAAATTACATGTGGTCACCACAAAACCTCGAAAGAGCATCCTAGGACTGATTACGAGCACAAGGCTCAACCTATCAGATCTCCCAGGGCACAAATTACATGTGGTCATGGCAAAACCTCGAAAGAGCACCTACAATTTACTACTAAAACATGTAAATTTTGGCGAATATTATGATAAAAAAACATATTTTATGTAAATATAAGCGATATTAAAGACTAAATATGACCAAATAGCGAATTTATTTTTTGAAGAAAAGCCCAAAAATAGCCAATTGGCGAAATTTTGCCCCTAAAAATTACCCTGCATGCCATAGGAAAAACCTCGAAAGACTATCTGCAAATCTCCCAGGGCACAAATTACATGCTTATCTGCACAACCTGTTCCACGGCCACAGAGTATCAACCTGATACTCACCATACATCATCCTGATATACACATGATCATCCGGATCATCATCACTGCAACATCCTACTGCATGTCATCTGGAGCAACATCCTGAAGCTCGTCATCCATGATCATCCTGATCATACAATGCATCTACCTGATGCATAACAAGTATCTACCTGATACATATCATCATACATGATCCACCTGATCATACAGTGTATCCACCTGATACATATACAAATACATGATACATATCAACATACATGATCTACCTGATCATACAATATATCCACCTGATACATATACAGATACATGGTCCAAGCATCCAACATGATGCATATACAAAATATATACACATGATCCAACCGATCATATCCAGCATCCAACATGATGCGTACATACATATACATGTAAATGATCCAACTGATCATACAAAGCAGAAACCAGAACATCATCCTGATACTCATCATCCAGCGCTTACATCCACAACCATGTGAAGGATCCTCCTTCCAACATGCTTGGAATGGCTTCAGCAAATGTGTCCATCACTTCTTCCTCAAAGTGTCATCAATCCAAAGAACACCAAGCCTCTCTCTGAAGTACTCGAACTTCACCCTGGCTAGTGGCTTCGTCAACACATCTGCAATCTGCTCGTCCGTCGCAACATACAGGAGCTTCACAGCTCCTCTTTGCACCATATCCCTGATATAGTGATATTTGATCTCTATGTGTTTCGACCTGTCATGAAACACTGGGTTCTCGGACAACTTCACACAACTCTGGTTATCACAGAAGATACCAGTAGCATCTAACAGGAGATCAAATAATTCAGACAGTAGCTTTCGTAGCCATACTGCCTCACAACTAGCTGAACAGGTTGTAACATACTCTGCCTCAACTGTACTCAGTGCTACACAGGACTGCTTCTGGCTAAACCAAGAGATCACACCTGATCCCATACTGAAGCAGCACCCAGATGTGCTCTTCCTATCTGCAACACTGCCAGCCCAATCTGAATCAACATAACCCTGCAGGTTAAACTTTTGATTCACCTCATACTTGAGCCCATAATCCACTGTACCCTTCAGGTACCTCAGAACATGCTTTACAGCAACCAGATGAACACTCCTCGAATCTGTAAGGAACTGACTCAATGTGTTCACCGCAAAGCAAATATCTGGTCTAGTGTTCGTCAAGTACATCAAGGACCCAATCATCTGACGATACATAGAGACATCAACCGGCTTAGATGAAGCATCACATAGAAGCTTCAGATTCGATGCCATAGGTGTGGCCATGGCCTTGCAATCCATCATCCCGAATCTCTTCAGGATATCTATTGTGTACTTCCCTTGACCAAGTAAGATCCCACTTGTACTCTGCCACACCTCCATACCTAGGAAATAATGCATCATTCCCAAATATTTCATATCGAACTTGGCAGCAAGCTTCCTCTTCGTATCTGCAATCAATTTGTCATCTCCTGTTACAAATAAGTCATCCACATACAGGAGTAGAATCACAGGATTCCCTTCCTCAACCTTGTAGTAAAGGTTGGAATCCGCTTTACTCTTGGTAAAGCCCAAACTAGATAGGAAACTGTCCATCCTGCCATACCAAGTTCTGGGAGCTTGCTTCAAGCCATACAAGGCTTTCTTCAATCTGCACACATAAGACTCCCTGTTATGTATTTCGAAACCGAGTGGCTGGTCCACATATACTTCCTCTTCAACTACACCATTCAAGAAGGAAGTTGTGACATCCATATGGTGTATTTTCCATTTCATCGTTGCAGCCAAGGAAAGTACTGTTCTGATGGAAGTATACCTGGCTACAGGTGCAAAAGTTTCTTCATAATCTATTCCCTCTTTCTGAGAGAAGCCACGAGCTACGAATCTTGCTTTGTATTTCTCTACACTGCCATCTACAGCAAGCTTGATTTTATAGATCCATTTAGAAGTCACAACAGACTTCTCTTTAGGTCTTGGTACAACATCCCAAACATCATTCTTCATCATTGATTGGTATTACTCAACCATGGCATCCTTCCATTCTTTCTTTTCCGCTGCTTCTTCATAACTGGAAGGCTCTTTGTTCATAATGTCACAGAGTAAAGCAACATAGCTGGTATGTAATCTGGTTCTCTTCTTTGTTCTGTGTTCTTCTTCTGGAATGCCAAATCTTTCTGCATCTTGCATGAGCTCTCTAGCCCATGCAGGTTTCCTCTTGTGAGAGTTATCCTCACGGGGTGGATCTACAGGTTCTTGCGGATCTTCAAACTCACGAACAAATTCTGGAACTGCTTCAGTCATGGTAGTGTCTTGAAATCTAGTTTCCTTAGTTTCTTCATAAACTTCGATAGGTGCCTTCCTTGATTTGATGAAGGCTGAGTTTTCATCAAATGTTACATCCCTGCTGACATCAATCTTCTTGAACCCTGGAAAGTATATTCTGTAAGCCTTCGAGCATTCACTGTAACCCACAAAGATACCCTTCTTCCCTGAAGGATCTAGTTTAGTCCTCTTTTCCTTTGGGACATGAGTGTATACTGGACAACCAAATATTATGAGATGGCTGACTTCAGGTTTCTTACCAGAAAATACCTCTTCTGGTGTCTTGTTATCCAATATCTTGTGGGGTGTTCTGTTCTGCACATATACAGCTATTCTAGCTGCTTCTGCCCATAGATGCATAGGTAGATCCTGGTCATGCAGCATTGCCCTTGCTGCTTCCATGATTGTTCTGTTCTTCCTTTCTACAAATCCATTTTGTTGAGGATTATAAGGAGCAGTCGACTCCCTCTTAATCCCTCAATCACTACAAAGCTTCTTGAAGTCACCTGAGGTGAATTCTCCACCATTGTCGGATCTGAATGTTTTGATCTTCTTGTCAGTTTGATTCTCCATCAAGGTTTTTGAATTCCTTGAATTTATCAAACACCTCATCTTTGCTATTCAAGAAGTATACCCAAGTCTTTCTGGAGAAGTCATCAATAAATAAGACATAGTAAACATACCCACTCAGAGAGCTGGATGACATAGGACCACATACATCTGAGTGGATGATTTCCAGGATGTCTTTTGCCTTGCTTTCACTGCTTGGGAAAGCCTTCTTAATGTTCTTACCTTTTGCACATCCTTTTCAAACACCTTCATGTTTGGTCTTGATCTCAGGAAGACCCTCTACAACCTTGCTTGCAATTGGAAGTGCTCTATAGTGCATATGAGAAAGTCTTCTATGCCAAAGTTCACTTGGCTCCATGGATTCATGTACCATGGCATGTTCAGGTTGTCCCTTCAATTTATACAAATCTCCCTCTTACTCTCTAATCACTACTACATCATCTATGTTCTTTCCCTTTGGCCACATTAGGACTTGGCCATCCACAAATGGCCATCCACATTATGAGATGATTCCTTCTTGGACTCGCCTTTCCTGGCATGTGCTGTGAGAGCTTGATCTTCATTTCCCATCTTTTCTTCTCGGGCCACAAACCTAGCTTCTTCTTGAGAGCATTCTTCCCGCAATCTGTTGAAGGAGATCAACTTCTTCCTTGCACAGATTCCTTGAATAAAGGAATCCCATGACCTGGGTAGGCCATTTAGAGTGGTCATCACCACTTCACCATTCTCCACCATTTCATCCACTACTTCTAGTTGTTCCTTGATCTGGGAGACCCTTGAAAAATAAGATTGAATGGTTTCTCCATTCTGAAACTTTACTCCTTTCAATTGGTTCCGCAGGTTCATCTTCCGATTTATGTTCTTCCCTTCAAATAGCTTGGTCAAAGAGTCAAACATCTCCTTGGGTGTCTTTAGAGAAGACACATGGGGTATGAGATGGTCTTTGATAGAATCAACAATGATTCTCTTTGCCTTGAAAAAGTTTTTCTTATGTAATACCTTATCCTCTTCATCCTCTGGGATAGGGATGTCTTCTTTTACATATGAGTCCAACTCATTCTCTTCCAGGATTAACCCAATCCTATACTTCCAAGCTCGGAAGTTATCATCTCCTTCAAGCTTATACTCAAGCTTGGTGTGGTGAGACATCTTAAGAGTACTTCAAATGGAAATAGAAAAGATTTAGGTCTTATCACTTGAAATGCTGAAAACTGGATCTGGTCCCGGATTAGGGTTTGTCGAAAAAACCCTAAAAATTCAAAATGTGAATTTCAATTTTCTGAAAGGATAGAAAGATGTGCCTTGATGAGCTGATCAGCCTGGTGTATTCAGAATTTGAGATCAGCAAAGCTTTACCCTTCAGATTTGCCTTTTTTTCCTCCCGGGTTTACTGGGGAGAGCCCTGAATTAGGGTTTGAGTTTCCCGGAGATCTACCTAGCCAAAAATCTCGATCCAAAGCTCTAAAATTCTATTTGTGCAAGGAGCTTCCAGCTATGTTTTCAGATTTCAGAAATTCCTATTTTTTGTGGAAACCCTAATTTTTAGGGCCAAATCGAAAAATGCTCAGAATTGAATTCTGATTGGACAGATAGATTCGCCTTGATGAGTAGAGTCAATATACTATATTGCTTTTCCAAAATCTATGGAGAGAAACCCAATAAACAAGAAACTCAAGTTTCCGTCACTGCAAAATGTCTTCTTCTCAGGTTAGCTCTGATACCATGTTAAATTTTGAGCATTAATTCAAAATACTCTAGGATCTTCATTGAGAGAATAACATATACAGTATATCAATGCATAACAATCACAATAAGTATGACAAGCATCACAAGAATCAAAAGCATGAGAGACAAGAGACATAGAGTTTCCGTGGAGAAAACCCTAAGGTGAAAAACCCCACAACTTCCTCAGAGATAGAGAGAGCAATGGCTCAACCAAAGTACAACCAAAATACACTTAAGATAGTCTCCTAGAAGCAGATGATCCTCCTCCTCACTAGTGCACCACTTTCTGATTGAGAGAGAGATGACTTTCCGAATGATCTAAATAGAGATCTCCTGATCTCTATTTATACTAACCTGTTTGCCCAGTGACCTTATGGGGCCGACTTGTCTAGCTAGGTACATCCACAATATAATATATATTTCAGGGCCGACCCCACACATGGTGGTCTAATAACCCATCGACAAGTACACACACTTGCGACACTTGTCAATCCACATGACGACACTTCCTTATAGAGGAATAACACATCTCTAATAAGGGTACAATAAATATATATGAAATACATTCCGAAGTTACATATACATCAACACTCCTTAGAGAATTGCTCTACCAAGATCTCAATCCTATGTGCCTAAAAATCAGTACTGGTCCTCTCACCTCTAGCATCCATTGAATTTCTAGTCATTGTAATCCCAGGGTCCCAAATTAATCTGAGGTCTACGGAGTACCTAATGCATCCCCTATTGGCCTCCATAGTATTAACCATCTACCATATATGCTCGTCTAATAAACCTATTATTAGATGCACCTGTGTGCCTGCACAAATACTAGGATCCCACGTGAATATGAAGAAGGTGTTGCTAATATTCTTCTTCCTCGATCCCAAATATGCCAATGGAAGAACATTGTCACCATACAATGTTTGAACCTAATTCATACCCATGCTTTCCTCTCCCCCCATGGTGTGCTCCAACAATTCGTCAAGCTCTACTGTATGCTGAAATGTCCCACCTGGATCTTAATACCAACAGTGTGCATCTTTCATCCCCAATATTCAAAGGCTTTTGTTGTACTATACCTCTGGCTAGGAATGTCTCTCCATGAATTTCCCACTCGATAAGACACCAACTCTAAATCTCTCTCCAATCCAACCCCTGAAATTGACCTGGTGCATAAACACTATCACAAGGAATAATCCCACCCAGGGATGAAATTTGACATCCTACTTTACACATCATGAAATTTTTATATGACGTTTTAATTTTAACATTGCCTTTCATGTGACGTTTAAACCTTAATATTACCCATCATAATAATAGTTCTTTTTTTTTAAATAACATTTATAATAACTATATATAACATTGAATTCTCATATCTTTCCTCATATAATACAAAAATAAAAAGTGTACAAAAATATAATAAACATAATGATTAAACCAACAACACACATAATGAAAAAGAAGGTTTATCCTCAAAACCTTTAAATAGACTTCTTCGCAAGCAATAAAATGGGCCAATACCATGGCCCACCAAATACCATGGGCCCAAAAAACAATGTCCAAGTCAACTTTACCTAACAAGGGGAGACAACGAGACCATCACAAAATCAAAATTTCTATATCAGAAATAACAATATAAAAAGAATATATATATCTATTACTATTAGTAATTAGTAATAGTAATAGATAACATTGATATATATTATATATGGGCTTGGAATATAGATATTAATGGTGTGTCAAAATAAAAATGTACTTCAAAATTACGGGTGAAACTAAAATTCACACTTCATTAATATCCTCGAAACCTTTAAATAGACTTCTTCACAAGCAATACAATGGGCCAATACCATGGCCCACCAAATACCATGGGCCCAAAAAACAATGTCCAAGTCAAGTTTACCTAACAAGGGGAGACAACGAGACCATCACAAAATCAAAATTTCCATATCAGAAATAAAAATATAAAAAGAATATATATATCTATTACTATTACTAATTAGTAATTAGTTATTAGTAATTTAAGTACTAATAAGTAATTAGTAATAGTAATATATAACATTGATATATATTATATATGGGCTTGGAATATAGATATTAATGGCGTGTAAAAATAAAAATGTGCTTCAAAATTACAGGTGAAACTAAAATTCACACTTCATTAATGACGTTTAATTTGATGAAATGGTAGTATTTTGACGTGTAAAATGACAAATGACGACTATTTACCCATCAAATTTTAACATTGATCCCACCAGGATGACACTGCACCCCTCCAATTCCATCCTGTAAAAACCATATGGGTTATTTCACTCCTTCTCCCTCATACCAAACTGCCTCTCTACTATGTAAATGTGGCCTCAAGGTATTGCAAGCCTTGTCTATGTACTCCTGAAGAGAACTGCTTTGAAATAAACGAATATGCTTCTTTTGCTGCCCCATCAAGGAATCTAACTGCTCTTCCATACTGGAAATATTGGAAGCCGACTTAGCACATACCACTCGAAGAACTGTAATCTCAACATCTTGCTGTAATATGGTTTCTCGGAGTATCGTGGTCCTCTCTTTCATTGTTAGAATGCCTTCTTTAAGATGCTCAATTTTCTTTAAGTGATTATCATCTAGGTACCCTGTAACTTCGATGGATACCTCTATATTTTCTTGTACTTTATTGTTGACTACGCTGTCCTGTTGTGACCATCCATCCTGCAAGATGAACACATGGTCATTATCTGTAGCATTTGTCCAACCATCCAACTTTGGAGTATGCTCTATCTCATGCCTGTACAAACTCTCTCTTACCTCCATGTGTGGATTTCCACTGTCAGGGTTGTTGTGCTCACTTCCCTAAACGTCATCCTCATTACTACTTGGTAGTATATCATATGTTGCGGCCTCCCCAAGTATTGTCTTATATCCCAGGTGTGCTGAGGTATCCTCTCGTGCTCTCACTCTACTGGTGTCATCTGAATCAGGATCCCACAAATATGTAACACATTCATCCTAAAAAACAATGAATGCATCCATGTCACTATATGTCGGTCCCTGGAGCATTCACATGGATAAATAGATGTTTGAATACCTCCATTTGGCCTATAAAAGGAATCCATGACCATGCATTTGATAAGAAAAACCTAAAGAAATATTATGCTACAAGAATTAATTTGACATATCATCTTTCATACTCATTCTTATCATTATTTAGCATTACAAAGCTTCCTTTACTTCTTCCTCAAGAATCAAGTGTTTCTCCTCATCATTCCAAGTTAGTTAGCAAGCATTTTGAGAGAGCTCGAAAGGAACCATCCCAAAGGGGCGTGTTGGATACCATTGGAGATACATTCTTCTAGGTGACACCATTTGTATACAAGCTTCTCTAATGGACAATACTATATGGTTGAATCTAACTCATTCTCTTTTGTTTCATGGCATTTTAGCACTTGATAATCTCTTTATTTCATTCTTATTTATTGAATTTTCTTTAGCTTATTAGTGTTTGGTCTTACTAATCATCATTTACACAGTTTCCTTGGTTGCAACCTGTAAGGAGAGGAGGAATTGCTCACTCTTGAGACATTTTCCCCTAAACAATCTATCATAGAGCCAAGAACTTGATTTTTCTACCAAGACCTTAACAAATGCAAAGTAAAAAGTATTTGGTGGAGGCTATTGAAGGTTGATATTCAAGATTGGTTGGAAGAAAGAATTCTTTAGTTTGCATGTCAAGAAATTGTCTATGTAGGGGAAGATGCTGCGAGATGAAAGATAGATACCTACTTGACTGCTTGCATGATATTTTGTAGGAAATTTCCCAATGAAATTGCATGAATGGCTAGAAATACTCATGAAGAAGCATCAAAGTTGGATTCCATGACTATGAATTGAGTGGATTGCCAATAACTTGATAATACATAACAATATAAACATAAGTTTACTTGAGCAATTGATTTTTGGTATAAAGGTGTCATGGAAGGATATGCTTTGGAATTTGTAGTAGAATATCATCAGCCATTAAAAAATGCACTATAATTCTTTAAGAAGGGGACCACATGAAAGATTGGGTGAAGAATACTAGTGTGGATAAAAATGCTCATGGTGGAATGGAGTATGTTACCATGCCCCAATAAGATGGAAGTGTAATCCTTGAATGGGGGGGTGGAACTATAGGAGATTGTATTTGATGGTGGATTTAGTGTCATAATATTATTCAAGGGTTTGTGCTAGTTAAGGCAACATATCTTGAAAGAGAATGGTAGAAGAAATAACAAAGCCATGTCGATATAACATAGATTTGGTGGTGAGAAGAAATGAAAAATATCCATGTCAAGTAGGAACCTTTTATGAGAAGATATGTTATTGAGATGCATACAGAGTGTGGGATGATGTATAGGATGAGGGAAGTGTAAGAATGATATTTCGTGTACGTTGAAAGAGACAATCAGGAAAGCATGGTGATGTAGAGAATTCAAGAGTTTGTAGAGGTGGAAGGAATTTCTAAAGAGTTGGGATGGAAAACACATGGTGACTTGGGGGACTCAGATACTCAGGTTGTAGGCTTAGAAATTTTATATGAAATTGCTAACTCATAAGTCATTGTAGAATCCATGGAAGATACGAATAAAAAATAGGCATTTGAAGATGCTTTCAAGTTTGCACCGTTTTGGTATTTCGATTCTATAGAAAGCGACACTATCAAGTGTTATAACATAATTTGACACATCAACGTCTTCAATGTCTTAATGGACTACACCAAAGTCACATGAAACTTTCTCTATCCCCAAAACACTTAAATAAACCTAATTTTGGGGAGTCATGCACCTTTCCCTTGTGAAAGGTGTGTGTGCATTCTCTTTTCCTTTAGTAAAGGTGAGCGTTCCTTAAAAAATTGTGCAAAAAATATAAAAATGTGAATTTTGTGCCCTTGAATAGTTCCTTTGGTATTTTGTCACCCATAACTTCTTGGAATTACCCTCTAAACATTTCAACCATTTTGCAAAAGTATAAAATAATAATTTATGGTAGATATAGGGGCACTCATGTTGAAACTATCCTCACACATGAGAAACAATCTTATGTTCTCTTGAGTTTTTGTGATTCCCTTGCCCCCAGAAACCCTTGGGTTTTAGTTTCATATTCCCTTTGAGTGTTGAGGTCCAAACTCCATAGTTGGGCTCTCCATACTATATAGCATGAACTTTGAAGTCTAGAAGGTACATCAGTAGTGTCCCATGTTAAGAGGGACCCGAACGATGGTTATGAAAGGGGACAGTAGTAGAAGGTCAAATAACATTGTATTTTGGGTTTTCTTATCAATAAATGGAGATATCACATATTCCCCCCAAAAGAACACTACAATAGTTCTATGATTGTTCGTTTAGTTCGATATTGCATTGGGATTGATGAAATGGATTTTTGACCTAGTTGATTTTAGATTAGCTCTTGATTTTAAATTTTCTTTGTTTAGCTCCAATTGTATTTGAGAAAGGTATTTGTTGTGTAGTTTAGGTTTAGAATCTTGGAGTGTATTAGCAACAAAAACATTGGAATCAGTGACCAAATTCCATTTCGAGAAAACCACCAGAACATGTACTTGAATTATATCACTCTCAAATCATATTTGCAAGCATTAAGGAATTAATTTAAGGGAAGGAAGGCTGCTATTTTCTGTCATGATATGGAATAGTTTTCCCTAACTTTTTAGGAAATTTAAACCTTAACAGAATTGAGGATTCCACTAGGGATGAATTGCTTCAAGTTTTCTCTATAGGGCCTCCTTGTTTCTATTTCTCTAGCTTTGAATAGGGTACTTGGAAACCAATTGATGCGTGGAACCATGCTAGACCCCTTGTAAACCTAAGCATTTCGTGTTTTCTAAGTTTTTGGTTGAATTTTGACCGATTTAAGGGTGTACATGCACCTCTTCATGGTAACAAGAGTATGTTTGCACATTTTCCTCATAACACGAATGTGTAAATGCACCTTTGCTTCATAATAGGTGCATAGGTCCTGTAGAATAGGGGTTTTTGGTTGTTTTCCCCTATTTTTCCTATTCAATCAATCTCAAGGGGCCATTAGAGAGATTCAAGTCTAAAATTAGGGAAGTTTTCTATGTCAAACGATTTAATAAGTACATTTTGGTTTTGTTAAAGAGAAAAAGAAAGAAAGATGTTGTTTGTTTTCATTCTTGTTTGCTCATTTTGCATTTAGGTAGTAACTTCTAGTTTCATTTTCATTCTAATTGTTTCATGTCTTTGAACCTCCTTATTAAACAACTTATTTCCTAGTTAAATAATAACTCATAAAAGAAACATAACTAAAATGAACTAGACTTGTTTTTCCTTTGATAGAAAACCAATAGTACTCTAGGTTCTAGGGCCTTGGTGGTCGGTTTGGAGAGTAAATTTTCCAAGATGATTGAAAACGAAACTAGGATCTAAATGATTGAGTGTAAAATCCATTAGTAGACACATGTTGGGGAAGCATGCATCAAATGCACGTCAAGCAAGAGGTCAAGCTGAGTAAGTGATTGAGATTATCCCCTTGTTTCTTTCTTAGTGACCTATGCATGTACAAGAACTTTAGAATAAGTGGAAAGTCCTCGGGGTGACACCATCTCTCATTAAATTTTCAGGTCTAGGACTTAGTCCTATGTTCCATTCCCATTCACAAACAATTGACCCATGGTTGTACCACCCAAATTTTAATTGTGAAGTGGTAAATATAGTTTCCTTTTCTAGGATTTAGGTTGGGTGATTGCAAGTGGGAAGTACTTTCGGTACCCAAGATAGATTCATAATATCCATTTCATCTCCCCTAAAGGGTGCTATTATTCTTGAGGGTACTTGCACCTTTGGTAATTATTGCTTGAGGGTAACCTTAACTATCTCACGCACCTTTGTTGGTTGGACTTGGACCCTCACCATCCCAAGCTGACCTTCGGAAGGCCCAAATTTGGTTCTTCATTAATTGAACTGAGGACTTAACCACCCTGGTTTGATTTTTGGGAGAGTGATTTTGCTTGGCTGTATCTTATATAGTATTTTATAACAGTGCATTGACTATAATATTTTAACCACATAGAAGGACTTAGAGATTTTATTCTTTGTTAAATTGGAGGTATGGCTAAATCTCTTGATGATACCAATTGAGGGAAACCTATGTAAGGGAATCTTTGTTCTTTTCCTTTCTTTGGAAACGTTGGTGCTCCCTTGATGGCCACCTTGAATCTTCTTGGATTGACTGTGGGGGCTGCTCGTTTGGTTGTTTTCTACCTTGAATGCCTTGAATACTCTTTATGCTTCTAAAGTAGGAAATTTATATCAAGAGAATCATAACCCTTTTCCTTCTTCTCTAGTGAAATATTTTCCTCCTCCTGCCTCATCTAGTGAAAGTATAAATCCTAGTAACCATAAGTCTAATGGAATAGAAAGAGGAAGAATAAGAAGAAGATGTGAAGACAAGGGGGCATGCCATCGACCAATGCAAATAACGTTGGGGGCAGTTCTCTAACCAATGAAAGTCATGCTAAATAAAATTCATGATTCACTACAATTCATATTGGAGACAAATCACTAGTCATTGAAATTCATACTGGGGAGAAGCAACTAACTTCTACAAAGTCATGTTGGGGGAAAGCAACAAGTCACTACAAGTCATGCTAAGGGAAAAAAACCAACCAATGCAACTCATGCTGGGAGTATTGATATTGTTGAGAAACCTAGATGGATAGGAAACAATCCTAAGTTCCCTTATAAGGTTTTCAAGGGATATCACCTTACTCATTTATGACCATTTATTCCAGAGGTTCAAAGAATGTGGTCCTTGTCTCAAGGATATTTTTCTCTTGGAAAACCTATAGCTTCTTAGCAACCCATTCAACCTTTAGTTGATAAGGTGGTTGAGTCAATACAAATTTTTCCTGATCTGACTCTTCCCTTGGAGAGTGCCAATATTGAAGTAGTCAAAATGAGTCAATCTTCAGTTGATCCCACTCTTCCTAGGAAGAGTGTCAAGATTCAAGTGGTCAATCTGATGCAATTTTTGTTTGATCCCACTCTTCCTTTAGAGAGTGATGTGATTACTGCTCAAGTTTTATTTACTACTAGTTTAGAACCTTTTGAACAAGGGGGAACTCCATTCACTTCGAGTGGAATCCCTCCAAGCTGTAGGATAGTTTCCTTTGATTAGAATATTCTAGCTAGGCTTCACCTTCCTTTTTTTGCACCCTATTAGGATATTTTTGTTAAATATACAACATCAGGAGACATTCTCCAAACCAATATTGTGTAGTCAAGATTGATCCTCCCGTATAGAGGTGAGCACTTTGATTTCCTTCTGTGTAAATGTTATTCCTCACGTATAGAGGCACTTTATCAAATTAATGATGTTTTAAAGTCTTGTTGGACAAGACTCTAGACTTGTGTGTATCAAGTCATGATTATCATGTGATCCTTCCGCATAAAGGTATCCATGAGAT
Source organism: Larix kaempferi (assembly GCA_027924585.1). Classification (NCBI taxonomy): domain Eukaryota; kingdom Viridiplantae; phylum Streptophyta; class Pinopsida; order Pinales; family Pinaceae; genus Larix; species Larix kaempferi. The sequence continues at coordinate 20,384,603 of BSBM01000268.1, forward strand.
GGACCTCCCGTATAGAGGTGGACTTTCTGTATAAAGGTCATACTTTACTTGTTAAAAGCATTTAATGTTGCGTGATATATTATTAACCACAATCACCATATTGCTATTAAGTCTCCTTTAGAGATTGATCACCTCTAAAGTGAAACCTTGCGAACATTGAACCTACCACTTCGATTGACATTTCGGTTACTCCTGGTGTAGTGGAACACATTTAGTTAGGCCAGAAGTGTTCCCCTAAAGAAGTCATTGCTTATACAGCCCTATTCAAGCGATTCTGAGACGTGTTCGCTTGGACCTACGAGGAGATTCCTAGGATAGACCCCACCATTGTTTTACACGAAATCAAAATCTATCCCGACGTCAAATCAATCTGCCAAAATTTGCGACCAGTACACCCTCAGAAGACTGCGGTGAACAAGGCAGAGATTGAGAAACTCTTGAAGGCCAGCTTCATCTACCCTATCCCATTGACATAATGGGTCTCAAACGTCGTCCCTGTCACTAAAAAGCAGGGTACCATTTGTGTCTTTGGCGATTATCGGGACCTCAACAAGGCTTGTCCTAAGGACAACTACCCGACTCCTTTTATTGACCAGATTATCGACAATTGTGCTAGAAGTGTCATTTTTTCATTTATGGATGGCTTTTTCGGATACAACCAGATTGAGATCCACCCCGTCGACCAACACAAGATTGCATTCATCTGCCCTTGGGGAACATTTGCGTATCGTAAACTTCCGTTTGGTCTTAAAAACGTTGGTGCCACATTCCAACAGGCCATGTCGTACACCTTCCATGATGTGAAGGACTTTGTGGAACCCTACTTGGATGAACTCCCTCCCCACTCAAAGCAACGCGAGTTCCACATAGATGATCTGATGACCGTTTTCCTCAGATGCAGATGGTACAATATCCGTTTGGACCCTCATAAGTGTATTTTCTTTGTCGAGTCTGGATGCCTCTTAGGGTTTATCATCTCAAAATATGGGATCTGCATTGATCCCATGAAGGTGGAAGCCATCGCCGCCCTTTCACCTCCAACTGATGTTACAGAACTTCAAAGTTTACAAGTGAGAGTGACTTATTTAAGGCGTTTCGTTTGTAATTTCGCGTAGAAGACTCAGGGCTACATGAGATTACTCAAGAAGGACTTCCCATTCATATGGGACGATCAAGCACAACAATCCTTCGATAGTCTCAAACATGCCATTACCCATGCCCCTGTGCTCCAACTGCCGAATTACTATCGAGATTACATTCTATACCTCACTGCTTCTGACACCACTATCGCCATGGTTTTGGTGCAGGAAGACCAGAATGCCCAAGAACATGTGATATATTACTTAAGCAAGGGTCTAATTGACACTGAAACCCGTTACTCACATGTTGAGAAGCTCGCTCTTGCGGCAGTTATCGCCGTCCAGAAGTTTCGACATTACATTTTGCTTCACACCACCACCATCATCGCCGATTCGAACCCCATGTACCACGTTCTGAAACGCAAGGTGCTTGGGGGAAAGTATTCATGCTGGATCGTGCTATTGCGGGAATTCGATCTCCTTTTCGAGAAGGCCAAGTCTAAAAAGTATTTGGTGTTTGCTGAGCTCATCTGTGACCTTCCCCGTACTGATGTAGAATCTGAGCCCAATGACTCTTTTCCAGATGAGTCATTGTTTCTTATCAGTACGTCTGATCCGTGGTAGGGAGATATCACTTTATATCTTTAGACCCAACGTTTTAGCCCTCAATTGTCTCGTGATGACCGTCGTCGAATACGCCACCATGCAAAGTATTACCTGATTATCAGTGATACTTTGTACCACTGTGGTATCAATTCTATTCTTCGACGTTGTCTGACTCATGATGAGGCTGAACACATCCTAAATGACTGTCATGCTGGGGCTTGTGGCGGTCATCTCTCTGGGATGGATACAACCCAGAAGATTCTTCACACGAGATATTATTGGCCGTCTATCTTTAAAGATTGTAACGAGGCCATAAAAAAATGTCCTCCATGTCAACATTTTCATACAAAAAAGCACACCCATCCCGCCCTGTTACACCCGGTTATTGCCATTGGCCCCTTCACTAAATGGGACATTGACTTCATGCATTGTAAGCCTACCTCGGTCGGGGGGCATAGTTACATCATCGTAGCTGTGGACTACTTTACAAAGTGGCCCGAGGTAATTCCTACATACATAAACGACGGTAAGAACGCCGCACTCTTCATGTTCAATCATGTCATAGCGCGGTTTGGAGTTCCTCAGTCTATAGTTACCGACCATGGTTCTCACTTTCAGAACCACATGGTTGAAGAATTGAGTGATAGATTGGGTTTTTGCCATGAAAACTCAACACCCTACTACCCACAGTCCAATGGAAAGGTTGAGACCATTAACAAGGTCTTGAAAACCATGGTCCAATGTATGGTGGGTTTGCACAAGTCCAACTGGCATAATATTCTCTTTTCAGCATTATGGGCCTACCGAAATTCTGTCAAAACCACCACTAGATTTACCCCCTTCCAATTAGTTTATGGATTAGATGCAGTCCTACCCATAGAGTGCGAGATTTTGTCCCTCCAATTCACCGTCGAACTTCTTCCTAACACTACTGCCGAGGAAGAATGATTCCTTTACCTAGCAAAGCTTGACGAGTCTCACCGAGATGCCGCTCTTTCCAACGAGGCACACAAGAAACGCATCAAAGCACAGTATGACAAGTCAATAGAACCTCACATCTTTAACAAGGGTGATTTGGTCCTTACATATGACCGAAAAAATGACAAGCTGGGGGCAAGAAAGTTCGAGTCCATGTGGCACGGACCTTACATCGTTAAGCGTGTCTTGGAAAAGGGAGCCTACGAGCTCAAGGATTACGACGAAATATCTTTAGGTGAACCCCACAATGGGATTTACCTGAAGAGGTGCTATGCCTGAAATTTTCATGCATAGACATTTCGTATATACTGTACATGGCATGTGTGTTTTTTGTGTGGTGTGACGCGTTTATTTTAGTATGTCTAGATCTTGTTTCCTCTTCTTATACCATGTTCTGTTTGCGTGTGCAGATTGAAACTTGCTACGGATTCGCGGATGGCTACAACCAACATACCCGTAACCTTGCTTCAGCAGCCTGGGTACTGTATTCCCCAACAAGCGAGCTCATTATCTTAGGAGGAAATTGTCTTGGATTTGTAACCAACAACGCCGCAGAGTATCAGGTGGTGATTGGAACCCTAACTGACGCTCTTTACTTGGGTATGAACCACATTATCATCCATTTGGATTCACAACTAGTGGTTTCCCATCTAAACCGGGTCTACGCTATCCATGATCCCACTTTACTCCGTCTCTTCAGACGAGTCTGTCTCCTGGAAAGGTCCTTTGAATCTGTTCAATACTTGCACATTCCACGAGACATGAACATAGTTGCTAACTTGATGGCCAATTTCATCTTGGATTAGTACATCGCACACACATAATACATTCACAAAGCACTCATAACATGTAAAATCATCCATTGTATAAAAGAAAACATGAAAGCAACGTATGGTGGGTACACACAAGTCCAACTGGCATAATATGCTCTTTTCAGCATTATGGGCCTACCGAAATTCCGTCAAAACCGCCACTAGATTTACCCCCTTCCAATTAGTTTATGGGTTAGAGGCAGTCCTACCCATAGAGTGCGAGACTTCGTCCCTCCAATTCACCGTCGAACTTCTTCCTAACACTACTGCCGAGGAAGAACGATTCCTTTACCTAGAAAAGCTTGACGAGTCTCACCGAGATGAGGCTCTTGCCAACGAGGCGCACAAGAAACGCATCAAAGCACAGTATGACAAGTCAATAGAACCTCACATCTTTAACGAGGGTGATTTGGTCCTTACATACGACCAAAAAAACGACAAGCTGGGGGTAGGAAAGTTCGAGTCCATGTGGCATGGACCTTACATCGTTAAGCGTGTCTTGGAAAAGGGAGCCTACGAGCTCAAGGATTACGACGGAATATCTTTAGGTGAACCCCGCAATGGGATTTACCTGAAGAGGTACTATGCCTAAAATTTTCATGCATAGACATTTCGTATATACTGTACATGGCATGTGTGTTTTTTGTGTGGTGTGACGCATTTATTTTAGTGTGTCTAGATCTTATTTCCGCTTCTTACACCATGTTCTGTTTGCGTGTGCAGATGACAACTTGCTACGGATTCGTGGATGGATCCAGCCAACATACCCGTAACCTTGCTTCAGCAACCTGGGTACTATATTCCCCAACAAGCGAGCTCATTATCTCAGGAGGAAATTGTCTTGGATTCGTAACCAACAACGCCGCAGAGTATCAAGCGGTGATTGGAACCCTAACTGACGCTCTTTCCTTGGGTATGAACCACATTATCATCCATTTGGATTCACGACTAGTGGTTTCCCATCTCAACCGGGTCTACGCTATCCATGATTCCACTTTACTCTGTCTCTTCAGACGAGTCTGTCTCCTGGAAAGGTCCTTTGAATCTGCTCAATACCTGCACATTCCACGAGACATGAACATAGTTGCTAACTTGATGGCCATTTTCATCTTGGATTGGTACATCGCACACACATAATACATTCACAAAGCAATCATAACATGTAAAATCATCCATTTTATAAAAGCAAACATGTAATCAAGATCACATCATTCATCCATCTAAAACACATAATGTATAAAACCGTCAGAAATGTCTGTATATATATAAGTCATCATAAAAAGTAGTGCTGGTACAAAATATGAAGCACAATGGATTTAAGTGAGTCTATACAAAATCTGAAGCCTCATAGCTTTCAGTAGTACAAAAGATGAGGCTTCTGAGCTCTCAGTACATACATAATAACAACATAAGGGTTGGCGCCCTGCCCGTGCACCCCTAGGTCTCACAGCTCTCTCCTGCTTACCATGGAAGCAGTCAAATGCCCTCGCTACCTTGCAGAGCAACACATTAAAGTGCACAGACGCCCCAACTGCATACCTCTGCATGGGCCGTGGTAACTCATCCACTACCGGCTCTGGAACATCTAACGTCAACCTGGTTAGGTTCTTGTAGACATCCTCCATCTCCACGATGGCAGCATGTGCGGCTTGGCCATGGCTGCTCCCTCTCCTCTCCTTGAAAGAAGAGAAACTCCTACTGGTCACATAGGGCCCACATCTGCACACACATGTATTAACTTATCAACAGTATAACAAAAAAAAATCACAAATACACAAAACTAAAAAGTACAAGGGTCATTGTTCTTACCAATGTCTCCCCACTCTACTCCCTCGGGCAGCGCTAGGTCTGGGTCCTCCCTGAAATCCGTACCACTGTACGGGTAGTCCTCTACCATGAGTAGCTGGCTTTCCAACCAAGTGAATAATCCATGACCGTACCCGATGAAAGGACCCTCGCCACCATGGCGGGCCATCACCTCTGTCCATCAGACCATGTGAGGATCCCTAGGATCCCTGTCATCCAGAGGCACCTGCGGGCATAGAAGGGTAACCAGCTCCAACAAGAATGAGATCACTATCAATCCATACCCAAACTGCTTGAGCTATCTACGCCGACACTTGGTCAGTTGAGCTCGTAGGTTGGTGAGGAGTCCCTCACACCAGTTGAATATCTTCGGAGACATACAGTCCTCCGCATACAGCATCTGGGACCTGGTAGCTATGTGAGCCGCTTGGCTCCCTGCTATCCTCACTATGGTGAAAAGTACAACACGCAATGGACTCTCTCGCACCTCTTTGATGGGAATCTTCCCACTAGAGGCACGGACGTGTGGAGTACAGTGTTGGACAATCAAGTCATCTATGGTCCTGTCACTCCCTCGTGATCAAGTGAGTGCCACATTATCCCCCCTTCGGGATAATCCAGTCAAGAAATAGATGTCATGAACATCTACACATGCTCTCCGATCATAAAATACTGCTGAGCGACATCCCAACTCTGAATCATGTGCTCTAGCAGTGGGATTTGGGCCCTCATGCCCTGGACCTGGAAGAACTTCAGCAACCCATAGTTCCTCAATGGCTCTACACATAGCGGATCATTTGATGCTTGCACATCATCCAACTCATGTTCGTGCTCACGCAATTCTATAACCATGTTGATGGCTGAGAACCTATCAAGAGAGGCATTTTAACATCATTAGAACTCACTTCAACCACTAGAAGTTTGTTTTTTGGGCTAGGTTTGTTTGTGAGGTTGGAAGTTTCTACCATCACACCCCATCAACACTGACAGAGGGACATCATCGCAAACCAACTTTGCTGCCTTTGCGATGACTTAGGTTCATCGCAGTTCCCGTAAGGGAGACCCGTGACGACTCGAGAGCGCAATAGGCCTCCACAAATCCACTCAAAAACCCAAAAAAATGAACAAGAATTCGAAATGTAAACCACTGGAAATATGCTGGCTGATTTCTAGGCTTACTTGTTCTTGACGGTTCACGAATTGGTCGCTCGTAGCTCCGACAATCAACGAATGAATTTTGGCTCCAAATGGCACTTTTCTCCTCCCAAACTTGGCAATTTCAAATGGTAACTATTGTTTGGTCTTTTTTCCTATTTATAAACAAAAAGGAATATTCTTTTTCAAATTTTAGATGCTTTTTGGCCTATTTTCTATAGTTTGGATTGTTTGAATACCCGATTGACAGTTTGACCTAGTTCTCAAGCATGCACGAGACGTTAAGTGTTCTATTTGCGTCGTTTTCACATTGTAGCGGTCATCTCAGGTATGAAAAACCCCTTGAATATTTTGTCATTATTTTTTTCGTTAGATTAGTAATTATTTAATGATGATGAGCTTACACTTTGTTCTTTCTCGTTCTCTTAAAACCATGAGAATAATTTACCGAGTTAAGATTGATCACTTTTCCGAGCTCGTTAAACTCCTACGGAAAAGGACCCCCCCGGAGTCTATCTTTAAGCTCTTTTCAGTCTCTCGAAATACGAAAAGATTGCCAAGCGAACTTGTCGCATTCACACTTGTTAAAGTATTTGAATGGTCATCTCCTTGGTGATAGTTTACCCCTTTTTTGGACTAGGGGCACTATTTACGAAAAAAGAAAACTCCAGCCAATCATGATTGGATGAGTCCTCTCCCGCGTTGTTTTTCCTTTTTTGAGCGATGAGGCTAAATTTATGAAAAAGGACCGTTGGAGTCTTCTTTAGTTCTTTTCAGAATCTCTAAACATGAAATTACGACCGAGTTTTACCTTCTATGGACTCGTTAAACTTTCACATTGAAAGGCCCGTCATGGGACGAACCCCTCCTTTCCCAGGTTCGGAAAACATTTGGGATTGGACTCATCTATGAGATGAGCTATACCGAGCATCTGGTTACCCTCATCAAGCTCATAAAAAACACATGAGGCACTCATCATTCATGATGGGGAAAAAGGAAAGATTTTATATTACACCCTTTATTTGTGGAAGTACCTAGTCGTTCTTGAACATGCCACTCATTTGCATTTGCATACAGTACTTGGATCATTCGTTTGTCCTCGAGTCTTACCTACTTACTGAGTCTTGTCACTCCTTTGAATCATTCGAAGAACGCTTCCATCATCAGTTGCATTAGGAATTGGTGTCGTACTCGTCATGTAAATACTGCCAAGTCATGCCATGCCATGTTCAAGAATATTCTCACCATTCATTATCTGCAGTCAGTACGCCTACTACCATGTTGGTCTACTCTGAATCAGTCTTGCATGTTATTGTACCATTCAATCTACTCTCAACATCATTTGTCGTGTTTTGTGTCAATGATGAGGGATTCATCATGGCCCTCCTTCGACGGGTTCATCCTTGTCGACTTCAACACATCATCCGAGGATTGAATCTAGAAACCAATCAAGTACCTTGGGCTTGCATGCCTCAATGGCAGGTTACCTCGCTTTCGACATGAGTTTACATCATTGACTCTTGATTGAAATATTTTGTCATGCGTTTGACTTCAACTCATTTATTCACGCTTGATGATATGTACTATGATACCTTGGGAATCATTGACATCAATGGTGATTTCCCTCGCGCTTGTTAATGGTATACATGAATGACCGGTAATCAAGTGGTTTCTACCATGTTTGACGTCAAGACATTTGTAATCACATGGATATAGTCGTATCATTGCAGGTTCGGCTTGAAGACCCTGGGGAGTCATGTTTTACCCAAGCTGCGATGGAGATTGTTTTGAGTCAAATCACATGGATCCACATTTTTATTGGTCGTGGTTGTGTTATCATCTCATCATGGATCTACGCTTGTGTATAGTAACCATGATTGTGTTCAATCGGTCTTTACTACCATGGATCTGCATTGTATTGGTCGGCAGCCATATTGTATCTCATATGAGACTGTGTACTCAGAATCAGTTGTACTGCAACAACATCCTTCATCCAATGACGAATTGCCATTTCTTCTGTCAAAGCATTTCACCTGTCCAATTTTCAAACTAGCTTCATGCTTTGGGGGCATTCTGTTACACCTAAATCTTACCATCATGAAACTCGGTGTAAACATCCCTAAAGTTTCCTTGACTAAGTCATTAACTTGGAAGAGATGCAAACCCATTTATACTAGGTTTTGAGAGGTCATCGTAGGTTGTCCTCATGCAACCTGCGACGTCGCAGGTTGGCCTCTTATAGACTGCGACGATGTCAGTTAATGCACTAAAATAGCTTTTTCGAACCCATTCTCGAAGGTAGCTGATGTGTATACCTATCCCTAGCCTTTGGGGAAGCTGGAATTCGGTTCCTAACCTATTGGAAGGATCCCCTATCTCTCTCTACCATATCTCAACATACCCTATCCGGTTAGTCCTATATAAGTGAAGCTCACTCCCATACCAAAGAGAGGAAGTCTATAGTATCTACATGATGGTGAAATTACGTTAGGAGAGATCTCTACTCATCTATTGGGAGACTCACACTTCCTTGGGAGGCTTTGGCATTGGATTGATCAGAGAAGGATTGCTACGTTAAGTCATTGGTTGTAATCTCTTCATCCTATGTATTTCCCTTTCAATACAGTAATATAAGTGCTTTCCACCAAAATCTCATTGTGTTGGTGATATCTTGTGTAGTTTTCCTTCTTAATTGCTTAGTTAGATCTATTATTGTGTAGGTGCATTTTACTACTTGTTTTGTTGTTGTGTTGTCCTAACAGGTTTTGCAGCTTGGATGACGACCGTCAAGATTGGAGAACATTCAAAGGAAAAGGATCAATGATCTAAAAGGTAAAGCATCTACTTCCTTGATCTCTAATTAGATCTAGGAGAGTGATTTATATTCTGTTCTATTTGTTCTAGACTCGCGTTGAGTTAGGGAGACTAGGCCTCGAGTCCGCTCTTGGTAGATTGTCCGTCAAACATGAATCTTATGGAAATAAAGGCACCTTTGTGGGTTATAGTGAGTCATCCAAAGCATACCGAATATATGTATCTGGTGAGAGACACATTGAAGTCAACCGAGATGTTACCTTCCATGAGGAAGTTGCTTTCAAAAGATCGAAACAGATTCAATGTGATTCAGAGATGGAGGATCCCGAGTCTGATTCCCCCCCTTCAGAGTTAGAGAGGAGAAACCAGAAGATGCCTCATCTTCACTAGCTCCTTAAGAACCAGTAGAACTGGTTGAGAGGTCACCTGATGAACCTCCCTCTAAAAGAAGATCTGCTTGGTGCCAAGACATCTTACAAAATGCAGAGAAACATGGAGCACTAGCAGGCTCATCCAGAGAGCACAAGCAATATGACATATATTCAGGGTATGTTGCACTGATGAGTCACATTAGTGATTCAGAACCATCCTCATATGAAGAAGATGCAAAGCATCAACTTAGGAAATATGAAATGACAGAAGAGTACAACTCTTTAATGAAGAATGATGTTTGGGAGCTTGTTCCCAAACCTAATGGGAAGTCCATTGTGACTTCTAGATGGATTTACAAGATAATGCATGTTGTGGATGGTAGCATTGATAAGTATACAACCATATTTGTTTTCAGAGATTTCTCTCAGAAAGAAGGCATTGATTATGATGATACCTTTTCCCCTGTGGCAAGGTACACCACAATCCAAGCAATGATTGAACTTGCATCTGTTCTAGGATGGAAAATTCACTAGATGGATGTGAAGATAACCTTTCTCAATGGTGAGGTTGAGGAAGAGGTTTATATTTAGCAACCTGAAGGATTTGTGGTGCATGGGAAGGAGTCCCATGTTTGCAGGATAAATAAATCTCTATATGGGCTTAAGAAATCCCACTCCAGAATTGATAGCTACCTTCAGAAACTGGGTTTCTGTAAGAGTGAAGCTGATCCAAATTTGTACTTCAAAGTAGTGATGAAGCAACCATTAATATTGGTTTTGTATGTTGATGATTTGTTTATCACTGGAGAGGAACATCTGATTGCTTGGTGCAAGAGGGAGCTCACCTCAGAGTTCAAGATGAAAGACTTAAGTATAATGCACTACTTTATTTGCCTTGATATTTGGCAAAGAAAAGATGAATTTTTTCTATCTCAAGGGAAGTATAGTGTGGATATATTGCGCAGGTTTGGCATGATAGATTTCAAATCTATGACTACACTGATGGTTTCCAATTTGAGGAAACTTCATGAGTCAGGATCTGGATCAGATCTAGTAGATCCCACTTTATATAGACATCTTATAGGCTTTCCAATGTATTTGATACTTTCGAGGCCTGATATATGTTATGTTGTGAGCATTATGAGTCAATTTATGTCTGATTTGAGACAAAGACACTGGACAACTGCTAAGCATGTTCTTAGGCACCTTCGAGGTACAATTTCATATGGTCTCAGATATGCCTCAAGTGGAGGAGTCATGTTACTTAGTTATATAGACTCAGACCGGGGAGGAAGAATTGTGGACCGTAAGAGCACATTCGACTACTGTTATATCCTAGGATCAACTATAATATCTTGGTCCAGCAGGAAGCAGGGATTCGTATCCCAGAGCTCTACCAAAGCAGAATACATAGCTGCTAGTGTTTCCTGCCGAGAAGTAGTGTGGATTAGAAATCTACTTGCACGGTTGTTCGGTGAAAATCTTGAGCCTGTAGTTATTAGGTGTGACAATCATAGTTTCATCAAGCTTTCTGAAAACCCAGTGTTTCATGACAAGTCGAAGCACATTGAAATGAAGTATCACTTCATCCGAGACATGGTCTAGAAAGGTAAAATGAAACTTCAGTACATTGCTACTGATGAGCAGATTGCATATGTGTTAACAAAGCCTCTATCAGTGACGAATTTCAGGTACTTCCGAGACAAGCTTGGTATGGCAGAGAATGCCTCCCTCGCTGAGAGGGAGTGTTAAATATACAACATCAATAGACATTCTCCAAACCAATCTTGTGTAGTCAATATTGATCCTTCCGTATAGAGATGATCACTTTGATTTCCTTCCATGTAAATGTTATTCCTATCGTATAGAGGTACTTGATCAAAGTAATGATGTTGTAAAAGAATTCGGAATTGTGTGTATCAAGTCATGATTATCATGCAAACCTTCCGTATAAAGGTGTCCATGAGATGGACATCCCGTATAGAGGTGGACCTTCCGTATAAAGGTCATGATTTACTTAAAAGCATTTAATGTTGTGTGATATATTATTAACCATGATCACCAGATTGCTATTAAGTCTCCTTTAGAGATTGATCACCTCTAACGTGAATTACTTTAGCATATGATCATTTGGTCTGGAATAATATAATATGATCACAACATCCGATAATTCTTATGAGTATAATGTAATGTGATGGATAATTAAAGTCACAACACATATTGACCATGCAGTAAGAGATAAAGAAATAAAAGATAAATCATAGAGATCAAGAGAATTCGAAATTTCCCATGCAGACATTTCATCTAATCAAAGAGAACTTGAATTGTTAAAGCTTCAGTTATACAATTTTAGTTAAGTATCAATGCTTTAGTTAAATCATCAGTTAAATATATTCCTCAGTTAAATAAAGAACTCACAGTGGTCAATTCAAGTAAATCAATCAGCATGATTTCAATTAATTAAGTGTTAAATAAAAAGGACTAGTTAACTAAAGTGTTTTCACTTTAGTTAAACTAAAAGATGACACTTCAGTTAAAGAGAGTTAACTAAGTGACAACATAGAATATCTATTTAACCAAGTGTTATTGCATGACGACACTTATGTTCAACTAAAAGATGACACGTGAGTTGTGACACTTGCATGTCGACACTTAAGTTAGCCACCTAACTAAGTGGGAAAGCTTTAAGTTAAGAGGCGAGTTCATCCTAAGTGACAACTCAGTGAGATGAAGCACTGCATGAGGGCGAGTTTATCCTGAAGTTAGAAGTTAAAAATAGAAAAGAAGAATGCATAAATATGTTATACAGGATTGTTGAATCCAATGTGAAGTGAATTCTCTTCTCCATTGAAGGCAAGGTGCTTCTCTTTGTGCAGGGTATTGTTTGTGCTTGTTATTGTTGTGCTGGGAACACATCTGATTGATCTCTCTTCTCTATTGCTTCTATATATTCACCAAAATTTTTGGTGATCTCTTATATTCCGAAAGCAATATGCTATGTTGTAAAAGAAAGCATTCTTTGCTATCCATTATATTATACTGAGAAGAATTGTTGGGGTTTTTGTTCTCATAATTTTGAGGATTTTCCCCAGGGTATATCTTGTGTTATGGTTGTATGAATTTCATGGATTGAATTGTCTCACTGCTTCAAGTATTTGCAACTAAAAGAATTAAAGATCAAAGCTCAACCAAATTTCAACAATTTTGACACTTAGGAGTTAGTTAAGATCAACTTGTTATAATGTATCTCTAGGTAAAGTTTGTTTCTTTATTATGGACTAGATTTCATTTGTACATATATAATCCGACAATTACGATATGTTCTAGACATAGAGTGATCTAACGATTCATTCTCACCTCGATCTTAATGGCCATTGATCTATGGATTAATACCCGATTGGTCCATTATCTCTATTTAAAGAGAATAGAGGGTCATTTGCTCGTTGATCGATTATTAGAATATAATTGTAAGATTATTTTTCTTTTTCATAATAATATTACCTCAAGTAGATTTTTGGTAGGGGTCATGGAGTGTTTCCCTCTTCGAGGGTTTAAATGTAAAAACATTGGTGTGTTTATCTGTGATCTATTTGTGTGAAATATTGCTCATAATCGATTACAATGATGGGTAATGAGCCCTTATATTTCTCAAACTCTTGGAAATACTTGAGAGACTCATTGATGGAGCTCAGATCATGCTTAGGACCGAAATCCTTAATCTCCTACAAGAAATGACCTACTAAAAGTGTTGATGCTATTGTGGTAGTGGAAAAAGTTGTAGCCAAGGAAGATGATGCAACAATTGATGATACTATCATTTCAGTTGTAATATAAATTGTGTGCCTACTCAAAGGTCACACCACTCTAGTATTTTTGGGAGTATTGCCCCATAGGAATTGTGCCATTGAACCCAAGTAGTCCTTGAACTCATTCCATATGAGTTGTATTGAGTATAGAATGGATGTGATGAGCACGACGCGCAACTATGGCACAAAGGATGATTCACTAGACTGAACGTTAGGACCATATTTAGGGTCATATTCACCTTCACATTTTTTTTCCTAGAAAAAAAAGCGTAATTTTATTTCATCTTACGAGTACAAAATTACATTTTGATAATGCAAAAAGGCTTCTGCGAGCCCTTTCTAGTAGTAGCTTTTCAGCTTCATAAAATTTCATGTAGCAAGGCACCTAAAAAAAACCTACAAACTAAAACCCTAAATCAGGGCAGCTATGAATGGCTCGAATACAATGAAAAAAACCAGCTCAGAAAGTGTAGCATAGAAACAAAAAAATGATTCTCCATAAACGCCTGTAATGATGGCAGAGCCATTGGCTTCAGCAATGAAACCCCAAACCGCCACAAGGTAGCCTCTCCTTGATAGCCGACAGGTAGTTGTAGAGACGAATCCCCTTGGAAAAAATGAATCTGTCGCCGCCACAAAAAAAAGAGCCCGCCGACAATGCGTCGAATTCTATAATATCGGTAGTCCACCACTGTCAGTGGGTAATCACACGCCAGATATTGGAGCCCGTGCTCAGTCTATCGCCCGAAACAGTCTTCGAACCAAGGCCAAAGAAGCCCCACTGATCGGCTTCCTCATTGATTCTGTCGCCGTCAAAGGAGAAACGGACAACTTCCTCAGTGATTCTGCATCAAACTGGAGGCGTGTTCCACAGACCTCCACTGTCACCGTCGTCACACCAAGGACGCCCATCCTCAGATCAACTCCCTCTTCACTCAAAACCACCGCCACTGCCACTGGGGAGCAGGAAGAGCCTGCTACCCAATGGGTCGCCGCGCGAAGGCACCACCACCATTCCAAAGCATAGTGTTAACACTGAAATTGTCAGTTTTTTGTGTGTTTTTCTCAAATGTTTATTCCTTTTTCTCTCTTTCATTTTATTTTAATTTTAAATTTTAAATGATTCTGATATTCTTTTTAGTTTTTTATGTTATAGTTTTTTGTTTTAATTGATTTTATCCTTAGTGGCTCATTTAATGTTATATTTCTTGTCAAAGTCTTTAAAAATACTTACTTAAGTCTAATATAATGCTATGTCCAAACTTTAACCTTCATTTTTTAGTTGATATGTCAAATTTGCATGTTGAGGCATTCGCGCAGCGCAAAGTCCAAATCATAAACTCTAGCGCGCTGCAAGAATACGAGATCATGAAGGTTCATGGTTCATTGATGTTGGGAGGTGGCTCGTTGCATGCTATGATGACTGGAGACCTCTAGACACCTGTTCGTAGATGATGATACTTGTTTAACCCATCATGCTTTCTCATTGAAGAGATAACTGACTTGAATGGCCACAAGTCCAAATGTAATTGCTTCAAATTCCAGAGTTGGAGAACACAAGTTTTAATCCCTAATCGATCCTAGCAGTTTAGCTTTGCGAAGAAGTTTAAAAGAGATGCAGAGAAGGATGTAGTACAGGATGATCTTCAGAATGTTGATGTACAAGAAAAGTTTAAAAAACCCCAATGATGTAGAGCCAGAAAACATGCTTGAAGAACAACATGAACATATCTCAAGAGATAATTCAGAGAAAGATATTACTCCTACTGACAAAGAAGAAGCTGCTAGCTCGAAAGAAGGAATGCAGTTGCGTTTTTGAGAAAGGGAGCTCATCCCTAATTATTCCTGTTGTAAGTATTAAAGAGAATATGCTCCACATTCCATATTTTAATGCTGATGTTAAACCTTTGACAAATCTTAGAGAGATTAAATGGCGACCCAAAATTAGAGCCACCAATAGACTCAGACTGAATATGAGAAGGATTTTATATCCTAAGTTGAAGGAAGAGAAGGTCACCATCATTGAAGATTCTTCAGGTGAGGAGGATGGGGATAGTAAAGGAGAGGTAAATTCAAAGGAGATTCAGAAAAATACGGAGAAAGAGCATGAAATGATTTTCTGAACTAGTTAAGGAATGTGAAAAGATTGCAGAATAGGAAATGGTGATAGAGCAAGAAATCATTCCAAATGTTGAACAGGAAACGACTTCATTGTTTTCATTCTCAAGTTCAGCAACCAGAACTAAAGAGGAAGAAGAGTTGATTTTTAAGAATTTGAATATTCCATTTGGGGCAGAAGAGCATTCAAACATACATCAAGATGTTCAGATGGACACAAAAATTGATAACCTCAAGAAATCAATACATCAGTATAGGTCCCAAGAAACATTCCTGAATGAGTCTAATGAGAGGCTTAGAACTACTAATAAAAGGCTAAGGGAGGATTTAGAAGACATGAATTCTCATTACCAAGAACTAATTTCAGTAGCAAAAGAAGCCCTAAAAAGAAAAAGAGATGCATAGTTATGCTCTGTTTTTCCCTGTTTTGGTCATTTCAATTGAGAAAGGATTATGAGCTGATGGAGATAAATTTTAGAAAACCAAAAGAGGTTTTTATCCAGAATGGAATAATTCACAAACACCTCCCTCATTTTTGAAACAAGTGTCATCGTTTGAAAGATTCGAATTTATCTTTGTGGCATATTTTTCAGGGTTTAAAATATTTAATAATTTACTGTTTTAGTCACAAATGTTCGGCACATTTTTCGATCAATTGGAGAAGAATTTTTAAACACCAAGAGAGGGTTTTGTTCATAATGGACTCATTTAAAAAAACCTCTCTCGTTTTTCACATAGGTGTCCCGTATCGAGAGATATGGAGGCGTCTTTCAGACCCATTTTTTCAGAAATTCGCCAAATTTCCCCAAAATCCGATTTGCTATTTTTGGTTAATTAGTCTTTAAAGATTCGAAGTTAGTATATAACTACTTGATGTAACTGCTTCAAAGCTAGACCTAGAAGGTAGTTATGGAACTACTTTACTTTTGTAATGATAAAAGGAAGACAAACATACAGTTTTGAGGTTCGATTTTTGTTTCGAGAAGCAATATAAAGCTTGGAGCATTTTTGGTATACATTCAGACTGAGGCATATGCTTTTGATGTAAGTTTTGAAGACTGAGACTGATCTATATATGAATATAAGCCACTATATTTTGTCTATTAATTCTTTTTATGGCCATTTTGACCACTCAGGCTATGATTTCATTCCTTGTTTAAATTTTTTACTCATGTGAATGCTCATGGGTTGTGGACTGAACTAGTACAGTGCAAACGAATGTTTGTAGTTTATATTTATCATCTTATACTTTATATCTGAGTTCTTTGATATTTTGGCATGATTAAGTTTTTGCATTAGTGGGACGACTAATTATCTTCTTGAATATGAAACCCTCAAACCAAAAAAATCACAAAAACAAACCCTATTTTCTGTTCATTATTTTGAGATTGTACTAGTTTGTTCCCTCTGTAGTCTAGGGACAATTTCTAGCACAAACATATTTGGCGCCATTGTCGGGGACCGAAGTGAAGTTATATCTTCCCTGGGGTATCTATATTGTTCTGGTTTTGAGGTGAACAAGATCAGAGGTTTTTATTTCAGACTACATTTTCACCAAAACAGTGTTTCACAGTGGCTACCAGGAAGATTGGAACAAGAGGAAAGCCCATTTCACCATTACATTCAGGTGACTCAGACCCAAAGCATATCTTTAAAGGGGGTAGACAAAAACTATTTTTTTCTTCCTTTGGTAGGTTACAATCTTCTCCAACTTTATTTTCTCTTGATCAGTCATAGTCAATATCACCTGTTGCTTATTCAGAATTTAAATTAGAAGAGAAAAAAAAACAATACTTCTCATGGCTTACTCCTGTAGCTCAAGCTGATACTCAGGTTCTCACTATTTCATTGTCTGCCCAAAAGGTTAAAACTGATCTTCTCAATAAGTTTCCCTTGGTTCAACTTAAAGCTAATATTTTTAGTTTAGAACCAAGTTCAAGTAAAATCAATAAGCCTACCTAATGTTGCCATTAAAGAAATTTTAACTCAACCAGACAGTGAAGGTAAGAGGGGAAGGATCTGTTGGCGACTCCATGTTTGAAAATACAGAAGCAACTTCACACTTTCAGAATGTCAATGATTTTTGCTGCTATGTTGGCACATAGGTTTGCTCCTTTTATCTTTGTTGATATTCCAGGATTTCCAAATCATGTATCTATTATGGATGAATGGGGAGACTTCCTTCCAAGATTTAGAGGAGATGATCATGACCATCCGGCACAACACTTGATTGATTTTCATCAATACATGGACCAACTCGATATTCATCACGAGGATGTATTGTTTAAAATGTTTATGTACTCCTTGGAAGGAGATGCCAGATAGTGGTATAGGTCTCTTCCCGTCTCTAGCATCTCTTCATTAAAATATTTTCATGTTGTCTTTCATTCATATTTTAAGAGGATTTATCCTGCTGATCTCCTTTTAGAGGACTGTTGTGAGCAATTTGAGTTCAAGAAATATCTTAGCAGCAATGATCAAGATAGCCTTACTAATGAAATTCATGAAGAAATATTTCAAAAAAACGAAGTTCAGGAGATATTTGACAGTTTTCAAGAGTCAAGACATCATTATCATGTAGAGTTTATTGTTGAAAATACTTGTGAAGATCAACTTTCTATTGAAGAAAACGTTGAAAATCATACCGTTGATGAAGATTTGCAGGACAATGTTAAAATTAGTGTTGATGACATCTGAATTAAAGATGCCCTTGATTCTATTTCAGGGGATGAAATTGTTGTTCCCAAATTATTTGATGACCATCCCATTGTTCAAAACAATTTTCAACATATTTTTAATCATAAAACTATTGAAGATGTTTTTCAAGTTAACTGTGTCAAAGATCAACTTGATAGTTATGAAGGTCAGTCCATTTATGGTATGTGTCCAAATGTTTTAGAGCAACAGTCTTCTGAATCAACACGTATGGAATTTTTCAGTAATGAAGCAGTGTATGGTAAATATGACTCATATTTTTTGGAAAGCAGTGAAGGAGATGGAAAGGAGTTAGAAGAGCAGATTACACATTTTTCTTCTTCACCAGTTGTTGAGCAGCAGTCATCAAAAATCAGTAAACTTGTATCTACCATTTTTGAATCAGAATCTGAAGGATACACTTAACAAAATGAGGTTGTTATAGCTGAAGATAAGGGCAGTGATTTTTTCTTTTCTGCTTCTTCATTTGCAACGTTTGAAGAACAAAAGTCTAATATCTTTCATGAAGTAGAAAATATACAGAGGCATCCTTCTCTTTTAGATCAACCTTTTGTTGGAGAAACTGTTGTTTTAAATAATTTTGAAGATCATTTTTCTAATGAATATCATGTTTCCAATGAAGAATGTTGGACAGAGTAAAAAGATAATATTTTTTCTACGGTATTATTTCATGATGATCTCATAAATAATTATTTTGAGTTTCTCAATGAAGAAGGGGTTACAAAATCGGAGATAGTTGTTCATGATTTCTATGACTCAGTAGCAACATATTTAGAGGAATTTATCAGATCAAAGTTGATATCTACAGGCTATAAGTATCAACTTCCATGTTATAATTTGCCATGGTATACAATTTTCTTTTTTATAATTAATGACATGGAAAAAATCCATTGCATGAGACAATTGTTGAAATGGTTACACTGGAAATCTGATATTACTTAATCAAAGAACTGAGCTGGTTAGATTAGGAGCTATATATAAATAAGCTTGCCATGCAAGCATTTAGTTTCAGTTTGAATTTTGGTATTTAATTTATAGTATGGTGGGTTTTTTTTTCTACATAGAAGGTTGTCTTGTCAATAGTTTTCAGTTCTCAATAAACAACAATTGTGCTCTCAAGGCTTGAAAAGGCCACAGTTTGCAGTATATGGTTATTCTTCAGTCTACCAGGAAGATGGATTTGCAATTTGGATGAGCAGATTTATATTGCAACACAGGTGTAATTTCTTAGCAACAATCACACAGTTTTTGATAGCTATGGATTAGAATTTGAGGAAGGGAAAGGGTCTTTTCAGCAGGATCTTGTTACAAGATCATACAATAATCCCACCATGTTAGAAATTTTATGAGCAGGGTTGAAATTTTTGGAACAGGTTGGGAACTAGATATAAATAAGACTCCAATTACCCAATGGAAGCTTGCGAAATAAAGAGAAGTTTCAGTTCAGATGGCAGAAGGCACTAGTCTATAGGTTCTTGAAACCTCACAAGGAGGATTTCAACAGGAGCTAGATGTTAACACTGAAATTGTCCTCAGTTTTTTGTGTGTTTTTCTCAAATGTTTATTCCTCTTTCTCTCTTTCATTTTATTTTTATTTTAAATTTTAAATGATTTTGATATTCTTTTTAGTTTTTTATGTTATAGTTTTTTGTTTTAATTGATTTTATCCTTAGTGGCTTATTTAATGTTATATTTCTTTTCAAAGTTTTTAAAAATACTTACTTAAGTCTATTCTAATGCTATGTCCAAAATTTAACCTTCATTTTTAGTTGATATGTCAAATTTGCATGTTGAGGCATTCCCCCAGCGCAAAGTCCAAATCATATACTCTAGCGCGCAGCAGGAATTCGAGATCATGAAGGTTCGTGGTTCATTGATGGTGGGAGGTGGCTCGTTGCATGCTATGATGATTGGAGACCTCTAGACACCTGTTCCCTGGATTATGATCTTGTTTAACCCATCATGCTTTCTCATTGAAGAGATCACTAACTTGAATGGCCACGAGTCCAAATGTAAGGGTTTCAAATTCCAGAGTTGGAGAACATGAGTTTTCATCCCTAATCGATCCTAGCAGTTTAGCTTTGTGAAGAAGTTTAAAAGAGATGCAGAGAAGGATGTAGTACAGGATGATCTACAGAATGTTGATGTACAAGAAAAGTTTAAAAAACCCCAATGATGTAGAGCTAGAAAACATGTTTGAAGAACAACATGAACATATCTCAGGAGATAATTGAGAGAAAGATATTACTCCTACTGATAAAGAAGAAGCTGCTAGCTCGAAAGAAGGAATGCACAGTTGTGTATTTTAGAAAGGGAGCTCATCCCTAATTCTTCCTGTTGTAAGTATTAAAGAGAAGATGCTCCACATTCCAGATTTTAATGATGATGTTAAACCTTTGACAAAGCTCAGAGAGACTAAATGGCGACCCAAAACTAGAGCCACCAATAGACTCAGATTGAATATGAGAAGGATTTTAGATCCTAAGATGAAGGAAGAGAAGGTCACCATCATTGAGGAATCTTGTGAGGATGATGGGGATAGTAAATGAGAGTTAAATACAAAGTAGATTCAGACAAATACGGAGAAGGAGCATGAAATGATTTCTGAACTAGTTAAGGAATGTGAAAAGCTTGCAAAACAGGAAATGGTGATAGAGCAAGAAATCATTCCAAATGTTGAACATGAAAGGACTTCATTGTTTTCATTCTTAGGTGCATCAGCCAGAACTAAAGAGGAAGAAGAGTTGATTTTTAAGAAGTTGAATATTCCATTTGGGGTAGAAGAGCATTCAAATATACATACAGATTTTTAGATGGACACCAAAATTGATAACCTCAAGAAATCAATACAACAGTATAGGTCCCAAGAAACATTCCTAAATGAGTCTAATGAGAGGCTTAGAACTAATAATAAAAGGATAAGGGAGGATTTATAAGACATGAATGCTCATTACCAAGAACTAATTTCAATAGCAAAAGAAGCCCTAAAAAGAAAAAGAGATGCATAGTTATGCTCTGTTTTTCCCTGTTTTGGTCATTTCAATTGAGTGAGGATTACGAGCTGATGGAGATGAATTTTAGAAAATCAAAAGAGGTTTTTTTCCACAATGGACTCATTCACAAAAAAATACCTCATTTTTTGAAATAGGTGTCATCGTTTGAAAGATTCAAATTGATCTTTGTGGCCTATTTTGTAGGGTTTAAAATATTTAATAATTTACTGTTTTAGTCACAAATTTTCGGCACGTTTTCTGATCAATTGGAGAAGAATTTTTAAAAACCAAGAGAGGTTTTTGTTCATCATGGAATCATTTAAAAGAAACTCTCTCAGGTTTTGCACAGGTGTCCCGGATCGAGAAATATGGAGGCGTCTTTGAGACCCATTTTTTCAGAAATTTGCCAAATTTCCCCAAAATCCGATTTGCTATTTTTGGTTAATTAGTCATTAAAGATTCGAAGTTAGTATATAAATACTTGATGTAACTGCTTCAAAGATCGACCTAGAAGGTAGTTATGTAACTAATCTACTTTTGTAATGATAAAAGGAAGACAAACATATAGTTTTGAGGTTCGATTTTTGTTTCAAGAAGCAATATAAAGCTTGGAGCATTTTTGGTATACATTCAGACTGATGCATATGCTTTTGATGTAAGTTTTGAAGACTTAGACTGATCTATATATGAATATAAGCCACTATATTTTGTCTATTAATTCTTTTTATGGCCATTTTGACCACTCAGCCTATGATTTCATTCCTTGTTTAAAGTTTTTACTCATGTGAATGCTCATGGGTTGTGGATTGAACTAGTACAGTGCAAATGAATGTTTGTAGTTTATATTTATCATCTTATACTTTTATATCTCAGTTATTTGATATTTTGGCATGATTGAGTTTTTTCATTAGTTGGATGACTGATTATCTTCTTGAATATGAAACCCTCAAACCAAAAAAATCACAAAAACAAACCTTATTTTCTGTTCATTATTTTAAGATTGTACTAGCTTGTTCCCTCTGTAGTCTAGGGACAATTTCTAGCACAAACACATAGGAAAAAACTCAATGAAGGAGGAGGAAAGCAGCCATGGAAGGATCCATGGCTGCCAAGTGCATCACAGAAGCATTTTAAACCCGAGTTGCAGAGCCATCCCAAATGTCACTTGTTCTGAATCTAAAAATTGATCAAATATTATCCAGTCTAACACTATATTCACCTTCACATTTATTCCTCTTTTGCAAAACTTTTTCCTTAGCTACTATTTTCTCTATCCATGGATCTCAACCAGTGGTTTCCATTAGAATGTAGGTGGTGCATTAGACAATGTTTGATTTATTGATTCTTGACTCCAGACCAAAGGGACACCTCCCTATCAAAAAATTTCTTTTTTATATAGTAGGGGAGTGCCATAACTTTGAATATTTTAAGATTATACCCTCATGGCCAGATTAAGGTGTTTTTCATTGTCATTTTGAACTAAATATTGCAAGCATGCATGTCCAAAATGGCTTGAGGAAATCTCAAAATCAATGTGGTGATTGCAATCATGTAGTGTAATATACTTAGTGGAGGATAATATGGGGCACCTAGGGAGCTGACACCCGAGGGGAATATATCATGTAATGTGTACTTGAGCATAAAATTAATTTAATGTGGCCATAAATAATGAAATAGGTCCACTAAGTAGTTTTAAGGAAATGATATAATAATGAGGGGTTAGTTAGCATAAACCCATACGAATATCCATGAGAAAGTGTAAATGCACATGAGTATCATTTTATTGAGGTATGTTGGATGTATTCCTTTTTAGCAAGCATGGTTTGTGGAGTGATTCCTTCCTTAATGAGTATTTGATAGTGTTACCCTGCCTTAAGGGTTTTTCTATATCTTGGTGTTATTATTATGGTGTTTGTCTTTTTCTTATTTATGAAGTATACAAGTTCTATATATTTTTTGTGATTCAATTTATGGGTCAAGGATAACTACAAGAGGTATCAACACACTTTCTTGGGCCAAATAAATTGAAAGATTTTTTTTTTTTGCAGATTTTTTAAGGGAAAAATAGGAAGACGAAATTTAGGCCAATTTATGAAACTGTGAAGAATCTAAAGAAATACAAAATACACTCACCTTTTGTGTGCTTACTCATCAATCTATTGGTGATTTAAATGTGTTTTGTTGGAACTTGCAATCTTTTAGCCAAATACACATTGATAAAATTATGTTTGCTACTAGGGTTTATAGAGACAATGACCTTCTCTTATGAACATGTAATAGGAAGTTGTCACATGAAAACAAACCCTTTGTTATTTTTTTTATTATTCTTAATGGCATGATACCACCTATTTAAAAATATCTTTAGACTCACAGAAAAGGAATCCAACATACACTCACCTTTTGTGTACTTAATCAATTGATTGTTGATTAGTTGGCATGCAAAATTGACTCGTTAACTATTAATCAATGTTATTAATGCTCCACATCCGGATATTTTTGTCCCATGCATGTTGTACAAGCTTGGATCATCTATGTTTTTCCCATTCTTTCCAAAACCCTAAAATGCATTAGACACATCTTCACCCTCCATAGAAAGTCACGCCAATAAGTGGATGTCTTGTGCATGGATATGATAGGAACAATTGAGCCACAAATATTGGTCGTGCACTCTATTGATTAAGAACTTTATGCATTTCATGATTTCACAAGTGGTACCAATGATATGAAGGTCTCAGAGTACTGTTATTTTCAAATGCCTTAGGGCTCAAAGGATTGTTTCCACACAATGACAACCTCCCCTGATTCCAAAGGGACAAAATATAGGTGCACCTACATCTTCATATCTGGAAATAGATATCCATATGAAAAGTCATTGTTCACTAACCCATTTTTCTCAATGCTCCCATACATAACTTCCTTAGACCCAAGAGAGGCCTTAGGAACTAAGGCTTTACTATCAAATGCTTTCCCCATATTGGTTTTTCTCCACTAATAAACAAACTAAAATTTTAGTCCGAATCATGTTTTGGAAGCTCAATTGCACACTTCAAAAAATTTTTTATGCTCAAGCATGAAAAATAACTAAAACACAAGAACCAAAGTGAGAAATTAGGGAAATTAGATATTTTTAATGACTCTAAGCACGTTGAATGTGAGAACTGAATGTTTTGTTCAATAGGAGATGTGGAAGATACCATATTAGTGACCATTAATCCATGATCCATTCAAAGGTGATGTGATCAATAGCAGAATTAGACATCCAATTAACTCTTAAAGATGCTCACCAAATCCCAAATGACACTCATTCAACTTTAAACGTGGAATCAAAATTTTAGACTATCAGCCAGATCTCCAAATTGACATACTAGATGGACCTTCACAACATTCATACATAACTACCTTTATTTCTTCAATAACAAAAAATTCAACTTGACACAAACTGAATGGAATGTGAGTTGTTGTATAGAAGCTCCTCCCTAATCACATGTATTTTCCCTAACTTGGCACAACAATATTGGAAAAATTCATGACACCACTAACATGAAGTGTTGGCATTCTTGACATGCCAATCTAAACACAATGAACTGACTTAACTAACTTAATTGACTCATGACACATCGAAAAATAAAACTAGGACTCAAAAGAAAACCTACCCTACCTCACTCCTTGTAACACAAGTGCCCCAACATATCTTTTAGTGGGTTGGAACATAGGGTTTCATACAAGTGACATTCTCCCATCTAGGTCTAAGGACACCATCAAGTTACACTAAGAGGACAACAACTAAATCTCTTAACTATGCAAGTATACATTTCCCTAGCCAATGCATCTGCAACTTGCCAAGATTATGTAGATACTTGTTGTCATATAAAAGAACAAATCACCCTTGGAAAAATGTTTGCTTAATATGGCTATCATGCCATTATTTTTCCTTTCTTTTCCACTGGTTAATGAAATTCTACTAGAAACCTGGATTCCTCCAAGTGCATCAATTTTTTAAATTATTCTACAATTGAGTCCTCTTTTGTCATTTAAGTGACATGGGAAATATAAATACTAGGAATAATGAACTCGAATAGCACCACAAATTCGTTTCCATGTACCACTTGGAAGGGTGTTTTCTTATGTGGGCACTTAGGAGTAGTCTGATAGGACCTGTTCATCCCAATAAACTCAGTTGGTAGATCACACCTTACTCAACCTAGTCTCTAGAATTTCATTGAAGGCTTCACTAGTGCCATTATCTTGTGGATGGTATGGACTACTCTTATGATGGTGAATAAGGAATTCCCTATTTGAGGTGGCATTAGTGGTGTTCATGAAGTGCATACCTTTAGCACTAGTGAGGATTCTAGGGAATCCAAACCAACTTATGATATTCTTGATGATAAAAAGTACCACCATGCCTCTGGAAAAAAACCTTCACAAGCTTATCTTCAACCCTCTTGGTTAGATAATCTATTGCGGTGATAATATACAGAGCTTTAGAATGACATGCAAGTGGGTTAATAGGACCAACAAAACCCATAATCCACTTCTCAAATGGTTGTTGAGATCAAACCAAGTGCAAAGGAATATTATCTCTCCTAAATGGTTTCCCAACTCGTTAACATACATTGTAAACCTTGGCATACTCATAATCTTTAAAAACTATTGGCTACCATAATCCAACTTGTAGGATTTTCAACGTCATGGATTTTCCTCCAAAATGTCCTCCCAAAACCCCTACATGGCATTCCCATAAGATATCCTTTCGTCCATGATCCATAAAAAACCTACATAAGATTCCATCAACACCCATTTTGTACAACTATAATGTGATCAATTGCCATTCTTCAACCTAAAGAATAAGATGATGCTTTTGTGTTGCGAAATAGCCTTAAGGTGCTAAACTTGTGGCTATGAACAAGGTGATTTCAATAAGATAGTCTGGAACAACTTCAACCTTGAATAAATATGTCTCTAGTATCTAAACACAAATAACACTTTTTAATTCTTTGGACTCCAATCGTGAAATGTGATCAAGTCCCATATTATGCTTCCTAGGTTTAACCATGATATCAAAATAGACTTACTAGAACAAAAATAACCATTTGCAAGTCCGTCCTTCCAAGATAGGCTTATTGACCAAATATTTCAATGTAGAGTGATCAGTAAAAACTTGAAATGGACACCCAACAAGTAGTGATAAACTTCTGCAATGTATATGCCATAAATATCCCTTCCTGCTTTGTAGTGATGTACCAACTGTGTTAAACTTGTGATAACTTTCTACTAGAGAAATAAATAGGGTGGTTGAGATTACCCTCACTAGGTTGCATGAGAAAAAATATGAGTGAAATACCCGAGTCATCCACATCCACATGGAATTCTATATTCTAGTAAAGGAAAACATAGGTAGGAGTATTTACCATCTTTTCTTTAAGTAGCGCAAATTATTTTTTTGATTATAGTGTCCAAAGTGAATGCTTCAGTTTTCTTCAAAATTTGTTCCAATGGAGCTGTGAAAGCAATGTAGTTGCATATGAACCTCTAGTAATATCCTATGTGACACAAAGTAGAATGCAACTATAAAAAAGAGGTGGGAGCTAAAAGGTTCACGTTAACAACAATTTTCCTAGGATCAACTAGAACTCCTTCATGACAAACAATAAGTCCCATAAGATTTCCAATGAAAACACAAAAAATGCAATTCTTCAAGTTCAGATAAATTTAAAGATGGTGGCAACTGTCAAACATTAACCTCAAGAGATAGAATTCTCTCTAAGTATCTACTATAAACAGTCCAATAATCCATATAGACTTTCAATAACTTATGTAATCCCTAAAAGCAACCATGAAAATTCATGAGAAGAATATAGGGGCTTTCTTAAGCCTCAAGGGCATCACATTGTAGGAAAAAGAGATCCATTTTGTAGTGAATGTACTCTTCTTTTGCAATTATTATTTGGTGGTATCCAAAAAATATATCAGTGGGGGAACAAGGCTCTTTTCCTGCAACTTGATCCAAGACCTTGTCATTGAATGGGGTAGGAAAAGGATCATGTACACAAGCTATGGAAATTTTCTTACCTTTTACTTTGAATCACAATCGGGCTAATCCACTCAAAATTCATCCATAGGAAAATCAACCTACAAAAGTTAATTTCCTTTTTGGCCTTCTCTTTGACTCTATGATTAAGCCTATATGGTCCATGTTTTATTGATTTGGCATTAGGTTGTAGTTCAATCTTAATATCTTACAACTCGTGTAGTGATCCTTAACCAAGAAATTGAATCAAAACAAAGATATATCACCCTTATACTTTATAAATAACCAAAATGCATTCACCATAAGAATAACACCAAGATATAGAGAAAACCCTTAAGGTAGGGTAACACCATCAAATACTCCTTAAGGAAGGAATCAATCCACAATCCATGCTTGCTACAATACAATTCATTACACATACCTTAATACAATTATACTAATGTATATGTACACTTTCTCGTGAGTATTCCTAAGGGCTTATGCCAAATAGCCCCTCATTATTATATTTTGTTTTTAACCACCAAGTGGGCCTATTCCATTATTTATGGCTACATTACATTAATTATTCCCTCTTTGGTACACATTGAATGATATATTCCCCTTGGGTACCTCCATAGGTACCCCATATTATCCTCCCCTAAGCATATTACAACTCACCTTTAATAATCTTTAATTTTTTAAAGATTTGTCAAAACAAATCTTCATACTCTTAAAGGATATTAACAATTTCAGGTATTGTCTATTCATCCAAATAGTATCATATAGATTCCATCTTGGGTCTCTCCTCTATCCCAATGTTGAATTTTTGCAGTTATAAAGGTTGCATATAAGATGCACTAGTACCGTTTTTATTCTTATCTTGCACAATCCTAGAACATTTTGATTCTTTAAATGATAAATGTCTTAGGTTTTCCAAGTCGTCTGCATCGTCCTCGTCCTAATCAAATTTTCCACAATATAGAGGAGAATCCATCATGTTAACATGTATGTTTAAACTGAGAAACTCTTGATGATATGATTAGATACGAAGGTTACTCAAATTCTGTAACATATCAATAAATAAGACCTCCTTAATTAATTTCGGTGTAGCTATAACTTCATTGGATTCCCTACAAACGAAAAATATTCACATAATTGGATTTGAAGAGTGGCCCAACTCCTTGTCTATCGTTTTCTTTCCCCATTTAAGTACCAGGATTTTGGAATAGGATCCAACCCATGAATAAACTTATGAACAAACTAATGTACAACATTCTCAAAACTGGCCACGTATAGGAAATTGTAACGATAGTGGGTATAAGCTAGTGGCGAATACCACTATGAGATATGCGCTATTGTATCTATTGTAACTGATGGCAAATTGAAACGATTGGGTATCTGTATCCGTTTCACATCTCTGCAGCCACGTTATCGAACCATTGATCTTACCTCACTTCATTAACAAACCTATCAAGCAATCGCACATCAGTTGTTGGAATGTTGATTACTGGAGGTTGCCAGCTTCTACAATTGGATTCGCACGGAATGGTGACTATTCCAGGTTGCTACAAAGACTTTCTTCTGCTCATCTTGGAGAATTTCTTGTGGAGGTTACTACCCATAGTTTCTTCTACCTTCAATATCCACGCTATTATATTCGAAGAAGGTATTATATTCATCCATTTCTGCAATTTAAATCTCATGCAATTTATTATATTCCATAAATTCGATTAGGTTTTAAAGTAATAGAGCATAATCCAACATGATTATTTTCCACAGCCCATCTAATATCATAGAAACAATTGATGATGACTACCACCAAGGAGGATGACAACTTTCACACTGGGTATTAAATGCTAGAGATAGAGATTTAAATGTAGGCAAACGAAAAATAACGTCATTTGCATATGAATATGCAAATAGCCTCATTGTATATGCAAGAACTAGAAGAACAAATCGACCAACAACAATACTAGCTGACTCAACCAGGGCAATCGTCGAGCAACATGCTCTGTATGAAGTTCTATGAACAAAGGAGAAATGACGACTCATCATGTAAAAGAACGAACGAACTCATCATCTAATGATCCGTTCATAGTCTATCCACAATCTCCATAACATGTATTAATCCCCTTTGCACTTTGTGAGTGGAGATAGGTTTTCGAGTCCCTGTTCTGTAAATATACTGCGTTGATAAATTATTGAGAGAGTTGGGGACTAGACTAATATTAGTGTGTTGGAGATTCTATTTACTATTAATTTAACATAACTGAGATTTGAATGCGTAACTATGTACATCTGAGATTTGAATGCGTAACTATGTGCATCAGAGTTGCTTCAATGTATTATTTAAATGAAAGAAAACCCAGATTCGAAAGAGTACATTGCATATCATGATTATAATATAAGTGGCACCTCTGCATAATATGGTTCTCTGTGCTCTGTTTATTGGAAATAGAATTGCACTTTTTATTTACTTGGAAAAAAAACAAATGTTGTACAAATAATTACCATAACATACCTACCGGATGCCTAAGTTTGAGGATGTAAACTTACAGGAAAACTAAAAAGCTAAAAACTGTTAGAGAAATCATTGGTCATGCTAATGTCATGCATAAGATATTATCTTAATGATAAGTTCCTCGAAAGCAATTTCTTTATTTGTTTAAAGTGGATTCAATCTAATTCAATTGCATTTTGGTGAATCATTTTACTATTGTTAATTAGTAGTAAAAATCAGCGATTATTTATAAATCTATGAAATTGCTCTTGAAACTTATAGATTTTTTTTATAAATTTATAGGTTTTCTTCAAATTGAAATTGGTAGTAAAACTCATCCACCCTTTATTTATAATTTTGTTTAAACAGTTCTTGAAATTTAAAAGATTTCATTATAAATGTTCACTACGATTATAAATCTTCATTATAGATGCTTGTGGCTTTTCAAATTGGTAGTAAAAAACATTAATAAATTTATAATGTATTTATCATTATTTAATTTATAATAATAATAATTGATTTATAATAAATTTTATAATAGTGACAAAATTGATATATAATAATAGTTTTTTTTTAAATATAATAACATTAATAACTTGCATTTGTTTGGATAAAAATAGTTTTATTACTGTTATCAGATATTCAAATTGGTAATAAACATAATTAATAGATTTAGATTTATAATATATAATATATTTAAATTTATAATATAATATAATAATTAGTAGTAAAAATTAGCCACCCTTTAAAAATTTATGAAACAGCTCTTGAAACTTATAATTTTTCATTATAAATTTATAGGGTTTCTTCAAATTGAAATTGATAACAAAAATCAACTATATTTTATAAATTTGTTTAAATAACTTTTAAAATTTAAAGATTTTTGAAATTAAAAAATTTCTACGATTATAAATTTTTATTATAAATATTAACGGCTTTTTAAATTGGTAATAAAAAAATAATAATAAATTTATAATGTATTTATCATTATTTAATTTATAATATAATAATAAATGATTTATAATAAATTTTTATAATATTGATAAAATTGATATAAGAAAGTAGTTTTATTTTATTTTTAAATATAATAACATCAATAGTTTGAATACAAATAGTTTTATTGCTATTAGAAGCTACTCAAATTCGCACTTAAAATAATTAATTAATTTTTTTTAATAAGGAAAAAAAAGGTAGGACCTTATTATGAAAAGCAGCCCAATTTGCAAAATCAGGGTCTATACAGAAGGACAATTACAAGAGAGGAAAGCAAATAGAAAAAACAACATCACTGGAACGAATGCTGCAAAAAGCTAAGATAATCCAAATATGAAGAAAAATCATCAGTCACCAAGATTGGCTGCTCTTCAGAAGAACCAAACAAAACCGTAGTCGCAGAAGCAGGAGCAGTAGAAGCCGGAGACATAGAGGCAGCTGCTGCCTTGAAATGCTTAAGTCATAGAGCCTTTTGATGGTCCGATATGATATTAATCTAGAAACCTAAAGAGCAGGGGAGCCTAAAAAATTCCATGCCCTTGTCTTCACCATCAGGTAAAATAAGGAGCGCAAATCCACGCTATTTCTAAGCAGAATATTCAACGGTCACAACTAAATGAATGGATGGCAGTCAATCGTCTCGGTGCATGTTAAAGTGAAGGTAATCATCCTCCACGAGCTTGCGACATGTACTAAGGCGAAGGTCATCCAGGGGGAGAGCATCATGCAAATTAATGAGTTCCTCTCCGAGATGAGTGCCCAGATTTGATAAGTTATTTGCTGCTTGGTTGGCATTCCTTCGAACATGCATAGGAATTAACGTGTCAAAATTTCTGGCCAGCGTGGCTAGCACCTTGAGGTTGTCTTCTAACCGCCAACAGTTGCCTAACCTGCTGATGTTAGTGCCATGAATTATTTTTTTCATAAGATTAATAAGGATCGGTGAGTCGCCTTCCACCATGAGAACGCTGATGTTATGGTGCCAGAGCGTCCAGCTCTGCAGCATTATTGTTGGTAAAACCACTATACCCTGGGTGTGTGCAAGAAGATGAGGGTCACTTTTGGCACGTTAGATGCAATAGAAAACTGAAAAAGCAGGCATCCCTCAACTTACTTGGATTTTTTTATTTACTTACGGAAAATATCTTGCATTGAGTAAAAAAGATGAAATGTAGGAAATTGAATCACGTTTCTGAATATATAACTTTTATGTATTGAAAATTTGCATAGCTATGTCAAGTTTCAGTTTTCCTAACAGACACTTTTTATTTTTCAGGCAAATGATAAGGTATATGTTTTTGTGGGTAGAGCCTTTGAGGGCCTAAATGATGGAATCAAGCTACAAAAATCGGCATGCATGTAGAGAACACATAGCACTTGTGCGCCATTATTTTTCGAAAATTAAATTAGTAATTTTATAATTTTTTTATAATTGTCTAAGTGATCAAACCTCAAAAATAGTACATCTTTTGTGGGTAGAGCCTTTGAAGGTCTTAATGCAAAATTCTTGAAATGGGTTTTTCATAGAACGTGGAGGTTAGTGTCCTCTTGTGCACCATACAATTTTTTTTGAAATGATTGAGAATTGAAAAAGTTATGGAAGAAACACTAACAATGTGTTTCACGAGTTAAGGAGGTAGGACAGAAAAGAAATTGAAAGAAAATAGGAAAAATTAATATTTCAAAATAAAAGTTACATATTTGGAATCTGCAGAAAAAATGCTATTTGTGTCTAAGATTTCGTCAAAAATGACTCTGTGTAGCATATTGTAACGAGTGGCTAAGCACAGGCTTCTCCAGAAACTGGAAGAAATACCCAATTAGCTTTGGTTTTTCATTAACATAGCACAGGTTTGGAATTACCGAAGCAAACTCCAAAGCATACACATAGGATTATTGTTGACATGTGAGCATGTGACTCGGCCTGTTTAAATTCAAAAATATTGCCGCGCTTTTAGATTTAAATAACGCGTACGCGTTATATAACTAAATAACGCGTGCGCGTTATATCAATAATTAACGCGTACGCGTTATATAACTACATAACACGTACGCGTTATATAGTTACAAAATGCGCTCGCGTTATTCAAATCATAAAATACATGTTTAATACTTGAGAAAGAGGGGGTGTAGAAGTCAAGGGAAATTTTGTTTAATATTTGAGAAGGGGTGGGGAAGGGTCAAGGGAATCTATGGTTAATATTTAATAGGGGTGGGGAAGGGTCAAGGGAATCTATGGTTAATATTTAATAGGGGTGGGAAAGGGTCAAGGGCTTAGAAGGATGTTGGAAGCTTGAGTGGGGAGAGATGAAGGGAATGAGAACATGATGGGCTACAGGGGGTGAAGGGAAGTGGAGCTTGAGAGCACTATTAGGATTAGAATAGGTTCTGAAGAGGTATAGGGTTAGAAGTTGAAAGTGAGACTTGAGTGACAAGGGGGAATGGATGGAGGCAAGGGGGATGTGAGAGAGAAATAAAGAATACAAGGGGGGGAGAGACATAGAGCGAGGGAGGGAGAGGGACAATGGGGAGGAATGGATTTGGAGGGAGTGAGAGATAGATGGGGATAGAACGAAATAAGAGATAGGAAGGGAGGGACAGAAAGTGTTGGTGGGAGACATGCAGAGAGTGGTGGCGATGGAGAGAGAGGGAGTGATGGAGAGATTGGGATAGGTTGAGGGAAAGATGAGGGAGGGATAGAAGGTGAGAGACATGCGATGAGAGAGGGAGGGAGAGAAGGTAGGGTGAGGGATGGAGGGAGAAAGTTGGAGATAGATATGGATGGAGGGGGTATGGGTTTGAGAATGGAAAGTGACATAATGTGTGTGTATGTGTGTGTGTTTGAGAGAGAGAGAGAGACAGAGAGAGAGAGAGAGAGAGAGATTGATGGTTGGGGAGAGAGAGACTAGAGGGAGTTGTGAGCATCATATTCTCCATCAACATCATATTCTTCATCATCATCATCTTCATGACCATCATCGTCATCATCAACATCTTCATCATCATCACCATCATCATCATCATCATCATATTCCTCATCAAATCAACATCTCCATCATCATTATCATCATCATGATCATCATCTAAACATCACCATCACCATCATCATCAACATCTTCATCATCATCACCATCACCATCATCATCAAAATCTTCATCGTCATCACCATCACCATCACCATCACCATATTCATCATCATTGTCATCTCTAGGTTCCCCATCAACATCAACATCTCCATCATCATCATCTTCTTCATCATCATCATCTTCATCACCATCATCATCATCATCAACATCTTCATCATCATCACCATCATCATCATCATCATTATCTTCCTTGAATTAGATCAACATATCCATCATGTCACCATCATCTTCTGAACATCATCATCTAAACATCACCATCACCATCACCATCATCATCATCATCTTCATCATCATTACCATCACCATTATCATCAACATCTTCATTGTCATCACCATCATCATCATCATCATCATTGGCATTTGTAGGTTCCTCATCAACATCTCCATCATTATCATCTTCTCCATCATCATCATCTTCATCACCATCATCATCAGCATCAACATCTTCATCATCATCACCATAATCATCATCTTCATCGTCATCAGGTCAACATCTCCATCATCATCATCTTCTTCATCATCTTCACCATCATCATCATCATCATCATCTTCATCGCCATCTCCATCATCTCCATCATCTCCATCATCATCACCATCACCATCATCATCATCTTCATGACCATAAACATCTTCATCATCATTGTCATCTCCCCCTTCCTCATCAACATCTCCATCATCATCATCATCATCATCATCATCATCACCATCTGAACATCACCATCACCATCATCGTCAACATCTTCATCATCATCATCATCATCATCATCATCATCATCATCATCATCAGCATCAGCATCATCATCAAAATCTTCATCGTCATCACCATCACCATCTTCATCATCATTGTCATCTCTAGGTTCCCCATCAACACATCTCCATCATCGTCATCTTCTTCATCATCATCATCTTCATCACCATCATCATCGTCATCTTCTTCATCATCATCATCTTCATCACCATCATCATCGTCATCAACATCTTCATCATCATCACCATCATCATCATCATCATCTTCCTCATCAGATCAACATCTCCATCATGTCACCATCATCTTCATCTTCATCATCATCATCATCATCATCATTACCAACACCATCATCATCAACATCTTCATCGTCATCACCATCATCATTGGCATCTGTAGGTTCCTCATCAACATCTCCATCATCGTCATCATTGGCATCTGCAGGTTCCTCATCAACATATATCCATCATCGTCATTTTCTCCATCATCATCACCATCATCACCATCATGATCTTCTGAACATCATCATGATCATCATCTAAACATCACCATCATCATCATCGTCAACATCTTCATCATCATCGCCATCAGCATCATCATCAAAATCTTCATCGTCATCACCGTCACCATCTTCATCATCATTGTCATCTCTAGGTTCCCCATCAACACATCTCCATCATCATCATCTTCTTCATCATCATCATCTTCATCACCATCATCATCGTCATCAACATCTTCATCATCATCACCATCATCATCATCATCATCTTCCTCATCAGATCAACATCTCCATCATGTCACCATCATCTTCGTCATCATCATCATCATCATCATTACCAGCACCATCATCATCAACATCTTCATCGTCATCACCATCATCATTGGAATCTGTAGGTTCCTCATCAACATCTCCATCATCATCATCATTGGCATCTACAGGTTCCTCATCAACATATCCATCATTGTCATTTTCTCCATCATCATCACCATCATCACCATCATGATCTTTTGAACATCATCATGATCATCATCTCAACATCACCATCACCATCATCGTCAACATCTTCATCATCATCGCCATCAGCATCATCATCAAAATCTTCATCGTCATCACCATCACCATCACCATCACCATCTTCATCATCATTGTCATCTCTAGGTTCCCCATCAACACAACATCTCCATCATCATCATCTTCTTCATCATCATCATCTTCATCTCCATCATCGTCCTCATCAACATCTTCATCATCATCACCATCATCACCATCATCATCATCATCTTCCTCATCAGATCAACATATCCATCATGTCACCATCATCTTCATCACCATCATCATCACCATCATCATCAACATCTTCATCACCATCATCATCAACATCTTCATCATCATCACCATCATCTTCATCAACATTATCATCTTTATCATCTTCATCTGCATCATGATCATCTTCATTGTCATCACCCTCCTCCTCCTCATCATCTTTATCATCTTCATCTACATCATGATCATCTTCATTGTCATCACCCTCCTCCTCGTCATCATCTTGTGCACTTATGCACTTAGGGATTAATATTTAGAAGAGGGTCTAAAGGCCTTTATGGGGGAGGGGCTCTAGGAACAAGGTAAGACAGAGAGGGCAGGGGGGAGGGATAAAGGCGTAGAGGGTTAGTGATTAAGGGAGAAGAAGGGAGAGAGTGCTATAGGGAGGGATAATGACGAAGATAAAGAGAAGGTGGAGAGATGGAGAGTGGGGTGGTAGAGACATGGCTGAAGGGAGAGAAAGAAACATGAAAGAAACATGTAGGGAGAATTAGGGACAGATATTTAGAAAGAGATAGGGGGTATCTAGGGATTATTGGGAGAGAGCTAGGGGGTATTAAACCATACAAAACATTTGTTTTGTATGCAATCATATAAATTATTAGTTTTCTTTGATTTTGTTCGTTGCCCTAGCCGTGCACCTAACCTATTTATTGTGCTTGACTATATCGCGTTCGCGTTTTTTCACTACATATCGCGCACACGTTTTATATATATATAACGCGTACGCGTTTTGGAACTCTAGAAATAATGGACTGTTGCTGTCCGAGAGCAATTTCACTCTGTCCGAACGAAAGCAACAATCCCGCGATTTTTCGAACAGCACGAGCCCGCGTCTGAAAATTTTCACATTCTACACCAACTCCATCATTTTTTTTTATGCAGGTGCAGCATTGAGGACATCTTTCATGGTTGCTCACTGTGGTGTTGGGTTATATGGCCATATTTGAAGAAAATAATTAGCAAGCTTGAAGAATCTCCAATTGAAGAACACCAAAGATAAGGCCTTTGAAAGATTCATTTTGCCTATATTTGAGGAGCACACAAGGTAAGATATCAAGCTTCAAGACCAACAAGGAAGAACTTCCATTTGCTTATTATTGAAGAGCTTGTAATTGAGGAGCAACAAAAACAAACTATATTGAATTGATCATTGTGGTGATGGGGAATGCACGTAACCGAGTAAACAAATCAACAAGGAAGAAGAGATCTCAAGAAGTCATTGAAGAAGAGAAAGAAAAGAAAAGAATATACATGATGAATCGGAGGCTTTCTCTGGAAACTAATCCAAATCCAATTGTAGAGGATACCATGGTTCATCCTATTAATCCACGACAAGAGGGACCTTCAATTTCCACAATAGTTGTTGAACAAGCACCCCATGGAAGTAATCAAGAAGCAAAACGTAGGTGCTCATTAGGGGATGTTTCAATTCCCACTTCAAGTCAAAGTGATAAGTTACCATCTCAAGATGAAGCTCACGAAGAAACACTCAATTTGCTATCCGGATGTGGTTATACAAGCGATGAAGTCAGAGAGGCGTTGGACATTTTTCCTACTGTTGAAGAAGAGAATGTTATCCACACCATCGATGAGGATGTTGGAATTCCACAAGGGGATGTTGGACTTCCACAGACCATGGATGAGGATGTTGGACTTCCACCATCCAACTACCAGGAAGAGAATGAAGGACATCGAGCTACTACTGAAACGCCAGAGCGTCTTGGTGATGCGCTACATGGTACAATTCCAACCCCCTTACATTCATTAGCAAGCACACGTCGAAGAACTCCGAAGCGTATACAAGTTGATGAAAGACTTATGAATTCCATTGAAGGTACGCTATCTAAACGTAGTATTGCTTATCAAACTCAACAGATACTTGATAAATATTTTGTTTCTAAATGTGATGGAGATAAATGTAGATTATTTTTATCATTGTTAAAATCTAGGAGCATGAATGTTGTTAGGAAAAAGTTAGGGATAAAGATGATAAAGAATTCTGAACCAAGTTCTCATATAGTTAAAATCCTAGTAGATGCATTTGGTAAAATTGGTAAGAACACACGTTCAAAGGACCGCAATGCTGCTCGTCGTGTGTTGTCACAATCAATTGCAGATAAGAACACCAGGGCCCTTCGTATTCTCAGGCCTACATCCGAACTAGTTAATTTGAATGTAAAAACCCTCCGTAGGTATTCTATTAGAAGAGAACATCTTGACACAACCGATCAGACAGATTTTTGGGCCTTTGTTGGTCGGTTGCCACGTCGTGACATGAAGCTAGTTGATGCAGTAAAGGGACTAGTGCACATTTTTTTGGCATGATCACACAAGGCCTTCTTCAAACCGAAAGGATGTACTAAAACTAAGAAGGGGTTCAAAGGATCGTGAACCACATACTAAGCATCTTCTTGATATAACACAGACAGAGCTTTACGAGAAATTTAAGATTGAGCATAGACAATTGAACTTGGGGCAAAGATCTTTTGAGAAATGTAAGCCATGGTATGTTAGAATAAATACTCTTCGTAACACTTGTTGTTGTAGATACCATGTAGAATATGAATATTACTATGAAACATTTTTGTACATTCGTCGTGTGTTGCATACTAACATTGTGCAGGATTGCTCCATGACAATACCACCGACTTCATCAAGAGAATTCATTCATAGCATCATGTGCAATAGGCCCGAGGGGCAAACATACTATGCAAAATCTTGTTTGGATGGAACATGCTCCAACTGTGCTGGAATGGCATTATTGAGCCAATGTATGCACGAGAATGGAGACAGTGAATTTGGGAAAATGGTTACAGACATGAAAAGTTTCAAATATATCAACTATGAAATAGTCCCAGGGAAAGAAAGCAAAAAAATACAATTGGTGACATCTCAGGTATGCATTTATATCTATAAAATTATGTTGTAACGGTTACATTTCAATCCTTACTTACAACAAAAAACTGACATTGAGATCATTTTGTGTCACCAGGTACAAGTTAGTGACTTCATCAAGGAATTTATTGAAAAGACACATCAATATGTTCAGCATGTCCACGTGGCACGATGGCAGGATGAGAAGTTTAGAATATGTAGAGATACATTTCCCCTTGGTACTATACTTTCAGTTGTTGATTTTGCCGAGAACTACACTCTGCAACCTCAAAATGAGATCCAAAGTCAGTATTATCACTCTGAGCAGGTTTCCTTGATGGTCCATATCACATATAGGCATGGCCCAAATAGCACTGAAGAGCAAAGAGAAATTATGAAGGAATATCACTTCTACATAAGTGATGATAGGTGCCACGACTTCCACTATGTACGTCATTGCTTCATCATGTTCTATGATCACTTGAAGGGAAGGAACATACAGATGGACCGACACTGGATTTGGTCTGATGGGTGTGCTGGTCAGTTCAAAAATGCACGCATATTTCAGTGGTTGTGTTCATTGCATAAAAACTACAAAGTGCCACATATGTGGAACTATTTTGAGACTGGGCATGGTAAAGGAGAGCATGATGGAGCCGGAGCATGTGTCAAAACAGCCCTACGAAGAGAGGAATTGAAAGTATCTACATAATCTACTATTCTAAATGCTCAATCTATAGTCAGGTGGTGCACGTCAGTAATGGGAGAGGAATCAACTATGCGAGTAGAATCCACAAGAAAGAGACATGTGGAGAGATTTTTTTGGGAGGTGGTAGACATAGATCGTTCACATGCATGGGAATGCAAGACTGTGCCTGGGACTCGTGGCTTTCATTCGGTTCGAAGCTCTGATAACCCAGTATTTGAAATTTGGACCAGAAAACTCGCTTGTTTTTGCCCGCCTTGTTGTGATGGTGACTGGGATGGGTGTGAATCATTGGATTGGGTTGATGGATGGGATCGCATATCACTTCCACTTGATCAGCGTGCAATTGTTGAGTTAACTCCGTTGGAAGAAGACCAATCATCTATTTCTGCAGATTTTGATCATGTCTCAGACCTTGTACAACCCGGTATGATGCATTTCCTTAACATTTTTTGTTTGTTTACGTAGTCTTCAAATGCACATTAATGGCCTTGTATCGCACGAAAAATATTTTGATCATATACCTACAATCATATAATGCAGGGCACATATATGCAGTGGTTGCCTCAAAAGATACTGAATGGGGTGATGAATACTGGTTGGCACGCTGTATAGATGGAAAGCAAACTCTCATTGTGTCCATGACTGACGATGAAAACAACCACTTTCCAACTGGGTCTATGGTTGTTAAAGGTGAATACTTGACACGGGACAACAATGGAAGAAAGAAGGGTGGATATGTTTACAGGGATTACAAACCAGGTGCAAGTGTATATCACTTTACCAACTTAATCATTGGCACAAACCTTCAGGTACGAACAATGCCTAGTCGAAATACATCGAAGGTACGCTACTTCTTACCGGATACAGAGCACGAGAGACTAATGGAGACCATCAGTATAAGAGATGATCCGGAGGGCTTGGTTGTATGATAATAGGTGGGATCTAGCATGATGAGGTATGTTACATACTTTTAATACTATACTATTTTCACTATTTGTAATTGAATATTGATATATGCTCAAATTTCACATGTATGTTTCATATGAATATGTCAATTTTGCGTTCTTGATATGCCAAATTTACAAGAGATGGATTAAAATTATATTATGTTCATATGATCAGTAAACCATATATTAATCATGTTTGAGGGGTTGCTTAGCTAACTTTAAGGGCATTTAACCTCTATGTTAAGCCCAACTAAATCCTTATGAATCACTAGACAATCGAATTGGTTCCTTGAGTAATTCAAATTTCTTTATGTAAAACCATTTTTCATTCATTTTAGTATGAAATCAAGTTTTTAGTATTTTTTTCTCTTTACTGGCTCTATTCTAGTTTCCTTTGAAAAATTGCTCAAAGTATTGTTGTTCTTAGTTTTATGAACCTATTTGTGATCTCTTTCATGTGATCATAAGATTTTACACATCACTGCCATAACCACTAGACAATTGTACACTATACAACTATGAAAGTCTCTCTTAATCTAGTGACAACCACCTTTTACCCATTTCTATAGAATTTATTTTCTTTAATAATTTTCTAATCCAAATTTTAATAGCTATTACATTTTCACTATACAACTATGAAAGTCTCTAGTGACAACCACCTTTTACCCATTTTTATTATACATCTCTAAGTTATCCACACAAAAACACACACATATATATATAATAATTATTGTGTATTCATAGTCAAAACTAAAAAATATATGGATTAAAGTGGATAAACATTAAACTAAAATTATAATAATTGTGTTTTTTAATCCATTTTTTACATATGATCAGTAAACCCTAAAATTATATTATGTTCATCATGTTGGTTATTGGCTTCACCCAACAAAATTAATTCAATTCATGCTCACTATATTAAACAATACACTTATATTAAATTTAATTCATGTCTTGTTAAATATTTCATAATGAATTAGCTAGTTGAGAGCACCACCTTAGACCAAGCCATCATCATCAACATCTTCATCATCATCACCATCATCATCATCATGGACCTGCAAAACCCTAGTTTCCAAAGTGTCTAGGCAGGTTCGGGCTAGGAACACTAGCCATACCCGCCCGGTGGATGATTTTCCAAAGTTGACCCCCGTGTGCAAAAATTGCACACTCCCACACTGAGCAAAACCCTAGTTTCAAAGATGGACCTGCAAGGTGACACATGGGCCACCGGGTAGGAGGGGAGGGGCACCCCTGGCACTATCCCGGTGTGCTGAATCCAACGGAGTCGACGGTTCGTCGATCCGAGCCACGGTCTTCATTCTATGGCTCGTCCCGTCTCACTACCAGAAGGCCTTCAGGGACACCTGCTGGATACCTACCGGGGGCATAGAACTCCAACCATGCAACAAAACCGGGTTCCGGGGAGACCTGCAGGTGTGTCTAGACAGGTTCGGGCTAGGAACACTAGCCATACTTGCCCGGTGGATGATTTTCCAAAGTTGACCCCCGTGTGCAAAAATTGCACACTCCCACACTGAGCAAAACCCTAGTTTCCAAGATGGACGTGCAAGGTGACACATGGGCCACCGGGTAGGAGGGGAGGGGCACCCCTGGCACTATCCCGATGTGCTGAATCCAACAGAGTCGACGGTTCGTCGATCCGAACCACGGTCTTCATTCTATGGCTCGTCCCGTCTCACCACCAGAAGGCCTTCAGGGACACCTGCTGGATACCTACCGGGGGCATAGAACTCCAACCATGCAACAAAACTGGGTTCCGGGGAGTCCTGCAGGTGTGTCTAGATAGGTTCGGGCTAGGAACACTAGCCATACTTTCCCGGTGGATGATTTTCCAAAGTTGACCCCTGTGTGCAAAAATTGCACACTCCCACACTGAGCAAAACCCTAGTTTACGAAATGAATGCACAATGAAGCCACTGGGCCATGGGGAGATGAGGGAGAGGGCCCCCTAGAGGTAATCGCACGCCAGGAGACCAATGGAGTCGACGGTTCGTCGGTCCGACGTCCGGTTTCCGAGTTATGTCGAGTTGCAAGTCGCATGAAAATGCCGTTCAGGGACACTTGGTGAATTTCCGTCCGGGAGCCAAAAAGCAAACGGAGCAGGAAAATTGCGTGCCGTTGGCTCCCACAAGTGTGTGTGGGCAATGCTGACGTGGGAACACTGCCGGGAGCCATAAATCCATGATAGTAAATTAATTCATGACAAAAAAAACTGAATTATTCCTTTCAATGGATGTGGTTTTCAATTTCCTATGTTGTTAGGTCAATTTGGCACATTCATTGAAAGAAATTGTAGACTTTAATGATGATCACAACAAGTGTGTTTGTTAAAACCTTGTGAAATAGAGCATCAAAAGACCTACATTGTAGGCCATATAATTGTGTTTGTTTACCTTTTGTTTGATGGACCATGCACAATAAGTAATAAAATAATTTTTGAAGTAGGTCATTTCATTTTTCTGATTTTTTCTTTGGTGGTGTTGAAAAAGACCATTGTTCTTATTGATGGGATTTCATGTGCTTATGATTCTTTGGATAATCTGGACACATACAAGGACACCATTATTAGACTAATTCATTATAAACAATTTAATATGAGTAATCTACATAAATGAATTGAAAAATTAACAAAAATAACAAACAACCCATATACCTTGGAATATAACACAAGAGTGACCATGTTAGGCAATCTTACTTATCTACTTACCTATGGTCATCTAAGTAGACCATTTGGATCATGTCTATTACTAATGATGTCCATTAACTTTTCATGTTCACAATGAGGCTTGAAGT
Source organism: Larix kaempferi (assembly GCA_027924585.1). Taxonomy (NCBI): domain Eukaryota; kingdom Viridiplantae; phylum Streptophyta; class Pinopsida; order Pinales; family Pinaceae; genus Larix; species Larix kaempferi. The sequence continues at coordinate 20,427,924 of BSBM01000268.1, forward strand.
ATCATACCTTTGATGGGTGCTTCCTTGGCATTGTTTGTAGTTTGAGGTTTGTATCGAAAACTAAGTTTGTAAAGTGGTATATAGATTCACCTAGTCTAATCTTGAAATACATAACCAACCTTCTTCCATGTTTGGTCATCCAGTGTTAGATATTATCCTTTAATAACCATCAAACTGATTACAAGTTGATCACCATTGTCATCTATTAGTGAGACATGAGGGTTTGGTTCGCCTTTAAGGAACATGCCAACAAATAGTGAGTGCCCCATTAATTATCTTTCAGGGAAACCATTGCATATATGTTCATTTTAAAAAACATCAGTTCCAACGTGTGAGTCCACTAAATAGACAAAATGTAATGTATTCATGCTAGTTGATAAGATTTAATCTCATATTCACAAAACTTGGTTGTACAAGATTTGAGACATGATCATAATGTGGTGAAATGGTTGATTAGTCCTCATCCAACTAGGATAATTCAATATTTATACCTAGAATAATGGCGAGTGATAGAATTTTCTTGTTCATATTTCTACTATAACATTGTTTGAGTTTCAAACTAAATGAAATCCACAAATTCCATGCATTATTCTATGTGATTGATCTACATCAACCACCTCCCAAAAATATCTCGTCTTCTTGTTCCATCTACAATTATTGAAGAACACCATTCAACAATAGATTTTGTGTAACTAATGAGAGAATTTCTCGTAAACTTCCATTTTTACCTGCAGAATATAATGTTTACCTACACAACATCTCGATCATGATCCCCTTTCCCACACTCAGTTTCAAAAGTCCTGTAAAGGCAACCTTTACATTTACATTTGCATTAACATGACAACCAAGTCTCAAAAATGAGATTGATGGTGTTTATTCTCATGCAATGTATACAGTTAGGATTAAGACAACTGTATAAATCTATGGAATTATAAATGGAGATATTAATCCAAAAGGAAGCCAATGTTGGCCTTGCCAATCTTTTCTTCCGAATGCAAACGAAATATTAGATTCCATTTTGCTATGTTTCCATGTAAAATATATTTGAAAAAAAACATATATTTGGATTATATGGAAATCCTTCTTACCTTTGACATTGTTTGGGATCTGCAGGATGGGAATGAAGTATTTTTTAGGGATTAAGAGGAGTATTCAATTACGCAAACTTATGAATGCCTATTGTGACAAGCAATCCATTGATTTCAACTCCATCAAATTTCTGTTTGATGGATGATGTTTGCAAGGTGAGCAAGTTTAACCCACCAATGCGAGATTGCATGCAATTACACTGAGCAAAACCCTAGTTTACGAAATGAATGCACAATGAAGCCACTGGGCCATGGGGAGACGAGGGAGAGGGCCCCCTAGAGGTAATCGCATGCCAGGAGACCAACGGAGTCGACGGTTCGTCGGTCCGACGTCCTGTTTCCGAGTTATGTCGAGTTGCAAGTCGCATGAAAATGCCGTTCAGGGACACTTGGTGAATTTCCGTCCGGGAACCAAAAAGCAAACGGAGCAGGAAGATTGCGTGCCGTTGGCTCCCGCAAGTGTGTGTGGGCAATGCCGACGTGGGAACACTGCCAACACTGGCTCGGGGGAGGTTTTTGCAGAGTTGACCTACCAATGCGAGATTGCATGCAATTACACTGAGCAAAACCCTAGTTTACGAAATGAATGCACAACGAAGCCACTGGGCCATGGGGAGACGAGGGAGAGGGCCCCCTAGAGGTAATCGCACGCCAGGAGACCAACGGAGTCGACGGTTCGTCGGTCCGACGTCCGGTTTCCGAGTTATGTCGAGTTGCAAGTCGCATGAAAATGCCGTTCAGGGACACTTGGTGAATTTCCGTCCGGGAGCCAAAAAGCAAACGGAGCAGGAAGATTGCGTGCCGTTGGCTCCCGCAAGTGTGTGTGGGCAATGCCGACGTGGGAACACTGCCAACACTGGCTCGGGGGAGGTTTTTGCAGAGTTGACCCACCAATGCGAGATTGCATGCAATTAAACTGAGCAAAACCCTAGTTTACGAAATGAATGCACAATGAAGCCACTGGGCCATGGGGAGACGAGGGAGAGGGCCCCCTAGAGGTAATCGCACGCCAGGATACCAACGGAGTCGACGGTTCGTCGGTCCGACGTCCGGTTTCCGAGTTATGTCGAGTTGCAAGTCGCATGAAAATGTCGTTCAGGGACACTTGGTGAATTTCCGTCCGGGAGCCAAAAAGCAAACGGAGCAGGAAGATTGCGTGCCGTTGGCTCCCGCAAGTGTGTGTGGGAAATGCCGATGTGGGAACACTTCCAACACTGGCTCGGGGGAGGTTTTTGCAGAGTTGACCTACCAATGCGAGATTGCATGCAATTACACTGAGCAAAACCCTAGTTTACGAAATGAATGCACAATGAAGCCACTGGGCCATGGGGAGACGAGGGAGAGGGCCCCCTAGAGGTAATCGCACGTCAGGAGACCAACGGAGTCGACGGTTCGTCGGTCCGACGTCCGGTTTCTGAGTTATGTCGAGTTGCAAGTCGCATGAAAATGCCGTTCAGGGACACTTGGTGAATTTCCATCCGGGAGCCAAAAAACAAACGGAGCAGGAAGATTGCGTGTCGTTGGCTCCCGCAAGTGTGTGTGGGCAATGCCAACGTGGGAACACTGCCAACACTGGCTCGGGGGAGGTTTTTGCAGAGTTGACCCACCAATGCGAGATTGCATGCAATTAAACTGAGCAAAACCCTAGTTTACGAAATGAATGCACAATGAAGCCACTGGGCCATGGGGAGACGAGGGAGAGGGCCCCCTAGAGGTAATCGCACGCCAGGAGACCAACGGAGTCGACGGTTCGTCGGTCCGACGTCTGGTTTCCGAGTTATGTCGAGTTGCAAGTCGCATGAAAATGCCGTTCAGGGACACTTGGTGAATTTCCGCCCATTTTATAATTTAAGCCACTTTTAAATATTTGAACTTCCATATTATTTTTGAAAGAGTATAATATTTCAAAACTCCTAAAGAGACAAAAACACATGATCAAAACTCCTAAGGCTGTAATTTAGAGTAGTAATAATGGGGGTGATGGAGTTGAATTTGATCCTATGGAAGATAATGATATTAATATTATTGAGAATAAAGGGATAATAGGTTGATCCATGACACCTTTGTTTGCATGGATGAGGATGCACCTATGTATGAGACCTATGATAATATTCATGATGTACATCTTATTGATAAGGCACACAAAGGCCTATACAAGAGATCAAAGATGGGTCACTTTGTCTACTAATTTGATGTTGATAAAATTGAAGGTATTGAATGACATTTCAAACAATGGTATGACAAAGATCCTAATGTATACACAAGGTTAATATATAAGGTGCCCCATAAGGTTCTTTGTCATATCCCTATAATTCTAGGTTTTTGATGATTGTTTAGGTTAAAAAACATAGCACATTATATGGATTATCATGTACAAAGATAAGTGAAGATGGTATTATATGAGTGGCTACAAATGGTTCTCAATTTACGATCATCAAGGAAATATTACCCATTTTTTAAGAAGAACCTCATAATGTTAGACTTTCATTGGTAGTTGATGGCAATGGGTGTGCATGAGTGAGTTCGTTGAAACCTTGAAAACATTGTATTGCATTTAGTTTGATTAAATTACACGAGCAAGAACTTTGACATAACTTGTAATGATCATCCAAAATCACAAATTTTAATTAGATACCAATTAGTGCATGCATGTAGTGAATTCATTGAAACCTTTGAATATAATAGTTTGTTCTTTTGACATAGTGCATTCATGAGTAATAGATAATCCACACAAATCAACACATTAGAATGACACAAGTACATGTATCCAAAAGTACATATATATCCAAAAGTGCATGTCTCCAAAAGTACATGTATATCCAAAAGTCTCCAAAAGTGCATGTCTCCAAAAGTACATGTATATCCAAAAGTATCGAAAAGTACATGTATCCAATGAAGTCAATGTACATGTCTCCAAAAGTACATGCACAATAAAGTCAATGTACATGTCTCCAAAACTGAATGTATCGAAAAGTACATATATATACAAAAGTATCCAAAAGCACATGTGTCCAAAACTATCCAAAACTATCAAAACTCAAGCTTTCTCTTGTTCTTTCCCGACGTTGATCCTCTAGGCACATCCCTAGGATCAATGTGCATCCCTGGATCCTGCAAATTAAATATCAATTGTTAAATTCAACTAACTATGTACACTAATACATTATCTCAACAATTATCAACTGGTGCATGGAAAGTGCATGAAACACTTGGTCACTGAAGGACATCTCACCTCAACTGACAAAGGAGATTGTGTTGCTTGTGTACCAGATGGAGCCGTCGGTTGAACATCCAGGATGGTTGAACCAGGGGGGCCAGGCACTGCTCCTGCTGGTGGTGGCTACAATGAAAAAATGTTGAAATAGTTAGAAATGCATGAATAAACAATAGGTCCAACAATAATAAACTATGTAAAGATAATGTTGAAATAGTTACATACCTGTGTGTGATCAGTCGCCACTGCAGATGCGGCACTAACTGCTGCATCAACCATCGATGCAAGGTTCTCAGCAGACAACTCGGGTTCCTGTTGCAGTAAACATGCAATTCAAACATTAACAAAAACGATTTATGCACTGGATTTCAAGTTAAACAACAAATATCATCGAAGGATATACATTACCGTGGTGTGAGTAAGCCCATGGTCGTGGGCAGCTGGAGTCTTTCTCGGAGTAGAACGCCTCACATACACACGACCCTTGTTCACGAATGGCCTGGAGGGAGATGCAAATCCAGGCAATGGGCCAGATGTGTCGGATGGTGCCTACAGTCAGCAAGTGTTCATGTAGTTAGACATGCATGATTCAACAAACAAACATGTATTTAAAAAATGTCATTTTTAATTGTTTACCTGGAGCCCAGACGTTTCAGGGGACGGTATGACCATGGGCACTACCTCCACATTACCTTGCCCCTGTGAAGGATCTGCCATCTGCAAGTTTAATAATTGTAAATATTAGACCGTATATAGCATTAATGAACTAAAATGTAAAGTATGTGGAAATTAACAAATTAACAAGTATTAAAAAACTGAAATTTTAAAATGTTTACCTCGGTGTGAGATACAGCAATAGGTGGTATATAAGATGGGCCTGCCGAATGGGTAGCATCATGCCCCCCTGTCGAGTCTGGAACATCCGGCTCTGGGGCGTCACTGCCGGTAATCATCATCAACTGCAAGTTCACAAAATTAATATATTAGCTCAAACTATATATATGTGTACAAAGACGAAAATAAATGAAGAATTTATTACAATTAACCATCAAGATACCTCTCTCAAAAAGCCACTGAAGGCAACATCTGAGGCAATACCATAGCAGGGACGACCACATGACGTGCACTCGTGAGGATTAGTACTAGGATGGGGAATAGCTGATGGTCCTGCACTAGTGGATGGTCCTGATGGTCCTGCACTAGCTGATGGTCCTGCATGCTGACGAGCTGGTGTATGTACCACACCAGGGACAGATGTCCCTTCCTCACCCATATGTTGAACCATCCTGCCATGGCGAACAACCGTCTGTGCCAAACTCAAAAATGCATCCCGTGTCTGCGGAATAATGCGATGTGCTGGTGGGACATCTGGCCCAGGCAACTGCCTGCGAGGTGCAGGGATAGGGCAATCCTGGTCTCAAAGCCTGGCATTGGGTCGGTTTTGGGGCATACCCCCACCGATCCCCTGGAACTGTAAGATGTCAAAATAGTTAACGTGTTTATGCAACACGAACTTTGCGTACATCTTTCGAAGGAAATATAAGAGAATTTCCCTGTTGTTGTGTGGTGGCATATCAAAAACCATGTACCATCTGTCCATCCAGTTATCAACAAATGGTTGAAACGTGCACCACTCAATGGAGATATGCGGCTTGCTTGCATTAGGGATTTCCCCTGTCCGAGGGTCCCTAAACAATGCAAATATAACCTCTTTGGATATTTTCAACTTTTTTACTGCATTGTAATCTAGTCCATCAGCATATTGTTGTCTTTTTCTTTCTCTGTAAGATGCAATATCATATAGGACATTCGTAGATTGTGAAATTGTGTCCACAATTGCATCCAAGGTTGATGCAAGTGAACGGCGAATCCTGTCGCCACCACTAAAAGCTTCACTTGTGCCCCTCAATTGGGCAAGCTCAATCAATATTTCGGCATTGGCATCCATAGCCGCAACTGCAATAAAGACATTAATACGAAAATCATTAGAAACATATACATGGTATATAATGACGTCTCTTCAAAATTGAACATGTATTAAATCAAACTCACATAAGCAATTTAATGGCATTTACTTACATACATTTAAAACTTAAAATTAAACATTTGACAATTAAAAAGTAAGTTAGTCAGATTGGCAGAGAGGAGGAGGAGGAGGATCAAGGCAGTGATGAGTTTGTTGATTCAGGCATGGAGGAGGAGGATCAAGGCAGTGATGAGTTTGCATCTATGTGTCTCAATGTCTCATTGTGTTTTGTGATTGTGAATGACAAATGTGTTGTGATTTGTGAATGATCTAATTTCTATTGAATATTTCATATTTGTAATTGTAAATGTAATTTCTATTGAATATTTGTAATTGTAAATGTTAAATTTTATTGGATGATCTATATGTCTATATTTTTAAATTTTAATATATTTTAAAAATATATTAATTCCGGGGGTCACCGTGTCCTACGTGTCATAATTCCGGGGGTCACCGTGTCTAGTGGGGACCAGGGATCAAATTTGAAGGGTGGGGTCCCATTTCACTATGAAGGGCTATGAGATATTGAACACTATTGAAGGGCTATGAGAAATTTATTAATATTTATTCTATGTGTATATATGGATGTGTTCATGTTGTATGGATTGGATTCTAGGTTAACCGAGGCCTTTTTAGAGCAAAGAATGGGGTAATTACTATTTGGGAACAAGTTTTTTATCAAATGTAAATTGCGGTGATGGAAGATATTGAGGGTGCCACATGTTGTGGAGAAAGTAGTATTGATTCCTATGACGTAATAGGGAGTTCAAAAAGTCTGGTTTCAAGTATTGTCATGCGTAGCTCGATTGATTTTTCTCGCGCTAGGGTTGTAGCAACTGTTATGGCCATTACTGTTAAAAGGATTGATGGGGTGGAATCCCGTGAAACGATGAGTTCTTTTGTTAAGACGTAGATTCCGTGAAATTTGATGGGAGTCTTATGTTCATTTTATGCACAAAATTCGATTACTTGATTTTGTTGCATTGTTAACTCTCCTCCTAGTCATAGCTACAATCTCTTATATAATTGTGAAGGTTATCAATCCACTCAATATATTAAAGTTGTAGTAGGTCAAAATCATCCACATATTTATTGTACTCACAAATGTTGACATTCCAATTTCTATGTAGAGCGCCCATTAACATTAGATTGTATGGGACATGTTTTTGAGGCATGATGTCATTATCTCATAACAACAAGCTTTTTATCCATAAATATGTCATCTACAAGCCAACGGAATTGTTCCTAATCCTTTATAAAACTTTGTCATAATTATATCAATACCAACATCCCTACCTATTGACTTAGCTTAGAAGATATTACACCTTCGGATAACCAAACCTGATTCCAAGGTTGGTAATCATAAACGTAAAAGCATCATCATAAGGAAATAGCATGTTGTGTTGAGGAAATTCCTTTTTTTCCATTTCCTTCTCAGTATAATATTTGGTTGTGGATCATTTAAAATGTATAATTTATTTTAATATAATTGGGAAGCTAAATTCAAATTCATTAATATATTAATATGATTTGATTTTTTTATTAATAATAAGTTATTCTTTTCATTTGAAAATGTAATAGTACATCAAAATTTCAATGTTTACTAACGTAGTAAAGTTGAGAGGCTTTATTTTTCAGTGGATATAGCAGACCTGTAAATTCATAGGATGTCAAAAATCTAGTCAGCCTTGAAGTTGAGCTCCTCAAAGAAAACGAATTTCTTTAAATATGTTTATGGCAGGCTGGCATTGCCAGCTTCGCTCCGCAAACTATCCTGGAGGACTGGAGGAGATAGGGTAGGTGGAACTTGGAAGTAGCTCAACCACAGTGGAATAGGGGTATAAGAAAAAGCTTGTTTCTATTCATGCAATATGGTCGGAGCCATGGAAGCATGGAATTCCAGCATTGACTTGATACGACAAAGAAAACAAAAGGTGGAACTTGGGAGCTGCAGGATTGACTTGATACAACAAAGAAAACACAGGGTGTGAGGTTGGGAGCCGTAGATGGTAGGATTAACTTGATACAACAAAGAAAACACAGGTCTATAGGTAGGGGCCACGGGCAGGAGCAACAACCTGCAACATTACAAGAAGTTTATGGATTGTGGATTTTGTCTGAAATGCCAAATTCGCGGGGGCATATTAACATAATATATTATACATTGAATACTCAATTAACTCACGGAGTCAGCATTCACGAATTGGTATGTGATAACTTGTAACTTGGTAAGCCCGCTAGCAACAACACGTATGAGCCACCTTCCAGGTTTAATAATTTTGTTGATGCCATTAAATGTGTTAAACACGTAAGCGCTCGCTACAAACACGAGAACTTCGAAGCATTCAAGCCATGGGCTACTCAGTGTAAGCCCGTCCACGTAAGTTGCTCAATGATATTATTAGAGGCCCAATGGTCCATGATCCATGGATGATCGAACACGTGGATATTGGAGAGTAAGCGAGTCCCACTCCCAAGTCACCTAGCTAGTAGCCGCATTCCCAATTTCCCACTAAAAATTGTTGATGGGTGAAATTTGAAGCTACCCTTCTGTTGCAATTTTAAACAGTAGTGGTTAATTTAATTATTGAAGGGCTTACCATGAAATTAAATTTTTTTTGCATGGTAAAATTTGAAGTGGCCTTCTATGACGTGTGGGTAAAATTTGAAGTGGCCTGAAGGCTTCAAATTTGAAGCCTGGTGGGGACACTCGTGTCCCGTGTCCTCGTGTCGGGTGACTTAGATGAATACATTGTAGAAAGGGGGGAGTTTTAATTTTTTCAATTTTTGGTTTGATTATGAAGTTTTGAGTTTTTTGAAAAGGGTTTCATTTTGAGGTGTGAATTTAATTACAAATTGGGTTATTCCCAATTTGATCAATATTACAAAACTAGGTTAAACAATAAAAAAATAGTAATTTGGATTAAAAAATCACAAAAAAATGATTTGGGTGAATGAATTACCTGACTAGATGAGAATGCACCGGTGAATTTGTCTCCCCTCCAGCTAAATCGAGCAACACTGATAGTTGAGTGGGCCACAAAGCGTCCTCGTCCAGGGTCAATTTCGCCTCTATTCGCGTTTCTGATGCGTGAGTGTCGCGGGTGGTCGGCAATCGGCCGACTGTGTTTTTAAATTCATTTTTAGTTTTACATATCGCGTACGCGATTTTTAAATACATAACGCGTACGCGTTTTTTAACTACATAACGCGTACACGTTATTGTTACCTAGCCTACATGTCCAATGACATGTTAGGCTCGGGTCTTACCATGGCAGGTGGTAAATATCAGAAACGCATTATGTTTTAGGTATCAGGAACGAGATTTGAAAAAAGTAGCATTGCATCTAAAGTGACCCTCATCTTCTTGCACACACCCCCCTGCGAAAATTCCCAAAACAGTGCCAAGGCTGCTGTGAAGAATACCCCCATAGCTAGAGTGCCCTAGGTTTCCTTTACAAGCCTCGTCAAAGTTAAGCTTGACGAAATTGGCAGGGGGCGGGCTCCAGGAGTTAGGACTGTGCAGAGTATTACGCATAACAATAGGCAGAGACGATGGAGAGATGAACAAACCCCAGGCTTTCAGAATGCTAGCCTCCGACTCCTTGGGATTTATATTGAGATCAGACCAGTGCTGTGTGTTGATGGTCTCAGTAATACTCTGGATAAGATGATGCCAGATCTCCTCCGGCTGCAAAGTGGAATCTTTGAAGACCCTCCTATTTCTCTCTTTCCAAATTTCCCACAGAAGGAAGCTGGCAAAGAGGGTCCAGACTCGAGAAAGCAGGGGATTTTTAAAATAAGAAGGCTTCCATTCCAAAAAAATGGCCTTAATGCTTTCACAGTCACGCTGAGCAGACTGAAAGAGAGTCTCGCTCCTATTCCACATGAAGTTAGTAATAATGCACTTGTTGAAAAGATGTTCAATGGTTTCTTCCTCTTGGTGGCAGAGATAACAGAGAGAGGGTCCTATAAAACCTTTTTTCAAGAGATTGTCCCAGGTGAGAGTTTTTCCTTGACCATAAGCCAGATAAAGGTCGCCAGCTTGGGCCAAAGTTTATTAGTCCAAATCACCTTCCAGATAGGGTCATCGGGCAAGCTCTGAAAGTTGGCATGAATACTGTAGCCTTCTTTAACTGAGAATCGTCCAGAAGGGGTATGGCCCCAACGTAGTTGATCATTATCAAGACTAAATTTTATGCATCTGCTGCTTAAGTTATCATGCATAAGAATAGCAGTATCCACAGTAGGAGGGCTAGGCCAGCAGAGAGGGTGAATCCAGGTGCGCCATAGAGCATTTTCCTGAGTCTTCCAAAAATGCCGGACCTTGTACATGTTGCTTTGCTCAAGGGTGAAATGAAGCTCCTGTAAAGAATAAATGTTATGAATCTTATCCGCCTACTTCCACGAATCATCCCAGAAGAGAGCCTGATTTACGTTCTTAACTTCCCAGAAGCTATGATTTTGGATAAGCGCCCTATTATTCCAAGCCAAATTCCAGACCGAATAACCTGGAATCTCAATATTAAAGCGAATTAAATCCTGTCCTGAGTCTGCCAATCAGGACAGTATTTAGCCTGCCAAAGAAGAGCCCAGGGCTCCTTATTCTGAGTAAGCCAATTCCACCAAATTTTAGAGCCCAGAACTTGGTTGAGAGTGTCGGGATCCCGAAGGCCAAGACCGCCTTTGAGTTTAGGAAGACAAACATCCTCCCACTTGACTAGAACCCATTTCTTTTGCTGCAAGGTACTTCCCCAAAGGAAATTTCTTTGGAGATTTCGAATTCTTTTGAGAATACACTTGGGGGCTTCCAGGATAGAGAAAAGGTACAGAGGCATGGCTTGGAGAACCGATTGAACAAGGGTAAGGCGGCTGGCCATATTAAGAGAGCGGAAGGTCCAGCTAGTTAGACGGTTACTGAGGCTAGTAAGAAGATCTTCCCAATTGGCTTGTCTCAGAGATTTGTCCATTAGAGGGGCTCCCAGGTATTTAGAAGGAAGAGAATGGATAGAAATCCCAAGGCAAGTAGAAATTCTTTGCTGGATAATCCAATTAGTATTGAAGAAAAAAAGCTGAGACTTGTCAAGATTAATACACGCTCCAGAAGCTTTTTCAAAGGTTTTAAGGATAAAACGAAACCTTTTGGCTTTTTTAAAGGAGGGAAAATCCATGAGCAAAGTATCATCCACAAATTGATGATGAGAGCAAAGAGGTGCATCAGTGTGAAGCTTGAGGCCTTTCAGATTATTGGACAGAATGTCAGCCTTGATAGCTCTTCCCAAACCTTCCGCCATAAGAATATAGAGAAAAGGGGAGAGGGGGTCACCCTGTCGAATTCCCCGGGAAGAAGTGAAAGGAGCAGTGGGTGTTCCATTGACCAAAATCGAGAAGAAAGCAGAGGAGAGAAGGGAGAGGATCCACTTAATAAGAGAAAGACCGAAACCAAAAGCTTGAAGGATATTAGCAATATAGGACCAGTTCAGTCTGTCGAAGGATTTTGACATATCAAACTTAATAAGCATACCAGGTTTTTTAGTAGTTTTGAGGGAATGAATGACCTCGTGAGCTAGAATAATACCATCTAGAATTTTCCTTCCTTCAACATAGCCAGATTGCTCAGAAGAAATAAGAAGGGGAAGCAGAGGTTTGAGCCTATTAGCTATCACTTTGATAATGATTTTGTAAATAACATTACAGAGGGAGATTGGTCGAAAATTGGCAGGGTTGGTGGGGTTAGAGCCCTTAGGAATGAGGGTGAGAAAAGTAGCATTAAAGGAAGAGAGAATACCTTGAGTTTGTCTAGAGTCTTCCACAATTTCCAACACCTCATCTTTAATTATGTCCCATCATTCATGAAAAAAGTCCATAGTAAATCCATCAGGTCCTGGAGACTTCCCTTTTTTCATGGCAAATGCAACATCCTCCACCTCTTGCATACTAATGGGCCGCATCAGACTTCTGTTATGATCATTATTGAGCAGACAGGGGATGTTGCTGATAATATCATTGATGGCCTGTCTTCTGTCAATATCCGGTTCAGCAAGAATATCAGAGAAGTAATCATTGAGTTCTTTTTCGAGGTCTTTTTGATCATACACCGATTCGTCATTGCTGACCTTTAGCATAGTTATCTTGTTATTTTGACGTCTCTGAATCATGGAATTGTGAAAGAAAGATGTATTTCTTTCCCCCTCTTTAAGCCACTGGATTCTGGACTTCTGCCGCTAAAGAGTTTCCTCCTGTTTAAGCCGTTTATCAAGCTTTAGATTGAGAATGGAATTCTTGATCTGCTTCTCTTCAGAGTAGCCATTAATAATGATATCTTGCTGCAGATCTTTGATCTTTTGCTCAATGCAGAGCTTATCCTTAAAGATATTACCAAAATTAGTCTTATTCCAGCTCTTAATTCTTTGCTTAAGATTTTTGAGCTTCTGCTGAAATCTGCACATGAGAGAGCCAGTAGGGATGGATGATTCCTGCCACCAACCTGCAATATTTTCTTTGAAGTCAGGGTGGGTAAGCCATAATTTTTCGAAATGAAAGGGCCTATTAGGGGAACCCTCATAATACGAATTATGCAAATAGATTGGCCAGTGATCAGAGCCATTGGCTGGAAGGATGGTAGATTCCCAAGAGCCATCGTTTGTAAAGAGGTTCTTGGAGATCAAAAACCTGTCAAGTCTTAAGGCTATTTGATGCTGATTTCCTCTTTTATTGTTCCAGGTGTAGAGACCATTGGAGGTCATCATATCTATCATGCCAGTCTCATCCAAGAAGGTGCTAAAAGTAGTACTATCTTTATCCAGCTTCTTGAGCCCACCTTTTTTTTCCTTAAGATTAATAATCATGTTTAGATCTCCGCCAATGATCCAATTCTGGTCTGGGTGGGAATCCCAAATCCAGTAGAGATGCTTAAGAAGATCCATCTTTTGCTGAAGGATATGGGGTCCATAGATATTAGTAATAAGACCTCTTTTGCTCGTTCCAAGAAGATGATAAGAGGCAGTAATAGTTCTAACCGTCGCTTGGAAGTTGTTGAGGCAAATATCATTAGGATTCCAGAGGATGGCCAGACCACCAGAGGCCCCTTGGGCATCTACAGAAACCACAGATGAATACTTCCAAATCCTTTGAGCAATTTTTTCCATCATAATGTTTGAGCACTTAGTTTCTTGTAAAAAAAGAATAGTAGGTTTCTCCATAAGAATCCTGGGTTTAAGGAGACGCTGCTTAGAGGAACTGTTGATACCTCTTATATTCCAAGTGATTAGCTTCATTTCTGATTAGAAGGGGAGGAAGAAAATAACTCCGTTAGATGATTATAGTTCCCTGAGTCTCTAATTAGAGCACCGAGCTCATCCAACCTCTGCCTATTAGTATGCCATCCATTCTTTTTATCCTCCTGCGCTTGTCGTTTGAGATCCTTTTTACCTAGTATTTTTATGCCTAATACTGTATCTTTGGTTGTAACTTTGGGAATAGAGGTGTGAAGAGCCCTAACCTTGATAACTGTCTTTTTGAAAATCTCTACCTTGGGTTCTGAGAGAGGATGTTTAATATGACAAGCCTCTTCCAGCTCCTTGAGGTTAAGATCCTCCAATTCTGAGATTTCCATGTCATCCTGAGTTTCATGCATAGTCTCATCATTGGCCATCTGGCTAGAAAGTACAGCAGGAATAGATTGATCAGTTGGAAGCAGTTCCTCAGTAGGTAAAACCTCAAGATCTTCAGGGAGATTATCAAATTTATTTTCTGTGGTTATTGCTTTGGGAGTAGCTTGAAATATTATTTTCTTGTTGTTCCTTCTTCGTTTTGTAGCCTTGCTGAAGCCATCAACATCCTTGAATTTGGAGGGATCGTTCTTGAGGGTGACTGAGTTAAGAGGACATTCTCTAAACAGATGTCCATGAACATGACATTTGTGACATCTGAAAGGAATATGCTCATAATCAATAGTCTGGGTCCATTCAATATCTTGATAATCTAGACATATTGCTTCCGGGAGGGGCTGATAGATATTCATGTAGACATAAATTCTCGCAAAGGCAGTATATCTGGCATTTCTGGTTGGTTCCGAGATCTTGAAAAATCTTCCTAGAGTATTTCCAATACCTTCCAGAGTAGTGAGGTCCCAATATTCCTGTGGAAGATAAAAGAGACGAATCCAAACCGGTGCTTCTTTAAAGTCCTCCTTCTCTGGGCTGAAGTTTTCTTTCCAAGGTGTCATATAGAGGCCACCAGAATTAAAGAAATATGGACCTCCTTCAAAAGCCGATATGTAATATTCAGGGTGATGAAAAATAACTGTAAAGAAACCTTTGGAACCGATTTTGAGATCATAGTCTCCTTTTGGATTCCATTTATGCTTAATCCAGCCCAGGAGCACTCTTTCCGAAGGCCAGAGACCCATGAATTTGCAGGTGATGGCATTGTCATGCATAAACTGAATGTTTTTTGCTACCTGTGGCGAGATAATAGCATATCTTGGGATGGTTGCTGCTTTGGGAGTGCAAGTGCCTCCTCGCAGAATTGGAGTTTCTGACGGTGCTTGGTCTGTATGCTTGATAGATTGCATCTGCTTGATGGAGGAGCTCCCCGTTTCCTGAGAAGCCTTTTCTTTTTCCAATTGTCCAGAGGGGATCGGTTGTGTAGCAGGGGTTGGAACAGTGGGAGGGGGTTTGGAGGAGTGCCGCCCCCCCTGGTCGGGGCCATGATAATGAGCCTGACCTACAAAGATCCTACATTCCCTGTCGAAAGAAGAAAAACCCAGGGTTCACGCAGTAGTCGAACTCAGGGAAGATTGCGTGCAGAGAATTTCCTGGGAGTTTTCTTGGACCATTCCCCCTCCATTTCCATGTATCGTTGTCAAAATAATTAATAGATTTATAATGTAATAGATTTAGATTTATAATATATAATATATTTAGATTTATAATATACATAAATTTCTAATATTTTTTTGTTATAATTGATTTATAATATATTATAATAAATTGATTTAAAATAGTAGTAAGTGATTTATCATAAATTTATTAATGTTTTTATAATAATAATAAAATTAATTTATAATAGTAAAAATCATTAATAAATTTACAATACTAAAAATCAATTAAAATTTAAGAATAAATTTATAATATATAAACATTGATTTTTCATATACATAAGTATTGATAATTATTGTAATCTAACAAAATACATAACAAATGTCATATTAACACGACAACAAATGTCATATTAACACAACGCTAAATATAAAAATCAATAACCATTTAGGAACATAACATTTAAACCATAGTTAACAATAGTAAACCAAGATTTATAATATATAAACATTGATTTATCATATATTTAAGAATTGATAATTATTGTAATCTAACAAAACACATAACAAATGTCACATTAAGACAACTCTAAATATAAAAATGAGATATAACCATTTAGGAACATAACATTTAAACCATAGTTAACAATAGTAAACCATGAACAACCACGGTCAACCATGAAAGTACATACAAAACCATGGTCAACCATACTCAACCATGGTCAACCATAGCCAGCCATGAACAACCATGGTCAACCATAGTAAACCATAGTCAACCATAGTAAACCTTAGTTAACCATAGTCAACCATAGTAAACCATGGTCAACCATAGTAAACCATGGTCAACCATAGTAAACCTTAGTCAACTATAAATAATGATTTCCAATCATGGTTAACTATCGTCAAGCACAGTCTACAATGGGAAATAATAAATGACCATGGTCGACCATAATCCACTATGCTCAATCATGGTCAACCATAGTCAACCATGAATAGTCATGCTCAACCATGAACAACCATAGTCAACCATAAAGAAGCATGGTCAAACATGAACAACAATGGTCGACCATGAACACAATGATCAACCATGAACAACCTGGTCAACCATGAACAACCATGGTCAACCATGAACAACCATATTCAACCATAGTAAACTATGAAAATCCATAGTCAACCATGAACGCAATGGTCAACCATGAAAAACCATGGTCAACCATGAACACAATGGTCAACCATGGACGAAATGGTTAACCATGGTCAACCATGAACAACCATGGTCAACCATGGACAACCATGGTTAACCACACTTAACCATGTAAAGCCATGGTCAACCGCAAACAACAAAGGCCAACGGTGGTCAACCATGGTCAACCATGTTCAACCATGAACAACCATGGTCAACCATGAACGCACTGGTCAACCATGGCTAACCATGAACAACCATGGTCAGCCATGGTCAACCATGAACAACCACAGTCAACCATGTACAACCATGAACACAATGGTCAACCATGAACAACTATGGTCAACCATAGTAAATCAAATAATCAAAAGAAAACCATAGTAAAAAGATATCCAATAGTCAATAGTCAACAGTACTCAAAATTCAACCAATAGTAAATCAAATCTCATCGAATACTCATCCATCATCAACCATGGTTGACATAGTAAAATAACATAGTCAACCATGGCCAACCATACTCAACCATACTCAACCATAGTCAAGTATGCTCAACCATGGTCAACTATAGTGAACCATGAATAGCAATGGTCAACCATGAACAACCATAGTCAACCATGAAGAAGCATGGTCAACTGTGAACAACCATGGTCAACCAGGAACAACCATGGTCAACCTTGAACAATGATGTTCAACCATAGTCAACCATTAACAACCATAGTCAACCATGAACACAATGGTCAACATGGCCAACCATGAATGTAATGGTCAATCATGGTAAACCATGAACAACCATGGTCAACAATGAACACAATAGTGGTCAACCATAAATGCAATGGTTAACCATGAACAACCACAGTTAACCACAGTAAACCATGGTCAACAATGAACAACCATGGTCATTAATGAAGAACCATGAACAACCATGGTCAACCATGGGCATAATGATCAACCATGGTCAACAATGATTAACCAGGAACACAATGGTCAACCATGAATAATACAGACAACCATGAACGCAATGGTCAACCATGGTTAACCATAGTCAACTATGAATAACCATGGTAAACCATGCAAAATCATGGTCAACCAGAGGTCCCTTAAATAGTCAAATCCAACCATAGTTAAAAGATATCCAATAGTCAATAGTCAAATTGGAACCATAGTAAAAATTCATGAACAACCATGGACAACCATAGTCAAGCATGAACAACCATGGTCAACTGTAGTCAACCTTAGTTAATCATGAAGAACCACGGTCAAGCAACTAGGGTCAACCATATCCAACCATAGTCAACCATAGTCAACCAACTAGGGTCAACCTTGGTCAACCATAATCAAGCATGTACAACCACGGTCAATTGTAGTAAACCATGTACAACCATGGCCAACCAACTAGGGTCAACCATAATAATGCATGAACAACCATGGTCAACTATAGTCAACCATGAATGACCATGGTCAACCAACTACCATCAGCCATAGTAAACCACGGTCAAACAACTAGGATTAAGCATACTCAACCATAGTCAACCATGGTCATCCATGAACAACCATAATCAACCATGGTCAAGCTTGCTCAATAATGTAGAACTATAGTTAACCATGAACACATATTCTAAACAATGAACACCCATAGTTAACGATAATCAATCATGCTCAACTATGCAGAACCATAGTTAACCATGGTCAACCATGAACACTCACAATCATCCATGCTCAACCAACTAGGGCCAACCATGGTTATCCATGAACAACCATAATAAACCTTGGTTAACCATAGTCAAACAACTACGGTCAACCATGTACAACTAGGATTGAGCATAGTCAACCAACAAAAGTCAACTATAGTAAAAAGATATCTAATAGTCAAAAGTCAACCATAGTCAAAAGATATCCAATAGTCAATAGTCAACCATAATAAAAAATCATGACCAACCATGGTCAACCATAGTCAAGCATGAACAACCATGGTCAATTGTAGTTAACCTTATTTAATCATGAATAACCATGGTTAAGCAAATAGGGTCAACCATAACCAACCATAGTTAACCAACTAGGGTCAACCTTGGTCAACCATAGTCAAGAATGTACAACCATGGTCAACTATAACCAACCATGGTCAACCAACTAGGGTTGACCATAATCAACCATGGTCAACCAACTATGGTTGACAATAGTCGACCATAGTAATGCATGAAAAACCATGGTCAACTGTAGTCAACCATGGTCAACCATAGTCAACCATGGACAAACAACTAGGATTAAGCATACTTAACCATGGTCAACCGTAGTCAACCATAGTCATCCATGAAAAACCATAATCAACCATGGTCAACCTTTCACTACCACGAACAACCATGGTCAACCATGAACAACCATACTCAACCATTGTCAACCATTATCAACCATGGTTAACCATAAACAAACATAGTCAACCATGGACAACCTTGGTCAAGCATGGTTAATCATAGTCGACCATAGATGACCATAGTCAACCATGAACAATGATGGTCAACCATAGGCAAGCATAATCAACCGTGGTCAACCATGAACAACCTTAAGGATCATCACATTGTGACCTACCCCTTCACAAATTTCATAATGCGACATAACCATTTAGGACCATAACAATTTGACATAACTCAACCTTGCTGATTGTTAACAAAATTCAAGCACGGAGTAGCAATTTTATATAAGTAAACTAAGATGGTTGGTGCATTTGACATAACAATTGATGATCATCACAACCCAACTTAACCCTTGAGGAAAATTGCAATGTGACATCACCATTGAGGACCATAACAAGTTGACATAACCCAACCTCTTAAGGTTGTAATGTGGCAAGATTATCCATTCAACTTTTTCATGTCGCAACGTGACATAATATTCAATTCAACCTCTTTACCAAATTTAATCATCTTCACCAACAATGAACATGGTCACCATGGTCAACCACATTTACTCATGCTCAAACATAGTTAACAATGGTCAACCATAACTAGCCATAATAATTTATTGTTAACAAAATTCTACCATATTCAAGCAAAATCATCCATACTTAACCATAGTCACTCAAAGTCAACATTAGTCAAACAAGATCAACAATAGTTAATAACAGTTAGTCATAGTCATCCAAAGTCAACAATAGTCAAACACGATCAAACATAGTCAAACATACTCAAGCATGGTCAAACATGTTCATACATGGTCAAACATGCTCAAACAAAGTCAACCACAATTCAACTATTGTCAACCATGTTCAAACAATGTTTAAACATGGTCAACCATCGTCGATAATCATCAAGTATGTTTAAACCATACTCAACATTGGTCACTCGTAGTCAACAATGGTAAAACATGGTAAGCCATAGTCAAACATAATCATCCATAGACAACCCTATTCAACTCTAATCAACCATGGTCATTATTTTCAATTATTGACATGTTTATATCTAAAATATCATTATTTAAAAAAAATTTAATAATATTAAACTGTTAAAATTTATATTATAAACTAATACTAATTCTTTTAATAATACTATTAAATCAATAATAATTTTTTCAATATTTATTTGATTATATATTTATAATTTCAATATTATTATATCAATAATATAATTCATTTTATAATTGTATTTTTTTTATAATAATTGTTTTATTGCTCTAAATGTGGCCTTTTTTTTCAGTAAGAAAAAAACTGTACTCATGTTATTTCAGTGAAATCAATAGGCACACAGTCCTAACCGATTACTTGGAAAACAATTCCTGTCAGGAGAACATTACATCATCAATGTATACAGTTCATAGAAAAATTTACTAGAGAGTAACCTTGTGTCAAAGCAAAACATCACAGGTCAAAAAGGTTCTATCTAGATCACCTCATAAAAAAACTTCATGGAACCAAAATGTGTGAGATAACCCTCCACCCATTCTTCCCAATATAAGTAGCCTACCTCACCATCAAGAGCTTCTTTTGACAAAGCATCTGTCGTATCATTGTTCTCCCTGTATCCATGATCGATGTTAAGATCATAGAACCATGTCATCAAGAAGGAAATCTTATCACACCAATGAGACATATTGATGTTGTTTAACTGGAATAATATCTTTGAACAATTCACTATAACCAGAGAATCACCGAAAATATGAAGAGAACCTAAACCACAGCATATGGCCACCTTGAGAATGCCCTAAAGACCGAGTAACTCATCTTTAGTGTTTGTACCAGGTCCAATAGGAATTCTAAATTTGTAAACGAGATCATCTCCACAATGTAAAAGAAAACTAGCTCCACATATCCACGAATTCTTTGCCCCATCGAAGAAACCAAAGGGTTTATTGCAAATACCCAAGTTGAGCTTATTATACCGAATGAGCTTCCTAAAAGTCCGAGAAACATTACTGTAAGAATGAGTCAGGTTCCAAAACTTGTTTAGAACCAACTGCTCAGACGACTTTATATTTTGGAAGATTGCTAAATTACGCGTTAACCATAATGACCATGCAAGAAAACCAGGAAAGTTTTTGTAGTTATGATGTTTCTGTATCCATTGATGGTATGCTTCCTCAAAACCCCTCGAAGGCCAACTATCCTCAATTCGAAGATATTTACAAATCATGGACCAAACCCTTATAGAAAAACTGCATTGAAAGAAAATAGAATCAACTGTCTCATAGTGTCTCTTGCATAAAAAACAGAGACCCAGTCCATTTCTTCCTTGATGTTTTAAATTCTCCCAGGTAAGAATTTTATCATTGAAAGACAACCATAAGAAGAATTTAACCTTTAGAGGCATCTTCCACTTCCAGAGTGTGGAATGCCACCATTTTTTGTGCCCAACCAAACCACTTTCTGCAATAAGCTTGTAAGCCGATCTAGCTGTGACCTGACTCAAGATGGAGTTTTGGGTCCACACCAGATGATCTTTTCCACAAGACAGCCGGATACCGACAGAGTTTAGATGTTGAATATAAGAATTCCATTCAAAGCTCCAACTTCCAGCAAGGCCAAGATCGGAAGTCGTAAGCCAATAAGAGGGGTATGGAACCAACCTCTTAGATCTTTTGAACTGATTAAGAGTTTCAAGGCCGTATTCAGGGAGATGATTCATGAGCTCTCGAGACAGAATGTAACCATTTTCGAAACCCACCATTGTATCCATGCCAATTCTTACTTATGTGCCTTCTCCTACCTGCCAAGCCAAGTGATTACAGATCCAAGAAATAATTTTCAAGAATCCCTTCCAAAAAAATGAAGAAGTACGAGGATTCCCTATAGGGTCACGAAGCCAACTATAAATATTTCCTTTGATATATTTTGTGTGTAAAAGATCTCACCAGATATTATTCCAAAAAGGCCTCTCCAAAGGATTTTTTGTGCCAACGTAGTATTGAACCAGAATAAATTTTTGATGTTCCAACCTCCATATTTCTTTGGAACTGATAAAACCTCCCAATTCGCTAAATGATAGTGGCCACCGTCCATGTTCCCCGCCCAAAGAAAGGAGAACATAAGGCTTTTTGTGAGGGGGTGTTATAGAAAATGTCCCCATCAAGGTAGGGGGAAATGGTACTTTTGGATATTGAGGTAATTGATGTGGAACTCGACTACAACATTTTGTTGGGCCATAGTTATATGTATTCTATGGAGGTGGTATCCTCCTTAGTTTTCCATGCCATGATGTTCCCTCATAATGGGAAGATTGTCACCCTGAACCAACTCAACTACTATGACATGCACACCAACACAAACCCAGATAACATTCTACCCACCATAGAATCAGCTAATTCCCCCCACTATGTTTATATTGGTTCAGGCATTTACAAAGATTATGACTTGGTGGGGGCATACTCAAGTCCTCCTCCCAAGATCCTTGTTGTTGGTTGTGGAGCCAGATCTTCCAGTCTCATAGATGATGATTCAGCCGTGTTTGTACCCCAAGTTTCGTTATGATCCCGACGTGACGTTCAAGGGGTTCCGGGGGGGGGGGGGGGGTCGACCCCCTCCCCAGTTGGGGGTGCGGGGGACAGCGGGCCCCCGAGAAAAAATTTTGGGGCTGTTTTCACCAGCTGTTTTCGGGCCCATGGTTTTGGGTGTCCCGTGGTATTTTCCCATTGTATTTCCATTATAAAAGAAAGTCATTGTAATATGGCTATGAATGATGTATTAGGTTTTATGCATTGTAAAGATCTCTGAGATCTGTGAAGAGAGACCGTGAGACAGTGAAGAGGAAGTGCAGCGGTTGTGCTGTAGGTTGTCCCTTCACTTTGCTGGACGAAATAATAATAAGGTCTGGCAACTTCAGTGTGGACATAGCCCAAGTTGGGGTGAACCACGATATATCTGTGTCTCTCTTGTAATGTGTGTGTGATTATATTTGCATTTCTGTTTATTGTTATTGCTTTGAAATCCTGTTTTTCTAACAATTGGTATCAGATCCAAAGGTCTATTTGGCAGATAAACCCGCAGGAAGCTAGGGTTTCTGGTTTGAGTGGGAGAAATGGCAGAAGAAGGAAAGTTTAACGACCAAAACTTCAAGTTATGGAAGATGCAAATGGAGGACTATATGTACCAGAAGGATCTATTCCTACCATTGGGAGGAAGAGCAAAGCAGCCGGCGGCCATGAAGGACGAAGAATGGGAGGTTCTTGATAGAAAGGCTCTGGGAACAATACGACTGAGCCTGGCTTCGTCGGTGGCTTTCAATATCTCAAAAGAAACGACAATGAAGGGTTTGATGAGTGCACTGAGTAAGCTGTATGAAAAACCCTCGGCCTCCAACAAGGTATTTCTAATGAAGCATTTATTTAATATGAAGATGTCTGAAGGTGGATTTGTTACTGATCATTTAAATGAGTTTAATACGGTTACAAATCAGCTAAGTTATGTACGTGTGAAATTTGATGATGAGATTAGGGCTCTTCTAATATTGTGTTCATTGCTAGAAAGTTGGAATAGCTTGGTCATGGCTGTAAGTAACTCTGTCTTTGGTTCAAACACCTTGAAATTTGATGATGTTATTGGTGTTATTCTTAGCGAGGAAAGGCGAAGAAAAAACACATATGAGACATCAGGTAATGCGTTGACCATGGAGAGCAGGGGAAGAAAAAAGGAAAGAGGAAAGAGCTAAGGTAATCGTGGCAAGTCTAAAATGGGCAGATCCAAGTCCAGATTGGGAAAAATAGAGTGCTGGAATTGTGGAAAGAAAGGACATCTGAAGAAAGACTACAGATCTCTAAAGAAGAAAGGAGATGCACAGAAGGAAACTACCCAGGAAACAAATGTAGCAGGTGATGTGTTACAAGATGCTTTGATTCTTGCATTAGATAATACTAGTGATTATTGGGTAGTAGATTCAGGGGCTTCATGTCATGCTACACCCCATAGAAAATATTTTCATGATTATGTTCCAAGAAATTTTGGACATGTTTTATTGGGTGATGATGAGCCATGTAAAATTGTTGGAATGGGTAAGGTATGGATAAAAGTTAAGAATGGAACTGACTGGCTGTTAAAAGATGTTAGGCATATTCCTACTATGAAAAGAATTCCGATCTCAACAGGGTAGTTGGGAGATTGAGGCTGTCTATCTACATTTGGAGAAACGTGGTGGAAGATCACTAAAGGATCAATGGTGATAGCAAAAGGAGACATGATAGCTATGTTGTACTTATGTCCTCATAATACTGACCATTCTATCTCTTTAGCTTCCACAGGAACAGATACAACATTGTGGCATCATAGGCTTGGCCACATGAGTGAGAAGGGGATGCAGATTCTCCACTTAAGGAAGTTGCTGCTAGATTTGAACCAGGTAAGTTTGGAATTCTGTGAAAACTGTGTTTATGGAAAACATAAGAGAGTCATATTTCTCAGGGTTGGGAAACAGAAGAAGAATGAAAAGTTAGAGCTAGTGCATACAGATGTATGGGGACGGCCGCAGGTACAATCTCTTGGTGGCTTTCATTATTATGTTACATTTATTGATGATGCAACTAGGACAATTTGGGTTTATTACATTAGATAGAAATCTGATGTGTTTGCTACTTTTAAGAAGTGGAAAGCTTTGGTTGAGAACGAGACAGGGAAAGGTTGAAGTGTCTCAGATCTGATAATGGAGGTGAGTACTGACGCAAGGAGTTTGATAGTTACTGTTCATACCATGGGATTCGTAGAGAGAAGACAGTCCCAGGAACACCACAAGAAAATGGTGTGTCGGAAAGGATGAACAGAACGATCATGGAGCGTGCAAGGTGTATGAGATTGGATGCAGGGTTGCCCTTACAGTTTTGGGTGGATGCTGTAAATACTGCTGTTTATTTAATAAACAGAGGACCTTCAAGTGCTTTGGATGGTGGTATTATAGAGGAGGCATGGACAAATAAAAAGGTAAACTACTCATTTCTGAGAACTTTTGGTTGTGAAGCATTTGTCCATATTGATAAAGAAAATAGAACAAAGATTGAAGCTAAATCCAAGAAATGTACTTTTATTGGATATGGGGTTGATGAATTTGGTTATCGCTTATGGGATTATGAAAATAACAAAATTATTAGGAGTAGAGATGTGATATTCAATGAAAATGTCATGTATAAATATCAGTTGCAGGGAAAGAAATAGGAAAATGAAAACACAGAGTACACAGTACTTGATGAAATGGAAGAAAATGAAGTTCCAAAGGTGCTGAAAAATCAAGAACAGCAACAAGTACCTGAAACTCCTGCAACTATAAGAAGATCTACCAGGTTAAGTAGACTCCTTGAACGATACTTTCCTTCAATGTATTATTTGTTGATGACTGATGCTGGTGAACCAGAATGTTATGAAGAAGCAATGGAGGTGTAAACTAGAAAGAAGTGGGAGCAAGGCATGAATGAGGAGATGGACTCATTGGTAGGAAACCAGACTTGGGATCTGGTTCACTTGCCTGCTGGTAAAAGAGCATTGTAGAACAAATGGATTTACAGGTTGAAGGAAGAAGAAGGAGGCAAGAAACGGTACAAGGCCAGACTTGTTGTAAAGGGGTTTGCACAGAATAAAGGTATATATTTTAATGAAATATTTTCTCATGTTGTTAAGATGAATTCAATTAGGGCTATCTTAAGTCTATTGGCGGTAGAATATTTGCATCTTGAATAGTCAGATGTAAAAATAGCCTTTCTCTATGGGGATTTGGAGGAAGAGATATTTATGCAGTAGCCACAAGGGTATGAGGTCAAAGGTAAGGAGAACTTGGTATGTAGGTTGAAAAAGAGTTTGTATAGTTTGAAGCAAGCTCCAAGGCAGTGGTATTTAAAATTTGACAGGTTTATGACATAACAAGGTTATAGTAGATTTCATTCTGACCACTGTGTTTATTTTAAGAAGCTAGACAATGAAAGATATATTATCTTGTTATTGTATGTGGATGACATGCTTGTTGCAGGGTCTAACATGCAGGATATAAATGTACTCAAAAGGAAGCTAGCTAATTCATTTGCGATGAAGGATTTGGGTGCTGCAAAGCAAATCCTTGGTATGAGAATAACGAGAGACAAAAAAAATTGTAAATTGACATTGTCTCAGAGTGAGTACATACAAAAGGTGTTGGAGAGGTTTAGAATGCAGAATGCAAAACTAGTTAGTACACCTTTGGCCAGCCATTTCAGTCTAAGTAAGGAAATGTGTCCCAAGACACAGGAAGAGACATATTACATGTCCAAGATTCCCTATGAATCAATAGTTGGCAGCTTGATGTATGCCATGGTGTGCACAAGACCAGATATTGCACATGCAGTGGGATTTGTGAGCAGATATATGAACAATCTAGGTAAAGAACATTGGAGGGAAGTACAATGGATTCTCAGGTATTTGAGAGGTACCACCACTCAGGCATTATGTTTTGTAGGTTCAGACATTGTTCTATAGGGATATGTTGATGCAGATATGGTAGGTGATAAGGATAGCAGGAGGAGAACAACAGGGTATGTGTTTACTGTAGGTGGAACAACAGTAAGTTGGATTTCGAGACTATAGAAGGTTGTTGCACTTTCAACAACAGAAGTAGAGTATGTTGCTGTTACAGAGGCTAGTAAAGAGATGATTTGGTTGCAAAGGTTTATGGAGGAAGTGGGTAAGAAGCATAAGGATAGTAGGTTGTATAGTGACAGCCAGAGTGACATTCATCTTCCAAAGAACTTAGCATTCCATTCCAGGACTAAACATATACAACTCAAGTACCATTTCATACGCTCTATTCTGGAAGATGAACTGTTGAAGCTGGAAAAGATACATACTAGCTAGAATCCTACAGACATGTTCACAAAGGTAGTGACAAGAGAGAAACTGAGTTCCTGCTCGGTTTCAGTTGGCCTTTTAGCATGAAGGTGAAGAGGGGAAAGTTTCCAAGTCCAAGTTTAGCAAGTACAGCAACGGTGGAGTTGTTGTGATCAGTCTCCAAGTGGAAGATTGTTGGTTGTGGAGCCAGATCTTCCAGTCTCATAGATGATGATTCAGCCGTGTCCGTACCCCAGGTTTGGTTATGATCCCGGCCTGATGCTCAGGGGGGCCAGCGGGCCCCTGAAAAAGGGGGTTTGGGGGCAACGCCCCCGAGAAAAATTTTTGGGGCTGTTTTCGCCAGCTGTTTTCGGGCCCATGGTTTTGGGTATCCCGTGGTATTTTCCCATTGTATTTCCGTTATAAAAGAAAGTCATTGTAATACGGCTATGAATGATGTATTAGGTTTTATGCATTGTAAATATCTCTGAGATCTATGAAGAGAGACTGTGAGACAGTGAAGAGGAAGTGCAGCGGTTGTGCTGCAGGTGTTATACCTCAATATTACATATTATGTATTAGTGTCGCATCCTTGCACTAGCGACCTAAACAACAATTTCCCTTAAAGATCATCTGAACATTCAGAGTGAAAAACACTGACTGAACATTGAAAGCAAAACCTTTTTCTGCCATCTGCAAACCCAACTTAGTCCTGTTTGTGAGCACTACCACTCTTTGAACATCTACAGGGGCATGGTAGTCAGCACTACCGTGCGTTGCTCCTTCTCTGGGGAACGGTACTACCATGTTATGCTCAGTTATAGGGGCGTGGTAGTCCGAAATTAGCCTTTTTTCCTTGGACTTTGGGATTCAACCTTCGAGGAGATTTTGTTGGGATTACCACCTTTGGTTTGATCCTAACTCCTTCTTTGTTTAGTTGGCCTGATCCACTAAACCCTCCATAGATCCACACTTCTCTCTTGTTGGTTAACCTTCCCATATGCTATAAGAGAGAATCCTTCCATGATCCAAAGGGAGGACTTTTGGGGCATCAAACCTATGATCTTCAGACTTCTGCAGAGATAGCTAGAGGAAGCACTTGGAGTTGGAGGATTGGCTTGGATATCAAGCAACCTTTGTAAGCACTCTTCAAGTTTGTAATATAAGATAACTTGTCTTGTGTTTCCCATTTCATGTGTATTGTATAAATCTTTGATATGAAATGTATCTAGTTTAGATTTGAACTTAACCTTTGCTTCAAGGTATTTGGAAGATCGCGTGCTTGTCCTTTGTTTGATTTCAACAGGTTCTACATTGAAGTTTTGGGATCAAGAGCTAGAAGCGGGACAAACGTTGAATTGGAAGGTGAGTTACATCTTTCATCTCTTCTGAATGCATTTAATATTGTTGTGAAGATTAGTTCAGGAACTCAAGGTAGCATTTGTTTCCTTTTTGTCTTAGCATAGAGTCAGTGTATCCTGCTTTATCCTAAGAGAGTTTCTACCTATCCGTAGGGAGAAATGTCTACAACAAAAACTAGCGACTCCACTAGGACTTGAATCCATTTTCTTTGCTTGTGAAGTTTGATTTCAATTTCACTCATTGATTGTAAGAATTGGGTTCTTTTACCCTCATTCACTTCCCTGTTCCCTGCATTAGACTTCTGTTACAGATCAGTAAGTCCTCTGGGTTGGAAAACCCTCGGAAAGTCAAAATATTTTCTTAAACTTTTTCCTTTTCCCCCTGTTCAGACACTACCGTGCCCTTGTAACTGCCTACAGAGCGGTAGTACCGCGTCTTAACCACTGTCTAGAGCGCGGTAGTCTATCAGTACCACTCCCAGGTTGCCTGCAGGCCCGCGGTAGTTCCTGGAAAGTGTTTTTATTTGGTTTGTTTGGCTATTTTTGGGTCTTTTCGAGATTTGGATCCATGTTGGCACTTTGAGTAAACACTAGTGTTTTGCTTGCATTTTTAAGCGAAATGGGTTCTATTTTTAAAAACCCATTTTGCTTAAAAATGGCCCTTGGGGGGCCATGAATTGTGCATCCTACAGTCGTTTTGACCCATATTAAGGTTTTGAGATCATTTTTTGGTTTGGTGTGTTTGGATTGCTTGGCATCTTATTTCCTTTACATCCTATCTAATGATTGTTGGGAAAGATTGATTCCTTGTCTCTGCTTTAGTCCAAAGAGAAGCTTGGTTTTGTCAATCTTTTGCTATATTCACGAAACTGGAAAAAATATATGTCCTTCTTTCTTTAATTTGATAATTTGCAATTCTTAGTCTCAAATTCATAAGAAGAAGAAAGGCTTGTTTCAGATTCATGTACATTCGAGTTAAAGATAGAATTGTTGAGTGCTTTTCTTTGTCTTCCATCTAATTGGAAATGTTTGTAGAATCTTTCTTTCCGTAGCTTGGATGTGTCTTTTTCAAGTGTGAAAAGATAAGAAATGGATCAGAATCGTTACGTTTGGTGTTCATATGAAGAAATTTTTCATTGCTTTGGGTACATATTTTACTTCTTTCTATCATTTTGAAAAGAAAAAAAATTGCATGTGCATTGGGTTGTGCATATTGGGAACGGAAAGAATTCCTCCTTACTTTAGCTAGTGTTCATCGAAGAGAAAGGATCATTTCGATTCATATTCATTTACATGGTTTGATTCGTCACAACACCATCAATTTGCACTTCCATAACCTGATTGTGTAAGACAACCTCTAAAATTAATCTCCCTAACTAAACCAACATTAACATCACTTGAGGAAATCAGAAGAATTTGGTAGTTAGGTAGGACACCGGGGATAGGCATCAAAATAATTCCCCCATGTCATTTTTCATCTGAGACATAGTCGTTGTCTTTAGGGAACTAAAATCCTCTAGTATTTAATGACACGGTCATCGACCAGTTTGTGGAGGGGCCTCCTGTTGTTTCAGGGGTTAAACCGCCGCAAGATCGAGAACCGGACGGACTCTGTGGAATGCCGAACTCCACTTAGCCCTAAGGAAACATCGATCATTGTCTTCCATGTATTCTCTAGCCACCATACTAGTGATACAAGGGTGATAAGGCTGAAGCGCCGAAAAGCTTTTCCGACGTGTCATGAACGAGGTAGCTTAGCGACTTTTCTTCTAGGGCTCTTTTACCCAGGATTCCTTTCGGTAGAGGGATATCCTTCCATTATTGGTCTCTCATTTTGTATTGTTCGACTTGGATTTCATCACCTTGCAAAGGATACAATTTGTTGAGGTCTCCAACTCTTAGTTAGGAGGTTTTGCTTTCTATCTTGTAGAGGGTCTTTTTCTTTGTAGGGTTGTTTGTTGGCATTCTGGCCGTTTTGTTGTACAACTCGCTTACTGTGGCAGCGGCCTCAGTGTAGTTTTTTGAGCTTGTTGTTTTGGCTTGTGAGCCTTGTCTTTTCCTAGCTCCCCTTTCGCACGCTCGGTTTCCTGAGGGTTTTGAGTTCTTTTTAACAAGACTTCATCCACATCACTTAGTTTTTCTCCATGGAGAATACACCTCCATGCACCCATGCTCCTTTTGGGACTACCAATCCGGAGACCCCTTTTCAAGGGGTACCTTTTACTTTTCCTCCAGTTGGAGATATTGGTCCTCCCTTTATTTCCATGTTAAATCTTCCTGGATTAAGCATAGGATTACCGGTATGGTTATTCAATCCGGTAATTATGATTGCACCCAATGTTTCGAATGTTAATTCTCCACCATGAGAGAGTCAATCCAAAACTAATCCTTCCCCTTCTTCGTCGAATGAATCTTCTTCCATTCCTTCTTCCTCGCTTGATCAAAGCAATAGTGTTAGTAATCGGGAGGATAATAAGAAGAAGAAAATGAAAGTTAAGAAGAAGAAGGATAAGGAAGAGACCAAGCGTAAACCAGTTGCCTCTAATGGCACTCATTCTACGAAAACACCTCCTAAGCCCAAGTTTCCTTGCAAACTCTGCGAGAGTGATCGCTTTTTCAAGGATTGCCCCGATCTTTCCTTTGTATCAGAAGTGTGGTCTAAAAACCCCAAACCACTTGTATCATCAACCTCTGACCATCATGTTGATGAAACTCCCTCAACCAGTGACCCCTTGGTGAAGGGTTGGAAGGGTAAAATCCTATATCCCTGTTTGATATGCAAGGGTATGCACCGTACTTTTCTTTGTCCAAGCATGGATGAAGCTTCCCGGTGGTTGGAAGATATTACTAGTTCTCAACTAGTGCTTCCAACAAACGATAGTAAGTTGTCCCTCAAACCCCCGCTGGTTGACCAAGTGATCAATTTAGTTTCATCTGTAATTGATCCCACTCTCCCTTCCGAGAGTGAAGTGATTGAATCGCTGTCATCTCCACTCGATCCCGCTCTTTCATTGGAGAAAGTCCAAACTGAAGCAATCACCTTGACACAATATTCATCTCATTCTTATCTTCCAAGCAAGAGTGAATTGGAAACCGCTAATGTTTTCCTTATCAGTTCAGAATGTCCTAGGCAAGGGGAAACCTTGTCCATTTTTGTGGGACCCCCTCCAAGTACTGAGGTTATTTCCTTTGATTGGAATGGTCTAACAGAATATCATCTTCCTTCGAGTGTTCCTTTTCAGATATCTGTAGGAGTTTCCGATAAGGAAATCTTTCACATCATAGTGGATGAGGGAGCTTCTGTTAGTATTTTATCCTCAACTGCTTGGAAAGCCTTAGGTTCTCCTCGGCTTGTGTCTGTCACTGACCAGATATTGGCTTTCAATCGAAGGCATACTGGACCTTTAGGGTCCTTTCCTCAGTTACCTATCACTTTGGGAGGTAAAACTGTCTGTATTGATGTTATGGTAGTCCAAGGTCCATTAGATTTTAATCTACTCCTTGGATGTGATTATGTCTACGCAATGAAGGTTGTAGTGTCCTAACTCTTTCGAGTGATGTATTTTCCCCATCATGGGAACGTTGTGACTATTTATCAGCTTTCCTTTGTGACGCCCACTCATTGCATGACTCCTAGTCACCAAACTTCCCTAAATGTTCCACATGTTTTAGTGGTTTCTTCCCCCTAAGAACGAGGGGATGAGCATAGTTCCCTTTCTATGTCAAGCTCGTTAAAAAATGAAATAGGTTCCCATGAGCATAGTTCCCTTTCTATGTCAAGCTCGTTAAAAAATGAAATAGGTTCCCATGAGCATAGTTCCCTTTCTGTGTCAAGCTCGTTAAAAAATAAAACAGGTTCCCACGAGCATAGTTTATTATTCGTTTCAAGCTCATTAAAAAATGAAACTGACCCTCAAGCATAGTTTACCGTTGATTTCGAGCTTGTGTAAAAATGAAACGAATCCCAAGCATAGTTTACTTTCGGTTTCAAGCTTGCGTAAAAATGAAACTACCTTCAAGCATGATTTCTTTCTATTTTAAGCTCGTTAAAAAATAAAAAGGGACCCTTTCAAGCATTGTTATTGTCTATTTCAAGCTTGTATAAAAATGAAATAGATCTCCCTTCTATTTGTTTGAGTCTCTCGCTAGAGTTAGGATTTGAACCTTCATTTCATCTGCCTAGGTCACTTGGTCCTGGTTCTCCCTACCCCCCTGGTGAACACATTCAGATTAGTAGCCAGATTTGTTTTGGGTAAGGAAGAAGAGTAGTCAGACGAAATGAAGCTTGGGGGGCATGTTTAGCCATTAGTAATCATGCTAGGGTCATTTACCAACCTCTGGTCATCATGTTGGGAGGGAACCCATCAATGGACCTTAATCGTGAACATAGTTTACCTTTGGCTTCAAGCTCATTAATAAATGAAACTAGTAGTCTGAGCAAAGTTCTACTCCTGTGTCAAGCTCGTTAAAAAATGAAACACATACTTTCCCTTTGAGTCGAGTCTCCTCATAGACTTAGTACCTAAACCTTCTTTTCACCCGCCTACACCTTAGGTGAATGAAATGAAGCTTGGGGGCATGTCTTCAACCTATGGAAGTTACATTGAAGTCAACTCGATCGCCTCTCCACACCATGTTGGAGCTAAGTCACTTACTTCTAGCAATCATGCTGGGGGCATGTATCAACCTTTGGATTTCATGACAGGAAGAAGTTCACTATTGGAAACATTTTCGAGCATACTTTCCTTTTTAGGTTTCGAGCTCATTAAACCATGAAAATTATCCCGATCATTGTTCATTTTCTGTTACAAGCTTGTTAAAAAATGAAGCATACATCATGAGAATTCTTCCAACCTATCTTCGAGCTCGTTAAAAACAGTAAGATGGTGTTTGAGCTTACTTTTCACTTTTTTTGTGCTCTGGTTAGAATATGAAAAGTGGTTTGAGCTTAATTTTCCTTTTTCGTGCTCTGGATCCAAACATGAAAAAGATTCCGAGTGCTTTTGATACCATTATCGTGCTCGTTAAACAATTGGAGTAAAAAGGTGTGTCTAACGAGTATAGGTTTATCACTTTATCCGGCATCGCTAGACTATTTACAGAAAAGGAACTGTGCCGAGTTTACTTTTCCTTTGTCGTACTCGGTCATCAACCATGACAAAATTGTACATGGAGTCCTCTTTAAGCTATTTTCAGACTCCTAAAAGAGGAAAAGATGGCCAAGCGAAATTGATTCGTTTACGCTTGTAAAAGGATTTGAATGATCGTCCCCCTAGTGATAGTTTACCCCTTTTTCGGACCAGGGGGCACTACTTACGAAAAATGAATACTCCAGCCAATCATGACTGGAAGAGTCCTCTCCCGCGTTGTTTTACCCTTTTTTGGGCGATGAGGCTAATTTCACGAAAAAGGACTGTTGGAGACTTCTTTAGTTCTTTTTAGACTCTCTAAACATGAAATGACGACTGAGTTTTGCTTCCTTGGACTCGTTAAAATTCAACATCGAAGGGCCCACTTTGGGACGAACCCCTCCTTTCTCAGGTTCAAAAAACACGTGATATTGGACTCATCTATGAGATGACCTATACCGAGCATCTATTATCCTCCTCAAGCTCGTAAAAAAATCAAAGAGGTACTCGTCCATCATGTCAGGGGAAAATGGGAAAATGAGCCAAGTTTACCTTGTTGGTAGCTTGTGAGTCGTCATCTTTGAACATGGCATACATCCTCACCTTGTCTGTTTTGGGTGGTCAGTCTTGCTGATAGTGTCATCATTATGATCATGCGTCCTCATTATTGCTATGAGTCCACACTTCCTGTGGTTTTGTCTGTTTCAGTAGTCCCTGCTGCCAAGCTCTGTTTCATGCCGTTATATGTTCAAAGGGTTATTACCTTGAGTCCACCTCCACTTCATGTCAAACTTTCCCTTTGTGTCAATACATATTCTATTGTTTCATCGGTCCATACTATCTCTCGCTCTGATTTCGTGTCGGTGATGTGGGAATCATTATGGCCCACCTTCTACGAGTCTATTCCTGTTGACATCATATCACTATCCAGGAATTAGACTTAGGAGTCAACCACTAGTACCTTGGTACCTGCATGCCTCAATGGCAGGTTCCTAGTGTTCGATAGTAGGTTTTCATCATTGACCTCTGATTGAATGATCTCTCAGATGCTCTACATCAACTCCTTTATTCGCATTTCATTGAGATGTACTATAGATACCTTGGGGATCATTGTCATTATTGGTGATTTCCCTCACATTTGTTAACGGTTCACATCATTGACTGATAATCAAATGGTTTCTACCATGTTTGACTTCAACACCTTGTAATCACATGGCCAGATTCGTATTGTTTGCGATTGGGTAGAAGACCCTGGACACCCTTTTGTATTTTGATTACGTCCAAGTTGCAATGGAGATTTTTCTGTATTGTCACACAGATCCACTTATGTATTGGTCGTGGCTGTGCCATTATTGTCTCATGGATCTACGCTTGTTCATAATAGCCATGATTTGTCTACAGTCTATATCATCTTAGTACTCATGGATCTGCAATGTATTGGTCGGCAGCTATGCTTTGAGTCATTTGTTTCCGAGCATGGGGATGCCCGACTCGGTGGTATATCTGACATTTTGTTTTTGTTTCAGCCCCTTGTTGCTCCCCTCGATGCTATCTCTGAACCATATTTGTAAAGTCTTTCGGCCATCAGTCTCTTCTGACCTCACACTTTAGGAGGCATCTGTTATACCTCAATATTACACATTATGTATTAGTGTCGCATCTTTGCACTAGTGACCTAAACGACAGTTTCCCTTAAAGATCATCTGAACATTCAGAGTGAAAACTGAAAGCAAAGCCTTTTTTTGCCATCTGCCAACCCAACTTAGTCCTATTTGCGAGCATTACCGCTCTTTGCACATCTACAGGGGCACGGTAGTTAGCACTACCGCGCGTTGCTCCTTCTCTGGGGCGCGGTACTATCGCGTTATGCTCAGTTATAGGGGCGCGGTAGTACAAAATTATCCTTTTTGCCTTGGACTTTGGGATTCAACCTTCGGGGATATTTTGTTGGGATTACCACCTTTGGTTTGATCCTAACTCCTTCTTTGTTTAGCTGATCTGATCCACTAAACCCTCCATAGATCCACACTTCTCTCTTGTTGGTTAACCTTCCCATATGATATAAGAGAGAATCCTTCCATGATCCAAAGGGAGGACTTTTGGGGCATCAAACCTATGATCTTCAGACTTCTGCAGAGATAGCTAGAGGAAGCACTTGGAGCTGGAGGATTGGCTTGGATATCAAGCAACCTTTGTAAGCACTCTTCAAGTTTGTAATATAAGATAACTTGTCTTGTTTTTCCCATTTCATGTGTATTGTATAAATCTTTGATATGAAATGTATCTAGTTTAGATTTGAACTTAACCTTTGCTTAAATATATTTGGAAGATCGCGTGCTTGTCCTTTATTTGATTTCAACAGGTTCTACATTGGAGTTTCTGGATCAAGAGCTAGAAGCAGGACAAACGTCGAATTGGAAGGTGAGTTACGTCTTTCATCTCTTCTGAATGCATTTAATCTTGTTGTGAAGATTAGTTCAGGAACTCAAGGTAGCATTTGTTTCCTTTTTGTCTTAGCATAGAGTCAGTGCATCCTGCTTTATCCTAAGAGAGTTTCTACCTATCCGTAGGGAGAAATATCTACAATAAAAACTGGTGACTCCACTAGGACTTGAATCCATTTTCTTTGCTTGTGAAGTTTGCTTTCAATTTCACTCATTGATTGTAAGAATTGGGTTCTTTTACCCTCATTCACTTCCCTGTTCTCTGCATTAGACTTCTGTTACAGATCAGTAAGTCCTTTGGGTTGGAAAACCCTCGAAAAGTCAAAATCTTTTGCTAAATTTATGCCTTTTTCCCCCTATTCACACACTACCGCGGCCCCGTAATTGCCTACAGAGCAATAGTACCATGTCTTAACCACTGTCTAGAGCACGGTAGTCTATCAGTACCGCTCCTAGGTTTCCTGCAGAACCGTGGTAGTTCCTGGAAAGTGTTTTTATTTGGTTTGTTTGGCTATTTTTGGGTCTTTTCGAGATTTGGATCCATGTTGGCCCTTTAAGTAAACACTAGTGTTTTGCTTGCATTTTTAAGCGAAATGGGTTCTATTTTTAAAAACCCATTTCGCTAAAAAATGGTCCTTGGGGGGCCATGAATTGTGCATCCTACAGTCGTTTTGACCCATATTAAGGTTTTGAGATCATTTTTTGGTTTGGTGTGTTTGGATTGCTTGGCATCTTATTTCCTTTACATCCTATCTAATGATTGTTGGGAAAGATTGATTCCTTGTCTCCGCTTTAGTCCAAAGAGAAGCTTGGTTTTGTCACTCTTTTGCTATATTCACGAAACTGGAAAAAATATATGTTCTTTTTGCTTTAATTTGATCATTTGCAATTCTTGGTCTCAAATTCATAAGAAGAAGAAAGGCTTGTTTCAGATTCATGTACATTCGAGTTAAAGATAGAATTGTTGAGTGCTTTTGTTTGTCTTCCATCTAATTGGAAATGTTTGTAGAATCTTTCTTTCCGTAGCTTGGATGTGTCTTTTTCAAGTGTGAAAAGATAAGAAATGGATTAGAATCGTTACGTTTGGTGTTCATATCAAGAACTTTTTCATTGCTTTGGGTTAGTTTTGGGTACATATTTTACTTCTTTCTATCATTTTGAAAAGAAATAAAATTGCATGTGCATTGGGTTGTGCATATTGGGAACGGAAATAATTCTTCGTTAGTTTAGCTAGTGTTCATCGAAGAGAAAGGCTCATTTTGATTCATCTTCATTTGCATGGTTTGAGTCGTCACAACACCATCAAGTTGCACTTCCATAACTCGATTGTGTAAGACAGCCTCTAAAATTAATCTCCCTAACTAAACCAACATTAACCTCACTTGAGGAAATCAGAAGAATTTGGTAGTTAGGTAGGACACCGGGGATATGCATCAAAATAATTCCCCCTTGTTATTTTTCATCTGAGACATAGTCGTTGTCTTTAGGGAACTAAAATCCTCTAGTATTTATTGACACTTTCATCGAACAGCTTGTGGAGGGGCTTCCTGTTGTTTCAGGGGTTAAACCGCCACGAGATCAAGAACCGGACGGACTCTGTGGAATGCCGCACTCCACTTAGCCCTAAGGAAACATCGATCATTGTCTTCCTTGTATTCTCCAGCCACCATACTGGTGATACAAGGGTGATAAGGCAGAAGCGCCGAAAACCTTTTCCGACGTGTCATGAAGGAGGTAGCTTAACGAGTTTTCTTCTAGGGCTCTTTTACCCAGGATCCCTTTCGGTAGAGGGATATCCTTCCATTATTGGTCTCTCATTTTGTATTGTTCGACTTGGATTTCATCACCTTGCGAAGGATACAATTTATTGAAGTCTCCAGCTCTTAGTTAGGAGGTTTTGCTTTCTATCTTGTAGAGGGTCTTTTTCTTTGTAGGGATGCTTGTTGGCATTCTGGCCTTTTTGTTGTACAACTCGCTTACTATTGCAATGGCCTCAGTATAGTTTTTTGAGCTTGCTCTTTTGGCCTGTGAGCCTTGTCTTTTCCTAGCTCCCCTTTTGCACGCTCGGTTGCCTGATGGTTTTGAGTTATTTTTAACAAGACTTCGTCCACATCACTTAGTTTTATTCCATGGAGAATACACCTCCATGCACCCATGCTCCTTCTGGGACTACCAATCCGGAGACCCCTTTTCAAGGGGTACCTTTTACTTTTCCTCCAGTTGGAGATATTGGTCCTCCCTTTCTTGCCACGTTAAATCTTCCTGAATTAACCATAGGATTACCGGTATGGTTATTCAATCCGGTAATTCCGATTGCACCCAAAGTTTCAAATGTTAATTCTCTGCCACGGGAGAGTCAATCCCATCTAATCCTTACCCTTCTTTGTCGAATGAATCTTCTTCCGTTCCTTCTTCCTCGCCTAATCAAAGAAATAGTGTTAGTAATCGGGAGGATAAGAAGAAGAAGAAAAGGAAAGTTAAGAAGAAGAAGGATAAGGAGGATACCAAGCGTAAACAAGTTGCCTCTAATGGCACTCATTCTACGAAAACACCTCGTAAGCCCAAGTTCCCTTGCAAACTCTGCAAGAGTGATCACTGTCTCAAGGATTGCCCCGGTCTTTCCCGTGTATCAGAAGTGTGGTCTAAAAACCCCAAACCACTTGTATAATCAACCTCTGAACATCATGTTAATGAAACTCCCTCAACCAGTGACCCCTTGGTGAAGGGTCGGGAGGGTAAAATCCCATATCCCTGTTTGATATGCAAGGGCATGCACCGTACTTTTCTTTATCCGAGCATGGATGAAGCTTCAGGGTGGTTGGAAGATATTACTAGTTCTCAACTGGTGCTTCCAACAAATGATAGTAAGTTGTCCCTCGACCCCCCGCTGGTTGACCAAGTGATCAATTCAGTTTCATCTTTAATTGATCCCACTCTCCCTTCCGAGAGTGAAGTGATCGAATCGCTGTCATCTCCACTCGATCCCGCTCTTTCATTGGAGAAAGTCCAGATTGAAGCAGTCACCTTGACACAATCTTCATCTCATTCTTATCTTCCAAGCAAGAGTGAATTGGAAACCACTGATGTTTTCCTTATCAGTTCAGAATGTCCTAGGCAAGGGGAAACCCTGTCCATTTCCGCGGGACCCCCTCCAAGTACTGAGGTTATTTCCTTTGATTGGAATGGTCTAACAGAATCTCTTCTTCCTTCGAGTGTTCCTTTCCAGATATCTGTAGGAGTTTCCGATAAGGAAATCTTTCGCACCATAGTGGATGAGGGAGCTTCTGTTAGTATTTTATCCTCAACTGCTTGGCAAGCCTTAGGTTCTCCTCGGCTTGTTCTTGTCACTGACCAGATATTAGCTTTCAATCGAAGGCCTACTGTACCTTTAGGGTTCCTTTCTCAGTTACCTATCACTTTGGGAGGGAAAACTGTCTGTATTGATGTTATGGTAGTCAAAGGTCCCTTAGATTTTAATCTACTCCTTGGACGTGATTACGTCTACACAATGAAGGCTGTAGTGTCCTCACTCTTTCAAGTGATGTATTTTCCCCATCATGGGAATGTTGTGACCATTGATCAACTTTCCTTTGTGATGCCCACTCATTGAATGACTCCTAGTCACTAGACGTCCCTAAATGTTCCACATGTTTTAGTGGTTTCTTCCCCCTAAGAACGGGGGGACGAGCACAGTTCCCTTTTTATGTCAAGCTCGTTAAAAAATGAAATAGGTTCCCATGAGCATAGTTCCCTTTCTATGTCAAGCTCGTTAAAAAATGAAATAGGTTCCCATGAGCATAGTTCCCTTTCTAGATCAAGCTCGTTAAAAAATGAAATAGGTTCCAATGAGCATAGTTTATTCTCTGTTTCAAGCTCGTTAAAAAATGAAACCGACCCTCAAGCACAGTTTACCGTTGGTTTCGAGCTTGTGTAAAAATGAAACCAATCGCAAGCATAGTTTACTTTCGGTTTCAAGCTTGCGTAAAAATGAAACTACCTTTGAGCATGATTTCTTTCTGTTTTAAGCTCGTTAGAAAATAAAAAGGACCCTTTCAAGCATTGTTATTGTCTATTTCAAGCTTGTGTAAAAATGAAATAGATCTCCCTTCCATTTATTCGAGTCTC
This sequence comes from Larix kaempferi, assembly GCA_027924585.1. Classification (NCBI taxonomy): domain Eukaryota; kingdom Viridiplantae; phylum Streptophyta; class Pinopsida; order Pinales; family Pinaceae; genus Larix; species Larix kaempferi. The sequence continues at coordinate 20,467,570 of BSBM01000268.1, forward strand.
TCGCTAGAGTTAGGATTTGAACCTTCATTTCATCTGCCTAGGTCACTTGGTCCTGGTTCTCCCTACCCCCCTGGCGAACACATTCAGATTAGTAGCCAGATTTGTTTTGGGTAAGGAAGAAGAGTAGTCAGACGAAACGAAGCTTGGGGGGCATGCTTAGCCATTAGTAATCATGCTAGGGGAATTTACCAACCTCTAGTCATCATGTTGGGAGGGAACCCATCAATGGGCCTTAACCGTGAACATAGTTTACCTTTGGCTTCAAGCTCATTAAAAAATGAAACCAGTAGTCTGAGCAAAGTTCTACTCCTGTGTCAAGCTCGTTAAAAAATGAAACACATACTTTCCCTTTGAGTCGAGTCTCCTCGTAGACTTAGTACCTAAACCTTCTTTTCACCTGCCTACACCTTAGGTGAATGAAATGAAGCTTGGGGGCATGTCTTCAACCTATGGAAGTTACGTTGAAGTCAACTCGATCGCCTCTCCACACCACGTTGGAGCTAAGTCACTTACTTCTAGCAATCATGCTGGGGGCATGTACCAACCTTTGGATTTCATGACGGGAAGAAGTTCACCATTGGGAACATTTTTGAGCATACTTTCCTTTTTAGGTTTCGATCTCATTAAACCATGAAAATTATCTTGAGCATAGTTCATTTTCTGTTACAAGCTCGTTAAAAGCAGTAAGATGGTGTTCGAGCTTAATTTTCACTTTTTTCGTGCTCTGGTTAAAACATGAAAAGTAGTTTGAGCTTACTTTTCCTTTTTCGTGCTCTGTATCCAAACATGGAAAAGATTCCGAGTGTTTTTGATACCATTATCATGCTCGTTAACAATTGGAGTAAAAAGGTGTGTCTAATGAGTATAGGTTTATCACTTTATCCAGCCTGGCTAGACTATTTACAGAAAAGGAACTGTGCCGAGTTTACTTTTCCTTTGTCGTACTTGGTCATCAACCATGAAAAAGTTGTTCATGGAGTCCTCTTTAAGCTCTTTTCAGACTCCTAAAATAGGAAAAGATGGCCAAGCGAAATTGATTCGTTTACGCTTGTAAAAGGATTTGAATGATCGTCCCCCTAGTGATAGTTTACCCCTTTTTCGGACTAGGGTGCACTACTTACGAAAAAGCAATAATCCATTCAATCATGACTGGAAGAGTCCTCTCCCACATTGTTTTACCCTTTTTCGGGTGATGAGGCTAATTTTACGAAAAAGGACCGTTGGAGTCTTCTTTAGTTCTTTTCAGACTCTCTAAACATGATATGACGATTGAGTTTTCCTTCCTTGGACTTGTTAAAATTCAACATCAAAGGGCCCACTTTGGGATGAACCCCTCCTTTCTCAGGTTCGAAAAACATGTGAGATTGGACTCATCTATGATATGAGCTATACCGAGCATCTGTTATCCTCCTTAAGCTCATAAAAAAAACAAAGAGGTACTCGTCCATCATGTCAGGGGAAAATGGGAAAATGAGTCAAGTTTACCTTGTTGGCAGCTTGTGAGTCGTCATCTTTGAACATGGCATGCATCCTCACCTTGTCTGTTTTGGGTAGTCAGTCTTGCTGATAGTGTCATCATGATGATCATGCATCCTCATTATTGCTATGAGTTCACACTTCCTGTGGTTCTGTCTGTTCAAGTAGTCCCTGCTGCCAAGCTCTGTTTCATGCCGTTATATGTTCAAAGGGTTATTACCTTGAGTCCTCCTCCACTTCATCTCAAACCTTCCCTTTGTGTCAATACATATTCTATTGTTTCATCGATCCATACTATCTCTCGCTCTGATTTCGTGTTAGTGATGTGGGAATCATTATGGCCCACCTCCGACGAGTCTATTCCTATCGACAACAAATCACTATCCAGGAATTAGACTTAGGAGTCAACCACTAGTACCTTGGTACCTGCATGCCTCAATGGTAGGTTTCCTCGTGTTCGACAGTAGTTTTTCATCATTGACCTCTGATTGAATGATCTCTCGGATGCTTGACATTAACTCCTTTATTCGCATTTCGTTGAGATGTACTATAAATACCTTGGGTATCATTATCATTATTGGTGATTTCCCTCGCATTTGTTAACGGTTCACATCATTGACCGGTAATCAAATGGTTTCTACCATGTTCAACTTCAACACCTTGTAATCACATGGCTAGATTCTTATCGTTTGCGATCGGGTAGAAGACCCTGGACACCCTTTTGTATTTTGATTACGTCCAGGTTGCAATGGAGATTTTTTTGTATTGTCATACAGATCCACTTATGTATTGGTCGTGGTTGTGCCATTATTGTCTCATGGATCTATGCTTGTTCATAGTAGCCATGATTTGTCTATAGTCTATATCATCTCAGTACTCATGGATCTGCAATGTATTGGTTGACAGCCATGCTTTGAGTCATTTGTTTCCGAGCATGGGAATGCCCGCCTCGGTGGTATATCTAACATTTTGTTTCTGTTTCAGCTCCTTGTTGCTCCCCTCGATGCTATCTTCGAACCATATTTGTAAATTCTTTCGGCCATCAGTCTCTTCTGACCTCACACTTTAGGGGGAATCTGTTATACCTCATGTATTAGTGTTGCATCCTTGCACTAGTGACCTAAACGACAGTTTCCCTTAAAGATCATCTGAACATTCAAAGTGAAAAACACTGACTGAACACTGAAAGCAAAACCTTTTTTTGCCATCTTCCAACCCAACTTAGTCCTGTTTGTGAGCACTACCGCTCTCTGCACATCTACAGGGGTGTGGTAGTCATCACTACCACGTGTTGCTCCTTCTCTGGGGCGCGGTACTACCGCGTTATGCTCAGTTATAGGGGTGCGGTAGTTCGAAATTAGCCTTTTTTCCTTGGACTTTGGGATTCAACCTTCGAGGAGATTTTGTTGGGATTACCACCTTTGGTTTGATCCTAACTCCTTCTTTGTTTAGCTGGCCTGATCCAACTAAACCCTCCATAGATCCACACTTCTCTCTTGTTGGTTAACCTTCCCATATGCTATAAGAGAGAAGCCTTCCATGATCCAAAGTGAGGACTTTTGGGGCATCAAACCTATGATCTTCAGACTTCTATAGAGATAGCTAGAGGAATCACTTGGAGCTGGAGGATTGGCTTGGATATCAAGCAACCTTTGTAAGCACTCTTCAAGTTTGTAATATAAGATAACTTGTCTTGTTTTTCCCATTTCATGTGTATTGTATAAATCTTTGATATGAAATGTATCTAGTTTAGATTTGAACTTAACCTTTGATTCAAGGTATTTGGAAGATTGCGTGCTTGTCCTTTGTTTGATTTCAACAGGTTCTACATTGGAGTTTCGGGATCAAGAGCTAGAAGCGGGACAAACGTCGAATTGGAAGGTAAGTTACGTCTTTCATCTCTTTTGAATGCATTTAATCTTGTTGTGAAGATTAGTTCAGGAACTCAAGGTAGCATTTGTTTCCTTTTTGTCTTAGCATAGAGTCAGTGCATCTTGCATTATCCTAAGAGAGTTTCTACCTACCCGTAGGGAGAAATATCTACAACAGTAGGTTGTATCCCTTCACTTTGCTGGACGGAATAATAATAAGGACTGGCAACTTCAGTGTGGATGTATCCCAAGTTGGGGTGAACCACGATATATCTGTGTCTCTGTTGTAATGTGTGTGTGATTATATTTGCATTTCTATTTATTGTTATTGCTCCGCGATCCTGTTTTTCTAACACTTGTATCTATAGATAGTCTCATGCGCACTATTTTCAACTCTGAAGATAATTCACAAGAACCCTCAACATCAACATATGTACCTTCTACTAACCGTGGCATCGATCAAATATTGAACCCATTAGTGTCATCTATTTTCCAAATCCCTTTCTTGTACCCCCCACACAATTACAAGGAATTCTAGTAATGACTTAGCTCACGTTGCTCGAGATCAGTTTGGGAATACATGTGCGGTACCTTACACCATATTTCCCATAGTTGGATTCCAATCCATTAGAAAATTATGAGTTTAACCCAGTGGCACTCGCAGGTCCATCATCTAAACCTCCTACAACATTAGTACCACCTATGACTCACCACGACTAGTTATCACTAAACCTAATTATAGGGACATAAATAAACCCAAGTTGAAATCCCCTGTAGTACCAAGTACTACATCCGCACCTTACATCATCCCACCATTTTCCATATGCAGGAAACAAGGGCATGCCACTAACCTGTGCCCACCTTCCCAGAGCTCAGGAATTTTATTACCCTTTAGATCACGTGGGAAATTGATTCATTACCCTTTTCAGTGCCTCATTTTATGCATAGAATAAGCAGTCTGTCTAGAATAGATGAGGCTCAAATATCACCCTCCTCCCCTTAGGACATACCCACTAGGGTTACCCATTGGGGAGGTTCATACCCTAATGTCAGAAACTACTGACTATGGTGATGTCATCAACATGTCATAATTAGTTGGTCAACTCATTAGCAATGACACATTGCCATCCACAATAGTAGAAGACCAAACTTCACCAATAAAATCATTCTCGATTGTGGATGAAAAACATGATCCATCAAACAATACTTAGACACCAAGATCCCTATGTTCAAGTGTTGGGTATCCTCGGGAGATGCAAAATTATCCCCTACAAGTCGACCTACTTGGGATGCTGCACAGACGTGCAAACATTCTACCATTTAAGATAGGATGTATTTATTTCCAAAAATATAGGTCTCTAAAGTCAAGTAGGTGACGCCATCATTCACCCCTACATTGTCCCTTCCATTTTAATACAATGTAGTATTTTTTTTACTCATTCATGTTTTGATCTCATAGATTATGTTTCCCTTCAAACTTGCAGTCTAAAATAAGCAACACAATGTAGACTGAATGCTAGTGATTGGAAAGCATATGGGAGAAGTCTAGGCCCAAATGTCACCACAGCCTAGCCTCTCAACATCTTTGGGTAACTCATAAACCCAGGGGAGATCCCTTAAATATACATGCAAATACCTCTCTACAACCTTGTAACCATATCAATGACTTATATGAAGTCAACAATGTATAACAATGACACATATGGGATGGAATGGTGGAGTTGATTAAAACATCTCATCAATCTATAGATATCAATATTATGCAAAGGGAAATTGATTTAGATAATGGTGCAAAGAATAAATGAGTTATCATTACCCACATTTTTTTGTTATGTATATTAGGTGTGCTAGTATTATTTGTTTTTCAAAATTTTAAACAACTGCTAGTCTAAATATGTTTATCAATTGACAATATTGCATTTTTAACATTTAGATCAATCTATATATATCTATATATATCTATATATATATATATGTATGTATGTATGTATGTATGTATACACACACATATTGTTGCAGGTGAAACAACACAACGCTATTTTGTGCAATGGCAGAAAATTTTGCATCAAGTAGTCATATGATAAGAAGAAAACCTTTGATTGTGGAATAAATGTAGTTTTTCGGATGCTTGTCAATGCTAGAGGAAACATTAGTAACCTGAAAAACTAGAGTTATTCCACCACTCCCTTAATGTATGAATACTTGATGCAAAATTTTCTGCCATTGCACAAAATAGCCTTGTGTTGTTTAACCTGCAACAATATATATGTGTGTGTGTGTACATACATACATACATATAGTATGTATGTATGTATCTTTGAGGCTTGTTGGTATAGGTTATGAATGAATGAGCGTGATCCTGATAGAACTATTATTGAGCATGCTAATGGATTTACCATGACTAATATAAGGCTATTTGAGTTGGGTACAGAGCCTTATGTCCTTCCAAGTCAGTGTGAGCAAATGTTATATTTATAGGTGCCAAATAAAGCGGGTTGGTCATATGTAGTTAGGTATGAACCAAGAGGAAGGCTTGTAAAATATATTGTACTGGAAGAAGTTGATAATGAAGAAGATAAAAAAGATGATGTAGAGGATCAAGTAGTTACTTCAAACCAAGAAGTTGAAGAAGACAGTGAAGGTGTTGTAGATCAGGAGTAGGTAGAATTCATTGATGATGAATTTGAAGATGAGGCAGACCATGAACAATTAGATGTGGTAGATGAATAAGTTGAAGAAGAAGATGTTGTTATGACCAATCCTTTCATTGATTGAAATCTTGATGATTTAGATTCAGATTATGATCAAGAACTAGAAGATTAATGAATATATATGTCTTGAGATGACCTATGAGGTATTTTATCAAGTTGACTACATCAGTTTATGTGAGATGCAACCACAATTTGCAAAAAAATCTACATTGTCCCAATATTATTTCAGGAGCCCAATATTTTGGCTTTTCACGGGGAGACAATGAGGACCATCTCTATGATGATGATGATGGCCATGATGATGATAGAGACGATGATGATATAGCCTTAAACATCATCATCATCATCATTGATGTCATCATTGTCATCTTCATTGACATCGTCATTAAATGTTTAATTTACATTTTATTTTTATTTTTAAATTAAATTTTATTTTCAGTGTATATAATTTACCAAGCTTTATTGATTTTTTGGGTATATATATATATATTGTTGAATTTGTACCTTGAAAAGTGTTCTCTTAGTGGCTTTGTGCCTAAGTCATTAAATATGAAAAGTGACATGACCCTTGCATTAATTTTATGTGATATGAAGTTAAGTTCACTTTATGAGTTTTAAAGTGACTTTTTGATTATTTATGAGAAGGTGATAGAAATTCATTTTTGAGTTGGGAAAACTCAATTTTCCTCAACCCTTGATTAGACACCTCAAGATTCATTTTGGGCCATTGGATTTTGTGAACTTTCATTTACCCTCATTAAGAAAACAAAAAGGATGGGTCAAGCAAAGAGGAACATTCATTCCATTCCATGAGTTTTGGAGAGGAGGTCGACTTATTGAGAAGAGAAGGAGAACACATGGAGAGAAGGTGTTTAGCATGATTCCCAAGGCACTTGAACAGTAGTAACAATAGCATGAAAATTGAGGAGAGGCACGTATTTCAAGGAAGGAACAACTACATGAATTCCTAGGCAGTAGCATGATTTTTTAGGAGAGAGATTCAACAATAAATGCAAGACGTACAATCATTAAATGTAGAAACATTTTTCCTATAGTTGAGGGATAAATTTTAAGGGTGTGAAGGGGACGAAATTCAACAAATGTATTGTTGTAACAATAGGCACAAAAACCGAGAAATAAGACTGTAACAACAACATGAAATTCGAGGAGGTTTTAGACTGTAAAAGGCAGTCTATACTGTGTTGATAAGGGCATGAATTTCAAGGCTGAGTGTGCATAGAAAATAAGGTAGTTTCATCATTGTTTTTGAGGCAACATTTTGGTCTTCAATGGTTGAGATAAGTTGTGCCTACTGTGTTATTATACTATTTTACATTTTGAAGAAGAAAATAAAATTACTCTCTCTCTCATAGGTTTTCCCCTTAGGGGGTTTTTCCTAGGGCATTTTCCAAAAAATCTCAATGTCTGATTTTTACTGTGTGCGCATTTAATTTTGCTCAGAAGTTTGTAATTTCCTCATGTGTTTCAATTTATGAGTTAAAATTCATTTTCAGCATTCAATGATGAATGGGTTTGGGCATTAAACTATGACATTAAGTGAAACTTGAAACCGGGTTGGGGAATGTAGAATATTTTACATGGTATGATAACAACGTTGAAGAGAAGTTGAGCAGAATACACAAGGCAGATTTTTAGAATTGTGGAGAGGGACTGTTTTTGTTCACCGAGAAGATTTTTGGACTTGTAATTTTTTAGTGTGATGGTCATGGCTAAAGGGTTGAGGATGGAGTATATACTGGATGGGGATGCTAATTTTAGTGCATGGAAAGAAAGGATTACTTTGATTTTGCAGGATAATGAGATATGGGACATTGTGTACAACACTCAAGCCAATCCCGTGGTGGTATCCGCAGCTACAGATGCAACAACAAAGGAAACCTATGACAAGAAGAGGATCAAGGGTAAGAGAATTATTCTTGATGCATTCAAGTACCGTGTGATCCTGCATGTGACTGGTAAGGACAATTCTTATCAAATGCAGGATGCCTTAACCAAAATGTACCAGAGTTCCAATGAGAACAGGAAGATAGTTTTGAGAGAGAAACTTAAAAGCATCAAAATGACCAAATCTGGAAATGTTGCATCCTACCTTACTAGAATCACTCAGGTGAGGGATAAACTAGGTTAAGTGGGAGCAGTTTTTGCTAACAACGATCTAGTGCGTACAACCTTGAAGTGTAACCAATCCATGGGCTATTCTTTTGGAGGTTGTTGTATCCAGAGATAATATGCCTTCTTGGGATTATCTTTTGGATGAATTCATTCAGGAGGATACCTAGAAAGGATATGCATAAGGGAGTTCATCCAATAGTAAGGAAGATGAGGAGAATGTGGTTTTGATAGCTAAAGGAAAAAACAAGAAGTCCAAGAAGGGTCCCAAGGGTGGGGCTAAGTAGCAGGGTGATCAAAAGAAGGATTTGAGCAAAGTCAAGTGTTTTTCTTGTGAGAATTTTGGGCATTATGATGGACATTGTCCAAATAATAATAATAAGAATAAGAAGCAGATGGAAAATTCGATGGAGGTTGATGAGTATGAAACGAGGTTCAAGAAAGAGTTTTTCATGTTTGCTGGTCATTCATTATGTGCATCCATTACCAGCACAGAGGGAGATCGTGACACAGAGTATTCACTGCTTGTTGGCCATTCGGTGAGTGCATCTACCACTAATACTTGGTACATTAATAGTGGGGCATCAAGCCATATGATAGGTGTACATGATCTTTTCATTGAGACTGGATTGGACCTTGAGGTGGTGCTTGGAGATGACACTAATTTCAAGGAAGTTGGACATGGGTATATTACCTTTCAGTGGGAGTTTGGGGAGTCCATGATAGTGAGGGATGTCTTGTATGTCCTTGGGCTGAAGAAGAACTTGATATCAATATATATGATCAAGGATAGGGGATTTGGAGTGTAATTCCAAGATGGGTATGTACACACTCATCCCAAGGGATCTAGAGATTCTACATCTATTGTTATTGGTGTCAGATGTGAGAAACTATAAAAGCTCTTGTTTCAACCACTTCATGCCTTGGAACACAACAACAATAGTTGTGATCTATGCAAGTTATGGCATAGTTGTGATCTATGCAAGTTATGGCATAGATCTATGCAAGTTATGGCATAGTCACTTGCATCATCCATCTCTGAGGATGTTGTGAGATATGGTGATTGGTTTTCTTGAGTTCAACATGGAGCATATTGAAGTGTGCATGGGTTGTGCTCTTGGAAAGTACACCAAAAACTAATTTTCCAAGCAGTGACAATAGATTGGTAGGGATACTTGATCTAGTTCATTCTGATTTATGTGGTTCCATGTCTTCTTTTTCGTTTACTAGTTTTGAGCGTTATGTCACATTCATTGATGAATTCTCTAGAAAGACCTAGATTTACTTTTTGAAGATCAAGAAGTTGGAATAATTCTTGTAGAGGTTCTAATATTTCTAAGCTCTTGTGGAGAACCAAATAGGGAGGAGGATATATCCGAGTGTCGCGATCATGTAATGGGGGTGAGTGTTACCGGACAATCCACTCGAGCGGGCACGAGTCGGATCTCCCTAGCTCAATGCGAGTCTAGAACAAATAGAACATACTACAAACACGTTTCCTAGATCTACTTAAGGATCAAGCGCTAGATGTCTTACCTCTTTGATTCGCTATCCTTTCTCCCGAATGTTGATCCACGTCCCACGGTCGTCAGATCCAAGTTGCAAGGCCTGTCAAGACACATAAAAGAGAAACGAGTAAAGAGCATCTATACAATAAGAGATCTATGTAAATAGTTAAGCACGTAAAAAACACAACATCATTATACATAAGAACGATATTGGTGGAAAGCATTTGTATTACTGCAAATAGAGGAGTACATGATAGAGATATAGTACTACAACCAAAGACTTAACGTAGCAGCCCTTCTATGACCGAATCAATTTCCATATCCTTCCAAGGAAGCATGAGTTCTCCAAGACTTGAATGGAGTGTCTTGGGAGAGATTTCACCAGCATGTAGATACTATAGCCTTCCTCTAAGGTAGATTTCACCAGCGTATGGATACCTTAGTCTTCCTCCCTTTGGTATGGGAATGAGCCTCACTTATATATGACTAAATGGATAGGGTGTGGATAGGATAGGTTGAGGAAGGGTAGGAGAGAGATAGGGGATCTTCCCAGAGAGTTAGGAGTCGAGTACTAGCTCTCCTAGAGGTCAGGGATAAGCCCCCAAATGAGCAAGTTTCGAGAAGGATCTCGAATAAGCTATTTTTGCCCATTAACAGACCTCGTCGCACCCTGTAGTGGTGCAACTTGCGACGTCACATGTTGCTACTGTGCAACCTGCGACGAGCCTTCAGAACCTAGCACAAATGGGTACAAACCCTCCCAGGATGATTATTAGTCCAAGTGCCTTCAGGGGTGTATACACTGAATCTGGTGATGAGTAGATTTTGGGTGTAACAAAATGCTCCCCAAAGCATGAAGATATTAAGGATGTACAGGTGAAGTGCTTTGATAGAAATAATGGAAAAATACTCGTCGGATGAAGGACATTGCTGCAATACAACTGACTCTGAACAGACAATCTCATATGAAGTACAACATGGCTGCCGACCAATACATTGCAGATCCATGGTAGTAATGACCGATTGAACACAATCATGGCTACTAGACACAAGCGTAGATCCATGATGAGATGATAACACAGCCACGACCAATACAAAAGTGGATCCGTGTAATATGACTCAATACAAACTCCATCGCAACCTGGGTAAAACATGACTCCCCAGGGTCTTCAAGCTGAACCCGCAATGACACGAATCTATCCATGTGATTACAAATGTCTTGACATCGAACATGATATAAACCACTTGATTACCGGTCATTGATGTAAACCGTTAACAAGTGCGAGGGAGATCACCATTAATGTCAATGATTCCCAAGGTATCACAGTACATATCATCGAGCGTGAATAAATGAGTTGAAGTCGAACGCAAGATGAAATCTTTCCATCAAGAGTCAATGATGTAAATTCATGATGAAAGCAAGGTAACTTGCCATTGAGGCATGCAGGGCCAAGGTACTTGGTTGGTTTCTAGATTCAATCCTTGGATGATGAGTTAAAGTCGACAAGGATGGATCCGTTGAAGGAGGGCCATGATGAATTCCCCATCAATCGACACAAAACATGAAAAAAGATGTGTAGAGTGGATCGGATGGTACAATAACATGTGAGACTGACTCAAAGTAACAACGACATGACGACGTGTGTACTGACTGCAAATGATAGATGGTGAATGTGTTCTTGAACATGGGCATGGCATGACTTGGCAGTATTGACATGATGAGAATGACACAAACTTCTAATGCAACTGATGATGGAAGCTTTCTCCGAATGACTCAGAGGAGTGACAAGACTCAGAAAGTAAGCATGGACTCATAGAAAAATAGATGACCCAAGTACTGTATGCAAATGCGAATGAGTGCCATGTTCAAGAACGACTGTATACTGCCTTTAAGGTATGTAAGACACACACTTTTCTTTTTCCGCATCATGAATGATGAGTGCCTCATGTGTTTTTTTATGAGCTTGATGAGGGTAACTAGATGCTCGGTATAGATCATCTCATAGATGAGTCCAATCCCAAATATTTTCTGAACCTGGGATAGGAGGGGTTCGTCCCATGCTGGGCCCTTCAATGTGAAAGTTTAATGAGTCCATAGAAGGTAAACTCGGTCGTCATTTCATGTTTAGAGAGTCTAAAAAGAACTAAAGAAGACTCCAACGATCCTTTTTCATAAAGTTATCCTCATCACCCGAAAAAGGGTCAAACAACGCAGGAGAGGAATCTTCCAGTCATGATTGGCTAGAGTATTCTTTTTTCGTAATTAGTGCCCCCTGGTCCAAAAAAGGGGTAAACTATCACCGGGAAGATGACCATTCAAATACTTTAACAAGCGTGAATGAGACAAGTTCGCTTGGCGATCTTTTCAATTTTAGGGAGTCTGAAAAGAGCTTAACTATGGACTCCGGGGGGTGTCCTTTTCCGTGGAAGTTTAACGGGCCCAAAAAATTGATAAATCATAACTCGGTACTTGTTCTCATGGTTGGGTGAGTACGAGAACAAACGAAGAGTAAACTCATCCTCATGCAATGATTATGACTTAACCAAAAATAATAATGACAAAACATTGAAAGGGGTGTTCATACCTGTAGTTATCGTTGGTAATGCGAGAAACGAGACAAAAAGACCACTTTACGACTCCTGTACACTAGAAAAAGTGTCAAATAGTCCCAAATATAATGACAAACGGTCGAAACTATAGTAAATGGCCCAAAAGCATCAAAATATTTGAAAAGGAATATTCCATTCTATTTATAAATAGAAATATGGGCCAAAAATAGACACATTGTTCAAATTGCCAATTTGGGTGGAGAAGTACCAATTTGGAACCAACATTTCCTTTGCCGATTTCGGGAGCTATGATCCGCCATTTCACCAGCCGTCCGGACCAGGTAGGCCTAAATCTCAACCAGCAATTTTGTAGTGGTTTACTTTTTGATTTACTGTTCATTTTTTGAGTTTTTGGGTGGTTTGTGGATGGGCCATTGCGCCCTCAGCTCGTCGCAAGTGGCCCTTTCGGGACTTGCGACAAGTCCAGGTCGTCACAAGCCTCGAAAATGAGACCTGCGACGACGTCGCGCTGTACCTGGAGGTACGGTGCGACAACGGAAACTCAAATCCCAAACACAAAAACTAATCCAAAAAATGAGCTTGTGAATGCTGAGGAAGGTCCTAACAGGGTTTAATTGCCCCTTTTGGCAGGTTAATAGCAAGCAAAAATGGTATTGGAGTGGCGAGAGAGAGAGCATGAAGTGGAAGATGAGCAAGCTGCAAACGATCCACAATGTGTGGAAGCTTTGAGAAACTGTGGGTTGCTCAAATTATTTGAGATACAGGGGATGAGAGCCCAGATCCCGTTCCTGACACACATGCTCCAGAGTTGGGATGCGGCCCAACAATACTTTGTGATAGCTGAGCATATCCTCACGATTGACATTGAGGATATCTACTTTCTGACCGGTTTGTCCCGAAGAGGGGACGCTATACAACTCACTGGGACACGGGCTAGTGAACATACAGTTGAGGACATGGTGTCGCAGTACTGCATAGCTACTTCTCGTCCTTCCAGCGGGAAGATACTTATTAGAGATGTGGTGAGTCGTCCACTGTGGACCATACTGCTCACTATTACTAGGGTGGCGGGTAGCCAAGCTCCACATACGGCTACTCGGACTCAGATGTTGTACACGAAGGACTGTATGCCCCCCATGGTTTTCAACTGGTGCGAGGGTCTCCTCGCCAACATTTGAGCTCAGCTGACCAAGTGTTGATGTGGGGAGCTCAAGCAGTTTGGATATGGATCGATCATAGTATCATTCCTCTTGGAGTGGGTTCCTCTCTTGCGCCCGCAGGGGGTACTAGATGACAGGGAGCTGAGAGATCCTCACATGCTCAGGTGAGCAGAGGTGATGACCCGCTATGGTGGGGGTCCCATCATCAGTTTTGGTCCCGAGTTCTTTAGCTGGATGGAAGGCCAGTTACTTATTGTCGAGGAATTTCCATACGATGGCACGGACTTTCGAGAGGATCCTGACTTGGTGCTACCGGAGGGTGCAGCATGGGGTGATATCGGTAAGAACAAAACCATTGTATTTCTAGTTTTGTGTATTATATCATTTTTTTGATGTAGTGCTGACGAGTGCGTAATATGTGTGTGCAGATGTGGGCCCTGTGCGACCAGTAGGTCTCTCCCTTCTGGCGAGGAGAGATAGAGGTGGGGAGGCAGTCGTTCCTGTAGGTGCTCATCCTACCATTGAGGAGATGGAGGAGGTGTACAGGAACCTATCCGGGTTGACTGTGGCGGTACTAGAGCCATCCATTGATGACCTACCGAGGCCCATGCAGAGATTTGGGGTGGGAGCGTCCGTGCGCTTCAACTCTTTACTCCGCAAGGTGGCTCGTACCGTAGACTGCTTTCTCACCTAGCGTCAGAGAGCTGTTAGAGCTAGGGGTGTATGGGTCAGGCGTCCAACCTGAGTGCACTTTTATACTTATACTGAGAGCTTAGAGGCCTCAGATTTTGTACTTACTGAAAGCTATGATGCTTCAGATTTTCGTAGAGACTCACTGAAAGCCATCGTGCTTCAGATTTTTGTACCAGCACTACTTTTGAGTGATTTATATATATAGACATTATCGGTGATTTATACATTATGTGTTCTTCAAATGATTAGTGATGTGATCTTGTTCGTATGTTTGCTTCTGTACATTATATTTACATGTTGTGAATTATTTTACATATTATGAGTATTATGTGTGTGCAATGAACCAATCCAAAATGAAGTTGGCCATCGAGTCAGCAACTATGTTAAACTCTTGTGGAATGTGAAGGTATTGAACAGATTCAAATGACCTTTCCAGGAGATTTACTCGTCTGAAGAGGCAGAGTAAGTTGGGATCACGAATGGCGTAGACCCAGTTCAGAAGGGAAACCACTAATTGAGAATCCATGTGGATGACAATGTGGTTCATACCCAAGGAAATGGCATTAGCTAGGGTTTCGATTATTGCCTGATATTCTGCGGCATTGTTGGTCACGAACCCTAGGTAACTTCCTCTTGAGATAATGAGCTCACTTGTTGGGGAATACAGTACCCAGGCTTCCGAAGCAAGGTGGAGGGTATGCCGGCTAGTGCCATCCGCGAATCCATAACACATTGCCATCTGCAGATGCAGACAGAACATGGTATGAGAAGCAGAAACAAGATCAAAAGACACTCGAAAAAGAAATGCGTCACACCACACAAAAACAAAAAAACATGCCATGTACAATATATACAAGCAAGTCTATGCATGAGAGATCAAGTGTAGTATCTCTTTAGGTAAAGCCCATTGCGGGGTTCACCTAAAGAGATTCCATCATAATATTCAAGCTTGCAGGCACCTTTTTCTAACACACATTTTACTATGTAGGGTCCATGCCACATGGACTCGAACTTCCCAGCTCCTAGCTTATCATGCTTCTGGTCATAAGTGAGGACCAGATCACCCTCGTTAAAGATGCGAGGTTCAACCGACTTATCATACTGGGATTTGATGTGTTTCTTATGTGCTTCATTAGCAAGAGCGGCATCTCGGCAAGACTTGTCAATTTTTGCTAAGTGCAAGAGACGTTCTTCCTCAGCAGTAGTGTTAGGAAGAAGTTCGACCGTGAGTTGTAAAGACGGGATTTCGCACTCTATCAGTAAGACAGCCTCTAGTCCATATACCAATTGGAAGGGAGTGAAGCCTGTGGTGGTTTTAACGGTAGTTCGGTAGGCTCATGATGCTGAAAAGAGCATATTATGCCAGTTGGACTTTTGTGTCCCTACCAACCTTTGGATCATAGTTTTCAAGACCTTGTTAATTGCCTCGACCTGTCCATTGGATTTGTTGATGTATATGTAACTTCGAAATGTATTTCACATATATCTATATTGTATTCCTATAGATATGTTATTATTCCTCTATACAGAAGTGGTTGTATTCCTATAGAGATGTTATTATTCCTCTATACGGAAGTGTCATCATTTATATTGTAAGTGTCGTAACTTATACTTGATGGGTTATTAGACCACCTTGTTGGGGTCGGCCCTGTATAAGTCATGTGGGTCAATGGGTTATTAGACCACCTTGTTGGGGTCGGCCTTGTATAAGTCATGTGGGTCAAAGGGTTATTAGACCACCCTATTGTGGGTCGGCCATGTGGGTCAAAGGGTTATTAGACCACCCTAGTGGGGGTTGGCCCAGTCAGCATTATGTTAAGTGGTTAAGTTGAGACCGACCTAATTGAGTAAAGGTCAAGTCAAGTTAGTGTATAAATAGAGAGTGTGTCTCTCTCATTTTACACATTCTATTCTCTCACTCACACTTTGGAGAGTGGCGCACTTGTGGAGGAGGAGGCTCTACTGCTAGGAGAAGACTATCTCTTGTATTCTGGTTGTATCATTGCTCTATCTATCTCTGAGGAAGTTATTGGTGTTTTTCACCTTTATGGTTTTCCCCAAGTAAACTCTGTGTTTCTTGTGTGCTTGCATTATTGTGTCCATGATTGATATGCTGTAGATTTGCTGTACATGTTGTTCTCTCAGTTAAGATCCTAGATCAGATTGAAGTAAATTCTGAAAATTTAACATGGTATTAGAGCTATCCTGAAAGAAGGCATGATATGGCATGTATGACACTTGTTGCACTTACGATGCTAGGGCTTGATATAACAAAAACCAGTCATCGTAGTACTTTCACTATAAATCCATTTTGGCGAAGTTTTTGGATCTAAAACTTTTATAGGTCGAATCTCAAATCCCCATGTACCGTGTGTCCAAAGTAAAACCTCTAACTCATTGTACTTTGTGATTTATGATCTGTACAATATAGGGTTTCTGCCTCTTCCAGATCTGAGTCAAAATCAGGTGACCTTGGGAAAAAGGTCCTAACTTGGGCTAGGAAGCTCCAAATGAAATTTCGTAAAAAGCGATAGGTAGTACACAGACTGTACTATCTCAAGAAAAGTGTTTAGAGGCCGAAGTTGAACCAGTGTCACGTGGCACTCCGTACAAGTTCGATCTCCTGTATTATCCCATAAACAGGTCACGTTGCGACACTTTGCATAACTCTCTCTCATAGAATCCAATTGAGGTAATACCCATCGAGATGGAAAGATAACAGGTTGGGATATCTCAGGAAAATATTTCAGAGGCCGAAGTTGAACCAGTGACACGTGGCACGCCATACAAATTCGCTCTCCTGTATTATCCCATAAACAGGTCACGTTGCGACACTTGGCATAACTCTCTCTCAGAGAATCCAATTGAGGTCAGACCTATCGGGATGGAAAGATAACAGGTCGGGATATCTCAAAAAATATTTTCAGACCCTGTGGATCGAAAAGTTTGGAGTTACACCAGAAACAATCAGGTACATATTTATGTCAAAACATAATTATTTTTGAGTACCTTCATTCATGGCTTCCGGAATTTAGGGCTTCGGAGAAAGTTGGAATTTTTGTAATAGGAGACCAAGGCTGGATTCTACTCATCAAAATCGAAATTTAGAGACCAAGATCAGATTTTTTGGTTGGGAAGAAGGCTGGGATTGATCAAACCCCAGTTCGGGACTTTGATCGAAAAGATGGAAAATTAGGGCTTTTGAAAAAATTGGAATTTTGGAAATCTGTGACCACGGCTGGAAGCTCCTCATAAAAATCAAAGCTTAGAGTTTTGAATCAAATATTTTGGTTGGGTGAAGCTCCGGGAAACTCAAACCCTAATTCAGGGTCCTCCCTAGTGAATCTGGAAATCTAAAAGGCAATTTCGAGGGGTGAAACTTTGCAGTTTTCAAATTATGAATATACCAACTTGATCAGCTCATCAAGGCGCATATTTCTATCCTTTCGAAAGTTTGAAATTCAAAGTTTGAATTTTTGGGGTTTCTTTGACAAACCCTAATCCAGCTCCAGGTCCAGTTCTTGCAAATCAATTGGATTGGGTTAATCCTAGAAGAAGATGGATTGGTCACTTGCATAAGTGAAGAAGTTCCTGTCTCAGAGGGAGATGAGGCTAAGGCCTTCCATAGGAAGATTACAAGCAATCTTGATAGGTATGGCTTACATGTATGTTTCATGGTTAAGGTTATCATATGTTTGTCTTCATATCATTACAGTACAATCTTGATTAATTACTGGACTTGTCGTATCACCTTAATAGAATATATTCATTGATTAAGGTTTTGACACTTATGATTGTACTAATGCATTGTGATGTTGTATGAGGTTTATGTTGTTTGCTAACACAAAAGGTACACCAAGAAAGTCAAATCATGTTCTACTTCAAGAACATATGCTCATGGTGACATGAAGACAAAGATTCATCCATTGTCATGGATCACATAGAAGATCTACTTTCGAGGTATGTATAACTTGGTTCTACAATGGTTAACTTATGAGACATGCAGGTTACTAGCACAAGTCACTGAAGAGAACCAGAAGACATTATGCGGGTATGTTAGACATAACTAGCTAGCATGATAATCCAGGTATGTTTTTCCTATATCAAGCTAGAATCCTACCTTGTGTTAGGATCTTATACTGTTGTGTTGTTGATAATGATTATTCATGAAGTCATAGGTTTGAATAATCATGGTTGTATGCATATTATGTTTCTTACCATAATTGATGATATGACTAACCAGAAGAATCATGAAGGTATAGGTTTGAATAATCATGGGTTTTATGCATATTATATCTCTTATCTTGATTGATGATTCAACTAACCAGAAGAGTCCTATGATCAAATAAGAATGTGTATGAGTAAAAGAAGACTTCCCTGAGACCTTGAATACTAATGTTTATTATCTGTGAATGATCATGAATATACATGTTTAAGATTATTGTGTTTTGATAGTATTAAGATTATACTAATAAATGTGTGATTATGTATGAGACCTCAAGGATAACACAATGATGATACTAATAAGCATGCATAGTGATTAAGGATGGATGTAAGTTCAAGGACAGGTAATCCAAGAAGCAAAGATCAAGAGAGATCACACTCTAGTTGTTCCTGCAAGAAAGCAAAGGAGCACACTTCAGTAGTTTCTGCAAGGATGCGGATATTTAGAGGGAGTTGACCACTTCTCACAATCCACATAAGAATGGAGTTGCAGAAAATAAGCAAAGAATGAGAGGGAGTTAACCCAACAAACAAACAAAGATAAGTATTTGAATTGTCATTACTTGCATATTTTATCGTTTAAAAAATACTGTTCAATAATGTATATACTGATGTTCCTAGAATTAGGTTGTGTATTATGCATATTAGAATAGTGCATTGATGAACAATATACTACTAATATGCATGGGTAAGTGGCCTATGGCACTGTACAACATTCCATTGCTACTTATCTAGAATGAAACCTCTTTGTTGACATGTTGGGAGTTGTGCACACTCTTAACAATGTTCTGGTAGAGATTGGAAGGCATCTAGAAAGTTACGGGATATGGATAAATGTTGTATTGAAGAATTGGCTAAGATAATTGCATGACTGTATGACATATTTCTTTATGTGTAAGAATTTGTTCTGAAAACTATGAGATGTTTTCTAATCATGCAATTTAACTTGTTGTGTAGGAAAGATTGTATGCCATCACCTACAAAAGAAGAACTACAACATTTGTTCAGCAACAAAATTATCTATTGAAGATATTGAAGTTCCCAGGATATGGGAAGAGTGCCATGATCCGTCGATCATGAAGAATGATGTTTGGGATGTAGTCCCAAGACCTAAAGGGAATTTTGTTATGAATTCCATATGGATCTATCAATATCAAGCATGCTGCAGATGGCAGCATAGAGAAATATAAAAGTGATGAAATAGAAGATACACCAGAAGGATTTCAAGACAGCTTTCTTGAATGGTGTAGTTGAAGAAGAAGTGTATGTGGAGCAGCCACTTGGTTCTGAGACACATGACAGGGAGTCATATATGTGCAGAAATGTGGTATGATGCACCACTTTCTAGGTATGGAGGTGTGGCAGAGTGCAGATGGAATCTTCCTTGGACAAGGGAAGTATGCAGTAGAGATCCTGAAGAGGTTCGGGATGATGGACTGCAAGGCTATGGCATCGAACCTGAAGCTTCTGTGTGATGCTTCATCTGAACCTGTTAATGTCACTATGTATCGTTAGATGATTGGGTCCTTGATGTACCTGACGAACATGAGCCAGATATTTGCTTTGCGGTGAACACATTGAGCCAGTTCCTGACAGATCCGAGGAGTGTTCACCAGGTTGCTGTAAAGCATATTCTGAGGTACCTGAAGGGTATAGTTGATTATGGGCTCAAATATGATGCGAATAAAAAGTTTAACTTGCAGGGTTATGTTGATTTAGATTGGGAAGGCAGTGTTGCAGATAGGAAGAGCACTTCTGGGTGCTGCCTCAGTATGGGATCAGGTGTGATCTCTTGGTTTAGCAGGAAGCAGTCCTGCGTAGCACTGAGTACAACCAAAGCAGAGTATGTTGCGATGGATGAGTAGGTTATAGATGTATTGACCAAGCCATTGGCCAGAGTGCAGTTTGAGTACTTCAAAGATAGGCTTGGTGCACTTCAGATCGAGGTTCATTCCAAAGGGAAGTGATGAGTCTGAAAGATGTAGATGCACATGAGGTTTTCTGACATGGTTGATGTGTTCTCCCATGGTCGTGATGTAATTGCTGAGCCATTCTCACATGGTGGTAGATGTGTTCTCCCATGGTGTAGATGTAAGGGATGGAGCCATTCTCACATGGTGGTAGATGTGTTCTCCCATGGTGAAAAAGTAAGGGATGGAGCCTTCCCCGAATGGTGGTAGATGTGTTCTCTCATGTCGGTGGTGTAAGTACTGGATGATGTGCATCTGGGCTGTGCTTCGTGGACGATGAGATGATCTGAAGAAGACGATGCTATGATGATCAGGAGGATCATGGATGACGAGCATCAGGATGATGCTGCAGTTACTGCTCTATACGTATATGTACGCATCATGTTGGATGCTAGATATGATCAGTTGGATCATTTATATGTATATGTATATGTACGCATCATGTTTGATGCTGGATATGATCAGTTGGATCATTTGTATGTATTTTGTATATGCATCATGTTGGATGCTTGGACCATGTATATGTATATGTATCAGGTGGATACATTGTATGATCAGGTAGATCATGTATGTTGATATGTATCAGGTATGATCAGGTGGATCATGTATTTGTATTTGTATCAGGTGGATACACTGTATGATCAGGTGGATCATGTATTTGTATTTGTATCAGGTGGATACACTGTATGATCAGGTGGATCATGTATGATGATATGTAATAGGTAGATACTTGGTATGCATCAGGTGGATGCATTGTATGATCAGGATGATAATGATGATTAGCTTCAGGATGTTGCTCCAGATGATATGTATTAGGATGGTACAGTGATGATGATCAGTGTGATCATGAGCATCAGGATGATGCTTTGTGCGATGATGATCCATTGGATCATGAGTATCAGGTTGATATTTGGAGTTCAAAGATGATATGTGGTAGGTTGTGCAAATAGCATGTAATCAGTCCCGGGAGATCTTGCCGGTCGTGCTGTGGCACATAAATGTTCCTGGGATACTCTTTCTGGTATTGCTATGTAGTATGTAATCAATCCTCAGATATCTGATAGGTTGAGCTGTGTGCTTGTAATCAGTCCTGGGATGAGGTATTACTACGGAGACATGTAATCAGTCCTGGAGATCCGAGAGGTTGAGCTGTGTGCTTGTAATTAGTCCTGGGATGCTCTTTAGAGATCTTGCCGGTCGTGCTACAGCACATAAATGTTCCTGGGATTCTCTTTAAAGGTTTTTTCTATCCACATGTAATCAGTCCTGGAGATCTGATAGGTTGAGCTGTGTGCTCGTAATAAGTCCTGGGATGCTCTTTAGAGATATTGCCGGTCATGCTGCGGCACATAAATGTTCCTGGGATGCTCTTTAAAGGTATTGTGGAGGAGATGCATGTAATCAGTCCTTGGAGATCTTGTCGATCATGCTTAGGCACATAAATGTTCCTGGGATACTCTTTTCGGTATTGCATCCGCACATAAAATTAGTCCTGAGAGGCCACCTCTATCAGACCGTTCGCACAGATGATGAAGACCTGCAGGTGGTGGGCCTACATCCAGTATGAAAAAGGATTGGCTCTATAGAACTTCCTATGACGAGTAGATGCAGAGATTGATTGAGATAGCAGCAGCAGTGACGATGATGATGACTCGATGACGATTATCCAGTGACGATGATCCAGAGAAGAAGACTTGTGCTAGAAGACCTGTGTCGAGAAATACCTTCTTAGTTAAGAGGGAGTGTTGATGTATATGTAACTTCGGAATGTATTTCACATATATGTATATTGTATTCCTATAGAGATGTTATTATTCCTCTATACAGAAGTGGTTGTATTCCTATAGAGATGTTATTATTCCTCTATACGGAAGTGTCTTCATTTATATTGTAAGTGTCATAACTTATACTTGATGGGTTATTAGACCACCTTATTGGGGTCGGCCCTGTATAAGTCATGTGGGTCAATGGGTTATTAGACCACCTTGTTGGGGTCGGCCCTGTATAAGTCATGTGGGTCAAAGGGTTATTAGACCACCCTATTGGGGGTCGGCCATGTGGGTCAAAGGGTTATTAGACCACCCTAGTTGGGGTCGGCCCAGTCAGCATTATGTTAAGTGGTTAAGTTGAGGCCAACCTAATTGAGTAAAGGTCAAGTCAAGTTAGTGTATAAATAGAGAGTGTTTCTCTCTCATTTTACACATTCTATTCTCTCACTCACACTTTGGAGAGTGGTGCACTTGTGGAGGAGGAGGATCTACTACTAGGAGAAGACTATCTCTTGTATTCTAGTTGTATCATTGCTCTATCTATCTCTGAGGAAGTTATTGGGGTTTTTCACCTTTATGGTTTTCCCCAAGTAAACTCTGTGTCTCTTGTGTGCTTGCATTATTGTGTCCATGATTGATATGCTATACATGTTGTTCTCTCAGTTAAGATCCTAGATCAGATTGAAGTAAATTCTGAAAATTTAACAGGATTGCGGGTAGTAGGGTGTCGAGTTTTCATGGCTAAAACCCAACCTGTCGCTCAATTCATCCACCATATGGTTCTGGAAGTAAGAACCATGATCAGTAACTATGGCCTGCGGAACTCCAAACCGTGCTATCACATGATTAAACATGAAGAGTGCGGTGGTTTTGCCATCATTTTGGTATGTAGGCATAGCCTTGGCCCACTTTGTGAAGTAATCCATAGCTACGATGATGTAACTATGCCCCCCGGTTGAGGCAGGCTTACAGTGCATAAAATCAATGCCCCATTTTGCAAATGGGTCAACGAAAATAACTGGATGTAGTGGGGCAGGATGAGTGCGCTTCTTTGTATGGAAGTGTTGGCAAGGAGGACATTTTTTGATGGCCTCAATACAATCTTTGAAGATAGTAGGCCAGTAATATCCTACGCGCAAAATATTCTGGGCTGTAGCCATCCCAGAGAGATGACCGCCACATGCCCCAGTGTGACAATCATTCAGAACGCGTTCAGCCTCATCATGAGTGAG
Source organism: Larix kaempferi (assembly GCA_027924585.1). NCBI lineage: Eukaryota > Viridiplantae > Streptophyta > Pinopsida > Pinales > Pinaceae > Larix > Larix kaempferi. Next base: position 20,490,885 of record BSBM01000268.1, read on the forward strand.
ACAACGTCGAAGAATTATATCAATGCCACGATGATACAAGGTATCATTGATGATTAAATAATACTTTGCATGGTGACGAATCTTACGACAGTCGTCGCGAGAGAGTTGAGGGTTGAAGCATTGGGTTTGAAGATATAACAAGATATCTCCATACCATGGATCAGTCATACTGATGAGAAACAATTATTCATCCAGAAAGGAGTCATTGTGCTCAATTTCTACATCAGAATGGGGAAGGTCGCAAATAAGCTCGGCAAACACCAAAGACTTCTTAGACTTAGATTTCTTGAAAAGAAGATCGAATTCTTGCAGTATCACAATCCAGCGTGAATACTTGCCCCCAAGCACCTGACATGTCAGTACGTGGTACATGGGGTTCGAGTCGGTAATGATGGTGGTGGTGCGGAGCAATATGTAGTGACGAAACTTTTGGATGGCAATGACTACCGCGAAAGCAAGTTTTTCGACATGTGAATATCGAGTTTCAGCGTCAGCTAGACCCTTACTTGCATAGTATATCACATGTTCTTGAGCGTTTTGATCCTCCTGTACCAAAACCATGGCGATAGTGGTAGCAGAAGCGGCGAGATATAAGATGTAATCTCGATAATAATTAGGCGGTTGGAGCATGGGGGCATGCGTGATGGCATGTTTTATACTGTCGAAGGATTTTTGAGCTTGATTGTCCCAAATGAACAGGAAATCCTTCTTAAGAAGTCTCATATAGCCCCGAGTCTTCTCCGTGAAATTACAAAAAAAACGTCGTAAATAAGTCGCCTTCCCTTGGAGACTTCAAAGTTCCGTAACATCAGTTGGGGGTGGTAGGTTGATGATGGCCACCACCTTTAAGGGATCAATGCAGATCCCATATTTCAAAATGATAAATCCTAAGAGGTGTTCGGACTCAACGCAAAAGATACACTTCTGAGGATTCAGACGGATATTGTACCGTCTGCATCTGAGGAAAATGGCCGTCAGATGGTCGATGTCGAACTTGCGCTGCTTTGAATGAGTAGGGAGATCGTCCAGGTAGGGTTCCACAAAGTCCTTAATATCGTGGAAGGTGTACGACATAGCCCGCTGAAACGTGGCGCCAACATTTTTAAGGCCAAATGGGAGCTTGCAATAAGCGAATGTACCCCATGGGCAGATGAAAGCCGTCTTATGTTGGTCGGCTGGGTTGATCTCAATTTTCTTGTAACTAGAAAAGCCATCCATGAATGAGAAGATGACGCTTTTGGCACAGTTGTCGATAATCTGGTCGATGAAGGGGGTCGGGTAGTTGTCTTTTGGACAGGCCTGATTAAGGTCCCGATAATCAACACAAACACGATTGGTGCCCTACTTTTTGTTCACAAGAACGACGTTTGAGACCCAATCCGTTAATGGGACAAGATAAATAAAACCAGCCTTTAAGAGCTTTTCAATTTCTGCCTTTATTGCCGCAGTCTTCCGGGGGTGTACCGGTCGCAACTTTTGGCGGATAGGTTTGATGTCGGGATAGGTTTTTATTTCGTGAGAAACAATTGCGGGGTCTATCCTAGGCATCTCCTCATAGGACCAAGCAAATATGTCTTGAAATTTCTTGAACAAGTCCGTGCTAATAGTGATTTCGTCAAGGGAACACTTCTGGCCTATGCGAATGTGTTCCACTATACCAGGTTTCATCAAGATGTCTACCGGGGTGGTTGGTTCAATGTTGGCCAAGTTGCCCTCCGTGTCCATAAGACATGTAAGGATGGGGGACTAAGGGGATGGGTAGATATCTGGTGAAAAGAAGGTATGGATGTTGTTCTCTATGTATTCCAAAGGAGGAAGAAAAGATGACCTATGGTGGAGATCATCCCACAGACTGTCATCAATATTCATTACTTCCATGATGGACTTGTCTAAATGAAAAGTCTGAAGTAACAGATCAGGTAGAGAGGACGTCTGTCGTAGAGAACAAGATGGGGAGGCCATGGTTAAATGGTCCTCTGAAGCTAATTGGATAGCCTCATAAATGTGTTTAGCTGGTGAAAGAGGAATCATATCTCCAAGCAGTTGTGTTGTGGCTTCATCTGGTACAAGCCAAGCATCGTTTGAGTGAGATAAAATCTCAGTGGAGATCATGTTCATCATAGCAACATGATTAGGGGGGTCCGCAGTTGGAAAAACGCCCATTGGAGATGAATATTTCAAAAGGACAACCCCTACACTCTCATACTGTTTTGACATCTGTCCAATGGAAGGAACATGGTCACCAGGATGAGTAGTGGCATCCGGTGTACAAAAATCTAAGTAGTCGATAGTAACAATTTGTCCTTGGTGGGGGAGTTGGACTATGCGGAAGACTGAAGAGGCTACCGCCTGCATGGTATAAAACCAATTGCGACCGAGCAGGAGATTATAATCTAACGGGGCCGAGACCACTTCCACGTTAATGGTTACGGTCTTTCCACCCAACTCAACTGCAAGAGCTTGTAAGATCCCATGAGGTTGAAAGCCACGCCCGTCGAATGCTTTCAACGTGGTAGTAGAACGATTCAATTTGGGGGAGCCAATGGCTCTCCAACAAGCGATGGACATGACGGAAGTGGAGGATCCTTCGTCCAAAAGGGTACGATGGATAATCTTCCCAGCAATGTTCGCAGAAACTTGGAATGCGAGCTGGTGCGAGAGCCTCAAATTAAAGTTGTCAAGTCGAAACATGATGGTGTTCGAGGAATTCAGGTCAACTGCACTAATAACTGCAAGGAGAGTTTTGCGTTGATTGGGACAATTCTGCAAAACTTCCAGGGTAGACATGGCGCAAGGAGCTTGTGCCAAGTCCTCTACGATATTGTAATTCTGTGCCGCTCGAGCATTAGGATTGAAAACAAATTTTTGAATCGTACTCTTGGGCGGATGCAATATCGAATCTAAAGAGGGTCTCTCTATGGTGAGAGAGGTCGATGGTACAGTGACATCAGTTAAAGAGTCGGAAGATTTTTCAGCATTACTTCCAGTGGATTCCTTCGAAGGGACCGGTTCGTAAGATCGCGAGTGAGTATTCAAATTGATCGCCTCGTTACGCAACATGAGAACATGCGCGATATTGGATGGTTCCCCCTGGGCTGCGGGGGTTTGAGCAATCATCTGCTGGTTTTGAGCAGGAAATAGATCGTTGAGGACTGCGGGAGTCGGTTTACCCCTAAGAAACTTTTGCACTTCGTCTCTATGGGGACACTCTTTGGAGAAATGGTCTTCTCCACACAGTAGACAAGGATACTTCAGTTTCCTTTTTTGCTTGGTATTGTCGGGAGTGCTCTTGGGTTCCTGCTGGGCATAAGGTTTTTTGGGTTTCCCCTTGTTCTTCTTTTTGCCATTAAACTTCTGAGATGAAGCTGATTGAACAGAATCCACCTCTTCAGTTACAGCAGGAGTGGTGGACTTGGCAGTGCTGTGACCAGCCGGAGTTGGGTTAAATGATCCAACAGTGCTAACAGCAGGCTGGGTGTTAAGGGAACCAATGATCCCATCAGCTTGGGGTCCCTTATGAAGTTTCGTGGGATCGTTAATGTCCCAGGGTGCGTCAGGAAAAATATTGAATAGAGTGCTAGACTGAGTGTAGACCAGGTCTAACAGATGAGCACTCGCAATGGCTTGTTCTTCGGTGATAGCACCTCGCATGGCAACATCTTTTACTATGGTGGGAATGAGTGATTTTGTAAACCAGTCTGCTAGGAGCTGATATGGAATTGGAGCTTTAATGAGACGTCGTCTCCTTCACCACTCATGGATATGATCCGAAATGTGAGTGGAGGTATTCTGACGGAGCGAGGTTAAAAGCTCAGTACCAGTCTCATACCGTATAGGCAGCTGGAAATGCGTCAAAAAATTCATAGCAAGAGAGCCAAAATCAGGAAAAGAGTGCGGTGGCAACTCAATGTACCACTTGGCAGCCAAACCAGTGAGAGTCTTTTGGAACAATCTAAGATAAATTGAATCATCCATTAAGGAATTAGATGAACACCATAAGTGGTATGCCATCACGTGGTTCTTGGGGTCCTCACCTGGCTTGCCGTCATACTTGGGGATATCATACGGAAGTTTCACCAGAATCGGTGGCTAGTTAGATACGTAGTAAATAGGATCATTGGTTAAACAGGAGAGGTCAGGTAGGTCCAAAGTAGCTAGAAAGGGTAGCTGTGGATTAGGCTGCGCGTATTGATAATACAGATAAGGCATGTAAGGACCGAATTGACCATAAGGTGTACCAAGATGAAACTGACCATAGGGGGGTGTGCCGCCCGGACCGTAAGGAGGTCCGCCACCATAAGGTGGTCCATTCCAATAAGGTGGGGGTCCACCTCCACCTCTGGGAGGGGGTGGAGGTCCGCCGCCACCACCAGGAGGAGGTGGGGGTCCATAACCATAATAAGGTGGCCCTCCACCACCACCGCCACCACCATAGTAATTAGGTCCTCCACCACCTCCGCCTGGAGGGGGTGGTGGACTGCCTCCGCTGCCTGAAGGGAAATGTCCTCCTCCACCATGATAAGGTGGTCCCCCTCCACCCCCGCCTGGAGGAGGTGGTGGACCATTCCCGCCACCACCCGGGGGGTGGGGGGTGTTGTAGGTAAAATGAGGTGGACCTCCACCAATGTTAGGTGGGGGACCCCCGCCTCCAGCAGGAGGTGGGGGACCCCCGCCTCCAGCAGGAGGTGGGGGAGTACCGATCGGGGGTAGTGGTACTTGAGGGATAGTTGGTTGGGGTCCATGTTGCAACACAGGTTGTTTCCCCCATAGACTGTATGGATTCCCGGGATAAGGTATCCCGTATGGCGCGTTTCCAGGATTAGGTTGGCCCGGAACAGGGTTAACAGAACCTGGATACGCTTGACTCCATGAGGGTTGAGTTACATTTTACATCCCTCCAACATGAGATAATCCCATGGTGGATGGTCTAGCGGGTTGGGATGGTCCAACGGAAGGCCCGTTTGGGTTTCCTCCGCCCATGTTCTGGTTAGGAAACGGGGGTTTCCCCCCAGCCACAACAGGCTGACCACTATTCAAAGGTTGAACCAACGTCGGTTGTTGACTAGCTACCGTAGTAATAACATTACCAATAAGGTAAACCGGGGGAATGGAGTACTCTCCCCTCGAATTTTGAGGTGGGGGAGGAACTGGAAAAGTAACCGTGGTAGTGACGGGTGTGTGGGACTGTTGTCCTTCCACCGGTTGGGTCACTCGAGGTGCAGGACTAGATTCTTGTGAAGGTTGACCAGTATGATTAGTGGTCACGAGGTGGGGTGATCCGAAAGATATCGGACGAACTAGGATGGTTCCGTCGTCAAGTCTTATTTGGAAATGACGATTATGGAACTCTTTAGAGTGTCACTCGAGACTTTATCTTCGAAGATCATCACCTTTAACACGTAACTATTCCAAATGTTCATGGATGGGGCTGAAAATCTTGGTAGGGTCAGGCCTATAGTAAGGCCTAGAGAACTCTGGAGTAGTCCAGTTAAGTGGGGATGAGATGGAAAAATGAGCCACTGGGTGGTCCGTAGAGGATGTCCAGTAAGCTGCTGAAGGACCAATAGCTGCTGTAGGTTCGTCCTAGGGTCGGTTTATCCATTCCAACGATCCAGGTTCTCCCGGGATGACGAGAGGAAGGTCATGTGAAGTGGGGGTTTGTGCTTCTTTATCCTGCGTGGGATGAGAGGCAAGTGAATCTGGAGGATTTTGTGGAAACAAAAGTCCTCCAACATTCAAAGTGGGGTTCCCTACTTCAGTAACTATGACTGTGTTACACTGATCCATTATTACCCTCGAAATAACCTCTGGATTAAGGGGATATTCGGGTGGCAAGTTCAAGATCCTACGGGACCTTCTCTAGGGAAAATCCGCCAGAGTATCAGGAAAATCAACCAAAAAAGGCCGAAATAGCGTTTCTCCTAAGGGTATGCTTAAAGAAAAGCAGTCCAGAAAAACCTACTCAAACTAAGGCAATCAAGCAAACTTATGTGACAGAGTGGATTCAAAATTCTGGAACCTCACGGGATTATCAAGGCATCACAAACTGCAATATACTGTAGGGTCCAACAATATGACGTGACAAGGAGGATTGGGACCGTACCCTTGCCTGCATACCCGATTACCTGGATAGTACGTGTGTGCTAATCTCTCCGAGTGCTGTTCTTGGTGTATTTCTTTGCCAAGACGGCCAAATGGTTAACTTGGTTGGTTTCAGGAATCCTAATGGTGTCTCCCGATATACACAAGGTACATGGGAGCTCAAATCCGTAGTGGTGTTGTCTAATGCACAGTCGTTGGCACGAGACCTTCCGATATACGTGTCGAGTACATGATACACCCTTCGATATACGCCAAGTATGGATTATGGTACTTGGTGGGTACGTGAAGGAGCTCGATATACCGATGTATGTGGAAGACTACAATACCCCTGGACTATAGTGCTGGCAAGTAACGACAGTTGCCATGCTTAACGACGCTGGAACATGTCTCTAAGTTACACACAAGTTGCTAAAATTTTTACCTAGTTCTACCGTTAATTTTATCTTGGATAGTTAGGTGAATGCATGAGGTGAGTACATAATCGGAAGCATAATGCCAGCCCTGACTACATGCACAAAATATTCTTTTCTTTCGATGAATTCTACCTATGGTAAGGAGAAAGCTTTTTGTTTCCAATGGTATTGCCAAACAAACTCAATGCAACACAATCTCAATTCAAACAAATTTAACATTGAAAGTACTCTTTTCTTTTTCAACGAAACACAAAAACGTACACAACACTACTATCCAAATCAAGTATTTTTTTCTTTTCTTTTCTTTCTCTTTCAAATCAAAACAACACTAATGTAATGAAATGAGAGGATTCTGAAATGGAAAATGCAAGCTTTTCAATTTCTCTTTTCAATGATCTAAAGGCAACAAAAATAAAAAAATGCATCTATCTTTCCTCAGCATGGAAACAATTTTGCAAAAATCGAAGTGTTCTTTGAGCCTTTCAAGAAAATGAATGATTCATAATTCGAGAAAAACACAAGAGATCATACATTCATTCAACTTTTCCAAAATATAAATAAGAATTCTCCAATGCACAACAATCTTTCTTCAATAATTTTTTGAGAAACAATGGGAAATAAGCATTTTTAATCTTTCAATGGATGCATCAAAACAATAATTTGATAACAACTTTGCTTTCAGATCCGAATGACTGAAAAGAAAACACTACTCACAACATTCATAGACTCAGAAAACTCAAGAAAAGATAAGCACTCAACCAAGCTGAAAGACACACCAAACTCAAAATCGAGCAGCAACAAGCAAACTAAGCAAGCAAAGCTCAAAACAAATGTAAATGAGGTCTGGGAGGTTATCCAATGCAATGATTAGATCAGGGATGGAAGGAAGGAAATGCAAGAATGAACGGATGAAGGTGGAGGAGACCAAAGTATCCACCACTACCAGTTTCAAGCTTGTCCAAGATGGAACCCAAAATCAATCCAAATGAAACCAAACTCTCAACACACAAATTATCAAAGGGGTCTCTTGATGGATCTTGCAGCACAGAGGGAGTCCAAACATCAGACCAAGACTCAGACTGTCAAATGAGAGGATGGATGCCTATATGTCAACTTTTGACAGATCGGCGCACTCTGTCTTTGCAGACAGTGCGACGTCGCAGGTTGCCTACACGGGAGGTGCAACGATGTCGCAGTTCACCAATGCACATGATGCGACGAGTAAGCAGTAGACAAAGGATAGAGACTCAGAAAAACACAGTGTCGCTCTGTTCTCACTGCCTAGGTGTGGTAGGTGAGTTCTAGATTCAAAAATGAATCAGATCTCTCAATAATGAACCACAAACAGACTTGGAACTGAGTTGTATAGACTTAGAGGAAGAAGATCAGAACCTTTAATGTGAAGATCTGAAAGTGAATGGAAAAAATGATAAACATGCTCATGTGAAGTAATCTACTGAAAATGACTTTCAGATGGATGACCACTAAACAAAACAAACAGTACTCCCCAGCATGGTTTCCAGATTTGTTACTGGACAATCCACTCGAGCAGGCATGAGCCGGATCTCCCTAGCTCAATGCGAGTCTAGAACAAATAGAATAGACTACAAACACGTTTCCTAGATCTACTTAAGGATAAAGTGCTAGATGTCTTACCTCTTTGATTCACTATCGTTTCTCCTGAATGTTGATCCACGTCCCACGGTCGTCAGATCCAAGCTGCAAGACCTGTCAAGACACATAAAAGAGAAACAAGTATTGAGCATCTATACAATAAGAGATCTATGTAAATAGTTAAGCAGGTAAACAACACAACATCATTACACATAAGAGCGATATTGGTGGAAAGCATTTGTATTACTGCAAATAGAGGAGTACATGATAGAGATATAGGACTGCAACCAAAGACTTAACGTAGCAGCCCTTCTCCGACCGAATCAATTTCCATATCCTTCCAAGGAAGCATGAGTTCTCCAAGAGGTGAATGGAGTGTCTTGGGAGAGATTTCACCAACATGTAGATACTATAGCCTTCCTCTAAGGTAGATTTCACCAGCGTATGGATACCTTTGTCTTCCTCCCTTTGGTATGGGAATGAGCCTCACTTATATAGGACTAAATGGATAGGGTGTGGATAGGATAGGTTGAGGAAGGGTAGGAGAGAGATAGGGGATCTTCCCAAAGAGTTAGGAGTCGAGTACCAGCTCTCCTAGTGGTCAGGGATAAGCCCCCAAATAAGCAAGTTTCGAGAAGGATCTCGAATAAGCTATTTTTGCCCATTAACAGACCTCATCGCACCCTGTAGTGGTGCAACCTGCGACGTCGCATGTTGCTAGTGTGAAACCTGCGACGATCCTTCAGAACCTAGCACAAATGGGTACAAACCCTCCCAGGATTATTATCAGTCCAAGTGCCTTCAGGGGTGTATACACTAAATCTGGTGATGAGTAGATTTTGGGTGTAACAGTGAGTATACATCCAATGCATTCAATGAGTTTTTTTTCGAGGGGGGGATTGGGAGACAATTGACAGTTCCGTATACCCCATAGTAGAACGTGGTTGTAGAAAGGAATAATAGGGACATTGTGGGTGCAGCAAGAGCAATGCTTATTGATCAAAGTTTACCTTTCTTTATTTGGTCGAGGCTTGTAGTACTATTGTATACATTTAGAACAAGAGTTCCCGTAGGTATTTGGGGTGTAAGACTCTCGAGGAGGTTTTACAGGGAATAAGCCTTAGGTTGTCCATTTTCATATATTTGGTTGTTTGACTTACTCTCATGTCCCTTCAGAGAAAGGGACACGGTTGGAGACCACAATAGAAAAGGGAATTTTTGTGGGGTATGCTAAGACTTCGAAGGCCTTCTGTGTCTATCTTCCTTCACAAAGGAGAGTTTTTGTGAGGAGGGAGGTCATATTTGGGGAGGAGTGGGCCTTCTGGAAGTCTCATGATTTAGAGCAGGGGGAGCAGTAGGCTTCCACACCTCTGGTGAGCATTTTACAGAGTCTATCTACACAAAGTGTAGGGTCATAGGTATATGGGGTGATTGGTCCATAGATTTTAGGTGCTTCAGGTTCAGGGACACAGTATACAGGTTCACCGGGTATAGGTACAGGTTATCAGGTCATAGGTTCACCAATTCCCATTTCACATGGTTCACTAGGTACTGGTTCACCAACCACAGGGTCACAAACTACTGGGTCTAATTCTTCAGGGCAATTAGTAGATATGGATGAGTAGGAGCAACCCCCCCCATTAGAGACTACTTCAAGGAATAGGAAGCCAAAATAGATTCAATACACCTTCAAGGAAGCTCACAAGTTAGTGGGGAATCCCAAGAGATAGGTCTGGGAGAGCAGAGTTCCAGAGAGATTTTACAGTTACATGGCTATGGTGATTAGTATTCGTGATTCAAAGCCTTCAACTTTTGAGGAGGCCGCAGAGCATCAGGTATGGAGATATTCCATGATGGAAGATTACCATTCCATCATGAAAAATGTTGTATGGGAGGTGGTTACAAGATCAGAGGGGAAGTCAATTGTGACTTCTCAATGGCTCTACAACATCAAGCATGCTGCAGATGGTAGCAACGAGAAGTACAAAGATCAATTTGTTGTGCAGGGGTTTTCACAGATAGAGGGAATTGACTATGACAAGACCTTTGCACCGATTGTGAGATGCTCTTCGATCAGAGAAGTGATCTCCATTGTAGCGGATATGGGTTGGAAGATCCACCATATGGATGTGAAGACCGCATTTATGAATGGACAGATATAGGAGGAGGTGTATGTCAAGAAGTCACAAGGATTTGAGATACATGGGAGATATTCTCATGCTTGCATGTTGAATAAAGCATTATATGGATTGAAGCAAACACCTAGAGCATGGTACTCTAGGATAGATTATTACTTGCTGCAGATGGGATTTCAGAAGAGTAAAGCAGATCCAAACCTATACTACATTGTGGTGGGTGATGATCTAATTATTATTCTACTCTATGTCGATTATTTATTCATTAAAGGTAAAGAGAGAATCATTGTAGAGTGCAAGAGAGATCTTTCTTTAGAATACGAGATGAAGGATATTGGGCTGATGCATTATTTTATGGGATTGGAGGTTTGGAAGGATCCTGGTCACATTTTTCCAGGCCAAGGAAAATATGTAGTAGACATCTTGAGGATATTTTAGACGGAGGATTACAGGACAATGGCCACACCTATGATCAGCAACTGGAAAAATTATAATTATTCTGAGAGTGATTTGATGGATTCTACTTTGTATCGTCATCTCATTGTCTTGTTGATGCATCTGGTCAATCCCAGGCTAGATTTTTGTTTTGTAGTGAACACTCTCAGTTAGTACATGGTTGAGCAGAGGAGAGTGAATTGGGTAGCTACAAAACACGTGCTCAGGTACTTGTGTGGTATGATGGATTATGGTTTGGACTACAAGAGACGAGATGGATTCAATTTGGTTGGATATACAAACTCATATTGGGCAGGATGCGTGACAGATTAGAAGAGAAATTTCAGGTGTTGTTTTAGTTTGGGATAGACAGTTGTGTTATGGTTTATTTGGAAGCAAAAGTCACTTGCAATGAGTTATGATAAGGTAGAGTACATGGAATCCATTCAAGCTAGTTGTGAATCCTTGTGGCTTCGTAAGTTATTAGTGGAATTGTTTGCTTAGGAGATGAGGCCTACGGTTATTTACTCTGACAATCGGAGTTGCATCAAACTTTGTGAGAATATCTAGTTTTTCATGACAAGTCAAAGGACATTGAGATCATATACCATTTCATCCGAGACTATGTCTAGAGAGAAGCTGTTGAGTTGCAGTACATATACAATGATGAGCAGGTTGCAGATCTCCTTACGAAATATTTAGGGAAGAAAAAGTTTTTCGTCTTTAGAGACAAGTTGGGAGTGGTGAAGAACACTTTCCTCAATAAGAGGGAGTGTTGAATTTGTACCTTGAAAAGTGTTCCCCTAATGAATTTGTGCCTAAGTCATTAAATGGGGAAAAGTGACATGACCGTTGCATGAATTTCATGTGATATGAAGTTAAGTTCACTTTATGGGTTTTAAAGTGAATTTTGATTATTTAATGATACAGTGAGAGAAATTAAAATTTGAGTTGGGAAAAGTGATTTTTCCTCAACCCTTTATTAGACACCTAAAGTTTCAATTTGAGCCCTTGGATCTTGTGAAATTTTATTTACCCTCATTAATAAAACAAAAAGGCTAGGTCAAGAAAAGAGGCACATTCATTCCATTCCATGAGTTTTGGAGAGGAGGTCTACTTCTTGAGAAGACAAGAACATAGAGAGCGAGAGAAGCTGATTGGCACGATTCCCAAGTCACTTGAACAACAATAACAACATCACAAAAATCAAGGAGAGACACATAGTTTGAAGAAGAGACAACTGCACAAATTCCTATGTAGTGGCATGATTTTTTAGGAGCGTTAGAGCAATATTGTACCTTAGTACCTTAATCATTAATTAATTTATTATTATTTGGTGCTAAACTAGTTAATAACTCCTCCCTAGGTGTGAAACTGGTTTTTATGAAGTGGTTAGTACTTGGATTTGCTAGTATGAACTAGATCACAAGCTTTGGGCCAAAGTATGGGACAAAGTATGGGCCAAGGGAGGTCAAACTAGATGCTAGGATCCCTTATCCAAGCATTTATTGCCTTCAACATGCCTAAGGTTCACTTATCCCCTGTTTTGTGGATCTGGTTTTACCATAGGCGCCCATACATTGAACTTCGTCATTTATCCCATTTTTGGCTATTTTTGGCCGATCCTAGCCTACCTAACTTCCACCCAACCATCTCCTTCACATTTGTGAGATTCATATTGGTTACCCATGCTTACCCAGTGTTCACATGCACAATTCAAACCTGTTTGGGTTATTTTGGAAACCATTTGGTTAACCTAGGGGGGATTGGGATAAATCTAAGCTAGCTAAGTGTGGACACTCCAAGTGGATACGATTCCTTCCTATTTATATATAAGGATGATCCAAACTCTTTCTAATGTTGGATTGTTAATAATATCTCATATTTGATCATTTGTGCATCTTGATTTTTGATCATTTGTTCTGATATTTGATCATTTGTGCTGAGTTTTGATCATTTGTTTATCCAGAAACATATTTTCACTTGTTTACTTGCTTAATGTGTTAAATATTTCAACTGTGAGGTATCCATAGTAGCTAGATCCTACCGTGTCATATATTTTACATGGTATTAGAGCTCTTGGAGCTATTATTCGAACTAGAGACTGTTTTAGTGGTGTGCCAGAAGCAGTGGAGAAACCACAAAAGTCCCTGGAACCATTGCATTGAAGCCATTGGATAAATCCATTGGATTCTATCCAGGGTGTGATTCTCTCCCGAATGCACCCACTATAAAGCAGGGCTCGAATTTGTTAGTGTAGATCCCTCCTGAGTGTTGAGAGTGTTGCAGGTTTTCAAGAGCACCATTGTCACCCAGTGCGCAAGCAATAGAAGAAGATGGAGAAATCTCATCCAAATTTGCTCACTCCTTTCAAATATTTCGATTGGAAGGTTGGAATGGTCATTTTGTTGAGAGCCAAGGGTCTTTTCAGAATCACAATGGGCATAGAGGTTGAACCAAACTCTGCTGTGGAGAAATCAAAGTTTTTTAACATAATGGATGAGGCATCCGGCCTCCTTTGTCTTAGAATTTCGAGAGACCTCCTGTTTCATGTGGAAATTCTAGCTACACCCAATGAAGTTTGGCTCAAGATTGAGTCTCTATTTGGGAAGACTGATGAGATGAGAGGCCGTCAACTTGAGAATGAGTTGATCTCACTGAGTCCAAGCAATTTCGAATCCATCCAGAATTTCTTCACCAAGTTCAAGATCTTGGTCTTGCAAATGAAGAAATGTGGTATTGACAGTAAGGAAGAATAGTTGATCTTGTCCATTCTCTCAAAACTGGGTCCTGAGTAATCATCCTTTGTCTCTACATGCAACTCCACAAATCTCACAGTTAGAAATTGGAAGATGTCATCTTTGGTTGATTTCATGGAGATGCTAACTCAAGAGCAATACAAGTTGGTCTTGATGGGAACCATCAAGCAAAAATACCGAGTACTTGCAGCTGGAGATTCGAAACATGCAAGAGGCAAGACACAGCCCAAGGGGCCTAAACCATAAGAGAAGAAGAAGGAGGAGGAGAGGACCAAATCTAATGATGGGGGTTTGAATCTTTTCAAAGAAAAGGGAAAGAAGAAAGAGAAGAATAAGTGCAGCTATTGTCAAAGGGGATTTCATCCTGAGAGCTCATGAATGAAGAAAACCATAGACATTGTTATCTCCTCAAATAAACATAGACTAGTTGTTTGTTTCTAGGTGATAGGAAGTCTTTCAAATTTTCATTTTTTATATGCATTTGAGGTTCTTTTTCAAGAGTTTGAAGTACGTAATGAAGTTTGAAATAACATTTGATGTTACTTTGTCTCCAAAAAGAATTTTCGGGTTTCAGTAGCTTAGGCGGACATGGCAATTCTTCATTGGCTATCGAAAACCCAGCTTTCGGCAGCTTACAGCGTAAAGGAAAAAATACTCAAAGCTACCGAAAGGGAAGGCACGTGTCACGTATCATGGAATAGTTTTCGGTGGCTTAGGCGGATACGACAGTCCTTCATTAGCCATCGAAAAGAAAGTTCCTGGCAGATTACAGTTCAAAGGTGAAATTGTCCACAGCTACCGAAAGCAGGGGCATTTGCAAACACTTTTCTGGAAGCTTGCATGGTTAAAGGTGAAATCCTCAGCTACCGAAATTAAGTCAGTGTCAAGCAGTGGAGATTTCTAATCACGGGCTTAATCATGAAGTTTAAAGGGGATCCATCATTCCTTAACCACCAAAAAGGGTCACTTCTAGCAAATACACGATCCCTCCAAGGTAAATCCCGCTACGATCATGATATCACCCTAGCAGATTGAACCATATATCTCTCACATCTACCGAATTTCGAAGAGCTGTACATCCAGTGTGATCATGCGAAATTGACAAGTCATTAAACCCTCATGATTATTCTTTCAATTCACATCCCTCGAAGTTAGGTTCTGTAAACCACGATATCCTTCCTCCTTCACTCTTACCACGTCGTCGAACCTATCTTTTCCTTGATTTCGCGTCGTTCTCTCGAGCTTGAATTTTAACAGCAGGTGTCAGGAAGCAACTTACAGATGAAGAAAAGTGGAGGAGTGGTCCTCAGGAAAGAATTAGACGACATCTGTTACCTGGAGTCTCACCCCGAGGTATGTCAACTCTTTAAAGATGCATGCTGTTATGAGTTTTGTAAAAAAATTCAAGGATCTCATTAGCAAGTAGCCGAGACGTTTGCTCTCACATTTGATGGTAGAAGGGCAATAATTGGTAAGGAGGAATTCCAGGAAGATGAAGCCCTCATAGCCGAGGTGACAGAGCTTCTAACGCTGGAGAAAATTGGTTCAAGAGTACTGTTACAAAGGATTTTGAATTCCGATCTTATCTAAAAGCTGAGCATAGAAATCTTGTATGGAAAAAGCATATTCCTATGACCTATCTTGAGGAGAAATGGCAGCGTCTGTTGAAGTCAATTCTAGTCTATATAACTTGTGAGGGTAGATATAATAGGGTGTTGATTTATCATTTTAAATTAATGAACCATTTCACTAGCATGAGCCCCTTAAATATCCCTGTTTATCTCTACAAAATCATGACTAAAATGGCTCATCAAGTCAAAGCAAAGCCAACCAAAAGCACATGTAGACTATACCACCATGGTTTGATTAAAATCATAGTTTCTGAGTTGCTGCAAAGAAGAAACATGAACTGGGCGTTCTTCCTTTTCTGGAATGAATTCGAAACAGAACTACAACCATAGGATGAAAAGAAGTCTTCCACTCCTAGAAGTGGAAAAAGGAAGAGGAGAGCCATTTCTCCAATTGCAGTCGATCCCCTTTCCTCAACTCCCAAAGTTCAGAAGGCTAAAAACAAATTAGAGTTTAGTAATAAGATAGAGGAAGAAGGAGCTGGTTCAAAAGGAAAGAACATCCTCAACCTGCCATACACAGATTTCAAAGATGATGAGCAGCAAAAAGCTGAAGTAGGATGCAAAAATTTGCCTTCACCTACACCTGAAGAAGAGGCAAATCAACAAATTGCTGAAGAATCAACCATCCAATGAAAGAAACCCTCATCTCAGAAGATAAATCAACTTCTAAGACAGGTGTATGAGCTCGAACTACTTCAGAGGGTGATCAAGGAAAAGAATGAAAGGTTGACTGAAAGAAATACTGAACTGTATACCTCCTTTCAAGGGTTAACCAAAAAGCATAGCAAGTTGAAAGGGAGAAATATAATACTGATAAGAGATAATATCAGATTGATCAGGAAGGTTGAGCTTCTGAGAAATAAGGAAATGACTCCAAAACCCTAGCCTAGGGCACACTCAAACCTTGACACCATAGCAGCAACAGTCATCAGTTTTGCTGATACTCCAGTTTTGGCCTAGGATGAATAAAAACCCAAAGAGCAAGAAGATGAGTAACAGAGGTCAGAAAACATAGTTTTGTCAAAGGTTTTGCAGGCTAGATCAAACATATTTTTGGGTGGCTTAGGTGAACATGGGCATTGTTCATTAGCTACCAAAAATCCACTTTTCGGCAGCTTACAACATAAAGATAGGACTCTGCTAGTTATCAAAAAGAGAGGCGAGTTCCAAATATCTAAAAAGTGTCTCAGTTGCTTAGGTGAACATCTTGAATTGTTCATTAGCCACCGAAAGCAGAGCTTTCGGTAGCTAACAAAATTAAAACCCAGCCTTTCTAGCTATCAAAACTGCACAATAACGCAGGAGGCTGTTTCTTTGCACAAGACCCGACTTTTGCTGATCCAAACAATTCAAGGACGTTTTCTAATGATAGATAAGTGTTTGAAGGCATCATGATCAAAATTCTGCTCTAGATTGAAAGGCGCCAACAAGGTAAGAAGAGGAATATTTTTGTCTATTTTGGGAAAAATATGGCCTGTCAACCCTCAGGCGGCAGTTTCAACCTTGCTCATCAGTCTTCGAAGCCTTGTTACAACTGTCAAAGATAGGAGGACTAGAAAGATGACGGTTACCCTTTTAATGGAGGACTCTTTCATACTTTTTAGAAATCTGTCTTAACTAGCTATTTTTAGCAGATTCGATCCAGTTTTTCAGGATCTTGAACGTTTTTGTAAAGGCTATAAATCCTGTGACTTATGTAGAACAAGGGTTCGATTTTGGAGACTTTTTTCATACATTGTAAACTCAAGATTCTCATTTTCATAATAGTAACACAAGCTTCTTTTGCCATTAGTTGTTCAGCCTTTCATTTTCCTATCTATTCTTTACTTGCACATGAATATTGAATTCATGTTCATTCTGTTTGTCTGATGGTTGATATCTGTCAACTTGTCAATTCATCCATAAATTGGAACCTGGAAGTATTTTACCTATTTTATTTGGCCATTCTTATACACATTATGTATATGTCTCTGCTGGTAAAATAAGCATTCTTCGTATTTTCATTTATCTATAACTTTCTGAACAGTGATAGTTTAAAGACTTGTCGATACTTGTTGTGTTCATGCATGTCTTGAGGGAGTGAGGTTTGATTTAAGTCATCTGACTTGATCCATTTTGAGTAAATTATTGAGAATAAGATTAAGTTACCAGGCTCTTTCGACTGCAACCTAGAAAGACTCCCAGAGAGCTAACAAATTGGCCTCGTTGCCGGGGAGAGGAAGTTGAAGCTAGTTTCCTTGGGAGAATGACATAAGATCCAACTTTGATGATATACAAAGTGTGGACGGTATTCTGGTTGTAATCATCTATCTGGAGACTCCATTGGAACGAAGTGGCTTCGAGGAGACCAAGTACCAGAGCAGATCCTCAAAGGCCACCAGTGACACCTGTTTTAGATCCCGAACAGATTATAAGGAGAGGAAGAGCTTCACAAAGACAGATTTCCAGATCTACAAGGGAAACCACATCAGGTACTTCTAAAGGTACTGCTTCTATTTTATCAAATGAAACTCCCTTTAAATATTTGCCTATTGAAGCAACTATTCCACAGATAAATATAAGTAAATCAAAAGATTTGGAAGTTGAAGAATTCTCAACTAGTTTTGTTGTTGAAGACCCTATTTCTGAATCTGTTACCCAAGCTGACTTAGGAAAGGAAACCCTAGAATCCATCAAAGAAGAGGGTTGTTCTTCCTACCTGAATCCCTTACCAACTCAGCCTAAAGAGAGCTATCCTTTTGTTCATACCAACGTACTTTCCATTGAAAACATCTTGCAAGATCTTTTAGATCAGCGTGAAGAAGATTGGCCTTATTACTTGCACAGTCCTATAAGGGTTCCTATTTTCCCAATCAGCCAACAAATATTTTCACCTCAACCCTTAAAACTCCACTGGGTCAAACCCACCACCTTCATCACCACCTATACCTCCTCAGCTATCATCCACACCAACGATATCTTCTGCTACCCCTTCCATACCCACATCCACTATGGCTGTCCCTTTGACTAAGATGGAAAAGATCCTCGTTGCCAGATATGCCCCTCTAAACTTTCCTAACCCCCTTTTTGCTATGCCTACTGGAGATTACCAAAAATACATGCCTAAGTTCACTGGAGAGGGGGACTTTACAGTTGAAGAACATTTAGAGGCATTCTACAGTTATGCTGAGAACATAAGTATTGAGCATGAAGATGTATGGACTAGGGTTTTTGTGCAAAGTTTAGATGGTTAGGCTAGGAAATGGTTCAAAGAGTTACCTGCTAGATCAATAGCTGACATCGAAGCCCTAGATGAGTTGTTTTTGAAACATTGGGGAGAAAGAAGATACCACCTCTATTACCTCACAGAATTTGGTAATTTGAAGAGAGAAAATGGCGAGTCTGTGTCAACTTTCACAAAGAGATTTAATAAAATGTTTGGCAAGATCCCTGCTGCGATCAAACCTACAAACGCTTCAGCCAGAATCACTTATGAAAATGATTTTGATCCCGATTTTTGTCTTCATATCAGAGAAAGAAGAGCTGCTTCTTTATCACTCATGCAATATGTTGCTCTTGAAGTTGATTCTAATATTGTTGCATCTGAGATTCTGAAGGAAAAAATGGACAGAAAGAGGAAAAATCCAGACTCTTCTTCTTCATCAGAAACAAAAATGAAAAAATTGGCTAAGATGTTGGACAGCTTAACCTTTGAAATGTCTAAACTGAAAGTTCAAGGTTAACAACCTGCAAGAGGTAAAGGACCGAATGATTTTGTTCCTAGAAGCCCTAATACTTTCCCTTACAGAAAGAACAACCCATAGGCTTAGATCCTCCAAAGAGATAGGAATCCTGCTAAATAACAAAGAATCAGCTCTCCTTTCCAGCACAATGTATTAGAAGAGGAATAAGAGCTTACTTAGGGAGAAGAAGAAGAAGAAGACAATATCAACTGCATGGAAGATAAAGTTGACTCCTCTTTCCTGACACAATCTGATAACGAGGAAGCCCTCATGAATGAACAAATCACTGAAGAATCATTGTATCAGGCAGATGATCAAGGAGGTTATAATTTGAGGTCTAGGATTGCTGCTAAAAAACCTGTGACCATTGCTCCCGGAAAGAAGAATCCCGTCCTTACAAAGCAGCCTGCTTCTCCTACAAAAAAGATTGCTGCTCTTGCAAAACAGATTGTTGCTCCTTCAAAACAGCAGTAAAGGCCATTGCAACTTTTGATTAGACTCAGCTTAAAGCTCCAGTACAAGAGGTAAGGATTTCTGAAAAATGGTCTTACTCTTTTAATCTCGAATCAGAAATTCAGAAGCTGAAAATATCTTTCCCACTGATTGAGTTTATGAAAAATGATTCCTTCAAGTCATCTATACTGCAATCCCTTCAACCAAAAACACCCATAGATGTTGATTTTGTGAATTTGCAAGATGATAAGCCCTTAGTAACCCTAGGTCCTATGGTGGAAGAATTGGATGGGTCTTGTCCACCTTTCTACATATCCCTGAACATCCATGACAAAATTCTTCACAATTGTTTGCTAGACTCAGGAGCATCCCACAATCTTATGCCAAAAGCAGTAATGGATGAGCTGGGACTTAGCATCACAAAACCCTACCATGATCTCTTCTCTTTTGACTCTAGGAAAGTCAAATGCCTAGGCCTCATAAAAGATCTTGTCATAAACCTGTCTCAGCTGCCTTCAAAAAGCATGGTAATGGATGTATTAGTTTCTGATATCCCACCCAAGTTTGGCATTCTCTTGTCTCGTTCATGGAGTAAACGACTAGGGGGTACCTTACAGATGGATCTGACTTATGCTACAATCCCGATGTTTGGGCGTGAAAGTAAAAGACTCTATAGAGAGAACCAGCTCGCCTATATCATCAGTAATGAAAAGAATTTTGTAAATCATCCCATTTACGCATTGGATACAGAATTTGGAGCATGTATCCTGCAAATAGATGATGATGAGCTAGCGCCTTTGCAGCTCACAAAGCCTAATTGTCAGCAATATGAAGAAGTAACCACTTCAGTTTGGAGAATGTTTTTTGATGGTGTCAGTACCCAAGCTTCAACAGGTGTAGGTGTAATTTTGATCTCTCCTTCGAAGGACGTTATGCATTTGTCTTATAAACTGGATTTCAAAACTACTAACAATATAGCAAAATATGAGGCTTTGCTGTTGGGAGTCAAGGATGCCAAAGAAATGGGAATCATGTGCCTGAAGATATTTGGAGATGCAGAGATCATCATACAACAGGTGAATGGAAATTTTCAAGCAAAAAATGTTAGGCTAAAGGCATACAGAGATGAGATATGGAAACTTAGAGGTTCTTTTATGATTTTCAACATCTCTTATATACCTAGAGCTATGAACCACCTAGCTGATTCCCTTGCTGTCTCTGCCAGTACGTTCATTCCTCCTATGCCTCCTAAATTGAACTATGAAATCCAAGTCAAGTATAGGCCATCCTTACCTGATAATGTCAAATTTTGGAAAATATTTGAGGATGATGAACTTAGTATATTTCTCCAGGGCGTTGATGAATTTTCTGATATGCATATTGACCAAGAAAACCTAAATGTAGAGGAATCCCAGAAGTCTAAGTTGAAAGGGAAAATGGGTCAACATGATATTGTTCAGTTGCCAAGCAATCATATAACTCCAGGTTTAGTACCTCTTGAAAGGATTTTTGACCATAATGATGTCCCCTTCAAACCGGTGAAAAAGGAGAAAGACCCTGCTATCCATGAGCATAATATAGGCAGCCAAAATCATCCTAAATTCATAAATTTGTCTACTGAGTTGATGACTGATCAGAGATCAAAATATTGCAGCCTTATAAAAGAATTCGTTGATGTTTTTGCTTGGGAATACAGTGATCTGGAAACCTATGACGAAGATACCATTCAACATAGAATTCCTCTGGAAAAGGACACCACCCCTTTCAAGCAGAAGTTAAGGCCTATCAACCCTCTCCTGTTACCTGTGATTGAGAAAGAAATCAAAAAGCTCCTTGATGCTAAAATCATAATCCCGCTAAAATATTCTAAATGGATCGCAAATTTAGTAATAGTGAGGAAGAAAAATGGTGAGATCAGGTTATTTGTCGATTTTAGGAACCTAAGCAAATGCTCCAAAAAAGACAACTATCCCCTGCCCAAGATGGAGCATTTACTGCAAAAGGTTTCAGGAGCTAGTGTCATGTCATTCCTAGATGGCTTATCAGGCTACAATCAAATTTCTGTACACCCTGATGATCAAGAGAAGATAGCTTTTACCACTCCTTGGGGTACCTTCATGTACACCAAGATGCCGTTTGGGTTGATGAATGCCAGGGCCACCTTTCAGAGGGCCATGGACATAGCCTTTGTGGGATTAAAAGACAAATTTGTCCTCATATATCTTGACGATATCACTGTATACTCAAAAAGTCACGGAGAACACTTGCAACACCTAAAGGGGGTTTTTCTGAAATGTAGACAATTTGGAATTTCTCTAAATCCTAAGAAGTCTCAGTTTGCTCTCAGGGAGGGAAAACTCCTAGGCCACATAGTTTCAACACAGGGTGTAAAAATTGATCCAGTTTGGGTTGAAGCAATTCAGAAGGTATCTATACCAAGGTCGAAAAAGGATATTCAATCTTTCCTCGATAAGATAAATTTTGTCAGGAGGTTTATTCCAAATTTTTCTGAGTTAGTGAAACACATAACTTCCATGTTGAAAAAGGGATCTGAAATTAAATGGACAGAAAATACAAGAAACTCTTTCGAAACCATCAAGCAGGCTATCATGGAACCTTACTTTGATTAGTTCAGATTACACCAAGGTTTTCTATATTTTCTCTTTTGCTTCCCATGACACAATGGCAACAGTCTTGTTGCAGAAAGATGATGAAGGTCTTGATAACACAATTTCCTTCTTCAGCAAAACATTGAGGGATGCTGAACTAAAATACGATCCCATAGAAAAACAGTATGGCTGAAGAAAATTGCGAACTATTAGACATGAATTTCATCGGAATAAGTTCAGCAAGTTTGCAGACAGAAGTAGCAGCAGCCAAGCAACATAATAGTCAGCAGGTGGTTGAGAATTTGTTTTCATGCGAGTGGTGTTCATGTATTATTCATTTTCTGCAGAATTTAGAAGTTCCTCCTGGACTTAGCACAACCCAAGCAAGAGTTCTTAAGCTTAAATCTGTTAAATTTTACATAAGTAACAATCTGCTGTATTGGAAAGATCCTGTTGGTGTTCTACTAAGGTGTCTAGATCAAGAAGAGTCAGTTCAAGTCATGTATCACTTCCATTCAAGCATATGTGGAGGCCATCATTACTGGAAAACTACAGCTCATGAGATTCTAAGGGATGGATACTATTTTCTTGTTCTTTTCTATAATGTATACACTTTTGTGAAATCTTGTGACAAATGCCAAAGATTCGCAGGAAAATAGAAGCTAAAATCCTTGGCCCTGAAACCTATTCTGGTTAATGGTCCCTTCCAGCAATGCGGCCTTGATTTTATAGGTGAGATTAATCCTTCATCCAGTGGTCAACATAGATGGATCCTAGTAGCCACTGATTATTTTACCAAGTGGATAGAGGCAATTACCACAAGGAAAGCTAATCATCAAGTTATCATGGAATTTCTCTATGAAAACATCCTTATCAGGTTTGGTTTCCCAAAAAGGTTGGTAACTGATAATGCACTAGCTTTTAAAGATAAAGCATTAGTTCACATGTGTGAGTCAATGGGCATTCAATTGGTACACTCTACTCCCTACCACCCTCAATGCAATGGCCTTGCCGAGTCATCCAATAAAAGTCTATTCAAAATCATCAGAAAGCTATTGGAAGAAAATCAGAAGAGTTGGGATTCCAAACTAAAGTTTGCTCTTTGGGCTGACAGAGTGACATATAAAAAATCCATAGGGACTTCCCCCTTTAGATTGGTTTATGGTATTGATGCCATTTTCCCAATTCAGCTAATCCTGCCAGTAACTAAGTATTTTCAGGAGGAACAAGATGAACCAAATGACATGGTGAGAAGAATGCTCGACTTGGTTGAATTGCAGCAGACTAGAGAACAGTTGGTGGAAAATTCAGAAGCTCATCAGAAGAGGATAAAAGATACTTTTGACAAGAAGTTAAAGGTGGAAATTTTTCAGGTTGGAGACTGGGTTCTAAAATGGGATGCCCCCAGGAAGGACAAAGGCAAGCATGGCAAATTTGATTCTCTATGGACAAGTCCTTTCGTGATAACTCAAGTACATTAGAACAACACTTTCAAACTACAAAGTCTGGAAGGTGAATAAATGTTTGGTGGCCCAGTCAGTGGGCGATTTCTGAAGCTCTATTTCATCTGAGGCTTCAAAGCCTGGTCATTGTAAATATCATTTTTGTTTTTAGTTTTTGCAAAATAAATCCATGCCCAATGGAACACTAGAAGATAGGGTTATATTTTTGTTTTATAGGAAAGGCATTTGATCTGTGGTTCTTGGAACCTCACAGGGAGGTTTCCATCCCCGAGTAGGAGCCAAATGTTATCTCCTCAAATAAACATAGACTAGTTGTTTGTTTCTAGGTGATAGGAAGTCTTTCAAATTTTCATTTTTTATATGCATTTGAGGTTCTTTTTCAAGAGTTTGAAGTACGTAATGAAGTTTGAAATAACATTTGATGTTACTTTGTCTCCAAAAAGAATTTTAGGGTTTCGGTAGCCTAGGTGGACATGGAAATTGTTCATTAGCTACCAAAAACCCAACTTTCGGAAACTTATAGCATAAAGGAAAAAATCACTCAAAGCTACTGAAAGGGAAGGCATGTGTCACGTATCATAGAACATTTTTTAGCGGCTTAGGCGGATACGATAATCGTTCATTAGCCACTGAAAAGAAAGTTCCTGGCAGCTTACAGTTCAAAGGCGAAAGTGTCCACAACTACCGAAAGCAGGGGCATTTGTAAACACTTTTTTGGCAGCTTGCGTGGTTAAAGGTGAAATCCTCAGCTACTGAAATTAAGTCGGTGTCAAGCGGTGGAGATGTCTAATCATGGGATTAATCATGAAGTTTAAAGGGGATCCATCATTCCTTAACTGCTGAAAAGGGTCACTTCCAGCAAATACACGATCCCTCCAAGGTAAATCCCACTG
Organism: Larix kaempferi; assembly: GCA_027924585.1. Taxonomy (NCBI): domain Eukaryota; kingdom Viridiplantae; phylum Streptophyta; class Pinopsida; order Pinales; family Pinaceae; genus Larix; species Larix kaempferi. The sequence continues at coordinate 20,515,114 of BSBM01000268.1, forward strand.
CGATCATGATCTCACCCTAGCTGATTGAACCCTATATCTCTCACATCTACCGAATTTCGAAGAGCTGTACATCTAGTGTGATCATGCGAAATTGAAAAGTCATTAAACCCTCATGATTATTCTTTCAATTCACATCCCTTGAAGTTAGGTTCTGTACACCATGACATCCTTTTTCCTTCACACTTACCACATCGTCGAGCCTACCTTTTCCTTGATTTCATGTCATTCTCTCGAGCTCGAATTTTAACAGTAGGTGTCAGGAAGCAGCTTACAGATGAATAAAAGTGGAGGAGTGGTCCTCAGGAAATAATTAGATGACATTTGTTACTTGGAGTGTCACCCCGAGGTATGTCAACTCTTTAAAGATGCAGGCTGTTATGAGTTTTGTAAAAAACTTCAAGTATCTCATCAGCAATAGCCGAGATGTTTGCTCTCACATTTGATGGCAGAAGGGAAATAATTGGTAAGGAAGAATTCCAGGTAGACAAAGCCCTCATAGCTGAGGTGGCAGAGCTTCCAAAAACTAGAGAAAATTGGTTCAAGACTATTGTTACAAAGGATTTTGAATTCTGATTCTATCTTTAACCTGAGCATAGAAATCTTGTATGGAAAAAGGATATTCCTATGACCTATATTGAGGAGAAATGGCAGCATCTGTTGAATTCAATTCTGGTTTATATAACCTGTGAGGGTAGATATAACAGGGTGTTTATTTATCATTTTAAATTAATGAACCATTTCACTGGCAGGAGCCCCTTAAATCTCCCTTTTTATCAGATAAGAGACAATATAAGACTGATAAGAGACAATATTAGATTGAGTAGGAAGGTTGAGCTTCTGATAAATAAGGAAATGACTCCAAAACCCCAGCCTAGGGCACACTCAGACCTTGACACCTTAGCAGCAGCAATCATCAGTTTTGCTGAAACTCCGGTTTTGGCCCAGGATGAAGAAAAAACCAAAGAGCAAGAAGATGAGTAACAGAGGTCAGAAAACACACTTTTGTCAAAGGTTTTGCAGGCTAGATCAAACACATTTTTGGGTGGATTACGCGAACATGGGCATTGTTCATTAGCTACCAAAAATCCAGTTTTCGGAAACTTACAACATAAAGATAGGACTCTGCTAGTTACCGAAAAGAGAGGCGAGTTCCAAATATCTAAAAAGTGTCTCGATGGCTTAGGAGAACATGTTGAATTGTTCATTAGCCACCAAAAGCAGAGCTTTTGGTAGCTAACAAAATTAAAACCCAACCTTTCTAGCTACCAAAACTGTAGAATAATGCAGGAGGCCGTTTCTTTGCACAAGACCTGACTTTTGCTGATCCAAATGCTTCGAGGACATTTTATAATGATAGATAAGCATTTGAAAACATCATGAAAAAAATTCTGCTCTAGATTGAAAGGCGCCAGCAAGGTAAGAAGGGGAATCTTTTTGTCTATTTTGGGAAAAATATGGCCTGCCAACCCTCCAGGCGGAAGTTTCAACCTTGCTCATCAGTCTTAGAAGCCTTGTTACAATTGTCGAAGATAGGAGGACTAGAAAGATGACGGTTACCCTTTTAATGCAGGACTCTTTCATACTATTATCACTCAAATTGTGTTGAATGCTATGCCAGCTTTTGGCGTGGGTGGGAAAGACCTCATGAACATCAAGACCCGAGTGGATAATTGGCTCTCAGACTACCTCCCCTGAGACCGAGGATTCAGAGGTCAGCATGGTAGGGAACAGTTCAAGGAATGAAGCAGTCAGGGAGGAGCCGACGGTTTTTAGAGGTCATAATGTAAACAAACATGTTAAACGCGCCGAAAATAAGCAAAGTAGGCAATGACAGCTGAGATTGAATATCCAGAATATTGACGGTCCTGAGCCCACTGCGCGAACGAAGATGTAGACCATATAAAATAATGAGTGGGTGGTAATTGGCGGGCAAGTGATGAAATCAATCGACGACGGAGAGCGGTGTATAGAAAGATCTACAGCGCACAGTCCCCGTGTTGATCCAACAAGCGCGAAGCATGTTATGTCTCAAAATCGCCACGGTAGAATTATGTATCACACAACTATCAACGGCATAGATTCGCTAAGGGAAAATCAAAGGCCCGATGATCACCACGCTGATTTTTCTCGCTAGTGATTTAACCGCATCTCAAATCGCCGCGGTCGGCAGAGACGTTCCATCCAATAGTCAGACTTGGAACTATGTGTGACAAAATGGGAAGCCACAGAAGTAAAAAAAGGGGTTGCGGTCTTAATCCAATCATCTGTTCCCACACGAGAAAGGGGCATCTCCTCCAGAGATTAATGATGGCCGCATGGGATGAGCCACCTCAGCACTGTCAAGGGTCTTTTATGTATGATCTGAAATGCACGGTCATACGTGCATTACGTCAGTCCTATCCTCAGTCATCATGATAAATCATTTGAAAGGTCTAAGTCAGAAAATCATGATTGCATAATTCGCATGGAGATGCCGTCGCTATTGGTCGTTATAAGCCTGATTCTCCAGGCCTGTAGCTTATGTTGAATTCCAAAGGGTGGTGAGTTCATCTATTTGGTTATTTTTGCATGCAATATCACAGACATGGAGAGAGATCAAGGGGTCGAGATAATAGTTGCACCAGAACATGTGTTGTCTGAGATAATGGAGGATTATACTCTCCCACCTCTTGTGTTTTCCAACCAAGAAGAAGACGGTTCTGCCAGAGAATCAGAAGAGCCCGAGGCACTACATGAGTGTTGGAATTTGCTACAGCATAAAGGAGGAAAATCCCACGAGGAAGAGGAGCCGAAAATCTCCTCTGATGAAGATATAATCCAGGACTGGATCCTCTCTACCGAAGGGGTGCCCCCTATTTCCCCACCCAGGGAAACTCGAAGGAATGTTCCATCCGATGTTGGTGATTTCCTCGATTGGTATGATCAAGTGAGAGCTCAGAAATAGGGTGGCGACACTCTTACATCTTTTGTATCCCACTATCTGTCAAGTTAGTTCTCTTGGCTATATAAGTATACTCTTGGTTTCCAAGTTTTGAAGATACTAAGATGGCTTGCAAACCCATTTTTGGAAAGACAGTGTGCAGGGGAAGACAGAAAAGCTTCCAGCGTATATGTATCTAGGAATTGAAGAGATCATGAAAGCAATCCGGCTGGAAGCAGCTACATCTTTGTATTTTTGTACTTTTGTTTAAAATAGTTGGACTATGTAGAGAAGCGGCTATGTAATTATAAATGGTAGTTAAAATCTGTCCCGTAGATATTTATTTAAGGATAGCAACAACAAATGATGTCTGTTTTGGCTGTTAGATAGGTGTCAATTGGTTGTAACTAATTTCTGTTGAGAAGGAGCTGAGTCTAGAGCTCAAGGCTACCTATATATACAGTTGTAATCAGAGACACAGGGGTTGAAAAATCTTATGAGAAAAGTATTTGTGTTTTGATGATCAGTTTGTAATACATTTTCTTGGAGCTGTTTAATAGAATTTGTAGAGCTTGATGCCTACAGTTTTTGACAAGGATTCCTGTGTAATCGGTCTAGTAGTCTATACCTTTCTTTTTCCCCTGTGAATTTGTGTTTCTTTCGTTGTTTATCGATTCTATGAATGCTTAATTCGTGTTTGGTTCAGTGTAGTATTTGAATGGAATTCATAGAAATAATGCTCTGTTCAAGTCTTACCAAGCACTCTACAATTGATTTCTGCTAAAGTCGATGTAGGATTCATCCTTGTTAGATGCCTTACATTGATGGACTGTTTCTTCTCTCTTCTGTTCCATAAATTAAAGCTCTTTGACTACTAGCTGGTTGCTACCTTGCCCTTGTGAAGGCATTTGCTAAACCTTTGTGAATAATTTCTACAGAACCAGTTAAATGTGACTCCATTGCCCCAAAAGAAATCCATGCATTTTCAACCAAATAGCTCTTAAACCGTTTTTTTGTTCCATAAACATAAATTTGTTCTTCTGTGCGTTGTCGTAATTGAATATCTTTAATGTTGAATGCTGGTGTATGTTTTTGCTGATTGACACCTTTGAAGATTTCTAGTATTTTGTGAGTTTATAGAGAGAGCCCTCTCTGTTTATGTTTGATCAGAAACGTAAACCAAAGATTGGTTAGTGGTTACCCAAGATTACCCTCTTTCAGCCCTGGGGGTCAGTTTTGGTGTTAACACATACTTTTCAGAAATCTGTCTTAACTAGCTATTTTTAGCAGATTCGATCCAGTTTTTCAGGATCTTGAACGTTTTTGTAAAGGCTATAAAGCCTATGACTTTTGTAGAACAAGGGTTCGATTTTGGAGACTTTTTTCATACATTGTAAACTCAAGCTTCTCATTTTCATAATAGTAACACAAGCTTCTTTTTCCATTAGTTGTTCAGCCTTTCATTTTCCTATATGTTCTTTACTTGCACCTGAATATTGAATTCATGTTCGTTCTGTTTGTCTGATGATTGATATCTGTCAACTTGTCAATTCATCCATAAATTGGAACCTGGAAGTATTTTACCTATTTTATTTGGCCATTCTTATACACGTTATGTATATGTCTTTGCTAGTAAAATAAGCATTCTTTGTACTTTCATTTATCTATAACTCTCTGAGCAGTGATAGTTTAAAGCCTTGTCGATACTTGTTGTGTTCATGCATGTCTTGAGGGAGTGAGGTTTGATTTAAGTCATCTGACTTGATCCATTTTGAGTAAATTATTGAGAATAAGATTAAGTTACTAGGCTCTTTCGACTGCAACCTAGAAAGACTCCTGGAGAGCTAACATACATGATGACCCATCTCCTACAGAAAAACAACATTCCTCTTCCAGAAAGTTCCAAGAAGAAAGAGGGTGTTTCTAAAGACAAGGAGAGGTGCCATGCTTTGGTGGCTAGTACCTCAGAGTCATATTCTTTAATCATTGATTCAGGTGCATCAATGAACATGGATTATTCAAGAGATGCATTCTCTATTCTTGCTCCATACAATGGTTCTTCCATTCACATGGGCGATAACTGAGAAATCACTGCTAAACGCATTGGGAAAATCTCCATGGAAAATGGGTATTTCAGCAATGTGCTGTATGTACCTGATCTTGCAGCAAAATTACTCTCTATATATCAGATGACCCACACTGGTTCATCCAAGAGAGTGATATTCACTCAGAATGATGTGGAGATATCAGAAATTTCCACTAGAAAAATTGTTGCAATGAGTGTTGCAGACCATGATTCGAGGATGTACAAGTTCTCATATTTTCTTGGGTTCTCTTCCTCAAATGCACTTTTGTCACATGGAAATGAATTCAGCAAGATATGACATGAGATATTTGGACATCTCAAATACATATATCGCGAAGCATTGAGCAAAGAAGAGATGGTTGAAGGGATTCCAAAAATCAGTTTTTCCAATGGAACTTGCAAAGGGTGCATTGTTGGGAAGCATGTTGAAAAGAAGTATGAGAAAGGGAAGGAAAGGAGAGATGATGAAACTCTTGGTTTAGTACATTCAGTTCTGATTCATCCACTCCCCACTCCCTCCTGTGGTAGGAGAAAGTATGTGCTCACCTTCATTGATGATTTCTCAAGGTATTGTTGGTTGTATTTTCTCAAGCAAAAATATGAAGTTTTCAATGTTTCAAAGTTTTCAAGAATTGTGTGGAGAACTTTAATGGGAGAACCATGAAGGTATTGAGGAATTATAATGGGAGGGAGTATGTCAATAAGGACATGCATCAACTCTGTGAAGAGAATGGCATTCAAATCAACATTCTGTGCCCTACACACCTAAGAAAAATGGTGTTGCAGAGCGCAAGAATAGAGCATTGAAAGAGATGGCCACTTGCATGATGGACGCTAAGTATATGTATCCAAAGCTATGGGATGAATATATGAATTGTGATGCATATTTTCAGAACAGAGCACCACATAAATCCTTGGAAGGAATGACTCCATATGAGGCTTGGATGGGCCACAAGCCCAATGTTTCTCATTTCAGGGTGTTTGGTTCAAAGGCTTGGGCTAGAATTCCTCCAAAGAAGAGAGAGGCCTTGCAGCCCCAAAGCAAGGAGTCAATCATGGTTGGATATGAAGAATATGCAAATGGATACAAGCTATTTGACCCATACTCTCTCAAAACATTCATTGAAAGAAGTGTCCAATTCGAAGAAGGAGAGCTCATGCAAGCTACAAAACAAGGTGAAGGGGAATGCTCATATCCTCTTCTTGCCGATGATGTAAGTGATGGCACTTTCTATGATATTTATGATTATGATATTTATGAAGATAATGATGACATGTATTCTGATAATGACCCTCCCTCAAGGCCCAAGTGGGATGAGAAAACAATACAAGCTGCTGGTGAGCTTGCTGGAGATCCTCAAGATCCTAGGAAAACTAGATCTCAGTTTCACAATTCATTTGCATGTTGTGATTCTGATATGAGTGGTAGATGTTATTTGATGGTCGGATCTGATGCAAAATAATACTCAAAGGCATATAAAGAACCAAGGTGGAAAACAACCATGCAAGAAGAGATGAACTCCCTCCATGAGAACAAAACTTGGGATTTGGTCCCTCTTCCTCCCAAGAGGAAACTAGTGCAATGCAAATGGGTTTATAGAACCAAAGTAGAATTTGATGGCTCTGATATGAATTATAAGGCTATTTTGGTGGCTAAGGGTTACTCTCAGGTCCAAGGAATGGACTATATAGAGACATTTGCACCAGTGGCAAAGATGGACTCCATAAGACTAGTTTTGGCCATTGGAGCTTCCAAGTGATAGGAGGTTCATCACATGGATGTGAAGAGTGCATTTATTCATGGGTGTATGAATGAGGAGATATATATGCAGCATCCTAAAGGATTCATTTCTGATCATACACTTCTGTGCAGGTTGAAGAAGTCACTCTATGGGCTCAAGCAAACTCCTAGAGCTTGGTATGACAAAATGGACAATTTTCTGCTATCTTTGAGCTTTGAGAGATGTAAGTTTGATACAAATGTCTATATGCACCATGTTAATGAATTGATATTGATCATAGTACTGTGTGTTGATGATATTTCGATTACTGGTAGCTGCACCAAAGAATTGGGTTCATTAAAGGTTGCATTACACAGTGCATTTGCCATGACCGATCTAGGATTGTTGAAACAATTTTTGGGTTTGGAAATTGATCAAATTGTGGATGGGATCTCTATCTCCCAATCAATATATGCTTTATATATTCTGTAGAAGTTCAATATGGTTGAATGTAAGTCTGAAAAATTCCCATTCCTTTCGGGAATTAAGCTTACTGATTTGGGTTCTTCACCACTAGTTGACAACTCACTATATAGACAACTAGTTGGGAGCTTGTTGTATCTCACACACTCTCGACCAGATTTGTCTTATGTTGTTGGGGCTTTTTAAATGCACATGCAAGAGCCTCATGAGGTCCATTGGAAGGAATCCAAGAGGATCCTTCATTGTGTACAGGGTACTAATAATTTTTTTATCCACTATGTAGTTGGTTAATCTCTTAAACTAGTTGGTTTTATTGATTCTGATTGTGCTGGTGATAGTTCTGATTGGAAGTCAACTTATGGTTATGTGTTTATGCTTTCACATGGTCCCATTTGCTGGTCAAGCAAAAATCAACACACTATATCCTTATCTTCAGCTGAGGCCGAATACAGGGGAGCAGTGAATCCAACTACACAATGTGTGTGGTTGCAAGGTATTCCTGGAGAGTTTGGCATTGTGTTTGATTCACCCACGGTCATTTGGTGTGATAATCAAAGCACAATCAAGATATCCACTGATCCAGTACATAGACAGAGGAACAATCACATATATATTCACATGCACTCCATTCGAGGCCTGGTGCATGACCAAATCATAGCATTGCAATATTTCCCTTTTGCTGAGCAAACTGCTGATATCTTCACCAAGAGATTTACTAAGATGACCTTCGCTTACCTTAGATCACTACTTGGGGTGAGTGATGCATGGTGAATATTGGTGTATTTTCAGATATGCCACATGTCCATTTTTTGGGGGAGGTTTTATTTCTCATGTGGTTTTCCTTATTTCCTTGGTTACATGAAAAATAAATTTTATGTTGTAAAAGGTGACTTGAGCCTTAGTTGCCAAGGCCTTATTTTTGATATTCCACTAAGTCTAGCTTATGGGGGGGTGTTAAAGAAATATTGTACCTTAGTAACTTAATCATTAATTAATTTATGATTATTTGGTGCTAAACTGGTTAATAATGCCTCCCTAGGTGTGAAATTGATTATTATGAAGTGGCTAGAATTTGTATGGGCTAATATGAACTAGATCACAAGGTTTGGGCCAAAGTATGGGCCAAGGGAGGTAAAAATAGTTGTTAGGTGCCCTTATCCAAGCATTTATTTCCTCCAACATTCCTAAGGCACCCTTATCCCCTGGTTTGTGGATCTGGTTTGACCATAGGCACCCATACACTGAACTTGGTCATTTATCCCATTTTTGTCTATTTTTGGCCTATCCTATCCTACCTAACTTCCACCCAACCATCTCCTTCACATGTATGAGCTCCATCTTGGTTCCCCATGCTTACCCATTGTTCACATGCACAATTCGAACATGTTTGGGTTATTTTGGAAACCATTTGGTTAACCTAGGGGGGATTGGGATAAATCTAAGCTAGCTAAGTGTGGACACTCCAAGTGGATACTATTCCTTTCTATTTATATATAAGTATGATCCAAACTCTTTGTAAGGTTGGAATATTAATAATATCTCATATTTGATCATTTGTGCATCCTGAGTTTTGATCATTTGTTCTGATATTTGATCATTTGTGCTGAGTTTTGATCATTCGTTCATCCAAAAACATATTTTCACTTGTTTACTTGATTAATGTGTTAAATATTTCAACTGTGAGGTATCCATAGTATCTAGATCCTATTGTGTCATAGATTTTACAAGGAGAGATATTTAGTGTTAAATTTTCAGAATTTACTTCAATCTGATCTAGCATCTTAACTGAGAGAACAACATGTACGACAAATCTACAGCATATCATTCATGGACACAATAATGCAAGCATAGAAGAGACACCAAGTTTACTTGGGGAAAACCATAAAGGTGAAAAACCCCAATAAATTCCTCAGAGATAGATAGAGCAATGATATAACCAGAATACAAGAGATAGTCTTCTCCTAGCAGCAAAGCCTCCTCCTCCATAAGTGCGCCACTCTCCACAGTGTGAGTGAGAGAATAGAATGTGTAAAATGAGAGAGACACACTCTCTATTTATACACTAACTTGACTTGACCTTTACTCAACTAGGTCAGCCTCAACTTAACCACTTAACATAATGTTGACTGGGCCGACCCCCACTAGGGTGGTCTAATAACCCTTTGACCCACATGACTTATACAGGGCCGACCCCAACAAGGTGGTCTAATAACCCATCAAGTATAAGTTACGACACTTACAATATAAATGAAGATACTTCCGTATAGAGGAATAATACCATCTCTATATGAGTACATACAACATACATATATGAAATACATTTCAAACTTACATATACATCAACACTCCCTCTTAACTAGGAAGGTATTTCTCAGCACAGGTCTTCTAGCACAAGTCTTCTTCTCTGGATCATTGTCACTGGATAATCATCATCGAGTCATCATCATCGTCACTACTGCTGCTATCTCAATCAATCTCTGAATCTACTCTTCATAGGAAGTTCTACAGAGCCAGTCCTTTTTCATACTGGATGTAGGCCCACCACCTGCAGGTCTTCATCATCATTGGCCATACTGTGGAATCCTCAGGACTTATTACGTGCGTCACAAAACCTCGAAAGAGCATCTGCCAGATATCCCAGGGCAACGAATTACATGCCATAGGCAAAACCTCGAAAGACTATCTGTAGATCTCCCAGGGCCATATTATATGTGACCTCACCACAAAACCTCGCAAGAGCATCCCAGGCTGTTACGAGCACACAACTCTACCTATAGGATCTCTCAGGGCACGAATTACATGTGGTCACCACAAAACCTCGCAAGAGCATCTGCCAGATATCTCAGGGCAACGAATTACATGCCATAGGAAAAACCTCGAAAGACTATCTGCAGATCTCCCAGGGTACGAATTACATGTGGTCATAGAAAAACCTCGCAAGAGCATCCCGGGACTGATTTCGGGCACATAGCCCAACCTATCGGATCTCCTAGGGACAGATTATATGCCATAGGACAAAACCTCAAAAGAACATCTTCCAGATATCCCAGGGCAACGAATTACATGCCATAGGCAAAACCTCGTAAGACTATCTGCAGATCTCCGAGGGCAACGAATTATATGTTCTCCCAGAGCAAAACCTCGAAAGAGCATTTTCCAGATATCCCAGGGCACTGAATTACATGCCATAGGCAAAACCTCGAAAGACTATCTGCAAATCTCCCAGGGCAACGAATTATATGCTCATCTGCACAACCTGATCCATGGCCATAGAGTATCAACCTGATACTCACCATACATCATCTTGATGTACACATGATCATCCTGATCACCATCATTGCAACATCCTGCTGCATGTCAGCTGGAGCAACATCCTGAAGCTCATCATCCATGATCATCCTGATCATACAATGCATCTACATGATGCATACCAAGTGTCTACCTATACATATCATCATACATGATCCACCTGATCATACAATGTATCCACCTGATACAAATACAAATACATGATACATATCACCATACATGATCCACCTGATCATACAATGTATCCACCTGATACATATACAGATACATGGTCCAAGCATCCAACATGATGCATATACAAAAATACATACACATGATCCAACCGATCATATCCAACATCCAACATGATGCGTACATACATATAAATGATCCAACTGATTATATCCAGCATCCAACATGATGCGTACATACATATAAATGATCCAACTGATCATATCCAGCATCCAACATGATGCATACATACATACATAAAAATGATCCAACTGATCATATCCAACAGAAACCAGAACATCATCCTGATGCTCATCATTCAACGCTTACATCCACAACCATGTGAAGGATCCTCCTTCCAACATGCTTGGAATGGCTTCAGCAAATGTATCCATCACTTCTTCCTCGAAGTGTCCTCGATCTGAAGAACACCAAGCCTCTCTCTGAAGTACTCGAACTTCACCTTGGCTAGTGGCTTCGTCAGCACATCTGCAATCTGCTCGTCTGTCGCAACATACAGGAGCTTCACAGCTCCTCTCTGCACCATATCCATGATACAGTGATATTTGATCTCTATGTGTTTCGACCTGTCATGAAACACTGGGTTCTCGGATAGCTTTACACAACTCTGGTTATCACAGAAGATACCAGTAGCATCCAACGGGAGATCAAATAACTCAGACAGTAGCTTCCGTAGCCATACTTCCTCACAACTAGCTGAACAGGCTGCAACATACTCTACCTCAGCTGTACTCAGTGCTACGCAGGACTGCTTCCTGCTAAACCAAGAGATCACACTTGATCCCATATTGAAGCAGCATCCAGATGTGCTCTTCCTATCTGCAGCACTGCCAACCCAATCTGAATCAACATAACCCTGCAGGTTAAACTTTTGATTCACTTCATGCTTGAGCCCATAATCCACTGTACCCTTCAGGTACCTCAGAACATGCTTTACAACAACCAGGTGAACACTCCTCGGATCTGTCAGGAACTGACTCAATGTGTTCACAACAAAGCAAATGTCTGGTCTTGTGTTCGTCAGGTACATCAAGGACCCAATCATCTGACGATACATAGAGACATCAACCAGCTCAGATGAAGCATCACATAGAAGCTTCAGATTCGATGCCATGGGTGTGGCCATAGCCTTGCAGTCCATCATCCTGAACCTCTTCAGGATCTCTACTGCATACTTCCCTTGTCCAAGGAAGATTCCATCACTTTGCCACACCTTCATGCCAAAAAAAAATAGTGCATCATCCCCAAGTTCCTCAACTCGAACTCGGCAACAAGCTTCCGCTGCATGTCGGCAATCAATCTATCTTCACCTGTAACAAACAGTTTATCCGCATACAAAAGTAGTATCATTGGATTGCCTTCCTCAACCTTGTAGAAAAGGTTGGAATCCGCTTTATTCTTGGTAAAGCCCAAACTGGATAGAAAGCTGTCTATCCTACCATACCAAGTTCTGCACACATATATGACTACACCATGCTGTCTTGAAATCCATCTGGTGCATCTTCTATTTCATCACTTTTATATTTCTCAATGCTGCCATCTGCAACATGCTTGATCTGATTGTTCCATTTGGAAGTCACAACAAACTTCCCTTCAGCTCTTGGGACCGCATCCCAAACATCGTTCTTCATGGCATTCTTCCCGTATCCTGGGAACTTCAATATCTTCAATAGATAATTTTGTTGTTGAACAAATGTTGTAGTTCTTCTTTTGTAGGAGATGGCATACGATCTTTCCTACACAACAAGTTAAATTGCATGATTAGAAAACATCTCATAGTTTTCAGAACAAATTCTTACACATAAAGAAATATGTCATACAGTCATGCAATTATCTTAGCCAATGCTTCAATACAACATTTATCCATATTCCGTAACTTTCTAGATGCCTTCCAATCTCTACCAGAACATTGTTAAGAGTGTGCACAACTCCCAACATGTCAGCAAAGAGGTTTCATTCTAGATAAGTAGCAATGGAATGTTGTACAATGCCATAGGCCACTTACCCATGCATATTAGTAGTATACTGTTCATCAATTCTAATATGCAAAATACACAACCTAATTCTAGGAACATCATTATATACATTATTGAACAGTATTATTTAAACAATAAAATATGCAAGTAATGACAATTCAAATACTTATCTTTGTGTGTTTGTTGGGTTGAATCCCTCTCAGTCTTTGCAACTCCATTCTGATGTGGATTGTGAGAAGTGGTCAACTTCCTCTGAATATCTGCATCCTTGTAGAAACTATTGCAGTGTGCTCCCTCTTGATCTTTGCTTCCTGTCCTTGATCTTATATACATTCTCAATCCCTATGCATGCTTTTTAGTATCATCTCTAGGTCTCATACATAATTCATTAGTATAATCTTCATATTATCAAGACACAATAATCTCAAGCATGTATAGTTAGGATCAATTCAAACACAGATAATAAACATTAGTATTCAAGGTTTCAAGGAAGTCTTGTTTTATTCATACATATTCTTATTTAATCATAAGACTCTTCTGGTTAGTTAAATCATCAATCAAGAGAAGAGATAAAATATGCATAAAACCCGTGATTATTCAAAACTATACCTTCATGATTCTTCTGGTTAGTCATATCATCAATTATGGTAAGAAACATAATATGCATACAACCATGACTATTCAAACGTATGACTTCATGAATAATCATTATCAACAAAACAACAGTATAAGATCCTAACACAAGGTAGGATTCTATCTTGATATAGGAAAAACATACCTGGATTAGCATGCTAGCTAGTTATGTCTAACATACTCACATGATGTCTTCTGGTTCTCTTCAGTGACTTGTGCTAGTAACCTGCATGTCTCATAAGTTAACCATTGTAGAAACAAGTTATACATACCTCGAAAGTAGATCTTCTATGTGATCCATGACAATGGATGAATCCTTATCTTCATGTCACCATGATCATACGTTCTTGAAGTAGAACATGATTTGTCTTTCTTGGTGTACCTTTTATGTTAGCAGACAACATAAACCTCATACAACACCATAATGCATTAGTATAATCATAAGTGTCAACACCCTAACCAATGAATATCTTCTATCATGCATTCATTATTTTGTTAAGGTGATACGACAAATCTAAAATCAAGATTGTACTAACCGTAATAACATGAAGACAAACATACCATAAAATATCGAAACATACCTTGATGAGTCATACCTGTCAAGATCGCTTGTAATATTCTTATGTAAGTCCTTAGCCTCATCTCCCTCTGAAACAGGAACTTCTTTACTTATGCAGATGATCAATCCATCTTCTTCTAGGATTAACCCAATCCACTTGATTTGCAAGAACTGGACCTGGAGCTGGATATGGGTTTGTCAGAGAAACCCCAAAAATTCAAACTTTGAATTTCAAACTTCCGAAAGGATAGAAATATGCGACTTGATGAGATGATCAAGCTGGTATATTCAGAATTTGAAAACTGCAAAGTTTCACTCGTCAATTTTTCCTTTGAAACTTTCGGATTCACTAGACGTGACCTTGAACTGGGGTTTGATGAAGACCACTCTTCTGCCCAATCAAAAGGTTTGATCTAAAGCTCTAAGCTTCTATTTTTCTGAGGAGCTTCCAGCCGTGGTCACAGATTTCAAAAAATTCCCATTTTTACAAAAGCCCTAATTTTCCACTTTTCTGATCAACGTCCTGAACTAGGGTCTGATCAAGCCTGGCCTTCTGCCCAACCAAAAATTCTGATATTGGTCTCTAAATTTCGATTTTGATGAGTAGCATATAGCCGTGGTCTCCGATTACAAAAATTCCAACTTTCTCCGAATCCCTAAATTCCGGAAGCCATGAATGAAGGTACTCAAAAATAATTCTGTTTTGACAGAAATATGTACCTGATTGTTTCTGGTGTACCTCCAAACTTTTTGATCCACAGGGTCTAAAACATTTTCCTGAGATAGCCTGACCTGTTATATTTCCATCCTGACAGGTCTGACCTCAATTGGATTCTCTGAGAGAGAGTTGTGCCAAGTGTCGCAACTTGACCTGTTTATGGGATAATACAGGAGAGCGAACTTGTACGGTGTGCCACGTGTCACTGTTTCAACTTCAGCCTCTGAAACTTTTTCTTGAGATAGTATATTCTGTGTAATACCTATCACTTTTTACTAAATTTCATTTGGATCTTCCTATCCCAAGTTATGACCTTTTTCCCAAGGTCACCCGATTTTGACTCAGATCTGGAAGAGGCAGAAACCCTATATTGTACAGATCTTAAATCACAAAGTACAACGAATTAGAGGTTTTCCTTTGGACACAAGGTACATGAAGATTTAAGCTTCGACCTGTAAAGGTTTCAGATCAGAAAATGTCACCAAAACGGATTTATAGCGAAAGTGCTACGATGACTAGTTTTTGCTATATCAAGCCCTAGCATCGTAATTGCAACAAGTGTCATACATGCCATATCATGCCTTCTTTCAGGCTAGCTCTGATACCATGTTAAATTTTCAGAATTTACTTCAATCTGATCGAGGATCTTAACTGAGAGAACAACATGTACGACAAATATATAGCATATCATTCATGGACACAATAATGCAAGCACAGAAGAGACACCGAGTTTACTTGGGGAAAACCATAAAGGTGAAAAACCCGAATAAATTTCCTTAGAGATAGATAGAGAAATGATACAACCATAATACAAGAGATAGTATTCTCCTAGCAGCAAAGCCTCCTCCTCCACAAGTGCGCCACTCTCCACAGTGTGAGTGAGAGAATAGAATGTGTAAAATGAGAGAGACACACTCTTTATTTATACACTAACTTGACTTGACCTTTACTCAACTAGGTCGGCCTCAACTTAACCACTTAACATAATGCTAACTGGGCCGACCCCATCCAGGGTGGTCTAATAACCCTTTGACCCACATGGCCGACCCCCAATAGGGTGGTCTAATAACCCTTTGACCCACATGACTTATACAGGGCCGACCCCAACAAGGTGGTCTAATAACCCATCAAGTATAAGTTACGACACTTACAATATAAATGATGACACTTCCGTATAGAGGAATAATGCCATCTCTATAGGAGTACATACAACATACATATATGAAATACATTCCGAAGTTACATATACATCAACATTTAGAAATAAATGCAGGTTGTACAGTCATTAAATGCAACAACATTTTTCTTGTAGCCGAGGGCACAAATTTCGAGGGTGTGAAGGGAAAAAAATTCAAGGAATTTATTGCTATAACAGCAGGCACAAAAACCAATAAAGAAGATTGTAACAACAACACAAAATTTGATGAAGTTTCAGACTATAAGATGTTGGTAGTACGGCTGCCGTTACACCAAAACCCGCAGGTGATTAGTAAACTCACCACCACCAGATTTCAAGGATCCACGAGAGGCAATTAGTCCCTTGTCACGATACATTGGGGAGCGCTTACTACTTGCAATTTCGTGCAACAATCAACCCCTCAGCGCGAGACGAGTGTGTATCCAACTCGTGACCTCTAGTTTTGATACCAATTGTTGGTAGAACGATTGCCGTTACACCAAAACCTGCAGGTGATTGGTAAACTCACCACCACCAGATTTCAAGGATCCACGAGAGGTGATTAGTCCCTTGTCATGATACACTGGGGAGCACTGACTACTTGCAATTTTGTGCAACATAAGAGATAGTCCATACTCTGCTGAGAAGGGCACGAATTTCAAGGCTGAGTGTGCACATAAAACAAGGTAGTTTCAACACTATTTTCGAGGAAGATTTTTGTTCTTTAGTGGCTGAGATAATTTGTGCTTACTATGTTATTATACTTGTCTACATTTTGAAGAAGAAAATAAAATTACTCTCTCTCTCTCTCTCTCTCACAGGTTTTCTCCTTAGGGGTTTTTTCTCGAGGCATTTGCCAAAATATCTCAGTGTTTGACTTTTACTATGTGCATTTAATTATGCTTGGAAGTTTGTAATTTCCTCATGTGTTTCAATTTTTGAATTTGTTTATGAGTTAAAATTCATTTTCAGCAATCAATGATGAATGGGTTTGGGCATTAAACTATGAAATTCAGTGAAACTTGAAACTAGGTTGGGGAATGCAAAATTTTTCTCACACACACACATGAAATTAAATGTTATATATATTAAAATTAAAAAATAAACAACAAATTAAAATAAATTACATCACTTACCTTGACCATAGTCTCCCACACTCTTCACTTACCTCGACCATACTCCTCCCATGCTATTCACTTATCTCATACCTCTCATACCTCACCATGACCATACTCCTCCCACACTTTGCACTTACCCACATACCTCTCATACCTCACCATGACCATACTCCTCTAGCACTCTACACTTACCCCACATATCTCATACCTCACAACCGACATACTCCTCCCCGCATTGATCACTTCCATTGGGTGCTCAACACCATAATTGTGGAGCATAATAGAGAGAAAAAAGGCAGGGACCCCCACAGATCAAACCAGATATAAGGGAGAATGGAGGGCACAGATGCATCCAAAAAATGTGACTCCTCTATCTCTTCTCCTCTCCTCTTGAGATCTATGGGGATGTTTAGGGATGTTTCTTGTACAAATCTCCATTAATTGAAAAACCCATCAAATTTGAGCCAATTCAACCCTCCCTTTTTGTTCTTTATTTGAAGTCTACAGATTGATCAAAATTTCTCTTTTATGTATTATTGTTTGGTAATAACTCATTAAATCTTGTGGAAGGTAATAAATCCATAACACTCTCAAGTCTAGTCCTCCTCCAAGCATATCATTGGTATCACATAAACCTATTCAACCATCCTTTCTTGGTGTCTCTTTCATTTCAATTTTGCAAGCTAATAAATTTTTTCCAAGGATTTGGTTGATCCACAAACCTTTAATAGTTGACTAGAGGGTATGAAGAGTTAGGTCTCCACATTGAATATGATATGCAAGTTTTAATGTGAAACACAAATCTAGAATAAAGGAGCTACCTGTTTTGAAATGTTTGGATTCATGGGAACAAAGGGGCATCTCTATTGAATCATGTATAGACAAAAATGTACTAAAATTTGTCAAGAATAATATGTTTTGTTTGAAAATGGTGCAATACTCATACATTACCCATTCATATTGACACAACCAAAGATCGGTTTGTGAAGGGGGAAACTAAAGTTTGAAATTGTGCTTATTTTCATAGCAGGGCCAATAGAGAAAGATTGTACTCCTAATCAATCAAATCATATCTCACAACTTTTCTCAGTCACCTAATTTAAGGCTATGAACTAAATAGTAAAAAGAAAGATCTAAAATATACTCTTAAATGCTTATGATTTCATTGATTATTTACTTGTGTTTTTCAGAAAGCCAAACTACTCTATTCAAATCTACATATAAAAAAAAAGCTCTAGAAATTAATGGCAGCAAGAAAAATTGAACTCTCAACCACACATGCTTATATACCTCATAAAATAGAAATTACAACCATATATTAGTCACTTACAAAAGAGAAAACAAAATGAAATAACCACTTATGCACATCACCAATTATAGATGAGAGGACATGGTAAAAATAGACTACATCAAACTAATAATAACCTAGGGAATTTCAAGAAAATTTGCATGGGAAACTACATCTAAAATATATCGTATAACTAAGAATAGAACTTAGTTAAGGATAGTGCCCTAACATAGAACAACAGTGAACATAAGGAGTGTTTTTAGTTTAGCACATGAATGAGAAGGAATGCATACCCCCTCTCTAACTCCAACATAATTGTAGTATTCCATTCAAGGTAAACTAATGCAGTGCCTTAACTCCACATCTCTCTCTCTCTCTCTCTCTCTCCCCCCTATACATAGGAATCAAGGTTAATGGATCTACTAGAGTTCCATCATTTTTTCACCTCCACTAAGGCTATCCTTAGTGACGCACCTTCAAGTGGCAAATGAGGGTGCACCTTGATCCACATTTTTATGCCCTCATTGGTGTTGCTGAGTACATGAATATTTGAAGACTATTGATACAAAAGAATACTACATCTCCACTATGGGAAAGAACAATGAATATTTCTACAAAAGAATACTCCATCTCCACTATGGGAAAGAACAATGACTATTGCAACAAGTAAAAACTAACAGATATTATTATGTTTTTGGAAAACAAAAGAAAATAGCTCATATGGAACTCTATAGGAACCAATACACTCCCCATATATTTATGGGTCTAAGAAACAATTCAACAACTAAAACACTAAAAAAATCCAATTTACCCTAAGTAGATGCGAAAATCCATAGCATTTTTCTAAATCAACACATCCTAACCATTACATTAAATTTTTTTTTGAACAATGAATCTCTGCAAGACAAATTTGTGCACAATGGGAAATTGAAAAATTAGAGGCATTGGAAGAAGATGAAGGTTGTATAGAATGTTTGGTGGAGGAATAATAACACATGGACATGTTATGACATATTACTGCATATTTAGCTTAAATTTCTCCGCCATAATAGTATTTTACAAAATATATTTCCATGAAGTATGTTTTTACAATATTTGACAATGTTTACCATAGTAGTAAATTGCATCGTAATGCCAATTGGAAATCCAAAAAATATTCACATGTAAGAGGCCTTAAGGTTCTAACATAAATTGTGCAACTAATATTCTTGGATTTGTGTCATCGATTAATAACTATGGGAAATCATGCTTCCTATTAAAAATACCCTTATTCATAAACCATATTAGTGCTTGAAAACATAAATTAAATCGTAAGTAAAATTTATAACATGTTGTTGTATACACAATGTCTATGAATGTGGTTAAAATGTATTTTTGGGAGGTGATGATGGTATTAGGGGTGGTTGCAGTTATTGTATTGTAGGTGATAAATCAATATCTAGATGATTTACATTGGAATATGTTGGGATCTTCTGAGTCTTTGGGTTTGGTGATGCTTTACATAATCCTGAGGTTAGTTAAGTGTAGATCCTCACCTGTTCTGGATTTAATGGGGATGTTAGTCCTTTTAAGGTCATGTATTATTTTGTTAACATTCATTGAAATAATGCATGTTTTTATTCAAGTGTGGCTTTGAAGGGTGATTCATTAGGGTTGGGATTGTTGGGACATCAAGCGTAATATTATGGTTGGTGGAAAATTGGTTTATAAAAAATTACAATCTAGACAAAAAACTTAAGAAGCTAAGGGTTTGATTTTTTTGTATCATCGCAAAATTTTTCACCATACTATATTTTATCACCAGTTTAGGTATTTGTCACTATCATCCTTGTTGGAAAATATGTATCATGCCACATTTCCCTATACTTTGTAGGTACCATTGGGTCTTGAATATCATATAACACCATCTAACTAACTTTGTCAACATGGCCCTAAAGTCTCTCTCATCTCTCTCATCCCATCCTTTTGGATTCATCACCTCAGTCACTTAATTCCACTCACATTAATCTCTATGGTCTCCAATACACTCTTAACATTACACACTATTTAGTTTCCACATTCACATTTGGTTAAGTTATCTCATTAGGGTTCATGGCCACTAGCCATGCTAGTCATCCTTTTAGATTCGTTCAAGGGAAATCTTGTGTCCCATATCGATCAAAGCCTTATCCATTATGTTGGAGGCTTGTTTATGTAGATTGTTGTAAATTTACACTGTCATATAAATGAATTGTTTTTTGTATTGAGGAAAATTAGCATTCTTCAGATAGCATTATTACACTAGAAAACACATATTTTCATGTTGATAATGTAGGTACATCACATGAATAGCATAATTACATAGATGATAGAATAATCACATGAATAACATAATTACGTGGATGAAAGCATAATCACATGAATAACATAATTACACTAAATCTATAAACTCTAAATTAGAGATTTCATGTATTCCTACTCATTGGTGATATTATGTAAATGGTTGCTTTGCTTGAAGAAAATATTTGCTCCTTATGGACAAGCTCAAAATCAACAAAAGTAAATGTAAATGTATTTTTTTTATCTATAAGAAAATTAATGGAAGTGATTGTTGATATCGGTAATATACAATACATATTAAATATGATTGCAAAGTGTTCAAATTATTTTCATGAAGTTTCATTTACTTGTCACTTACATTCACTTATTGTACACACCACTTGTCATTTCCTTGTCATTTAGATTAAATAGGCTTGAAAAGTGTTCAAATTATTTTCATGTAGTTTCATTTCCTTGTCATTTACATTCACTTGTCATGTTTTCTAGTCATCAAGCCCTAAGGTATATAAATTCTCAAGCAAAACTATCCCATAGACATGACAAATGGGTTTCATTCTTCCAAAGTGACACTTTTGTTGTTAAACATAAAATAAGATAATCTAATCTGATGTTAATATGTGTTTTAAGTAAGAGATACCAAGTCACTTATAAAAAAAAACCCCTAATCTAAACATAGTAAATTCCTCACTTGAGGGCCAAAATTAATTTTTTGTTGATGTATATGTAAATTTGGAATGTATTTCACATATATGTATATTGTATTCCTATAGAGATGTTATTATTCCTCTATACGGAAGTGTCGTCATTTATATTGTAAGTGTCGTAACTTATACTTGATGGGTTATTAGACCACCTTGTTGGGGTCAGCCCTATATAAGTCATGTGGGTCAAAGGGTTATTAGACCACCTTGTTGGGGTCAGCCCTGTATAAGTCATGTGGGTCAAAGGGTTATTAGACCACCCTATTGGGGTTCGGCCATGTGGGTCAAAGGGTTATTAGACCACCCTATTGGGGGTCGGCCCAGTCAGCTTTATGTTATGTGGTTAAGTTAAGGCCGGCCTAGTAAAGGTTATTAGGCAAGTCAAGTCAAGTATAAATAGAGTGTGGGAGGCACTCTATTTGATCATTTTCTATTCTCACACACACTCTTTGGAGAGTGGCACACTTGTGGAGGAGGAGAAGCTGCTAGGAGATGTCTATCTCTTATGCTTGGGTTGTATCATTTCTCTATCTATCTCTGAGGAAGTTATTGGGGTTTTTCACCTTTATGGTTTTCCCCAAGTAAATTCTGTGTCTCTTGTGTACTTGCATTATTGTGTCCATGATTGATATGATGTACATGTTATTCTCTCAGTTAAGATCCTAGATCAGATTGAAATTTCTGAAAAACTAACATTTTGTAGCTAAGTTAGTACTTTGTCGATAGGCATCCAAACAATTCCCCATAGTTGCTATACATATGAGACATAGTGGTTGAATTTATAGGGAGTCAAAATATTCAATTAGCGTCGGACACAGTTGAATCCAATTTGAGGGTGGGCCCATCCTTTCAGGGTGGTACATGGCTAGACTAGAACCAGATGGTTGAGTGGTGCACCTTCCCCATACAATACTAAATATCATCCAGATTATTTCCTTTGGGATGAAGTTGTAGGTAACTCATCTTACATGCCCGAATGAGGTAGCTTAGTAGACATTCTGTTAGGCATATTACCCAGAGGTGATCCCTTTAGGTGGAGGAACACCTGGAGCAGATAGTAATGATCATAGTCTCTCTCTATAATTGTTCCCTTCAATCTTCACTCATTGGACAGAATAGGACTTGAGACCCCTATTCGTGTTTGGTGTTTGGAAGACCCAACTCATCTTTCTAATTTTTTTCTTTAGATGGGACTTGAGACCCCCATTGTTGAAAATACTTGAGGGAGATTTTATTTTTATTTTAATTTGTTTATTGTATATCTCTTTTAGGGCTAGTGGGTATTTTCTTTTCCTAGGGTGTTCTTTTCATTTTTTCTTCTCATTGCTAGATTAGATCACTTGTTGCACCTATGTTGCACTTATTAGTTGATTTAGTACCATTTACAGAGTTGATATTACATTATTGGAGCATATATTGTTTACATTAGATTTGTTTGTATATCTACATTGTTGGATTGGTTGTCTTGGAACCTGTCACCATAGCTCCCCTGAGGTACTCTTATAGACTTTAGGGTCATCCCTCTTTGTATGGTTTCTTAGGCCACACCATTGGCTCCACGAGCCGCATTCTAGTTTGACACATTTCACAATCACCATATTACTCGCCCGAGTCATTAGATTCAGACTCCTCATAGATAATATCATCTTCAACTCCCCATTTTATTGACACCATCGCTAGTAGTATCCCCACTTCTGGTAGTATTCTTGTTTTCAGAGGAACTCCACTTTCCCGCGGAATTCCTATATCCAGAGGAATCCTTGCTTTCAATGGTGGAAACCCCCCTCTTTTTAGTGTAGGAACTGTCGATGGTGGTCCCACTAGAAAAGATACGACAAGTCTTTCATTCATGGCTACTTCAAATATTCCATTTATGGAAAGACTAACCATTTCTCTATAGCCAAGGTCATTGTGTCATAATGTATGAAACCGAAGAAGAAGCCATTCTTAAGGTTCAACATTGATTGGTATAGCCCTAAAACCATTGTGATATGTTGGTCATGGTTGTTTGTTAGAATATATGCACTCTATGATGCATGTTTTCCATTGATAATGTTTTTGAATCATTATCCCCTTGTTTATGATTTCTATTGATAAATGACTTTCGTTCATGAATACTCTAATATTTTTTTATTAGCTCTGAGTTCTCTAGGTACCGCTAAACAAGTATCTGTCAGATCTATGTTCTAAGAGAGAATAGTTTAGGGGGAATGGGGGGAAGCAACCATGCAACACAAGATGCTATGCCAGAATATGCCCCCGCAAAAACAAATAACATATCCATTAGATTATGTCATTCCCACATCCTAATCACATTACGTCATCTTCTCCCTTATTGTATATTAGTACGAGGCATGTATTGGATACTCCTGTATCAACTTCTGGTCACTCATATGACACCCATGCACATGGCACAATTATACTCCATGAAGGTGTTAGTGGAGTTGTTGTCCCCATTCCTAGTCCAGGTGAAGACTTTGATGGATCAATCTATGTTAATATTAGTGGGACACTATCCATTGATCTTCTCATGGACAAAATGTAGTTCCACTGAAGCTAAAAAAAATCCTAGGTAACTAATAATGCATCTATATGCCATAACATTATATAATTGTAGTAATTTTTTATCAATTATAATATTATTGGTTTTATAGGAAATAATATGCATTGGAAGTGCCTATAAGAGAGGATTTAGATATTTTTGGGCCATACTTTTGTACCATATCTAAACAACAACATTCTCATTTGAAGAAGGAGCTTCTGAATTACATGGTTGGTATACATTTAGAGATATTTTCAACCAATCACAAGTTACAATTCTTATAGGTAAATAATTGAAAACTATAAGAGACACATATAGGGTTAATCTAGAAAAAACCCTAGGTATTATTGACCTCCTATGATTCCTGAGAGAGAGAGTGGAAATCTCTCCAAGAGGGCACAAAGGAAAAATGTATGAGAAGAAAAGGAAAGACACCTCCAGATGGAGGAAGGTATAACATTTGTAATTTAACTTAGTATGATATTTTCATAAAGTTCAATATAAAATTAAAATTGATTATCTAATGTCCTTAAATCTCCTTATGAGCTTAAAGATACATCAAAGGCCCCCCAAACTAGTTTAGAGAAGCACAACCAAAACAAACTTGGCTAGGGTGGATACTTGAAATTGTATGCTCGATTTGTAAGTATGAAAATAATTTTAACCTCTTATTACTCAAAAATATGCAAACTGTTCATTATTGACATGTTTTGGAATTGGAATGTTAGTGGGGTTTCATGAAACGAGCCCCCATGGAAGAAGAAAGGAAAATCACATTCAAATGGGGTTTCAATATGTTCTTGAATGTGTCCAAGTTGGTGGAAACCTGAAGACCAAACATATTTTAGTTTTGAAAATGATATTTTTGCTTAGCATCATTTCCAAAAATAAAAGGATGTTTTCTACAAAATAAAAAACCCATAATTCAATGTTTACATTTTAATAGGTAGGAGAGATCAAGCAATATTTATGTTGGAGGAGGTCCACAACCTCCTTATGGTACTATGATTGTATAATTATCATGTTTATGAGATATTAAATTTTAAGATTAGATTTTTTATAATTACAACTTTTATTTTGATTTAGGGGTAGAGGTTGCAAGTGAGGAAAGAAGGAGAGAAGAATATGTGAATGTGCCTCAGACCATGGCCTCTACATATCAAGAAGGTAATAAACGTTGTGTTATCTCTCCAGGAGTCTTCCTAGGTTTCACTCGGATGAGCCTGGTAACTTAAACATATCTTGAGGGATGGGGTAAATGTGGATCAAGTTGGATGACTGAGATCGAAACTTACATGCTCAAAACATACATGGATACATTCAAATGGCAGAAGAACTCTTATCGTGCTAGCAAACTCATACATACAACACACACACACACATATATATATATATATATAAATGGCA
Source organism: Larix kaempferi (assembly GCA_027924585.1). Taxonomy (NCBI): domain Eukaryota; kingdom Viridiplantae; phylum Streptophyta; class Pinopsida; order Pinales; family Pinaceae; genus Larix; species Larix kaempferi. The sequence continues at coordinate 20,540,302 of BSBM01000268.1, forward strand.
AATCACGATAAGCAAAGGGCAATGAATATCCAGTTATCAATATGAAGATAGGATTACAGGTATCTGGCATAGACAAATAAAAACTCACGAAATAGACATTTCACTGCAAGTATAAAAGATATAAGAAGGAAAACTGAACACACATATGGCAAAAGAAGCTTATATAAATGATATGTAACTAGAAGTCTGATAATACAAGTTAAGCAAAGTTTCTCCAAAATCAAACCCCTCTTCTACATACTTCATGGGATTTATAGACTTTACAAACTTTTTTCAGATCCTGAAAAGATGGATCGAATCTGCTAAAAATAACAACTAAGAACAGTTTTATGAAAGATGTGACAGTGTATTATGATTAAAGTAACTGATACTCGCTGATACACCTATACTCGATAGTTGAAACGAGCCTCTGGGAGCTGGAGGATGAGTTTGAACCGCTGCCTGCAAAAATATGTAGGTGTCTTTTTCTAAAAATAAACAGGAATATTCCTCTGTTTACCTTGCTGGCGCCCTCAGTCTGGAACCAAAGGTGATCATGATGCCTTGAACGTTCATCAATCCCCTGGTAAAAATGCCTTTAAGATGCTCGGACCAACCAAAAAAGGTTTTGATGCCCCAAGACAAACCGCTGCGTTTTCTGCGTTTTCAGTAGCTAGCAAAACTGGGCTCGAAGGTGATAAGCTATGAAAAACCCCTCATTCAGTGGTTAATGAATTAATTTTAGCGTTTTTCCTAAACCACCGAATCACCCTCAGGTGTTTGAAACTTGCGTCTACTTCTGGTAGCTAGGGGAGTCCTGCCTGTATATCGTAAACTGCCGAATTTGGGTTTCGACAGCTAATGAACAATTTTTATGTTTGCTTAAGCTGCCGAAAACAGTGTATGGCCTAGCCTGCAAAAGTTTTCCAAAACTACTCTTTCTAACCTTTGCTACTCCTCTCCCTGCTACTTGGTTTCCTCTTCCTCCTGGGCCAAAGCTGGAGTGTTAGAAAAATTGATTGCAGCGGCTGCTAAGGTGTCGAGGTCTGACTGCACCTTGGGCTGGGGATTCTGAGTTTTTTCCTCACCCTCTAGAGACTTGACCTTTCTCCTCAGCTTGATATTTTCTCTGATCAGCCTAATGTTTGTTCCTCTCATTTTGCCATGTTTCTTGGTCAACCCCTGAAAAGAAACATACATCTCATTATATCTTTCAGTCAGTGTTGAGCCCAGAATTGGCCCCTTTTAATCATCCTCGATCACCTTTTCTTCCCCTGTCCTACACCATTTAGCATGTTAATCAGACCTGTTGTCCTCACTTTATTCCCCCAAGCTGCTAAGGTATGACTGATCATTGCTCTATCTTATTAATGCTTATGATTGTGATAATTAAGGCTGTTTATCTCTCAATTGTGCTAACATGTTATGATTTATGAAGGTAGTTTGAGATAAGTGGACTACAAGAAGGTGGGGCTGAACAAGTCTTGAAAGGAGGGTTGTTCGCTGCTTAAAAAGGATCCTCGGGGCTCGAATCATCAATTAAGGCACATGGTTCCAATATAACATCCTAGGTGGAGCTGTGACAGGGCAGCTGTAACAGAATGTGCTGTAGTTGGAGATCTTTAGTATGTCGCTGCTCGAGTATAGTTGTGATTTGGAAAGATCACCACTCCTGGGCTAATCAACAACTTTCTTGCACTTTTATGTCTCTACTTTGCCACGTATTGTAACAGCTAGTGTTATTTAGGGCGCCTGAAGATCAGAGATCTTCATGGCTACCCGTTATTAGGATTGGATGTTATGATCTGTATGTATAAATATGGGGAGCTGCCTCGACCCAGGGGGTTGAACAACGAAGAATTTATTCATTGTCTTAGCAGTAAAGCAAACTATGTGTAATCATTCTTCTGTTAATATAAGGAGTCACCTCTGAGTTAAAGGAACCTTACGTTGTTCAGCCAGCATCTCTGTGTGAAGGCTGGGCCCGTCTTCCACAGAGATTGCTGAGTTAAATTAGGATTCTTCAATTTAGTGTTGTGTGATGTTTTGTTGATGATCTCTCCTTTGTACGCAGCAGTAGTAATTGTGGTGTGGATTTCCAGTATAATTAAGATTATATTTCTTTGAGATTGGCAAGTAGTACAGATTGACAGTCGACTGAGTAAGAAGCTTTATGCAATTCGTGTGACAGTTGTACACAACCTTGTTCATCTTGTAGTTAAGTTGTGATCCCATGAGCCTTTGCAATTTATCTTTCCTGTTATGATTGTTGATTTTCATTCCTGTAATTCAATATCTTAGAGCAGCTGAACTCAATCCTTTGCAATTGAATTTCTAGATTAATATTTAGTTTATGCTTATGGTTTTCAAGAGTGATCAGATTGAAGAAGTGAGTTACTTGTTCTAGGATGTGAATAGGATTTCTTTTTATCTGCAATTGTCTTTGAATCTTATTTTATCTCTTGTTGATGCATGGTAGAAAGGAATTGAAATTATAATATTTAGAAAGCAACTTGGATTACACAGATCTTTGGGATGGACATAGTTGTTAGAGGATAAAAGTATTCAATTGTAGTGATTTGGTGTTTAAGCATAGACTGTGCATCTATCCTTTGAAATAAAAGAATTTCTCAGGTTGAAAATAAATCTCGTCTGCTCTGTATGTTGGAATAATCTATCTGCATATAGGGTGCTCGACATTTTGGTGCCGTTGCCGGGGAAGGATAAAAATTAAACACTAATCATTAGTTGCATATGGTAATTGTTTCTAGTCAGTCTTTTCTTTGCTGAAATGATTCGGTTCGCATGAATACGAGGAGGGTAAAACGCGATCACCTCCCAACTCCCAAAACCCCACACAATACTAACAGTGCAGATGGCTCGGGCCGCGGTCGAGGACCACCATTGGGCAGAAGAACATTCATTGACGATCTTGTTGACAGAACTGATTCATCCACCGGGGCTCGTCATCAAGAAACTCCTATCAGAAGAAGCCCTGCTGATCTTGGGGTGCCAGCGTCAGGATCCACGGTGGAGAATACACGAGCAGCCGTGACTCCCTCGTATATCTCTGCTAAGGAAGGCACAGCTGACGCAGATGTTACAACTGAACCTGCTGTTACAACCGAGGAAGACACAGCTGTTACAATTGAACCTGCTGTTACAACTGGATCTGCTGGTAGAGGTTCGATCTGCCACATTTACGGGAAGGCTGTAACTGAAGAAGAGTGGACGCAGTTCCACCAGAAGTCTGCTGATCAGGAACAAAATAAGGACGAAGAAAAAAATGAGGAAAAGAACGCAGAAACGAACGAAGAAGAGAAAATAGAATAGGAGATGAGTAACAGACACGAGTCCGATGAGGAAGAAGCGATGGTGGAAAACTATCATCATGAAAATCACTCCCTGCCTGAGGAAACGACGGCTACACTGCAATTTTTGATTCAGCAGCTAGAAGGGACAGCCCCTATGAAAAACATCTCACCATCAGTGTTGCCTCGCTTATATGGAAGGGCGGCAGAAGATCCAGATGAATTCCTTTTTGAATTTGATATCCTCTGTCGCAACTATGATTATGTCACTGATGCCCAAAAGCTAAAACTTTTTCCCGCCACCCTGAAGGACAATGCATTACGCTGGTTCATGAGCCTTGGGGGTGGAACCGTTGCTAATTGGGATAAGATGAAACAAGTGTTCCTGGAGAAGTATCAGGAATATTGCAACACCAAGGACAAAAGAGAGGAATTATTCAAAATGGTGCAGAAGGAGGATGAAAGTTTGGAGGATTTTGTAGAAAGGCTGCTGTACAATGTGTAAAGAGCCTGGCAAACGAACATGGGGCTGGATGTGCTCAAGATAATTTTGCTTCGTGGGATCAGGGATGATTGTTTAGATATGTTAAACCTGCTAGGAAAGGAGGATATCTCCAAATAACCTTTTGGGAAGATTGTGGAATTATATAAGAGATACTCTAGGGGGTCTTCCAGGAACAATAAGCGGGACAAACGGGATAAGCTGGAATGTGATGTCTTCGACAGAACCCAGAAATCGTCCAACGGAGGAGCTACCCGTGCAGAGATAGGAAATCTCCTTGAAAATTTTAAAATAGAAATGATGAGCTCCATCTCTTCAGAGATTGATGTCCTGAAGGCAAAACAAAAACAAGCAGTGGAGGATCTCACACTAGGTGTGTTCTGTCCCTGATGTAGAAAGAATCATCCATTGAAAGAATGCCCGCTTGACAAAGTAGAAGTATGTCAGTTGTGTGAGCTGAACCATGACATGAAAGAATGTCCCACACTTCCCCAAGTGAAGGCTGTTCTGCAGGCATCAACTCCAGAAGTGGAATCAACCTATTTCATTGCACAGAAGAAACCTTGGCAGCCCCTAAATCAAGGTATGCCTCTGGACTCATTTCCATTTTTGAATAATATGAGCAATTGGAATAATAACATGCAAAATGTGAATAGACAATTCCCTTCAAATTATGCTCAGTGGAATCCTTCCCAACCTACAATGCAAAATTATAACTCATGGAATCCCTGGACACAGCCACCACATCAACCTACGTCATGGTCTCCTGGATGGAGGAACTTCCATCTTGGGAACCAGTTTCCTCAACCACCTCCACCTCAACAGTCACCATATTCTCCTCCATACCCTCAATTTCCTCAATATCCTCAATACCCACCTCAGCAGTCGCAGCTGCAGCTGCAGAATAATCCTGTCCCTAATATACCAATACGGCCTCAGCTGCCTGCCCAACCTAATCCTAACCCAAATAATAAAACAGTCCATCAATTGGAAACTTTCAATATGACGGCCTACTCTCTTTCCCCTGTACCTTGTAATGATATTCGTCTACGATCTGGGAAGATAATAGAACCTGTAATTACAGAAGATACTCCACCTTCTGTGCATGAAGAAGGAGAGAGTTCACAACATCCATCCGATACAGTTCCTATCACTGAAGGTGCTGAGCATCCCTTAGATGGGACGGCTGAAACATCAAATGAGAAATCAGATAATACGCAGCCTACCCAACTGATAAGGCAACCACCATACCCCGAGAGACTAATGATACCAAAAATAGGGGGCAACCTCAATTTAACCTCCTAGGAGAGTTAAAGAATCTTTACATTAAAATCCCCCTTCTGCAAGCTCTTCAAGACGTGCCTATTTATGCTAAAACCGTTCAGGACCTGTGCACTAAGAAACCAGGGAGGAAACCCAGAGATCCTCCCACTGTTCACGTCATAGGGAATTTATCTGCTTTAATAACAGGAAAAACCCCTGTGACCAAGTATGACGACCCTGGCAATCCTACTGTCACTGTACATATAGGACAAACACAGATACCCAACGTGCTAGTCGACTTAAGAGCAGCGATCAATGTCATAACAATTGAGCCTGTCAAGAAGCTTGGGCTCACTAATTTTAGACTGACCCATACCATTTTAGAATTAGCTGACAGATCCACCATTAGACCCGAAGGGATTTTGGACGACCTTGTCATCTCAGTAGATTCATGGGAGTACCCTGCTGACTTTTTGATATTACAACCAAAATCATAGCTGGGGGGACATCCATTGATCCTGGGGAGGCCTTGGTTGGCCACAGCTGATGCTTGCATCAGCTGTCGATCAGGGTCCATGACTATATCTGATGGTACAGAGACTAAAAACCTCACCCTGTATCCTCCAGCTAAGCCAAGTTTAGAGGCTGAAACTTCCCTTTGGATAGAGCAGGAGGAGGAGGAGGATGTTCAACCACTATTAACTATAGGGAAGGCCTTAACTTTTAAAAACAAAACAGAAGACGATGCTATCAGTAATTTTATTAGCAAACCTGATTTAGTGGATAAAGAGGTCTATCAAATCCTGAACATTACCCTTGGTAAGGAAGAACAAGAAAATCTTACGGAAGAAGCACTAGTTGGTGACACAAACATAATCCCAGTTTTGAAAAGTTCAAAAAGTATTCCTATTGAGGTAGAGCCTGGAAGGACTTTGAATATCAACCCTGGTCTCTCCTTAGAGGAACATATGCGCCTAATCAGTCTCTTGAAGGAACATAAGGGGGCATTCGCCTGGGAGTGTACAGACATGAGGGGTATTCCCTCTAATTTGTGCACCCACCATATTTATATTAAAAATGACTCCCGGCCTGTGTGTCAACCCCAACGATGCATGAACCCCAATCTGAGGGATATAGTGAAGGAGGAAATCCAAAAACGTTTGGAAGCAATATTTATATATCCCATTTCAGATAGTGAATGGGTTTCCCCACTCGTAATTGTGCCCAAGAAAAATGGTAAATGGAGAGTCTGTGTTGATTATAGGGAACTGAACAAAGCTACACAAAAGGATCATTTCCCTTTGCCCTTCATTGACCAAGTACTTGATACCCTATCAGGGAATAAGTTCTTCTCCTTCCTAGATGGGTTCAGCGGGTACAATCAAATTCAGATTGCTCCCGAGGACCAGGATAAGACCACCTTCACTTGCCCATGGGGAACGTTTTCCTATAGGGTGCTTCCCTTTGGTTTATGTAATGCACCATAAATGTTCCAAAGAGCTGTAATTGGCATATTCTCTGAATTAGTTAATGATAGTATGGAAGTCTTTATGGATGATTTTACTCCCTATGGCAAGGATTTTGAGGAAGCACTGGAAAATTTAAAGAAGGTTTTAATTCGCTGCGAACAGACTCGCCTCTCATTAAGCACTGAAAAGTGCCATATGATGATGAGTGAGGGGGTGGTATTAGGGCATTTCATCTCTACCAATGGCATTCAGGTGGATCCTTCAAAAATTAAGGTGATAAAAAATATACCGACTCCTTCAACTCAGAAAGAGGTGCGAAGTTTTTTGGGGCATGTTGGGTATTACCGTAAGTTTATAGAAAACTTCCCCAAACTTGCTTCTCCTTTGTTTTCTTTGTTAATGAAGGATGCACAGTTCGTGTAGAGTGAAGCATGCCAGACATCGTTTGATAAGCTTAAGGAGAAGTTGTCCACAGCTCCTATCCTAAGGGGACCTAATTGGACCCTACCCTTCCACATTTCTTCAGATGCCTTTGATGCCGCCATTGGAGCAGTATTAGGACAGCAGGATGGTCAAGTACCTTATGCCATCTATTATGTTAGTAAAAACTTAGCCCCTGCTGAACTTAATTATACTGTTACTGAAAAAGAATTCCTCGCTATTGTTTACTCTATTAATAAATTTCGGCACTACATTACTGGGTATCCTACGTTTGTGCACACTGACCACTCTGCCATTAAATATTTAATGAACAAACCTGTTACCAATGCCAGAGTGACCAGGTGACTCTTATTATTGCAGGAATTTGATATTACCATTATAGATAAGCCTGGAAAAGAAAATGTTGTTGCTGATTTTTTATCTCATTTTACTAACAGTGATGACAGTTCGCCTATTGAGGATTCTTTTCCAGATGAACATCTATTCGCACTTTTAGCTCATTCCCCGTGGTATGCATACGTTGCTAATTATTTGGTTGCAGGAAAGCTTCCGCCACACATGTCCAAACGAGAAAAGAGAAAAATTATCCAGCAAAGTGCCAGGTATTGTTGGCTCAATGGTCATCTCTTCTACATAGGACCCGATCTTGAGATTAGGAGATGTGTAAGGGAAGATGAGATGTTTCACATACTGAAGGCCTGTCATGATGGACCTTGTGGGGGACACTTTGCAGATAAAAGAACAGGGCATAAAGCGTTGCGGATGGGCTACTATTGGCCGACTCTGTTCAGGGACGCTAAAAGGTATGTTCAGTCCTGTGACAGCTGCCAAAGGATGGGCCAGCTGAATAAAACAGATCAGATGCCTCTACAACCTCAAGTAGTAGTTGAACCATTTGATAGATGGGCACTGGATTTTGTTGGCCCTATCAGCCCTCCTTCTAGACAGAAAGTTTACATTCTGGTTTGTACTGATTATATGACCAAGTGGGTAGAGGCTGTAGCTTTGGATAAGGCTAATGACTAGGCGGTAATTGATTTTCTATACAGTGAAATCTTTACCCGCTTTGGGGCACCAAAGGAATTAGTTACCGATGGGGGACCGCAATTCATCTCACACCAATTTGAATCCTTGCTCCAGAAGTATCATGTACAGCATAGGGTGGCTTCACCTTACCACCCCCAGGCCAATGGTCAGGTGGAAAGTACTAATAAAGTTATTGAAGCAATCCTTACTAAAACTGTTAAAAGCCATCGAAAGGATTGGGCTGACAGGCTTCCGAAAGCACTGTGGGCATATCGCACAACTTGGCGCAACACCACAGGGTTCTCTCCCTATGATCTAGTGTATGGGAAGAGTGCCATCTTTCCAATTGAGTTTGAGATCAAAACCCTAAAAATAGCCACCGAAATGAATCTGGATGTAACAGAAGCCCAAAAGAGAATATTGAATCAACTAAACGAATTGGATGAGAAACGGTTAGCTGCAGTAGACCAGACTATGCTGCTTCAGCAACAGAGATCCAACTGGCATGACCAATTTATTAAAAAGAAAACCTTCCATGAGGGAGATTGGGCGCTACTATATGACTCCAGGTTCAAGAGGGATTTTAAAGGTAAATTACGCACAAGATGGCTGGGTCCATATCTGGTCGATAGGGTATTTGACAACGACACTGTCTGTCTGGTGACCCTCGATGAAAACCGTATACCATTACTTGCTAATGGCCACAGACTGTGACTGTATCGTAAGCCTATTTCGAAAGATGCATTCATTTCGCAAATTTCTGCCGATCCAGCTTATCAGCTGGCACCAGAGCAGGAATCTCTCTCTGCCCTTGCCAATCCTTAAACTGAAAATCGCATTTTACATTACTGTACATAAATAACTTTCTGCTGTAGCGTATAATTGTTTTTTTTCTTCTCTTTGCATTTGATCTTTTCGTTTGTTGTTGTTTTTGAAAAATTTCCAGGGAAGCGCCAGAAGAACGACCAGATTGGGCCTGTCAAACGAGAGTCGCCCTGTGCCGTCCTATGCTGTATTTCCCTTTTTCCTTCAAAAAAAAAAAAATGTCGGCAGCTGCGACATATTTCCCGACAGCTGCAACATCTTTTCCGGTGGCTGCGACATATTTTTCGGTAGCTGCAATATCTTTTCCGGCAACCGCGATAGATTTCCCGGCAGACGTAAAATCCTTTTTTCCCGGCAGCTGTGAACCATGTCCCAGCGGCTGCAACATCATGTCCCAGCGGCTGCAACATAATTTCCCAGTGGCTGCAATATCGTTTCCCGTCAACTGTAAAATCGTTTTCCCGGCGGCCGCAAAACATTTTTCTCGGCAGCCGTGAACCATGTTCCAGCAGCTGCAACATCATGTCCCAGCAGCTGCAACATCATTTCCCAGTGGCTGCAATATCGTTTCCCGTCAATTGTAAAATCATTTTCCCGACGGTTGTAAACCCTTTTTCCCGGCAGCTGTGAACCATTTCCCGCCAGCTGCAACATCTTTCCCAGCGGCTGCAACATCTTTTCCTGGTAGCCGTGAACCATTTCCCAGCGGCTACAATATAGTTTTCCTGACAGTCATAAAACCTCTTTCCCGGCTGCCGTGAACCATTTTCCGGTAGCTGCAACATATCTTCTGACGGCTGCAACTTATTTTCCGGCGACTGCGACATATCTCCCGGCGCCGTAAAACTTTTCCATGGAAGCCGTGACTCTTTTATTCCAATAACCGTAAAACCTTTTTCCCGGCTGCCGTGAACCATTTTCCAGTATCTGCAACATATCTTCCAACGGCTGTAACATATTTCCTGGCGACTGTGACATATCTCCCGCCGCCGTAAAACTTTTCCCTGACAGTTGTAATTTTTCCCGATCCCGTAAATTCTTTTCCCGGCTGCCGTGAACCATTTTCCGGTGGCGGCAACATATTTCCCGGCAGCTGCAACATCTTTTTCGTCGGCCGTGATATCATTTCTGGCAACTTGCATTGGTAACTCCTGTGTTAACGGAAGAATTGCTCTAACCCTGCTAAGCTATGGCTCTGATTCATCCTAGTCGTGCCGGCGAACTCATCATTCCGACCTCGAGGACGCGATGGTTTGTGTTTCACTGGCAGAAGGAATTATTGCATTATTTATGACTATGCACAAGTCTGGTTCCACCACGTCACCAATTGCACGCTCCACCATTCTCCGCAGGATATTTGACGCACAGTCTTATGAGGTATGGCTTTCATTTATCACGTGATTAAGTGTTGATATAATTGAACAATATCAGTCGTACCTTTATACGTATCGCCATTATGCCTAATGAGACCTTTCCCTCGTACGACGTAAACATTAATAACTGCCACCTTCCCCAATTCGGAATGGAAATTTCAAACATTTTTCTGTGCTCAACTTTCCAAATTTGTCCATCTCTTCAACATCTCCGCTTAGCGATTCGTGCATCCTCTGTGCTGCAACTTCTATTCTCTGATTCTGTCATATGTGGGATAGCAACTTCAGCTTGTCGTCAGGACCATGGGGATTCCAGTTCATCATGAACCTTTGAATACACAGGAACTCAGGAAAAGTATTCAAGTTCTTGCCATCTTTCAAGCCGCTAGCTGGCTCGAATTTTTTGAGCGACTAGATGGATTCAATCAGGAAGCAGCCTTGCAATTTTCTTTAAACCTCACCAAAACTCACTCCATGGTGTGGGGGCTATGCATAGAAGTCTCCGAGGCTATTATATCCGAGGTTACTGCCATCCCGCTGGTGGGAAAGCCATGGTTTAGCCGACGAGTCCCCACGACGACTGCACGGGAAGAATTTTTACTGGAGTGGGAGCAAGTAGAATCATCAAGAAGAGGGATCGCACTGCACTCATTGTCGTGGCCATGGGACCAGGTTGCTGTCTTTCTCAAGAAGTACATCACTTGTGAAGGTAGATATCAAACTGTGTATAATTCTGAACTCCCTTTACTTTCTCATCTCCGCCATGGAATTTTATTAAACATTCCATATTATCTACTGCATGACTTGCGTCATATGGCAGCATTTGTCCAATCTGCTAAGCACCCACTTTCCTCCCTCACCCACCATGGCCTTATAAAATTAATAATTGTAAGAACCCTTTCCCAGCATCATATAACCTGGGAACAATTCACAGCTCGAGCTTAGCAACCCGCCCCCTTGCGGGTTGTCCCATTACAGCAGATACGAGTTCCACCACAACAGGAGGACCAGAGTCCCTCCACTGAAGTTGGGGGGGGGATGAAATTGAAGAAGAACAGCAACCGGGGGCACAAGCAGAGCCATCTGGGGGGGATGAAACTATATTAGAAGAAGAGCAATTGGGGGCACAAGAAGATCCATTTTGGGGGGATGAAACTCCATTAGAAGAAGAACAATTGGGGTCACAAGCAGAGCCGTTGGGGGAGGATGTAGATAAAAACCCTGTGAAAAATCCAGACAATAGGGTAGCTCTGACACCAGAAGGTGAAATTGGAGCAGCACTAAATGCTGCGACAAGTGAACCTGAAGGTGACAAAGCCAGGGCAATAGAAGAAAATATTGAGCTGGTAACTATTGAATCCTCACCTGAGTGGGTAGGAGGAGCTTTAATTGAAGAAGGACAGCATGAGGAGCAAGAAAAGATTCCTTCGACCTCAGCTGTGAATCCCTATGTACCAGCTCCACAAAAGAAAACACCACAAAGGAAAAGAAAGAGAGCAATCAATGAATTTAACATAACCTCACCAATCAGAAAGAAAAGAACTAGATCAGCTATAGTAGCAGAGGCAGCCAGAAAAAGATGGGCAACCTTAGAGGCACAGGTTGAACCCCCGATCCTTGTACCGAGACCAATGGATGCTCCACAAAGGCCAGTTGAGGAAGAACTCGGAATTGAAGGACTTCTGGCTGAGAACACACTGTTAAAAGAGGACCTACAAGTGCTTCGAAGGGAATTGGAAACCTGGAAGGAAACCTGCAGAAAACTAGGTGAAAGGAAACTGTATACATTGGTAGAAGCTATAGACCAACTGGAGGGATCAAACTCTACTGAGCCTGGTAAGGAGGATGAACGAGTAATCTGTCCCACCTGTGGAGAAATCTTCAAGGAGGCAGGCCACAAGCTTATACTTCGTACCTGCTCAGCACAACAGCCTGCAGCCACAAGGAAGCTGCAGAAAAAGAAGATGCTGCCACACAGAACCAGCATATTTAAACATCCTTGCTGAAGATGCCACCAATCCTATGACAGAGGAGCTAAGGGATGAAATCATGTATGATGATGGGGATAAAGAATACACTGCAACCCTAGAATGCTCCCACGACACAGAGATTATAGAGTAGACGGGAGAAGAACCGGGGATGGGGAACACTCTGGAGCTTAATGAAGAATTCTATACTGTAACCCAAGAATGCTCCCATGACACAGAAATTTTAGAAGAGGAGCCACAAAGGCAAGACATTGATAAACTTGAACAGGGTGCTGTAACACAAGAACCAACAAACCTGAGTATACTTGTCCAATCGGCCGAACAAATGGGAGAAGAACCTGGGATAGAGGACACTCTGGAATTTAATGATGAACTATGGGTTGTAACCCCATAATGTTCGCATGACACAGAGATTATAGGAGAAGAATTGCAACAACAGGAGGATGAAAAAGTAAGCCAGGATGTTTCTACACAAGAACCAACATCCTTGGAGGCTGCAACAGGTACTCCTAAATTTCAATTAGAAGATAAATCTGAAATGGATATCATTCTCGATATGCAGTGGAGTGAGGATGAATAGGTATAGACACAATCCGCAGGTGACACTGAAATCTTGGAGGAGGAGCTTCACAATGAGGAAGATATCCAATCTCAGCAGCAGAAGGACAAAGAAGACACTGTTACACAAGAACCAGTGTCTCTAAAAGCAATGAAGGTAGCTGCTGAAGAGAGTCTAAAGGATGTTGCTGTTACACAAGAACCAACAACTCTCATATTAGACTTAGATGTGCTGGAAGACACTGCCCCACAAGAACCAGTGCTTCTACCTCCTAGAAATGTCATTGATTTGGACTCAGATTAAGATTTCCTTTCAAGTCCTCCCCAGGCACAACATATAATGAGACTGCAGGAAGAAGTGATTTCCACTTGCACCAACTGCATTTCTTGACACCAGCAGGTAGCATTGGAAGGGGAACGGTGATGCTGGAAGGTATTGGGTTACTCACAGAGGCTTTTTAAAGACAGATGAGGTGCCTGAGTTTCCCTACAATTTTTCCTCTCTCCATGGATAGAGCTCAGTACAGGACTCAGATTCCAAATGATGGAGGTTGTTGCATGAGGACATGCAACATGGTAGTTGGGGGGAGATGTTGAGCCCAGAATTGGCCCCTTTTAATCATCCTCGATCACCTTTTCTTCCCCTTTCCTACACCATTTAGCATGTTAATCAGACCTGTTGTCCTCACTTTATTCCCCCAATCTGCTAAGGTATGACTGATCATTGCTCTATCTTATTAATGCTTATGATTGTGATAATTAAGGCTGTTTATCTCTCAATTGTGCTAACATGTTATGATTTATGAAGGTAGTTTGAGATAAGTGGACTACAGGAAGGTGGGGCTAAACAAGTCTTGAAAGGAGGGTTGTTCGCTGCTTAAAAATGATCCTCGGGGCTCGAATCATCAATTAAGGCACATGGTTCCAATATAACATCCTAGGTGGAGCTGTGACAGGGCAGCTGTAACAGAATGCGCTGTAATTGGAGATCTTTAGTATGTCGCTGCTCGAGTATAGTTGTGATTTGGAAAGATCGCCACTCCTGGGCCAATCAATAGCTTTCTCGCACTTTTATGTCTCTACTTTGCCACGTATTGTAACAGCTAGTGTTATTTAGGGAACCTGAAGATCAGAGATCTTCATGGCTGCCCATTATTAGGATTGGATGTTATGATCTGTATGTATAAATATGGGGAGCTGCCTCGACCCAGGGGGTTGAACAACGAAGAATTTATTCATTGTATTAGCAGTAAAAGCAAACTTTGTGTAATCATTCTTCTGTTAATATAAGGAGTTACCTCTGAGTTAAAGGAACCTTACGTTGTTCAGCCAACATCTCTGTGTGAAGGCTGGGCCCGTCTTCCACAGAGATTGCTGAGTTAAATTAGGATTCTTCAATTTAGTGTTGTGTGATGTTTTGTTGATGATCTCTCCTTTGTACGCAGCAGTAGTAATTGTGGTGTGGATTTCCAGTATAATTAAGATTATATTTATTTGATATTGGCAAGTAGTACAGAGTGAAAGTCAACTGAGTAAGAAGCTTTATGCAATTTGTGTGACAGTTGTACACAGCCTTTCCAGTATAAGTTCCTGTTCTTCTTCTAATACTGCATGCTGGAAAGGGGCTCTAATCCTTTGTTCTTCAGCAGGATTCCTGTCTCTCTGGAGGATTTGAGCCTGTGGGCCGTTCCTTCTATAAGGGGGAGCATTAGTGTTCCTGGGAACAAATTCATTTGGACCTTTACTCTTTGCAAGTTGTTGTCCTTGCACTTTCAGCTTGGAAATTTTGGAGGTCAAGTTGTCCAGTATTTTGGCCATTTTTTCCAGGTTGGTTTCTGACGAGGAGGAAGAATCTGGAGTCTGCCTTTTTTTATCGGTTTTCCCTTTGAGGATCTTAGATGCGTCCATATTAGAATCAACTTCGAGCGCAACATCTTACATGAGAAGTAAAGAGGAAGATCTTCTTTATCGGAGATGAAGACAAAAATCAGGATCGAAATCATTTGCATAAGTAATCCTAGCTGAGGTATCTGTGGGTTTGATCTCTGCAGGGATTTTGCTAAACATTTTATTAAACCTAATGGTGAAAGCAAACACAGATTCGCCACTTTCTCTATTCAAATTGTCAAATTCTATGAGGTAATAAAGGTGGTCTCTTCTTTCCCCCCAATGCTTCAAAAACAATTCATCTAGGGCTTTGATATCATTTATTGACCCAGCAGGTAATTCTTTGAACCACTTCCTAGCCTGGCCATCTAGACTTTGCACAAACACCCTAGCCCATACATCCTCGTGCTCAATACTTATGTTCTCAACATAGCTATAGAATGCCTCTAGGTGTTCTTCAGCTGTGAAATCTCCCTCTCCAGTGAACTTAGGCATGTACTTTTGGTAATCTCCGGTAGGCATAGCAGCAAGGGGATTAGGCAAATTTAGAGGGGCATACCTAGCAATGAGGATCTTTTCCATTTTGGTCAGAGGAATAGCCATAATGGATGTGGGTACTAAAAGGGTGGCAGAAGATGTTTTTTGTGTGGACTGTGGCTGAGGGGTAATAGGTAACAATGAATGTGGGGATCCTGATTTAGTGGAGTCGCCAAGATTTGGGGTGAAACAAATTGATCGTTGTTCTGGAAAATAGGCTCTCTTACCGGGCTGTGCAAGTAACGAGGGAAACCTTTCTTCACGCTGGTCTAAAAGGTATTGGAAAATGTTTTCAATGGCAAGTACATTGGTGTAAACAAAAGGGTACTTCTCTTCTGGTTCATTCAGTAAGGGCTGCAGGTAAGAGGAACAACCTTCTTCTTTGATGGATTCTAGGATTTCTTTTCCTAGGTCAACTCGGGTAGTAGATTCAGGACTAGGGTCTTGGGTAGCAGAAACGGGTGAGGATACTTGAGCCCATGAGTCTTTTGATCTACTTATAGTTTCTTGTGAACTAACTATTTCAGGGAATGGGGATTCGAAAGGAGTTTCATTTGATGAGATAGAAGAAATACCTCTGGTAGTGCCTGATGTAGTTCCCCTTATGGATCTGGAAATCTGTCTCTGAGTAGCCCTTCCTCTCCTTACAATCTGTTCGGGGTCTGAAATAGGTGTCACTAGTGGCCTTTGAGGATTTGCTCTGGTACTTGGTCTTCTCGAAGCCACTTCGTTCAATGGAGTCGCTAGATAGATGATTACAACCGAAATAATGCCCAGGCTTTGTCTATCATCAAAGATGGAACTATGTCATCTCCTAGGGAAGCTGCTGCTTCAATAATCTTTTCCCAGCAATGAAGCCAATTGTTATCTCTCCAGGAGTCTTCCTAGGTTGCACTCGGATGAGCTTGGTAACTTAAACCTATCTTGAGGGATGGGGTAAATGTGGATCAAGTTGGATGACTGAGATTGAAACTTACATGCTCAAAACATATAGGGATACATTCAAATCGACAAGGCTTTAGCCACTGGTGTTCAGGAAGTTGTAAAAGATAGTCAGAAGAACTCTTATCGTGCTAGCAAACTCATACATACAACATATATATATAAATGGAAAATCACGATAAGAAAAGGGCACTGAATATCTAGTTCTCAATACGAAGATAGGATTACAACTATCTGGAATAGACAAACGAAAACTCACGAAATAGACATTTCACTACAAGTATAAAAGATATAAGAAGGAAAACTGAACACACTGTTGGCCCGGTTTTGCAACCAGGCTTAGTGCTATGGGCACCTGCTAACTAGTAGCAGCAGTTTCAAAGGAAATAAATAACAATAAACTAATTAAACAAGACTATTCATGGATCTAAGCAAAGATATTAAGCAAATAACAAAAATAATTTAAAATCAAGAACAAGAACATATAAGAATAATAAATTTGTATTGAAAGAATGGGGCAAGCAAGTGCTTGCGGAATCAATACCTCTAATGGTGAGGTTGAATGGCTCCAAGGATGAGCAACTCCAATCTCCAATGGTCTCTTCTCCAATGTGGTTTGCAATGGCTAAAATGCTCATGGGAGATTTCAGCAGCATAAGGATGAGATAATGGATGGATGTGAAATGAGGAGCCCCTACCACCTTTTTATAGGTTTTGGTGGTGGGAAATACCATTTGTGGTTTTGTGGAAACCAAATGGTATTGACCAACATGGTTTAGGTACTTTTCCCTCCTTTTTCCTTTTTTGAATAAAAATAATATTTTAATTCCCTTTTTAATATTTTTGAGAATTTGGACCCTTTTTGAGGGTTTTTTATGATTTTCTTGGAAAAATAATCTTTTTTAATGGAAAAAGGGGTGTACTAAGGTCTTTTGGTGACCTTTTGTTGGTTTCAGAGGCTCAGATGGTGGAAAAGTGGACAAATGGGTCATGTGAGTAAGGGAATGAGCTAGTGAGCACTTTTTAGGTGTTAACAGATTGCCCCCTGATGTGTGAGGGCAGGAGCTCATCGTATGGCCAATAGACATCATAATTCTTTTGTCCTTTTTTCTGGGGTTTAGGGGAGAGAAGAGACTGGTTGGAGATGGGAGCCACGGTCCTTGGAAGCTGCAAAAACAAAAAATATTACATGGCCTCAATATGAATGAGGTATAATCTCTGATAAAGGACGAGGCGGGCATTCCCATGCTCGTATCAAGACATATAAAAACAATTAGTCCCAAGAAGGGGGATCTAATACGTAAAGAAATATAGTGGTACATCATAATGGTCCAGGGGGGACATTATTGTGGGATATACTCATGATCATGGCTGATCTCAATAACTGATACACTGGAATAACTGTTGAACTGCTCAAACTGAAGGTGTTCAACATCTGTAGGGACTCAAAGACTATGAGTCATCTCTGAGAAATAATGTAACTGTATACTCAAGGGAGTATGAAACTGGGGTAAATATGAATATTGTCGCCATGCGCAACCCGGATATCTATAGGAAAAGTGTAACTGTAGTTATCCATAAGAAGACTCTCAAATGTGGAGGAGTCAGGTGGTATCCGGGGTCTTCGACTGATAACTGAAAGGACCAATACCCTGTGCGAGTCTCAACGATGCGATCAAGGTGTTTGAAGTCGAGCATGTGAGAAGCAACCATTCGGAGAGGCACTGAGGATTCCTCTAGAAATGATTCGTAGGCACTCATCATAAATGGGGATGAGTCCAAGACACAGGGACCTCTAGGTCTATCCTCTGGAATAAATGTGGTTGTTGTCGACAGAGGGAGACCAGCAACTAACAAGGCAATGATGTTTCCTTGGTAGGAGCATGAGGTGTAAGACTGAAGTGTTGTAGTACTGATGGTAGGACTGACATACTTGTGGGAATGGGAAATAACTGGGTCAAAAATGGGTAGACTCAAACTTCCTTTGTTCATAGCATGATGACATGGTTGACCTGGCAGCGTAGGGAACTGACTTGTAGGTGCAGGGATCATAGCTTGTTTAGGGACTGAAGGGTATGTACTGACTCCGGGGGGGGTGAAGCTGATGGTAGCTGTCGAGGGAGTTTTAGAGTGACATACTGCAGAATACTCTGAACAAAGGCGACCAGAATGGGGAAGCTGCTATGTGAGTAGACGTGATCTGTCGTGGCGTCAAGAGGCACCATTGATTCCTTCTTCGTAGTTTTAATGAGCTCCAAGAAGGGATAAAAGTGTGCTCTAAAATGGTACGGTCCTGTGGATTTTATGAGCCCAGGACGGCTCATGCTCATGGTTGCTTTCATGTTTAGGGAGTCTGAAAGTGGTAAGTGGACTCTATTGGTGTTTCGTTTTCATAAGTTTAGTCTCCAAGGCCCGAAAAAGCATAAAATGATGCGGATGGAGAACTCTTCTAGCCAATGTGACTAGAGTATACCTTTTTCATAATTAGTCTACGAGCTCCGGAAAAGGGGTAAACTTATACCAGGTAGACGCCCTTTCAGATACGTTTAGCGAGCATGAAAGGAAGCAAGATTGCTCGGCGATCTTTTCATTGTTTTAGGAGTCAGAAAAGAGCTTAATAGAAACTCCCTAAGTGCCTTTTTCGTAAAAGGGGTTGCTCGGCCCGAAAAAGGGATAAAATTATACCGAACAAAAATGGATTGATGAGGGCGAGAAAAAGGTCTCAAGCATCGTCATCAGTGCGGAAAACTGGATCCGGTGACATAAGGATTGTCGGAAACGGAGAATGGACGTTGTGGCACGCAAACCGAGGCGACGAGGAGGGCATGGAAAAAATGCCCGAAAAATATAAAGGTGAGAGCGAGAAATGATCTCTAGCATCATCACGAGTGCGGAAAACTAAATCCGGCGATATAAGGCACATCGAAAACGAAGAACGGCCGATGTGGCAGGCAAACCGAGGCGACGAGGGGGGCATGGGAAAAAATGCCCGAAAAATATAAAGGTGAGAGCGAGAAATGATCTCTAACATCATCACGAGCGCGGAAAACTGAATCCGGCGATATAAGGTACATCGAAAACGGAGAACGGCCGATGTGGCACGCAAACCGAGGCGACGAGGAGGGCATGGAAAAAATGCCCGAAAAATATAAAGGTGAGAGCGAGAAATGATCTCTAGCATCATCACGAGCGCGGAAAACTGAATCCGGCGATATAAGGCGCATCGAAAACGGAGAACGGCCGATGTGGCACGCAAACTGAGGCCACGAGAGAGGCTAAAAAATGGTCAAAATATGGACCCCGCAAAAACGGGAAACGGAAGGAACCTCTATGAAGTTCTCGCTGTGTTGATCCCAACGGTACCAACGGTTTGAGAAATGGACTTCGTATGATGCCGCAATCGTTGTTGGAAAATTGGTAGTTTTTCTATAAATAGGACGTGGGGCCCAAATGACTTGTCATTGTTACGTGCGAGTTTGATAGAGCTGTCAGAGCTATTTCTTGATTTCCGGGAGATTTCACCGTTGGTTTTCGCTTTAGCGAGTTGCAGGTAACTCTATTCGCCTTAGCCTTGTCAATTATGTCTTTTTCGTTTGGCGGCGGGCCCCCGAAGGCCGTGAAATTCCACGTTGACTCTCCAACGTGGAACCGCGCGGGTTTCGGGGCTGAACCCGCGATGAACCGCGCGGGTTTTAGGCCCACAGTCGCGATGTTCATCGTGACTGTGATGTCGGAACCCGCGATGTTCATCGTGAGTTCATGGGGGATAGTCGCGATGTTCATCGCGGGTTTTTGCATGGATCCCGCGATGGTCATCGCGGGTTTTTGCATGGATCCCGCGATGGTCATCACGGCTTTTTGTGGAAAAGCCACGATGGGCATCACGGCTTTTTGTGTAAAAGCCGCGATGGGATTTTTATAAAAATTTTTGTGCTGGGGCTAAATTTTTTTTCTGTTTTCCTGGCAGGATGTTGCGGAGACCTCAGTCCGTGTGGCGGGAGAGGGAGATTGATGGTGATCTCATGATGAGGATTGAGACTGATGGAGGGGTGAGACAGACCCTGGCTATGAGCGGACTTTTGAAGTTCGCTCAGATCCCTCCTATACGTTCAGTGAGACGGCTCCTGAACAAGCTCGTGCAGTGGTGGGTGCCGGCAGAGGGTGCCTTCATTATTGGTGGTGAGAGGTTAGAGATCACTCTCACGGATGTATATTTTTTGACTGGGTTGCCTCGCTTGGGTGAGGTAGGTGATATTTTGCCGAGGTTTCCTCCGGGTGTAGATATGGAGGACCTATTACAGACTTTTTGTGTGGATGATGCTGTTTTGGTAAACAGCTCTATTAGTCTGAAATTCCTACGTGAGTGGGATATGCGAGCTGTTGGTGCTTGCGTTCTGCGGGTATTGGGTGCTGCTGCACCACATCGTATGTCTGGGGGGCAGACGATGATGGTGGATTCCATTCTACAGGGTACTTATTATGCCTGGGCGCAGATGTTCCTGGCTGGTGTCCGGAGAGATCTGGACAAGGCCATTAGAGAGGGAGGCGAGTTTTGTTATGCCTCGTTTTTATGTTGTTTTTTCTTCGAGCGGGTGCCGACCTTGCGGCCACGGGTACTCGTTCGTGCTGGTCTTCCGAGTGAGCCTCGGATGATGAGGTGGGGGCAGATGATGCCCCGTGCCGGGGGTGGTGTCCGCGGCTACTTCACGGAGGATTTCTATCAGCAGTGGGAGCAGATGCCTCTGGTGACTGAGGACTATCCCTACGCCGGCATGGACTACCGAGGTGACGCAGAGATGCCTCGTGCCCCAGGACAGGCCTGGAGCTTAGACGGTATGTTTTGTGTTTTATTTGATATTATATCATATGTTGTTTGATTTATCATTGATGATTTTTTGTATAGTGTCTGATGGCTTACTCGCTTTGTGCAGATGTGGGTCCAATGCCACCACCTGACTATGTGCCTCGGCAGGGGCGGGCGATGGTGGTCGCTTATCCACCTGTACCTGTACCTCCTCCGCGTGGTGGAGGATATGCATCTCGTGGGCGAGGGGTTGGCCCTGATGATGACGCCATAGATGGTGTCCGACGTACCTTTTCCCGGATCCTAGCTGGGCTCCCCGAGGATGGTTGGAGAGACCTGGATCGGGATATTTTGCAGGGATGTCTCGGTGCGCCGCCTGAGTGGTAGTCGCTCCTGTTGAGGACATCGGTGCTCGCGGCGAGGCACGGGGATGGTAGAGGAGATGCTCTGGCAGGGCCGGCTCAGGGGAGGATACGTCTGAGGGACGATCTAGCGGGGCCAGCAGAGCGGCGAGTTCGGGGTCGTCCTGACCCGGCGGGGCCGGCGGTGGAGGGGCCGGAGGAGGATCCGGAGGATCCTAGGGATCCAGATGAGTAGATGACATTGTATTTTCCCCCAAATGCTCATGAGCATATGGGGAAGCATTTTTTGTATGACAGTAGTATTTTTTGTATATCGGGTGCTGAGGGCACTTATGACATGTTGACTATTTGATTTGTATATATATGTGGATATATATTTTAGATATATTGTCGTGTATGCACGTGGATGCACCTTTGTCTTTTGTATATGCCCGTGGAGGCACCTGTTATGCATGTGGATGCAGTATGTTTGTTTATTAATGTTTGCCCGTGGAGGAACATGTTATGCACATGGATGCATTATTTTGGTTGTTTGTTTTATGCCCGTGGAGGCACATGTTACGCACGTGGATGCAATATTGGTTTTTTGTATATGCCCGTGGAGGCACGTGTTATGCACATGGATGCATTTTTTGTTTATTGATATGGCATGATGTGATTGGTGTGCCAATCGAGGACACTGTTGGCCATATTATCTGCTACACTATTGAGGTGTCTTGGGACATGTGTGAATGTAATGGATTCAAACTGTCTAACCATTTGTTTAGTGCACAGGAATTTTCTGAAAAGACAGGGATCGCGTACCTGGTAATCATTATTGAGCTGGGAAACTAGGAGTTGTGAGTCCAGGAGAACGTTGAGGTGACGGATGCTCATTTGGAGAGCAGCATCCAGGAGACCGGTCACGGCATCGTATTCATCTTGATTATTGGTAGCGGCACCTAAACATACTCCGTCAATGTGAATTAAATCATGTGAAGGGGAGTATATTACCCAAGCTGCGGAGGCGAGATTGGGAGACCAACGGCTTGCACCATCAGCGAAACCGACATGGCAGAGTGGAAGAGGCTCCATCTGTGGTCATGCAGAGAAAAACAAATATTTAGGTTTTTTGGAATTTTTTGTGAACAAAAAATGTATGCCTATACTAAAATGGACGATGGTGTCCATCAGATTTTCTATGGGTAAAATCGTTTAAGGTACAACCCGTTGCGTGGGTTGCGTAGGGTGTTGCCTTCTGAATCGGTCAGAATGTATGCCCCCTGCCCAAGGCAGGTGTGTATGATGTAGGGGCCTTGCCACATAGACACGAACTTTCCCTTTCCGGTTTTATCATGAGCTTGATCGTAAGCGAGGACAAGGTCTCCCTCCGAAAAGGTTCTTGGGTGGACGCGTTTGTCGTAACTTAGTTTCGATCGTTGTTTAGCTGCTTCCATGTTTTGAATGGCTGTGCGCCGATCTTCATCGGCCTGCTCTAGGAGTAGTAAACGTTGCTCGATCGGGGAAGTGTCCGGTAGAAGTTCAACGGCTATATGTAAGGCTGGGATCTGGCACTCAATAGGGAGGACGGATTCGACACCGTGAACTAAATGGAAAGGGGTAAAACCGGTGGCGGTTTTGGTTGAGGTGCGGTAGGCCCATAATGCCGGGAAAAGCATGTGATGCCAATTGGATTTGTGCTTGTCTACAGTACGTTGGAGAATGGTCTTCAAGATTTTATTGATCGCTTCGACTTGGCCGTTTCCTTGGGGATAGTAAGCGGAAGAGAAATGGTGTTCAAATTTCAACATGGTTGATAACTCCTTCCAGACGGCATCTTCGAAGTGAGAGCCGTGGTCAGAGACTAGTTGCTGTGGTACTCCGAAATGAGCGATAACGTGGTTGAAGAAAAACCGTGCTGCAGTGTCGGCTTTGCAATTATAGGTCGGCATGGCTTCTGCCCACTTGGTGAAATAGTCTACAGCCACAATGATTTGTTTATGACCGCCGGCTGACGTGGGGTTGCAGTCGAGGAAGTCGATGGCCCATTTGCAGAATGGTCCAACAGTGACGACTGGATGAAGGGGGGCGGGGGGGGTTCTTGCTTTGGGGGCAAATAGTTGGCAGTTCTGGCAATGCTTGACTGCGGTGATGCAATCAGTAAACAATGATGGCCAAAAATAATCGGCCCGAATGATTTTCTGGGAAGTGGCCATGCCGGAGAAATGGCCTCCGCAGGCACCGCTATGACAATCATTGAGGACTTGTTCTGCCTCACTATGGGATAGGCAGCGGCGTAAGATAGTATCAACGCCGCGTCGGTAAAGTACATCCCCAATCAGGAGGTATCGGGGGGCGTGGTGTCGTATGCGACGACGTCCATCACGATCGATGTGTGGTCGAAATTTTTGCGTACGAAGGTAAGTCAATATGTCTCCGTACCAAGGGTCGTCAGATGAAATGATGAAGATCTGCTCGTCAATCAGGTCCGTTTGGATAACGGGTGATGTCGAAGAGGATGGGAGGTCCGTGATGAGGTGAGCAAGCGCAAGGGATTTAGTGCTTTTGGGAGTTCTGAAAGTGAGGTCATATTCCTGGAGGATAATGACCCATTTAGCAACACGACCTTGTAGGAGCCGCCGGGTGAGGAGGTAGACCATGGGGTTGGAGTCGGCCACGACCGTGGTGTGACTGAGTAGGATGTAGTGTCGCAATTTTTGTACGGAAAAGACTACAGCTAGGGCTAATCTTTCCTCGTATGGGTAATGCAGAGGTGGGCCAGACAAGGTCTGGCTGACGTAATAAATGACATGCTCTCGGTGTGAGGCATCTTCTTGGACCAAAACTCCGGACACAGCATGTTCAGATGCCGAGACATAAAGGGTAAAGTCTTGAGAGAAATCCGGTGGGGATATCAAGGGGGCTTGTGTGAGAGCTTTCTTGAGGGCTTCGAATGCCGTGTCTGCTTGCTCATCCCAAACAAAGGGTATGTGGGTACGGAGTAAGCGTAAGAATCCATGGACTTTGGTGGCGTAATCAGGAACAAAGCGCCTAAGAAAATTGGACCACCCTTGCAAGCTCTGAAGCTGCCGAAGCGTGTGAGGAGGGGGAAGTTCTAAGATGGCTTTGACTTTCAGGGGATCGACAGTGATTCCGTCTTGGGAAATAATGAAACCCAACAACCGGCCCGCCGGGACGCAAAAGACACACTTGTGTGGGTTCAAGCGGATTTTATATTTGCGACAACGCAGGAAAACTTGCCGGAGGTCGTTAAGGTGGTCTGATCGTTTTCAGGAACGAGCTGTGAGGTCGTCAAGATAGACTCGCAGGATATGGACCAAGTTGTGAAAGCAATAGGTCATGGCTCGCTGGAAAGTGGCACCAGCATTTTTAAGGCCAAATGGCATGACGCGATAGGAAAAGGTGCCCCATGGGGTGGTGAAGGCAGTCTTGTACTGGTCCTCCTTGTGGATGTGAATCTGGTTATATCCGGAAAACCCGTCCATGAAGGATAGGACTTCATGGCCCGCACACTCATCAATGAGTTGGTCAATGAATGGCGTGGGGAAATTGTCTTTTGGACAAGCGTGGTTTAAATCTCGGAAGTCAGTGCATACTCTAAGGGTGCCCTGCTTTTTGTTGACCGGAACGGGGTTCGACACCCAGGTGGTGTACGGAATAGGATATATGAATCCTGCTTTGTGGAGTTTCTCGACCTCAGCTTTAACGGCAGGTAGTTTAGAAGGGTGAATGGGTCGCTGTTTCTGACGAACAGGGGGTACCTCAAGCCATGTATCAATGTGGTGCTCTATAATGGCGGGGTCGAGACCAGGCATCTCGGTATAGGACCAGGAAAAGACGTCTCGGAACTCTTGAAAGATCCTTTTGTATGCCTGAGTTTCTGCTTGAGTGCAAGATGCGCCCAGCGAAATGAGCTCAGGTTTCCCTAGTGTCGTAGAAATGTCTATCTGTATAGTGGGGGAAATGTTCGACATGTTCCCTTCTTCAAAGGCATCCGGTGCTGGGATGGGGTCCTTTAACCAATCGAGCTTAGTGGGTATGAAATCTTTCGATTCAACCGATAGCTGGTTGGATGCGGTGGATGTAGATGCTTCCAGGAGGAAGTACGAGCGATGATGCATATCATCCCAAGGGTAGTCAGGTGCAGTGAGTGTCTCCAAAATTTGCTCATCAGTATTGAAGTAGTCAGACCATAAATCAAGGGGTTCTGGTTTGAAAGTTGTTGAAATCATATATATTGTATTGACTTCTTCCGACGAGGATGATGGCGGGGGGTGGATCTCCTCGATGAGGGGAGGAGATATCTCTAAGTCAACGTTGTTTAACTCGTACAACGCTGCTCTATAGTCAGGTAGATCAGGACAATGGTGAGAGTAGTGGCCGTAGACACTGCATATAGCACAAGGATGGTTGGTGCGCAGTGATTTGTCACGAGGCTGTAGAGGTGGCTCTAATCTGACTACTGGGATCGTGATGTCATCGTCCAACATATTCATATGCTCTTGGAGTGCCGGTAAGTGTGGGCATTGATGAGTTGGATGGCCTATCTCATCGCATAATGAGCATTTGGGGGGAGCTCGAAACACTGGTGGGGGTTTAACTTCCTTAGGAGGTGGTATAGCAGTGTACGGTTTTGGTCCTCTGCCCCCAGTGGGCTTAGCAAGAAGAGGGGGATTTGTTGACGCCGAAGCAATCGTGAGACCAGGAGGAGGTTTCATTGATGACAAAGGGATTGCGACACCAGGAGGAGGTTGATTTGAGGTAACAATAGGTTGTACCGGTTGGAGGATGACGTTTGGTGTCGGCGGTGGAACGGGAGGTGAAATATACCACACAGGTAATCCCAATGTTAAACCGGGTAGACTAAGGGTAGCCATAACCGGGGCGCTCACTACACCCGAAGGAGGGAATAGAAAGGGGATGGTGTGGATGGGTGTAACACCGATGTGACTCGGTACCAATGGTGGTTGACTACCGGGTGTTTGTGTATTCTGTGAAAGGGTACAGAGGTTTGCAACATGGGTCTCTGGTGACGGTGGTGGAATGGCCTGGAATGTAGAGGTCATTGGTGTATCCGAATAAAGTCCGGGTGCCACAGAAGACACAAAGGAGGTAACTGCACTAGAAGCGGGTTGTTCAATCATGGGAAGAACATTCTCGGGTGCTGCAGGGGCGTTGGGATCATAGTAGGTGAGTTGGTCGATTTTGACCACGCGTCCCTCATGGGGGAACATCATGGTACGAAAAACGGATGAGGCAACTGCTTTCATGGCGTACATGTAACTGCGGCCAAGTAAAAGGTTATAATCGAGCTGGGCGTTAATGACCTCTATGTCGATGAGCACAGTTTTCCCACCTAATTGGACGGGCACCTTGGGTAGGAAACCTTGAGGTTGAGCTGACCGGCCGTCATAGGCCCGCAATGCAGTGGTGGATTGCTGGAGAGTAGGAGATCCCAACTTCTGCCAAACAAATGTGGACATGACGCATGTGGAGGCACCCTCGTCGATGATACATCGATGGATGACAAGATTCCGAATAGAAACGGAAACTTGGACTGCTATGGTGGAAGGCAGCCGTGGTTCAGACTGGTCTAAATCAAAGGTCATCAATTTCGAATCATTTGGGTCAATCACCCCAATGGCGGAAAGTAAAGTCTTGCGCTGAGTAGGACAGTTTTTTAAGACTTCTAACGCAGACATGGCTGCAGGAGATTGAGCTAAGTCATCTACAATGTTGTAATTGGACGCAGCCCATGCATTGGGGTTGTTGTTGATTCGGCGAAGGGGGAAGCGAGGTGCTTTGGAAGCGCCATCGAGTGGAACCTGAGGTATACGCAATGTCTGATTAGTGGGATGAGCATTAGTATCCTTTTCGGCGGGGGGGGCTTCAGAAGTCGGTCCGTATTGGTTCCGACGGGTTTGGATATTGACGTCGGCAGTGGACATCATCAATAAATGGTGGGTGCCTGAATCAAACATGGGTTGGTCAGGAGCTGCGTAAGTAATTTGTTGTGGTTGCACGTTGCCCTGTGGGGGGGCTAACGGCTGAGTGTTCACCACTCCTTGTGTTGGAAAAGGGTTTTGTAGTACCAAAGGTTGTTGTGGAGGTGGTGGGGGGTTGGGTGGCGGCTGAGGAGCCGCCTGCCCTTGACGATGGGCGTCATTTGTCCATAGTTGTCGAGCTCGCTCCAGATGTGGGAAAGCGTGGGTATAGTGGCCATAGACACCGCAAATGGAACAAGGATGGTTTGTTCGTAAATTAGCATTTTTGGCTTGCTTAGGTGGTCGATCAGGATTCTGATGAGCAGGCGCCGCGTTATTGTTTTGCGGAGGATGGGTAGGTTGTGGAGCTTGGTTACGGTTTTGATTGTTTCCACGGTTGCGTCCTCTTCCGTAGTTTGGTTGCCCACCCTGGTTGCGTTGGTTATTTTGGTATTGGGGCTGATGTTGTTGTGCGTACACATGCCCTTGAGCATTGGGGGGATTCTGAGGGGCCGCAGGTGCGGGAGTAGGTTGCGGTGGATAGTATGCAGGTGGAGCTGGAGGTGGTCCAGTTTCCTGTTGGGGTTGTTGGTACCCCTGAGCTGGTGAAGGTGTGAGGTTAGCTGGTGCAACCGGTTGTGGTTAATGCATGGGCTATTGTGGGAACTGCATGGGGGTCTGTACCGTAGGTTGAGCATAGTATGTAGGAGGTACATATGCTGATGGCGCTTGGCCATAACAATGTTGTGGACAAGAGGGTCCATGAACGTGATGGGTCTGGTTTGTTGGAGCATAAGAAGTTGTTGCTCCGGAACTGGATGTAGCCCTAGAGAGGTCTGGGGCGGGCATGGTGCTCACCATGCTGAAAGGTTTAGATTGCGGGGTGATTTGGCCAATGATGCCATCAGCGGCATGTGATGCCCCCGGTGTGTCACCGCGTGCAGAGTCACCTCGTGGGGCGTCCGGTATGATCGTGTATAGGTAACCCGACTGGGCGTAGATGAGATCAAACTGTTGGGCTTTGAGGATGGCCTCTTCTTCAGACTGGGGTCTTTCAGATGCTACATCCTTCGCAATGAGAGGAAGGAGGGATTTTAGAAACCAATCTAGGAAGATTCGGTCGTCTAATTTGATTTTGCATAGGCTTCGGCATCGACGCCAATCATGAATATGGTCAGTGATATGCGTGGCCGTGTTCTGTCTGCAAGACAGTAGGATCTCGACGCTCGCATCATAGCGGATAGGTAACTGAAAGAACTGTAGGAAGGTCAAGGCAAGGGAGGTAAATGTGGAATGCGTCCCATGGGGTTGCTCGATATACCATTTGGCTGCAGAGCCAGTGAAGGTGCGTTGTAAAAGCCGGAGGTGGATTGAGTCGTCCACTATGGAGTTGGAGGAACACCATAAATGGAAGGACATAATGTGGTTCTGGGGGTCTTCTCCTGCCTTACCCTCAAACTTAGGGATGTCAGAGGGAAGTTTAGTGGGCATATGGGGCCACGCAGGATCATGTCTGATGGGGTCATTTGTGAGCCTAGCTAAATCTGGCAGGTTCAGACTTGCCATGTATGGTAGACTAGCAGGTGTGGTGACTGGAACTGGGACATGCCTAGCCATTGTGGTATGGTGTAGGGGTCCAGTAGCGCCTAAAGGTATGCTAGGTATGGAGGGTATGTGCCCTCCAATAGGTGTAGTCTGGTGTGGGCCAGCGCTTCCAAGTGCAACTTGGGTTACACTTGGGTTAGGTATCGCACTAGGGATTCCTGGGATAGCACTTCCAAGTGCAACATGGGTTGCACTTGGGTTGGGAATCGTACTAGGGATTCCTGGGATGGGGTTTGTGGAAACCAAAGGGGGTATGTTGGGTATACCCATGATAGGTGGTGGCCCTGTGTTAGGCATTCCTAAATGTGGAGTATTACCCATATTGGGCATACCCAGAGGGGTGGTTGTTGCCGTGGATGGTACTACAGCAGAAGGGTCTACAGATGTCTGACCTATGGTAGTTGTAAATAGTGGATCAAATGGTGTTCCAGACATAATGGTGGTTGATGGTAACTCTGTGGGGTTTTCGGATTCTACCTCCAAATCAAAAGTGAAGTGAGGTGTGTCAGAATCGGATGACTGTCTAGTTGATTGACGATGTGTCGAATCAAGGGATAGGGCTCTGCGTCCGTGACGTGGAGAGCCAAGTGGACTAAACTCTGGGAGTTTGCCCTGTAGACGACAAGAACGTCTAGAATTCTCAATGGTGAGAATATAAGTTTTTGATGTAAAAATTTGTTTAAGTATCAGGTGGTGATATATATATAAAAGACTCAAAACCCTAATGCAACCAAGGGTGCAAGAAGGGGAGTGAAAAAAGAAGGCTCTCAGGCCAAAAAGTCAATCCTCAAAAAAGGCACTTATTCTAGCAGCTGTGCTACAATAAGTGGAGTAATGCAACAACTGGTCAGAATACCAACATGCAAACGGCTCCTAGAAAAAATAGGTGTAACTAGACCACAGGTAGGTTGAAATCATGCAAACACCTAATCTAAAAGTATTGTGACTCAAACAGATGATATCCTCTGCAAGGTGATGAAATCCAAGTCAGACAATATGAATGTTGAGACAACGGCTAGATATCCCCCTACCGGGAGGGACACCGGGTAATCAATCCTAAAGACAGGCTACTAGGATACTCCGTTCATGACGCGTCGAGAAAAGGTAAATCTGCCGTTTGGTCCTTTGATCGCAATATCCCAATACAGGGATATCCCGAGAACTGCGAATGGTAGCCCTTCGGTTACTGAATGGATTTCGGTATTCCACTCAGGCTTCCGGAACCATCCTCGCGACTTCAACCCTCCTAAGGGAGAGGCCTTCCCACAAACCGGTTGTGACCGCGCCAAAAAGTACTAAGAGATTTTAGCTCCCTAATTGGACAACTTCTATGTCTCAGATGTAAGAACTGAGGGGTGTTATTGGAACACCTATCCCCCCAATACTACCTAGCTACAAGAATTCTTTTAGTGTTCCCCAAGTGGGGTTAAAAGTGTGTTCAAATTAAGGTACGTTTTATGGCTTAGTTCAATTAAGTGATCGTGTGAGCGCACGTGAGGTGTTGTAAACTGAACTTGAAAAAATTAAATGCTTTACAAGAAATTTTCAAAAAATAAAGGATTTTTCGAAAATAAAAAGCAAATATTTATGACTTTTTCACTAAAAAGGAATTTAAATGCTTTTCAAAAAATAACTCAAAAAATAATGGATTTTTTGGATTTATGAAAGCAAATAATAGACTTCTTTTTAAAAGAAATAAATGGATTTATTCGTTCAAGAAAATTGCTAAGGGCAAGATTTTAAAGAAGTAAACAGGAAAAAATTTGAATCTAGATGAAAATGCAAAATGAGTCTTTCTTTCACTTTCTTGAAATTTTTTAAAAAGATTTCTAGATATGCACTTTAAATAGTAAAATTTTTTTCAAAGCTGTCAAATATGCAGAATTTAATACTGTAAAAAATGTGCTATGGGCAGAAAGTACAGTAATTTTTTTTTTTTTAAAATCGGGATGGCTGAATGAAAAATTCAGCCGCGCGGGTTTTGACCGAAAAGCCGCGATGGACCGCGCGGGTTTTGGTCGCACAGTAACGCTGGACCGCGCGGGATTTGGCCGCACAGTCACGATGGACCGCGCGGGTTTTAGCCGCACAGTCGCGATGGGCAGTGCGGAAATTGGCCGCGAAGCCGCGGTGTGCAGCGCGGAAAAACACAGAAAAGCCGTGATGGACCGCGCGACTGTCTGTCAAAAATCCGCGATGGACCGCGCGGAAAAACGCAGAAAAGTCGCGATGGACCGCGCGACTGTCTGGAAAAAATCCGCGAGGCGGAAGCTGTGCACGGAAACCGAGAAACGAACCCGAAAATCAAGAATTTCGGGCTGTTAATGGGGCCAAAACTCAGAGCAGCAATGGATCTGCTGTCTAAGATGGCAGATCTATGGATCGAAAGGTTAAAAACTAATAAAAAACTAAGATTAAAAGAAAAACTAGAGATCTATTGTTCAAAACCCAGCGGAGTCGCCAAAAACTGTTGGCCCGGTTTTGCAACCAGGCTTAGTGCTATGGGCACCTGCTAACTAGTAGCAGCAGTTTCAAAGGAAATAAATAACAATAAACTAATTAAACAAGACTATTCATGGATCTAAGCAAAGATATTAAGCAAATAACAAAAATAATTTAAAATCAAGAACAAGAACATATAAGAATAATAAATTTGTATTGAAAGAATGGGGCAAGCAAGTGCTTGCGGAATCAATACCTCTAATGGTGAGGTTGAATGGCTCCAAGGATGAGCAACTCCAATCTCCAATGGTCTCTTCTCCAATGTGGTTTGCAATGGCTAAAATGCTCATGGGAGATTTCAGCAGCATAAGGATGAGATAATGGATGGATGTGAAATGAGGAGCCCCTACCACCTTTTTATAGGTTTTGGTGGTGGGAAATACCATTTGTGGTTTTGTGGAAACCAAATGGTATTGACCAACATGGTTTAGGTACTTTTCCCTCCTTTTTCCTTTTTTGAATAAAAATAATATTTTAATTCCCTTTTTAATATTTTTGGGAATTTGGACCCTTTTTGAGGGTTTTTTTATGATTTTCTTGGAAAAATAATCTTTTTTAATGGAAAAAGGGGTGTACTAAGGTCTTTTGGTGACCTTTTGTTGGTTTCAGAGGCTCAGATGGTGGAAAAGTGGACAAATGGGTCATGTGAGTAAGGGAATGAGCTAGTGAGCACTTTTTAGGTGTTAACACACACATATGGCAAAATAAGCTTATATAAATGATATGTAACCAAAAGTATGATAATACAAGTTAAGCAAAGTTTCTCCAAAATCGAACCCCTCTTCTACATACTTCATGGGTTTTATAGCCTTTACAAACTTTTTTTAGATCCTGAAAAGATGGATCGAATCTGCTAAAAATAACAACTAAGAACAGTTTTATGAAATATATGACAGTGTATTATGATCAAAGTAACTGATACTTGCTGATACACCTATACTCGACAGTTGAAATGATCCTCTGGGAGCTGGAGGACGAGTTTGAACCACTGCCTGCAAAAACCTGTAGTTTTCTTTTTCTAAAAATAAACAGGAATATTCCTCTGTTTACCTTGCTGACACCCTCACTCTGGAACCAAAGGTGATCATGATGCCTTGAACGTTTATCAATCCCCTGGAAAAAATTCCTTTAAGATGCTCGGACCAACCAAAAAAGGTTTTGATTCCCCAAGACAGATCACTGCGTTTTCGGTAGCTAGCAAAATTGGGCTCGAAGCTGATAAGCTACGCTAAACCCCTCATTCAGTGGTTAATGAATTAATTTTAGCGTTTCTCCTAAACCACCGAATCACCCTCAGGTGTTTGAAACTTGCCTCTACTTCCGGTAGCTAGGGGAGTCCTTCCTGTATATCATAAACTACTGAATCTAGGTTTCAGCAGCTAATGAACAATTTTTATGTTCGCCTAAGCTGCCGAAAACAGTGTATGGCCCAGCCTGCAAACGTTTTCCAAAACTGTGCTTTCTGACCTTTGCTACTCCTCTCCTTGCTACTTGGTTTCCTCTTCCTCCTGGGCCAAAGCTGGAGTGTCAGCAAAATTGTTTGCAACGGCCGCTAAGGTGTCGAGGTCTGACTGCACCTTGGGTTGGGGATTCTGAGTTTTTTCCTCACCCTCCAGAGACTCGACCTTTCTCCTCAGCTTGATATTTTCTCTAATCAGCCTAATGTTTCTTCCTCTCATTTTTCCATGTTTCTTGGTTAGCCCCTGAAAAGAAACATACAACTCATTATATCTTTCAGTCAGCCTCTCATTTCTCTCCTTGATGACTCTTTGGAGTATCTCGAGTTCATATGCTTGCTCGAGGAGTCGATTAATTTTCTGTGAGGCAAAACTCTTTGATTTATGAATTAATTCTTCGAATACCTGCTGACCTTGTTCCTCCATAGGTGTAGGTGAAGGTAAGTTTGCACATTCAAATTTCTTCTCTTCCACAGGTGTAGGAGAAGGTAAGTTAATATAGGTGGTCTCCTATTCCATCACAGACAGAGCTGCTTCCTGGAGCTCTTGTTCCCTCGCCACCTCCTTATTATTTGCTCCAGCTTCCTGCAAATCATCCTCCTCAGAGTTGGTATAAGGGAGGTTTAAAAGATTTGCATTCCTTGAAGGGATCTCTTCTGAAACAGCTCCCTCGTCCTCAGTCTTGCTTTTGAATTTCTTCACTTTGGGGGCTAAGGAAAGGGGGTTAGTTGTAATTGGGGAGATAGCCCTCCTCTTCCTTTTCCCACTTCTAGGGGTGGAAAACTTCTTCTTATCTTCCAGTCGCACTTCTGTTTTGAACCCACTCCAGAAAAGGAAGAAAGCCCAGTTCATGTTTTTCCTTTGCAACAACTTAGAGACTATGAGTTTGATCAAACCATGGTGGTACAACCTACCTGCAATTTTGGTTGGCTGGGCTTTGAATTGATGTGCCATTTTGGTCAGGCTCTTGTGGAGGTAAAAAGGGAGATTTAAGGGGCTCTTTCCAGTGAAGTGATCTAGTAATCTAAAATGGTAAATCAACACCCTGTTATACCTATCTTCACAGGTTATGTAAACCAGAATCGACTTCAAAAGAAGCTTCCATTTATCCTCTAGATATGACATAGGAATGTCTTTCTTCCATACCAGGTTCTTATGCTCAAGTTTCAGATAGGATTGAAATTCGAAATATTTTGTGACAGTGGTCTTAAACCAGTTTTCTCCGGTCGTTGGAAGTTTTGTCACTTGGGCTATAAGGGCCTCATCCACCTAGAATTCCTCCTTTCCTATTACCACCCTATTGCCATCAAACATGAGGGAAAATGCTTTGGCCACCTGTTGATGAGAACCCTGTAGTTTTTTGCAAAAATTATAGCAGCCAACATTTTTGAAGAATTGACAGACCTCGGGGTGCGCCTCCAAGTAGCAGATGTTGTTCAATTCCTTTCTCAAGGCCACTCCTCCTCCTTTATTCATTTGCAACCTGCTCGCTAGCGCCTGCTACTGAAAATGGGACTGAGGGAGAGACGTGAAATCAGAGAGAAAATGAGTTCAATCGTTGTGGTGAGGGTGAAAGAGGAAAGGTGGTGTGGCTTTTCAGGAACTGACTCCAAGGGGGTGAAAAGGTGGTTAATCATGAGGGAATAATGATGGCTACTACGGCATGATTATACTGGAGGAACAAAATTTTAGAACGCTGATATGCGAAGAGGAAACGAGGTCTATCTGGCCAGAGGTATGACGATGGCGTCTGGCCTCACCTTGGGGCAGATCGTGTATTCGCTGAAGTGACCCTTTTGGCGGCTAAGCCATAATGGATTTCCTTTAAAATATGACCAAACCCCTTATTTGACGTGTCCACTGATTGACGCCGACTCGGTTTCGGTAGCTGATAATCTACTTTTAACCTTGTATGCTACCGGAAAACAATCTTCACAAATTCTTTTTGCTTTCGGTGGCTGTAGACAATCCAACCTTTGGATGGTAAGTTGCGAAAAAATATCTTCCTTTTCGGTGGCTAATGAACACCATCATGTTCTCCCAAGCCACCGAAAATGGCCCCATGGATCACGAAAATGACTTTGCTTTCGGAAGCTACGGAAGGTTTCATTCTTGAACCGTGAACTGTAGAAAATATCTACCCTTCGGTGGCTAATGAACACCATCGTATTTTCCCAAGCCACCGAAAAATGTCCCATGACTCACGTTGTAATCTTTCCCTTTTGGTAGTTGGATCGTTTTCATCTTTTGCGTAGCAAGCTGCCAAAAGTGGGGTTTTCGGTAGCTAATGAACCATCGATAGGCCCACCTAAGCTATCGAAACCTGAAAATTCTATTTGGAGAAGAGCAACTTCAACAGTTATTTCAAGCTTCATTACATAATCCAATCCTATGCTACACAAATTCAAATAGAATAATATGAAAAGACCAAACTTCCATCTCCTAAACAAGCACCTAGCCTAACTTATCTGGGGAGATAACACGTTGATTTAATATATATTACACTAAACAATTATTAAATGTTGATTTAATATTCATACGGAACATTTATTTTGAATATTAATTATATATATTTTAAATTTTTTATAGTGTATTTTGGTCCAACTCAACCTATACGCGACCATAGATGTATGTTGCATTTCCATGTTAGGCGGCAGGAAGCAATAGGGCCGAACCAACAATGTCCACTATGTTTGTTTTTCAGAATTTACTTCAATCTGATCTAGGATCTTAACTCAAAGAACAACATGTACAACATATCAATCATGGACATAATAATGCAAGCACACAAGAGACAATAGACACACAGAGTTTCACTGGGGAAAACCATAAAGGTGAAAAACCCCACAACTTCCTCAGAGATAGATAGAGCAATGATACAACCCAAGTATACGAGATAGTCTCCTCCTAGCAGCAACTTCTCCTCCTCCACAAGTGTGCCACTCTCCAATGAGAGTATGAGTGAGAAAGTGAATGATCAAATAGAGTGCCTCCCGCACTCTATTTATACTTGACTTGAATTGCCTAATAACCTTTACTAGGTCGGCCTCAACTTAACCACATAGCATAATGCTGATAGGGCTGACCCCCAATAGGGTGGTCTAATAACCCTTTAACCCACATGACTTATATAGGGCCGACCCATCAAGGTGGTCTGATAGCCCATCAAGTATAAGTTACGACACTTACAATATAAATGACGACACTTCTGTATAGAGGAATAATAACATCTCTATAGGAATACAAACACTTCCGTATAGAGGAATAATAACATCTCTATAGGAATACAAACACTTCTGTATAGAGGAATAATAACATCTCTATAGGAATACAATATACATATATGAAATACATTCCGAAGTTACAAATACATCAACAATCCCTCTTAACTAGGAAGGTATTTCTCGACATAGATCTGCTAGCCCAAGTCTTCTTCTCTGGATCATCGTCACTGGATCATCGTCATCGAATCATCATCATCGAATCGTCATCACCGCTTCTATCTCAATCAATCTCCAATCTACTCGTCATAGGAAGTTCTATAGAGCCAGTCCTTTTTCATACTGGGTGTAGGCCCGCCACCTGCAGGTCTTGATCATCTACAGAGCCAGCCCTTTTTCATGCTGGATGTACATCATCAACATCTCTGCGAGCAAGCCATCAAGTAGGTACACCTCAGGACTGATTACACTGCCTCTACAAAACCTGCAAGATCTCCCAGCATTGATTACACTACTTCTGCAAAACCTGCAAGAGCATCTCAAGACTGATTATATGCCTCTACAAAAATTGTGTACCATACTATCACATCATCATATTTAGATCACCTCATCGTCCACGGAGCACAAACCAGATGCACATCACACAATACTTACACTCACCGGCATGGGAAGACACACCTCAACCATTTGTGAAAGGCTCAGCCCTTATATCTACGCCATGGGAAGACACACCTCAACCATGCGAGAATGGCCCCATAGGTATATCCATAGCCACGGGAAGACACACGTCAACCATGCTAGGAATGGTACAACACTTATATCGCAACCATGGGAAGACACACCTCAACCATGCTTGAATGGCCCAACACTTATATCGCAGCCATGGGAAGACACACCTCAACCATGCTTGAATGGCCCAGCCCTTACATCAACGACCATGGGAGGACCAACCTACCACCATGTCGGAATGGCCCAACACTTATATCTTACAATGGGAGGACCAACCTACCACCATGTAAGAATGGATCCAACCCTTACATCTACACCATAGGAGGACCAACCTACCACTATGTGAGAATGGCTCCAT
Organism: Larix kaempferi; assembly: GCA_027924585.1. Taxonomy (NCBI): domain Eukaryota; kingdom Viridiplantae; phylum Streptophyta; class Pinopsida; order Pinales; family Pinaceae; genus Larix; species Larix kaempferi. The sequence continues at coordinate 20,577,425 of BSBM01000268.1, forward strand.
CCCTTACATCTACACCATAGGAGGACCAACCTACCACTATGTGAGAATGGCTCGTGTGCATCTATGTCTCTGGACTCATCACTTCCCCTTGGAAGGTATCTCAATATGAAGTACACTAAGTCTCTTTCTAAAGTATTCAAACTTCACTCTGGCAAGCGGCTTGGTCAACACATCGGCTATTTGCTCGTTCATCGCAACATACAAGAGTTGTTGATGTATATGTAACTTCGGAATGTATTTCATCTATGTATATTGTACTCCTATAGAGATGTGTTATTCCTCTATACGGAAGTGTTTTCATTTGTATTGAGAAGTGTCGTAAGTGTCGTAACTTGTCGATGGGTTATTAGACCACCATGTGTGGGGTCGGCCCTGATTAAGTTAACCATGGGTTATTATGCTAAGCTAGGCAAATCGGCCCCATTAGTTTATTGGGCAGGATAGGACAAGTATAAATAGAGATCGGGAGATCTCTATTTGATCATCTCATTATTCACTTGTACATCACTCGAAAAGTGACACACTAGTTGAGGAGGAGGAGGAGCTGCTAGTTGAAGACTATCTCTTGTACTTTGGTTGTACCTTGGTTGTATTATTGCTCTATCTATCTCTGAGGAAGTTGTGGGGTTTTTCACCTTAGGGTTTTCCCCATGGAAACTCTGAGTGTCTATTGTCTCTTATGTTTTCCTCTTGTTGTGATTGACATGATTGACATGATTGATATGTATGATATGTTGTACATATTATTCTCTCAGTAAAGATCCTAGAGTATATTGAATTAATGCTAAAAAATTAACATGGTATCAGAGCTTCCCTGAGAAGAAGACATTGTACAATGGCAGAAACTAGGGTTTCTTATTTATTGGGTTTCTCTCCACATATTTTGGAAAAGCAGGAAGGTAGATTGACTCTACTCATCAAGAAGAATCTATCTGTCCAATCAGAATTCAATTCTGAGCACTTTCAGTTTTGGCCCTAAAAATTAGGGTTTCCACAAAAATAGGAATTTCTGAAATCTGAAGACATAGCTGGAAGATCCTTGGTAAAATCGAAGTTTAGAGCTTTGGATCAATATTTTTGGTTGGGTGAAGCTCCAGGAAACTCAAACCCTAATTCAGGGTCCTCCCTTGTGAATCCGGGAAGACTAAAAGGCATTTCCGAAGGGTGAAACTTTGCAAATCTTAAATTTTGAATATACCAGGATGATCAGCTCATCAAGTCACATCTTTCTATCATTTCAGAATTTTGAAATTCACATTTTGAATTTTTAGGGTTTCTCTGACAAACCCTAATCCGGGACCAGATCCAGTTTTCAGCAAATCAAGTGGTAAGACCTAAATATTTTCTATTTCCATTTGAAGTACTCTTTAAGATGTCTCACCACACCAAGCTTGAGGATAAGCTTGAAGGAGCTGATAACTTCCGAACCTGGAAGTATAGGATTGGGTTAATCCTGGAAGAAAATGAATTGGATGCCTACATTAGCTCTGAGGTCCCTATCCGAGAGGATGAAGAGGCTAAGGCATTGCATAATAAGAACTTGGTCAAGGCAAAGAGAATCATTGCTGATTCTATCAAAGACCATCTCATACCACATGTGTCATCTCTGAAGACACCCAAGGAGATGTTTGACTCTTTGACCAAGCTATTTGAAGGGAAGAACATAAATCAGAAGATGACTCTGCAAAATTAATGAAAAGGGGTCAAGCTGTTGAATGGAGAGACCATTCAATCTTATTTATCCAAAGTATCTCAGATCAAGGAACAACTTGAAGTTGTAGATGAAGTGGTGGAGAATGGAGAAATTGTGATGGCCACTCTGAATGGCCTAACTAGGTCATGGGATTCCTTTATTCAAGGATTATGTGAAAGAAGGAAGTTAATCTCCTTTAGTAGACTGTGGGATGAATGTTCACAATAAGAGGCTAGGTTTGTAGCCCAAGAAGAAAAGATGGGAAACGAAGATCAAGCTCTCATAGCTCACACCAAAAGAAGCAAGCCTAAGAAGGAGCACTCTCATTACAAGAAATCCTCTCACACCCATCTAAAGAATAGGACATATATGAGATGCTTCACATGTAATGAGAAAGGACACTTTGCTATAGATTGTCCCAAGAACAAAAAGGACAAAAACTTCAACAAGAAGAAGAAAGGCAACAAGAAGAGATATCATGCTCATGCTGTTGAGGATGATGAACCTCCCAAGAAGAAGGCTATAACAGAAAGTGATGATGATGACTCATCAAGCAAAGAAGAATATGTTATAATCTCTGCTCTCACATGTACTATCTCTCATGGTTGTAATGATTGGATTATTAATAGTGGGGCTTCCAAACACATGATTGGGTTTAAAGAATCTTTTGTAAATCTATCTGAACATGAGTTACCCCATAAGGTGAAACTTGGGGATGACTATCAATATCCTATCAAAAGAAGTGGTGAAGCCTCCTACAATCTAGACTCTGGGAAGTCTTTGAAGATGAAAGAGGTTCTATATGTACCTGGGCTCAAGAAGAACTTACTCTCCATATCTGAATTGGATGCAAAAGGCATGAGGGTTGCATTTGTAGATGGCCAAGTCCTAATGTGGCCAAAAGGTAAAACTATAGATGATGCAGTGGTGATTTGAGAGCAAGAGAGAGGATTGTATAAATTGAAGGGACAACCTAAACATGCCATGGTACATGAATCCATGGAGCCAAGTGAACTTTGGCATAGAATGCTTGCTCATGTGCACTATAGAGCACTACCAATTGCAAGCAAAGCTGTAGAGGGTCTTCCTAAAATCAAGACCAAGCATGAAGGTGTTTGCAAAGGATGTGCAAAAGGAAAGAACATAAAGAAGGCATTTCCAAGTAGTGAAAGTAAGGCAAAAGGAATCTTGGAAATTATCCACTCTGATGTATGTGGATCGATGTCTTCCAGTTCTCTGAGTGGCTATGTTAACTATGTCTCTTTCATTGATGACTTCTCCAGGAAGACTTGGGTTTACTTCTTGAAGAACAAGGATGAAGTTTTTGATAAGTTCAAGGAATTCAAGCCTTGATGGAAAACCAAACTGATAAGAAGATCAAAACATTCAGATCCGACAATGGTGGAGAATTCACTTCAGGAGAATTCAAGAAGTTATGCAGTGATTCAGGGATTAAGAGGGAGTTGACTGCTCCCTACAATCCACAAAAAAATGGAGTTGCATAAAGGAAGAATCGAACAATCATGGAAGCAGCACGGGCAATGCTGCATGACCAGGATCTGCCTATGCATCTGTGGGAAGAAGCAGCCAGGATAACTATATATGTGCAGAACAGAACACCACACAAGATATTGGACAACAAGACACCAGAAGAGGTCTTCTCTGGTAAGAAACCTAAAGTCAACCATCTCAAAATATTTGGTTGTCCAGTATATACTCATGTCTCAAAGTAAAAGAGGACTAAGCTAGATCCTTCAGGAAAGAAGGGTATCTTTGTGGGTTACAGTGAAAGCTTGAAGGCTTACAGAATATACTTTCCAGGATTCAAGAAGATTGATGTCAGCAAGGATGTAACATTTGATGAAAAATCAGCATTCATCAAATCAAGGAAGACACCTGTTGAAGATCATGAAGAACCAAAGGAAACCAGATTTCAAGATACTACCATGACTGAAGCAATTCCAGATGCTGATTGTGAAATTTAAGATCCGCAAGAACCTGTAGATCCACCTCGTGAGAAGGAATCTCACAAGAGGAAACCTGCATGGGATAGAGAGCTCATTCAAGATGCAGAAAGGTATGGCATTCCAGAAGAAGAACACAGAGCAAAGAAGAGGACCAGATCACATACCAGCTATGTTGCTTTACTCTCTGATATCATGAACAAAGAACCTTCCAGTTATGAATAGGCAGCGGAAAAGAAAGAATGGAAGGATGCCATGGTCGAGGAATATCAATCAATAATGAAGAATGATGTTTGGGATGTTGTCCCAAGACCTGAAGGGAAGTCTGTTGTGACTTCCAAATAGATCTACAAGATCAAGCATGCTGCAGATGGCAGCATAGAAAAATACAAAGCGAGATTTGTAGCTCGTGGATTCTCCCAGAAAGAAGGAATTGAATATGAAGAAACGTTTGCTCCTGTAGCTAGATACACTTCCATCAGATCAGTACTTGCTCTGGCTGCAGTGATGAAATGGAAGATACACCAAATGGATGTCAAGACAACCTTCTTGAATGGTGTAGTTGAGGAGGAAGTGTATGTGGAGCAGCCACTTGGTTTTGAGACACATGACAAGAAGTCATATGTGTGCAGGTTGAAGAAATCCTTGTATGGCTTCAAGCAAGCTCCTAGGACTTGGTATGGAAGGATAGACAGCTTTCTATCCAGTTTGGGCTTTACCAAGAGTAAAGCGGATTCCAACCTTTACTAAAAGGTTGAGGAGGGAAATCCTGTGATACTACTATTGTATGTGGATGACTTGTTTGCTACAGGTGATGATAGATTGATTTCCAATACCAAGAGGAAGCTTGCAGCCGAGTTCGAGATGAAGACTTGGGGATGATGCACTATTTTCTAGGCATGGAGGTGTGGCAGAGTGCAGAGGGAATCTTCCTTGGACAAGGGAAGTATGAAGTAGAGATCCTAAAGAGGTTTGGGATGATGGACTGCAAGGCCATCGCCACACCTATGGCATCGAACCTGAAGCTTCTGTGTGATGCTTCATCTGATCCAGTTGATGTCACTATGTATCGTGAGATGATTGGGTCCTTGATGTACCTGACAAACATGAGACCAGATATCTGCTTTGCGGTGAACACATTGATCTAGTTCCTGACGGATCCTAGAGGTGTTCACCTGGTTGCTGTAAAGCATATTCTGAGGTACATGAAGGGTACAATTGACTATGGGCTCAAGTATTATGCGAATAAAAAGTTCAACCTGCAGGGTTATGTTGATTTGGACTGGGCAGGCACTGCTGTAGATAGGAAGAGCACATCTGGGTGCTGCTTCAGTATGGGATCAGGTGTGATCTCTTGGTTTAGCAGGAAGCAGTCCTGCGTAGCACTGAGTACAGCCGAAGTAGAGTATGTTGCAGCTTGTTCGGCTAGTTGTGAGGCAGTATGGCTCCGGAAGCTACCGTATGAGTTATTTGATCTCCCACTGGAGGCTACTGGTATATTTTGTGATAACCAGAGTTGTGTGAAGTTGTCCGAGAACCTGGTGTTCCACGACAAGTTGAAGCACATTGAGATCAAATATCACTATATCAGGGATATGGTGCAGAGAGGAGCAGTGAAGCTCCTGTATGTTGCGACAGACGAGCAGATTGCAGATGTGCTGACGAAACATCCAGAGTGAAGTTCTCATACTTCAGAGAGAGGCTTGGTGTTCTTCAGATTGACGACATTTCGAGGAAGAAGTGATGGACACATTTGCTAGAGCCATTCAAATCATGATGAGAGGAGGATCCTTCCCATGGATGTGGATGTAAGCATTGGATGATGAGGATCAGGACGATGTTCGAGTTTCTGCTCTGTATGATCAGTTGAATCGTTTATATGTATGTATGCATCATGTTGGATGCTTGATCAGTTGGATCATTCATATGTATATGCATCATGATGGATGCTGGATATGATCAGTTAGATCATTTGAATGTATATGCATCATGTTGGATGTTGGATATGATCAGTTGGATCATTTGTATGTATATGCATCATGTTGGATGCTGGATATGATCAGTTGGATCATGTATATGTATCTATGTATGTATCAGGTGGATACATTGTATGATCAGGTAGATCATGTATGATGATATGTATCAGGCAGATACTGTGTATGCATCAAATGGATGCATTGTATGATCAGGATGATCATGGATGATGAGCTTCAGTATGTTGCTCCATATGACATGCATCAGGACGATGCAGTGATGATGATCAAGATGATCATGTGTACATCAGGATGATGTATGGTGAGTATCAGGTTGATACTCTGTGGCCGTGGAACAGGTTGTGCAGATAAGCATATAATCCAGCCCTAGGAGGTTTGCAGATAGTCTTTCGAGGTTTTGCCTATGGCATTTAATGTGGCCCTGGTATATATGGAAAATGTTCTTTTGAGGTTTTGATTTGGAGGACATATAATCCAACCCTGGGAGATCTGATAGGTTGAGCTGTGTGCTCGTAATCAGTCCTGGGATGCTCTTTCAAGGTTTTGTCCTATGGCATATAATCCAACCCTAGGAGATCCTACAGGTCATAGTTGTGTACTCGTAACAGCCTGGGATGCTCTTTCGAGGTTTTTCCATGACCACATATAATACAACCCTGGGAGATCCTATAGGTCGGAGGTGTGTGCCTGTAACAGCCTAGGATGCTCTTTCGAGGTTTTGTGGGGACCACATATAATACAACCCTGGGAGATCCTATAGGTCGGAGCTGTGTACCTGTAACAGCCTAGGATGATGTTTCAAGGTTTTGTGGTGGGGTCACATATAATACAACCCTAGGAGATTTGACAGGTAGAGCTGTGTGCTCGTAACAGCCTGGGATGCTCTTTCGAGGTTTTGTGATGCACATAATAAGTCCTGAGGATTCCACAGTATGGCCAATGATGATGAAGACCTACAGGTGGTGGGCCTACATCCAGTATGAAAAAGGACTGGCTCTGTAGAACTTCCTATGACGAGTAGATTCAGAGATTGATTGATATAGCAGAAGTCGTGACGATGATGATGATTCACTGATGATGATCCAGAGAAGAAGACTTGTGCTAGCAGATCTATGTCGAGAAATACCTTCCTAGTTAAGAGGGAGTGCTGATGTATATGTAACTTCGAAATTTATTTCATCTATGCATATTGTACTCCTATAGATATGTGTTATTCCTCTATACGGAAGTGTCATCATTTGTATTGAAAAGTGTCGCAAGTGTCGTAACTTGCTGATGGGTTATTAGACCACCATGTGTGGGGTTGGCCCTGATTAAGTTAACCATGGTTTATTAGGCTAAGCTAGACAAGTCGGCCCCATTAGTTTATTGGGAAGGACAGGACAAGTATAAATAGAGATCGGGAGATCTCTATTTGATCATCTCATTATTCACTTGTACATCACTCAGAAAGTGGTGCACTAGTTGAGGAGGATGAGGAGCTGCTAGTAGAAGACTATCTCTTGTACTTTGGTTGTACCTTGGTTGTATTATTTCTCTATCTATCTCTAAGGAAGTTGTGGGGTTTTTCACCTTAAGGTTTTCCCTACGAAAACTCTGTGTGTCTATTGTCTCTTATGTTTGCCTCTTGTTGTGATTGACATGATTGACATGCTTGATATGATTGATATGCTGTACATGTTATTCTCTCAGTAAAGATCCTAGAGTATATTGAATTAATGCTCAAAAATTAACAAGAGCTTCACTGCTCCTCTCTGCATCATATCCTTGATATAGTGATACTTGATCTTAATGTTCTTAGACTTGTCATGGAACACTGGGTTCTCCGAGAACTTCACACAACTCTGGTTGTCGCAATATATACAAGTAGCACTCAGCTGGAGATGAAACAAATCAGACAGTAGCTTCCTAAGCCATACTACCTCACAACTAGCCGAACAAGTTGCAACATACTCTGCTTCGGTTGTACTTAGTGCCACAAAGGACTGCTTCCTACTAAACCAAGAGATCATACCGGATCCCATACTGAAGCAGCACCCCGAAGTGCTCTTCCGATCAATGGCACTACCTTCCCAATCCAAATCAACATAACCCTCCAAGTTAAACATTTGATTCGCCTCATACTTGAGCCCATAGTCAACTGTATCGTTCAGGTACCTCATAATATGCTTTGCAGCTATCAGGTGAACATGTCTCGGATCTGTCAATTACTGGCTCAACGTGTTCACTACAAAGCAGATATTTGGTCTTGTATTCGTCAGGTACATCAAGGAACCAATCATCAATCATCTGATGATACATCGTAGCATCAACCAGATCAGAAGAAGCATCACACAGAAACTTCAGGTTCGATGTCATAGGTGTGGCCATGGCCTTGTAGTCCATCATCCCAAACCTCTTCAGGATCTCTACTGCATACTTCCCTTGTCCAAGGAAGATTCCATCTGCATTCGGTCACACCTCCATGCTTAGAAAATAGTGCATCATCCCCAAGTCCTTCATCTTGAACTTGGAAGCAAGCTTCCTCGTTGTATTGGCAATCAATCTATCATCACCTGTAACAAACAGGTCATCCACATACAAAAATAGTATCACTGGATTTCCTTCCTCAACCTTGTAGTAAAGGTTGGAATCCTCTTTACTCTTGGTAAATCCCAGACTGGATAGAAAGCTGTCTATCCTACCATACCAAGTCCTAGAAGCTTGCTTCAAGCCATACAAGGATTTCTTCAACCTGTACACATATGAATCTCTGTCATGTGTCTCAAAACCAAGTGGCTGCTCCACATATACTTCCTCTTTGACTACACCATCCAAGAAAGCTATCTTGACATCCATTTGGTGTATCTTCCATTTCATCACTGCAACCAGAGCAAATACTGATATGATGGAAGTGTATCTAGCTACAGGAGCAGAAGTCTCTTCATAATCAGCCACGAGCTACAAACCTCGCTTTGCATTTTTCTATGCTACCATCTGCAACATGCTTGATCTTGTAGATCCACTTGAAAGTCACCACAGACTTACCTTCAGGTCTTGGGACTGCATCCCAAACATCATTCTTCATGATTGACTAGTACTCCTTGATCATGGCATTCTTCCCGAATCTTGGGAACTTCAATATCTTCAATATTTTCAATAGATAACTTTGTTGCTGAACAAATGTTGTAGTCCTTCTTTTGTAGGTGATGGTATACGATCTTTCCTACAAAACAAGTTAAATTGCATGATTATAAAACATCTCATAGTTTTCAGAACAAATTCTTACACATAAATAAATATGTCGTATAGTATGCAATTATCTTAGCCAATTCTTCAATACAACATTTATCCATATCCTGTAACTTTCTAGATGCCTTCCAATCTCTACCAGAACATTGTTAAGAGTGTGCACAACTCCCAACATGTCAGCAAAGAGGTTTCATTCTAGATAAGTAGCAATCGAATGTTGTACAGTGCCATAGGCCACTTACCCATCACATGCATATTAGTATTATACTATTAATTAATGCAATTATTCTAATATGCATAATGCACACCACGAGTCTAGGAACATAAGCATATACATCATTGAACAATATTATTTAAACAAACAAATATGCAAGAAATGACAATTCAAATACTTATCTTTGTTTGGTTTGTAGGGTGGACTCCCTCTCAATATTTGATTCCTTGCAGGAACTACTGGAGTGTGCTTCCTCTTGATCTTTGCTTCCTGGATTACATGTCTTTGAACTTATATCCATCCTCGATCACTATGCATACTTACTAGTATCATCATTGTGTTATCCTCGAGGTCTCATACATACATTCATTAGTATAATCTCAATACTATCAAAACATAATAATCATAAACATGTATAGTCATGATCATTTCAAACACAGATAATAAACATTAGTATTCAAGGTTTCAGGGAATACTTCTTTTACTCATGCATATTCTTGATTTGACCAAAAGACTTTTTTGGATAGTCATATCATCAATCAATGTAAGATACATAATATGCATAAACCGTTGATTACTTACTTTTCTAACTTCATGAATAATCATTATCAACCATACAACAGTATAATATCCTAATACAAGGTAGGATTCTAACTTGATATTATAGGAAAAACATACCTGGTTATCATATTTGCTAGTTACGTTTAGCAATGTCTTCTTGTTCTCTTCAATGACTTGTGCTAGTAACTGCATATGTCATAGGTTAACCATTATAGAACCAAGTTATACATACCTCGTAAGTATATCTTCTATGTGATTCACGACAATGGATGAATCTTTGTCTTCATGTCACCATGGTCATATGTGCTTGAACAAGAACATGATTTGTCTTTCTTGATGTACCTTTCATGTTAGCGGACAACATCAACCTCATACAACACCACAATGCATTAGTACAATCATAAGTGTCAAAACCCTAATCAATGAATATCTGCATTCATAATTTTATTAAGGTGATACAACAAGTCTAAAGTTAACCAGGATTGTACTAACCTTAATAAAGAAAAACATACCATAAACTTAATCATGAACAAATCTTGAAACATACCTGTAAGTCATACCTATCGAGATTGCTTGTAATCTTCTTATGTAAGGCCTTAGCCTCATCTCCCTCTGAAACTGGAACTTCTTCACTTATGCAGGTGACCAATCCATTCTCTTCTAGGATTAACCCAATCCATTTGATTTGCAGAAACTGGATCTGGAACGGGATTAGGGTTTGTCAGGGAAACCCTAAAAATTCAAATTTTGAATTTCAAACTTCTGAAAGGATAGAAGGATGCACCTTGATGAGCTGATCAACCTGGTATACTCAGAATTTGAAAATTACAAAGTTTCACCCCTCAAATTTGTTTTTCAATCTTCTCGATTCATTAGGAGGACCCTAAATTAGGGTTTGCATTTCCCGGAGCTTTACCCAACCAAATAGTTTGATCCAAAGCTCTAAACTTTGATTTTTCAAGGAGCTTCCAGCTATGGTCATAGATTTAAAAAATTCCCATTTTTGCAGAAGCCCTAATTTTTCACCTTTTCGATCAAAGTCCCGAACTAGGGTTTGATCAAGCCCGACCTTGTGCACAACCAAAAAATTTGATCTTGATCTCTAAATTTCAATTTTGATGAGGAGCATCCAGCTGTGGTCTCCGATACAAAAAATTCCAACATTCTTTGAAACCCTAAATTCCCGGAGCCATGAATGAAGGTGCTCAAAATCCAATTCTGTTTCGACAGAAATATGCACTTGATTGTTTCTGGTGTAACTCTGAAATTTTAGATCTACAGGGTCTGAAAATTCTACCTGTGGTATCCTGACCTGTTAAATTTCCAACCCCATAGTTCTGACCTCAAATGGATTCTCTGAGAGAGTGTTATTCCAAGTGTCGTAACGTGACCTGTTTATGGGATAAAACAGGAGAGCGAACGTGTACGGAGTGCCACTTGTCATTGGTTCACTTTTAGCCTCTGAACCTTTGGCCTGTGAAAGTAAAGTCTGTGCCCTAGCTATCACATTTTATGGAATTTCATTTGGAGCTTCCTAGCCCAAGTTGTGACCTTTTTTCTTAGGTCACCTAATTATGATTGAGAATTGGAAGAGACAGAAACCCTAGATTGTACAGATCATAAAACACAAAGTACAACAAATTAGAAGTTGTGCGTCAAACACAAGGTACATTGGGATTTTATCTTCGACCTATAAAAGTTTCAGATCCTGAAACGTCTCCAGAATGAATTTATAGAGAAAGTGCTACGTTGACTGTTTTTTTCTATATCAAGCCCTAGCTTCGCAAGTGCAACAAGTGTCATAAATTCCATACCATGCCTTCTTTCATGCTAGCTCTGATACCATGTTAGTTTTTCAGAATTTACTTCAATCTGATCTAGGATCTTAACTGAAAGAACAACATGTATAACCTATCTACATCATATCGATCATGGACATAATAATGCAAGCACATAAGAGACAATAGACACATAGAGTTTCACTGGGGAAAACTGTAATGGTGAAAAACCCCACAACTTCCTCAGAGATAGATAGAGAAATGATACAACCTAATCATAAGAGATAGTCTTCTCCTAGCAGCAGCTTCTCCTCCTCCACAAGTGCGCCACTCTCCAATGAGAGTATGAGTGAGAAAGTGAATGATCAAATAGAGTGCCTCCCGCACTCTATTTATACTTGACTTGAATTGCCTAATAACCTTTACTAGGTTGGCCTCAACTTAACCACATAGCATAATGCTGACAGGGCCGAACCCCAATAGGGTGGTCTAATAACCCTTTAACCCACATGACCTATACAGGGCCGACCCCATCAAGGTGGTCTAATAACCCATCAAGTATAAGTTACGACACTTACAATATAAATGACGACACTTCCGTATAGAGGAATAATAACATCTCTATAGGAATACAAACACTTCCGTATAGAGGAATAATAACATCTCTATAGGAATACAATATACATATATGAAATACATTCCGAAGTTACAAATACATCAACAGACTAACCACAATAGAGGACGACATGCCTCTTATGAGTTTGTTTAAGAATAAGAAATCCCATAGAAAGTGACAATGAACATTTTTGACATAATGCATTTCATATTTTGATTTTTGCATAATCTTTATTGATATAATATATTTGGTACTATTTTGAAAATGATCTTTCTTATGGAATCTACATGTTTAATTATTTGATATTAATTTCATTTATTTTGCATTAGTAGATAGATGGGATATGGGGAATTGTGAGTGATGTGAGAGGGGGGGAGGGGATATATTAGCTTCCACCTTCACGTGGTTGGCCTTGTTTAATAGAGAATATTTATTCTTGAAACCAAGTGAGGCTCAATCAATTGTGTACTTTTGCATCTTCCATTTTTAATTTTATTGATAGGATAGAAACTTAGTTCTTTCTTTATTCTTAACTAAATTTTATGTATCTAGTATAGATTGTTTGTTGACTATACATCTTATGTTTCCATGTGCAGATGATGCATTTTGATGTTCCAAGAATGTTCTAGACCTTATGTACCATGGTCACCATCTCTATAGATGTTCGGATGATTAAGGTATTGAGAATTTACATTGAATATTTTTCTCATTCAAAAAATTAGTTTTTTCTTTATTTTTAACTAAATTTATGTATCTAGTATAGAATTTTAGCGGAATATACATCTTATGTGCCCTTGTGGAGATGATACATTTTATGTTCCAACAATGTTGTAGACCTTATGAATTTTGCTTGTCATCTCTATGAATGTTTGGATGATACACGTATTGAGAATGTCTATTGAATATTTTCTCAATGAAAAAGTTAGTTATTTCTTTAATTTAAAGTGAATATTATGTTTCTAGCATATATTTTTAGGCTTTATTGTCCATCTAGAGAGTGAAACAAATGTCTATCAAAAGTGTTTCAACTTTATTCCATAGATGTAAGTTCATAATATGAAAATTTTAGATTTTCCCCACAAAGACTCAAGGAGATGAACTATCACTTCTCAAGTGCTTTACCACACATTGTTTCAATCCAAATTCAAATGAACGCCATGAGAATGACCTCCAATACTCAATTATAAAATTGATTTGATAATTTGTCATGAAATAACTGGAAGGAAGAATGGAGGAAAATCAAGAATGAGAAGACTAAAGAATGCCAATAAAAAAACATCTCTCACCTATCCATTTCTTATATAGTGAGAATGGGAGTGTACATAGAGAATTTATTCTTATATAATGAGTAAAAATGATAAGAATCTATTGAAGGTGCCCTTATTTGTGCATAACAAAATAACGATAGACAAATATTTTCAATGCATGACACTCCAAGTGAGGTGCATTAGTGGGATACCAATGTAAATGCAATCTATTGAAAATAACCATCAATGCATCCAATATAACTCCTCCAATGTGGGAACCCTCATGTGCCAACAATAACTTGTGTGAAAAGACTAGAGTAGCTTGTAGGTGGAGCACTCCCTTTTGCTGAATTTGGAAATAGAGAGGGTTTGAATGTACTCCCCAAGTCTGCACATTATTAATGATGATATCAACACTAAATATAGGAACAAAGAACAATAAGAAAACACCCAATGGGTGGTTGATAAAAATCATTATAGAATCACATAAGACTCAATATAGCACTTTAACGCTTGGATATAAATTCTCAAGTAGTGCAACTTGAATGATTTTATACATGATTACAATTCCTATTTGATAATGGTGAATATTAATGCAGAAGGTAACTATTTTCCTTCATAACAACAACAAACCTCTAGCTGGTAACAACTACGTCAAATCAGTAGGTGTAACTCCCTCAATGGTTGCACCAACAATATTTAAGAATCATGTAGCATCAAGCATGGATGTAAGAGTTTAAGAAGCATCAAGGTCGAACCTTTGGCCCATAACAGATGACAAGAAAAGAATACCAATTCTTTTAAACAAGAGTCCCTATGATAAGAACTAAGCCAACCTATCCTTGTTATACGAAGTAGTTTGCACATTCATTCTTGGCTAACTTATTTTCCTCATTTTTCTTACAGGATATGTTGACTATGATCCATTCGATCCATATTCTTACATGCCTACCATATATTATTATCATGTAAGCATTGATTTTTGTTTTGAAGGAAACAATTTCCTACATATCTTACTTAGACCAGAAGGAACACCCTCCAATTTGTTTATTATTATTCTCACACCTTGCCTACAATAAAATGTTGAATGCATGGTCATCAACTTTTGCAATGTGATGGAATTGGATGTTATACAAGAGCATGGGATTTCATGTATGTATGAAGTGATACTATTAGATTGTTGAGGCATTGATTTATAAACAACACTAATAAACCTCAATACATGCACACTAGTCCTTTTTCATATCAGCTTAATCAAGGCACTAAAGTTAACTTAGATCAACCTATATTAAGAACACAATAGAGTACATAAAAGTATGGACAACCCATAAAGGTAGGTCCAACCCATGCTAGATTGGAGTGTTAATGCCGAAATTTCATACACATGTGACATTTTGGTTAATCTTGTAGTAAGGTGTCATCAACCTATAGCATGCATCCAGCCCAAGACATACTCATCATATCCAGAAAGCAGCATGAGTCAAAAAATACCCAAATATAGTAAAAAAGGAGTAGTTCCCTTACACTCGTGATAGACCGAGCTACATCATGTATTATTAGTTTTGTCTCCATGGTACACCAGTGCAGATTTTCCTTCAAAATCCGTGCAAGTGTAAAAAATGACAGGACCATAACCACCTGCAGTGCATTGAAGGATCATCAAGCCTCCATCACCTCTAAGAATTTGAATTTGGTCTCCCTATGTACTTGGGTTCATTGAATGGCCCCCCTTTGTGTACTTTGGATCCAAATCATGGATTTAATGAGTCCACATTTGGATCTAGTTGTTTCTTGGCCACTTATTTGCCTATAAAAGGAGGTCATGAGCGTGCATCTAGAAAGGAGAAATTAGAGCAAGGTTATGCTACTGGAATTGTGTTGGAACGTCTTCCACCTCTTCCTATATCTCCAAGCATTATTCAAGCTCCCTTACCACCTTCCTCCAAGGGACACATGTTTTTACTATTGATCCCTCTCAAATTATTTAGCATTTAGTGTGGACAAAAAGGACTTCCCTAAGGGAGATTGTTGTCTTCCCTTTGAATCCCACACCTCCTAGGTGACACTTCTTGTAACAATATTGACCATTGCGCAATCTAAATTGGTTCTTGCATTTTCTCTTTATTGTGGTTTGCATCCTCTCACCCTTCTTTAGTTTATTTCAAGTTATTTCAAGTTTTTGTTTATATTTTCTTTCTGTACTATAATATTGGGCCTTATTGAAAACCTCAAAGGCTTTACTCCAAGTGGGAAGTGTTACACTCCTGTTGTGCATATTTTCCCACAACATTATTTATGGTGACTCCACTCTATTTTTGTTCATTTCTCTTTAACTAGGTTGTTATTTGCTAGATAGATAATTATGGGTTCTTGTTTTGTGTAGGTGAAGAGGTCCATACCCTTCCTTCCCAGAGTTCAGCCTCCTTTGGACTATAGTTGTTGTTCACACAATCGCGTGGATCCCTACACCCCGAGCACGCTACCCACACATATTTTCCTTCGACAGTCACACTGTCTGTGCACATTAATTGAATGTCGCCCGTCCGGTAATGTACTCTTTGTTTGCATAACCTTTATATGTTGTAGTCGCGCTAATGTGCACTAGTGACTATATTTTTTGTGCTATTGTGCGTCTATTTTTTATTTTTCCATGCTACTATCATTTTACTTGCTTTTTATCAGTTCTACATACAATCTTGCAGTCCCAATGGCTGCACACTAATGAAACAGATTACAATTAACTTGCAATATTTAGTTTTTCTTTAGTAATCAACCCACTTAGACCAGATTAGGGAGTAAGGAATCATTCTCTCTTGAAATCTACTTAGGTAACCAACTTTGGGCCTTTCAACATGCCTCATTATTGTCACTAGAAATCAAGGCATCTTATTCTCTTTGTTTACTTTTCATGGTTTTAGGCTAAAGCAGTGTAGATCCACTTTTTCACACAAGCAAGGACCTAAAGACTCTTCTCTCCCCAAGTATGCTCTTCACCTCACACTTCTTGTGGGCTTGGTGAATCCGAAAAGGGTGAAAAGTGTGAAATACCTCCATTGCACACTTTTACTTCATTGGCATTTTGTTTTCCAAGCACCTTTATAGTTAAATTATCCATTTGCATTTACTTTAAGCTCTCTAGTTAATTGCAACAATAAATTTTATTATCTCACATGTGTTTGCATCATTGACACACACTAAGGGACCTAAAATCTCTTTCATTCCAAGTATGCTCTTCACCTCACACTTCTTGTGAGATTTGTGAATCGGAAAGGAAGGGAATTTTGAAATATCTCCCTTGCACTCCTTAAGTGAATTTAGACCCTTAAAATCAAAATTTGTAAATTTCCAACCAAGTAAAGTCCTCCATAAAAGGTTGCAAAATAACATTTTAGTTAGGTAGGACTGATTGGGATAGGCATTAATGCCCACCAATCTTGTTTCATTATGTCTTTGAAACATAACATTGTTTACTTATAGAGTACTATTAAATCCTACTATCAACAAATGTTAAAAGAAACCCGGATAAGAAGCGCATCGTTCCCAAGCAAGTGAAAGTTGAGGTATAGTTTCCCTACCCTCTCCAAAGAGACACTCAAACTTTTTGTGGAGGTGACACTATACCGCCCAGGCTGAACCACTTATCCACACTTGATGTGGCATCTTAGTGGCCAAACTTAGGATATTTCCAAGGAGCAATTGTGAGTGCAATTGAATTTCGAAGAAAGATATTCCTGTTGGTAAGTGTTTCCAGTCCTTTTCAGAACATATCACCATCACCGATATAAATAAATCTTTGTTACCTTCACTAGTCGATTGGTGTGTGGACCCCATTGTCACAGTCAATTGTGATCTTAGAATGTCTAGTTACATTTGAGAGGAAGGACATTAGGTATTTAGGTAATTTACACTTATATTTCCTTTTAAATACAAGTTCACTAACTTGTAATTAAAAATAACTTAAATGTGGGAACTCTTGCACTAAACTGGCATAGCACATATCACTCACTTTTGCACCATTCTGCATATGTTGTGGTTGGCATATTTTTGCATTTGTTCAATTGTGTTTATTTCCATCATCACTCTCACTTGTCACTAATATTTCACCATTTAGTACAAAACCCCTTAAGGTATTCTTGCAAAATGCAAAGGCCTATCCCCTCTCTCGAGGGGTGTTTTTTTACTTTCTCATCGTGGTTCACATGGGAAATACTCTAGTTGGGGCCGCCCCTAGGCCACTTTGATAGGATCATCCAAGAGAGGCTTCTATTTGCTTGAATCATTCTCTCTCCTCATAGAAGGTGTAGAACCTTTTGCTTCACCCTCTTATGGAATAGGAGACCCTTTCTTTTCTCCCCTCAAAGATACTTTGGACCCCTTTGGTTCTCCCTCTCACAAAAGAGGCCATACTTTGTTTTCACCTCTCGACGGAAATCCATCTACTATTCTCCCTATTCGGGAGGAGGGAATATAACATCCTCATCTTCCCATCAGAGACAAATATCGCCACCACATATACCTCGGTCTCCACCTCACGGAAACCACACAAAGCATACAATGGCAGGACCTACTCCTAACCTTCCTTTCATGGCTAGTATAAATATCCCTGATTTGGAAAAATTGAAGAATGAACCTATAACACATGATCAAGCATGGCCATATATGCTGGATAAACTTCCCTTCAATATCCGTAAGTTTGAATGGAAACAATGAGAGCATAGGTTAAGTAACAAATTTCCAAAAAGAGAATGAAAAGAGAAGAAATAACCTAGAAAGAGTACTCCACGCCTTTAATGAAGAAAATATATGAATAGAAAGCCTATTCGAGGGGTCAACCTCCTTTTACAATGTACTAAGTTCACAAGACAAAACAAGACAAGATGATTCAAATGAAAATGTATCATTCCTATTTATAGGAGACAAAGAGGTACAATTACAACTAATAAACCCAAGTTGACATAACAAATATAATAATACTAATAACAATTACCACTAATAGACCCAAGACGACATCGATAATATGTAGTGAGCCACAATATAGGGGGTATTGTTCCAACATTTAGGGATTAACATGACCCTCCCCTTTAGACAAGTGTTGTCCTTAATGCTTTATTAGTTGTGGATGCTTCTGTATGAAGGATTCATCTTCCCATGTTGAATCTTCAACTAGTAAATTCTTCCACTTGATGAGGTATTCAGTAATAACACGATTGCATAGTTGTTTGGTCCTTGTTTCCGTGATATTTTTAGGCTCCAAAATGAATTTTCATTCTTCATCAAGCTCTGGGAAGATAGTTTGAATTGGGTTCTTGTCTCCTATTACCTTCTTTAAGCAAGAAACATGGAAAATTGGGTGTACCCTTGAAGATGAAGGGAGCTCCAATTTGTAATCAATACGACCAATATTTTGCAACACTTTATAAGGACCATAGTATTTGGGTGATAATTTATTGTATTTATTTTGTTGCTTGAGGGACATTTATTTGTAAGGTTCCATCCTCATAAATACCCAATCCCCTTCTTCAAAACTCCATTCACTGCGATGTTGATCTGCTTGTTGTTTCATCCCATTTTTTGACATAGCCATGTTGTCCTTTAGTAACTCGAGAACTTATTGTTGGTGCTCTAGGTGATCTTCCATAGATTTAACTTTATATTTTACTCTTAAGGGAGATGTCATAGATGGAGGATGGTACCCATAAAGTGCCATACGTGGAGACATTTTTTATGACATATGGAAGGAAGTATTGTATCACCATTCTGCCAAAGATAACCATTTCACCCACTATGTTTGTTTATCATATGCAAAGCAACGAAGATAGCCTTCCAAAAATTTTTTCACTATCTCAATTTTCCCATTAGTTTGAGGATGATAAGAAGAACTATGATCCAATTGGGTACCCAAACAAGAAAATAATTTAGGCCAAAATTTTTGAGTGAAGATTGGATCTCTATCACTTACAATAATATTTGGGTTCCCATGTAACTTTTCAACTGATTCCATGAAGGATGCATCATTTGTACTTGCATTAAAAGGGTGAGAGAGTGCACACATGTGTGCATACTTTGTGAGCCTATCAACAACCACCGTAATAAAATTATTCCCTTATGACTTGGGTAGACTTGTGATAAAATCCATTGAGACTTCCTCCCAATGCTGGTAATGTATTTCTAATGGTTGTAAAAGACATGTTGTCTTAACCATTTCAACCTTATTTTGTTGGCAAACCAAACATTTTGCCACAAACGTTTGATCATCATATTTAATACCTTCCCAAAAGAACTCCTTCTTGACCCTATGGTACGTTTTTAGGAATCCTGAGTGCCCACCTATAGGAGAGGTGTGTAATTCCATAGTAAGGAGTTCTTGCATATATATAAGTGATCCTTATACCATAGTGAATCATTCTTCGACACAAAAGTATCTGATACAATGGGACCCTTTTGTAGCTTTTAAATGAGTGTCCACATATATAGGTAATTCTTCCATTCTTCCCTTTCTACTACTACCCAACCGGGTTGTATAATCAAAATCAAATAAAGTAATGCTTCCACATCCTCATTTTTTTTTTTGCTGAGTGCATCTACCACCACATTCTGGTTCCCTTTTTTTATAGATGATTTCAAATTCATATCCCAACATCTTGGTTATCCATTTTTGTTTCTCTTTTGAAGATAGTCTCTATTCCAAGAATTATTTAAGACTATCATGATCTTTTTTTACATTGAAGTGCCTACCTATTAGATAAGGACACCATTACTTAAGTGCATGTAGTATTGCCATCATTTTCTTCTCATAAATTCGTTTCTGTAAGTTCTTTCCCTTGATTGGTAAAATTTCGAAAGCAAGGGGCCATCCTTCTTGCATTAGAACTACACCGATTCCATTTCCTGAGGAATCACATTCCAAAATAAAGGATTTTGTGAATTCTGGTGTGGTCAAAACAAGAGCTTTGCACATTGCATCTTTAAGTTGTTCAAATGCTTGAGTTGCCTCTGGAGTCCACAAAAATTCTTCATTCTTCAATAATTTTGTCATAGGTGCTGCTATTACGCCATAGTTTCGAACAAACTTGTGGTAGTACCCTGTCAAACCTAAGAATCCTCTAACATTCTTCAAGATTTTGGGAATCAGCTAGTCCATCATGGTTTTAATTTTGTTAGGGTTTTCCTTGACACCTTCATGAGATACAATGTGACCCAAATACTCTACGTCTTTTACCCGAAAGAAACATTTGGAAGGTTTTGCATATAGTTCTTGCTTCTTTAGTATTTGTAGAACCTTGTCGACATATTGAACATGTTCTTCCCAAGACTTGCTGTAGATTAGTATATCATCAAAAAGTACTAATACAATTTTTTTAAGGAAGAGATTGAAAATGGAATTCATCAAACCTTGAAATGTGGAAGGTGCATTCGTAAGGCCAAAAGGCATTACCATAAATTCATAATGACCTTCATGAGTTCTGGATATTGCTTTTGAGATGTCTTCTTCCTTCATTCTAATATAATGATACCATAAATGGAGATCCAAATTTGTGAAGTAAACTGCTCCATGTAGTTCATCTAACAATTCATCAATGATGGGAATTGGAAACTTATCTTTAATGGTGATATTGTTGAGCTCTCTATAATTTAGACACATACGCCATTATCCCTCCTTCTTGTGTACCATTACCACTAGTGTAGAGTGAGAAATTTTTCTAGGCCTAATTAGTCCAACCTCTAATATTTCTTCAACCATGCACTCAATTTCACTCTTCTGAGCATAGGGGTATCTGTAAGGTCTGATGTTAGGAGGAACAATTCCTAGAATTAAGTGAATAGAATGATCAAAATATTCAATAGTGAGTAGGTGGAAGGCCTTTTGAAATATCTTCAAATATCTTGGAGTGCTTATCAATGACCCTTTGGATATCCAAAGGAATAGGAGGCTTAGATGTTTGAACATTTAATTAGCATAATTGTGCAATTACACATTGATGCCCCCTTTTCAACAATTTTGTCATACCATTAGAGCTTATCACCTTCCTTGGATTCCCTTTGATATCCCTTAATTCAAATTATTTTCCTTCCCAAGAAAATTTTATGAAAAATTCTTGAAAATTAAAAGCCACTATTCCCAATGATAGTAACCATTGAACTCCTAAGACAACATCAGGCTCTTCAACACCACCCATTGGGATAGAAACCATTGGACTATGCAATAAATATTTTCCATAGTAAGATTGATATTATGACATTTCCTTGAGCAATTGATAATTCCTCCATATGCAATCATTACTTGAAACTCTAGTGCTAGATATACAAAGAAATTGAGAGCTTTGGCTAATTTAGAGTGAATGAAATTACGAGTACTACCAAAATCAATCAGCACTATTACCTTTTTCTTTTTGATATATCCTTTTATCTTAAAAGTTTGAGGAGTGTTAATTCTAGCCAATGCATGACAGGATATTGTGGGAGTAATCTCTTCAGAAGTAATCACTTCTATTTCTTTAGCTTGAGATGGTTCTTGTTCTTTTGCTTCTTCCTCTTCATAATATATGTAGAACAATTTCTACTTTCCACACTTGTGTCCGTTACTATACTTGCTGTCACAATTAAAGCATAGACAATTTTCTCTTATTTCATCCAATTCTTGAGGTGTCAACATTTGAGGTGGGTTAGACGAAGGAACATTATTCTCTCGATATGTGTTGGAGGTGGTTGTTCTAGTAGTCATCGCCATATATTTACTTTCACTTTTCCTTGCCAAACTAAAAGAATTCTCCAATGATTTGAATATTCTCCTTTAAAGTGCCTGTGAAGAGATCCAACAAATTATCTTCTGAAATATTCTTCACTCTAAGACTTAACTTCTAAAACTGCTTGATGTGCTCTATAATTGGACCTTTTTGTTTGAGATTTATCAACTGACTAAAAAAATTGTTTCTATTAATATCATCGTAAATGTGCAATCAATTCTTCTGTGAATATAGAAAAAGAGATAATAGAGTCCATTTTATGGTCACAAAGCCATTGGTACCATACAAATTGATTAGGCTCCAATTATATTGATGCAATAGTTACCTTTTGCAAAGTTGCCACTTGGTGGAGATCAAAGAATTGCTCCATTCAGAATATCCATGTTATTGAATCATTGATATCAAACTTTCTCATGTCAATCTTTGGAATAAAGTATATCTTCGGGACCTAAGTTGAAATCGTGATGATGTAGTAGATTATCATATTTTGGGGACTAAAACCTCTTATTCTCTATTTTTTTTCATTTTTCTCAATACGTGACTAGAATAAGTCCCCCCTTTCCTCCTTATCCTCTTCTTGAGTAGACGAATGTGTAGGAAAGTTAAGTCTTATCTCATTTAGTAGTATCCTCAAATATTCTAGATCCTCTTTTCTATCCATCCCCTTGAGATCATCTTTAATAGCCATCTTATTTTCCAAGTTAACTAAATTAACCATTTTCATAGTCCCTTTCATCATATCTTCCAACTTGGACACACTAAAAGATATGTCTTCACTTTCATCATAGGTCAAGGATGAATCCTTTGGTGGTTTGAGTGGAGTGTGATTTTTTCCACTACATTTTGGAGGTATTTTGAACAATATAAATAGATCTCACACCTTTGGTTCACCTTAAATAGATCCTTATACTAAAATTTATTCAAATTTAAAATGACGTACCTTTTTTCAACCCAGATTTGAAGACTGATTTGCTATCCAACCTTTCAATTGAGGTAACCCTAAAATTTTGGACCTTCCGAGTCTAAAATATTGGTTTTTGGTAGGTCAATATGTCCTCTTTATAGTTCTATAGGTATAGTTGAATTTGGATGTGGCAAAAAAAAGTTGTGACAATTTTTCCAACACTTGTTATTTTTGGTATATTCGGAAGAGTGAGAGTGTACAGCCTACCACATGTCTAATATTTGGAGTCTGGTTCTAAAATTGATAACCAAGGTACCATGGTATTTATTCTTTCGGATGCAATAGGTATCACTCAATTTGGATCTTGAATGCTCCATATATAATTGTTTTTCCTAGAACACCAGTTTTCTACTAGTTTTTGAACTCGTCAAAAACCATAAATTCCGCTGGGTATAACTCCGAACCTTTAATGAGTCAGAATATGAAATTTTACCACATAAATTTGGCCTATTTTATAGATGGGTTCTGTGTTTCGCTGTCAGAGCCTTTGCAGAAAAACAATTATAGAGACAATGACAGGATGTCTTGTTTTGGAAGCACCCAAACTCTAATACCAAATGTTAAGCAACAAATTTCCAAAAAAAGCATGAAAAGAGAAGAATATACTAGAAAAAGTACTCCATTCCTTTAATGAAGAAAATAGATGAATATAGAGCCTCTTAGAGGGGGAAACCTCCTTATACAATGTACTAAGTACACAAGACAAGACAAGATAAAATTATTCAAATGAAAAATGTCCCCTTCCTATTGATAGGGGACAAAGAGGTACAATTACAACTAATAGACCCACACCTGTTAGGATATTTAGACACTTAGGAGTTAGTTAAGATCAACTTGTGTAATAGATCCATTAGGGATAGTGTGTTTCTTTAGTATGCATTAGTATGAATTTGTAAATACTTAATCCGATGGTCACGATATGTTCCCGACATAGAGTGATCCGACGGCTCAACTTCTCTTAGATCAAACCTAACCTTGATCTGTGGCTTAACACCCGATTGGTCCATGATCTCTATTTAAAGAACATGGAGGGTCATTGTTTAGTTGATCGATTATGAAAAGCTCATTTATAACTTTCTTTCTTTGCATAATAAATTGTCCCGTAGAAGCTATTTGGCCGGGGCCGTGGAGTGTTTCCCTCAAGAGGGTTTAAACCACGTCAAAACATCGGTGTGTTGATCTGTGATCTGTTTGTGTGAAGTGGTTGCTCTTGGTGTTCGGTCCTTCGGTTGTACCTTGTGTACCCAAACATGGTATCAGAATTTTTATGAAGTACCGCTTTCGGTTATGATCTAGATCTTGAACTGTTGTTGCCAAAACTCGAAAGGGTTTCTAGTTCTGGTATTTCTGTGCATTTCTGGGCCGTGGAGTGTTTCCCTCAAGAGGGTTTAAACCACATTAAAACATCGGTGTGTTGATCTGTGATCTGTTTGTGTGAAGTGGTTGCTTTTGGTGTTCCGTCCTTTGGTAGTACCCCGTGTTCCATTGCATCTGGAGCGTCGTTTCCATTGGGAAATAGTTTTTGTTTGATCGAAAACGGTTCTCGATTGCTCCAGAAATGCGTATTTCATCAGATCTGAAGGTATAATGTTACAGTGATGCATTTTTTTATTTTCTGTTTTAAAAAGAAAAAAAATCTCATATTTTATCATTTTTTTTACTGTTATATTTTTTTTTTGGGTTCGGATTGTTGCATTTCCACCTGCATATGCTCTTTGCCGTGCACCTTGTGCGATCTCTGCAAAGGGAAAGGGTTTTTCTCGGCTGCGTATGCTCTTTGCCGTGCACCTTGAGCGATCTCGGCAAATCAGAAACATAGAGAAAATGTAGACTTTCCGGGCAAGCTAACGAGATCTAACTCCAAAAGTGTGGAAAAGTTTTTTTTGTTTCAATTTGTGGTGTGTTTTGCAGGAAAAATGGCAAGCATGCAAACCGAGCAAGAAGATTAAAAAAAAAAAAAAAAACAAAAAGCCCCCTTCCTCATTCCCATATTTTACATACCTTTTAATCTAGCTCACTTGGTTCAAAGTTGCTTTATTCCTTAATAGGTCTTGAGTTCAAGTCTTAGGAAGTTACTTTTAAAAGAAAAAGTGCATGCAATTTCTATTTTCAAGTTACTTTATTGTAAAAGTGCATCTCACTTAAATAAAAATAAAAAAAATACAAGTGAGTCACTTAAGTTTTTTTTATTGTTACACTATTTAAAAGTAATATCATTGTAAAAGTCAAATCACTTATTTTACAAAAGTGGTTCACTTAAAGCAACTTTCTTGTAAAGTGATTGTCAAAAGGTTCATCTTGGAAAGAGGGGGGTTCTTTTTTTTTGCTGGACCTTCTCTAGCTGCCACGTCACTATTGGGGACATCTTCAACAGGTTCTTTGTTCAAGCATAACTTCATCATACAGAGTCAGTTTTCAGTGCCGTTTTTTTTTAAACCGCCTATTTTTTCGAGCTCTTCACATCCAGACTATTGGTTTCTGCTTTTAAATCTATTAATTTACAAATATGGCCGCCCCTTTTGATATTCTACTTAACCGTTCCAACTATTTCTCATGGAAATCTCGTATGGAGGATGTTCTACGAAGTAGGGGACTTTTCAGAATTACCTCAGGGAAAGAAAAAGAACCCACTGATGATGATAAGAAAATAAAATGGGCAAATAGATGTGATGAAGCTCGTGGATTGATTGGGATGTTAATCTCTACTGATTTACGATTCCACATATCTGGAATTGATGAACCTAATGCTGCTTGGGACAAGTTGGAATCTGTGTTTGGTAAACACAATAAAATTCGAGGTCACCAACTCGAAAATGAATTGATTTCTTTAAATCCAAGTGACGTTTCATGCATTCAAGATTATTTATCTAAGTACAAAACTCTTAAACTCTTATGTGCAGAATGTAAGATTGAGAGGGAAGACAAACAATGCATTTATCATATTCTTTCCAAACTTGGACCTGCATATTCTGTTTTTGTATCTACATTTTACTCCATGAAAGCATCCTTGAATGCAGCTAGCTATCAAGAGCCTAGTCTTGAATCCTTTTGTGATTCCTCGATTAGGGAACAAGATAAACTCATTCATCTGGGAATAATCAACAATGCAGATACATCTGGGAAAGCCTTATTGTCCCAATAGAAAGAAAAGTCCAAGCCTCCCAAGAAACAAAATTTTCGCAATAATAAGTCAAACAAGGGTCCCAAACCCTTTCAGTCAGCTCCTTCTTTAAAAAATGACAAAGGATCCAAGCCAAAAGGCAAGAAGACTGAGCGTCATTGCAACTATTGCGGGAAAGATAATCATGATGAATCTAAGTGTTTCAAGAAGATGGTAGCCTTGGAAGCAACAATGAAGAAGCACCACATCATCCTAGATTCGCCTTCAGAATCCGCCTCTCATGGACATGCACTTTGTGCTTCTGGTTATTCTTATAATGCATCTTCTTCTTCTACTTCAAATGAATGGCTCATTGATTCTGGAGCATCTTATCATATGGCTAAGGATCAAGCCATCTTTTCTACTATGCATGAATGTAACACCAAACAAATATTTGTTGGTGATGATAGATCTCTAAGTGTTGTAGGAGCTGGAACAGTTCCAATAGATAATGGTCATTTTAGTGATGTACTATGTGTTCCATGAATTTTCTGCAATTTGTTATCAGTCTATCAGATCACTCATTCTGGTGAAGGTAAAACTGTGACCTTTACACCTCACCAAGTTGTAATTAAGGATTTTAAAGATCCTCAACAGGTCCTAGCTACCGAAATTGTTGATGATATTACCAGGTTGTACAAGTTTAACAACTTTGGGTCATCACCTTTCCATTCAGTTTTTGTTGCTCATAGTGATAACTTGAGCAAACTTTGGCATGAGCAATTTGGTCACTTAAATTATCGCTCATTGCAACAACTATGTAAAGACAATATGGTGATAGGTCTTCCGATGGTATCTTGCAGGGATGGTGTTTGCTCCGGTTGTGTACTCGGAAAACATCATCGGGACAGTTTCGAAAAACGTGCCTCTTGGCACGCCTTGGTTCCCTTGGAGCTTGTGCATAGTGACTTGTGTGGTCCTATTCCATCTGCTTCCTTTTCTGGTTTCAAATATTTCTTAACTTTCATTGATGATTACACCAGACGCACTTGGGTTTATTTCCTAAAACTTAAGAGCGAAGTATTTAACATGTTCTTGGCCTACAAGGCCCTTGTTGAAAAACAATCTGGTCATCCAATTATTAAGTTAAGATCTGACAATGGAGGAGAATATGTTAACAATAAGTTCACTACTTTCTGCATTGAACAAGGCATCCAACAACAACACATTGTTCCATATACACCACAACAAAATGGTGTAGCTGAGCGGAAGAACCGCATTTTAAAAGAAATGGCTAATTGTATGATCCAATCTAAGGGACTAAGTCTTCAATTTTGGGTTGAAGCCATTAATTGTGCAAATTACATAGTTAATCGCACCCCCACTAAAGCATTACAAGGTATAACACCGGAAGAAGCATGGAGTAAAATTAAACCTGATGTAAGTCACTTCCGTGTGTTTGGTAGTGAAGCATGGGCTCACATTTCGGATGAAAAATGGAAAGCATTGTAGCCTAAAAGTGAAAATTGCATATTTGTTGGATATTCTGAAGATGTAAAAGGTTATAGACTTCTTCAACCACATTCTCATGATATAATCATTAGAAGAGATGTTAAATTTGATGAAAATCTCTTGGCCTGCGAGCCTAAATCGACGATTGTGCCATCTTTGGCCTGCAAGCCTGATTCAGCGTTTGTGCCTTCTTCTTCTTCTTCTTCCAACTTCCTTGACAGGTTTCCAACTCTAGTTTCTGATGATGACAGTGAGGATGAAAATCCACCTCTGCCTGCTCATGTTCCTCCAGTTGCACCAGCACAAGTGCTTCCTGAATGGGTTCGTTCAACATGGGAAGCAGCTGGTGATCTTGTCGGTGATCCTAGAGATCAATGTCGAACACGTTCTCAGTTTCAGCGAGCCTCTTCTCTTTTGGCTCAAGTTTTCGAGCCAT
The DNA here is from genome assembly GCA_027924585.1 of Larix kaempferi. Lineage (NCBI taxonomy): Eukaryota > Viridiplantae > Streptophyta > Pinopsida > Pinales > Pinaceae > Larix > Larix kaempferi. The sequence goes on from BSBM01000268.1 coordinate 20,605,479, forward strand.
GATCCATAAAATTTTGTAGAAGCTTCAGGGAATCTAGATTGGGATGCAGCCATGGATGAAGAATATCGTTCCTTAATGGCGAACGATACTTGGGATCTTGTCCCTCTTCCAAAAGGAAGAAAACTTGTCAGATGTAAATGGGTCTACAGAACTAAGTATGCATCAGATGGAAGTGTTGAAAGACTTAAGGCAAGGTTAGTTGCCAAAGGTTTTTCCCAAGTTGAAGGGATTGACTACAATGAAACCTTTTCTCCTGTCGCAAAAATGAACTCCATCCGCCTTGTTCTTTCCCTTGCAACCTTACACAACTGGAGAGTCCATCAAATGGATGTCAATTCTGCCTTCTTACATGGTGATTTACAGGAGGAAATTTACATGGAACAACCTCCTGGCTATGTTCAGAATAACTCTAGCCTTGTCTGCCACCTTAAGAAATCCTTATATGGCCTTAAGCAAGCTCCTAGAGCTTGGTATGCCAAAATGGATAACTTTCTCCTTGACACTGGTTTTTCTAGATGCCATTCTAACCCCAATGTCTATACCAAGAAAGTAGGAAACCATCTCATCATACTTGTTCTATATGTTGATGACCTTATTCTTACTGGTAGTGACCCTAAGCTTATAACCCATGTGAAATCCAATCTTAAACAAAATTTTGAAATGTCAGACTTAGGACGTTTGCATTATTTTCTTGGTCTCTAAGTCCTGCAAACCAAAGAAGGAATCTTTCTTTCTCAGTCTAAGTATGCTTGTGACCTTCTTCGTCGCTTTCACATGGAAGATTGTACACCAACCCCTTCTCCCTTCCAGTCTGGAGTCAAATTTTATGCCACTTGTACTTCGCCTGAAGTCGATGCCACCTTGTATCGTCAGCTTGTTGGTAGTCTCTTATAATTGACTCATTCCAGTCCTAACCTTTCCTTTGCCATTGGTCGTGTTGCCCATTATATGCAGACACCTCATGAAATTCACTGGAAAGCAGCTAAAAGAATACTTCGTTATATTCGAGGTACAGTTCAGTTTGGGATTCATTACAATACAAGGGGGAAACCTTTGTTGGTTGGTTTCACTGATTCAGATTGGGCCGGCGATCCTGATGATTGAAATTATACTGTAGGTTATGTTTTCAGTCTGGGATCTGGAACTATTACTTGGGCTTGTAAGAAACAACAAGCTCTTGCTCTTTCTTCAGCAGAGGCAAAATATCGAGCAGCAGTTAATGCCAGTGAGAAAGCTTTATGCCTTCGACAGATCCTTTCAGAGTTTGGATTCGAGCAGCAGCAGCCTACTCCACTTTGGTGCGACAATCAAAGTGCCATCAAGCTTGCCAAAGATCCAGTTCTACATCAACGCAGCAAACACATTGAGCTACATATGCACTTCATCAGAAATCTTGTTCATGATCGTGTTCTTGAAGTGCTCTTTTTCCCTACAGATGATCAAGTTGCAGACATCTTCACCAAGTCTCTTACAGAAGCAAAGTTTTCTAAACTTCGATCTATGTTAGGAGTTCAGGAACTTGTCATTAAGGGGGGATAGGCTCTAATGCCTCCTTCCTTCTCCTTATAGTGTCACTTTTGTAAATCCTTCAATCCTATCCCAAGTTGTTCTTAAGGGGGGATGTTAGGATATTTAGACACTTAGGAGTTAGTTAAGATCAACTTGTGTAATAGATCCGTTAGGGATAGCGTGTTTCTTTAGTATGCATTAGTATGCATTTGTAAATACTTAATCCAACAGTCACGATATGTTCCCGACGTAGAGTGATCCGACGGCTCAACTTCTCTTAGATCAAACCTAACCTTGATCTGTGGCTTAACACCCGATTGGTCCATGATCTCTATTTAAAGAGCATGGAGGGTCATTGTTTAGTTGATCAATTATGAGAAGCTCATTTGTAACTTTCTTTCTTTGCATAATAAATTGTCCTGTAGAAGCTATTTGGCCGGGGCCGTGGAGTGTTTCCCTCAAGAGGGTTTAAACCACGTCAAAACATCAGTGTGTTGATCTGTGATCTGTTTGTGTGAAGTGGTTTCTCTTGGTGTTCGGTCCTTTGGTAGTACCCTATGTACCCGAACAACACCAACATAAAAAATATAATAATACTAATAAAAATTACCATTAATAGACCCAATCCGACATCAATAATATGTAATGATCCACAATATAGGGTGTATTGTGCCAACATTTAGGGCTTAACATGATCCTTCCAACCACGTCATGTCATTCCACTTATGGTATTCCCCCAACAACATAGTGGAAGACTCAGTGAGGCTTTTTCTCTTTCAGAAAACCCTTATCAGAATGACATCCAAATGGCATGTGAACTTAACTGGAACAACCTATGACACCTTTGCGACATTTTCCACCGCATTTATCACGTACTTTCAAATTCCTGTTCTCCATGACCTTTGTCTCGAAATTGTCACAAAATTTTGATAAAACACATATACAAACATAGCAGATCATATCCATGAGTGGCATAGATTCCACACCTTGTGTAAGATCGAAATACAACCTTAGTTCCTGTTGGATTGTTTTATCAAATCACTGCAACTAGTTATTTCAAAATATGTGGCAACCTCTATGCCACAATTTGAAGAAGAGGCCATCATGAAGGCCCAACATTTTGTTCTTATCTATGCACAATCCAGATACTTGTACACCATCCTACCTGATTCCCCTAGGAATCGATCAATGGATCAGATATTTGTGGGTTCGTCACATTCGACGGATGGGGTTATAGGGTCCATTTCCCAATAGGGAAAGGTTCCTCCTCCTACTACTCTTTCACCATTTAATATGGCACCGCAGTACCCACCCATCCCTCCCCTATCAATACCCCTTTCTCCTATGCCAAATCCTCCATTTGGTCAGTTACAGTATGGACCTTACAGTCCCACTTATCCTAATGCAATCCAAGCACCAACGATACCTCCACCACAGATGGTGCAATCCACTCCTATGTCCACATCCTATGGATCAAAAACTGCATTTATCCCACCACCAAGGTATAACCCTTATTACCCATTTCCATGTTCTCTTGGTTTTTCCCCCATGTTGCATTTGGGGGTTAATTTAGTCCAACCTTCTTTTGCTCAACAAACCCAACAATTTGAGTAGTTGAACACCGCAAACCCCCAGAATCCTCAAAATCAGGGGAAGAAGAAAAAACAAACAGAAACAACAACAAGGGAAAGAGGGCAATCCCCCTCCCTAGTAGAACTAGAAACCGAGTAACTACAATGCGGGGAAAAATACCCCCCCCCCAAGTAAGGGAAGAACTCTAACATGAGGACCAATTATTCCTGCTCCTTTTGCTAATAATATGGTCATTACACATCATTTTCCAGTTCTCCCTGACTGCCAATAGCTGGTGGAAGCCAAGAAGAAGACAGTTGTGAACATTCCTCAGGCCCCTAACCCTATACAACCCCAAACCATTTTCATGCAACAAATCTTTTGCAATCAAGGAGTCATTACTCAAAAGTAGGAGCCCCACCCCTATGAAGATGGTTCCTTGTAGACTATTTACATTAACATGATAGACATTAATATTCAGACTCGAGCAAAAGGTTATGGTGGAATTAACCCCTCCCAAGTGGAATATGTACCTACCCTTTTTGGGCGCCCTTCTTAGATACCACTCTCAAGTGGTGAGAAGATCCCATGAATCCCAAAAGTACCACTTCGATGCACTCCCCATAACCCCCATATGAAATCCTCACACAATTATAGTATTGTGGATGACTTGGATTAGTCACCAGCAGCCATGTCCATGTTAGAGGTACTACATTCTTTCCCCACCCAACAGAAGGAAATACTCAATTCACTTGGTGCAGTTGAACCTTCTGACTCACGTCTCATGACCTTTGACCTTGAAAAAGGTGAACCACAGCTATCCTCGTTAGTTGCATTTCAATTCCCCATTACGGTGAAAAACATTATGATTCATCATTGTATCATCGATGAAAATGCATCCACATGTGTCATGTCCTCTAATGTTTAGAAATGATTGGGATCACTTGAGTTAGTCCCCTGGTTTATCGCTCTTCATGCATACAAGGGGAGACCATCAAAACCTAGGGGATTGTACAAAAATGTTCCCATTAAGTTAGGAGGAAAAATGGTAATTATCAATATCGAAGTAGTTGATGCACAAATCAACTACAATATCCTCTTGGGTCGTAGTTACATGTATTCCATAAAGGCGATTTCCTCTTTAGTCTTTCGCATCCTGATGTTTCCCTTTTATGAAAAAATAGTCACCCTTGACCATCTTAATTACTACAACCCTAATACCAACGCTAACCCCGACAACGTAGTCCCCATTGTCGTCGGAACTAGTCAACCCCCTTACGTTGATATTGGACCAAGATTGTACAAGGAATCTAACTTGCTAGGGATATATTCAGTTCCACCACCTGAAATACATACATCAATGATGGCCTTATGTGCACCATTTTCACCTGCAAAAATGTGACAACATCCCCCTCGACAACATCCCCCTCGACATCATCATCAACACCTCCACTATTCCATGGTGTTGAATAGACTTTGAGTCCATTAGTTCCTCCAATATCCCAAATAACCTTCTTGGACCCCCCCCCATGGGAGTGCAAGGGATGCCGGTTATGGCTCAGCTAACTCTACTAGGGTTCACTTTAGATATACCTATGTGGTACCTTACACCACCATACCCCGAGATGGATTCAAAACCTGTATCCCATTATGAGTTTGTCTTGGTCTTAGCCATTATGCCAACTACGCCGATCACACCATCTGTACCGAGCACTGAGCCTACGACACCTGGGACTAAGTCACCTCCGGTTTCCAGTAAATCCACTAATGAGGGAATGAGACAATGTTTGAAGGACAATCCACTCGAGCGGACGTGAGCCGGTTATCCCTAGCTCAATGTGAGTCTAGAACAAATAGTACAGACTATAAACCACTTTTCTAGATCTAGTTAAGGATCAAGTTATTGGATGTCTTACCTTAAGTTTGCAGTCCCTTTTCCTGGACGTTGTTCCACACTTTGCAGTCGTCAGATCTAAGCTACAAGACCTGTCAAGATTCACGAAACAAGACAAACAAGTAAAAGTATCCAAACGATAACATATCCAAGTAAACAGTTAAGCAGGTAAACTACACAATATCATCAATCACAACAATATTGGTGGAAAGCATTTAAATATTACTGTAAATATAGGGAAAGTACATAGAAAAGAATGATTACAACCGAGGCTTAACGTAGCAATCCTTCTCCATCCAAGCCAATACCATATCCTCCCAAGGAAGTGCTAGTCTCTCAATGGATGAGTAGAGATCTCTCCAAGATGATTTCACCAGCATGTAGACACTATAGACTTCCTCCCTTTGGAGAGGGGTAGAGCTTCACTTATATAGGACTACGTGGATAGGGTATGGATAGGGTAGGAGAGAGATATGGGATACTTCCAAGAGGTTAGCAACCGAGTGCCAGCTCTCCCACAAGGTCAGGGATAGGGATCCATGTAAGCTAGCTTCGAGAATGGGCTCGAAGGAGCTATTTTTGTCCATTAGCTGACATCGTCGCACCTTGCAAGAGAGAAAGATGTGGCGTCGCAGGTTGCATGAGTGCAGCTTGCGACGACCTCTCAAAACCTAGTGTAAATGAGTTATATCTCTTCCAGGCCAATAACTTAAACAATGAGACTTTAGGGATGTATACACTGAATCTCATGCGGGTAGGATTTTAGGTGTAATAGAATGCCCCCCAAAGCATGAAGCTGTTGAAATTTGAACAGGTGAAATGCTTTGACAGAAGGAATGGCAATGGCTTGTCGGATGAAGGACATTGCTGCAGTACAATTGACTCTGAGTACACAATCTCATATGACGTACAACATGGTTGTGGACCAATACAATGCAGATCCATGGTAGTAATGACCAATTGAACACAATCATGGCTACTGGATACAAGCGTAGATCCGTGATGAGATGATAACACATCCATGACCAATACAAATGTGGATCTGTGCGATATGACTCAACACAAACTCCATCGCAACCTGGGTAAAACATGACTCCCTAGGGTCTTCAAGTTGAACCCGCAATGATACGAATCTATCCATGTGATTACAAATGTCTTGACATCGAACATGGTAGAAACCACTTGATTACCGGTCATTGATGTATACCGTTAGCAAGTGCGAGGGAAATCACCATTAATGTCAATGATCCCTAAGGTATCATACTACATATCACCAAGCGTGAATAAATGAGTTGAAGTCGAACGCTAGATTAAATCTTTTGATCAAGAGCCAATAGTGTAAACTCATGCTGAAAGTAAGGTAACCTGCCATTGAGGCATGCACAACCAAGGTACTTGGTTGGTTTCTAGATTCAATCCTCGGATGATGTGTTGAAGTCGACAAGGATGAATCCATCGAAGGAGGGCCATGATGAATCCCCATCATCAACACGAAACACGACAAAGGATGTGTAGAGCAGATCGGATGGTACAGTGACATGCAAGACTGAATCAGAGTAGATCGACATGATGGAAGGTGTACTGACTGTAGATAATGAGTAGCGAGAATATTCTTGAACATGGGCATGGCATGCCTTGGTAGTATTGACTTGACGAATTATGGTACCAACTCCTAATGTAACTGATGATGGAAGCATTCTTTGAATGACTCAAAGGAGTAACAAGACTCAGGAAATAGGTGAAACTCGAGGACAAACGGATGATCCAAGTGCAGTATGAAAATGCAAATGAGTGCCATGTTCAAGAAATGACTAGGTACTGCCACTGATAAAGGGTGTAACATAAAAGCTTTCCTTTTTCCCCATCATGAACGCTGAGTGCCTCATGTGTTTTTTACGAGCTTGATGAGGGTAACCAGATGCTCGGTATAGCTCATCTCATAGATGAGTCCAATCCCAAATATTTTCTAAACCTGGGATAAGAGGGGTTCGTCCCAAAATAAGCCCTTCGATGTTTGAATTTTAACGAGTCCAAAGAAGGAAAACTTGGCATCATTTCATGTTTTGAGAATCTGAAAAGAACTAAAGAAGACTCCAAAAGGTCCTTTTTCGTAAAGTTAGTCTCTTCGCCCGGAAAAGGGTAAAACAACACGAGAGAGAACTCTTCCAGCCATGGTTGGTTGGAGTATTCCTTTTTCGTAAATAGTGCTTCCTGGTCCGAAAAAGGGGTAAACTATCACCAGAAAGACGATCATTCAAATGCTTTTACAAGCGTGAAAGAATCAAGTTCGCTTGGCAATCTTTTCCTATTTAGGGAGTCTGAAAAAAGATTAAAAGGACTCCATGAACAACTTTGTCATGGTTGATGACTGAGTACGACAAAGAAAAAAGTAAACTTGGCACAGTTCCTTTTCCGTAAAAAGTCTAGCGAGGCCGGATAAAGTGATAAACCTATACTCGTTAGACACAACTTTTTAACTCAAATTTTTAACGAGCACGAGAATGGTATCAAAATCACTTGGAATCTTTTTCATATTTGAACCAGAGCACGAAAAAGTAAAAAGTAAGCTCAAACCACTTTTCATGTTTCAACTAGAGCACGAAAAAAGTGAAAAGTAAGCTCAAATGCCATCTTACTATTTTTAATGAGCTCGAAGATAGGTTGGAAGAATGCTCATGATGTCTGCTTCATTTTTTTACGAGCTTGTAATAGAAAATGAACTATACTCGGGATAATTTTCATGGTTTGATGAGCTTGAAACGTAAAAAGGAAAGAATGCTAAAAAATGTTCCCAATGGTGAATGTTTTCCCAACATGGCATCCAGAGGTTGGTGTGTGCCCCCAACATGATTGCTAGAAGTAAGTGACTTAACTCAAACATGATGTGGAGAGCCGATCGAGTTGAATTCAACGTAACTTTTAGAGGTTGAATACATGCCCCCCAAGCTTCATTTCATTCACCTAAGGCATATGCGGATGAAAAGAAGGTTCAAGTACTGATTCTGTGAGGAGACCCGACTCAAAAGGAAAGGATATGTTTCATTTTTTAACGAGCTTGACATAGGAGTAGAACTCTGCTCAAAAGACCTATTTCATTTTTTAAAGAGCTTGACACAGAGAGGGAACTATGCTCAAGGGGTCTATTCCATTTTTTAAAGAGCTTGGAATCAAAGGCTAATCTGTGCTCATTGGAACCTGTTTCATTTTTAACGAGCTTGAAGCCAAAGGTAAACTCTGCTCACTGTTAAGGCCCATTGACGGGTTCCTTCCCAACATGATGCCCAGAGGTTGGTAAATTCCCCCAGCATGATTACTAGCGGATTAACATGGTAGTGTTCCCTCAACATGATTGTTGACGGTACGACATGTGGCATGCCCCCCAAGCTTCATTTCGTCTAAAAATGTTGCTTGCTAACCCAACTACTAACCTGAATACTAATATGAAAATGTTCACCAAGGGGGGAAAACGAGAATCAGATGAAATGAAGGTTCAAGTTCTAACTCTAGCGAGAGACTCGGACCGATGGGAGGGAGATCTATTTCATTTTTACACAAGCTTGAAATAGATAATAACTATGCTTGAGGGGGGCCTTCTTATTTTTTAACGAGCTTGAAATGGAATAAAACTATGCTCGAGTGGATGGTTTAATTTTTGTGCAATCTTGAAACCAAAGGTAAACTATGCTTAGAGGGGTCTATCTCATTTTTTAATGAGCTTGAAATAGAATAAAACTATGCTCCAGTGGATTGGTTTCATTTTTATGCAAGCTTGAAACCAAAAGGAAACTATGCTAGAGTGTTTGGTTTCATTTTTTAACGAGCTTGAAACATAACATAAACCGTGCTCGTACCCCCCATCCTCAGGGAGGAGAAACCACTAAAACATGCGGAACATTTAGGGAATTCTGATGACTAGGATTCATATGATGATTGGGTGTCACGAAGGAAAGTTGATCAACGGTCACAATCCTCCCATCTTAGGGAAAATACATCACTCGAAAGAGTGTGGACATGACGGTTTTCATAGCATAGACATAATCACGTCCAAGGAGTAGATTGAAATCTAAAGGACCTTGGACAACCATGACATCAACATAAACAGTTTTACCTCTCAACGTGACAGGTAACTGTGGGAGAATCCCTAAAGGTCCGGTAGGCCTTCTATTAAAAGCCAAAATCTGGTCAGTTACTGGCACAAGCTGAGGGGAACCTATAGCTTGCCAAGCAGTTGAGGATAAAGTAATAACATGAGCTCCCTCATCAACTATCGTATGGAATATTTCTTTATCAAAAAATCCTACAGATATTTGAAAAGGAATACTCGAAGGAAGATGAGATTCTGTTAAACCATTCCAATCAAAGGAAATGACCTCGGTACTTGGGGGGGTCCTGTAGGAATGAATAGGGTTTCCCATTTCCTAGGACAGTCTGAACTGACTAGGAAAACATCAGCGATTTCCAATTCACTCTCACTTGGAAGATAAGAACGAGACAAAGATTGTGTCATGGTGACCGCTTCAGTATGGACTTTCTCCAATGAAAGAGTGGGATCGAGTGGAGATGACATCGACTCGATCACTTCACTTTATGAAGGAAGAGTGGGATCGATTACAGATGAAACTGAATCAATCACTTGGTCAACCAGCGGGGGGTCGAGGGATGACTTACTATCGCTTGTTGGAAGCACCTGTTGTGAACTAGTAATATCTTCCAACCACCGCAAAGCTTCATCCATGCTTGGACAAGGGTAAGTACGATGCACGCCCTTGCATATCTATCAAGGGTCTACAGCTCTACCCTTCTGACCCTTCACCAATGGGTCATTGGTCGAGGGAGTATCATCAACATGATGGTCAGAGGTTGACGATACAAGCGGTTCAGGGTTTTTATACCACACTTTTGATACACAGGAAAGACCGATACAATCCTTGAGAAGGTGATCACCCTTACAAAGTTTGCAAGGGAACTTGGGCTTACGAGGTATCCTCATAGAATGAGTTCCATCAGAGGCAGGTGGTTGATGATTGTTCTCTTTCTTATCCTTCTTCTTCTTTATCTTCCTTTTCTTCTTCTTCTTCTCACACGCCTTCTTACTAACATCAGATTTTTCAGTAGGAGAAGAAGAAGAGACAGAAGTTGATTCAACTTTCGACGAAGAAGGAGAATGGTCACCATGAGATTGATGCTCATGTGATGAAGGACCTAGGTTCGACACAATTGGTGCACTTGGTGTAACTGGATTGGAGAATAACCACACTAGTAATCCTATCGTCAATCCAGGAAGACTTAACGTAGCCATAAAGGGAGGATCAACAGTTCCATAAGGGGGAATAACAAATGGCATACCTTGGAAAGGGGCCTCTTGGTTGGTAGTCCCGAAAGAGTCTCCCATATCTAAAATTCCTAAGAGTCTCTAAAGTACCACACAAATAAAACACTACTCAAGTCTAAAAGCAACAAGCAAACTGTGTGAATAGGAGTGGATTCAAAGTCTGGAACGTCACGGGGTTGTCAAGGATTCGCAAATCGCTATATACCGCAGGGTCCAATAGTAAAACGCGATGAGGAGGATTGGGACCGTAACCTTTCCTGAATACCCGATTACCTGGACGGTATGTGCATAGTAATCTCCCCGAGTGTTGTTCTTGGTGTATTGCGATGCCAAGACGGCCAAATGGTTAACTCAGTTGGTCATAGGAATCCTAATGGTGTCTCCCGATATATGCAAGGTATGTGGGAGCTCAAATCCGTAGTGGTGTTGTCTAATGCACAACCGTACGGCACGAGACCTTCCGATATACTACCGAGTACGTGAAACACCTTTCGATATATTCCAAGTATGTGTGGTACTTGGTGGGTACGTGAAAGAGCTTCGATATACCGATAAGCACATGGAAGGCTACAATACCCCTGGAATACAGTGCTGGAAAATAATGACAGCTGCCATGCTTAAAGACGCCAAAACACGTCTCTAACTTACACACAGTTACTAAATGATTTTAACCTAAGCTAGCATTAATTTTATCTTGTACAGCTAGGTGGATGCATGAGGTGAGTACATAAATGTAAACATAATGCAATCCTCAACTACATGATAATGCACATTTTCCTTTCCTTTTCAATGAAAACTACTTAAGGTAAGGAGAGATTTTTTTTTCATTCAAACCAAAAGTACTTAAGCAGTAGCGAAAAGAAGAATTCCTCCCTAGAGTGCAATAACTCCAACTTTCTGCAATAATCAGCTAAAAAGCACAAAGAAAATGAAAGATGCAACTAATCTTAACAATGTATAATACAAAATAATGAAGCACTTTCAATTTTCAAATGCATGTACCAAAAATGGAATTTGATATCTAAATGCTTTTCATATCTATATATAGGAAGTGAGAGAATATCTACAACACTCTAATCATTCTGAAATTCCCAAAGAAAAATGACAAGCACCCAAACAACTCCAAGGCACTCAAGAAAGGCTCGAAATCTACCAAATGCAATAATTATAACTCATTTCCTATCTTTTTACCATTGAAAAAGACACATCTAAGCTATGGAAATAAATATTCCACAAACGTTTCCAATCAAATGCAATACAAAGATAAGCACTTAACAATCTTATCTAACTCAAATGCACACAAATCTGAAACAAGCCTTTCTTCTTCTTATGATGGTAAGACCAAGAATATCAAATGATCAAAATAAAGTAAGAATAATATTTACGTTTTCCAAATTTGTGAATATATCAAAAGAAGGAAAAAATCAAGCTTCTCTTCGAACTAAAGTGGAGACAAGGAAACAATCTTTCCAAAAAATGATTGAATAGCTCAGCATGTAAGGGAAACAAGATGCATAACCCAAGAAAAAGAGGCTAAAAAAGACATGGATATCCCACACTCTTTAAGTCTTTAAAACAAGCCAATCACGCCAAACCAAAAATGATCTCAAAACCTTGAGATGGGTCAAAACGAAAAACTAGTTTTGACTCAAGGGTCCAAACATGGATCCAAAACCCAAACGATCCAAAATCAACTAGATGCAAGCAAAACCAAGGCAAGCAAAACCAAAATATGTATGCAAACGAGGTCTGGAAACCGATCTAATGCAATGACCAGATTAGGTAAGGAGAGGAGGGAATGCAAGGGTGAGTGGATGCAGGCGGGGGATACCAAAGTGTCCACCACTACCAAATATCAGACTTGTCCAAGATGGGACCCAAAACCAATCCAAAAAGAACCAAACAATGCTAACACACAAATAAAAAATGGGGTCTCTGACTGGATCTTTCATCACAGAGGGAGTTTACACACAAACCAAAACTCAAATCAGAAATAAAGAAGGGATGCCTGTATGGAAAATTTGGCATATCGGCGCACTCTGTGCTTGTACACAGTGTGACGTCGCAGTTCACCAATGCAGGAAGTGCGATAGTGTCACAGTAGACCAAAGAAAGGGTTGCGACGACAAGCTAACATGAAAAGAACAAAGATAAAAAAATGACACAGTGTCGCTCTGAGTCCACTGGCCAGGTGCGATAGGGGAGATCTAAGTTAAAAAATGAACCAATTCTCCAAACAATGAGCAATGAAATGGTTTGAAAATGAGAAGTACAAACTCAAAGGAAGGTAATCAAACTCTTCAAAGTGAAGATCTGATGGTGAAACCATTTTAAGAGGCAAATGACAAATAAAATGGCTTGTAACAAGAAATCTACTGAAAATGACATTCAAATTGACAACTCTAAAACAATGTTATTCCCCAGTATGGTCGCCATATTTGTTTGACGGACAATCCACTCGAGCAGACGCAAGCTGGATCTCCCTAGTTCAAGTGAATCTAGAACAAATAGAATATAATACAAAACTCATTTCCTAGATCTAGTTACAGATCGAGTACGTAGATATCATACCTTTCAGATCATGGATCCTTCTCCTTGTTGTTGCTCCAAGTCCCGCGGTCGTCAAATCTCCAGTTGCAAGACCTATCAAGACAATATGGAAACGATACAAGAAGTACAAGATATCTAAACAATAACTGATCTAAACTAACAATTGAGTAAGAAAGTTCTAAACATCATCAATGAGACAACATTCATGGAAAGAGATTATATTAACTGTATTAAAAGGTGGGAATACATAGAAAGGATGAAGCTACAACCAAAGCCTCAACGTCGCATCCTCCATCCAACATGTCCAAGCCAATCCTCCAAGGTGGTACAAGATTCCCAATCACCAATATGGATTCTACTAGCATAAGGATACCATAGACCTCCCCCCCTTCCCATGGAGAGAGTGGGTGTTTATATAGGGCTAAAGAGATAGGGTAGGTTGAGGATTAGGGGGAGATGTTTAAGGGATCCTCCCATTAGGTTAGGAACTGAAATGCCACCTCACCTAGAGCCTAGGTATAGGCCTCCACCTCAACAAACTTCTAGAAAGACCTCGAGACTCCCAAAAATAGCCTTTAACCAACCTTGTCGCACCCTGGTAGAGGACACAAAGCAACAGAGGGTGTTGTCTCACTTTGTCAGAGGACAACCTACGAAAGTGTCTTACCCTAGTTGACCAAGAACTGCGATGTCACACCCTAGATGAAGGAGAAGTGCGTCATCCTACTCAAAGAGGTCAACTAGGCAGGGAAATCTCTCAGTTGGATGAGTTTTAGTCTAGAATGAGGTTAGGGGTGAGAGCGAAGAGTTTACACAATGGTCAAGATGAATACATTATCACAATGGTCATGATGACGACACTTGGTCATAATGACGATACTTGCAACAGTCATGGTGACGACACTAGGTCATGATGATGACACTTGCAACACTTGCGACACTTGCACAAGGGTGACGACATTTTGGTGTAACAGACAACCTAAGGTTAAAGCTCCCCTCATACGCAATCTTTCTCCCAAATCATCATTGACGGTCACCAAGCCTAAAGCAGGGGGCATAACCTAATAATGTTTAAAATCCCTAATAATGACCACCACTACTCTTGTGATAAGGATCACCCCACCATGTGCCCTATGCAAGCGAGAAGGCCATGTGACCAATCTGTGACCCACCTTGTTGGAGCTCATGAATCTTCTCAATACCCATGTCAATTTGACACATGCTCCACCTATGGTAGTGAGTGGAACCTCCTCTTTTCCCAACTCGACACCTAAGTCCAAATTGTTGCATACCAATCACATATGTTTGATTTTCTCTCATTTTGGGAATTACACACATCATTGTACCGACCTTCCTCGTTTTCAGGATGCTTTGGTGACCATTCACCTCACCCAAACTTTGGTTGATATTTCCCCACCTTAACCCCGGGATACAACTTCCATAAATGTTGTCACTACATTGGTGACAACACCAATCACACTTACCTCAAAGCTAGTCGTAACGAACGTCCCCACCATTGAGCCTACAACGCCACAAGACCCACCACTTATGGATCTTACAACAACAACACAACATGAGGGGTGCATATCCTATGGGAAACATACTCACATGATCCCCATCGAGGCCATCAAAACCATTATTGATCATGCAAACCCATATTTGACATAGAAACCCAGTTGTGCCAGAGTTCCATGCCCATGTTGATCATGTGACAACACTTCTCACTTTTTGTTCTAGTGTCCCATTTTACATGCCAAATGAGAAGCCTGCCTCAAAATAACGAGGCTCCAAGATCAACTCTCCTACCTCAATACAATCCCACAAGGCTTAGCCATTGAGGAAGTTGTCCCCACTCTACCAAATACCATTGATATTGTATCCTCGTTGGCCAGTTCACTTACTAGTGCTTATTCATCATCTTCCGACAAATATATAGACCATCCATAGCCATTTCCTTGTGCCTGAAAACACTACGGGATATCTTTTCAAATGTTAGACACTCACCAATTCCTGACGAGCATACTACCACCTCGATATAGCTCGGGGTTCCAACATTTAAAGGTCCCCACCACCAGAAGGGTGAAACCATCTTTTACCCTTTACATTGTCCATTTATGCAATGTACCATTTTATGTTAAGTATTTTCAATCCCTTTGATTGAAAAAAAGACCTTCTTTTGTTTATGTAGATTATCCCCTACTCATATAGTTATGTCGGCTTCACAGATGGTGCAAGTTGTTGGTCAAAGAATATAACATCATCTACTTGGGCCATTTATACCCTGTCCCAAACTCTAGACCACACCGACGAATTTTTCCTGGGGGCACTTACAAACAACCAAGTCTAATACAATGTCATCATTGGTATTTTAAGCGATGCCAACCACCTTGGCATACACCATATGCATGTATATCTAGATTCTCAATTAGTTGTCTCTCAACTCAATAATGTCTTCCGATTCCTAAACCTGATCCTCTTTCATAAATTTTTGTGAGTGCACCTCTTAGTGTGACAATTTGAAACCATCACATTCACACACCTCCCTAGGAGAACCAATGCATATGTGGACCACGTCACAAATGAAGTGTTGGGTTGGCATCTGATACACCAACCATCTATCTGACCCTGCATACACAAACAAAGCATGTATATATGTGTGTCACTCATCATACAAATCATATGCAAGTACCTACAACTACACATATAGAACATCATCATCACCATCTACATCATAATCAACACATCACATACATACAAGAGACCATATATGTGTCGCCAAAATGGTATATATATATATATAATTATAATTAATGCTTATTTATGTTTATAACACACACACACACACACACACACACATATATATGTTATAAACGTAAATAAGCATTAATTATATATAATATAATTAATAAATAATAAATGCATATAATAACAAAAATAGAAATAAGACACGACTCTTTATGAAGAGTCACCTTGTGCCTTAGTAAATATATATATGGGCATATTTACCTTTGTAAATCATCAATTCAATTATTCATTATTCAATTTCTATTATCCTTTATGGATTATTGTGGGTTGTCGTATTTAGATTGGAAGTTTCATCTATGAAATATCTTGGTTCATACCATTGGTATAAGAGTGAAGTTGCGGTTTCCTGGTTCGGCTAGTAGCCATCAACTTAAAGTTTCTCTTATCCTAGGTCTTTGACCATATTAGGATTCTAGCCATTTATCAAATCCCTATTGAGAGAAAAAACAAAACAACAACAACAACAACACTTGGTTTTTTAAAAACCACAGGTGATTTTTATAAAATAAGAAGGAATAAATAATTACTTGTGGAGAAAAAAGGAAAAGGAAAAAAATAATAAAAAGAGAAAAGAAAAAAAGAAAAAGAATCGAAAAAAAACAACACATTGTTTTTATAAAACCACATGTGGTTTTATTTTTTAAACTCTTGTTGGAAAAATCTACGTGTGTGAAAGGTAAAAAAAAGAAAGCATAAAAACATATAAAAGCATAGAAGCATATAAATACATAAAAGCGTATATAGTAATTTAATAATAATAATTAATATATTTATTAATATTATTATTATTATTAAACTTTTAATATTAGTAATTATTACTATTATTATTTAAGTTATTATTATTATCCCTAAAAATAAATAATAATAATTTTTAAAATAATAATAATTATCATTATATAGTTTTATTTATTTTTTAAATAGAAGGGCATACACAAAAAAGAGAAGAAATAGAAAAAGGGAAAAGAAGATTTATTTTACAAAAGGAGCCATATTGAGAATTATTATACCTTTCATGTCTACCCATTGTGGAAGAAAAGAAGACTTACCAAAGGATTACATTGGGTATTCCAATTCTCTTCGAAGAAAAGATTCGAACTCGTAAACCACAGAAGAAACAAATTCTACTCATGAGAAAGAAAGGTTTGTCAATGTTCCATCGAAAATTACTAGGATGATGCTAAATAATAGAGAAAATCTTATTAATGTGGATCTTGCTAATCAACTACACGTTTTAGAAGCAAATATAGAGAAGAATAAGAGGAACAAAGAGAAAATAAAGTAACTAGACTTACAGATTAGTAGTTATAATCTTACATCATAATTCACCGTTGTAGATATAAATGATGGTACTACTGACATAATGTTAGGTTCTAACTGGTTGGAAACATTGGATACCCTCACCTTCAATGCAGAAATCACTACAAGAAAAAAGGTCATTGGTGAGGGTCCTACATGTGACGAACCTTTAAGGGTTGTCACGAATGTCACATATGATGACGGTCCTTAAAACATCATCATTATAGGTGCCTTTTGAGATTGTCCTTTAAGGTTCGTCACCAAATCCCTTTCTAGTGACATTTTTAGTGAGGGTTGTTAAAGGCCCATTATTGATTATCTCTTTGGTGACACTTATGGTGACAATATTTTAGTAGCCCTCACTAATACATGTTTATTTTACTTTTGGTGAGTGTAGTAAATGTTTGTCACCAATTATCATTATGATTGGTTTTTGGCGACACTATGTGAGCGTTGCTATATTTTTTGACAAAAGAATATAATGGTTTAAGACAACTAGTATTGTTATGGATTCTTTGTAATTAATATGTTTCCAAGGTCATACTAGTCACAATACCCACTCATAAGGTTTATAAGAAATCTCTAGTGGTTTTCCAAAAGAAACCACTAGCAATTTATAAGTACCATTCCAAAATAGATCCATAAGCAATCTGATCTTTTGGGTATTCGACATCAACAAAATTGATTCATATATCCTGTTAGATTGTACTTCCAAGCTTTGAAATCCAATGGAATTAATGGAGGGATGTCTACTCGTCCATATTCTACTCCAACACCTTAATTAACATGGTTTGGATTGCATCACGAATGGTTTGGTTGAAGAATTTGCAGTTCATCATGTTTTAGCAGACAATTACAGGCTTGGCTCAAGCCCGTAGAATCTCCAGTTTCTGTGTTTTTTAAATATTTCAGTAAAATCCTGAAGATGAACAGATTGTTGGTAAAATGGGATGTCTCGTGTATGGGGAAGGGAATCCTGAAAATGAACAGAACCTTGATACTATCTTGGATTCATCCCTCCCAGTACAAGCAAACTTTCAGTTCTATTTGGAATTATTCTTTTCAAGTTGCAGATATAATGTTTTCTTCCAATAGAGTTATATCTTTAAAATCCATGGAGGATCTGTATTTGCATGATTGGAAGGATTGGATCTCGGTTTTATCCCCTTCCTATGTGGTATGCTATTCAAAGTCGTTTATTAATTCCGGAAAAGTATTGTTCTGGTAGGGTTAAATTCAATATATTTTTCCTAATAATGTGTATAAATTCTAGCATATAAGAATGATTTTTATACATTTCAATTAGCTTTTCAAGGTCATTTCATGGCTTATTATATATCGTGACATGTCAGGCCAAGTATTTTTGTTCAAATAATTTCCATAAATGAAGTGACCGTTAACTCATTGCTTTTTGGACGAATGGGTATATACTGATTTGACCCCATCAATTGTCGTAATTAGCTTTATCCTTTTGTCCCTGCATGTATGGACAATTATATGTATACCCAATTTGAAAGTTGCATTTCTTTGTTATGCATAAGTCAAGCCTGTAAATACCAATTTGGGTTAAAGGATACCGGTTTGATCACCTAACTTTCTTTCAGTAGAGAAATTTTCAGTTGGCATGGCTGCTACATGTAGGGAGGAGCCATATTCCATTGAACTGTTGGATGAAGATCCCTCTAGTAAGAGGATTTTTCAACAAATTGGATTGTATGCGTTTTTTAGTAAATTTAGAGGGCACAACGAAGATGTGACCAAGGAATTTGCTCTCAATTTTGATGGAGCTTGTTCTAACATTCAGGGGTTTCTACTTCCAGTTTCAGAAACGTCCATTGCTCTCATTGCAGGCTTACCACAAACAGGGGAAAGATGGTTTAAAGCTGGTCATTTGAAAAACCATGACTCTTGGAAATAGTATGTGAAAGTGGCTAATTCTAGTATTCATTGGAAGAAGGGAGCTAAACGCAACTGTTTCACTGTTGAATGGGGTAATGTCATTTTCTTTTTGCAAAAATATTTGACTTGTGAAGGACGATATAGCCTTGTCTTTCTTTATCATATTCGGCTTCTCCTTCACATTAAAGGAGAAGAATTGATGAACATTCCATACTTTTTGTGGAAGAGCCTGTCTAAAATGGCTTCAGCTACCCAAAAGCGGCCTGATCAGTGACTTGGTAATAGATTGTATCATCATGGATTAATTAATTTGTTGATCATGGAGGAATTACAAAAGAGCAACCTAACGTGGGAACAATTTTTAGTGGAAAAAGGTTTTCAGGAGCAGGTTAATGATGATCCACAAGATTCTGTATTTCCCCCTCCAGCAGTTCAGACAGAATTTGATCTAGCACCAACATTTTTTGAACCAATTCAATCCCAACAATCTCCAAAGAGGCATAGAGATGATGGAGAGGTTAATAAAATTTCAGTTATGATGAGAAGATCTGCAAGGCTAGAAGGCATTTCTGAAGAAGTTATTGAAAAAGTTAGAACATCTGAAGATATGTTTTCGACAATACCCAAACGTCCAAGAACCCATTATACACAGAGACAGAATTTAGAGTCAACACCCTTGCCAGAATTGGAAGCTACTCAGTTTCAAGACCAAGCTCAAAGGGAAGAAGACGAATCTAATCAAGTGGTAAGGCCTGATTCTCCTGGTTTAATTTCAAGTAAGTTACAGAAGAGGATTAAGAAACTTCAGAAGCAAGTTCGTGAATTTCAAGTTTTGGATAGATATGTTAAAAATGAAAATGAAAAGTTAAAACAGAGGAGTAGACAATTACAGAGAAAGAATGATGTTCTTAAGAAAAGACTGAAAATTTTGAGAAGCCAGGCTCACCGATGGAGTTTGCAAAACAAAAGGTTGAGGAAACAAAATAAATTTCTTAGAGATAAATTAGTACTAAAGGAATCAGTACCACTGGCTGAGGATAATACAAGTTTGGAATTATTGGCTACAGTAGCTGCAAAAAACATTCTTCCTAGTACCTCTAAAAGTTCTGAAGATAAAGAAAAATTCATAGATGTTCTCTATGAATTTTTTAATCAAATTCTTACTGATGTCTGGACTAATACCCTGGCTTTAGCATCGGCTGAAGTAAATACTATTAAATGGACTGGAAGAAATGATGAATTATATGAATTGGGCCTTATTTATCAACAACGATAGAAATTTGAAGTACAACGTATGCAGGAAACTTGGTTTTCTGCTTACTTGGTTCAATAACAAAAGTGGAAGTCCAAGATACAGTCTTTACAACAACAATTAATGATTAAAGAAGAAGAAAAGAGGAAAATGTTTCAATTTGCTGATCAAGCCATTTCTTGTAGAAGTCCTGCTAGAGTTTATTCAATGTACCTGCATGAACAATGGGTAGGCCTTCAGATGATTAGATTGAATAATAATAAAAAGTTCATGATAGAAAATGTTGATGACTTTGTGGATATTTTTAATGACTCATCTACAAGGGAAAAGGATTTGTTGTGTGAATTTTGTCAGTTTAAATTCTTTCTAGAACATGAATTGGAATGGAATCCCAATCCTGTAGTAGGAGATATTCAGCTACGAGCCTTTTCATCTTTTATTTAGAAGCAAATTAAGAGGGAAATAGGGATGAAATTCTTTTATAAGTTGGAATTCCAGTCTAAACATCATGTCAGAGGAGAGCATCCAGATCCTGAAGTAGCCTTTTCTAGTCACAGTGAATTCCTCAGGGATCCTATGAGGGTGAAACAATTTAGAATGAATTAGAGATCAGCGTTACAGAGTTTTGAAGAACTTAGATCTTATGGGACTTTGGCCTTGTTGCAGGCCTCAAAGACCCATTGGAATTTTCTTCCTCCAGTACTCAAACAATGGGACCCCATGGGATACCCCTTTTTCCAGGTTGCCTTTTCAAGAACAAGTTTGTATGTGAATTCTCTACGAAGAAATGGTACTCAATGGCTTGGGTTAAGGTTCCATTTCCTTTTTCTTTGGTGCAGAAAAAATGAGTATAGTGTTGCTGGGAAGTGGTATGATTTTGCAGAGAACTCTTCATGGATGGAAGTGGATCATCATTTAGGCTTTCGGGAAAGAAATGGAGTAAGTCACCAATCTTACAGTTGGACCGAGCTACATCAGAATTTACTACGGGGGGGGGATAAGTTGCATAGGGACATAAAACAAACTTCCTTGTAGGGCAGATGCTTGGTGCTTGAATTGTTACCCAAAGGGTAGGTTTTCTCTTGGATCTCCATTGTGTTGTTACTTGATAATATACCAGAGGATGTTAAAAAAATGTAATTGTTTTGTCAGGATTTCAGGTTTATTCAATGCACAATAGTGGAAATATCCATTTTGTTTATCTAGACTCTAAAGTATGATATTTCAAATCTAATGATTTTCCCAAATATGTCTTTTTTTGTTTATGTGAATTTGAACTTGTTCAAAGGAAGTGTATAAATTTTTCCTTGGAAACTTACTAAATCCCATAATCTGATATTTTATAGTGATTTTAGGAAAAACTTCGACCTTTTTATTTCATGTAAATGAATGAACTGAACTATACTTGTTTTGTTACAAGTAGTTATAGAAGGGCCACGTTCACATGAAACTATTAGCATTGATTGCGAGGTAATCAGTCCTGCAACCTCTTACAGATCCATTTTTTTCCATAAACCTGAAATAATGCTGAAAAGGTTATAGTTACAGTCATTGCCCTTTTTAATCTATCTCTATGAAGATAGTTATTTGTATCAGACACGGCTTTTGCGAGAGGGAGCTATTGTTGGAAATATGGTAGTGTAGGTTGTCATTGATGGCAATTAGATGAAGACAGAGCAACAAGCAGGAATGATGACAATCAATGTGAACTTACTTCTATTTAAGTTCCTGGTCTAGGTCTTGTACTTATCCTTACGCCTTTGAAAGTAATGGCATACAAGTAGGGAATACCAACATGAGAAGGGAACCCATGATTTAACCTTGGGTCCACCTCACTAGTGAACCAACAAACTATTACGGTGAACCAAATTGGATAAGAAAACTACGTATTGAAGAGACTAGACATTCAAATCTTTCTTTTGGTAACTTGGATTCCAACCTCCCAAGTTTGGAACTAAACAACAACATGGGGAAGGTTCCATCCCCTATTGGCTTCAAATTTCGATATGATTGGCAAACAATTAGTATGATAATCCTTTTGATCAATGTGTTGCATCTTCCTCTTGCCTCCTGGGTGATTGTACAATGTATCTAAGGCATAGCCATATTCATTATCATGTGGACTATCCTGTATCCATCTCTGGAGGTGTTTTCACATCTAGGAATTTTGTTTGTGTATTTTGACTATGTTTCATGTTAGTCTGGTTCTCTTTGGTGTTTAGGGATGTATCCACACCATGGTTCCATACCCTATTGTATTCCATAGCTTTATCTTTGATATTTTTATGTCCATATGGGAAATATAGCGATTGCAGGGACACAATTATATGTTCAAGATTTCTCTTAAGGCACACCCAATGTTTGACATTAGAAATAAAATTTTGGTTTTTTTCCATTATTTATTAAATAATTTTTTTTGTGTGTTTTCATTGGCTTTGCACTGATGATATATTCAATAAATATAAGCTCAGGGGACTCTTTTGATAGGTGTCCAAGTATACATCAGTGGCCATTCAATTCTAATGCACTGATAACCACCGCCACCCAGAGATCCATAACTTTCATTGATCTTAGATTTTATGGGTTTTGGGAACCCTCATTTGGTTTCATTTCACATTTTTTCTAAGGCGTGATAGGGTTCATCACTGCATCTGTATTGCCATGAATATGGCTTGGTTGAAACACAGGTAACAATAGAAAAAATCAGTGAGTTACATTGTGTTTCGTTGATTTAGTTCATCGAATCATGTTTTAAGCAGAATCTATACATGTTTGTGGATATCATGATTGGTTTTAGTTGCTTTCCCATGGGATCCGATGGCTGTCTTGTTTAGTGTTTTTAGAGAGTTTAATAACGTATATCTACAGGCTTGGCCTAAGCCTGTAAGTTGAGTTGTTGTTTATAATTACATATGTACAAATGGAAATCGGACACATGGGTCTTATTTGGAATCGTGTCACCTAGCCCATCCTCCTGTTGGTTGCTCTGAGTTCATTCTGATGTAGGTTTTCCTTGAGCAAGCTTGAAATCAAGAAGCCTATTGTCAATACTTTTGTATATACACATGCAGCTAATTCTTCACTGTTTATGGAATTACTAGAACATTCCCAATTAGCTTGAAAGCCTTCAAACCTACCTTTGAACAGTTCTCAAATGCATTCACAAATTATTGTGCCACAAAAAATGCTTCAGACAATTCTTCAATTCTGCTCTTAGGTTTGTAGAGTTCCTATAGGGATCATCCTCTTATTCTCATAACTCTCTAGACTACTTACTTTCATCAGCTGTAGGTTATTCTTTCCGTTTCCTTCATTCAGAGATAGATGTTCTTCTCAGGTCATTTAAAAGGTTTCTTCTCAATGATTGATACAAAAAACTAAGTCATACAATGAGATACCAACAACAAGTGAATATATTTATGTCAATCATATCCAAGGCTGGAGGAAGTCATTTACAACTTCATCCCTGCCTATTTTCCTTCTGTTAATGTTAGCAATCCGATCCTAGGACCTGTTTCTTAGAGACCACCATATACCTTTGAGTCCATCCTCCAACAATGAACTCAAGGTGTACCTAATTTCTTTTAGAGACCTTAAATGCAAGGGGCTTCAAATGCCCACATAGGATGGTGTACTGTATCCTATTAGTATCAACTAGGCAAGAGCTAGGTACAAGAGACATCCATAGTGCCATTCTCTTAGACCACAATATGATAGTGTTTGGGGGAACAAACGGGTCTAATAAGATAAATGATCTGCACATTTTAGACTTATAGACCAAGGAATGGAGGTAGGCTTGCATTCTAGGAACTCCACCATCCCCACGATAGAGGGGGAGGAAATTACTTGATTGATGTTCATATTCTGGACCTAAAGCTAATGAAATGGATTTCCCTTGATGTGAATGGGATCTTATTTCTCCTAGAGATAGCCACACTACAATTTCTATTGAAAACATGCTTGTGGTATAAGGTGGATATTCTGGATACCATTACTTAAGAGAAGTTGATGTTTTGGATCTTGAAACCTTAACTTGGTCTAGAGTACAAATATTAATACCTTAACATCTTGCAAATTTTCACCCAATCTCTTGAAATTAAATTCACCCACCCTAGTACAAATCTAGGTTGAATAACACCCTACTATGGAATATCATCTTGTGGTGTTTTTTTTATGTTCCCTAAAGGGTAGGTTTTCTCTTGGATCTCCATTGTGTTGTTACTTGAAAATATACTAGAGGATGTTAAAAAAATGTAATTGGTTTGTCAGTATTTCAGGTTTATTCAATGCACAATAGTGGAAATATGCATTTTGTTTATCTAGACTCTAAAGTATGATATTTCAAATATAATGGTTTTACCAAATATGTCTTTTTTTGTTTATGTGAATTTGAACTTGTTCAAAAGAAGTGTATAATTTTTTCCTTGGAAACTTACTAAATCCCATAATCTGATATTTTTATAGTGATTTTAGGAAAAACTTTGACCTTTTATTTCATATAAATGAACCAACTGAACTATACTTGTTTTGTTACAAGTATTTATAGAAGGGCCTTGTTCACATGAAACTATTAGCATTGATTGCAAGGTAATCAGTCCTGCAACCTCTTACAGATCCATTTTTTTCCATAAACCTGAAATAATGCTGAAAAGGTTATAGTTGCAATCACTGCCCTTTTTAATCTATCTCTGTGAAGATAGTTATTTGTATCAGACACGGCTTTTGCGAGAGGGAGCTATTGTTGGCAATATGGCAGTGTAGGTTGTCATTGATGGAAACTGGATGAAGACAGAGCCACAAGCAGGAATGATGACAAGCAATGTGAAAAGAGCAGATGACAGTGGTAGCAAACAGAGTAGATGGTTATGGCAGAGACAATGATAGAGAAGCATAATAAAGAGAGAGGGAAATAGAATGTCTACCTGTCTATTTGTCCAATGCATTATGAAGAGAGGGAAATGCATATGTAGAAATGACAGAGCACTATGATGATGGAAATCTAACTGGAATCGATGGTCTTCCATTCCAAGAGAAGGATTTTGATATTGATGTAAACTACTTCTATAGATGTGGCTGATCAGATAAACAAACTTGTCATGGTTACAAGAGATGCAGAAACTTGTAGAAATAATTTGGCAGAATCATGTAAAAAGGATTTGGTAGAAACATGTGACAAGGATTCTAGTCCTGCATTTACATTGCTTGTTGATTGTAATGATTCTCTGAATATTACAAACCAAGAGGATGAAAGTTGTTCTCTATCAATCATGGAAAAACAAGTGCAAATACGCACTTCTCGCAATATAGATATAGAAGGGCAAAATACTTCTATAGAAGAAGGTGCATTGCAATCTCGTATCAATCCTGTTAATGAAACCCAAAAATCTAGTGAAGAGCAAACATGTAAAGATAGTCTCTACATTTGATGGACTAGTGAACGGATGCCAAACCTCCAGCCAACTTGCTTTTTTTAGAAGAAGAAGTTGTAGACATTGGAGGAGATCGAAGAGAAAGGAGCTATAAGAATCCCAAGCCGTGTTTACAGAAGCTCGAGAAGTAGACATGGTACTACGCAGCAGATAGGTTATTTCTGCAAATTGGCAAGGTTTAAAGTAA
Source organism: Larix kaempferi (assembly GCA_027924585.1). Classification (NCBI taxonomy): domain Eukaryota; kingdom Viridiplantae; phylum Streptophyta; class Pinopsida; order Pinales; family Pinaceae; genus Larix; species Larix kaempferi. Next base: position 20,631,204 of record BSBM01000268.1, read on the forward strand.
CCCTTGGAAGCTCTTGAAATAAGGAGGATGGTTAAATGTCTGATCGAAGCCAAAGGAACATACCCTACATCAAGAAACGGCAAGGAAATGTGCCTGGGAATATTTCCGACGGTAAAGGATTGTGGACCGTCTGATCACGATGATCGACATTGGAGATCACGTTCGGCGTTGAGGTTTAAACCACATTGGTTGTGTGGATGAGTATTTTATGTGTTTATAACGGCAGGCTTCACTAATGTTCATTGACGCGTAATGCAAAGATAGTGTGGGAGATATGGGTGTTTCGTTCTCAGTGAGAAGAACATCAGTCTGGAGCTCGAGACGCCTATGTGGCCCCCTATCGTTTTCTACATGTGGCATCTCTATTCGACATGGATGATGATATGACAGCATTGAGATGTTGTAGATGTGGCAGTGATGTGTTGTAGACGTGGCAGTAAGTATCGGTGATGGAAAGTGTTACTTCGCAGCAAGATTCATGAGCGAAGTTTTGGTGGACTTCCAAAAAGATAGCGGAGCTCCAAAAGCGTTCGATGTGTTTAAACAATAGCCTATCAGAAGTTTTAGCAATACACTAATATATTTGGTAAACAAATAGAGAAAAGACTAAGTATGGTTATAGCTAAAACTAGTTTAACTGATCTACTTGTTAGTTAATAATCTTTTTGCACATTAAGAGTTTTAATGAAAGAGGTGTGAAGTCTATGAGGAGACACATTGTTTCATGAAGAGGTGTGAGGAAAGTGTATAAGTATGGAGATATCATATGAATAAGAAGTGTGACCGCGGTCGATACATTGAAGATCGAGAACAAAACAAAGAGAGCAGCAGTCCAAGAAGTAAATGCATAATTAACAAGGGTGGAAGGGTGGTGCTAGGGAAGGTTGGTTCCTGCAAAGGGGAGTAGGTGCTCCCTATCAGTTGTAGCTGACTAAATAGGGGGTTGTAGCCTCCTACCAGTTAGTTAACGTATATCTACAGGATTGGCCAGCCTGTAAGTTGAGTTGTTGTTTATAATTACATATGCACAAATGGAAATCGGACACATGGGTCTTATTTGGAATCGTGTCACCTAGCCTATCCTCCTGTTGGTTGCTCCGAGTTCATTCTAATGCAGATTTTCCTTGAGCAAGCTTGAACTCAAGCAGCCTATTGTCAATGCTTTTGTATATCCACATGCTTAACATGCCCGCAAGAGGGCTAAAAGAATGCCCATAGATCTATTTGGGTGTTGTTGTAGGTGTGTTATGTGTCTTGGGGATGACCAAATAGATGAAAAGGTACAACAACTAATTGTCTATGGGCCTACATTTCACTTGGAGTACATTGATAGGTTCCTTGAAAACAATACCACATGTCCGCTTTGTCTCATTATTTCTATTCCCTTGAACACAAAAAATTATCTCATTGCAACTAACATGGAACTAACTCCTACATTTATGGAACTAAAACCTACATCCTAAAGTTCTTAAGTAACATGGATGCACAATAGAGTGGACTTCCTTCTATTTAGGTTCTTGGTCTAGGTCTTGTACTTATCCTTATGCCTTTGAATGTAATGGCATACAAGTAGGGAATACCAACATGAGAAGGGAACCCATGATTTAACCTTGTAAAGTTAGTCACAGCAGATCTAATGAACAAATAAATCAGTCACAACAGATGAATAAGAAGATATGGTGCAAAACTGTGCAAAAACATGCAGCAGTGCTCTCTATCCCAGAAAGGGTGAATGAATTACAATAGATTACAATACAATCCAATATCTGTCAATGGCAATTCGAATTGACTAAGTAGGCCATTCGAATCACTGAAATGGAGTAGCTTGACTCAATCTAGGAGTCCTCATCAATCATCGGTGTTGCTCATCAATCACAACAAACAGTCATCCAGGTGTCAAGCTGAGTCTAACTGATCATAATAAATGTAACTGAAGTGTGTAGCACTGATATAGGATCTGGAGGCTCAGTGGGGGCGCATGGGAGGCTAACTGGAGTCAGAGCAAGTCACCTAATCGAACTGGAGGTCAATCGGAGGTGAAACAGTCAGTCAGGAGTGAAATCGGAGTGAAATCAATCAGAATCGGAGCTAACTGAATGTAACTGGAGTGAATCTGCAGTGGTAGGTGAGCAAGTGCGCCCTTCTCAGTCAGTAGGTGAGAAGAGGGCGCCTTTCAGCTTAGGAGGGCTAAAACTCTGTGGAAAGTGGCTCCCGGGTGCTAGAAGAAGGTGGATAAGGTGCTGGAGGCATCAAACTGGTGACTGGACTGCATATCCTGAAATAGATCATGCAAGATCCTGAAGTAGATATGTATCCCGAAATAGATGATCCTGAAATAGATATGTATCCCGAAATAGATGATGGATATCCGAACACCCCCCCTCAAGCTAGACTATGATGTGCCAACTAAAATAATGTGGGGCCCTGGTAACTAAGACCAAAGGTCACCCCAATACAATAATCCAAAAAATGCTGAAAAATAAACTAAGTGAGGAAAGAGGGAAAACCCAGTGGGAAGAAAGCCCCCCCTCAAGTCTAAAGCATAATAATGAATCAATCTGTCTCCACCATGATGGAACTCACCCCCAACAGTGAACGGAGGTAAGAGAACTTCTTCTCAGTGAAGCTCTTGGTGAAGATGTCTGCAATTTGCTCATCAGTAGGGCAATATTGCAGAATGATGGTGCGGTCATGCACCAACTGTCGAATGTAATGCATATGAATCTCAATGTGCTTGGTCCTCTGCCGCTGAACTGGATCTGTGGAGATCTTGATAGCACTTTGATTGTCACAAAATAGGACAGTCGAAGTAGTGCCACCAAAACCAAACTCGGAAAGAATACCCTGCAACCAAACTGCCTGAATGCAGGCATTGACTGCCCCTCGATACTCTGCCTCTGCTGAAGAAAGTGCAATGGCTGCTTGCTTTTTGCTGGACCAGCAAATAGCACCATGACCAATCATGAAAACATAGCCGGAAGTGGACTTCCGATCAATGCTATCACCTGCCCAATCTGAATCAGTAAAACCAATGAAATCTAGCTCAGAATCTGCAGCATAATGTATGCCAAACTGTCTCGTACCTTGCACATACTGCAAGATCCGCTTGGCTGCTCGCCAATGAAGCTCATGTGGCTGCTGCATATATCTTGACACGGCACTCACGGCATATGAGATGTCAGGCCTAGAGTGTGTCAAATAAAGTAGTGAACCAATCAACTGTCGATACATACTGCAATCTGCAAGCGGTGTGGAATCTCCCTCCTCAAGACTGATTCCTGAGAGGAATGGGAACGGGGCTGCCTTACATTCAGCCATATTAAACTTCAATAACAGGTCGGAAGCATATTTTTGCTGAGATATAGTGATCCCATCAAAATTTTGAGCTATCTCCAAGCCCAAAAAGTGACTCAGCAAGCCCAAATCGCTCATGTCAAAAGCTAGATTTAAGGCAGTTTTTAGCTTGTTTATTGAAGTAAGTGTGCTACCAGTAATAAGCAGATCATCAACATAAAGTACAATAACCAACAAATTACCTTTAACTCGCTGAAGATAGACATTCGGATCAGATTTGCATCTTTGGAAATTCTGAGAAAGAAGGAAGGAGTCCATCTTTGCGTACCAAGCTCTTGGGGCCTGTTTTAACCCGTACAAAGACTTCTTCAATCTGCAAACCAATGATGGATCTGATGTATAACCCTCTGGCTGCTGCATATAGACCTCTTCAGCAAGGTCTCCATGTAAAAATGCACTCTTCACATCCATGTGATGCACCTCCCAGTGCTTGGATGCGGCAATAGCTAAAACAAGGCGGATGGAATCCATCTTTGCAACCGGTGCAAAGGTCTCTGTGTAGTCCACTCCTTGGACTTGGGAAAAACCTTTTGCCACCAACCTTGCTTTATATTTGCTGATAGTGCCATCAGCAGCAACTTTAGTACGGTAGACCCATTTACACTTCACTAATTTTCTTCCAGGTGGAAGAGAAACTAGCTCCCATGTATTGTTCTTTTGAAGAGAACTGTACTCTTCATCCATGGCATCTTTCCATCTCGGATCTCGATGGGCTGAATAATATGATTGGGGATCTGAACCAGCCATCAAATAACAAATCTCAGGAAGAAATGGATCAGCAATAGAAAGAGCCATACCTGCCCTTTGAAAGTCTCCTCTTGTTCGTCTCGGATCAGCAGGATTTCCAAGATTCGAACCAGCAGATTGTAGAGTATTTTGGGCCCACTTTGGTAACTGAGGGAGATCTGAATGGTCGGATTCCGAACCTGATATGTCATGATCATCATATGCTGCTACAATATCAGAAATATCAGAACTCATACCTTCATTATCGCTGCTCGAATCTTCTTCTGGTGAAGGCGGTGAATCGGCAGTTTTCTCCTCAACTAGTTGCAATTCTTGAAGCGGTTCTTCAAACTGCACACTGCGCTCTATGAATATCTTTTTAGATCTGATATCCATGAGTTTATATGCTTTTGATTCTTCCCCATATCCTATCAAAATGCACTCGATACTTTGTGGATCCAAAGCTCGTCTCTTCTCAGAAGGAATTCTAGCCCATGCAGTAGAGCCAAAAACTCTCAAATTGGACACATCCGGTTTGTGACCAAAGAATGCTTCGAAAGGAGTCATACCTTTCACGGATGAATGTGGAAATCGGTTCTGTATATATGCAGCAACATTGATTGCTTCAGCCCAAAGATTTGCAGCCAAACCTTTTGATTCAATCATGCATGTAGCCATCTCTTTCAGTGACCGGTTTTTCCTTTCCGCTACACCGTTCTGCTGGGGTGTGTAGGGAACTGTATGTTGGATCTTGATTCCGCTTTGGGCACAAAGTTGCAGCAACTCGGACTTGATATATTCCCCACCATTATCAGATCTAAGAGCTTTGATGTTGCTCTCAGTGGTGGTCTCAACAGAAGCCTTAAAATCCTTGAATTTTCCAAGCACTTCTGACTTGTTTTTGAGAAAGAATACCCATGTAAAGCGAGAATAATCATCAATAAATGTCAAAACATACCTTGAACCATTTAATGACATATGGGGCAGCGGACCGCTGATATCAGAATGGATCAATCTCAAAATAGTAGAGGCTCTGCTAGCCTTGCCGCGGTCGAATCTGTGCTCGGGGTGCTTCCCAATAATGCAACCGGAGCATATTCCCTTCGAGGAACGGAGTTGTGGAAGCCCATCAACCATGGATTTATTTGATAGCAGCAGCAAATACTTATAATTTAGATGTCCAAATCTTTCATGCCAAAGCCTACTAACCTCATTACCATGTGTGCGAAGAGCAGTGGGCTTTGCAAGCGGAATAAAGTGCGAAAACTCATAACATTTAGCAGTGTGGTTTGCCTTTCCAACCGCAACTAGTCTTCCACTTTTGATATCAGAAATTTCAACTGTATTAGGGCTGAATGTGACTTTCTTTGGATCACCAGTATGTGTCATTTGATAAACAGAAAGGAGATTCGAAGCTAAGGAAGGCACATAGAGAACATTCTGAAAGCATCCATGATCTACATGAATCGTACCTTTGCCCTTTGAAGAAATTTTTGAGTCATCTCCCAAATGGATGGGGATGGAGCTGTTTGGATCGAATGAGGAAAAAGAATCAATATTTGCAGCCATATGATTTGATGCACCCGAATCTATCAAGAGAGTGGGCTTCGAAACCGTTGCCATGAGTGCTTGTCCTCTTTCATGATCGTCATTCCGATCCTTCTTCCTTGCACCGTCAGGAAGGGTTATGTTGTTCTTTTCCAAAAGGAGGGCCATTTGATCTATAGTCTTCTTCATACATGAACTTTCGGGATGAAAGCCACGGTTACAATAAGTACATTTAGATTTTTGGTTACCTTCTTTGCCCTTTTGCTTGGATTTCGAACTGGATGGTGCATCCATTTGCTTGCCTTTGTCTTTTTGCTTGTGAGGCTCGAATTTGGGCTTCTCCTTCTTTAGCTTTCCTTTACCATTCGAGATCTTGGGTCCTTGAACAAATAGGGCTGAATCTTTGGAGCTTATGGACCCCATTTGAATCAACTTGTCATGCTCTTTCGTAACGGACTCAATGAAGGCATTCAAGGTAGGCATCTTCCAATTCGGGGTAGTTAGCCGACCGTAATTGAAAGTGGAGACAAATACCGAATAATCTTTCCCAAGCTTGCTTAGAATGGAGAGGATCAACTGCTTATCCTCTTTGATAACACCACTGTTCTTCAATTGCAAGTTCAAGTTCTTGAATTTTGTGAAGAATTCATTGATGGTCTCGAAATTTTCAGGATTAAGGCCAATCAATTCATTCTCTAATTGAAAAGCCCTAAGCTCATCCTGCTTGCCGAATAGTGTCTCAAGTTGCTCCCATATGGCCTTTGGAGTCTTCAATCCGCTGAGATGGAAGTGAAGATCTTTGGAGATGGAGAGACAAAGAAGACCGTAAGCTTCATCAAGCTTATTGTAGTGTTTGGTTCTTTCTGCCACATTGTTTGGCTCCAATTCAAGACCAAGAGTGACTCGGTAGTATCCTTTTGAACGTAATATGATCTCCATATCATCTTTCCAATCAAAATAATTGAATGGGGTGAGGATAGGCTTTGAAGAAGAGTATTCCATTGCTAGGAGCGAGTCAAATGATGAAGAAGAGGCTTGCTTGCAAACTATAGCGAATGGAAATGCTGTAGGGAAGCTTGCATGCAGAATGTAGCGAATGCACTTGGAGGAGATAATTAACCTGCAAATCACATAAGAACAATCACAATAAGGTCGAACAATCCACCCTTTGAGAGTTGCATCACACCTGGGATTGGATTTCAAGCAATGTTGAATGGGTCCAATGTATCAAATCCAGGAATTATGTGGTAACTCAAGCTTCTGGAGTGGTATTGGAATAATTTTCAAGCTTTGCATGCACATGAGCGAATGCCCTTGAGATATCTCATGCCAAACTTTTTGCAATTTTTTTTTTAGCAATTCAGTCAAATCTTCTTGTATAAACACCTGTAGAAAAGAGATCTTGTCCCTGCAATGGCTCTGATACCATGTAAAGTTAGTCACAGCAGATCTAATGAACAAATAAATCAGTCACAACAGATGAATAAGAAGATATGGTGCAAAACTGTGCAAAAACATGCAGCAGTGCTCTCTATCCCAGAAAGGGTGAATGAATTACAATAGATTACAATACAATCCAATATCTGTCAATGGCAATTCGAATTGACTAAGTAGGCCATTCGAATCACTGAAATGGAGTAGCTTGACTCAATCTAGGAGTCCTCATCAATCATCGGTGTTGCTCATCAATCACAACAAACAGTCATCCAGGTGTCAAGCTGAGTCTAACTGATCATAATAAATGTAACTGAAGTGTGTAGCACTGATATAGGATCTGGAGGCTCAGTGGGGGCGCATGGGAGGCTAACTGGAGTCAGAGCAAGTCACCTAATCGAACTGGAGGTCAATCGGAGGTGAAACAGTCAGTCAGGAGTGAAATCGGAGTGAAATCAATCAGAATCGGAGCTAACTGAATGTAACTGGAGTGAATCTGCAGTGGTAGGTGAGCAAGTGCGCCCTTCTCAGTCAGTAGGTGAGAAGAGGGCACCTTTCAGCTTAGGAGGGCTAAAACTCTGTGGAAAGTGGCTCCCGGGTGCTAGAAGAAGGTGGATAAGGTGCTGGAGGCATCAAACTGGTGACTGGACTGCATATCCTGAAATAGATCATGCAAGATCCTGAAGTAGATATGTATCCCGAAATAGATGATCCTGAAATAGATATGTATCCCGAAATAGATGATGGATATCCGAACAAACCTTGCATCCACCTCACTAGTGAACCAACAAACTATTACAGTGAACCAAATTGGATAAGAAAACTATGTATTGAAGAGACTAGGCATTCAAATCCTTCTTTTGGGAACTTGGATTCCAACCTCCCAAGTTTGGAACTAAACAACAACATGGGGAAGGTTCCATCCCCTATTGGCTTCAAATTTCGATATGATTGGCATACAATTAGTATGATTATCCTTTTGATCAATGTGTTGCATCTTCCTCTTGCGTATTGGGCGATTGTACAATGTATTTAAGGCATAGCCATATTCATTATCATGTGGACTAACCTGTAGCCATCTCTGGAGGTGTTTTCACATCTAGGAATTTTGTTTGTGTATTTTGACTACGTTTCATGTTAGTTTGGTTCTCTTTGGTGTTTAGGGATGTATCCACACCATGGTTCCATACCCTATTTTATTCCATGGCTTTATCTCTGATATTTTTATGTCCCTATGGGAAATATAGTGATTGTAGGGACACAATTATATGTCTGTTCAAGATATCTCGTAAGGCACACCCAATGTTCGACATTAGAAATAAAATTTTGGATTTTTTCCATTGTTTTCATTGGCTTTGCACTGATGATGTATTCAATAAATATAAGCTCATGGGACTCTTCTGATAGGTTTCCAAGTAGACATTAGTTGCCATTCAATTCTAATGCACTAATATCCACGGCCACCCAGATATCCACCACTTTCATCGATCTTAGATTTTATGGGTTTTGGGAACCCTCATTTGGTTTCATTTCACATTTTTTCTAAGGTGTGATAGGGTTCATCACTACATCTGTATTGCCATGAATATGGCTTGGTTTAAACACAGGTAACAATAGAAAAAATCAGTAAGTTACATTGTGTTTCGTTGATTTAGTTCATCGAATCATGTTTTAAGCAGAATCTATACATGTTTGTGGATATCATGATTGTTTTTAGTTGCTTTCCCAAGGGATCCGATGACTGTATTGTTTAGTGTTTTTAGACCAACATTTATATGTAAATGGATAAGCCCAAGAGATATTTTGATGCATATAGGATTTCGTATGTGGGATGTGGGTATCTTCATGATAAGTTTTCAATTTTTTTTGCTTGGTTTTGAAGGTGTATTCGTTGGGATAAAAATTACAAATGTGTGAATGCAATTTTGATGTTTTCATATTTGGGTTTTAAATTTATTTATAATTTTTAGATATTATTATGGGTTTAACAAGATGACCATCTAGTTGTGGGTATTATAGGGGTGTTGTGGAGGATTTTTATGGTGATTTTAGGAAAAACTTCAACCTTTTATTTCATGTAAATGCACCAACTGAACTATACTTGTTTTGTTACAACTAGCTATAGAAGGGCCATGTTCACTAGGAGTATGTGATGGACATGAAACTATTAGCATTGATTGCAAGGTAATCAGTCCTACAACCACTTACAGATCCATTTTTTTCCATAAACCTGAAATAATGCTGAAAAGGTTATAGTTGCAGTCACTGCCCTTTTTAATCTATCTTTGTGAAGATAGTTATTTGTATTAGACACGGCTTTTGCGAGAGGGAGATATACTAGTACTTGTGGAATTATCAAAATCAGACACTACTTGGGCTTCTCCAAAAGTGAAGTCTCTGTCATCAATCCTCCATGTCACCTTTGCCATGCCTTAGTCCTCTAGCTTGCTTACCATTCTTGTCCATGCTTGTCTACAGGCTTGGCCTAAGCCTGTAAGTTGAGTTGTTGTTTATAATTACATATCCACAAGTTGAAATCGGACACATGGGTCTTATTTGGAATCCTATCACCTAGCCCATCCTCTTGTTATTTGATCCGAGTTCACATTCTTCTCAATCTTTGATCAATTCAATGTCATTGCTTTCCCAAGGTATAAAACTGTTAATTGCATCCGCTAAATACTTGCATTGATTACTTCTATGCTTAAGCTTGATTTCATAATCAGGATCAACCAGAATTGATTGTGGGCACACAAGATAATATCCATCACCTAATTTTTCCCTATTAGGCATGACAAAGTTTGGTTCAATTCTTTTTATGTAACCCTTTGCAACCTTCAATTGACCATTAAAATATGTCAGTAAACATTGTTTTCCATTCAACCCCGCATATGAAGATGGTAATTGCAGTTGAACCTGCCAATAAACAAATTCCTGTGAGATTCCTTGGAATAAGAATGGAATATTAAACATAGAAATAAACAGGCTTAGAACTTACCCGTTGTATTGATTTTCCAATTGGGTCACGATTATGTTCTCCCAAAGTTAAAGGAGTTTGTTTTGGCAAAGCATGATTAGGACTCAGAGAAGCCTATTAGTAAATAAATACTTGTAAGATATAGTGAAATAACTATTATAACATTGCACTAAATATTAAATAGTTTCAAAACTCATCGTCGACTTTGGAGTATGAAATGTATTAGACTTTGGAGTATCAAATGTATTAGATGGTCTAGGAGCCATTGTATTTTTTTCCAATGAACCTTGAATAGGATTATTCTGGAGACTCTCCTAAAAATTAAATGCTTGTGAGCGATTTTCAAAGAATGGAAAATAAAAATGGAAAAATTAAGAGTTGGTTTAAAAAACTACATGGATTGGGGTGACTGGATTAAGAGGTGACAGTTGCGGAGGTCCTCGATTTGATTCAACATCTGACATGGCAATATTACTCTGCCAATATAATAGTTTGCATTAGATATCATGAAATCAGAAGATAAAGGGTTAGGATGCAAAAACAATAATTCATATATTACACACCCTACAACAATACGATCATGTTCATGTTAGCATTATGATTTTGAAATCCCCAACTTCAAAGATGGCCTACATAAAAAATTAAATTCTACACATGCAATCCTTACATTGTTGGATTTTGGAACAACTCTGCCACTTTCTTTCCCCACCTCCATGGCAGCTTTCCATTCCATTAATTCTTCAATAGCTTTTTTCAATCTTCCAAGTTCCTTGTCTTTTTCTCTTAATTTCTCTTTAGTATTATGAAATTCCTTCTTGTAGGAATGCTCTTTTCCAAATAATATAGTTGGAGTGACTCCGAATCCAACCCCACATACACGATCCCTTTTCTCAGGCCCCAAAACTATAGAAAGGGCATCTTTCTTTGTAGCATATGCAGGAGACACTGACTCATTTTGTGTCGATTCAATTTGATTCTAGCAATGTCAACATTTCAACAAACTCATATAAGAAACATCATTAACTCTAAAAAAAGCATAAATGATACAAGAATAGGTTTGAAACTTAATATTTTCTCCACAATGAATTATGACATTGCAGTGCCATCCTTCTTTTTATGGCATTTCATCCACAAATCAGCCCTAGTTATAGGCTTATCACTTGGACCACGAGATTGATTCTAGTATCAACAAATACAACAATCTAGTTAACTATATTTAAAGTTGTTAGTTGTGAACAAATAATAGAATTTGTTGCAACTTACGAGGTCATATTCAACCCTAAAGTAACCTCTACGGCCAAAAGTGTGAGTCTCTTGTTCTAATGCCCTATTTTCCTTATTTGTTTTTGACATCTCCTGCAACTCAATAAAAAAATAGATGTTAAGATTATAGTTGATTGTATGAGAGGATTCAAAATCAATGATGATAACATTCAAATCTGTCTTTCATTTTTACCTTGAATTTAGGGTCAGATCGTAATCTAACAAATTCAATCCAATCAGTTTCATTTACTCCAATAGGAAGGTTTGTAATACTCTCCTCATCTGTTTCATATTTCAAATAGTGTTTCTTATACAAATTATATCTATAGGTTCTCAAGCGTTGAGATATTGCTTTATGACACCATTTCTCTGCTGACGGATCTATTTGATAGGTATACTACAATAGATAAACAATCCATTATTAGATACAAGCGTTATTTGAAACTAAACCTATCACACACATGCTCAATATGCATCAATAAAATTTAAAATAAGTTGATGCTCACATTGATTGCACTCCACATGTCTTTCTTTTGCACTTCAGACACTTTTTTCCATTCCATGTGCTTGATGCCTAGAATTTCCCTTGCAAGAACACCTAAAAATGAGGAGAATTTCTCTGAATGTGGACCAATAGGTTGTCCCCTCTCATTAAATTGAATTTCAGGCAATGCAATGCCCTCTATAGTGGTTCCAAAGAGACATTTTGTTGGTCCTCTACTCGTTCTTTTCACATTTATTGCAATACTAGCTTGGGTAGATGCATTTGCATCTTCTAAACGCTCTTGTTGTGGTGGATCCTGATCCAAAACATGCTCTTGTTGTGGTGGATCCTGATCCAAAACATACTCTTGTTGTGGTGGATCCTCCTCCAAAACATGATCTTGTTGTGGTGGTTCCTGCTGAAATTTTTTTGGAAAAACAAACCAATACCCCTCTTGATACAATGACAATATGAAATTGTTAACAATATGAAATTGTTAATATGAAATCTTGAAATACTTGTATAAGAAAAAAATGTTTAGAAATGATCATACCTTCCAGCGGTTCTTTCACATCTTTCTCAAGAGTATGTGCATTAGAATTGTTGTCGACACTATAGCAAGTAGATTCACTTTGTAATGGGACACTGGATCCCGATGCTATATTTTGTTGGAATTTGTTTCCCATCTTAGAGCCTATGGTCAAGTATATTATGAATTTTTTTAATATAATTGTTTATTTATTAAAAAATAAATAATAAGTTACCATCATGTTTAAAATATTTACCTGAAGTTGTGCCACATATAACATTGTCATTTCTTTTGCTAATGTGGCCTGACTTTGTTAAAAGTGATGTATTGCAACGTCTTAATTTAATCCTATTAGCTCCCACAAATATGGATTGCAACTCTTGTTCAGAGAAAGTTAGACAATTTTTAAGGTATAAAAGAAAGGACAATAATTGTTAAAAAAATATTGAAGTTATTGAAATCCCAAACAAACAAAAAAATGTCTTACTTTGATATGGACATCTGCAAATAAACTGCATAACAAAAAAAATCATTTTTATTAAGACATTGTTGAAACAAGCCAACTAACACAATCTTGAAAATTAAATAGTATTTATGAACATTATACAAATATCTTTAACTCATTCATAATAAAATGTCTAACAATGTAAACTAAAATATAGAGGGGTATTTTTGGGAATACTCTGTGGTCGAAAGTTTTACAGGAAAAATATATGAAATCTAATGTTATTAATTGGTTCAGGATGCTACTGCATCTTGGACTGCTCATGATGCTACTGCAACTTATGACTCCAAGACACACTCGAATCTTCTATTATTAAACCTTGTAATTCATATTTTTGTCTTTTGCAAATTTTGATTATTTAACCAATTAAAATCTCAGTGGACATCTTCCAGGTTTGCTGGCTTCATGCCCTTTCAAATCTTTGTTTTAATGAACTAATTAATTAATTAACTAGTCAATTAATTCATAAATTAACTTCAAGCCTGTAGGCTTCATTTCCTTCAAAACTTCATGCCTGGGATTTCTACGGGCTTCCTTTCTCCCAAAACTTGGGCATGATCTTCTTTAATCTTCTGGCTTCTTCTTATTAAGATCTCCATATTTATAAGATCTGCAATGATGGTGGAGAAAAACTTGTCCTAGAAAAACAGAGTAACTGTCTTTCCCACAAGATCAGATACCGGGACCTGGTCACCTCTATTGTTTGATCACAAAGTTACGCTCATCAGAAACCAAGAGTGACTCCAGGGTTTGTGATTCTGAGGACATAACTGCCATATTGCCAACAGGGGGACATGGGAAAATATTTTTAAAAAAAAGGCTGGATTGGTCCCAACAGATGTTGTCTGTGTATGCAGAATGCTGAAACCACAAAACATCTTCTTGTGGACTACGAATTCATGAAGAGTGCTTGGAAATTATGCTGCACAGCTCTAAATACTGAGTAGATGTGAGGAGGGGTTCTGAGAATTTTGATATAAATTTGCTTAATTGGTTTAGAACCAATAAATCTCACCATTTACTCCCGGTTTAGATTCCAATAATTTTCCTTGAAGAAATTCTACAATTTTTGCTAACTAGATGTTGGAGAGACTGACTCTGGTGTTTAGAAGACCTCAGTAACTTTTGGAAAGAGAGAATCTGCATTTTGTTTTTGGATTTGTGAGTAAGTGGATTTCCAGTAACGATACATATGGAAAATTCTGGTAACCCTATTCTAATACTACAAGATTAGGGAACGTAGCAGGTCTTCCCATCTCCTGCATCAACAAGGGTGGAAACAGCTAGTGGCACCACATGATGTGTTTTCAAAATTGACTTGGGAGAAAAAAGCTGCATTTTGGTCTACTTATTTCAAATCCACAATATTTTGATGATGTAATGTATTTTAATGTCTAGTACATGAATGGACAAAAACAAGTGACAAGATAACAAAAAATGTCATTGCAAAAGGCCCATTATCCACGGTAAATATCATTTGCAAATATGGATTTTAAAATATTATTAAATTTTGAAATATCATCATAATTCATCTGGCCGGAAAGGGGAAATAAGGAAAAAACAATGGCCAATAAGGACAAAAAAATAGTATGAGCAATATAGTACAAAGGGACAATAAATATAAAACAATAGTATGAGCAATATAGTACAAACAATAGTACAAGGCAATGGTACCTCTTTTTGTTTCCACGGGTTAATATTTCCTGTTGTAAGAGAGATTGATTCTCATTTCCTCTAGTCTTCATAGCTTTCTAACTCCAACACCAAGCAAAAAATGTTTTCAATTAAAATATTGTTGAATAGAGATGAGCTTTGTTCCTATTTATATTACAAAATGAATAAAAATTTGGAGGGAAATCTAAACACTAAAAACAATGGAGGGAAATATAAATCCAAACATTCTTTTCTTGATAATAGATGCTCCTATTTCCATTTAAAGATGTTGCTATTTTCGCCAAATTATTATATAACGTACATAAAATACTTAGAAATTAGAAAGAAAAAAAACTAGAAAAGTATCACCAAATATTTTATAGTTAGAATTTAAGAATTGGTTGGATTTGCCAAGAATTATACATTTTTATGGATCCTTAAAATTTTAATAGGTAGTCATGATTATAGAAGATACACAATCCACTGAAAAATGCACAACTAGAAGGAAAGCATATGGATTTGAAAAAACATAAAGTTAGCATCTTCACATGTACAAGAGTAAAATCATTAGTCAAACAATATAATTTCTCAATCAAACTAATGGTGTGAAAAAAGAGTCTGTAATGGTGAGTGTAATGCATTGGTTTTCTATTAATGTTAACCCTTCTCCTACAAAAACTAATGCAACAATCAAATAAAGTTGAAATGGACCTACTTAAATTTCATGGCATACAACACATTCTCACACCATAAAAGAGGTGCCAAGCCCTAGTATACCATATAAGCAAAGACATTTAAAAACATATATATGAACCTCAATGGTGAGGTATGCCTTCAAATATGCAAAAGTTCCTCTAAATATGTCGAAATTTTCGATTAGTAATGCGAAAGGTCTCTTGAGTAAATTCTCACCCTCATCCATGTTAGTGATTTGCTTCCTTGATCAAACATCATGAGTGATGCCTAAGATAATATCAAACCAAAATGTGTGATCCAAGGTTCTTCTCATGGATTGCAATTATCACTATTCTAAAAAATCCCTATCCATTAATATGACTTCACATTGAGGAATTAACACCTTTACAAATACCAAAAAAAACCATGCATTTTAACCTTGGTGTCTTCACCTACTATTAGACTATTGTAACCACGTAGATGGCTTGAATCAAATGAACCATAAGATGGATGCATTCCTCAAACTCATTATGTTTTATGTTTGCAGTATCGGTGATACAATATTCTCCACGGAATGGTAGAATGGTGCGTCTCTTCCTGCACTGGAAGAGTGGGTGGACATTATAATAGTTTTGTTGTTAAGTGATGATCAGTCCCACTCCCTGTCGATGTCGATATAGTGGTTAGAGCCCATAACGATTCCCACTCCTTGTTGATGAGGACACATTAATGGGTAGTAGCCATGCATTGTCTTATGAAACACCCATGAGGGCTTCCCATGATACATGTTGTGTAGTTAAGCATTTTCAAACGCTAGTGAGAGGATTAGTCAGAGAGATGGTAGCATTTTCCAATGCCACTGATCCAGGGGATGGATCCCTCAGGAAATAGTTGTCCCTCACCTATTTTATCCCTTGATGGTGGTAGTAGTACTTAATGATGGTGGATTGAGTTGGTTTCCTTGATGGGTGTTCCATGTGTCATAGGTATAGATAAGTCCTTATGTGGTTGCGAGCCCCTCTTGTGTGTATGATTGGGGTTCGTTATTCTCTAGCTCACTATCCTTCTGTAGTAGAGCAGTTATACTCGTGTATTCTTTGATGTGTAACGCATGGTCTCCCTCCAGGTATGCCTTCGCCTAGGGTTTATGGCAAGTTGAGACATTGTGAAGTCATGCATGACTCTTGATTTTGCGGATTCTATCACAGTGAAAGGTTGTAATTGGGTTTTCTCCCCCATGAGGGCTTCCCATGATACATGTTGTGTAGTTGTGCATTTTATATATACATGTGATCCTATAATTCGCTTACTGTTGCTATAGCTACCCTCATATCGAGGGATGAAGTTGGAACCTAAGCATGTTGTTTTGCATTAATATATATTTTAAAGAACCACCTATATTATAATGTTGTTTGTCAGTATAGCCGAATACACATTCACAGGAGGGTGTGGCCCACCAATCGCAGGGTTATCATGAAACGGAGAGTGCATCTGCATTTTAATACTAGAAACAAAAGTGAGAGGACTAGTCAGAGAGATAGTAGCATTTTCCAATGCCACTGAGCCAGGGGATGGATCCCTCAGCAAATAGTTGTCCCTCACCTATTTTATCCCTTGATGGTGGTAGTAGTACTCAATGATGGTGGATTGAGTTGGTTTCCTTGATGAGTGTTCCATGTGTCATAGGTATAGAGAAGTCCTTATGTGGTTGCGAGCCCCTCACCTAACGTTGGAGTATTGGTCATGATGTGTGACCCCTAACTTAACTTGTTGGTTAAGTTGGTCTTGTGTGGGATCATATACTTATTGGAGGCTTACCCCTATACCTCTATAATATATATGAGAGAGTCATGTTCTCATCATGTTATATCAACTTGGTCTTCCTCTTGTGTGTATGACTGGGGTTCGTTATTCTCTAGCTCACTATCCTTCTGTAGTAGAGCAGTTATACTCGGGTATTCTTTGATGTGTAACGCATGGTCTCCCACCAGGTATGCCTTCACCTAGGGTTTATGGAAAGCTGAGACATTGTGAAGTCATGCATGAATCTTGATTTTGCGGATTCTATCACAGTGAAAGGTTGTAATTGGGTTTTACCCCCCATGAGGGCTTCCCATGATACATGTTGTATAGTTGTGCATTTTCTATATACATGTGATTCTATAATTTGCTTACTGTTGCTATAACTACCCTCATATCTAGGGATGGAGTTGGAACGTAAGCATGTTATTTTGAATTAACATAGCTTTGAAAGAACCACCTATATTATAATGTTGTTTGTCATTATAGCCGAATACACATTCAAAGGAGGGTGTGGCCCACCCATCGCAGGGTTGTCATGAAACGGAGAGTGCATCCGTATTTTAATACTAGAAACAAAAGTGAGAGGACTAGTCAGAGAGACAATAGCATTTTCCAACTCCACTGATCCAGGGGATGGATCCCTCATCAAATAGTTGGACCTCACCTATTTTATCCCTTGATGGTGGTAGCAGTACTTAATGATGGTGGATTGAGTTGGTTTCCTTGATGGGTGTTCCATGTGTCATAGGTATAGAGAAGTCCTTATGTGGTTGCGAGCCCCTCACCTAACGTTGGAGTATTGGTCATGATGTGTGACGCCTAACTTAACTTGTTGGTTAATTCGGTCTTGTGTGGGATCATATACTTATTGGAGGCTTACCCCTAGAGATCTATAATATATATGAGAGAGTCATGTTCTCATCATGTTATATCAACTTGGTCTTCCTCTTGTGTGTATGATTGGGGTTCGTTATTCTCTATCTCACTATCCTTCTATAGTAGATCAGTTATACTCGTGTATTCTTTGATGTGTAACGCATGGTCTCCCACCAAGTATGCCTTCGCCTAGGGTTTATGGCAAGCTGAGACATTGTGAATTCATGCATGACTCTTGATTTTGCGGATTCTATCACAGTGAAAGGTTGTAATTGGGTTTTCTCCCCCATGAGGGATTCCCATGATACATATTGTGTAGTTGTGCATTTTCTATATACATGTGATCCTATAATTTGCTTATTGTTGCTATAGATACCCTCATATCTAGGGATGAAGTTGGAACGTAAGCATGCTGTTTTGCATTAATAGAGCTTTGAAAGAACCACCTATATTATAATGTTGTTTGGCATTATAGCCAAAGACACATTCATAGGAGGGTGTGGCCCACCCATCGTAGGGTTGTCATGAACAGAGAGTGCATTTGCATTTTAATACTAGAAACAAAAATCAGAGGACTAGTCAGAGAGACAATAGCATTTTCCAACTCCACTGAGCCAGGGGATGGATCCCTCATCAAATAGTTGGACCTCACCTATTTTATCCCTTGATGGTGGTAGTAGTACTTAATGATGGTGGATTGAGTTGGTTTCCCTGATGGGTGTTCCATGTGTCATAGGTATAGAGAATTCCTTATGTGCTTGCGAGCCACTCACCTAACGTTGGAGTATTGGTCATGATGTGTGACCCCTAACTTAACTTGTTGGTTAAGTCGGTCTTGTGTGGGATCATATACTTATTGGAGGCTTACCCCTAGAGATCTATAATATATATGAGAGAGTCATGTTCTCATCATGTTCTATCAACTTGGTCTTCCTCTTGTGTGTATGATTGGGGTGCGTTATTCTCTAGCTCACTATCCTTCTATAGTAGAGTAGTTATACTCGTGTATTCTTTGATGTGTAACGCATGGTCTCCCACTAGGTATGCCTTCGCCTAGGGTTTATGGCAAGCTGAGACATTGTGAATTCATGCATGACTCTTGATTTTGCAGATTCTATCACAGTGAATGGTTGTAATTAGGTTTTCTCCCTGATGAGGGATTCCCATGATACATGTTGTGTAGTTGTGCATTTTCTATATACATGTGATCCTATAATTTGCTTACTGTTGCTATAGCTACCCTCATATCTAGGGATGAAGTTGGAATGTAAGCATGTTGTTTTGCATTAATATAGCTTTGAAAGAACCACCTATATTGTAATGTTGTTTGGCATTATAGCCGAAGACACATTCACAAGAGGGTGTGTCCCACCCATCGCAGGTTTTTCATGAACGGAGAGTGCATCTGCATTTTAATACTAGAAACAAAAGTCAAAGTACTCGCAATGTCTTCCAAGAGCTTGGAAAAGCTTTGAAAACATAGTTTCAACCCAACCGAGAATTTGCAAACACAGTTTCAACTAGGTCCAAATTGATTGATAACAAATTTAAAATGGTGATTTGATCCATAACCGATAGAACCCATCGACTCCAGTTCACATCAACTCTATCCATCATAATGGCTGCCATTAAAACTGTGAATATTTCTAATTGCACATTGCGATTGCTCAATAACTGATGGTGCGTGCGTTGATGAATGATCATTTACTAGCATCCGTGTCAATTAGTTGCAGTTTGGAGATAATTATGGAATAACTACCCCATCACATCAAACTAGAGGAGATATAATTGCGCTTGGGTTGGGGGTTGGGGAGGTTGGTCGCTCGTGTGATTGCCACGGGAAACATTCTCGCGGGTGGCACTTGTCCCCTCCTCCACGCGGCTAAGAGACACCCCATCTAGGGCAAATTTTTTAATTATTTGGTTAAATAAACCATTTTAAATTAGTAGCTTATTAAATCCATGGGGAGATCAATAATAAACAAACGATAATAATCATTGAAAAATATTTAAATAATAAATTGGAATAATGGTAACACTTTGTCACTTTTTATATTGTAAATTTAATTACATCAAGAAATGATTCCTGCATTTTCTAAGATTCGAAAGGTTCAATTTTATACCATTTTTAAAGATAAAAAAGATTCAATTTTATACCATTTTCAAAGACTAAAAAATTCAATTTTTGAATTTTGGTGTAGATGAAATTAGGGTGGGAATGATTTGTTGTGGCTTAAACCACGTGCATGGAGAGATAGACAAAAAATCACAATGAAATGTTGTTGGATTGAACCGCGCATGGAGAGATAGACATAGGTGCTGATCAGAAGGAAAGGGATTGAGACGAATTGCGGAAATCAGGTTCCAACGCTATCCATTCAGCTCTTCTTTTTATTTTTTATGTAGGAACCACCTGCAATTTCAACAAAAAACACTTCCCCAAATTCTTGAACTCTTACCTTGAGTATAAATTCAATTTCTTTGTTCAAAAATGGCGTTTTCCCTTTAATAATATGATTACAATTGGGCCATGATCTACTGCTGCTCGTACACAAATGGAATCTAAAATGGAGTTTGATTCCCAAACAGAGTATACCTGGGTATTCAAATTTGTGCACAATGACAATTTGTCACGATTTTTCCTCCAGGCCAGCATTCATTTCTTCAGTCTTTGTTTCAACATTTGAGAAACTTAGTTTTTCATGAACAAGTGGAAAAAGATAACTACTACCCTTCAACACACTTCCAAATACTCAAACCCTAACCCTAAAATATGGAGCCTGGCTATCAATTCTGTAACTCAATCTCTGTATAAAAATGTTAAACAAATGCTAAAATCTCCAATATTTTACCTTCAGCAACAGTAAATTCTCACCCAACACATTTATTTATTTTGTTAAATTTTGGTTAGGATTAGGGTTTAATGCAGAATGTACTTTAAACAATCTAATTAAAGTAACTTGATGTTCCAATTTCAATCGCTTCACTTCCTTCCGATTTGCATAACCTGAGATCTCATAACATAAGGACACTAAAGTGATAAACAATCACATCGAGTCAGTTTTCAAAAGGGTCTTCCAATTCCAAATCCTTCGCAGAAATCGCATATTCCTGTAGTTGCTTACTGTCAAGAAGTCAACCAATGAACAAAGCCTATGTATTCATTTTTCGCTGCAGAAATTACATACAAATTCTAGAGTAAATGACTTTATGTTTTTAGTAGAACGCCATTCACATTCAATAAAGACAATGAACTTCATAAAAAATACATAGAAAGAGATATTCACAAGTCCATATGCATATAAAATGCTTTCATTAATCAAATTCAATTACGCAGAATTTCGTGACCTGATTACACAATATGGGAGTATTCTACCCTGGTCCTCTCCTCTCTATTTTCCTATCCTCTCTGCCTTTGCCTCACCTCTGCTCTACCTCTTTCGTGGCTCGTAGGCTTACAATCATATATATGAAGAATCAATTTAACGGTTTAACCCTAACAACCTTTCTATATTTCTGTAACTACCTCCCTAAATAGGAGTTCGGCTCTATCCTAAAGGATGATGCATCATTGACACCTCATCACACTTGGAAACTTCTAGTTTAACCTTGCAAACTATTGAACATTTACACGATTTTTACATTGAACCCATCCTTGTTTTAAGGACAAGAGTCAAGACCTCATGGTCTGTCAAAAACTTTGAATGTGAGTTTGTTTAAGGCCTGATCTGCTGAGTCGTGGCCTGAGGAGGGACTATTGAGGTTTGATCTGCCTTACCGTCATCTGCTGGGGTTACTATGTGTCCTGATTGATGAGGCTGCAGTTGCTGGTGGCTTGGTTTGATTGTTCTGTGGACTTCTGTTGTATGCAACAACATATATAAGGGTTTGTTATATAGGCCACAAGAATTGCGAAATGATATTTTTCCATTTCTCTTGCAAGTTAAAAAAGTAAAAAAGAGTAACAAGAATGGAGCACTAATATATAGAAATGGAGGAGAGAACTAATATGATAAGTAGACCTCTTTCCTTTAGGCTCAGGGAGGATCTGTCAAGATTCAAAGAATCGATAGATCCTCTAATCTAGGCAGAAAAAGTGATTCATTTGTTCTGCGACCAGTATGCAATAAATCTGCTCCTCAGGTAACATCAGAATGAACTCGGAGGAACCAACAAGAGGATGGGCTAGGTGACACCATTCCAAATAATACCCATGTGTCCAATTTCCATTTCTGCACATGTAAGTATAAACAACAACTCAACTTACAGGCTTAGTCCAAGCTTGTAGAGATATGTTATTAAATAGTCATAAGGATGAAAATCAATTTATTTTAACATAATAGTGACAATTACAATTACAAGAACTTTACAAGAAATTTAGGAGTTAGTTCCATAAATGTATGAGGTTTGTTATTTAGCTACAAGTTGTGTTTCCAAGTATATCTTGTATGCCTGTGAGCATGAGAGGTTAGAGAGAGAGGCTTGAAAAATGATGGTTAGGAGGGTTAGGTATACAATGTAAGAATCAAGGCAAGAAAAACATAGGATAGGTCAGAGTTTCTTTATTAGCCTGCAAATTTCCAAGTAATAAATGGAAAAGGATTATTTGCCATGATGCTGTGTGCTGATTTCAAATATGTCTGTGTGATTGATGAACTCTGGTGAATATACAAGCTAACCAGGAAATGAATTAGTTAATTGTGTTACTCTCTGTTGGGCTACATGTTAATTTTAAGGTTGAATTAAGATCTAAGGTTGAGTGTTGACTACATTGGAATTATGCTCAGTATGAAGAGGAGTGATGTTGAACACTCTGCATTGAAGGGCTTCCTGGAATGAATTAGTTTTGAGTCTAGGTAGAATCTTTATGGATTCTACTTTCTTAGAAGTTAGATGCCATATTGGTTCGAATTTCAATGGTTCTACAGAGATTATTTCCAGAAGATCTAATTCAAATATTTGAACAGTTTAGAGAGTGTTTTTATGTCAGAATACCTCTTAATAAGAAATGTGGGTTTATGCGGTTGTTTGACAGCAAGTTGTTAGTGCAAAGTTGTGTGTTTTCAATATATATGAGGTTTAGTATCAACTAACATTTTTAGTTCATTGTAGACATAATTTCAAAGGAGCTTGGAGCATATTATCAAATGGACAAAAGAAACTGGATGAACTTGAAAAATAGGTATAGTTTCTATATTTGGTTATTCATCGTGATATACCAAAAAAATGTATCAGTGCTAACTTGTTCTCAATTAAATTTATGTGACTTAATGGAAATTAGTTATGTAGAGGACACTACAAGAATATAGAGATGGGGTTGAGGAATTCTTAAAGTTTGCCGAGGTGCATTCAAGGAATAAGATGTCCATGTAATAAATGCAGCATAGTCAAAGTACAAACATTTGATAAAATACGCGAGCACTTGATTTGTGATGGAATAATAGAATAATATAAAATTTGGTATTTTCATGGAGAGAGCATTCACAGTCAGGTATCTTGAAAAAAATGAATTGGTCTAGTTTCAAACTTACTTGTATTACAATAAAGATAGAAATTATATTTATATGTGCTTAATTATGTTTTCCTCTCACCTTTAAATTCCATCCGTTATTGATGAGGCTAGGCAACGCTCTGAAAATGAGCCACATGAAGTTATAGAGCATATATCATCTCAACTGGTAAGCTAATTTGCATTGGTAAAGGCCCCTATTTGACCAATATCTATTCATTATAATTTTCATAAAAACCATAAAATCACTGACATGAATTTTAATTTTCTTATTAATAGGGTTATGGGCATGTAGAATGCCATTACGATAATCAGGTTGATGAGCCTGGAACATCGTTTCAGAATGGTAATGATCCCCTCGAAATGGATGATGCTACAACCATTGTTGGTGATCAAGTGCTTCATATGGTGAATGATGCTTATCCATGTCTTGATCAAAACCTAAACAAAGGTTGTGATAATGTGGGGTTGGAATCAACAAATGTACTAAATGAAGTTAATGAATATAGGAAGTTAATCGAAGATGCAAAGATGCCATTGTACCCTAGTTGTGTTGATTTCACAAAACTATCAACAACCGTGGAATATTACAATCTCAAAGTGAATAGTGGATGGTTTGATAGAAGTTTTGGCCAAATGTTAAAATTGCATAAAAATACACTTCCTAGAGATAACACACTTCCAGATTCTGCATATGCTACAAAAAAATTGATAAAATCATTGGGATTAAACTATGATATGATACATGCATGTCCCAATGATTGCATTTTATATCGAGGAAATAACGAAAGTAAAGACGCATGGCCAACATGTGGAAAATCTTGATAGAAGGTGGATGATCAATCTCAAAAGGTGTGTCAAGGTGTTCCTGCAAAGGTGTTAAGATATTTCCCCATAGAACTAAGGCTAAGGAGAATGTATAGGTATGATTTTCAACACCATAATTGTATTCAAGTTTTCACCTTCTTATATTATCTTTACCATTTTTCATAGTGTTATTATATGATAATTTTATATATAAATGAAATATTTTCTTTGTTGTTCTAGCTCTGGGGACATGTCACAAAAAATGAGGTGGCATCATGAGAATGCAAGCAATTATGGTCATATGCGCCACCCTGTTGATAGCCCAGCCTAGAAAACTATTGATGAAAAATGTCCTGGTTTTCAGGCGAACCCCGCAATGTACGACTTGCAATGGTAGCAGATGGATTCAATCCATTTGGAGACTTGAGCAGTACATACAGTGTTTGGCCTATAGTGTTGGTTACATATAACCTCCCACCATGGTTGTGCACAAAAAGGAATTTTTGTATGTTAACATTGTTAATACCTGGTCCCAAGCAACCAGGTAATGACATTGATGTGTATTTGGAACCCTTGGTAGATGAACTAAAGGAATTATGGGACCAAGGAGTATGGACATATGATGCTTACAATAACACATGCTTTAACATGAAGGCAATTCTTATGTGGGTGATTCATGACTTTCCAACTTATGGGAATATGGTTGGTTGCACAAAAAAAGGCTATAATGCATGCCCCATATGTGGAAAGAACACAGAATCAGAGTACCTCAATTGTAGCAAGAAATGTGTGTACATGGGACATAGGAGATTTCTTCCTCAAAATCATAAGTTTCGCTCACATAAGGGACCATTTAATGGGAAGGAGGAGCTTCATTATGCCCCTCCATTTGTAAGAGTGTCAGATATTTTTAAGGAAACAAAGGGAAATGAAACAGTTTGGGGAAGAGTGAATCAAAGAAAAGGAAAATAAATAAGGAAAAAGGTGAAAAAACTAATGTTGTGGTGTGGAAGAAACAATCAATCCTATTCAATCTGCCATATTGGGAGGTATGTAGAGACATCAACCATTCCTAATTATTATACATTGCATGCTTATATGACATCATTGTGCTTAGATGTCTTCATCGAATTCATTGTTTATGATTTCCTCCATATTAAATAATTTTCCAATATTCTCAATGTGTTGGAATGCAAAAACACCTACAACGTCACAATTTAGATGTAATGCATGTGGAGAAGAATGTGTGTGAAAGCATTTTTGGAACTCTTTTGGATATAAAATGGAAGTCCAAAGATGGAAAGAAATCCCGAGATGACTTGCAAAAAATGGGTTTGAGAAAATCACTATGGCCAGAAGTTAAAGGAAAAAAAATATTCCTTCCACCTGCACCGCATACTCTTTCAAAGAAAGAGAAAGAGACCCTATGTCACGTTCTTTTCACATTAAAAGTTCCAGATGGTTATAGCTCTAATCCAAAAAATAATATATCTATGGAAGAGCTTAAGTTCCGTAGAGTGGAAGCACATGATTGCCATGTTATAATGCAACAACTTCTCCTAGTAGCTCTATGCCATGTGCTACCAATTTTTGTTCGAAAGACGCTTTGTAAGCTTTGTTACTTTTATAGGAAAATTTGGGCAAAATCGGTTTCAATAGAGAGCCTTGACAAGTTGGAAAATGATATCATGGAGACAATGTGCTCGCTTGAAAAGTACTTCCCTCCTTCATTTTTTGATATAATGATGCATTTGAATGTTCATTTGGTACGTGAACTTCGATATTGTGGCCCGGTTTCATATAGATGGATGTACCCCTTTGAGAGGTACATGAAACTTTACTTGCTATCAAGAACCAAAAGAAGAATACTTTATTCAAAGCTTTTCACATTACTTAAAAAATATGCTTTTTTTGTAGGTGTATGAAAGTATACAAGAGTTATGTTAAGAACAAAAATAGGGCTAAAGGATGCATCACTGAAAGCTACAATGTGGAGGAATCAATAAAGTTTTGTGGAGGATACTTGAAAGGTATGGAAGCTATTGGAACCACACATGGTCGAAATGAAGTGTGGGATGACGAAGTTGAAGAAGTAATTCTTGATGGAAATCCATTATTTGCTTCAATTCCATCAGAAATGGATAACATTAGTTGGGAACCAGCCCATAGGTGGGTTCTATTCCACACAAATGAATTTGATCCATGGATAGAGTAAGTAACATGTTTGACCTTCAAAATGTTGTCTGTTTGTGGTTTAACAAAACACAGATCCATGGATAGAATAATGTATTTGACATTTCAAATTATTTTTATTCATATTTTATCAAAACACATTAACAACCATTTTTACTGTCCATAATTGTCAAATTAGGATGCACAAAATGGAGATTCTCAACTCGTTTACCCAAACCAAAAAAGATGAAGCTCTATTGCAGAGACTCCACACCCAACAATTTTCTAATTGGCTAAAAAAACAGGTGACTTTATACTATTTATATTATAAGTACTTAAAAATAATGACATGTTGAATATTGTCATGTACAAATTTAAATATTTTATCATAGGTTGGATGTATGTGTTCTCACTACATTAAAAAAACTGAAAATATGTAGGTGGAAGGAGACGGAAATGTGTCTGATACACTTAAATGGCTAGCGTAGGGCCCAAGGAAATTTGTGAATAAGTACAAGGGATACCTAACTAATGGTTATTGATACCATACAAAAAGAATGGATAATGAGAGAACCACCCAAAATAGTGGTGTTTGTTTGGAAGCCGAAACAATGATGAGGTCAAGTTCCAAAGATCCAAACCCTATACTTCAGAAAAACAACATTTTATGGAGTAATAGAATAAATAATTGCATTGGATTATTTTTGTATGGAGTACACATTGTTCAAATGTAATTGGGTCAATGTATACAATAAGAGAGGGATTAAAACTGATGATTTGGGTTTTACAATGGTGAATATGAAGAAATGCTTAAGTCGGAATCATTGGCAAGATGATCCATTTATTCTGGCATCGCAAGATAAACATGTATTCTATGTACAAGATCCAGTTGAGACTGACTGGTATGTAGTGTTAACATGTCCTCCAAAAGGATTGAGAAATAGTACATCATATGAACCTGAGTATGCAGATTTGTCAGGGGTTACAGACTTTCAAGAAGCAAAATGTGTAAATGAAGAAGAGATAGTTGATGTCGATGTTGACGTGAACGCGGATTATGTCCATTCAGATTGTGAAGGAATATGGTTGAATATTAAACAATAAAACATATCCATTCTTCTATATTCACCTTTACATGGTATATACATTTGCAGGCTTTGCATATTGGGTCACTAATGGTTTGGATTTACATTGAATGAATGATGTTCTTGATAAATGCGAGTTTTGATCTTTTGTCTTGGACTGAATTAAGATGTTCTTGGACTATCCAGTGGATTATTTACAATTCGTCCTTTATGTTTGATTATGCTCTTGGAAAGTAAGTGGACAGCTATGTGGTTGTAATTGCTTCATATTGACTTTTCTAGATGTGTTAACTTGGGTATGGAATTATATCATTTTATAGTGGTGTATTTTTTGTTGTGTTTTGCATTTCTTTTTTATTTTTAAATCATTAACTTGGAGTTATTCCACAATAGATTTCTTTAAGGAAAAAATTAGTCTTATTTTGTGTTGGTTTTGCATGCTTGGAATTGTATAAACAGTCTTTAAACATATGGGGCACAATATGCTAGCTGACCCATTCTCTTGATGATTGTAAGTAACAACAATCCTTGGTGGATTTCCACTGATCTTGTATGGTGCTTATATATTTATAGTACTTACCTATTTCATTTTTTGGGAAATTCCTTCGAGGGAAAACAATCACGTTTTCAATGTTGGGAATCCTAATAATGAGGTCATTCTCAAGTAGCTGGCAAAAATAATGACTGAGGTATGGTTCATGCTTTTCGCTGGAGTTCAAAAAAGTTATTTGAATAATATCTTGTGCTTTTGTTGTTGTCAATAGTGTTGATTTATAGTGCTTTTTTAGTTTCCATTGACCTTCATTAACATTTCATCACAACGGAAGCAAAAACTATGCTTCCTTTGTTTTGTGACTAGTCTGCAATAAATCCGCTCCTTAGTTAACATTAGAACAAACTTGGAGGAACAAACAGGAGGATGAGCTGGGTGACATGATTCCAAAGAAGGCCCATATGTCTAATTTCCATTTGTGCATCTATAAGTGTAAAAAACAGCTCATCTTACAGGCTTAGGCCAAGCCTGTAGATCTACGTTATTAAACTGTTGTTACAACATTTTATATCATCTTTTGCTATCTTGTTTCCATATGCTTAAAAAAACTTAGATATCTATTTTAGTTATTGTGTGAACAGGTTAGTGAATCAGTTCTATTTACTTTACTTATAATAATGTGATATTTTTTCTTTTTCAAATTAGTAAAATGTTATAATAATAATAACCAAATGTTCAATTTATTCCAGAAGGCCATTGATCATCACCATCTACTAGGGTTACATTCTGCTTGTGACCTGCTCCACTTGACTGACATGAGTTTAAAAGGAATGAGGCCGGGTACTAGTCCCAAGCAATTTTGATGGGTATAGCTACACCTCATATTGGGAAGGTAAGCAAAGAAAGTCTATCCTATGTAACCCATCAGAGGAAGTTTCTTGAAGCATTTCCAAAAAAAAATGTGTAATTTCATGCCAATATGAATCTTAGGAATTTTGCACTTTTATAGGTGCTCTACATTTATGTTATATATGAGAATTAAAAAATGAATGTAAGTTGAGATAACACTGATAATTCACAAGATATGCTACTTTGTTGTTTATTCAAGCACATTTATATACCTATTGAAACTAATGCTTGGATTCTGGAACATGACAATTATAAAGAGAAAATTCTCAAGTATTTTTTTTTTAACAATGATGGTTAATTAGATTTTATTAAAAAGTAGAAAATGAATCAAATTACAAATGGAAGGGGAGACTAATCCCTTAACCGAGAGCTGCCATTGATAGCTAGCTTTACCCAATCTTTGACATAAATTATTAACTCTAATTTTCCAAAAAAAAACCTGTTGGAGACTGATCCCTTAACTGTGTACTGCCATGTATAGTTTAGAGAGCAATCTGACATACTTCTTATGACTCCTTTGAGCTGGGAATGCCATTCTCACATTCTTCCTGCTATAGCGATTAGCAAACCAAAAAAAATAAAAATCCTTCTTCCTGCTACAACGATTTTTGGATTTCAATATTTATTAGATTTGAATAGATAAATTAAGAAGATCAAAGCTCTCTCCTTTGACCTGGTAACGTGGAGCTTCCAAGACCAGTATGCTCATGATAGTCATAGTCCATCGATCAACTGCATGCTTTTCCCAATGATGCCTTGTGTTGATTATGCAATTTCAATCATGACTATTCTTCTGCCTTGTATCAATTCTGCAGTGTCAAATATGTCTATTCTCTTCCCTGTATGCGGTTTCAAACATGGAAAAAATTGATTCAGATGTGCCCAATGGCACATTGATTTTACTTCATTTCTAGCACCTTACACACTACTTAATTTCCTTTCTGGAATCATGACAGGCCACTTAAATCATCCACACCCAACATTTTTCTTCAATATTGGCAGGTTAGGCAACATGAAATTATATAGTAGGTATAGGAATGTTTTTTAATCAATATACTGGAATGAGTTCCAACATATTGAATCCATTCTCCAAAATCCTCTTTTGAAGGAACATACGAAACTAAGTTTAGATAGTAAATTTTTATGTCCCTAACATTTGCTCAAATTGTAAATAATGATGGCCAATAGAATTATGATCCAGGAATTTTAATAGGCATGATGCAATCATAGTTAGAATTTTTTTTTAATTACCATATTTTAGTGTTTAAATATTTATAGGCCTACTGCATTATTTTTTGCAAGCAAGTTTATAGGCCTATT
Source organism: Larix kaempferi (assembly GCA_027924585.1). Taxonomy (NCBI): domain Eukaryota; kingdom Viridiplantae; phylum Streptophyta; class Pinopsida; order Pinales; family Pinaceae; genus Larix; species Larix kaempferi. Next base: position 20,661,326 of record BSBM01000268.1, read on the forward strand.
GAAACTAATCCATGCAAGGTAACAATTCCTATGATTGTAAAGTACAACCAACAAGAACAGAAATCTGCCCCTGCCAAGTACAATCAACAACTCAGAAAATTGCCCCTATAAACTACAACCAACAAACTCAGAAATATGCCTTTTTAAGGTATAGACAACACAACATAAAACTATCCCTTCAAATATATGTAGGATGAATTGAAAATATGCCTAGAATATCAAGGAAGGTGCTCTATCAACAATGAGTGGACATACTTCTCTTCTAATCAATTGTTTGTCACCATTGTCACCATTGTGGAAAGCAATGGTGACGTTGAACCGTTACCGTTTAAGGACCATTATAATTATTTTTTTTACAATTTTATAAGCAATGGCGACAGTCCTTTATGTCGCGCCATCAAGAGATTTTCAAAATGAAAAGAAGTGACAATCTCATAGCGGTTGTCACCATTGATATGTTAATGGAAATATCCTCAATAGTGAGGGTCATTGTAAGGCCCTCATCATATGCCATTGGCGACGTTCAGTGTTTTGGTGATTGAGGCCCTTAGTTCCATCACCAAAACTTCATATAAATTGGTGAGGGTCACTATTTGTCACTAATAATCCTTATTAATGTCGAACATTGAAATTGGTGAGGGTCACTATTTGTCACTAATAATCCTTATTAGTGTCGAACATTGAATGTCACTACACCACCTCTACTTTTGGGGACACAACCTTTCACATTTTTGTGACGTCCTCATTTTTCACCATTACCAATGAGATTATGGTGACATGTCTCAACCCTCACCAATGATCGGTCATTGATCGTCACCATATATGCATCAAATGGTGAGGGGAAATGCAGGTCCGTCACCAACACTTCATAGATATTGGTGATGGTCACAACCTGGAATAATCATAATTATTGGTGGTGGGCCTTTAATGTCACCACATACCCCCACTTAAGGTGATGGTGCCTTTGGCGACGCTCAGGTTTTGGTGACGGGACCCCTTTTGACCATCACCAAATGAGCTTATGGTGACATTTTTGGACCCCCACCAATGACCTTTTTTCTTGTAGTGAATGAAATTCATGAACTTCTTTCATGAGAAGAAGAAAATAACAATACATGGTCCATCGTGGAGAGTTCATTCATCAAATACAACTGAATATCTAGAAGAAGAAGTTACATGCTTGAATGCCCTCCTGAACAAAAAGGATGAGGAACTTGCACACATTCGAAAGAAATTAGAATATCAAGAATCATAGTACTTCCATCGTCAACAAAAAATAAAAGAACTCCAGTAGCTAAAAAACGACAACAAAAAGGATCACAAGTTAGAGATCACTAAGATCAATAAAACATTATTAAGCAATACTGAAGAAATATTTCAACTAAAGAACCATAACAAAATTCTACTTACGAAAGTCATAAAGTTAAAAAATATGTGAAAATCGAAATGGGACAATGAATATATTGAAGTGAAACTATTAGAGAAAGAATAAGAAAGTCAAGATCTTAAGGAACAACTTAAGAAGTTCAAAGAGGATGAAAGTTGCAAGAAGAAAAGTTTAAAAATATTCAGAATAATAACAAATTGTTAGAAGACAAATTAGAAAAACTTCAAAATGAGACATCAAAATCTTCAAAAGTACAAGTTATGGAAAAAGGTACACTTACAGATCCAGCTCAAATCACCGATCAAGATATCTATCCAGTTGAAGAAAAAATACACAATAGTTAAAAAAGGAAAATGGTACAAACATAATCAAGGAAAATGACGTTATAAAAAATCCCTATTGACATACAAATCACAAAAATAGATATCCTAAAAGTAAAGAACAACTAACAAATGTTACAAATACTAGTGCAATTAAGTCTTATGACGACACTTCACCATGGCAACACAACGTTCCATAGAGAATCAAATTAGGATGGATCGATCCGTCTACTTTTTGAAGGTTGTGTTCAACACTTACAAGTTAATACTGTCATGTATCATTAGCTATGACAGAGCATAAAAGGATGTGACGACACTTACAAAATGAAAAGACGTAACATTGTCTTAATCAATATGCTTTGAGGAAAAAACATTTTTGAAGAGGAAGGTGTTGATGTATATGTAACTTCAGAATGTATTTCACATATATGTATATTGTATTCCTATAGAGATGTTATTATTCCTCTATATGGAAGTGTCGTCATTTATATTGTAAGTGTTGTAACTTATACTTGATGGGTTATTAGACCACCTTGTTGGGGTCGGCCCTGTATAAGTCATGTGGGTCAAAGGGTTATTAGACCACCCTGTTGGGGGTCGGCCATGTGGGTCAAAGGGTTATTAGACCACCCTATTGGGGGTCGGCCCAGTTAGCATTATGTTATGTGGTTAAGTTAAGGCCGACCTAGTAAAGGTTATTAGGCAAGTCAAGTCAAGTATAAATAGAGTGTGGGAGGCACTCTATTTGATCATTCTATTTCTCACACACACTCTTTGGAGAGTGGCGCACTTGTGGAGGAGGATATGCTGCTGCTAGGAGATGTCTATCTCTTATTCTTGGGTTGTATCATTGCTCTATCTATCTTTGAGGAAGTTATTGGGGTTTTTCACCTTTATGGTTTTCCCCAAGTAAACTCTGTGTCTCTTGTGTGCTTGCATTATTATGTCCATGATTGATATGCTGTATGTATGCTATACATGTTATTCTCTCAGTTAATATCCTAGATCAGACTGAAGTAAATTCTGAAAAACTAACATGGTATTAGAGCTAGCCTGAAAGAAGGCATGGTATGGCATGTCTGACACTTGTTGCATCTACGATGCTAGGGCTTGATATAGCAAACAAAATTCATCGTAGCAATTTCGCTATAAATCCATTTTGACAAAGTTTTCGGATCTGAAACTTTTATAGGTCGAAGATCAGATCCCCATGTACCTTGTGTCCAAAGGAAAACTTCTAATTCGTTGTAATTTGTGTTTTATGATCTGTACAATCTAGGGTTTCTGCCTCTTCCAGATCTGAGTCATAAACAGGTGACCTAGGAAAAAAGGTCATAAATTGGGCTAGGAAGCTCCAAATGAAATTTCATAAAAATTGAAAGGTAGTGCATGGAATGTACTTTCTCAGGTAACTTTTTCAAAGGCAGAAACTGAACCAGTGACACGTGGCATGCCATACAAGTTCGCTCTTTGGTTTTATCCCATAAACAGGTCACGTTGCGACACTTGGCATAAATCTCTCTCAAAGAATCCAATTGAGGTCAGACCTATGGGGTTGGAAAGATAATAGGTCAGGATACCACAGGTAGAAGTTTCAGATCCCGTGGATTGGAAAGTTCGGATTTACACCAGAAACAATCAGGTACATATTTTTTTCAAAACAGAATTATTTTTTAGCACCTTCATTCATGGCTTCGGGAATTTACGGTTTCGGAGAATGATGGAATTTTTGTAATCGGAGACCACGGCTGAATGCTACTCATCAAAATAGAAATTTAGATACCAAGATCAAAATTTTTGGTTGGGAAGAAGGCCGAGCTTGATCAGACCCTAGTTCAGGACATTGATTAGAAAAGTGGAAAATTAGGGCTTTTGCAAAAATGGGAATTTTTGAAATATGTGACCACGGCTGGAAGCTCCTCAGAAAAATAGAAGCTTAGAGATTTGGATCAAACCTTTTGATTGGGCAGAAGGGTGGGATTTATAAAACCCTAGTTCGGGGTCATGTCCAGTGAATCCAGAAGTTTCAAAGGCAAATTTGAGGGGTGAAACTTTGCAGTTTTCAAATTCTGAATATACCGGCTTGATCAGCTCATCAAGGCGCATCTTTCTATCCTTTCAAAAGTTTGAAATTCAAAGTTTGAATTTTTAGGGTTTCTCTGACAAACCCTAATCCATCTCTAGATCCAGTTCCTGCAAATCAAGTGGATTGGGTTAATCCTAGAAGAGAATTGATTGGTCACTTGCATAAGTGAAGAAGTTCCCGTTTCAGAGGGAGATGAGGCTGAGGCCTTACATAAGAAGATTACAAGCAATCTCAATAGGTATGACTCATACAAGTATGTTTCGAATTCTAGTCATAATTAAGTGTATGATATGTTTGTCTTCATATTATTATGATTAGTACAATCTTGGTTAATTTTAGACTTGTCGTATCACCTTAATAAAATTATGAATGCATGATAGAAGATATTCATTGATTAGGTTTTTTGACACTTATGATTGTACTAATGCATTGTGATGTTGTATGAGGTTGATGTTGTCCACTAACATGAAAGGTACATCAAGAAAGACAAATCATGTTCTAGTTCAAGAACATATGACCATGGTGACATGAAGACAAAGGTTCATCCATTTCCATGGATCACATAGAAGATCTACTTACGAGGTATGTATAACTTGGTTAACCTATGAGATATGCAGGTTACTAGTACAAGTCACTTAAGAGAACAAGAAGACATCATGTGGGTATGTTAGACAATAACCAACTAACATATTAATCCAGGTATGTTTTTCCTATATCAAGTTAGAATCCTACCTTGTGTTAGAATCTCTCATATAAGTATACATGGCATGATTGATAATGATTATTCATAGGTTTGAATAATCATGGGTGTATGCATATTATGTTTCTTACCTTAATTGATGATATGACTATTCAGAAGAGTCATGAAAGTATAGGTTTGAGTAATCACGAGTGTAGGCATATTATGTTTCTTACCTTAATTTATGATATGACTAACCATAAGAGTCCTTGAATACTAATGCTTATTATTTCTGTTTGAAATGATCATGACTATACATGCTTAAGATTATTGTGTTTTGATAGTATTGAGAATATACTAATAAATGTATGATTATGTATGAGATCTCGAGGATATCACAATAATGATACTTGTAAGCATTCATAGTGATCGAGGATGGATATAAGTTCAAGGACAGGTAATACAGGAAGCAAAGATCAAGAAGGAGCACACTCCAGTAGTTTATGCAAGAATGCAGATATTCAGAGGGAGTCGACCACTTCTCACAATCCACATCAGAATGGAGTTGCAAAGATTCAGAGGGAGTCCACCCAACAAACAAACAAAGATAAGTATTTGAATTATCATTTCTTGCATATTTGATTGTTTAAATAATACTGTTCAATAATGTATATACTGATGTTCCTAGAATTAGGTTGTTCATATTAGAATAGTTGCATTGATGAACAATATACTACTAATATACATGGGTAAGTGGCCTATGGCATTGTATAACATTCCATTGCTACTTATCTAGAATGAAACCTCTTTGCTGACATGTTGGGAGTTGTGCACACTCTTAACAATGTTCTCGTAGAGATTGGAAGGCATCTAGAAAGTTATGGGAAATGGATAAATGTTGTATTGAAGCATTGGCTAAAATAATTGCATGACTGTGTGACATATTTCTTTATGTGTAAGAATTTGTTCTAAAAACTATGAGATGTTTCTAATCATGCAATTTAACTTGTTTTGTAGGAAAGATCGTATACCATCACCTACAAAAGAAGGACTACAACATTTGTTCGGCAACAAAGTTATCTATTGAAGATATTGAAGATGTTGAAGTTCTCAGGATTCGGGAAGAATGCCATGATCGAGGAGTACCATTCGATCATGAAGAATAATATTTGGGATGCGGTCCCAAGACCTGAAGGGAAGTCTGTTGTGACTTCCAAATGGATCTATAAGATCAAGCATGCCGCAAGTGGCAGCATAGAGACTTTTTCTTTTGTAGCCATATCCACTTCCATCAGATCAGTACTTGCTCTGGTTGCAGTGATGAAATGGAAGATACACCAGATGGATGTCAAGATAGCTTTCTTGAATGGTGTAGTCGAAGAGGAAGTGTATGTGGAGCAGCCACTCGGGTTTGAGATACATTACCGAGAGTCACATGTGTGCAAACTGAAGAAAGCCCTGTATGGTTTGAAACAGGCAACCAGGACCTGGTATGGCAGGATAGATGGCTTTCTATCCAATTTGGGCTTTACCAAGAGTAAAGCAGATTCCAACCTTTACTACAAGGTTGAGGATGGCAATCCAGTGATACTACTTTTGTATGCGGATAACCTGTTTGTTACAGGTGAGGATAGATTGATTGCCAACACACAACGGAAGCTTGTTGCCGAGTTCGAGATGAAGAACTTGTGGATGATGCACTATTTTCTAGGCATGGAGGTGTGGCAGAGTGTAGATGGAGTCTTCCTTGGACAAGGGAAGTATGCAGTAGAGATCCTGAAGAGGTTCAGGATGATGGATTGCAAGGCCATGGCCACACCTATGGCATCGAACCTGAAGCTTCTGTGTGATGCTTCATCTGATCCGGTTGATGTCACTGCATATCGTTAGATGATTGGGTCCTTGATGTACCTGACAAACACTAGACCAGATACTTGCTTTGTGGTAAACACATTGAGCCAGTTCTTGACGGATCCCAGAGGTGTTCACCTGGTTGCTGTAAAGCATATTCTAAGGTACCTGAAGGGTACGATTGACTATGGGCTCAAGTATGATGCAAATCAAAAGTTTAACTTGCAGGGTTATGTTGATTCAGATTGGGAAGGCAGTGTTGCAGATAGGAAGAGGACATCTGGGTGCTGCTTCAGTATGGGATTAGGTGTGATCTCTTGGTTTAGCAGGAAGCAATCCTGCGTAGCAATGAGTACAGCCGAAGCATAGTATGTTGCAGTATGTTCATCTAGTTGTGAGGCAGTATGGCTTCGGAAGCTACTATCTGAGTTATTTGATCTCTCGCTGGAGGCTTCTGGTATCTTTTGTGACAACCAGAGTTGTGTGAAGTTTTCTGAGAACCCGGTGTTCCACGACAGGTCGAAGCACATTGAGATCAAATATCACTATATCAGGGATATGGTGAAGAGAGGAGCAATGAAGCTCATGTATGTTGCGACAGATGAGCAGATTGCAGATGTAATAACGAAACCACTAGCAAGAGTGAAATTCGAGTACTTCAGAGAGAGGCTTGGTGTTCTTCATATCGATGACACTTCGAGGAAGAAGTGATGGAGACATTTGCTGAAGCCATTCCAAGCATGGTGGAAGGAGAATCCTTCACATGGCTATGGATGTAAGCGCTCGATGATGAGCATCAGGATGATGTTCTAGTTTCTGCTCGATATGATCAGTTGGATCATTTATGTATGTATGCATCATGTTGGATGTTGGATATGATCAGTTGGATCATTTATGTATGTATGCATCATGTTGGATGCTGGATATGACTACTTGGATCATTTATATGTATGTATATATGCATCATGTTGGATGCTTGGACCATGTATTTGTATATGTATCAGGTGGATACGATTGTATGATCAGGTAGATCACGTATGTTGATATATATCAGGTGGATACATTGTATGATCAGGTGGATCATGTATCTGTGTATGTATCATGTAGATACATTATATGATTAGGTGGATCATTTATGATGATATGTATCAGGTAGATACTTGGTATGCATCAGGTGGATGCATTGTATGATCAGGATGATCATGGATGATGAGCTTCAGGATGTTGCTCCAGATGACATGCATCAGGAGGATGCAGTGACGATGATCAGGATTATCATGTCTGATGAGTATTAGGATGATACTCTAGATGACATGCATCAGGACGATGCAGTGATGATGATCAGGATGATCATATGTGATGACATGTATCAGGTGGATACATTACATAATCAATTGGATTATGTGTGATGAGTTCTGAAGACACAGATGCACATGATCTTTTCGTACATGGTTGTAGATGTGTTCTCCCATGGTCGCAATGTAATTGTTGGGATTTTCCGACATGGTGGCAGATGTGTTCTCCCATGGTCGTGATGTAATTTCCAGGGCCATTTGAGCTTGGTTGTAGATGTGTTCTCGCATGGCTGTGATATAAGTGTTGGGGCCATTCGAGCATGATTGTAGATGTGTTCTCCCATGGTTGCGATATAAGTGTTGGGGCCATTCGAGCATGGTTGTAGATGTGTTCTCCAATGGCTATGATATAAGTGCTGGGCCATTTGAGCATGGTTGTAGATGTGTTCTCCCATGGCTGCAATATAAGTGCTGTGCCATTCTCGCATGGTTGTAGATGTGTTCTCCCATGGTGTAGATGTAAGTGTTGTGTGATGTGCATCTGGGTTGTGCTTCGTGAACGATGATCATGAGTATCAGGATGATACTTTGTGGCTGTGGACAAGTTGTGCAGTAGCATGTAAAAGGTCATGGGAGATCCGATAGGTTGAGCTGTGTGCTCGTAATCAGTCCTGGGATGCTCTTTCGAGGTTTTGTTGACTCATGTAATAAGTCCTGAGGATTCCATAGTATGGCCAGTGATGATGAAGACCTACAGGTGGTGGGCCTGCATCAAGTATGAAAAAGGACTGGCTCTGTAGAACTTCCTATGACGAGTAGATCGAAGATTGATTGAGATAGCAACAACAGTAATGATGACGATGATTGATTTGAGGACGATGATTCGTTGATGATGATCTAGAGAAGAAGACTTGTGCTAGAAGACCTGTGTTGAGAAATACCTTCCTAGTTAAGAGGGAGTGATGATGTATATGTAAATTCGGAATGAATTTCACATATATATATATTGTATTCCTATAGAGATGTTATTATTCCTCTATACGGAAGTGTCGTCATTTATATTGTAAGTGTTGTAACTTATACTTGATGGGTTATTAGACCACCTTGTTGGGGTCGGCCCTATATAAGTCATGTGGGTCAAAGGGTTGTTAGAACACCCTGTTGGGGGTCGACCATGTGGGTCAAAGGGTTATTATACCACCCTATTGGGGGTCGACCCAGTTAGCATTATGTTATGTGGTTAAATTAAGGCCGACGTAGTAAAGGTTATTAGGAGGAGAAGAAGCTATTGCTAGGAGATGTCTATCTCTTATGCTTGGGTTGTATCATTTCTCTATCTATCTCTGAGGAAGTTATTGGGGTTTTTCACCTTTATGGTTTTCCCCAAGTAAACTCTGTGTCTCTTGTGTGCTTGCATTATTGTGTCCATGATTGATATGCTGTAGATATGCTGTACATGTTGTTCTCTCAATTAAGATCCTAGATCAAATTGAAGTAAATTCTGAAAAACTAACAGAAGGAAATGTTATAAACATAAATAAGCATTAATTATATATAATATAAATAATAAATAATAAATGCATATAATAACAATAAATAGAAACAAGACACGACTCCTTATGAAGAGTCACCTTGTGCCTTAGTAAATCATCAATTCAATTATTCATTATTCAATTTCTATTATCCTTTATGGATTATTGTGGGTTGTCATATTTAGATTGGAAGTTTCATATATGAACCATCTTGGTTCATACCAATATATATATATATATCATAAAAAAATAATGTATGTCATGTAAAAAAGGTGGCCTCAAGGTCCATATACAAAACGAAAAAAAAAAAAAAAAAAAAAAAAAAAATTGGGCCCAAAATTCCCCATACAAAGTACAAGGTGCCAAAGCACTCGCATCTAAATCTAAGGCCCTAGTTGGTCAGGCCCCAAGATCGCCAAATGCATCACTACCTCTAACACTATGTCGCCTGCTCCCGCAGCTTCCCCAGGTTGATTCCTTGGGACCACTTTACACCTATGGAAGGGTCTCTCCTCAAATGCAGGAGCTGTACCATGACCCCCTCACACTACTCATACCTAATGACTCGCTATGGCCACCCTCCTCATCAATTGATGCTAACCATCCCCTAGATCTGATGGTAACTGAAGAGTAGGGTCCAACTCATCATTGTCCATATTGGATAGATCTTGGTCATCCACACCATCCATCATCACCCCAAGCCACCTCGCTAGGTCAGTTAGGATATCCTTGACATGATCACCTAAGGCTTCTCCCCCGGTGGATCACCCCTCGCTGCAGCTCTCCCCACTGCACCAATAATGACTTCCACATCCCCTGCAAGTACCACCCCCTTGTCCCGCACACGATGACATCCTACAACTTGTGGGGATCTAATTGGCCCCAAATATACATCACATATAAGAACCCATAGTAAATATCCAATATACATGATAAATATGTGCATAAGACAAAAAATAAGTACACAAAAGCTACATAAATGCATAAACAAATGTCATACCTATGTGGTCCCACCCGTGATCCGGAGATGGTAACTCTATGTCACCCTGGTAGTCCATGCTACTCTAGGGGTACCTCTCCATATGACCTATCCTCTACTCCCATACATCCATATAGTGTGGAGTGAAGAAATGGCCTATCTCTCCCCCACCAGTGCAGGGAATCACTCACCCCCAGTACACCATCTGGGGCTGCTAGGGCCCCCTTGCAGGAACCACCACTTGTAGTCTCAATTCGGGAAAATGATCGAAAAAGTACAAGCATATAATACTCCCATACCAAAAGGTCCTCTCGCTTCTACCCATCCAGGTGTCCGTTAACTGTTCCCTCATACCCCTCAACAACATGGACCCCCACGCAACTCGGTACTCTGCTATAACACTCTCAACCAATGCCAATTTCCCCTAGTAATCATATGTGGAAAAGATACCCCCAAAATCGTAGTAAGGTAGTCACTACTGCCTGGATAGGACGACTCTGAATATGAGTCACGAGGATCTGTCCCGTGCTAACTACTGTAGCATCCCTACCACATTATCTATCCACTAAACCAATGATATTCTGGTCCCCACCCATCTACAGTTGGACCACCTCAACGAACCCAGAAGGAGACAAACCCATTAGGAAGCATATATCTTGCTTTGTAATGTCAATAACCCTATATCTCACTCGGAAGATCCCCTTTTCAGGGCCCCACATATTGATGATCCTCTGTAGTATAAAAACTATAGAGCGGAGCAAGGGGCACTTGAATAACTTCAAGATCCCCACATCCCTAAGTGTTTGGGTGGCCACTAAATCCTTGACCATCTCTCCCACCAAATCATCATAGTGGTGCTCTTACCACTCAATGATGTGTGCCATATCGATCATGCCCAAATTCATGCAAACACAAACACCATCACATCAAGGTTACTCTTGGCATCCAATAATGTCAAGAAGGACCTCAACCATCAACTAGAGTGAATATATATGCACAACCTACGCTGCTAGCGTGGCCTCCCTAAGTCAAATTCATGCTACGTGTAACTGTAATAAGGTACCCCATGTGATTTTGGTTGTGCATACCTCATTCTCTTCGACCACTCTTGTAGCGCGACTAAACAATATATAGTCGTGTAGCTCCAGCGCATGGCCGAGCCTTGTTTTCTTACCACATGACACACATAAATCATTGATTTCCCGCATGGTTGACCACACATGACTCTCACAAAATGTACGTGGTGTACCGCATGTGATTTTGAATTTTCCCACGTGATAGTGCAGGAAAACCCAAAATTGTGTGCGGTCCCCCTATGGACACTAAAGAGGGTCATATGGCCCCAGAGAATCCTGACCCTAAATAGTAACCCTCCCGAAATAACTGGGAGCTTAGGATTACCTGGATCTTGCTGCTAAAAAAATGATGCTTAGATTGCCTATAATTGATGCAAATAGCTCTTTCTCACAAAGGACGAACAAAGTACAAATGATCTGAAAAATGGGCCCCACCCCTTTTATGGAGATTTGACCCAATCTTCAAACCTTCACCATGACCAAACCGTAGCTCCGTTTGACAAACGGTTCACATTTCCGGATTAGAACTTTGAGACCTCCACAAAATCTACACCCTCACTTCTATTTGAGCATTGTCCTTCATAGTCATTTTCAGATGCACACCACAGGTGTGCTAGGTTTTGGTTTGTATTTTCTACATCGTCAATAACTTTGTCATGTTCTTTATTACACTTGGGTATTTGCGTCGTGTGGGAAAGATAATGACCAAGAGATGACTACCTCTTGTTTTTTCCATTATAATAACAAGACTCCACCCCTCAACAATGGAATCAGACTTGTATCATAGGTATCATCTTGACACTGGCATATAGGAAACACCTTCCCTCTATTTGCATTGCATTTACCAGATATTCCTACTAACAACCATAGGTTCTTCATCCTTAGTACTAATGTGCTGTAACATCCCGAATTTTGATAAAAATTTAAAACTTTTGAAAATGACATTAAATCCAAAATTTATAGATGCGGAAATAATAATTGTTTGATTACGACAACTTTAATTAAAAAGTCGTTAGTACTAAATATAATTAAATTTATGTTTTAGCAGCAATGTGACAGTGAGAACTTTAACACAAAATTGACGAACATGATTATGCTAATAAATGAACTAACAGGTCATAACTATGATGCGACACTTTTCTTTTGGAATGATGCTGACAGTTTGACTTTTTATGAACAAGGGTGTCCTACAAGGTACCCTGGAGTTTACTTAGCTGCAACGCTAAAGAATTTGAATGTTCTATGTATAGACGACAGGTAAGAAGTTCAATTACTGTATAGTTTTACAATACGTGTATAAGTCAATTCAACGTCGGATAATAAAATGTTTTGAATTCTTTTTGCGAAGACAAAGTGACTGCAGGTATGACGGTTTGGTACTGCTTCCTAGTTTCTCGTCACTGTCTTACTTTTTAACAATGTTGAAAATAATGACATCTAGAAATTCTACATGCTATTTAAGTTTGTTGTCATAAACCCATGACATTTCTATAGTTTTGTTCGGTTGTCGTCTTAAGGTAAATAATACTTGCACAATACTATGGCAATAGTTGTGTCACTAGTCAACAAATACATTGTAAAGAGGAATTAGGGTATGGATGCATAGTATTAGCATGGTTTATGTGCTATTATCCAACATTGGATTTATTTGACATTTGAAGAAAATACAACTATTATCTTTTAAATATTTGCAAGGAAAAATGAAAACTATGATACTTCAAAATTATCATGTCGACTTTATGAATTATCATCCTAGGCAATACTTTAGCATGTTCTAAACTAATCACTACATATATAAAAGCATGGTTTTGAAATTTAAATAATACTCTCTACATTAAACTCATTATTGTTATAACTATGATCGTGGCTAATCCTGTTGATCATAACTTTACTATCAAATAAAATATCACTAATGTTGATTTGCAATCATAGCTTAGAACTAAAACCACTATACAATGGTAACAATAAAAGGTTTGTGAATATCGAAATGGAAAATATATCATTGAACTAATGATACTGACATGTTTTCATGTTGACAGAGAGGACGAGTTGACGGTCTTTAATTTTGGCATGTGCCTCGAGCTGGCATGGAGGTAGCGTCTCAGTCTTGTATTAAAGGCTCAGTTAAAGAATCAAGTGATAGGGGTTGTTAACCTTCCACGTAATGCAAAAGCAATGCAATGGTGAATATGGAAACCACTATGTATTGGTTGTGAGTTTGAAACACCTCCGAGATGGATGTAGAACGATCCAACGTGAGCCAATGTAGCAAGACTGTGCATTTGAAATTATAGAGCAATAAATGATAAAGCTATACGGTCCCCAAGGTAACTGTGTTGGCTCGTTTGTGATTGTTGATCGACTTGAATTCTGGTCGTTGGATGCAACCCTAGTGTTGCGTCGTTGTGTTGGGTGGATGAGGAGTGAAAGTCGTTTATTGTTTGCTATTGTTTCGGCAATGAGGCCAATAGGCCGCTGAAATTTAGGGTGAGAAGGCTCGTAAGAGGTTTTGACCTCGAGACCTGTAGGTTAGGGTTGAAGTTGCAGGTTCTTTTCCACTGTAATGGCGTTGTCCTAAAATGTTGGGCCTCTGGTTTGAAGTGTTAAGAGTTGATAGTTTAAAGCTTTTTGTTTATAGTTTAAGTGGAACACACAATGCTACAAAATGGTAGGGGGTATACTGGTCTCGTCTACAGTAGGAGCTCGTCATTTTTCTAAGGAATGTAAGAGCTCGGTTGTTTGTCAAGAAGGTAAATATCCTCTAAATTTTTGTGGTTCTTTTGTTGAAGCTTCTACTTAGGGTTTAAAAATATACAATTGTCTAACTCTTAAACTGTTGTTATATCAGTTGCAGGGTTTGAATGGCGACTTTGACAAGGGTTTGGGAAAAAGAGTTGGCATGATTCCCTTCTTGGTAAGCCCCGGGTCTCAAACCCTCGCAGGTGCCTTTCGACTTTGGTTTATGTGGTTTTCAAAGAGATGAGAAATCAAGTTTTTGCCATACTTCGGCATTGTCTGCCAGTGGAAAAATTTGAAGAACCTTTTGTTATTCAAGAGATGTCTGTACAGGGATGTAACCCTCGTTTGTTTGTATGATACTCGGTCTTAAACTTTGATGCTTAGCTTCGTCGAACTGGGAGTTATACTACTCATCAATGCTGAGGGTTTTTGGACTTGTTTTAAAATGATTAAACTTGGGAATAAACCCTGTGCGATTTTTGTTCGGCAACATACTGTAATTTTTGTTTTTGAGATCATTGATTTTCTCCTCCTTGAAGTTGGAACCTGTATTGGTTTAAGATCTTGAACGACAAAATATGAGTTTATGTTATGAGTAGAAAGAATAGAGATGAGGCTCATCTACTGTGGATGTAAAACATTTCTTCTCGGCAATAATAAAAGAAATGTTATTTCATTTTGTGCTATTTGTCTGTGTTATATGTTTGAATATTGTAGGTTGATATCGTGAATTTCGAGATAGGCCAGGGTCTAAATGCTTGTCATATATGATAACTCTGTAATATGTAATGTCGAAAAGGTTTTTCTTTCATTTGTAATGGAAAAGAACAGGGTCATACCCTAGTTCGAGTCTTGTCTTTGAATATAAATAAATGTTTGAATATGAACTTCTAAAAAGGTCTTTGAAGCCAAAACTAGGATTCAATCCGTAGCTTGTGTAGATTGTGTTTGTTTATGTTGCAAAACGATGGTAATGGAAATCGAAATTATAACTAGGGTTTGATACGAACCCAGTTTTTTGAAAATCAATATATGTAGTTTATAATATATATAGTTTATAAAATATATGAATGAGATGAAAGAAAACGAAATAAGGTTTTTCATGTTTTCATTATCTGATAGAACTAAAATGTTCAATGCATATGTTATAATAGGAAATGAAAACAATGTGTGTGTAAAATGTGAGGACTGTGAAATGACTATGGTTTGCAGTATTATCCATAATTTATACATTTATTTATTTGCAGCAATATTATTTATTTTGCAGACATGATATGATGTATGGAAATTTGAATTGCATTTATTTCTTATGTACATAGTAGAGATAAGAAATTACAGTATACTTATACAGGAAAATAAACAATATTTGTTTGTAATGAACCAATGGAATATCTTATAATATTTAGGTATTATACAGAACTTTCTATTATTATTAACTATAGGGTAGAAACTAATAAACATATAAATTACTATATTTATCTATCGCATCAATGGCAATTTGCCTATCTTTTCATCTATACTTAAATTGTGTCTCTACACTAGAGTACGATGCAAACAACAGCATGAGGAAAAATGTAGAGATTGGTTTATTAATTCAGAATAATATAAACTTTGACATTCAGACTATAAAATCAGAAATCAATTCTTCTTCAAAACAGAGATTTCTAATTTTACTTAAACAGAACTAATAACTGAAATAAAGTAGAAACTGTAAAACCTGGATTAATCTGTAGGGAAACAAACAGCCCAAGAAGACTGTTCCACCCAACCAATTCCTGAAGACAGTCAAGTACTTGCCTTAGGACCCCCAAGCTTGTTCACTAAACCACTAGGAGGAAGAAACTTAGGAATTTAGGATCTCTTCTTGCAGTAGCAAATAAATTCTGAATCTTCAAGAGCTAGCAGTCCAAGGGACCTGCTCCAGCATCTCTGGTTCTCCTTCACCAATAATTTGTAGACTTATGATTGCACTCACAACTAGCCTCCCTATTCGAATCTCTCAGTGATCACCTGATGCACATGAGGAAATATTTCTGCAGAAAATATTGTGTAAGAGTGTCCTGCTCAATTTGAATTTGACTTAAGTAGGCTGCCTAGGCCTTTTCAGTTGTTACTTGGTCATTAAATGAGTTTCCTTCCCACTCCCACCACTTGGGGGATAATTCCACATTTTTAGGGGTAGTTGTCCCATAACCAACAACTAGTGGTGTGGTGCAATTGCTGCCATCTGTCCCATACCTTCCAACAACTTCCATTCCTCCTAGTGGGTTAGTGAACAGTCATTTAACAGTCCCCTTGGGTGTTTGTCTCCTAATTATTTTATTTAAATAATAATAATTAGTAATTACATTCATCCTTGATCAAAATTTATCATAATTACAAAACTTTGTAATTAAATTTAACATAAAGTATTTTGCTAATAAAATAATAATTTCTGAAATTTGGGTAGGTGACATGTGCCATCAATATCCCTAATACAGGTATCATATTTCCCCCATGGGTGTGCACACCGTTGCATCCCAATATTAACTTGACATCCATGATTTCAACCCCCCACAATCCCAAGGAATTTGATACACCTTGCAATGATCAACCCATAGTTCATCATTTTAAAGCTGCACATTTACACCTCTACCTTCAGTAGTCAGTGCCATCAAAATCCTTAGCACATGTTATGATCAATAACCATATTTGAACACTCATACCTCCATGAGAAATATACCATATACAATCTTCTTTGTATCATTACCTCTGCGAAGACCAAAATGGGGCTCCCCATCCTCCGCAGAAATCGATTATTTTCATTTATTCCTACAAGAACAATTTGCATGTTATTGATTCATGGGGCACCCATCTTCAGGTTTTCAAGAAAACCTTCAGCTCATCATGGAAAAGGTTCCCCGAATCACTCAAAACTGTGGGGACTTCTCCGATCATCAAATTGCTTCCCTGACTCACCCCAAAACCGCAGGAATCCCACCCATCATCAAATCGGTCCCCCGACACCCCAAAAACCATGGGGATCCCACCAATTATTCTTTATGTACAAATGACTCCCTAATCCACTCATAACCGTGGGAAAACCACTATTATTTTTGGAAGCAACCCTCGATCTCCTTTGATCGATATTGTTGAGTCTCACTATCCCCAGCATTATGTGTTTTTTCAGTCACCATCACCCTCAGTGTCATGTCACCAACAAAAATTTTCATCTGCATTTTGTCTCCCTTAATTAAACCCCATTCTTTTATTTAAGGAATGTTGTTGTCAATTACTCCCCAAGTTGACATCAATCAAAGGAATTTATGATCCTAACACTTACCATCCAGTCTTGTGTCATGTTTGTCAATTTTACACATGGTTACAACATGATATTGGTTCTTAGGATAAGACCCTTGTCTTATCATGTGCTTCATCTCCGATCAACACCAAATACTCATATTCTAAGAGTTACAATAGTTGCATTTGTACCTTGGGATCCCTTTAAATCAATAGAAGGGATCACCTTGAACTAAGTAGGGAGATTCATTACTGCTCCCCAACTTAGTAGTCTCTCATATGCTTGACGTCAACACATTTATCGCATTAGAGAGATTCGTACATTTCAAAGGTAGCACTGTTCACATTTACAAATCATGGTAGAACAAGTTTAGTGAGATCTTAAATTCAACAACCTCACTAGCATTCTGGTCCCCCATATCTATGGGATTATCATGATCATTAGTAGTTCCACTTCTTTGGAACCTGTAACAACATTTCTAGGTTCAATTACTCTTGCATGGATTGAATCCACCTTCATCCATGTGTTAGAAGTACATTGAGTTGACCCCTCAAACTCCTCTTATTGTAGTCACCTTGACATATTTTCATGATCATGGGTATGCCTGCCTCATTTGTATAAAACACCATTCTTTGTTACCACTTCAATGGTTATCACCAACCATCTTCCCCCAAGGGAACCTTCTATCCACATTTGTTTCAGAACTTTCAAGCACATGGGAAAACACACAAAAAGAAACGATGATGCATTATCGGCTCTACAGTACCTTCCGAACCTCATACATTAAGGGGCATATGTTAACACCCAAATTTCATACACTTGCGACATTTTGGCTAATCTTGCAATAAGGAATCATCATCATCATATAGCATGCATCCCATTGAAGACATCCTCATCAGATCCAAAAAGAAACATAAGTCCAAAAGTGCCCAAATACAATAAAAAATAAGAGCAGCGCCCTTACACCTGTGATAGAAGGGATCACCTAGAACTAAGTAGGGATAGTCATCACTGCTCCCTAACTTATTAGTCTCTCATATTATGCTTAATGTCAACACATGTATCGCATTAGAGAGATTCGTACATTTTGAAGGTAGCAGTGTTCACATTTACAAATCATGGTAGAAGCAGTTTAGTGAGATCCTAAATTCAACAACCTCACTAGCATTCTGGTCCCCCATATTTGTGGGATCATCATGGTTATTAGCAGTTCCGCTTCTTTGGAACCTGTAACAACATCTATAGGTTCAATTAATCTTGCATGGATTGAATCCACCTTCATCCATGTGTTAGAATTACACTGAGTTGACCCCTTAATCTCCTCTTATTGTAGTCACCTTGACAGAATTTCACGAGCATGGGTATGCCTTCCTCATTTGTATAAAACACTATTCTTTTTTACAACTTCCCTAGTTATCACCAACAATCTTCCCCCAAGGGAACCTTCCGTCCACATTCATTTCAGAACTTTCAAGCACATGGGAAAACACACAAAAAGAAATGATGATGCATTATCGACTCTACAGTACATTCCAAACCTCATACATCAGGGGGCATCTATTAATGCCTAAATTTCATACACTTGTGACATTTTGGATAATATTGTAGTAAGGCATCATCAACATATAGCATGCATCCCACCGAAGACATCCTCATCAGATCCATAAAGAAACACGAGTCCAAAAATGACCAAAGACAGTAAAAATAGGAGCAGTTCCCTTACACTTGTGATAGACCATGCTACAGTGCATATTATGAGTTTTGTCTCCGCGCTACTCCAGCATGGATTTTCCTTCAAAATACATGTGACTATATAAAACGACGGGACCAAAACCACCCATGACGCATTGAAGGCTCATCTAGGATCCATCACCTCCAAGAATTCGAATTTGGTCGCCTTATGTACTTGGGTTAATTAAATGGTCCCCCTTTGTGTACATTGGAGCCAAATCATGGAGTTAATGAGTCCACATTTAGATCTAGTTGTTTCCTGGCCACTTCTTGGCCTATAAATGAAGGCCATGGTGTTGGCGGGCATTTCTACCCTATAGCCAGGAAACTAAAGCTATCAACTTGGTTGGGGTGACAGGTAAGTGTATTGATGCTATTACAGAGGCATTTACAAAAAGAAATAGATTGTAGATTTAGGGAACACAACTGTTAACCGAAGTCTAATCCTAGCCTTGACTCGATCCCGTGTTCAGCTTCCAAATCTACTCTTCCTTCAACAAACCTGCAACAACAATACCTTTCTCAAAACATTTTGGGCAATATATAAAGCTTGACATAAAAAAAAGCAATGTTTAACATTCAGCATTGACCAAAATAAATCCAATTTAAAATGCCATTTCCTAACACATTCAAATTGGAACAAGAAAACACTTCAACCTTTATTTGTCAAAAAGTAGAATGAAGTACAAGTATACCTGACAATGAAGCAGGCTCCTGCAACTAGATTCTGGGCTCTGGCTCTGCTCTGGCTTGGCTGTCTTCAACATCAACTTCTTCAATGTCTTAAAGTTTCTCCATTAACTCATCCTCTAGCTTTTCTAGCAATAATTTCTAACCTTGCTCCTTTAACCTTCTTGGTATTTATAGGTTCAAAGAAGCAGTTCAGGTCGAGATGTAGTTATGGAGGAAGTTGGGGGAGTTAGGAAACTGCCATCAACTAATCCTCCTCGATGAATTAATACATTTTTTAATCATCTTTTAATGTGTACGCGACTCTTCTTCAATGGAGTAGCGTATAGGGTGCTACCCTAGTGTTTAACAACTAGCGCTCAATCGATTTTAAATGTCGAGCGCTACTTTGCCACACTGGAGTAGCGTATACTTGGATATGGGCGCTACTATTATACAGTGGAGTAGCGTATGGGCGCTACTATTATACAGTGGAGTAGCGTATGGGCGCTAGTCTCTTTAAGTAGAGTAGCACTCATATCTTAAAATGATATTTTTTGTGGTTTTCCAATATTTTCAGGAAATGGAATAAGTTGTCATATCATCCAAGGTCAACATGCTCCTCCATCCAAGTTGTCCTTTTGTGTGATCAGCAGCTCAGGGTGATCACAGACGGAGAGGTGCAAGTTTGACCTATAACAGATGCCCCCTAATGTGTGAGGTCAGAGGGAAACGATGGCCGAAATACATTACAATCCAAAGCCAGAGGAGGAGCACAGAACCGCAGAAAACAAGTCACAAGAAACCTGCAACAAAGATCAAGGTCAGCGAGCAATTACATTTTTGACATCTTATAGATGTGTAGTGTGATACAACATGATCTCCGATACATAAAAAGGAGATGTATATAAAGCATGGCCACTTGAAATACAAGCGTGGATCCATGTCAAACTGAGAGATCATAGCCATAACCACAAACTGGATCTATGTCTCATGGAGAGTCGAATATGAGTGAGGCTCAGTCTTGCGCAACTTGGGTGATAACAAAATGAGGTAATGTCATCAAAATCCCAAGGTCTTCATCCCACAATAACCCTAGGTACAAACCCGAACCATGTGAATAGATGAGTTGATAGTCGAACACGGAGGGCATCGTTTGATTACCGGTCATTGATGTATACCATTAACAAACGCGAGGACTTCCACCGATAATGATGATGGAGTCCAAGGTACTAAGTACGATTCGCCAAATGTGAATAGATGGACTTGGAGTTGAACACTTGGGAATCCTGTCGAAGAAGAGACATTGATGTATTCTCATCATTCAACAGCGAGGAAAATTGCCACTGGTGACTGCAATCTCCAAGGTACTAACCGAAACTCTAAACTTCAATCCCAGAATAATGATTTGGTGTCGATGGGAAGAAGTCCGTTGGAAGGGAGGCCTTAAGGCATCCTCCATCATCCAACTCGAGGAACACTCAACTGGTAAGAGTTGATATGGAATAATATGTCACAAGATGGACACTAGGAAGGCCGACACATGAGGTCAAGGTAAACTGCAGAATGGCCGACACAGGGTATATCCTTGAATAGTGAGCACGACACAAAAGTGACTCAAGCAGCTTCTGACATAATGGGGTAAATAAGTCTGAAATGTAAGAGACATTAACAGACCCTCCATATGGTTGGAAGAATAACCAACCGGGGGAGTAAATAACTCGGAGGAAAGGTTCACCCTGAGGCCAAAAACTAAACCCAACCGACAAGACAGACTCAAGTAGGTGCTGTGTTCAAGGATAGAACTTGACTGAAACTGCCTTTGACACTGAAGATATGATATGGTTTTCCCGTTCCTTATTCTTTTTAGATAAAAGAATACCCTTCTTGTGGATTTAATGAGTCCAAGAAAGAATGAAAACTCAATAGGTCCAACCATGTAAAAAATTTAACGAGCCCATGGGAGGAAGACTCAGTACCTTATTCATAATTTAGAGAGTTCGAAGAAGAGATAGAAGATTACTCTATATGTACTGATCTCTGGATTTTAATATCGAGCCGAGATCTGTTCTTGCTCACCGGTGTTTTCAATTTTAAGGAGTCTGAAAAACTTAAACAATAACTCCATATATCTGCTCGTGGATTTTAATATCGAGCCCAAGCAGATTAATGCTCGCCGGTGTTTTCTTGTTTATAGAGTCTGAAAAACTTAAACAATCCTCTTTTCACCTATCCATGGATTTTATATCGAGCCCGGATTGGTCTGTGCTCGGCGGTGTTTTCTTGTTTATAGAGTTGAAAAACTTAAACAGTCCTCTACTTACCCTCTCGTGGATTTCACATCGAGCCCGAGTAGGTGAATGCTCGCTTGGTATTTCATGTTTAGAGAGTCTGAAAACCCTAAAGAGAGACTCCAAAAGGTCCTTTTTTCGTACAGTTAGTCTCCTCCCCCGAAAAAGTATAAAACAATGAAAGGAGAACTCTTCTAGCGGATACAGGAGTATACATAGAGTATACCTTTTCCGTAGTTAATCCACTGAGGCCCGGAAAAGGGATAATTCTATACCTGAGTGGATGAGCCTTCGGATACTTTAACGAGCTCGAAGAGGACAAGTTTGCTCGGCTATCTTGTTTAGGTTTAAATAGTCCAAACAAGAGCTTAAAATGACTTAAAGGTCAGCTTCTAGGATCGTAGCTTCATGCCCTGCCAAGACTAGGTCTTCAACAAAATATTAGTCGATGCGGCAAAAATCTTAAATGATATATGAATTTGGAATGTTTAGTTAACTGACAAGGTCTATCATCAAGAAATTTGAGCTTAGGAGATGAATCCGACAACAATTGAGTGAAAAATGAACTTGGATCAGTGTTATACCTTATTTTGTGTTTCAATTGATTAATTAGGGTTTTTTGAAAGTTTTTGAAACTATGGAAAATTAAAAATTATGGGTAAAAATCAAAATCCAACTTTATATATAATTTCATTGTTAAAAAATCAATTTTCAATTTGTGTTGTAGGGCAAAAATTGGGGCAACTTTTGCAAATTTCCAATCTCCATTGCGATCGAACCGGACATCCAACCACCAAACTTCCTCCATCAAGTAAGTAGAAATCCACCTACCTTGCATTTCAATGGTTTATTTTTAAATTTTTGAGCAAAAATGGCTTGCAACGTGATGCTCATAAGGTTTTATGCGTGGGCGCTACTGTGTATACACAAGAGTAGCGTACAAACGCAATGGGCGCTACTTTGCTCAAACAGAGTAGCGCCTACACGCTACTGTGTAGTATACACAGTAGCGTACATACTTGCAAAGCTACTTTCAAGCGCCGAGACTCAAAATTTTTGGGGTTTTTGTGCAGGATGGTCTTACAATGGAGGGAAAGGGAGCATGAAGACATGGATAGGTTAGCCATGCAAGACCCGGCTACCCTCCATGCGCTCCGTAGATGCAGTTTGTTGAAATTTTATCGAACCGTAAACATGCGGGCACTAAACAAGCTGTTTCGGAGACTGATTCAGTATTGGGATGTCGATACTAATACCTTCATCATCGGGGGGCAAACTCTTGAGCTTACCGTTGAGGACATATACTTTATTACTGGTCTCTCAAGGAGAGGAGACGTAATCAATCTGAAAGGGACTTCTCGTTTGGGTGCACGATCAGTGCAAGAATATGTAAATACATACTGTGTTGCCGGAGCAGAAAAATCGGGAAGCCAGGTCCTGATTTCAACTATTGATGGTCTCTCGCTGAAAGTGATAGTGAGCATGATCAACCGGGTAGCCGGTAGTGCATCACAACACTTAGCTTCCAGGCATTCGATGCATATTGGTGTACAGTGCTTGCACGGCCATGTTTATGATTGGAGTACTAGCTTGCTGGCAAACATGAAGTATCAATTGACGGGTTGCAAAACTGGCACAATGAAGAATTTTGGGTACAGAAGTATTTTGTGTACTTTCTTCTTCGAGAGGATGCCTGCTATTAGCTTGGGGATGCCTCTACCACAGGTTAACCGTCGTGAGCCCAGACTAGGCCGTTGGGGTGACATTTTTCTCCGTCAGGGTGGTGGGGAAAGTCACTATTGTTACCACACTGATGACTTCTGGGGGTGGTGGGAGAGGCAAGTACCCGCATTTGAGCAGTTTCCTTATGCTGGATTGGATTTCCGTCATGATCCAGAGCTGGTGCTTCCGCCAGGTGGATCCTGGGGAGATATTGGTATGTTTAATTTTGAGAATTTATTTAATTTTTTCAAAATTTTCAAGTATTTGATTTTTATGAATGAGTTTCGAAGTTCTAATCAAGTGTCATATGCAGATGTTGGGCCTGTTCGTCCTGAGGGCCATCCTACCATCTATGTGAGGCCAGCTGATATTTCCGTAGCGGATGCTATGTTGGGAACCCTGGAGAGAAAAATGAGTCGTTTGACTCATGAGATTCCTGCATGCCGCATGGACCAGATACCTGTTGACATGTAGGAAGATGTTGTTGGGGTGCCCCCAGCATGGCTTAGGGTGCTGCGGCGAGTTGCTAGACTAGTGATATGCTATCGCAATGCGGTAGATGATGAGGAGATTCCTCCTTCTCCGTAGGAGAAGAAAAATATTATATGTATATATTTTTGAGGCTACCATGCCCAGCTTTTGTACTTTTATGACTTGACTTGAGAGACTCATGACTCAAAACTCATATTTTTTGATACGGTACCAGTTATATACAGTATCGGTTATTTACATGTGTATTTGTTTTAAATTTTATGTGTGTAATGTTGTTTATAATGTATGATGCAAATGCCAGTCTAACACATAGTTTGCTAATGAATCAGCTAAAGTGTTTAAACTTCTCGGAATGTGTTCATATCTAATAGAATGAAATTGTCTTTCCAATAGTCTAACTCGTAGAAACTGACGTAGCAATCCTGGATCCCTGATCTGATAGACACCTGTTAACTGAAAAACAATTAATTGTGAGTCAAACCTTACCTCCAGGTACGAAATGCCATGACTGAGAGCATCTCGGAGGATTTCTATAACTGCACTGTATTCAGCTACATTATTCGTGGTAGGTCCCAAACAAACCCCCCCCGAAGAAACCAGTTGGTCAGCGGGTGAGTAAATGACCCAAGCTGCTGCATCCAACTGACAGGTGTGGCGACTGGCGCCATCAGCGAATCCTAAGAAATGTGCGGTTGACATCTGGTACACGAAACAAGAAACACACAGAAGATCACCTAACGAACATAACAAAACTAGCTTTACAAAAATATACATCTATGTTACAAGAAAAAGTATTTCAGCCTAGGCATAGTACTTCTTCAGGTAGGGTCAATGCCTGGATCCTCTTCAGGAGGCCGGGAAAAGGTGTTATGGAATTCACGGAAAAGATTGGTACATGGGATGATCTCATCAAGATAACATCCCGTTTCAAAGAAAATATTTCCGTTGACCCCAGTGAAAATGTTCACCAGCGATGTATGTAATCTATTTGCTTCAACAATAGCAACTTGTGAAGGAGTGAGACCAGTATTTTCATCGGGTGGTGAACAAAATTCACCTCTCTCTAACAAGTTAAGAAAAGGAAACAAGAAAGACACGCGATCTATATGTTCACGAGGATGGTCCGGGTCGTTCAAAGCTTCTAACATTTCTTCATCAGAAGGTAAAGTAATTCCTGAACTATCGAGAGAATGGATCGGGTCAGGTGTCTGAGTAGTGGCACAATCTATGTTTGACTCGACAGACACCAATTGAGTCGGCATATCTTCTGTTGTAGTTTGATGAGAATCCAAGTGGGTAACTTCTACAACAGAAATGGGCACGGAGGGGTTTGTATCAGTTGAGTGAAACTCAGGGTCAGTCGTTGAACTAACCATAGAAGTTTCAGACGATGAACATCCCTTAGTCCCAACAAATAAAGTAGGAGCGGGTAGGTCAAAAGTGCCAATTAGTGATCCGAAAAGTCCTGCTCCTAAACTCTTGCCAACTGGGGTGGTTTGATCAATCAAAGGGACTGTGGTTTCCGAAGAAGTCTGGTGTTTTCCTTGAGTGAAAGAAAGTTGATCGACTGTAACGATCTTACCTTCAAATGGGAACATGACCACTCGAAAAACTGCCGATGCTATAGCTTGCATGGCATAAGTCCAACTCCTGCCCAATAACATATTGTAATCGAGCGGAGCGTCCAGAACTTCTATCTCAATAGCAACTGTCTTACCGGCCAAAGTGACATTAAATGATGGCAAAAATCCATGTGGACGGAAAGTTTTGCCATCAAATGCAGTAAGCATTGTGTTGGAAGGGACTAACTCAGGAGAACCTAGAGCTTTCCAACAGGAAATCGACATTACGCAAGTCGACGCTCCCTCATCTACTACAGCTCGTCTAATGGTCATTGGACCATGAACGACCTCAATTTGGAGGGCAACGTGATATGGAAACCGGTATTTGACATCAGTCATGTCAAATCGCGCAGACATGTTGGAGGACTCCATACTCCCAATAGCTGCCAGAAGTGCATTTCGTTGCAATGGACAACTTTGCAAGACTTCTAGAGTAGACATGGCACAAGGGGTTTGGGCTAGATCTTCAACCACATTGTAGTTGGAAGCCGCCCGTGTGTTGGGATTGTGCGATGCCCTCTTCAAAACACCTTTCGGAATCTTGGGCATTGGGTCCACAGGTATGTGGAGTGGAGTGGAGGATTCAGCAATCTCCTTATCCTTTTTCTGCGCTTCCGGGGTATAGTTCCTGGCTCTAGTTTGCAAAAGTGCATCTGAATTAACCATGTTTATAAATGTTTGATCAACCGAAGTGTGTGAAGTGCCCCCAGTTTTGGAGGTGCCAGAAGTTGAGCCTTGTCCTTTAGGAAATGGATCTTTCAAGATGGCAGGCTTCTTCTCTCTTAAGAGCTTCTTGGCTTATTCTAGTAGAGGGAATTGGTGGGTAAGGTGGTTCTGCTTGCAAAGTTTACAAGGGAACTTAACTTTCTTTTCTTCCTTGTTACCCTCTTCGGCATTGTCTTTTTTGGGCTTTCCTTGGTTCCCCTCTCCTTTCTTGCCCTTCTTTTTATTGTTGGGCTGCCGAGGGCCCTTTTGATTGTTCTGAACTTGATTGACAGGCTCAGACATAGAAGGAGAGGTTGTGACGGAAGCAATGTCTGCAGTCGAATGTTTGACAGTTAAGGCTTGGACCTGTTTGGTCAGTGCTTCGAAGGCTGCAGAATTAACTGAACCCACTATGCCGTCAGCATGTGGTCCAGGTTTGGGTCTACTCAGATCAGTGTTTGATCTCGGTGCGTCAGGTATAATCTCGTACAGTAAATTAGATTGTGCATATACAAGGTCTAACTGTTGAGTCCTTAAGATGGCTTCTTCTTCATTGGATACTCCAGATGTCACTACTTCCTTAGAAATATAAGGGAGGAGTGATTTCAAGTACCACTCAAGCAGGAACTCTGGAGGAATGTTGGCCTTTATGAGCCTCTTCTGTCTTCGCCACTCCTGAATATGGTCAGATAAGTGAGTGGCTTTGTTTTGTCTAAAAGTAGACAAAAGTTCTGTTCCGGCATCATACAGAACAGGAAGCTGGAAATGGTTCAAAAAGACAGTTGCTAGGTCCCCAAAACTAGAGAAAGTAGCCGCAGGTAGTTCAATGTACCATTTGGCTGCGGGACCAGTTAAGGTCCTTTGAAATAATCTCAATCTGATGGAATCCTCGTTCAAAGAATTTGAATAACACCATAATTGAAAGGTAGTGACATGGTCACCAGGGTCTTCACCTGTTTTACCTTCGAATTTTGGAATATCCCAAGGTAATTTGGTGGGAACTGATGGCCACGTGGCATTATGACACACGGGATCATTTGTCATTTTAGAAAGGTCTGGCAAATTCAAAGTTGCCAGAAAAGGTAGACGAGGCCGGTAAGATGATGCTTGATAAGGGGAACTACCCATCGTTTGTCCCATGAATTGTTGGTAGGGGTTGCTCCCAGCCATCTGGTGATAAGGGTTGCCCCCGACCATGTGCTGATAGGAGTTGCCACCTACCAACTGTTGATAGGGGTTGCCCCCAGTTAACTATTGGTAGGGGTTTCCCCCAGCTATTTGTTGGTAGTGGTTTCCCCCTGCCAGTTGTTGTTGTTTTACGAAAGAGTTATTAAAATTTCCCCACCCATATGAGAGTGGATTAGTGCTTTGCGGGTTCGTCCACTGTGGCTGGGTGTTAGCCCCGCCATATTGCTGATTAAAGATATTACCCCCTCCCCCTGAGAATAAGGAAAAAAGGGTGTTACCTGCAGGCATGTTACCTTGATTCAAGTTAGGGCCTACAAAGGTGTTGAAACCAGTAGAAGCTGATGTGGACGGTGAAGTCATGGTACCCATGACTGGCATGTTTGCAGAAGCACTTGGTCCTACCACAGGTGTGGAAACCCAAGTACTAGGAATCTGATATAATGGTTGGGACGTAGAAGGTGTTGCACAGTTGGCCGTACTGCTAGGTCCAACAGTAGGTGTAGGAATAGATGCCATCGTTGTAAAACTAGGCATACCTAATGTGCTAGTGTTGAAACTGAAAGATGGAGTAGGCACATATGTGGTTTGTGACTAACTAGGTGTAGCAGTAAAAGAAGGGTTAACTGTGCTGGTATTCATACCTAAAGTGGGAGTTTGGGGAACCCCCTATTCACCTCCTGAGTTAGACATCAGATGATCGGGAAAGGAAAGATCTGCACTGAAAAGGGGCTGCTGGAAACCAACAGGTGACAGAAGCGGAATTCTAGTATTGGTTAAGGGAGGATTGAAAGGAGTGCTATACTCCGTGGAAGTAAGATCTTCCACCTCAACAGTACTAAAGTGTTGCTGATCTGTGATACCTGGTAGTGGTTCCTCAGGAACCTCAATTTCAAGGTTTTCTGTTACAAGGATTTCTTCAAGCAATTCTATTTCAGAGGTAATTTTTGAAGAAATACTGGGGTTTACCCGCTGTCTTCTAGCTGGCTGTATAGGTTCTGTTCTAACAGGTGGAAGATTTTGAATCCTTCTCGATCTACGGAGTTGTTGATTCTTTGTGATTGTAAATATAAAATAACAAACTAGAACCTAGTGGCCACTATGACTAGGGGGCAAACAGCACACCAACTAAAAAAATTCCTAAGTATACAAACCAGTCAAACAAAGGTGCCTTCCGAAGAAGAGTTTGGGATGATGAGGGCCCATAACAGATCAACGAAGGAAGAAAGACAGTTACCCGGGGTCCACAATACAATGACTAAGGGTGCAAGCATTGGAATCACCCAACCGCCCTCCCAAAGACCTGCACAGGGTTTCCTCCCACGTCTATCTTAGGTACAACAGATATACCCTCTGCTGTCACCTGTGTATGAACCTAGAAGTCTGATACTATGGATACCACAACACCGAAAATTCCTGGGGGAGTAGTCACCGGTCGAATCAGAAAGCGTGGGCAGGGTAGCTAAGCCCGAAACTCGTAAGAGTCCCCAATACGCAATCCGATCCTGGCGTATGCTCGAACAGCAAGTAGGAGGAATATTCCCACAAACTGATCTCGCAATGACCTACTGCATAGATCCCAAGCAAATTTTGAGTGAGGTGGGTTTGCCTATGATAGTCTCACTACGATTGTTGTGCAATGTGTGATCTTGGGTGGTTTAAGGTGATTTAAACCCAAGACCCTAACCAAAACTAGTTGGTGTAGTGTACCCTAAAAACAAAAAGTTTCTAGTTCATTTTATTAACAAATTTTAGGGCTTTTATTACGCAAAAAGGATAGTGGGTGTGTGAGCGTGGTTATAACAAGAAAACAAAAGTGCAAATATACTCAAATCTTCCTACAACAAAGTTCTTTTCATTTTTTCATCTACTTCTTTTTCAAAACTGAAAATCTAAGCAAACTTACTTAAATTTTTTTTTTTTTTTTTTTTTAAATTATACAAAATATGCTAAGTTATTTTGCAATGACAAAGACAAGTTCTATTTTAACTTAAAGTACCAAATTTTTTTGCTTTTTCAATAAACGAAAAAGAACTATGCAAAAATGGAAAGCCAAATAAATTTTTTTATACAAAGTGTGTAAGTATGGCTAAAATTTCTTAGGCCTATAGCTGTCGAAACCCTAGCTCGAGAAAGACTTGATCTACATGTTTTTGACTAAGAAAAAGCCTATAAACTTGGACACCAAGTGGGAGAAAACCAAGGAGAAAAACAACAAAGGAATGACCTAAAGTGTCTACCCCTAGCAAGACCACAAAGCCAAGCACAAGTAGACAAGCAAGCTACCCTACTAACACAAAGAAACTGAGAGATGAAACTAGCCTACAGCTGTTTAAAAAGCACTTGTAACCAGCAGAAGACAATGAGTCTAGGAAGAATGAAACTTGACCAAAAAGAAGACACCCTAGAGGCTCTACCAAAAACCAAAACCTAAAACAAAGGATGGGGGTAGTAGAGAGCAGACAACGTCACCACAAACAGCAGACATAGGAGTGTAAAGGTTCGTAAACTGGCAACAGGCAGTCAGGGTCTAAAAAAGTGAAAGTGTTCGTCACCAAACACCACCAAGTCTTCCAAAAAGTCAATAAAAAGTCTCAAAAGTTCCAAAGGCCAACAAGTGGTTTAAAAAATGGAAAAAAATTCAAGAGAAGGTTCTTATGACTTAAGTAATAGTTAAAACCTCATGCAACAGTCCAAAGGATCCCACAGCAAAGTCAGCAAATCATAAAAAAGGCTGAAAAACAAGCAAACCAAAAATAGGCTGCTTCAGAAAGTGTACTCTACTGTGTAGTAGAGCAACTCGCGCCCATACAGAAACGGGTGCTACTGTATATATGGCACAGTAGCGTATGGGCGCTACTGTATCTATATCAGAGTAGAGCTCATATCTCAAAGACTTGAAAACTGACTCTGGAAGGTATCAAAAACTGATGGAAGCAGGCAAGAAACACGCAAGGGCTACCTATAAAGTTTCTTGACACATCAAAGAAGTCAAAACTAACTGAGAAGACACACAAGAACGAGGTTTCCTAAAGCCAAAAACTCTATTTCCCCAACGGAGTCGCTAGTCTGTTGGTGGGCATTTCTACCCTATAGCCAGGAAACTAAAGCTATCAACTTGGTTGGGGTGACAGGTAAGTGTATTGATGCTATTACAGAGGCATTTACAAAAAGAAATAGATTGTAGATTTAGGGAACACACCTGTTAACCGAAGTCTGATCCTAGCCTTGACTCGATCCCGTGTTCAGCTTCCAAATCTACTCTTCCTTCAGCAAACCTGCAACAACAATACCTTTCTCAAAACATTTTGGGCAATATATAAAGCTTGACATAAACAAAAGCAATGTTTAACATTCAGCATTGACCAAAATAAATCCAATTTAAAATTCCATTTCCTAACACATTCAAATTGGAACAAGAAAACACTTCAACCTTTATTTGTCAAAAAGTAGAATGAAGTACAAGTATACCTGACAATGAAGCAGGCTCCTGCAACTAGATTCTGGGCTCTGGCTCTGCTCTGGCTTGGCTGTCTTCAACATCAACTTCTTCAATGTCTTAAAGTTTCTCCATTAACTCATCCTCTAGCTTTTCTAGCAATAATTTCTAACCTTGCTCCTTTAACCTTCTTGGTATTTATAGGTTCAAAGAAGCAGTTCAGGTCGAGATGTAGTTATGGAGGAAGTTGGGGGAGTTAGGAAACTGCCATCAACTAATCCTCCTTGATGAATTAATATACTTTTTAATCATCTTTTAATGTGTACGCGACTCTTCTTCAGTGGAGTAGCGTATAGGGCGCTACCCTAGTGTTTAACAACTAGCGCTCAATCGATTTTAAATGTCGAGCGCTACTTTGCCACACTGGAGTAGCGTATACTTGGATATGGGCGCTACTATTATATAGTGGAGTAGTGTATGGGCGCTAGTCTCTTCAAGTAGAGTAGCGCTCATATCTTAAAATGATATTTTTTGTGGTTTTCCAGTATTTTCAGGAAATGGAATAAGTTGTCATATCATCCAAGGTCAACATGCTCCTCCATCCAAGTTGTCCTTTTGTGTGATCAGTAGCTCAGGGTGATCAGAGACGGAGAGGTGCAAGTTTGACCTATAACACATGGGCATGTATATAGCAAAGAGAAATTAGAGCAAGGTTATGTTGCTGGAATTGTGTTGGAATTTATTCCACCTATTCCCATACCTATAAGCATTCTTCAAGCTCCCTTGCCACCTTCCTCCAAGGGGAAGTGTTTTTCCCATTGCTCCCTCTCAATATATTTATCATTTAGTGTGGACAAAAAGGACCTCCCTAAGGGATATTTTTGGCTTCCCTTTGAATCCCACACCTCCTAGTTGACACTTCTTGTAACAAGATTGGCCATTGGGAAATATAAATTGGTTCTTTCATTTTATCTTTGTTGTGGTTTGCATCCTCTCACCCTTCTTTATTCTATTTCAAGTTCTTTCAAGTTTTTGTTTCAATTTTTCTTTGGATCACTAACAAGGGCTTGTAGGATCAATTTGGGGTCAACCACATTTCCTTTCTATACTACAATACTAGGCCTTATTGACAACCTCAAAGGATTTAATCGAAGTGGGAATTGTTGCACTCCTCTTGTGATTTTCCCACAACATGGAGGAAGAGCACACACATACATAATATACATAACTCTACTTAATGATATGAATTTTTAAGTGACAAATATGTTGGAATTCTTAATGATATTGAGAGGTGGGGTGAATCAATATCGTGCACAGATTAAGCAAATTTTCACTTTAAAAACATGCACCAATTCCTATTTAAAAACACATCAATAAAACCAACCGTGTGCAGAATATTTGAAGAAAAGTTTATATATATGTATGAAAATTGGATTACATAGATAGATGGGAGACACAAATATCTAATGATGTGAGCACCAACTCACTCAGATACCAATATTATTGGGACACCAATCCCACATGCAAGCACCAACTTGCAAACTATGGGATCCAACATGTGAGGACACCAATCCTTTTCGCAAGCACCAACTTGTTGATACATGATCAAACCTAAGAGGACACCAATTCTCTGCGCAAGCACCAACTTGTTGTGTTCAAACCCCAACATGAGAGAAGACTACAATCTCCTTCCTTGCTTCGTCCTACCACCCTAAGATATAGATGTTGTTGTTTCTGTCACATTGTCTTCATATTTGCGCTCACTGTTCACAAGTTATGTTGTGCATAGTTTTGACATGGTCTACTTTAATTCTACTCACCACTTTTCTTACTGTGTATTCTGCTATAGTTTTTCTTCCTATTTTGATTCTGCACATATACTCATCCACATGCTCCTTGGGACTTTCTCACAAATGCTCCTTATATCTGCGTGAATGCTTCTTGCTCTTATGCATGTCTTGTAACCTTGTGCACTTCTTCAATTCATATTGCCTCTAATTCCCCTGAGTATTTCATCTAACCCGAATCTTGCAAATTTAGAATACTACTTCATTTGTTCTTCCAAGATTACATCTCATTCATCAATCTAACTCTTATTTATACTAAACTTGATCAATTGATATGTCCACAAGTTTGGGGCTTCTCTAAGTCCATAACATGCCTTCTTCCTTTATTTCAGTCAACCTTACCCAAACATCTACCATTTGTCTTATCCTGTGCGGATAGAGTGCCATGAATTTGTGGGTCCTGCGCACACTAGTTCCATAGTTTGGTGGGACTTGTGCACTGGAGTGCCATGACTAGGTGGAATTAGAGTGTCATGCACAGACAACCTTGTTTTGTAACTTGGTTTTAAGACTTCCTTTGAATTGCAAAGACTTGCGCCATATTTTATATATACTTCTTGAAATTGGGTTTAAGACTTCAATGTCATCACTAAGTTCAACAATCTCTTTGACATCAATGACAATACTAAATTTCAACAAAATATTTGAGACCTAGCATTCCTTCAAAGAATAGTTGATAATGTTACCTTTGTTGATCCAATATTTAAATCCTTTGTGTATTTTAATTCCTCTGCCTGGATTGTTTTATCTATGTATGGTTTATACCTTTATAGATCTTTACCTTCTCTCAAGACTATTAAAGCCATTAATACCTATATTTGAACCATAATTTGTTGATTTTCTCTATTATTTATATGTTCAAATATAACATAAGGTGAAAATGTTTTACATTATAAATAATTAGACATTATCATCAAAATTTGGGGATATATTTTTATTATTTTACCAACTTTATAACATATAGTTTGTTTTCTCAACAATTGTAAAATTTGTCATCAAACGTGTTTCAACGTGATAAGACCAAGTGAATGGTTCTTGACTAAAATTTAAACAATGCTTTCAATTAAGGGCCAAGTAAACACCTTTATTTCTCAATAGTTCTGAAAGTAGATGGTGATAATGTTGGATCCTATGTAAATTCTACTATGACACGTCACAATATTATTTTCTTACTAAATTTATTTCCTAGTCATGTCGACTTACCTTCCTTTGTTTTTGGAAAAGTTGCAAAAACAAATCTCTGGTCTTGAAGTTTTCTACATGTATTCATTTGTATTCATGCATAAATGCTTGAAAACTGCAGGGTATAAATGCTTTTATTCTTACTTTCTTTTGCAAGAAACTATAGTCTTGTCTCGGTAACTTCCATCTTCCAAATTTTAGTTTAGCATTAGCATTTTCCTAAAGTTTGGGTTATGCTTGTGATTTAAGTTTGGTCTTGAATCTAACTTAGTGTCAATAGTATTATGTATCAACATTGGTATGTAATTATAACTGTAGCTTCTAAATCATGAACATCATATATAGAGAATCTATGAATGTCTTGGATTTGTAGACAATGATTGGAATCCCCATTTGTTGTCCAATATTAGTTGGATACTAGATAAAATTCTATCATTTTACTTTTGAAACTGTAGCAATCAATCTCTTAGCTGTGAAAGTATTACATTTTTTGCTTTGAAAGTCTTACATTTTGGTTTCATTTGAATTTAAGGAAAAATCAACCAAACATGAATAACTTGTTGATGGAAACTGTTGATGGAAACTGTTGATGAAAATTGTTGATGGAAACTACACCAACCATTTTTAACTTCGGGAAACTCCCTCATCAATGAAGTAAATAATATTATTGTATATCTAAACAACTATATTATATTTTATCCAACTAGATTATGACATCGTATTATGTATGTGTTCATTTGAAATAATGGAGCTTATTCTTTGCTTTGAGACTACACCAATTGTCCTTAACTTCATCAAAGTCCCTAATCACTTATCTAAATAATACTACTAGATATTTCATCAAATATTTTAATATTTTAATCAACTAGATTTTCACATCCAATTGTGCATTCGTTTGAGAGAATAAAGTTGATGACGTGCTTCGGAAATTTTTGCCACTTACTAGTTGGTATAGTTGCAGGGGAAGGATTATTCTTATGTGATTACTTGCACAATATTCTAGTCAAATATTTACTATTATTCACTACCCCTCATAAACATCAATATTGGATTCATTGCTCAGGTTTCACCCGTACTTTGTAAGCTTAGTGTCCAAGACGATCCAAATTTTATCCAAGGTTAGAAGTTAGAGGACATGGAACTTGCAAAGGTGATCGATGTATCATCCTTGCAGGAAAGTGTATGGATGCTAAGAGAAGTTGCAAGATATTGTTGGATATGTACCAGTAACTCATGTGTAATTAATGAGAATGGGTCATCCCACATTCTCATTAATTACACATAAGTTTCTTGTACAGATCCCATAACTTACATGTAATTAATGAGAACGGGATGTGATCTTGTTCTTGTTACTTACACATGAGTTGTTTGTGCATACCCGGCAATATATTGCAACATCTCTTGCATGCATGCACTTTCCCCCAAGGATCATACATCAATCACCTTTGCAAGTTCCATGTCCTCTAGCTTCTACTTTGGATAAAATTTGGATTGTCTTGGACACTAATCTTCCAAAGGATGGGTGCAACATGATCAATAAATCCAATCTTGATGTTTATGAGGGGAATTCAATAGTCCCCAATATTTGATCATATGAAGTATGCCGAAATTTTGACGTCCTAGCGGCATAAGTACAAGTAAACCAATGAACTGCATTGTCATCTCACTACCTCCATTACGATGTCCTATTGACATATGTGAAACTGTATCAATGAACTATGTTGTCGACCCATCATCAATCATAAGACGTCATAGCAACATACATGCAACTTTATTGACGAACAATATTGTTAGAAGGTCATCAAAATTATAGTGTAAAAGTGATATATATGAAAAGTATGGATGAAGACATTATTTCATAATGGTGTGGGAATTTCAACATTCCTAATGCACTTTTTTTCATTGTTACTAGTTTTAAAAATGATAGAAGCACGTTGTAAGGATGTCTATAACTCAACATAAGACCGACATCTTAGATAATATATTCAAATTCCATGTAGTTCATAGACACGTCATAATGTTGACGTAATAAAATAATTGTAGGTAGAAGTCAAATTTGTGACATTCCTAATCCACTATTTTTCAACGTTGTTACATCAGACGAGTTGTCAGAGTTGTCAGTCAGTTGTTGTAAAATGTCCCCTTTTGTAGTAGTGCCTCTAATGTTTCAACATAAATTTCATAATCAAATTCACATGCGGATGATGGTGAGGACATTGAAGATGAGAATGTTGTAGACCCAATAATTCATCCTTGTTGGGTAAAGCAAACTCTTGAAGAAGTCGAGGAACTAGTTGGTGATCATGTTGATACTTAAGGAACCCACTCATAGTTTCATGCTACCACACACACTCTTGTAGCCATAGAGGCATTAATTCCCACCAATTTATATATATATATTTTACTTTATATCCTCAGAACCATGTGGAAGCCTCTAACAATGCTCATTGGGAAGCAACCATGGATAAGGAATATCAATCCCTCATGAACAACAAAACTTGGGATCTGGTACCTCTTCCTAATTGAAGGAAATTTATTTGATGCAAATGGATTTACAAGAACAATATGGAATCCAATGGTATTATTATCATGTTCAAGGAAATATTGGTGGCCAAAATCTTCTCACAGATACATGGTATTGACTACATATAAACTTGTGTACTGGTTGCAAAGATGGATTAAGTTTGACTTGTTCTTGCCATAGCAGAAGCACAACATTGGGAGATTCATCACATGGATGTGAAGAGTTCCTTTTTTCATGGGGACCTTACAAAGTATATCTACATGGATTATCCACCAAGGTACATTCAAGACTCATATATGGTTTACAAATTAAAGAAATCATTGTATGGACTAAAATAAGCTCCTCGAGCTTGGTATGCAAAGATGTATTCTTCGGTGTTATCTCAAAATTTAATTTCAAGATGTAATTCAGATCCAAATGTATACATGCTTTAGGAAGGTGACTTTTATTGCTTATTTTCATTTATGTGGATGATATCCTCGTGATAGGGAGTTCCATCACTTCCATTGCATGCTTCAAATATGCCCCGCATGATAGGTTTTCCATGGCTGACATAGGACTGTCACAATTTTTTCTTGGACTCCAAATCGACCAAACAGATTTGGAATTCATTGTAGCATAGTCTAAGTATTCTCAATACCTCCTTATTAGATTCAAAATATATGATTGCAAATAATCCCCATCTCCCTTTATTTCAAGGGTCAAGCTAGAAGATGGAGGGACTACACCTTTGGTGGATTGTACCCTTTATCGACAATTAGTTGGGAGTCTTCTTTATATTACATGTAGTTGACCAAAAATATCCTTTTCGATTGGGGTAGTTTACAGATACATGTAGGAACCACATGATCTACATTGGAAGGATTCCAAAAGAATTCTTCGATATTAATTTGAAGGGCTCATATGACTATGGGATCCACTATGAAGCAACATGCAAATTTGATTTAGTTGGATACACAGATTCTAATTGGGTTGGAGATTGAAATGATCATAAGTACACCTCTAGTTATGTTTTCAATTTGGGCTCAAGACTTATTTGTTGGTCAAGTAAAAATCAAGCCACTATTTCTTTATCAATAGTGGAAGAAGAGTTCAGAGGAGTAGTAAGTGCTGCAACACAGGCCATTTGATTGCAACACATTCTTATAAAGTTTGGGATAGAGTTTCACAGTTCTACAATCATATTTTGTGACAGCTAGGGTTGCATTCAAATTTCAAAAGATCATGTTCAACAAAAATGGACAACGCACATCGAGATCCATATGCACCATATAAGAGGGTTGATACATGATCGACTCATAGATTTGCAATTTTGTCCTTCCTCTAAATAGATTGCAAATATCTTCACCAAGTCCTTTATTGAGAAGCAGTTCACCCATTTGAGAGCTTCTTTGGGAGTGAAGCCATCTTCTAAGTAGGATTCTTAAAGGCTTCTTTTTATATAATATTTTATGAGTGTTTTTTTCCCATGTGGTTTTTTCCCTCTTACTCAAATTTTCAGAGAATTCTTTCATTGTTTGTACATTGGGTACCTAAGATGGCTGAAACATTGTTGAGACTCATTTTTTTTTCATTATTTCACCTAGTCATGTTTATGGGGGGTGTTAGAGAAAAATAGCCTCTCCAAAACATAATTCTCCTACCTAATGACCTAGACCTTGAATTCATGACTCTAGTGGGGAAAATCGCACTCATATTTACCAACCGAGTCACCCTATATCTTAATTCTAAACTCTAAGGGTTTCAAACCACCTTATCTGTTAATTTTAGCAAACCCTAATGACCAATTTTGGATAACCTAGGGGCACTCCTAGATTGGGGGTGTCTCCCTTGATTTAGGGATCTTTTCCTTGATTTTAGGATTGCTAGCATTCAACTTTAGTTAGTGACTAAGAGAGATCCCCTAATTTAGATCCTAACTAACCATTCACGTACAAATTTATCCATTATTTCCTATGTTGACCTAATTAGGGTTTTGCATGCTCATAACAATCAATGCATGACTATCCTTTATTCAGAACTAGTGGTTGTGGAGTCTTGGGTTAGTGGAACTCAGTTAAGGAGAGTTTGCATGACTAACTAAGGGTCCTTGGCTCTAGTTAAGCCTCCTTAGACTCTCATTCGCTATGAGCAATTCGAATGGCCCATTGAACTAATTTGAATTTCATTTCCTATATATGTAACTCTCTTCATTCATTAAATATTTGATGTAATAAAAAAATTTCTTTGGTTATATGTTCTATCCTTTTATGTAATAATCTATGTTATCTCATTTGTTTCAAATATTATTGATCGTTGATCTAATTTTCACATTATATTTGTCTACTATTAGTTCCTAGATATAATTGCTCAAATTTCATACAACCAAACCTAGTAGCACCTAGACCATCCCTCTATTGGGAATATTATGAGAAATATTTTGATGATACTATAGATCAAATACTTGATCTTAATATAATTTTTTCATCCCAATGATAGTAATAATATCACAAATTTATTTTCCTTTCCCCTTTGTTCCAACAACTTGATTATGAGAGAAAGTGGGGAAGACATTAAAAATGACACAATCCTACTAAAAGATGATTATCATTTTGACTTATACATGTCTAGCTCATTATGGTTTTTGACAATATCATGACCAAGGTGAGACTAAAATATGAACTCAAACAAATCTTAAATACCCCAAATGTTAGAAGAGATGATGTAACTAAGGTTGCAAAAGTTACAAACAAAGAGGAATTCCTAAGGCCTTAGATTTGGAGAAACATGTTGTCTAACATAAGAGAGCTGAAGATTATTGAACACTTCAAAAACATTTGTGTCATCAATTCCAATGATAATATCTATAAACATAAAGAACAAAATGCCATCATGCCTACATCTTCTGTTGTTGTCAAAACTCGTGACATAGCTCCTTTAGCACCAATATCTTTTGACATTTGGCATGGATGAGTAAACTAAATATTCCATTGCCCCTTTTTGAAGTTGTTAGCAACCCTTTTCACCTAAAAGGAGAATTTTATGTTTATAGGTTTAATACCAATCTCAACCTTCAAAATCTCAAAATCCCCACCTAAAATTTGTAGGTTTAGTTTCAAAAGTTATGAGTCTCCAAGATGAGGTTCCCTTGCAAGCTGATTTGATTAATTTGGAAGAATATATACAAAAAATCGTCTTGTGAAATTTTCTAGATGGTAATCATATGAGCATCCCTTTCCTTTTTATATCACTCTAGAGCTCCAAAACATTTATTCTCATAATTGTGTGTATGACTCTAGGGCATCCCATTCCTTGATTTCTCCAAAAGTCATGGAAAATATAGGGTTGGATATAAAAATACCATACATATTAATGACACGTGTCCATTTCATTCCAAAATATTTCAATACTTGGGAATGATTAAAGATCTAGTGACCAAGGTTGTCCATATACTAAGGAAATGTTTCATGATAGATGTAATTATTACAGATGCACCCCACATGTATTGTATGATTTTATCTCTAGATATTGGGAAACTTTTTTGGGTGGGAATATTCAATATGCCATTCCCTATGCTACAAAACCAATATTTGGAGCTAACAATCATCAATTATAAAAAGAGACAAAGATGACATATACTTCTTAGTGATCCTGAGAACCCATCGAAAAAATCTTCAAATAGTTCAAATGAAATGGGAAATTCCTACTCACTAATGAATCAAATCAAACAAAAGAATGTGAAAATATAATATATGAAGAAGAAATACCTAGCCCTTCTATCCTTTGTACCTAGTATTTTGATGTTGTCTATAATAGATATGGAAATGGGCTAGGTTTACTTATTTCTCCCGATGGGAAAAAGTTTCCATGTGGTTTTAAGATTGATTTTGAGTGCACCTAAAATATGGTTGAATATGAGGTCTTGATCCTAAGATGAAATATAGAAAGGAATATGGGATATAATCTTATCAAGCCATTTGGATATTAGTATCTAATTTAAATCAAGTAAAGGAATTCTATTAGAATAAATATCCCAAGATAATATAAGCATGAGGTATGGGATATGTTTGATAACTTCTTTGAGGAAATCAACATCACTTTTGTCCCTAGGGAATTCAACCAAAGTTTTAATAACCTAGACACATTTTTTTTCTCTTATACCTCCAATTTTACTTAATTGCCATATAAAATTCTTGCATAGACCTGTTATCCTAGATAACATGAAAATTAAGTTGAGAAAATAAAAATATTATTAATCATGTTATATGCATATGCCAACATGGGTGTTGACTCATATGAAGAAGGAGAATAATAACTTGACACAAACCAACCCTTTTCTAATATTACTACTTATACAATTGATGGCCATAAAAAAACATTCAACTAAAAACCAATTTTCTACCCAAAGGATAGGTCTCTATGGATATAAATATTTAATTTAATTCCCTGGAACATCCATAAAGCTGGAATTGTATGAGGTAGAAGATTGTAATTTAGATATATAATAGGATCCTAAATTTGTTAAGTTGTCTAAAACCCTATCACCTTTAGAAAAGGAAGAACATTTTAAGTTGTTCAAATAATTTAAATATGTTTTACTTAAATGTATGACGGCCTAAAAATTATCACTCATTTATTTTATAGCATCAAATCCCTCTCAGATTTTAGGTAGAAGTAGAGACAAATGAATCCCTTTCTCCACCCGCTTGTTCAAAAAGAAATCAAGAAACTATATGATTCCAAGCTAATTATTTTTTTAGATATTCTATTTGGGTTGCTAATCTAATGCTTGTTAGGAAAAAGAATGGGGAATCAAATTTTTTATTGCTTTTAGAAATCTAAATAGGTCTCCCATCAAGGAGAAGTATACCCTTCCCAAGATAGACAAATCCTTTAAAAATTAGTTAGCTTAGACCATATCTCTAAGCTAGATGGTGTTTTTGGGTACAACCAAGTTCTAGTTTACTTAGAGAATGTTCTTAAAACAACATTCACAACTCTATGGGGTGCTTTTGCATATGAAAAAATGCCTTTTGGATTGATTAATGATAGTGCTACTTTCCACAGATAAATGGATTATAAATTTGCATATATCAAAGGTCATTTCATTTTTATAGATATTAATGATATCATTATCCCCTCCAATAAAGTAATTAACCACGCAGGGCATTTGAGGCAAGAATTTGAAAGATGTAGGAAAGTTGGTACCTCCTTTAACCATACAAAGTCATTTTTGGGACAATAGAAGGAAAAATATTTAGTCACATAATTTATTTACAAGTAATAAAATGGATCCAAATAGGGTCAAAGCTATAAACACTATTTCTCTATCGAGGCACAAGAAATCCATTCAGTCTCTTTTAGGAAAAAAATTATTTCTTAGAATGTTTACCCAATTTTTTTTAATATTACTAAGAATATGACCAGCATGATAAGAAATTATAGTGAGACAAGATGAGATGATCTTCCTTAGGAATATTTCTTGGCAATAAAAAATTATCTAAGGGACACTCTTATTTTAACGAGCCTAGATTATAAGAAGGAAGTCATGATTATCCCCTTTGAATCCAACTATATCATGATGAAGGATATTAGCATTCAATTTAGTTCTATAGAAAATCCCTCATATATGCAGAGTTAAAGTATAACATCATGGAAAAACAAGCTTATGCACTTGTAAATCCTTATAGTCTTTTATAGAGAACGTGAAAAAGTCCAAGATAGTTGTTTATGTGCCTCATATCTTAGTGAATGGTATGTTATGACAACTTATTACGGGAAAGTGGATTTCCAAAATATAGCAGTATGACATGACTATTAAACCTACCAAGATAATAAAAAGCTAAGCTAAAGGTTGATGAAGCTAATGTTAGAGGCAAATTTGCATGTAGTAGGCATTAATTTGGCTAAAAATTAAGAAATGTATGCCAAATAGTTGTATAAGAAGTAATATACTCCAAATTCTTGTAAACAGTTACAAATGAAGGCTTGTTATGTGAATACCCTTTGTGCCATGACATAGCCCATTTTTGTCCACTACTTAGTGCTCACATTGGATGGATAAGTCACAAAAGAGATAATAAAGGTTTAATGAATTAAAATATTGTGTAGTAAATGATGAACTACATTATAGATATTACCCAAGTTTATGCTAGAAGATAAAG
The DNA here is from genome assembly GCA_027924585.1 of Larix kaempferi. Classification (NCBI taxonomy): domain Eukaryota; kingdom Viridiplantae; phylum Streptophyta; class Pinopsida; order Pinales; family Pinaceae; genus Larix; species Larix kaempferi. Next base: position 20,704,102 of record BSBM01000268.1, read on the forward strand.
TAGAGTGTCTTCTCAAAAATATGGACAAAGGGATATGTGGGGGAAATTATGGAACCACAGAAACAATAAATGCCTACACATTTGTTAGTCCTTGCCATGATTGAAACAAATTTTCAAGAAGACAGAGGGTCTTTTCCCTACACTTAAATATTGTCCAAGTTGAAACACCATTCCAACAATTTGGCCTCAATTTTACTAGTGAAATATAACCCCCTTCTAATGGAGAACATAAGTGGATTGTAATAGATACAAACTATTTTACACAATGGGTAGAATTAATCCCTACTAAAAAATACATAGGCCATTTTTTTAGTAGATTCCTTGAAGAAAGCATAATTTCTGTTGAACTTTGGTTGTCATTGATGTCAACTAATGTCAAAGAGGATTCAGTTTTCTTGTGCGAGTTTGAAGAAATATATGAAATCCACTTTGAAGAAGTATAGCTTTGTGCTAGTTTAAAGAAGTATATGGATGCCAGTATGAAGAGTATATATAGAAGTGCATCCAGGTGCAGGTCTCAAGTCCACCTATTCATACTACTTTAAAGGTATATGCTAAAGACATGGTTGGACAAGGTTCGGGAGTGCACAAGAAGCTTGGAACAAGAAATGGTTGAACAAGGTAGCAAGTCCCAAAAAGCGCGCAAGACTCACTAGTCAAAAGAAGTATGCAAGCGGTTGAAGTGCGTAAAAGTACAAAAAGAAAGTAGTGGTTGAAGAATTCAAGTGCACAAGTCCCTCAAGCGACAGTACATTAAGGCACAAGACCACACCGCAAGGGTGCAAGTCCCACTAAGGCAAGGACCAAGTATGTGCAAGACCCACAAGAGATGACACCTCAGCCAGCATAGAACATGACAGTGGCAGAAGAGTGAAGTAAGCGGAAGCATAAAGCAAAGAAGAAGGAAAGCCACAACCATCTTGTGGACATCACCATCCATGCAGATCAAGTATAAATAAGAAGTACATTGGAGAATTATTGTAATCTTGAAGCTTGGACGAGGAAGCTTGTAAGTGGAAAGCTAGAAGATATATATTTATCGAGCTTCTAATTCTTGGGGAATCAAGGGATCATGGAAACATAATAACATGATATAGAAAAGAGCTGAGTGCGCACAAGTAGAGGAATGGAATAGCCAATGGTGCACAGAATGATAAGGAATATCTATGACAATTTCACATATACCAAAAGGAATAACTACGGAAGATGCACAACTGCGTGAGACCAAAATGACAATATCGCAAATAGCACGCAGACAGTCACAGATGATCTAAGATAGAAGCACAAATACATAATTGATGTATATCTAGTGATGTGTGAAGTGAATAATTTTATCTAATGTGCAAAGACATAATTGTTTCACAGTGACGGATGTGCATTATGATAAGGATGATATGATACAGGTGTGTTATACAGAACAGATGAATCATAGATGATGCACAGAGAGTTGCAGATTATCTAAAGACCGATTCACCAAGATAGAATAGACACATCTTAGAAGGTGCACAGATCTATCTGATATTGATATGCAAAGTCAAAATAGTAGTTCATCAGTAGATGCATAGTATCAGTTGAAGTCGCAGATGCATAGAAAAAAAATGGTATATAGAACTTGAGTGCAAACTGTAGAGTATGATGAATCAATACACATCTCATGAAGCATGATGTCAAGTGTATCTAGTTGATGTGTACGAGTGAATTTTGTTAGGATATTCCTATACTCCATCCTAGTCCTACTAGCATTTTCATTATTTTCATTTTCAGGCTTGCATGCATTTTGCATGCATCCCAGTCAGCAGTCCCAGCACCTGGCTCTCAGTTAGCTAGCCCCGAGAGCTTCTCACTGATCAGTTTTAGCCATCCTAGTGCTTAGTGCGCTCTGCATGCAGTTACATGCATCTCATGCGCCCTCTCTCACCTACCACTCAGTTGCACTTCAGTTCGTTGAGTTATCTTTAGTTCTTTCCTTGATTTAAGGCTAGACTGACTCTCAACTGACTATATCACTCCGATAGACCTCCAATGAGACTAGAATTCCCATTTTGACTCTAGTTAGCTCCTCATGCACTCTCGACTGAGCCTCCTTCATTCAGTTAGTGCCTCCATGTGCCAGTTACACCTACCACACTCAGTTAGACTCAGTTTGAAATCTGGTTGACAGTTACTTGTGCATTGATGACTCCACTGATGATGATGAGGACTCCTAGTTGTGCTTTGATGACACTTTATTGATCTGATGATCACTCTATGAGAGGCTAATTCGAATTGCCACCTTGGCATTCGAATCCTCTCCACCATTGTACTATTTATTGTTCATATTTGTGATTAATGAACAAGTGTGTGCGTGAAGTTATTTTGCTTCTATCCGAGTTCTACTGTATTATTATTCTGTTGCTCATTTACACTCCATTGACCACTCTTCTTCTATCTTCCTGCTTAATCATAATCTTTCTTGTGAGGTATACATCATCTCTTAGATCTCCTGTGAGGATTTTCACAAAGTTAGTGACACATATTAGTGATTTCAATATTTCAAGATTGCAGAAGGCGTGTACAACATAAAGAAAAATAGTTAATTTGAAAAGTGCACGGATTAGAAGAACGATCAAGTAATATCTTATTCTATCACATCAGGGCGGAAGGATGAGGCAAGGAGTAGGGGGTCAGAGCCTCCTTCCAGTTGTTGTTGTTGAATCAGGGAGCTGGTGCTTCCTTAAGGTAAATGCCTGTAAAAACAGGGGGTCAGTGCCTCCTTCCAATTGGTGCTAGAGAACTTAGGAAGTTGGTGCTTCCTCAAATGTAGTATTTTATTGTAAGAGATATTTCTGTGGTTTTCTCCTTATGTGATTTTGAATGTTTTTATTTAAGGTGGATGCATAATTAAAGATCATATTAATCAGCTAAGAAGTTAAAAACTGTTCATAACTGCGCTAATACTGATTCACCCCCCCCCTCTTAGTATTAAATAGATTCCAACAATTAGTATCAGAGTAGGTGTCTTCAGTAACAAATTAACATCTAGAAGATAGATCTGTGCACAGAAATGGACAAGCAGGAAGGTCTCTCCACCAATATATCACTAAGATTCGATGGCACCAACTACATATTTTGGAGGATTAGGATGGAAGTATATCTGGAATCCGTCGGATTTGATGTTTGGCAGTCTATTGTGGATGGTTATAATGTGCCAGCAATCATACCAACTAATCCAGTTGAGAAAATACTGTATGAATGCAATGCAAGAGACATAAACACATTGTTATGTGGATCAACAGACGTTGAATTTATTAAGGTCATGCATTGCACCTCAACTAAGGATGTATGGAATTAAGCTTAGAGGTGTATATGAAGGTGACAAGAAAGTAAAGAAGGCAAAGCTATATAATTACTCTGGATTACATGAATCCTTGAAAATGAAATATGAAGAGAATATTGCTTCTTACTTCTTGCGAGTTGATGAGATAGTTAATGCTATCAAGAGTCTTGGAGTTACTCTATAAGAAGAAACAATAGTGCATAAGATACTGAGAACTCTTCCTTCAAGATTTGATGCAAAGGTATCTGTGTTATAAGATAGAGCCAATCTCGCAGACATGAAAAAGGATGAGCTTCAAGGAATCTTGACTGCGTCTGAGATGAGAATCGAGAAAGAGAATACCATTAGAAAAGAAGCAACCTTTAAAGCCACTGGAAATTCTAAACATGAACATGACAAGGACTCTAGTAATGAATCAGATGAAGAAGAGTCAAAATTCGTAAGAAATATGAAAAGAGGACGTGGTAAGTATACAAATAAATTGCCTTTCAAATTTTTCATATGTGGTGGGATAGGCCACTTTGCATCTAAGTGTCTATATAGGGAATATGGAGATAGTGACGGTGATGAAGAAGCTAGCTCCCGTGAAGGAAGGATGACGCGCATTCAGAACAATCCTTAGAATAGGAAGAAGGTTCCAAAACAAAGGAAGAGTCTGTTATACTTAGGATGACAAAAATGTATCCGAAGGGAGTGATTGTGATGATAATCCAAACGAGGTGCTATTCATGGATTCTATGGAAGAAGAAAGAAATGAAGAAAAGAAGAACAACACACCGGTTGCAAAAAGAAAACCAGGATAATCGGATAAGTATTTCTTTAGTGCATCCTTCAATACACCTTCAAATCTTATCGCAGAAGTTAAATCTAATAGACAACCTGAAGAAGAAGCTGCAAAGGTTGATTGGGAAGGTGAACTGGTCAGTGCCTTAGGTGCATTGAAGAAGTCAAGAAAGAAGAGTAAAATCCCGCAGGACCAACTGTCGAAATATGAAGAACAGGTCAAGTAGGTTAAAGAGTTTCAAGAGTCTCTTGATAAAAAAGTAAGTGAAAAGGTGATGAACTGTGAGAAACAACTGAATTGTGCATTCGAGAAGATCAAGTTCTTGAAGAAGAGAAATCCATATTGAAGAATTCTTTGGAAGAGTTTGCGCAGGAAAATAAGATGTTGACAAGTCAGCTGGAATCGAAGGATAGAGAGATATCTCTCTTAGAAGACAAGTTGATCGAGATAAAGGGAAAGAAACAAGTTCAATATGATATCACAAGTGATATTCCAACCTGTGCACATCTAGGAAGTGATAATATTGGTCTTGAAGATGAAGAAAAGAACAAACTCAAAGGAAACACATCAGCTCTGATAAGATTCTGAATGCTCAAAGATCACCAAAAGACAAGTCGGGACTTGGTTATTAAAGAACACCTAGGAAGGTCTGCGATAGTGAACATCATCCAAATCAAGTGAAGTCATACAGGTATGGTGACTCCTTCAATAATTACAAATCCTTTCTTTACACTACCTGGAGAAGGACTAACAAAATGAAGTGTGCAAGGTGCAATTATATTGGTCATATTGCTAAGTATTGTCAAACTATGATATGTTATGCTTGTGATGGATTTGGACATAAGGCTATGTATTTTCGAAGAACAGTGAACTGTATAGATGAAAACATGTTGCGCAAAAGTAGTGGAAATATGAGGACCAAAAGAGGATACAGTCCAGCGCAGAATCAAAATGGAAATGCACACATGAAAAAATGGGTAAGTAAAACTCCTCAAACATGCATAGAAGAATCTAACAAACCCAATACGTCTAAATCAACAAGAAATTGCTTCCCTTCTTGCTAATATCTAAGAGATTGAGTGAGACCCTTGAATTCCACACGATGCCTATTAGGAATTTAAGGAGTATGTTTGTGAAGGATACAATTTGAATATATTTGAAGTTGTTTGTCGTATAAATTTTGTGTTGCAAAAGTTATATGTGTTGAATTGGCCTGTTGCATAAAATATTGCAAATTAGTATTATTGGAAAAAGTACAAGATATGCACATATTTATTTAGTTGTTGTGATATGTGGAAGTTAAATTATCGCACAAAGGGAACATGATTATTGTAGAATGAAAAAGAATTACTAAATGAACACACATGAGTCTACATAGATACATAAACATAATTTGTTTATATTCAAAATTTGTGCTTTTACAAAATGCATGAGTCTGTTGTTGCTAAGAACAGAGTTGAAAAACAAAAGAGACTTCATGTTGAGGTGAAAAGGAAATTTCAAAAAGACAATGGAGGACGTATTAAGAAAAATTCAAATCCACAATTCAAGGTCTATATCTGCATCCTAGTCAACAAATTGATATGCAAGTTGAAGCTCCAAGTCCATTGAAACCGGCTTGTTGAGTTCAGATCTTGACTAAAGAGGATACAATTGCAGATTTGTATACAACACACCATCAGAAGAAGGCTCGGCCCGAATCAAACTCATCATGTTGAGAATTCGCTGCTCTTGTTGTTCTACGGAGTCAACATGTTTGCATAGATTGGACAATCCTTCAGTTTTTCTATGGTTCGCTTGCAACCGACCATACAAATGTTTGAATTCATACTCCTTCATTTGGCCTTACCAAATTCCCATCTCGAATCTAAGACTAGTAAACTCATCCTGCTGTGAGTGAATCGCAAGGCGTACACTGTTAAGAGAATCATTAAACTTATGGAAGAAGGATTCCATGTTTGGAGAAGATGAATGACACAAAGGAAAAATATGCAGAGCAGGATTGTAGAAAAATAGAGGTGTTGAACCATGCATTTCACATCTCTCTTATAGAATCGGATGGTAGTCCTCTGCGCATGCAAAAATTAAGTTGAAGAGTTGGGGATTAAATCGCAATCAATTCTGCACGATCCGAAGTTGGTTATGGAGTTTCCAAAAGTAATTGCAAGAGTTAATGAATTTGGGAAAAAGTACAAAAAGCAGAAATCTAATTCATTGTTATGTGTGACTAGAATGATGTTTCCCAAAAGGTTCAAGTACAAATGTGACACATAAAAGTTTCCACACAAATTGAATGTCATATCACTTTATTTGACACGCTGGATGACAGGTGGATTTGCATGCAAAATATTTGGTTGTCATGCAACATTAGGAAAGGTATCATAGTGAAGTAAATGAGAGATAAAGAACATCTAGATGCAAAAAGAAATCAACCAAGAAGAAATTTTTCTGCTCTACGCAGTTGGATTAGTAGGAAGATAACATGAAGCATTGCACAAGGAATGAAGAAGTATTGATGATTATTATGACAAGAAAAAAAGATCAAGATAAGAAGTAACATAGCAACTGTATAGGTGGATCGTATCCAAATAATCTACAAACACAATGTGCAGATTGCAAGGCAACTCAAATCGACGCAGAGACTCTAGTGAAATAATGAAGCATGAATATAGGGGGAGTTATCCTAGCAAGCATATGCTCAAAGGCCAGCGCAAAATTGAAGAAAGGGGAACCTATAATTTTGTAATAATGGAACCTATTTTCCATTGATGTCAAAGGGGGATCAAGATCATGAATTTGATCATAAATCATGCATTTGCGCAAGGAGATAATCATGAAACATGTGATCTGCGCAAAAGTAAAAGAAAACATAAAGAGTATTGAAAAAAGTATGTGCAGATGTCAAACTGGCAAATAACACAGGGGGGTATACAGAGGGGAGTACTGAGAGAAGCACATATGAATCATAAAAACTTCAGAGATGATTAGGCACAACTTCATGATATTTTTACATCAATGCCAAAGGGGGATATTGTTGAACTTTGGTTGTCAATGATGTAAACTAATGTCAGAGAGGATTCAATATTCCTGTGCCAGTTTGAAGAAATTTATGAAAGCCACTTTGAAGAAGTATATTTTTTTTCTAGTTTAAAGAAGTATATGGATGCTAGTATGAAGAAGTATATCTAGAAGTGCATCTAGGTGTAGGTCTCAAGTCCACCTAGTCATACTACTTGAAAGGTATATTCCAAAGGCATAGTTGAACAAGGTTTGGAAGTGTGCAATCATCTTGGAACAAGAAATGGTTGAACAAGGTATCAAGTCCCAAAAAGAGCACAAGACTCATCAATCAGAAGAAGTATGCAAGTGGTTGAAGTGTGCAAGAGTACCAAAAGAACGTAGTGGTTGAAGAAGTCAAGTGTACAAGTCCCTCAAGTGATGATACATCAATTTTGCAAGACCACACTGCAATGGTGCAAGTCCCACTAAGGAAAGGACAAAGTATGTACAATACCCACAAGAGTTGAAACCTCAGTGGCGTAGAAAATGACAAGTGGTGGAAGAGAGAAGTAAGTGGAAGGGTAACACAAAGAAGATGGAAAGCCACAACCATCTTGTGTAAATCACCATCCACACAGATCAAGTATAAATAAGAAGCAAGTTGGAGAATTATTGTAATCTTGAATCTTGGATGAGGAATCTTGTAAGTGGAAAGTTAGAAGATACATATTTATCAGATTCTAATTCTCGGGGAATCAAGGGCTTGTGGAACCAGAACAACATGATCTAGCGAAGATTCAAGTATGCACAAGCAGAGGAATGGAATAGTTGATAGTGCATAGAATGATGTAGAATATATGTGATAGTTGCGCGTATAACAAAAGGAATAACTACAGAATATGTGCAAGTGCGTGAGAGAAGAATGACAGTATCACAAAGAACATGCAGACAGTCATAGATGATCTAAGACAGAAGTGAAAATACAAACTTGATGTATATCTAATGATGCACGAAGTGAATAAGTGATGCATATTATGATAAGGATGATCTGAGACAAGTGCATTATATAGAACAGACAAATCATAGATGATGCACAGAGAGTCGCAGATTGTCTAAAGGTTGTTTCACCAAGATAGATTAGACACATATCATAAGGTGCATATATCTATCTATTATTGATGCGCAAAATCATAACAACAGTTCATCAGTATATGCGTAGTATCAATTGAAGTAGTACATGCATAGAAACATAATGGCATATGTTGGGTGTGTGAGCTAACTCAAATAAAAACAACACCTAATATTAATTATCAATGAGGATCAATAAACTTAGAGTTGAAAGAAAAATATATGCCAAGGTAGAAACGGTTCTAAAGTTTCAGGTTTGTCAGACCTAGAAAATATTTAGTAAGGAAAAAGATCGAAATATCTTTCAAAATGAAAAACTGAGTTAAACATTTAAGAATACATTCAAATCATAGACCAGAATAGTACTAGATCATACTACTCTACCTCTATGGTTAATTAATAAGAAAGATGGAAACAAATACTGAAACACAAAATACTTCTAGAAAAATAAGAAACTCCTAAATTCAACTTCCAGATAACAACTATGAACAAAATCAAAGCTACGGATATTAGATGTTTAATAGGGAGAACTTGTAAATGTAAATTAATTCAAAGTAAATCATCTAATTCCATTCTTCTTGATTACGTACATCAAATGTAATAGGAACTGGAGTAAATGTATCGTAATGACTTTCAAATGTAATAAGGAAGCTAAATGGAAGTAAATCTAACTTAACTTCTACAAACAAGTGTAAACTAAAAATCAACAAAATACCACTAACTTTAAACATTATGAACTATTGTCTATCCATATGTGAACAACATGAAACTAATGTAAGTTAGAAGCAAGTAGAAAACCTAACAAAGATGTTAAACTGAACTATATTAGATTTGGAAGCAAGCAAAAAACTTGATAAAGATATTTTATTATTAATCCAGATCTTGCAACATGAACATCTTCATTAAACTAACACAACTCAATGAAATGAAAACATCAACTATAACTTGAAAATAAACTATTTAAAAACAACATTATGAACAGTAACTAAGTACAAAACTGGTTAAAGAACTGACTATTAGAAGAAAGATAAGAAGAGGATAAGGAAGAAATAAGAAAGGAGGAAATAATGATGAAAATTGAATTAAAAACTCCAAATAACATAAAACAAGATTAAATTACATCTCAAACTATTAAGGAGTAACAGGAAGAATGATGATTAAGAGACAGAAGAAATTAGATTCAGAAAAAGGCCTAAAATAATACAGAAAACACACATGTCCGAATGATGATCCGAACGCCGGTCTGAATGGCAATCCGAATGACGATCCAAATGGAGGAAAACATTTAAAAGTGAGGGAAAGAAGAGTTTTTGAATGATTTAATTACTAGCTAGATTTATGCAAATGATCCTACAGTGCACAGGAATCAGTAGAGAGATGATTAGAGGCTAAGGAATTATCTATGCAAATCATTACCTAAGAGAAAGAATGATTCTATGAGAAGTTGGAATAGAAGAAGGGAGAAGGTTGGAATAGAAGAAACAAGAATTAACCTACAACAAACATGAAGAAAAACTAACAGAAGAGAAAAGAAGGAAAGGAATGCTAACTATGGAAGAATTTGGAAGCAATATTTAACTATGATGATGGAAGAAAGACTGAAAACAAACTACAAATTATTAAACTACTGAACTATTGGTCGACCATTCTAACGCAAAAGAAGGAAGGTTTTATTAACAGCAGAATATTAATTACAGAGGAATGAAGATAATACACACAAGAAAAACGAATTAAAGTACACATAGGAAATAAACTAGTTAATTGCAAGAAACGAAATGTAGAAAATGTAAATAAAACCTCTAGTAGTTGAGGGGCCCTTCCTAGCAATCGGAGGGTGAACTAGCTCAACTTAAATGACTACCAGCAGAACATCAACAAGTTGCTACTTCCATTAACTTGAGAAAAGTCACAGACTCTGTCTTCACACTATCTACGACTGCAAATGCTTGGACTAAGACTGGAAAACCATTGTAAATTCATAAGCTAACTCATCTCAATCACAGAGGCGACTATTTATAAGTTACAAATGGGTGAGAGGGTCAACAGAGTTAACCTCTCTAATAATAGGAGTGTTTAAATGATTGTAACAGCTTATTAAATTGATATATGCCAATGCAGGGGTGTTCTTCAGACTTTGACAAGATTAGTTCCTTCTCAGAGCAGCTGCAACATCGATCTAACTCAAACGTGGACAAGCAGTGTGCTGGCAGACTGAATAGTGGGAAGGTGGACTCTTTCCAGAACGACAGCATGAATGAACATGAGCAGGCGTGCGTAACTCCCATCCAAACGAATAAGAGAGCAGGTGCGCTGGAGTGTTGACATGGGCGTGGGAGTTATGTTGGCAGGCTAAACGTGGATGGCTGGACTCCTTCCAAAATAATGGCATGAGCGAGATCTTGGCCAACACACATGACTCCAGGCTAAATGCACAGACGAATCAAGGCTTGGAGCATTCATGTGGACGTGAGATGTGTTGTCAGGCTTAGTGAGCATAAGGACGGATCTTCTAGAGTGATAGCTCATTAACCAGGCCCATTGCATGTCGAATAGAACCCATGTGTCCTTCTCTTCATTCAATAGTCTAAGATGTGTCAACCACGGATTTCGCGGGCTGAACGATGAGCTGAAAGCGTTTTAGGCTGAGCACGTAGCGCATGGGATGAATGATGGGTAATTTGAAAATCATATCCTATCAATTAAAACCATAAATGTTAATTATGCCCAAAAACATCATTTTAATCATAAATAACCCATAATATATGAAATATAATAAGATTTGCATGGTAAGTAAATTTGTGCATACCTAGACTCTTTGATGAGTTGAATGGCTAAGAAAACAACTTACTATAGCAAAAACAATAGAAATAACATCACTTCGAGTAAATTAAATGATAAAAAATGGTGACAATATTGGACACCAACATTCCCCCAAACCGGAGTCATGCTAGGTCCCATTGAGAAAAACAAAAATTAATTAGGAAGAATGTCGAGCTGCGGTAGCAGCAGTCTTCGACTCGAATGATGGAGATGCATGCTTGGCCTGGAGCTTCTTGAAATGACCCCTTAAGGAATTATACTTTACTCTAAGGATAACATTGGATGTTATTTTGGCGTTAACCAAGCTTTGATCCATTCTCTATGAAAACCTTTGGTGCTAGTAATATGTTGAAAATTAGGATTGACAGTGAACTGATGAGCTTCTTGTGGAAGAAACAAATGCTTGTTCCATCGAGCACCTTCTTTAGGGAACTTCATAGCTAACGCTATTGACTCTTCTGTTACGAAGAAAACAAGATGGCCAACCTTGGCCATTTTGCCATCGAAACCTTTGGCAAACATCAACGAATCTCATGGTCGTGACCATCAAGACGGTGGAGAATTGGATTCCAACCTGCTGGAGAGAATAACTCATGGCATCTTTTAAACTCAGGGATATGAAGAAGATCTTGGTAGCTACCTGGCTCACAATGGTTAGGCATTGCTGATAGAGGACGGGGGAAACAACAGATAAATGCAGGGGATACAAGGAATTTGCAAAGGACGTAGCTCGCAAAGAGAGAAATGAAGGGTGAACAGAGTGAAGCAGAAGTTCACGTATCCATCAGTTAAATTGAGGTCTGTTTGGATGGCCAGATGGTCATAGATAAAGCGTGCTTTGAAAGATCACACTTGTACTGTTGTTATATCTTGAAATGACACCTCTCCGTCCATGACGACACTTGTTTCCCTTGGTCGCATGACGACATTTCTTGAGATCAAGTTCAGTCACACAACAGGACATTTGTGGATTGAGGAGTCATTTGGGACACTAAAAATGGTTGAAATTACCTCATTCTTGACCCATCTGATGTATATGACCCTTAGGAACATTTTTCCAGACCAAAACATCTCCTGAAAATGAGCAGAAAAGCCTATTTTTGGCCATTTTTTAACATGAGCGCGACTCCACTGTTGAAATAGTAGCGTGTGTATGCAACTTTTGCTCCATTAAAGTAGCGCTCAATTCCATATGTACGTGACTTTGTCTACTGTAGAGTAGCGTACACCCCTGTTTTGGTCAAAATCTCAAAATTCGAGTAAGTTAAGTTGGTTGGGAAACCTCTTGAGCGGTTATAACTTCTTTTCCTCTTCCTCACTGACTATATAAGGAGGGTAGAAGGGTCATGTGAGGGGACTAAGCCCAATTAAAAAGTTATGCTGGAGGAATGGAGACCCTCATCCCCCTCTCTTTTCCTTTAGTTTTGGTAAACCCTAGCACAGTTGATTAGAGGCTGGAATCCTTGGAGAACGGAAGCAGGAGACCTTGAATCTAGGTTTCGTGAAATGCCAAGCTTAAAGGAAGGTATAACTTTATGTACTTGCTTTCATTCATCAATAAAGATCAGACGTTCTTTCCTTTCCAATTATGACCTATTAATGTGTCTTAGATTTGATTACTATTTGATTATAGTTTGATGTCTCTTTATATTATGGATATCAGTATTATATATGTAGTCAAATGTATTTGAGAAAGGTATCAAGTTGTTTTGCAGGTATGGGCATTGCGACACCGGATAAGCATTGAAGAGCGAGGAAGGCAAAGCTAGGATCAACCTTCTGAATGAGGTGCCTATATCTCTAAACCCTAATCTCTTCATTTATTTGTTGTACTTGCAGAATGCTTGTAAGTCTATCTTTATCACCGTAAGTTGGTAGTTTCTCCCCTGAACTATAGGTGCATTTTCCCCACAACAGAATGGCGACTACGCTGGGGAAAGCCTAACTGCTTAGGGGTATCCAAGGTCATTTCTTCAGTCTTGTTTGATGGTTTTTGTTCATTTTCTTGATTAGGATCAGTTAGTAGGCTCTGTTTGACCCTGCTAGGCTTTTTACAGACCTTTCCCAGCCCTTGCAAGCCCTTGTGGATTCGGTTGGGGGGTTTTAACCCCATTTTTTCAACTTTTTCCACCTGTACGCTACTGTTTGTATAACACAGTAGTGCCCATACGCTACTTTTCCTTTGCACAATAGCGCCCATCCTACTATGGGCACTAGTTTCCTTCATACACAGTAGCGCTCAAAATCTGGGTTTAAATTTTTTGAGTTTTTGGGTTGTGGACCCAAATCTGGGGGTTGTGGCTGCATTTTTGGGGGTCCCTGATGACCCTAGGTCTGAGTTAAACCACTGTAAGTGGTCTCCCATCCTTGTACTGATCCTGCATTCATGATTTGAACCTCTTTTGATCAATTTGGGCTTGTTTGGAAAGTTTTGGGGTTTGTTGACCCAAGTTGGGGGGTTATGGACCTGTTTGGTGTTTTGTACCCTAATTTGTGTCTAACTGAACTTGCTTGCCCCATTTCCATTGGATTTGAAACCTCTTGAGTCTTCTTGACCTTGTTTGTATCTATTTGAGTGAAATTTCTCTTTTAGGTTGGTTTCTTATCCTCCCTTATGCTTTTTAGTTTTCTTTTGTAGTGAAAGCTCAAGTGTTTTGGTTGTTGTTCAAGACCTTGTTTGCATTGTTTATGTGCAGACCTGACTTTACCAAAACATACTTCTTCGTAGGTCATTTGCTTCGTTTGGGTCTAAAAGTAGTTTTCGTACTCTTTTCCCAATGTTTGGCATGCTTACATCAATAAGAATTTGAAAGTCATATTTGGTAGCTTTTATTGTTTCATAAAGAGAACCCGAAAGTTTCTTTGCTTTGCTTTGATAGTAGGTTAGTTTCAGTTTTGTTTCTTACCTTTGAAAAGCATAAAGAATTTTGATTCATTTTCTGAATAGAGTACCTTGCAAGTGGCTTAAAAGATTTTAGAGTGCTTTGCATAAAAAAGAACAAATTTTTCTTTTGCATACCTAGTTGCTTGAGTAGCTGCATTCTTAGGTTTTGAGTTTATTTTTGTACATTTAGACTTTATTTTTACCTTTTTTGCATTCGAAAGATTAAAAATTGCATTTGCACATGCATTCTAGATCAGAATTTTAAGACTTGCATTGAAAAGAAAAAGATTTGTTTGGTGGTAAATATTTCATTTTCAGTACTCTATCTCTATGATAACCACTCTCACACACCCACTACCTTTTTGAGTAAGCAAGTAACCTTTAAAATGAACTCTAATAAAATGTACTAGCAACATTTTATTTTCTAGGTTACACTACACCAACTAGTCTTGGTTAGGATCTTGGGTTTAAAACACCTTAAACCGCCCAACATCACACATTACGCAAAAATCGTAGTTCGACTATCACAGGTAAATCCATTTCACTCAAAGCTTGCCTGGGATCTATGCAGTAGGTCATTGCGAGATCAGATTGTTGGGAATACTCCTCCTACTTTATGTTTCGAACATACTCCAGGATTGGATTGCGTTTGGGGACTCTTTCGAGTTTCGGGCTCAGTTACCCTGCCCACACCTTCTGATTCGACCGGTGACTGTTCCCCCAGGAGTTTTCGGTGTTGTGGTATCCTTAGTATCTGACCATAGGTTCATACACAGGTGACAATGGAGGGTATATTTGCTATACCCAGGACAGACGCGGGAGGAAATCCCTTGCGGGTCTTTGGGAGGGCGGTTGGGTGATTGCAGCGCTTGCACCCTTAGTCATTGCATTGTGGACCCCGGGTAACTGTCTTTCTTCCTTTGTTGATCTGTTCTGGGCCCTCATCATCCCAGACTCTTCTCTGGAAGGCATCTATTTGCCTGGTTTGATTTACCTAGGACCTTTTTTTAGTGGTGTGCTCTTTGTGCTACTTTTTTTAGTTTGCCTTAGAGAACTTCTTGTTCATTTGAGTGAGAAACTATGTCTAGCATTCCGGCGAGTGCCAATCAAGGTACCCCTATTTCGGGGGATCCTTGTGCTGTTCCATTCATTGGAAACATTGGTGCTCCCTTAATGGCTACTCTGAATCTTCCTGGATTCACTATTGGGCTGTCGGTTTGGTTGTTCTCCACTCCGAATGCCTTGCATGCTCCTGACGCTTCTTTTGTGAGCACCTCAAATCAAGAGCATCAGAACCCTGTGCCTCCCTTGCCAGTAACATCTTCTCCTCCTCCTTCTACCTCATGTGGCGAAAGCAGCAATACTAGTAGCCAGCAGTCTAAAAGGAATAGACGGAGGAAGAATAGGAAGAAGATGCCAAAACAAGGGGGCAACAACCCAGCCTCTGCAAGTCATGCTGGGGGCAAGCACCCTGCCTCTGTAAGTCATGCAGGGGGCACCTACCCAGCCTTTGGAGGTCATGCTGGGAGAAAAAATTTAGTCACTGAAAATCATACTGAAATTTTGTCTTCAACCACTGTTAGTCATGTTGAGGACACGTCATTGATCACTGCTAGTCATATTAATGACAAGTCACCAGTTCCTGTGAGTCATACTGGAGACACCAGATCAGCGACTGCAAGTCATGCTGAGGGAGTTGAAATTGTCGACAAACCAAACAAATAGAAGCTTAAGTTCCCTTGTAAGTTTTGCGAGGGAGACCACCTTACTTACTTGTGCCCTGTACTTCCAGACATGCAAAAAGTGTGGTCCTTAGTTCAAAAGTCTGATGCTTCTGAGCAACCAGCCTCTGTGAGTCATACTGGGGGCAAGCTATCATCCAATGCTAGTCATGCTGAGAATACTGACGTTATAAAGGAGTCTAAACCTATAGGATGGAAACCAAAGTTCCCTTGTAAACTTTGTAAGGGAGATCACCTTACTCACCGATGCCCTGCCATTCCAGAGGCACGAAAAGTGTGGTCCATGCCTGAAGGAACCTCTGTTCCTGAGTTGTCTATAGATTCCCTACAGTCAGATCAACCTTTGGTTGATAAAGTGGTTGAACCAATGCAATCTTTGGTCGACCCCACTCTTCCTTCGGAGAGTGAAGTGATCGAATCGATGCAATCTTCGACCGATCCCATCAGTCCTTCGGAGATTGATGCACCTACTGCTGAAGTCTTCTGCATTACCAGTTTGGATGTTACTGAAAAAGGGGGCACTTCATTTGTTCCATGTGAACCCCTACCAAGCCCTAGGACCATTTCCTTTGATTGGAATAGTCTAGCCGAGCCTCGTCTTCCTTCTTCAACACCTTTTTAGATAAAGGTTGATATCGGGAACCATACAGTTGATCGATGCATTGTTGATGAAGGTGCTTCTATTAGTATCTTATCCTCTTATGCTTGGAGAGATTTGGGTTTCCCTAATGTTATTCCAGCTGCTAATTGGCCATTGACCTTTGATAGAAGACCTAGTGAACCGTTTGGATTCCTCCGTCAGGCACCTGTTACTTTGAGTGGAAAAATAGTCTTAGTTGATTTTATGCTTTTAAAGGACCCTATGGACTTTGATATGATCCTCAGGCGTGATTACGTTTATGCTATGCATGCTGTGGTGTCTACGCTTTTTCATGTGATGCATTTTCCTCATAACGAAAGCATCGTCACTATCGACCAGCTTGCATTCGTTGATCCTCCTTATTACCCAACTATAGACCAGTTAGATCCCTCGTCATTAGGCACTACTATGTCACATGGGACTTATGTGGCATATTGTTCCTTGAGTTCAACTGCTACTGAGAAGAAGTCTCTAAGTTCATGCTTACCTTCTCGGGACTTAGTCCCAGCTTTTGACCATGTGACACCTCCATCTGAATGTTTAGATATGTATTCTATCTGGGATGATATGCTTCCTTCCGATGAAGTTTTCCTAGAGTCTATAGT
Source organism: Larix kaempferi (assembly GCA_027924585.1). Classification (NCBI taxonomy): domain Eukaryota; kingdom Viridiplantae; phylum Streptophyta; class Pinopsida; order Pinales; family Pinaceae; genus Larix; species Larix kaempferi. Next base: position 20,721,021 of record BSBM01000268.1, read on the forward strand.
ACAGTCTTCCTTTCACTTGGATATTGATCCAGTCGCAGTTATGTCCAGCCCCGATTTGACCTTAAAGTCTGATCTTCCTACTGTTGAGTCTTTGGACTCTCCTATAGATCCGCAAATCGGTGTTCCTACTGAGTTTGATTTTGCTTCTAGAATTTTCAACTCCCGTGATGATGAATTTGTTTCTGCAGATTCCATCATGTCCTTCAACTTTTATCTTCATCCTAAAGTTGATCTTGTTGATTGTGAGTCCTCGGGCTTGGGTACCATAGAGTCTTCATTTGAAAACTCTGCCTTGTTTATGCCTGCTGTTGATGATAGTGAAGTTGAAAGTATTTCTACCACAGTGACTTGTATTGGGTCTTTCTTTACATATGTTTTAGATATGATCCTGGTACTGATATTTCTTGGAGACAGGATTCTTAGCTGGATGTATACTTGCTTACTGGTCCTTTTTGACACCTTGTGCAACCATGTCAGGTATATTCGAAACCTTGCATATAGGTTTAGGCTTCCCCACTGTTATGTTGCATTTGAACCTTTTGCCATCCGAATTCGCCATGGGGTCAAACATGTTGGATATTGGTGTGTTAGCCATCTCTTTATGCATTGTGCACCAGTCCGACAGCAGAGCTTACCTAACATGGGTCACCCTAGTCAGCACCCTTATGCCATTTTGGTGCCCATGATGAGTTTTTCTGATAGGCTTGGGAGCCTTTTTAGATTTACCATGACTTTGAGAAGAAGCCTCATATCTTTCTTCCTCATCTATTTCTGGCCATCCCTGATAAGGCTCCCATATTTATGTTCAAGTTGTATGTGCATCTGTTATGATCTCGCTTGCGCTAATGAGCCTGATGCCGGCTTCCACGCTTTTAGCTCGTTATATAAGCCTCCATCTCTGATCTCATTTCTGCTAAACCTTGTATCATTTTGCCTTTGCAATTTGACACCTTTTACCTAGAGAAGACACACCCTGAGTGTCCTTATCTTGCTCATGTTCCTTGATCTAGGCATAGCTTTGTTCCATGCGCTTGGAGCTAGTTTTGCATGTCCCTGACACTCGTCTCCTCCCATTTCGAGCATTCTTCTACTTTTACTTCGAGCTCATTAAAAACAGTAAGTATATTTTGAGCATTCTTCTTTTACTTCGAGCTCGTTAAAAACATTAAGTAGGTTTCGAGCATTCTTCTTTTACTTCGAGCTCGTTAAAAACAGTAAGTATGTTATGAGCAGTCTTCCACCTTTCCTTCGAGCTCGTTAAAAATAGTAAGGAGGCTATGAGCATTCTTCCGCCTTCACTTCGAGCTCGCTAAAAATAGTAAGTAGGTTACGATAATTCTTCTACCTTTACTTCGAGCTCGTTAAAAATAGTAAGTAGGTTATGAGCAGTCTTCCACCTTTCCTTTAAGCTCATTAAAAATAGTAAGGAGGCTATGAGCATTTCTTTCATCTTCACTTTGAGCTCGTTAAAAACAGTAAGGAAGTTATGAGCATTTTCTGTATCTCCTTTGAGCTCATTAAAAACAGTAAGGAGGTCATGAGTTTACTTTTTCGGACTCGTTAAACCTTTACGGAAAAGATCCCTATGGAGTTCTTTTAAGCCCTTTTCAGACTCCTTAAATAGGAAAAGTTTGCCGAGCATAGTTGTCTTTTCGGGCTCGTTAAAATAACTGAACCGACATCCACTTAGGTATAGAATTACCCCTTTTCCGGGCCTTGGTGGATAATTTACGGAAAAGGTATACTCTAGGTATACTCTTGTATGCGCTAGAAGAGTTCTTCTTCCATCATTTTACACTTTTTTGGGGAAGTAGACTAACTTTATGAAAAAGGACCTTTGGAGTCGTCTTTAGGGTTTTCAGACTCTCGAAATGTGAAAACACCAAGCGAGCATTCACCTACTCGGGCTTCATGTGAAATCCACGAGATGGTTGATAGAGGACTGTTTAAGTTTTTCAAATCTATAAACAAGAAAACACCGCCGAGCAAATACCAATCCGGCCTTGATATAAAATCCACGGATAGGTGTATAGAGGACTGTTTAATTTTTTCAACTCTATAAGCAAGAAAACACCGCCGAGCACAGACCAATCCGGGCTCGATATAAAATCCACGGATAGGTGTATGGAGTTTTCTTCTAGGTTTTTCAGACTCCTTAAATATGAAAATACCGTCGAGCATGCTTTAGTTCTTTGTCAAGCTCGTTAAAAAATGAAAAAGGAAGGGAAGGGAAGAATGTTAAAATATCTTTCAATATGATGGCAGCAAGTCAACTATCTCCTTGAACAAAGCACCTATTTTGAGTCTATCAAACAAGTTGGGTTCTAGCGTTGGCCTTAGGATAAACTGATCTCAGAGTTCTTACTCCTCCGTTTGGTTAGTCCTCCAATCATATGGAGAATCTGTTAATGTATCCTACATTGCAGACTTGCGTCGTGGTTCCTTTGTGTTCAAAGCTGCCTAAGTCACTCTTTTGTCGTGCTCACTGTTCAAGGATATAACCTGTGTCGGCCATTCTGCAGTTTCCTTGACCTCATGTGTCGGCCATTCCTTGGTGTCAGTATGTTTCATCATGTGTTCAGTCCTACTCCAAATCAGCTCATACCTGTTGAGTGTCCCTCGTGTTGGATGATGGAGGATGCATTAAGGCCTCCCTTCCAACGGACTTCTTCCCATCGACTTCAACTCATTGTGCTCTGGGAATGAAGTTTAGATTTTCAGTTAGTACCTTGGGGATTGCAGTCATTAGTGGCAGTTTCCCTTGCTATTGGATAGATGGGAATACATCAATGTCTCCTATCCGATGGATTCTTCAAGTGTTCGATGGCAAGACCACTTATTCACACTTGCTTGAATGTACTAGGTACCTTGGGTTCCATTTTCATTATTGGTGGACACCCTCGCATTTGTTAATGGTATACATCAATGACCGGTAATCAAACGATACCTCCCATGTTCGACAACAACTCATTTATTCGCATGGATAGGTTTGTACCTTGGATTGTTTTTGGATGAAGACCTTGGGATCCTTGATAGCATCACCTCATTTATGTTATCGCCCAAGTTGCACAAGACTGAGCCACACTCTTTTTGGGCTCTTGATGAGACATAGATCCAGCTTGTTCTCTATGGCTATGTTCTCCAGTTTTGACATAGATCCACCTTGTATTTAGGTGGCTATGTTTACACTTATGTTCCTCATGGATCCACGCTTGTATTCTAGTGGCCATGATATATGCATCAGTATTTGGATCATTATTGTATCCTCTTGGAGGTCATGTTCCACCATTTGAACATGGATAGTTACCCCAAGCATAAGTTTGTCTGACATTGCCTTTGCTTTCAGGTACTTCATTTGAGCCTATGATTCTCGGTTTCTCCGTTCCTCCATGATTCAACTCTTTGTTATTTATAATGTATTTTGGCCATCATTTCCCGCACTCCCTCTGACCTCATACATTAGGGGGAATCTGTTATAGCTTGAAATGACACCTCTCCGTCCATGACGACACTTGTTTCCCTTGGTCGCATGACGACATTTCTTGAGATCAAGTTCAGTCACACAACAGGACATTTGTGGATTGAGGAGTTATTTGGGACACTAAAAATGGTTGAAATTACCTCATTCTTGACCCATTTGATGTATATGACCCTTAGGAACATTTTTCCAGACCAAACCATCTCCTGAAAATGAGCAGAAAAGCCTATTTTTGGCCATTTTTTAACATGAGCGCGACTCCACTGTTGAAATAGTAGCGTGTGTACGCGAATTTTGCTCCATTAAAGTAGCGCTCAATTCCATATGTACGCGACTTTGTCTACTCTAGAGTAGCGTACGCCCCTGTTTTGGTCAAAATCTCGAAATTCGAGTAAGTTAAGTTGGTTGGGAAACCTCTTAAGCGGTTATAACTTCTTTTCCTCTTCCTCACTGACTATATAAGGAGGGTAGAAGGGTCATGTGAGGGGACTAAGCCCAATTACAAAGTTATGCTGGAGGAATGGAGACCCTCATCCCCCTCTCTTGTCCTTTAGTTTTGGTAAACCCTAGCACAGTTGATTAGAGGATGGAATCCTTGGAGAACGGAAGCAGGAGACCTTGAATCTAGGTTTCGTGAATTGCCAAGCTTGAAGGAAGATATAACTTTATGTACTTGCTTTCATTCATCAATAAAGATCAAACGTTATTTCCTTTCCAATTATGACCTATTAATGTGTCTTAGATTTGATTACTATTTGATTATAGTTTGATGTCTCTTTATATTATGGATATTAGTATTATATATGTAGTCAAATGTATTTGAGAAAGGTATCAAGTTGTTTTGCAGGTATGGGCATTGCGACACTGGATAAGCATTGAAGAGCGAGGAAGGAAAAGCTAGGATCAACCTTCTGAATGAGGTGCCTATATCTCTAAACCCTAATCTCTTCATTTATTTGTTGTACTTGCAGAATGCTTGTAAGTCTATCTTTATCACCGTAAGTTGGTAGTTTCTCCCCTGAACTATAGGTGCATTTTCCCCACAACAACTGTGGAGATCTTGAGTTAAGTAACCGAATTGAAGTGCGTGAATCTAGTAGATGTGTGTTTGATATAGAAAATTCAACCATGTCCAAAGCCAAGCTTTGGTCAGGTTGAACGAAATTCACGTAATGGGATATTCTACACGTGGAAGATCACAAGGATCCAATCCATATGCTGGCAATCTATATGACAGGTAAGGCCATAGTGGTCATACAATGATTCATAATGACACAAGATTCGTTCAATTAACAAGATGAGATGAATAAGGAAATAAAACCAAGTGCAAGATTTGACATTTGATTGATCCCTATCATCGTTGGTTAGTCAGAATTTTCAAAAATATCTAGCATGATATTTGAAATATACAAGCTAAACTTTCTTCAGCACTTTTATTCAAAACATTGCTTATTTGTTGCATTCGTCACTGCATTTGTATCGGCATTCGATCTGTCATTCAACCTTTCATACAGACTTTTGTCTATACAAACTTTTATTGCTGAAGCCAACTGGGACTGATTTTTGCAAGGAATTTTTAAGGCTGTTAGTGAATATAAAATGCTGTAAACTTTGCCTTCTGGAATTTTTAAGTCATGTCCCCCTTTGTTTGTCTTTAATTAAAACAACTTGCCTTCTGCTTTTGCATTAACCTGCAAACATCTATCACTTTCAGAGATAAATAAACTTTTTTCTTAATAAAAAAAAAAAAAAGTTTAAAACAGTTCTAATCCTCCCCCAAACCAAAGATATGGCTTGTCCTCAAGCCAACAAAAAGAGCATTAGATATTCAATTATTTTATTAATAGCTGAAATAAATTTTGTAATACTTTTCTCAAGAAAATGAAATATTAACTAGACATGTAGATGATTCAGATATGTACATTACCATAGAGAATAGAACAGTGCTTAAAAGAACTATATGAAGAATGATAGTATAATTTGATATGAAAGATGCCACAGGAAAACTAGCCATCCATGACTCATTTTAGAGATTTCTTGTCATCCCAAGATATAGATAAGGTGTACCGTAAAGCTTGTGAGATTTTCATAATTATGGGTCCCATTTCTAGGTTAATAACATCCTAGATATTGTTTGAATTAGATGACAATGTCCAAGTTCAACTTACATTTATTCTCTAATGACAATATAGATGATTGGCCAAAACATGTGTTTGTATACTCAGGTTTCTTATATATGAATCATGTGCATAGAAATGCATTAACCGATCTCTTTTACCCGATATTGACCCACTGCCAGCAGGCCTGTTCAGTACCCCGACGGGTTTATCTTAGTACCATGCAAGCATAGTCCCACTTCTAGTGAACCTGTTCAGTACCTTGGTGGGTTTACTTGCATTTACCTAGCTTCCTTGTTTAAGATTTTACTTAGCATGGACCCGCTGCCAGCAGGCCTGTTCAGTACCCCAACGGGTTTGCTTCGTATAATGATGTATATGTATATATATATATGTATATATATATATGTATATATATATTATAAGGAAGTCGGTTGGTACTAGAGTGTGCTAAGCCTTCTAAACACATAATTCGAAATATTAGAACAAACCTTTATGAGCAACTTTTACTTATAATAGCCAAAGTTAAAGATCATGTCAAAAGATAATAACCTAAAGCTGTTCTTTGATCTATATCTATCTTTTTCATAAAAATTCAGTAATGTTCCCCACAAGAATAAAAATAACATTCACTTCTAAGTTACCTTTAAACGATGCTTTAAGAGACAAGTTTTGATGATGAGTCTAGGATAAGCCAATGATCCATAGGTGTAAGATAGTATACTGTTTGTTAAGATCATAGCAATTAAGATAGGTCTTTTAAGCAACAGTTCTAAACGATAATCAGAAATGTCCATTCCTTAATCAAATACCATATTCAAAATCATAAACGAAATGGTTACAAAATAATATAAAGAACACTTTTTCTTTTTCTAAAAATGTCAATTTCAACAATAATTGAAAAAAAAAGAAGGGATTAGGATAAAAAAATAAATTTATTTTAAGTGCTTCCCTTTCAATAATATTACATGAGCGAATAAGGTCCTTGTAATTAAGCTGCAAAATAGTTGTTAGATGATTTTGATTTATTCAAAACAAAACATATGTACAAAAAAGAATCATAAGAAATCTAAAAACAAGGGAGAAAAGTTTTCCTGTTTCTAATGGAAAAAATTTCATGAGATGATCATACAAATGAAATTCCCTGTACAGATACAATCAACTTGTCAGAAATAACTCTTCATTATTATAATTAAAACAAAAACACAATATATTTACATATGTACAAATAAAGACAATCCTTTAGAAATTTCAGGGACTAGGAGGAGGAGGAATGATTTCCTCTTCTACCAGTTCCATCTCCTACTGTTGAAAGGAATTCTGTACAAAGTCTTGTTTAGATATAGGTTGGTGATATAGTCTAAGTCTATGGCCATTTACAACAAAGGAAGTTTGAGAATCATCAATTGTTTTAATTTTAACGGATCCATTATCGAAAGATGTAACAATTTCATAAGGACCCATCCATCGAGTAGTCAATTTACCTTTAAAATTTTTGTATCTCGAATCGAAAAGTAATGCCCAGTATCATGTTTTAAATTGTTTTTGTTTAATGTATATGTCATGCCATTTTTTACGTTGATTATGTATTAAGATTGTTTGTTTGATAGCATCTTGTCTAATCTCGTCTAATTCATTTATTTGTAGGATTCATTGTTTTTGTGCTTCTTCTAAATCCATTCCTAACTGAGCAGCCATACGAAATGTCTTAACCTGAAATTCAATGGGTAGGAGAACCTGTTTACCATAAACAAGTTCATAAGGTGTGTGGCCAGTGGTGTTTCTCCAAGTTATTCTATAAGCCCACAAGGCTTCTGGGATCCTATCTTCCCAGTCCTTGTGGTGCAGCTGAATGGTCTTGGTCATGATAGCTTCTAATACTTTGTTTGTGCTTTCTACTTGACCATTTCCCTGAGGATGATATGGTGAAGATTTGCAATGTCTAATGCCATATTTATTAGTAAGTTCTTTCATTAACTTGGAAGTGAATTGAGATCCTTGATCAGTTACAATTTCCCTAGGTACACCAAACCAAGTAAATATTTCTTCATACATAAACTCTACCACTGATTTTTCTATGGCTCAGAATAAATCTTTGGCTTCTACCCACTTGGTGACATAATCTATACAAACTAGAATGTACTTTTTCTTATGAGACATGGGGGAAATTGGTCCAACAAAATCTAGAGCCCATTTTTCAAAAGGGTCAATCATAACTTGAGGTTGCAAAGGCATCTCATCAAATGGTGTAGGTCTACCCTTGACATATTTGGAAGCATCCTTGAAGATGCTTGGCCAATAATATCAAGAATGTAAAACCTTATATGTTGTTCTTTTATCAGAAAAGTGGCCACCGCAAGGTCCACCGTGACATGCATGAAGAATCTCTTCCATCTCATCCTCTCGTACACATCTTCTAATAATAAGGTCAGGACCGGTACGAAAGAGATCATTATAAACCCAGTAATAGTTAGAGCTTTGAACTATGATTCTATGTTTTTCGGGTGGAGAGAGATGGTTTGGTAGCTTTCCAGTTGCCAAATAATTAGCTATGTCTATGAACCATGGGGTTCGAACAGATACAGCGAATAAATGTTCATATGGGAAGCTATCATCATCAGGACTATCATCATTGTCAATTTGAATACGGAAGAGAAAGTCTGCTACTACATTCTCTCGACCAGGACAGTCAACAATGGTAATATTAAACTCTTGTAATAGAAGAAGCCACCGAGTCACTCTGCCATTGGTAACTGGTTTATTCATCAAAAATATGATAGCAGAATGATCGGTATGTATGAAATTTTCATATCCTTTGATATAATGACAAAACTTATTGATGGAATAGACTACTACGAGGAACTCTTTTTCGGTAACAGTGTATTTTGATTATGCAGGAGTCAAGTTTTTACTAGTGAAATAAATGGCATAAGATAAATTTTCCTCTTTTTGACCTAAGAATACCCCTATAGCCATATCGGATGCATCAATAGAGATATGAAAAGGAAGGGACCGGTTAGGGCCCCTAAGTACTGGTGCTACTGATAACTTTGCTATTAAAGTTTCGAAATCCTGTTGACAAGGTTTAGTCCATTGAAATTATGTGTCCTTCATGAGTAGTTTGAACATAGGCGCAGCTATCTTGGTGAAATTTTCTATAAACTACCTATAATAACTTGCATGGCCAAGAAAGCTTCTAACTTCCTTCGGAGTCTTTGGAGGAGGACGATTGACAATTATATCTATCTTGGCAGGATCCACCTTGATACCTTGAGGAGAGACATGATGTCCTAGAACTATACCCTTGGTTAATAACATCTTGCATTTTTCATGACTAAGGGCTAAGTTTGTGTCCTGACATCGAATAAGATCTGTCTCGAGGTTGTCGAGGGCCTCTTGGAAGGTATTACCATAAACTGTGAAATCGTCTATGTAGACCTCTACACAATCATGTATAAGGTCAACAAAGATACCTAGAACTGCACGTTGGAAAGTAGTAGGTGCATTACAAAGGCCAAATGGTAACACTCGATAGGCATAAGTCCCCCAAGAGAAAGTAAAGGTAGTCTTATCTTGGTCCTCAGGTGCTATTAATATCTGATTGTATCCACTATACCCATCTAGGAAAGAAAACTATTGTTTCCCCGATAGGGTATCTAACACCTAATCTATAAAAGGTAGAGGGAAATAGTCTTTAAGAGTGGCCTTGTTCAATTCTAGAAAATCAACACAGATACGCCACTTCCCTGTGACTTTCTTTGGAACTACTACCAGAGGAGACACCCACTTACTATTGGAAATTGGGTAAATGAATCCAGCATTAAGAAGTTTTTGCAATTCTTCTTTTACTATATCTTTGAGAGCTGGGTTCATTCTCCTCTGGGGTTGTCTGACGGGAGGTATGCTTTTGTCTGTGGAAATGTGGTGAATACAAGTATCTGGGTGTATACCCTTCATATCGGTGTATTCCCAAGAGAAAGCTCCAGTTTGACTTTTGAGAACTTTTAACAATTGCTTTTGCTGACTCTCATCTAAACCTGCATTTACATGTAGAAATTTTTCGGAACTAACTTCACATGGTACGGTATGAGATCGTAGATGTTCTTCAATTGAAAAGACACAAGGTGTACTTGTAAATGTTGAGAGACTCATGTTTTCTTGAAATTCGTCTCCAAAAATTTGGTCAAGTTGGGAAAAAGACTGAGGAAAGTCTATACATGTGATGGAGGAAATAAATTGATTCAACACGTTTTCAATATTTTGTTCTTGAAGTGCCCAGGAAAGATCACTAATAAGGGAAACTTCTTCTAGGTTTTCCTCTCCAAAAGGACAATCTAACCAAAATAAGCTCTCAGCTACGCGCTGTGCTGGTGGGTATAAAGCTAGTCTTCTTGTAGATAACCCATCAAAGATAACCATTTCTCCATCCCTACATCCTATGAATGCATTAGCAGTAGCCAGCAAAGGTCTTCCTAAAATGATAGGATACCCCCTAGATGGGTCTTTTGATTGAATAACCATGAAGTCCACAGGATATTCCCATGAGGCTACTGCCACCATAATATCGTCTAATATCCTAGTAGGTTGTACCATAGTATGATTTGCTAGTTCTAACATTGTTGGGGTGGGGCGGAGGAATGGTCCTAAATGGAGAGCTTCTAAAATTGTAGTAGTCATTAGGTTAATAGCAGCCCCTAGATCAATGAGTGTGTTTCCTATAGTAGTGTTGTTAATGAGAACAGTTACTACAGGATTTCTTGGATTTGTATACTTCGGAATTCTAGGTTGTTTTGCTATACAATATGAGATTTCACCTATGACATGTATTGTTGGAGGGTCTTTTTGTTCTTACCTATTCTCTTAATGCAGAGTTCTTTTATTACTTTACCAACTATTGGTATATCTTTAATGGCTTGTAATAAAGGAATCTTATTACAAATATTTTTCAATTCATTAATGATGTTATATTCTGGGTAAGTTACAGGTTTTTCTATTATTAGATGCTCCGGATATGGAGGTGATTTATTTCCCGATATTACTTCTTTATGAGGAAGGTTATGTGTTGAATATTTAGGAACAACCACATTTTCAAGAACGACATCGTTCAAAATTTCATTAGGTATATTTTCTTCTTCATTTTCTTCTTGAATAACAACTGATGACTTAGGATGATCTTGCAAAACTCTTCCAAACCGCAATTGAACTTCATGTATTGGTGCAGACAAAATAGCATATGATGGAAGAGGTAACAACCCAATGTTATTAATAGCTTGGGTTGGTTTATTGTTAGGATTCGGTATCGATTGTGCAGGTAATATTGTGGGTCTTGGAGGGTTCATATTCTGGAAATGATGAGGTTGATTTGAGATAGGGGGTAGTGAAGGAGGTGCATATCCGGGTACAAATTGTTGAATATTAGGTGGGTAAGGATAGTTAGGCATAGGAGGAGATGGTTGGGCAAAATATTTTCCTCTCCATCCCTATGGCCATTGATGTTGTTGGGCATTTTGAGGAAGGTACTGCGGTGGCCAATTCTGCCAACTTGAAGTGTTCCATTGTTGCGGAGGTTGATAAGGATGGTAGTAAGGTGGAAATTGGAATGATGGATCCTAACCTGAAGGTTGATCCCTAGGCTTCCAAGGCCTCCTAGATGTTTCACGAAAACTTCCACTCTTGTATACATCTTGCAACCCAGGCAACGATGGACAACTATCAGTGGGATGCTCTTCTGTACAGAGGTGACAAACTGAAACATTGTTTAATGGACATTCTCTTTGAGGATGTTTAGTTCTACACCTAGGGCAGAAAATACTCATTGCTGCACGCTCTTCATCCTGTCTCTTTTTATCTTGTAATGCATCTAGCTGGGAACCCATAGCTCCTAAAATATCTATTTTGAAGTTTTCTAACAGGTTCCCTAACTCTACCCTTGTAACTCCACCAGGACCGGATGTGTTTCCTTTTGGATTTCTAACATAAGGTTCTCGAAAGTGTCTTCCACCTTTCCTTGTACTCCTAGAGTAATTCGTACATAGTTCACAAATCTCTGCAAAATATTTATGAGAAATGTCTCCTGTTGCCATGAGATTAAGGTTATCCAAGAATTCTTCTAAGATTCCTTTAAGGAAGAGTGCTCTTACTGCATATTCCCGAATATCACTATATTTAGATTTGTGTAACACATAGTTAAATCTTTCGAAATAGTCCTCCAGGCTCTCATCTTCAAGCTATTGAATTTTAAAAATATCATTGCGAGAGTCCTTTGGTCTACAGTAATCTTGATATTTTTGAAGAAATGCATTCTTCATGTCTTCCCAAGATTTAATACTAGATTCTCCCAATCCCATGAACCATCGAAGAGAAGAATATTTTAATGTAGCAGGAAAAAGTTTTATTTTTGCCCATCTTGTAGGGAATTGTAACTTCTACACAAAATGTCAAACTCAAATAAGAATGTGTCCGGATCCTCACTGCTTTTTCCATAGAAAGTTGGTATTGAGGAAGGAGGTATATTTTTCATAGTAACATCTTGTGCAGTGTCTAAGATGGGAAACCCGAAGGTACCTTCAATTCTAACTTCTCCATCTTCTTCATCTTGTCGGACACGATCTTCATGTTCATCCTCCATGAAGATTCTATTACCAAAGAGAGAAAATCTAGGTGGCTCCTTTCTTGGTGAATATGGGATATCCCAACGTTCTTTTTCAGGAAGGGTATTCTTATTTTTAGGAGGAGAATGATTAGCTTCGTGGGAATCTAGTCCAGGAGGTTCTAATATTACTGTGTCAATCTGTGATATGACGATGCTTGTAGAGCTCCCAAAAAGAGCATCCACTTATGCAGGATTGATAAAATCTACCAAGTCTGGACCACCCACTATTGAAAAAGTAATGTCGTTGGGATTTTGGACTAATGGAGGGTTAAGAAGTTTTGAAATTTTACCCTTCAGAGTTTCCTCTTGTCTAATTTCAGTCTCAAAATGAGCTTGAGGTTGATCTAGTGGAATTTCTTTATGAACAGACTGTTCTGATGTCCCTATGATTTCCTTTAAAATGTTTCCAGAGAAGGTTTCTTTAGCCTTCCAAGTAGGACTATCCCCTTTAGGTGTCTTTCGATACCTTTCTATTGAGTTAGTAGTTGGGGTGGCATGTCCCCCATATAGGTTAGTAGGAATTTGAGTTTTAATAAATCTACCTTGTGAATCTCTAGACCTATTCATGAAAACAAATTATAATTGAAACAAACTTTGACTGCATAACTACTACTATTGGGTTTTGGGGATGCCTATTATAACATATGCGCAGGTTCTTACCTCTCGTCTTACGGCTCACCCGCCACCAGCCTAATCTAAGTTACCACTAAGTTTTGAAAGAGAAGTTCTACCTATATTCAACTGAATTCTACCTATTTCAACTCCCTGGCAACGGCACCAAAATGTTGGGTGTGTGAGCTAACTCAAATAAAAACAACATCTAATAGTAATTATCAACTAGGATCAGTAAACTTAGAGTTGAAAGCAAAATATATGCCAAGGTAGAAACAGTTCTAAAGTTTCAGGTTTGTCAGACCTAGAAAATATTTAGTAAGGAAAAAGATTGAAAGATATTTCAAAATGAAAAATTGAGTTAAACATTTAAGAATACATTCAAATCACAGACCAGAATAGTACTAGATCATACTACTCTACCTCTATGGTTAATTAATAAGAAAGATGGAAACAAATACTGAAACACAAAATACTTCTAGAAAAATAAGAAACTCCTAAATTCAAATTCCAGATAACAACTATGAACAGAATCAGAGCTACGGATATTAGATGTTTAATAGGGAGAACTTGTAAATGTAATTTAATTCAGAGTAAACCATCTAATTCCACTCTTCTTGATTACGTACATCAAATGTAATAGGAACTGGAGTAAATGTATCGTAATGACTTTCAAATGTATTAAGGAAGCTAAATGGAAGTAAATCTAACTTAACTTCTACAAACAAGTGTAAACTAAAAATCAACAAACTACCACTAACTTTAAACATTATGAACTACTGTCTATAATGTTAAACTAAGTTAGAAGCAAGTAGAAAAGCTAACAAAGATGTTAAACGGAACTATATTAGATTTGGAAGCAAGTAGAAAACTTGATAAAGATATTTTATTATTAATCCAGATCTTGCAACATGAACATCTTCATTAAACTAAAACAACTCAACTAAATGGAATCATCAACTATAACTTGAAAATAAAATATTTAAAAACAAAATTCTGAACAGTAACTAAGTACAAAACTGGTTAAATAACTGACTGCTAGAAGAATGATAAGAAGAGGATAAGGAAGAAATAAGAAAGGAGGAAATAATGATGAAAATTGAATTAAAAACTCCAAATAACATAAAACAAGATTAAATTACATCTCAAACTATTAAGGAGGAACAGGAAGAATGATGATTAAGAGACAGAAGAAATTAGATTCAAAAAAAGGCCTAAAATAATACATAAAACACACAGGTCCGAATGACGATCCGAACGTCGGTCTGAATGGAAATCCGAATGACGATCCGAATGGAGGAAAACGTTTTAAAATGATCCTAGAGTGCACAAGAAGCAGTAGAGAGATGATTAGACGCTAAGGAATTATCTATGCAAATCATTACCTAAGAGAAAGAATAATTCTATGAGAAGTTGGAAGAAAGTTGGAATAGAAGAAGGGAGAAGGTTGGAATAGAAGAAAGAAGAATTAACCTACAACAAACAGGAAGAGGAAATAAACTAGTTAATTGCAAGAAAATAAATGCATAAAATGTAAATAAAACCTCCAGTTGATGAGGGGCCCTTCCCAACAATCGGAGGGTGAACTAGCTCAACTTAAATGACTACCAGTAGAACATCAACAAGCTGCTACTTCCATTAACTTGAGAAAAGTCACAAACTCTATCTTCACACTATCTACAACTGCAAATGCTTGGACTAAGAATAGAAAACCATCGTAAATTCAGAAGCTAACTCGTCTCAATCACAGAGGCGACTATTTATAAGTTACAAATGGGTGAGAGGGTCGACAGAGTCGACCTCTCTAATAATAGGAGTGTTTAAATGATTGTAACAACTGATTAAATTGATATATGCTAACGCAGGGGCATTCTTTAGACTTTGACGGGATTAGTTCCTTCTCAAAGTAGCTGCAATGTCGATCTAACTCAGACATGGACAAGCAGTGTGCTGGTAGACTGAATCATGGGCAGGCAGACTCCTTCTAGAACGACATCATGAATGAACATGAGTAGGCGTGCGTAACTCCTAGCCAAACGAATAAGAGAGCAGGTGCGTTGGAGTGTTGACGTGGGTGTGGGAGTTATGTTGGCAGGCTAAACATGGATGGCTGGACACCTTCTAGAATAATGGCATGAGCGAGAGCTTGGCCAACACGCATGACTCCAGGCTAAATGTGCAGACGAATCAAGGATTGGAGCATTCACGTGGACATGAGATGTGCTGTCAGGCTTGGCGAGCATAAGGATGGATCTTCTAGAGCGACAGCTCATTAACCAGGCCCATTACATGTCGAACAGAACCCATGTGTCCTTCTCTTCATTCAATAGTCTAAGATGAGTCAACCACGAATTTTGTGGGCTGAATGGAGGGCTGAACGATGAGTTGATAGCGTTTTAGGCTGAGCACGTAGTGCATGGGATGAATGATGGGTAATTTACAAATCATAG
This sequence comes from Larix kaempferi, assembly GCA_027924585.1. Classification (NCBI taxonomy): domain Eukaryota; kingdom Viridiplantae; phylum Streptophyta; class Pinopsida; order Pinales; family Pinaceae; genus Larix; species Larix kaempferi. Next base: position 20,736,330 of record BSBM01000268.1, read on the forward strand.
CCTGTCAATTAAAACCATAAATGTTAATTATTCCCCAAAACATCATTTTAATCATAAATAACCCATAATATATGAAATATAATAAGATTTGCATGGTAAGTAAATTTGTGCATACCTGGACTGTTTGATGAGCTGAATGGCTAAGGAAACAACTTACTATAGCAAAAACGTTATAAATAACATCACTTCGAGTAAATTAAATGATAAAAAATGGTGACAATATTGGACACCAACAGCATACAGAACCTGAGCGCAAAATGCAGAGTATGATAAAGAAGTACACGGTTCATGAAGTAATATTTCAAGTGTATCTGGTTGATGTGTAAGAGTAAATTTAGTGACACAGATCAGTGATTGAAAGACCTCAAGATTGCAAAAGGTTAGCAAAACATAAAGAACAACATTTAATATGAAAAGTGCATGGATCAGAAGAACAGTCAAGTAATATCATCTTCTATCATATCAGGGCATAAAGATTAGGCAAGGAGCAGGGGGTCGAAGCCTCCTTCGCGTTAGTGTTGGTAAATCAGGGAATTGGTGATTCCTTTAGGTCAGTGCCTGTAAAACTAGGGGTTTGGTGCCTCCTTCCATTTGGTGTTGGATAACTTAGGAATTTGGTGCTTCCTCGAAAGTAATCTTTTATTATAAGAGAGCATTTTATGGTTTTCTCCCATTTGGGTTTCCACGTAAAAATTATGTGTGTTCTGTGTGTTGTGCTCATGTGATGTTGAATGTTTTTATTTATGGTGGATTCATAATTAAATATTAGACTAATCAGCGAAGAAGTTAAAAACTGTTCATTACTGTGCTAATACTGATTCACACCCCCTCTTAGTATTTGAAATAGATTCCAACACTTTCTATATTTGGTTTCCCACAAAAAATATAATCAATAATGTTAAACCCTTTACTTATTTGAATTTTTCAACCTGATACCAAAAGCATAGCATTATCCTAGGGATCTATCTAAGTATTAACCTCTAGGTAATGTTCAAGTTGAATCCTGTAACAAAAACTCGAAGAGAGTTATAAAAAAGAAAATAATAGATAGGAAGAAGATTCAATGCTCCCATCTTAGGTATGCATTATGAACAAAGAAAATTAATAAGAAAAGAGATATAGGAAAATCACTTTTTCCACTATTTTATGGTCTATAGGTGGTCCTACACATCCAACTAGAGCTACACATTGTGAAATTGTTACACTGGGAAATAATGATGGAACTAGACAAATTTCGAATAAGGATAAATCAACATATAGAAGTTTAGGAGAAAAAAAATCAGGTATATGACATATCATCCAAGAATGAAGACAATGTATGATAAAAAGGCTAGGCAAGGATATTTTCAAGTTGGTGACCTAGTTTTACTATGGGATGATAGGCACGAGGACCTCAACAAACATACAATATTTGACGGTATATGGTTGGGGCATTATGTAATTTATTTTTTGTTTGGCCATGTTCTAATTATTTCCATGTTTACAACTTGGATGGAGACCCATTGGAGTTCTCTACCAATGGTAGGAAGCTCAATCATTTCATTGCTTGAGAAATGTTTGAATAAAATCCTACCCTCTATCATAGTATGTTAGGGTTTTCTCTTTCCATATTATGGCATTAGATTTCATAGTATTTTTGAGGCATTAAGAATTATATACACCTTAAAAATTTGACTCCTTAACCCAATGGATAAAGGAACTGGTATCCTCTTCAAAGAGTCTAGTTCTTGGCACCTTGTAGAGAGGCACCATTCCATAGTAGGATCCTATGTTGTATAGTAGGGACATGAAACTAGAAAAATTCCTAAACAAACTTGGTGTACATAATTATTTCAAAAAATGGACTTCATAGATATCGAGGGATGAATACTAAATGTATTTGCTAAAATCTATATTATCTTAAGCCCTAAGGTTATTCAATCCCTAATCCTTTTAACTCTTTGCAAATCTACCTCGGGATCCTACCTCTATTTTTTTTTTTTAATCTTAAGTCCCAAAATAATCAATAGTTTCAAATCTAAAGGATGGGAACTTCAGTATTTCAACCAAGAAACAACAAAAATGTGAGAGAAATATGAATGGTGGGAAATACTATGACACCTAGACATGCTCATATTTTATCAGGGGTCACTTTTCCATGAACAATCAAGATTATATGGACCCAAAGGATATCAATGGTAGACATTGTGCACAACAATTTTTAAATGGCATGGTGGCAGGCAAAAAGTTAACACAAACAACCGAGGTTTCATTCGTTAAGACACGTCGATATTCAAAAGCTCTCACAACGTTTTACAACTCTATGGAAAGGGTGTTCCCCACAACATTGTGAATGATCCACATTCACTTCTCCCATTCAAGATCAATGGTGAATATCATCCATGACATTTACTAAGTGGCATGGGTGGAGAGGCCGAAGTTTCTTATGAACGACAAAGGTTTCACCTATTCATATGCATGGAAAATGGAAAAATATCGTGGAATTTCTAAAGGTAATGAGGAAGAGTGTTCCAAACAAACTACCCTAGGAGGAATAACTTCAAGGATGGATGATTTGTATTGAACATGAATGTATTATTAATACACAAGGAAACATGACCTTTGGTATATCTCATTCCAAAGGTATGTGTCTCTTCACCTTATTCTTCTAATAATTGAAACTAAATTGATAATTTACAATATTTTCAAATGGAACCATAACCCCTATAGATTAGGCTTCGATCATTATCTCCCTTAATCTAAATGGGTGTACGTTAGTCCAAGCATCTTTTTGAACTTTTCAAGATTTTCTCTTCCAAGCACTTTGGTGAACATGTCTGCAATTTCCTCACTTATGGAACAATGTCTCAAATGAATCATTGAATAGTCTTGGCCTCTGCATGATATTGAATCAGATGGTAGTCTATGTTTATGTGCTTAGTTTGATGGTGGAATATAGGATTCTTGGCCAGCTTGATTGTAGAATTATTATCAATTAGTAGAGGAGTGGGATTCACCTGTTTCTCCTACAAATATTCAAGTATTTCCCTGAACCACACCATCTCCTTTGTTGCTTCTTCCACAACCACATATTCTACCTCTATTGTAGAATATATTGGAATAGACTCTTTATGTGATATCTAGAAGACAGGTGCTAATCCAAGCATCTTGAGTTAGCCTGAAGTAGACACTTTGTTCTCTTTGTCGCCATCAAAATATAAATAAGAATATCGATTTAGTTTGAAGTGATACACCTTATACTATTTGAGTCCAAAGTCTTGAGTCCCCTTCAAGTATTTCAAAACTCTTTTTGCGGCAGACCTTTGTCCTTCATAAGGTTTTTGCATGAACTTGGAAATTATCAATAACAAATGAAATATATGATCTGGTGGTGGTAAGGTAGATAAGATGTTAAAATTTTTTTTAAATATTGGAATTACAATAGTACTTGAAAACAATGAATAATCATAAGCATAAGCATCCACAATCGACACACAAATTTACCCAGGGGAAACCCTCTATAACTTAAGGGAGAAAACCCCAACAAAATCTTCCTTAGTATATTGATAGATACCACAGAATGATTTGTTCACAGTGAGTAGATTAAATCAATCACCCCTGGTGCAATATCAAAGATAAATATCAAGCACCCTTGGTGTAATATCAAAGAGAAATATCAAGTAGCCCTAGTGCAATCATAGAGCAAGAGAGAGATAGACAAATAAGAGAACTAAAAATAATAATCTCCACTCAACCAATTTGCTAATATTGGTCACATGCACAAATTTCCTTTAAGAGGATTCGCTCTAACATTGGTTGCATCAATCCTGAATGGAAAAGTGTTCCATACTTCTCATGCATTAGCTTTAAATCCGAATTCTAACTTTAGGATGAACTCGCCCTTGAACTGGATGCAAGACCACTTAGTTAGGTGGCTAACATAAGTGTCGTAACTCAAGCATCGCAAGTCAAGTGTCGTCATCCAAGTATCGCAACTCAAGTGTCAGCATGCAAGTGTCACAACTCAAGTGTCATCATGCATAATACTTAGTTAACTAAATATTATTTGTTAAGACTTTAGTTAACTCTTTTTACTGAAGTATTTATTGATAACATCACTGAAGTGAACAATTCGAGTTCTCCTTTAATTAACTGAAGTATTTATTCTTAACATCACTGAAGTTTAACAATTCATGTTCTCTCTTATTTAACTAAAGTCTTTATCATCACTGAAGTGAGAAAATTGAATTCTCTTTTATCTTATCACATCTCATCTTTATCTCTTGTCTTATTTGCATGATCCATATGTGTCAAATTAATTGTTTATCATATCAAATATACTAAGGATATTTTTCCAATGATTTGATCATCTCATTCTACTCTCGTTCCAAGTGGTAATATGCTAAAGTAATTCACTCTAGACTTGGCTAGTCTCTAGAGGATACTTAATATCTTATCCATCTCTAAGACCATCTTTAGTAGTATGTCACACATCATTCATGCTTCGACATGAAAAGCATTTCCTCAACACATGAGGATATGTCTTGACACACAAGACCTTAGTATTAACAAACAATATTGTACAACACCATCACTTTGACATACAAATCACTTACCTCAAAACATGAGGCTTATTCATTCTTGAGTACAAATCAGGATTCTTCTCCAAGTTTCATGAGTCCAACTAATGCTCCTATAAGTCACTACCTTGACATATGAGGCTCAATATTGGCACATAAGATTGACTTGGAGAATGAATCATGATGTTATAACTTTAAAACTCCCTCTCAACGAGGGAGGCATTCTCTTCCATGCCAAAATTGTCTCATAAGCACCTATACTTCATCATGGACAGAGGCTTAGTCAACATATCTACTATCTGCTCATTAGTATCAATGTACTAAAGTCTTATGGCATCTCTCTATACCATGTCTCTGATGCAGTGGTATTTCATCTCAATGTGTTTTTATGTTTCATGAAACACATGGTTTTCAGAGAGCTTAATGCAACTCTGATTATCAGAGCGAATGACAGTGGTCTCAAGCTTCTCACCGAACAATCCAACAAGTTGCTTCCTAAGACACACAACTTCTCGGTAAGCGGTACTAGCTGCAATACTCTACTTCTGTAGTACCCTGGGATATGGAGCCCCGCTTCCTGCTGGACCAAGAGATCATGGCTAATTCCAAGCTAAAAAAAACTTTGGTTGTACTCTTTTTGTCAACAATACAACCCCCCCAGTCAGAGTCAGCATAACCAAGTAGCATCACTCCTCCACTAGAAGCATATCTGATTCCATAAGAAATAGTACATGGAATCTATCTAAGCACATGCTTGGAAGCAACCTAATGTCTATGTCTTGGATAAGACATGAATTGACTAAAGATACTCATTGCATAACATATGTATAGTCTACTATGTATCAAATACATCAAGGAACCAATGAGCTATCTATACATGGTAGTATCAACTAGATTCGATCCAGAATATCACTCATATAGTTTATTCATATTATAAATAATTGGTGTAGACATGGATTTACAATCCATCATATGAAACTTGTGAAACACATCAACTGTGTACTTTCCTTGTGAAAGAAAGATCTCATATTTCCTTTGCCAAAATTCCAGACCAAGAAAGTAGTGCATAAGACCCAAGTGTTTCATTTTGAACTCAGAAGTGAGATCCCTCTTGCAGAGATCTATCTGTTTTTCCTCTCCAGTAAGGAACAAATCATAAACATAGAGAACCGAGATCAGTGGTTGGTTCTTCCCAACCTTGAAGTACAGGTTGGGGCCAGCTTCTCTTTTGGAAAATTCCAAGCTCTGAAGATAGCTTTCAATCCTTGAATACCAATCCCTCGAGGCCTGCTTAATCTGATACAAGGCTTTCTTAAGTTTGCATACATGGGACTCCTTCCCATGAACTACAAACCCCTCATGTTTTTGTATGTATACTTCTTCCTCAACTTCACCACGGAGAAAAGTAGTCTTCACATCCATCTGGTGGAGATTCCACCTCAGAACTGAGGCAAGTGAAATGATGGCTAGAATAGTGGTGTACCTGGACACAGGATCGAATGCATCATCATATTATATTCCTTCTTTATGTGAGAAACCATGAGCAACAAATATTTATTTATACTTTTCAATACTACCATCAGTTCTATGTTTGATTTTATAAATCCACATGGAAGTTACTATTGACTTCCCTTTAGGTTTCGGAACCACTTCCCACACATCATTATTCATGATGGATTTGTATTGTTCCACCATGGCATATTTCCATACTTGCTTCTTAGTAGCTTCCTCATAGGTGGTGGGTTATGAATCACTGATGTGACTCATATATGCTACATGTCCTGAATATATTTCAAGTTTCCTTCACTCTATGGATGTGCCTGATGGAGCTCCATGTTTTTCTGCCTCTTGTAGAATGTCTCGACACCATGCATATCTCCTTTTAATAGGAGGTTCATCAAGTGATCTCTCTACAATCTCTACTGTATCTTCAAGATCAAGTGGATCTAATGACTCTTTTGGCTTATTCCTCTAACATCTGAAAGAGGATAACTAGAACCTGGATCCTCCATCATGGGAGTCTCATGCTCCTCCATATATGAATAACGCTAAATTTCTTTAGAGTGCTTGAGGGGATCCTCTTCATGAAATGTTACATCTCTGCCGACTTCAATATGCCTTTGTCCTGGAACATAGATTCTATAAGATTTGGAGGATTTTCTATATCCAACAAATGTTCCTTTCTTTCCAGATGGATCCATCTTTGTCCTCTTCTCTTTTGGCACATGAATGTAGATAGGACAATCGAAAATATTCAAGTGTCCAACATCTGGGTTTTACCAGTGAAAACTTCTTCAGGAGTCTTTTCTCCCAAGATAGCATGAGGAATTCTACTCTATATATAAATAGCAGTGCTAGAGGATTCTTCCCATAAGGAAGTGGGAAGATACTGATCACACATCATAGCTTTTGTAGCCTCATTGATTGTTTTGTTATTTCTCTAAGCAACCCCATTCTATTGGGGGTTGTAAGGTACAGTCAACTATATTCTTATCCCTTCCTCTTTGTAGAACTCATTAAAGTCACGAGACTCGAACTCTCCTCCATTATCATATCTCAAATCATGAATGCGCTTACCAATCTAATTCTTTACTAGTGCTTTAAACTCTTGAAAATTGTTGAAAGTTTCACTCTTTGCGTTCAGAAAATAGATCCAAGACTTGTGAGAGAAGTCATCTATGAAAAGCACATAGTACAAATAACCACTCAAGGATGGTTCTTTCATAGGACCGCATAGGTATGAATGGATCAAGTCTAAGATCCCTTTTTAGATCTTTTAGTATTGTTTGGAAATATTTTCTTGATGTTCTTACCAAGATCACAACCTCTACAAATAATATCATGCTCAGATTGAAATAGAGGCATGCTCAGTCTTGCACAACTTAGGCAATAACAAAATGTGATGATGCTATTATAGGCCCCCAAGGTATTCATCCAAACCGTCTCAAGGTACGAATCCTAACCATGCGAATAAAAGAGCTAAGGTCAAACATGGAGGACACCGTTTGATTACCGGCCAATGATGTAAATTGTTAACAAACGCAAGAGCACCCACCATTAATTAAAATGGGTACCAAGGTACCTAGTACATTCTAACAAGTGCGAATAAAGGGTCTTGAAGTCGAACACTTGAAGAATCCATCGAGTAGGAGACATTGATGTATTCCCACTACTCAATGGCGAGGGAAACTACCACTGATGATTGCAATCCTGAAGGTAATACCGATAAATCTAAACTTTATTCCCAGATAAAGATGAGATGAATTCGATAGGAATAAGTCCATTGGAAGGGAATCCTTAAGGCATCCTCCATCATCCAATGCGAGATATAATCAACGGGTTGATCTGATCTGGAATAGGACCGAGTACATGATGAAACATACTGACACCAAGGAATGGCCGACACATGAGTTCAAGGTAACTGCAGAATGGCTAACACAAGGGGTGTCCTTGAACAGTGAGCATGACAGAAGAGTGACTTAGGCAGCTTTGAAGACAAAGGGGACCATGATATAAATCTGCAATGTAGGAGACATTAACATATTCTCCATATGACTGGAAGAGTAACCAATCGGAGGAGTAAAAACTGTGAGATCAAGTTCATCCTAAGGCCAAAACTAAAACCCAAGTTGTTTGAAAGACTAAAAAAAGTGTTGTGTTCAAGGACATAAATGACTTGCTTCCTTTATACTGAAAAGAAACTTGACATCCTTCCCTTCCCTTTTCTCTTTTTATTAAAGAATGTATTTTCTTCATTTTAACGAGCATGAAAAGGTGGAAAAGAAATATCGATAATGTTCTTCTTGTTAGTTTTAATGAGTCCAAGAAATAAAACTCAATAGTCCTTCTTAATTTTTTAAAACAAGCTCAAAGAGAGGATAAAAGAATGCTTGGTATAAGTCCAACCATGTGTAATTTAACGAGTCCATGGGAGGGAAACTCAATACCTTCTTCATGTTTTAACAATTTTGAAGAAGGGATAGACTAGTACTCGATAACACTGATCCATGGATTTTAATATCGAGCTTGGATCTGTTCATGCTCGTCGGTGTTTTCAATTTTAAGGAATCTGAAAAAATTAAACAATAACTCCATACACCTACTTGTGGATTTTAATATCGATCCCGAGTTGGTATGGGCTCTCCATTGTTTTCATATTTAAAGAGTCTGAAAAACTTAAACAAGAACTCTATATACCTTCTTGTGGATTTCACATCGAGCTTGAGTTGGTGAATGCTTGTTGGTGTCTTCATATTTTGAGAGTCTGAAAACCCTAAAGAAAACTCCTAAAGGTCATTTTTCGTAAAGTTAGTCTCCTCACCTGAAAAAGTGTAAAACAATGAGAGAAGAACTAATCTATCCATGTATGACTAGAGTTTACCTTTTTCGTAAATAATCCACCAAGGTTCGTAAAAGGGGTAAACTTATACCTAAGTGGAGGACTGTTCAAGTCCTTTAACGAGTCTAAACAAGACAAGTGCACTATGCAATCTTGTTATCTTTAGAGAGTCTAACAAGAGCTTGAAAGAAATCTATAGGTGCCAAGTAATTTAAGTTCCTTGATCTTTCAAATGACGAAAAGATGTAGATATGATGAAGACTACCAGATTAGTAGAAAATGACATATAAACATGATCAAAAGAGATTTGATAATGAAATAAAATGACAGGAAGTATTGTACTAAACTGACATGTCACAAATAAAATCAAACCTTTGTATGATCCTTGTTGCGAAAAAAGTAGCGAGAAACATTGCTTCGAACTTTACCTAATAAAAAAGAACTTAACAAGGACATTAGTGATTAAATAAAGTTAAAAAACAGTTTTGAAACTATATGAAATTGGAAAAAGTGGGTAAAAATCAAAAGTATTTTTTATAAATAGTTCCAAAAAAGGCCAAAAAAGTCACAAAGTCATTTGTTGGAGAAAAAGGAAAAAGAACCCTCTTACTTCAACCGCTCGTGGCATTCAAACCGGGTCACCAAATCAAATTCTGTCAATTGCAAGTAAGTCATCTCTCCTTAAACTATCCATTCCATCCATTATTTTTAATTTTTTGTGGTGTTTTTTGTTTTTTATAAAGGTTTAAATTTAGGGCCTCGTACCCGCGGGTCCCTCTGTGCTAAACTCCCAAGTATGTGAAATGTGCACGGTTTTAGCTGATACCAACCCACGAGTACCCTCCTCTGGGGCAGAGTTGAAGCCGTGGGTACTGTAGATTAAAAGAAAAAAACTAATGGGTGAAAGGATGACATGGTACAGGAATGGTGCTAACATGGAGGGAAAGAGAACATGAATCCATGGGAGATTCGCTTACCTTAAACGCATTACGAAGATGTGGTTTGATCAAGTTTTTTCGAACAACTAGTATGCGTGCACAAACTCATTTGCTTCAGATGCTCGTTGGCTACCGGGATCCCAATCAAGGGGTGTTTGATCTCCAAGGGGAGATGCTAGAACTTACCATTGATGATATATACTTTATCACATGTTTATCCTGTAGAGGTGAGGAGGTTAACCTCAAAGGAACATTCTGAGGGGTAGGTGAAATTTTGATCCAAGACTACATCAACACTTACTGTCCGTCGGGTACCGAAAAGAGCAGTATCCAAATCCCAATTGGCTCTATTGCAATCTTCCTGTTGAAAGTAATACTAAGTACACTTAATAGAATTGGAGGGAGTGTCGCACAACATTTGGCCTCTCGAAACTACATGCAAATTGGATTTGAATGCTTGTGTGGTGTAGTATTTCACTGGTGTTTGGGTCTCTTGGTGAACATGAAACATCAATTGACTGAATGCAAAATCGAGAAGAAGAAAAACTTTGGCTATGGAAGCATCTTTTGTAATTTCTTCTTCGAGAGGGTACCTGCTTTGAGCCCTGGGATGGCCATACTAGTCCTGAACCCTCACGAGCCATTGATGACTCGGTGGGGAGATATATTCTTGCGCCAGGGTGGTGGAGAAGCTACTCTCTTATGATGACGAAGATTATCTAGGATGGTGGAGTCGTCAAGTGCCAACTCTAAAACAGTTCCCGTACGCAGGGGTTTCCGACGAGATCCAGACCTCGCTCTTCCTGTATGATCAACCTAGGGAGAGATGGCTAAGATGTGCTTATGATTTTGACATTTATTTCATTTTTATGCTTTTATGTATATATAATTTTTATGGATGAGTAAGAGTGTCGATAGTGTGATTTATGCAGATGTGGGGCTTGTGCGACCTATTGAACATCCTCGTGTATTTTTCAGACCTACTAAGCCAGGTACTTCTGATGCGATGCTGGTGAACCTTAAGGGGAAGATGAGTTAGTTGACTCATGACATCCCAACGTAAAAGATCAAGTGAATGTCATTTGAAATGCAAGATCATGTTGTGGGCATGCCCCCAGCATGGATCAGGCTACTTAGGAAAGTAGCTAGGCTAGTGATATGCTATAGGGAGGCTGTAACAGAGTTAGCATAGGCACCTCCTTCTCCATAGGGAGAGAGACATGTTATATTTTTTTAGTCCTTTGAGCCCATTTTGTATATTATGACATTGCAACATACTATGACTCAAAATCTTATTTTTTGATCTTGATATATACAGTATCAGTTTATATATACATGTGTGTGTGATTATGTGTGTGACTATTTAATGTGATTGTGTATGGTACATATGCCAATATAGGATATAGTTTGCATATGACTTAGTTAATGAATTTAAATTCCTTGAAATGTGTTGAAATTTAATAAAATCAAAGTGTCTTTCAAGTAACCTAACACGCAAAAACTGACGAAGCAAAGTAGGGTCCTGAATCCTGTACTCACCCATCAACTGAAGTACCACTAACTGCGAGTTGATTCTTACCTCCAAACATGAAATTCCATGATGAATAGCATCTCAGAGTAACTCAATGAATGCATTGCACTCAGCTACATTGTTCGTTGTAGAGCCCAAACAAGCTCCTCCTGAAGACACAAGTTGACCAGACGGTGAGTAAAAACCCAAGTTGTTGAGGCCAACTGACGGGTGTGGTGACTAGCGTGATCAACGAATATTATAAAGCACTCAGTTGTCATATGAAACCACAATCCAGACTACACATAAGAAGCACAAAAAGAAATCAAAAGAAAATACTAACTCTACAAACATGTACAGTTATAATACAAGAAAAAGCATAGAGGCCTAAGCATAATACTTTTTCAGGTAGAGCCCATTTCTAAGCCCAGGAAACTTACAACCCTCATAATCAATTGGCTCATAAGATCCTTTATTCATAAATTTACAGACAATATACGGTCTGAGCCACATAGATTTAAATTTACCTGCCCCTAAGGGATCTTTGTCCTGGTCATAGAGTAGAACAAGGTCTCCTTTGGAGAACACCCTTGGTTTTACAGATTTGTCTTACTGACACTTGACTCAACTTTTGTGAGCTTCGTTTGTTGTAATCACATCACAGCATTGTTCATCTAAGTGTTCAAAATGCAGCAAATGCTCCTCCAAAGCTGAATTTTCCGGAAGTAGTTGGATATCCAACTTCAAAGAGGGGATCTCACATTCAACCAGAATGACTGCCTCCACCTTGTGAACGAGTTGGAAAGTTGAGAACCCAGTAGCAGTATTAACATTAGATCGGTAATCCCAAAGAGTGGGATAGAACATGATGTGCCAGTTAGATCGACTAGCATTAACGGTCCTTTGTGTGAAGATGCTCACAGTAGATCCAAAGAGATGATGTAAACCTCACAATGAAAGAATTTAGGAATGATAAAAGAAGAATAGAGAAGAAGAACATAGATCCCAAGGAGCTCAGCTAGAGATAGAATAATTACACATGTTACATTAATCTGAATAGTAAAAAGGTAAATATACAATGCTTAGGATTCGAATACACTAGGTGTGATTCGAATTAGCCTGCATGGACATATCCATAATCAGTAGAGTTTCATCAATTCATAACTAGGAGTCCAACTCATCATTAGTGAAGTCATCAATGCACAAGTAATAGTCAACCATAAGTCAAACTAATTCTAACTGAATGTGGTAGGTGTAACTAGCACATGGAAGCACTAATGTAGTGAAGGAGGCTCAGTGGAGGGCGCTCATGGAGATAATTGGAGTCAGAACATCCTATCTAGTCACACTGGAGGTCCATCGGAGTGATAAGATCAGCAAAGAGTGAGTCAAGCCTAAAATCAGGGAGAGAACTCTTGTTAACTGAACATAACTGGACTGGTAGGTGAAGAAGTGCGCCTCTCTCATGCAGTAGGTGAAAGGAGGGTGCACTAGGCACTAGGAGGGATGAAACTGATTAGGAAGAAGCTCTGGGGGATAGCTAACTGAGGTCTAGGTGCTGGGACTGATGACTAGAAATGCATGCAAACCCTAGAATGCATGCAAACCCTAAAATTGCATGCAAACCCTAAAAGACTGAAAATGAAAATGACTGAAAAGCTAGTAGGACTAGGATGGAGTATAGGAATATCCTAACACCCCCCCTTAATCCATCCTGGGTCCTGGTAACTAGGACCAAATGTCACCCATACAATCAAATCAGATAGAAAAATAAAGAATTGTCCATAAAACGAGGAAATGGGGAAAACCTCATGGAAAAAATACTCCCCCTCAAAAGAACAGTAAATAACTCAAAGAACCATCATACTAAGCAGAAAAGAAGGAAGCTTTCATCAGTGAAAACTTCTGCAAAAAACTTGACAAGTTGATTCCTTATAGGATGCCAAAATAGGTGCTAGATGTGGATCTAGTCTTCTGATGTGCCTTCCACTGTGTAGAGCATGGATTGGACAAATCAAGTCTCTCAGGAATTCTTTCTGCAACTGGAGCGAATGGAACATGAGGGGTCTTCCCATGTGATGGAAGAGAGAACCCCATCATCATGTTGCATCTCTCATGGAGAGGTAGATGGAATAATGCAAGGTTGGCATGATGCTGAAGTCTGGTAGTTCAGTGAACAGATGAATCCTCAACTGTGTTCTCAATAGTAGTAAGGACTGTGTGAGCCCATATTGACCTTGAATCTGGACTGAGAATAGGTGTTGGTTCTAGATCTGAATCTTCTTGAACTATGATCTCAACATCAAGATCTTGATCTTCTTCTTCATCAGAAGAGGAGTCACTCTGATCTTGATCAGAATCCGAAGGAATAGTTAGAGAGAAGGTCATGAAGTGAGAGAACTCATATGCCTTAGAGGCATGATTAGCAACCCCATTCGCTACAATATTTCCAGTGGAGATCTCTGTAATCTCTACTATGTTTGGACCAAAAGTTACTTGCTTTGGTGATCCTGTATGATTCATCTGATATATTGATAACAAATTAGTTGTTAGAGAAGGAACAAATAAAACATTTTTGAACTTACCATGCTCCATATGTATTGTACCCAATCCTTTGGCAGAAATATGAGAGTTGTCTCCCATGTAAATAGTAGGCCCATCTTTGAGATCTAAAGAGGAGAAAGCTTCTTCAGAGGCAACCATGTGGTTGGAGGCTCTAGAATCTATGAGGAGAGCTTTTGACTTTGAAAAACCAGCCATCAATGAATGGCAATCATCAGATCCACTTCTAGAATCATACATCTTTGCTTCTTTTGGAACAACAATTTTGTTTTGTTCAAGAAGCTTGGTTAGTAGATCTATTTTCTTGTGCATGCAAGCTTTCTCAGGATGGTTTCCTCTCTTGCAGTAGGAGCAATTAGGTCTCTTGTATTTGTCACTTCTAGATTTGGATGGCTTCGTGTCCTTGTCTTTTTGCCTCCCCTTTGCATTCGCTCCACTTGCTTATCCAGCTAGAAGATCTAGATCTTTGGAGGCTTTGATGGCACGCATTTGAATCAGTTTGTTCTCTTCTTGAATGAGAGCTTCAGCAAAGCCTTTTAAGGTGGGAAACTTCCATCTATGGATTGACATTCAAACATAATGGAAAGTAGATACAAAGACAGAAAATTGAGATCCAAGTTTTCTCAATATAGAGAGTACCAATTGCTCATCACTTTTAGTGATGCCACAATACTTGTATTGTAAAACCAAATTCTAAAATTTGGAGAAGATCTCTTGAATGGTTTCGAAATTGTTAGGTTGTAGGGAAACCAATTCATTTTCGAGAATGTAGCCTCTTAGTTCATCTTGTTTGCCAAAAAGACTCTTCAATTTTGTCCATAACTCATTTGGAGACTTCAATCCTTCAGCATGAAACAATAGATCTTCAGACATATGAAGGCATATGGATCCAAAGGCTTCATCCATTTTATTTAATTGCTTGGTTCTCTCTACAACTGTATGTTGTATGGCATCTTTTTCCTCAACTATTCTAGAAAACCCTCTTGACTGAAAATGTACTATCATCTTACCCTTCCATTCAAATTAATTGAAGGGAGTGAGAATTATAGGAGAAGAAGGAGCATTCAAATTGCTCATCTTGACTGCTAGAACGAGTGCAAAAGAAATTGATAATACTGTTGCTGCAACTGCTGGAACTTCAAAATACCTACAAAAAACTCTCAAGAATGGAGGTAGAATATACTCTCAAGTGGCTCTGATACCATGTGAATATGCTCACAGTAGATCCAAAGAGATGATGTAAACCTCACAATGAAAGAATTTAGGAATGACAGAAGAAAACAGATCCAAAGGAGCTCAGATAGAGGCAGAATAATTACACATGTTACATTAATCTAAATAGTAAAAAGGTAAATATACAATGCTCAGGATTCGAATACACTAGGTGTGATTCGAATTAGCCTGCATGGACAGATCCATAATCGGTGGAGTGTCATCAAGTCATAACTAGGAGTCCAACTCATCATCAGTGAAGTCATCAATGCACAAGTAATAGTCAACCAGAAGTCAAACTGAGTCTAACTGAATGTGGTAGGTTTAACTAGCACATGGAAGCACTAATGTAGTGAAGGAGGCTCGGTGGAGGGCACTCATGGAGCTAACTGGAGTCAGAACAACCTATCTATTCACACTAGAGGTCCATCGGAGTGATAAGGTCAGTAAAGAGTGAGTCAAGTTTAAAGTCAGGGAGAGAACTCTTGTTAACTAAACATAACTGGACTGGTAGGTGAAGAAGTGCACCTCTCTCATGTAGCAGGTGAAAGGAGGGTGCACTAGGCACTAGGAGGGCTGATGACTGGAAATGAATGCAAACCCTAGAATGCATGCAAACCCTAAAAGTGCATGCAAACCCTAAAAGACTGAAAATGAAAATGACTAAAAAGCTAGTAGGACTAGGATGGAGTATAGGAATATCCTAACACTTTGAAGAATGGTTTTCAAAGTCTTGTTAACTGCTTCGACATGACCATTCACTTGCGGATAGAACGAAGACGAGTGTTGCCGTCGAAAACCTAGCATGGTATACAAATCGATCATCATATTGTTTTGAAAATTTTGACCATGGTCCATGATGATCTCTTTGGGAATACCAAATCTAGCAATTATATGGTTAAAAATGAAATAAGCAGTCGTTTCTCCATCTACTCTCATAGTAGGCATTGCCTCGGCCCACTTTGTAAATTAGTCGATGCAAACGATGATGTGATGGTGTCCTCTTGCCGAAGTTGGATTACACGTCATGAAGTAAACCCCCCACTTGGTGAAGGGGCCTACTGTGATAACATGATGGAGATGAGTGGGGTGTGTTCGCATCTTTATGGTGAAAAAATGGCAAGGTTGATATTATTTTACAACATCCACACAATCCTTGAATATTGTGGGGCAAAAATAGCGAGCACACAGTATTTTCTGGGTTCTTTCCAACCCAGAAAGATGACCCCCACAAGCTACACTATGGGCATCATTCAATACTGATTCGACTTCCTCCAAAGTCAAGCAATGACATAAAATGGAATCTACCCCATGTCTATAAAGCATGTCAGAAATGATGAGGTAGTTCTTAGCATGAGCTCCAATATTTCGTCGCTCGTTTATGGAGAAAGAGGGTGAACACCTCAAAGTCTGGAGATATATTAAAATATCCCCATACCACGTGTCAGAAGTTGCAATGAGAAAATGTGTTCATCTGGAAAAGATGAATCTTCCTCAAAGTTGGTTACGTCACTAGGGAACTCAGAAATAAGCTCGGTGAACACCATATATTTCTTAGACTTAGAAGATTGGAAAGCTAGGTCAAAATATTGCAAAATAAAAATCCATTTATTGAACTTCTTGTTGATGATACGTCAAGTTAACATGTATTGAAAGCGATTGACTTCCGCAATGAATGTGGTGGTTCACAGTAGGATGTAATGACGCAATCTCTGAACAACGTAGACAGAAGCTAATGCAAACTTCTTGACGTGATAATACTTGAGCTCAAGAGTTACCAATGCATGTGAAAGATAATAAATAACATGCTCCTGGAGCTTGTCATCCTGCTGAAAAAGTACTATACCAATCATGGAAATAGATGCCGCTAGATATAAAAGGAAGTCCTTAGTATAATCTGGTGGGCTTAGCAAGGGGCTGATAATAGTGCCTTTTTCAAGGCATTGAATGAATTATGTGCATCGTCATCCCAAAGAAAATGGGTATCTTGATTGAGCAGTCTCATGAAACCCTTGGTGATTTTAGCATAGTTTATAATGAAACGTCGTAGAAAGTTTGACATGCCCTACAGACCTAAGGGTACGAGGAGGAGGCATATTTACAATGGCCTCAACTTTCAATGGGTCGACCATAATTCCATGACTAGACACAGTGAAACCCAGTAGGCACCCGGACTCGATACAGAATACACATTTGTTGGGATTCAAATGAATCTTTTAGTATCTGCATCTCTCAAACACGAGTCACAGATGATCAGGATGATCTCGTCTCTTATGAGATCGCACCGAGAGATCATCCAGATATGGTTCGAATACATGTTTAATGTCATGGAAAGCAAAGTTCATGGCCCACTAGAAGGTGACTCTAGTGTTCTTTAGCCCGAACGACATGTTCCGATAGGAAAAGGTACCCCAAGGACAAATGAAAGTCGGTTTTTGTTGGTCTTCGGGTTTTATTTGAAGTTGGTTGTATCCTGAAAAACCATCCATGAAAGAAAATATTTCATGGCCCTCACACGCATCAATAATCTGGTCGATGAAAGGTGAGGGGTATTTTTCCTTTGGACAGGATTTGTTAAGGTCCCAGAAGTCTATATAGACACGTATGGTTCCTTTCTTTTTGTCGACTGGGACTGGGTTGGACAACCATTCCATCATGTCGATTGGATAGATAAAGCTGAATTTAACGAGTTTTTCAACTTTGGCATTAATGGCTGCTGCTTTCCGAGGGTTTACCAGATGGATATTTTTTCTCACTGGTTTAGAATTAGGGTAATTTGTGATATCATGCTCAACTATAGCAAGTTCAATGCCTGGAATCTCCTCGTAAGACTAGGAAACAGCGTCGCAAAATTCCTTAAAAAGGTTGGTGTACAGAGTGATCTCATCAAGAGAATAGTTTTCTCCAATAAAAATGTTTTCCAGAACGTCGGGTTTAGTGGAGATATCAATCAGTATAGTTTTCGATATGTTTGTCATGTTCCCTTCAGCATAAATTGCTTTCGTAGTAGAAGGAGAAATGGAAAAATCGATATCACCACCGGGTCTCACTGAAAACTCACCATTCTCTATTTTGTCCAGATATGGAAGGAAGTGAGATCTATGATGCATGTGTTCCCACGGATGATCCATACCAATCATGGCTTCTAGGATAGACTCATCATAAAAAAAAAAAAAAAAAAAAAAAACAGTATCTAGGCAATCAGAAGAATGGATAGAGTTCACTGACCATGTAGGTGCATAGTCAATATCTGACTCTGTGGAGATGGACAAATTCAATATATGATTTGTTGCAGCATTTTGTGATGCTTAGTACGCTACTTCTGCAATAGATAAGGGCACAGTTGGTTCTTGCTGAGTGGGAAGAATGCACGGATCAGTTGTTTGACAGACCATGAATATTTCCCAAGACAAAATGTTAGTGGTACTTGTGGAACCAAAGTAGCTTATGGGAGCAGGTAGGTCAAATGTTCCCATCAATGATGAATACATGCCTACTCCCAGAATCTCATTGGGTGGGTGAGTCTGATCAATCAAGGGGATATTAGAATTTGATGAAATAGTGTTATTCTTTTGAGTGAAGGAAAGTTGATCAATGGTGATGATCTTCCCTTCATGTGGGAACATGAGTACTCGGAAGATGGATGATCGAATAGCTTTCATGGCATACGTCCAGCTCCTTCCTAACAACAAGTTTTAGTCAAGAGGAGCATATACAACTTCAACCTCCATAGGCACTAACTTACTGGAAAGTTAAATTTCGAATGTGGGAAAGACTTCCTATGGGCAGAACGATATTTTGTTGAAAGCCGTAAGTAGTGTATTGGAAGGGGCTAACTCAGGAGATCCAAGGGCTTTCCAGCAGGATATTGACATTACACACATAGATGCGCCTTCATCTACAACTGTTTGTTCGATCATTTTAGGACCATGGACTACCTCAATTTGGAAGGCCACGTGATACGGTAACCGGGGATTGATATTTGACATATCAAACTGTG
This sequence comes from Larix kaempferi, assembly GCA_027924585.1. Taxonomy (NCBI): domain Eukaryota; kingdom Viridiplantae; phylum Streptophyta; class Pinopsida; order Pinales; family Pinaceae; genus Larix; species Larix kaempferi. The sequence goes on from BSBM01000268.1 coordinate 20,755,450, forward strand.
CAAGCATACTTGAAGAATCCATGCTCCTGATGGCCAATAGAAGTGCATTCCGTTGTAAAGGAAATATTTGCAAGACTTCTAATGTATACATTGCACACACATTGCATAAGGAATTTGGGCCAGGTCCTCTCCAACAGAGTAGTTAGGAGCGTCTCGCACATTAGGGTTGTGCATAGCTCGTTTGTAAACACCTTTAGGTATCTTCGGCATGGAATCTCCTGGTCTCTCAATGTGGAGAGGATCAGATGACTCGGAGAATTCCTTATCTTTTTGCTGCAGGTCTGGGTTATAATTCTTGGCCATGTTTTGTAGAAGCGTATGTGAGTTAACCATGTTAATGAATGATTGATCAACTGATGAGGAATGATTTCCCCCAACACTAGAGTTTCCAGAAGTTGGGCCTTGTCCATGAGGAAATGGATCCTTCAAGACGGTTAGTTTCTTTTCTCGAATTAACTTCTGGGCTTTGTCCAATAAAGTGAAATGATGAGTAAGGTGATCATCCTTGCAAAGCTTGCAGGGAAACTTTACCTTCTTTTTATTTTTCTTTCCCTCCTCGGCATTCTTGGTATTTTTTGGCTTCTGATGGTTCACCTCTCCTTTATTACCCTTCTTTTTGTCGTTGTTGGGTTTTTGAGGACCATTTTGGTTTGTCTGCACCTGCTGTACATATTCTATCTTAGAGGGGGAGGTTGCAACAGAAGTTGCTTCAGTAGCAGACTGTTTCACAGAGAGTGTGTGAACCTGTTTTATTAAATCTTCAAGTGTTGTTGAATATGCTGAACCAACAATGCTATCGGCATGCGGTCCAAGCTTAGGTTTTCCAATATCTATATTAGACCTCAATGCATCCGGAATGATCTCATAGAGAATCCTAGATTGGGAATAAACTAAGTCAAGCTGTTGGTTCCTTAGGATTGTTTCTTCTTCAGAACTTACCCCAGAAGTTGTTACATCCTTAGAAATATAAGGAAGGAGTGACTTCAAATACCACTCGAACATGAACTTTGGATGAATCTCATCCTTGATGAGTCACTTTTGTCTTCGCCACTCCTGAATGTGATAAAAACGGTGAGTGGATTTATTCTGCCTAAAAGTAGATAGAAGGTCAGCAATGACATCATACCAGACTAGAATCTAGAAGTGATTCAGGAAGATTGTCGCTCGGTCCCAAAAGTTATCGTATGCTGCAGCAGGTAGTTCAATGTACCACTTGGAAGTGATGCTATTTAAGGTCCTTTGGAAGAGCCTCAATCGTATGGAATCGTCGTTAAGCGAGTTGGAAGAGCACCATAAGTGAAAGGTCATAACATGGTCGCCAGGGTCTTCCCTAGTATTACCTTCGAACTTTGAAATGTTCGAGAGAAGTTTGGTTGGGATAGGTAGTCATGCAGGTCTATGTTGCACCGGATCGTTAGTTAGTTTTGAAATATCTGGCAAGTTCGAGGTTGCCAAAAAAGGAAAACGGGGTCTCTCTGATGGCATTTGATTAAAAGGATTTTGGTAGGGGGAACCACCCGAAACCTGGCTCCTATAGTGTTGGTTTGGGTTTCCCCCAGCCATCGGTTGTGAAGTGAATGCATTATGGAAGTTGCTCCAACCATAAGCTAAGGGATTTCTTCCTTGTGGATTGTTCCATTGCGGTTGGGTATAAGAAACCCCTAAATGTGGGTGGACAAAACTATTACTAACCCCTCCACCAAACAGTGAAAAGGGAATACTCCCTATAGGTACGTTTGAAGTATGTACATTGGATGGATGCACATTAAAACCTATGAAGGTGTTGAACCCTAATGTAGATGCAATGGAAGAAGTAGGCATTGAGCCTACAAAATGTGTCGAAATAGATATGTGTCCTCCGAACCATGGAAATATGTGACTAAAAGGAGTAGACTGAGGGTTAGCCTAGAATTGTTGTACAAAAGGGGAATATGTGAATGATACCAAACGTACCCCTAGAAAGGGGACACTGGATAGACCAATGGTAGAACCAAAAGGACTAGATGCAGTTGTATTTTGAGAGCCAGATGGTCCTATAGATCTAGCATTGAAATTCAATGAAGTGCTCGGAGAAGAAGTAGCTTGCAATGAGCTTGGTATCAATGTGTGTGCATATGGAGGGGAAAAACCTCTTGATATGATAATTGTTGTAGGAGTATGAGGAACTCCTGACACATCCCCTATGTTATCCATAAAGTAACCAGGTGTAAAACGATATACACTTAACTCTGGAAGACCTAGAGAAACTACCCTTTCCAACAAAGGATCGTTGGGTCCAGTTAATGGAGGGTTGAAGGGTCTATTAAACTCTTCAGAAGTCAAGTCTTCAAACTCAACAGTTTCTTGAACTAGTTGAACCTGAGATATCAGGTGAGGTTCTCTCGGTGGTTTAGTTGTTCCCGTAAGTTCGTAAGAACCTTGAGAGTCTGTTCTCTTTCGCTGTGGTGGCGGTGGAGGCTCCACTGTAAATGGAGGAAGGTTATGCAACCTTCTAAGAGATTGGTCCTCCATAATTGTGTGAAAAATATACTAAGTAATTATCCTAGGGGCCACTAAACAACTAGGAGAAAACAACATACCACTAAAAATTTCTTAAAGTAATCCATACCAGGCACACAAAGATAAATATTCTCAAAAGTAAGTTTGGGATGATGAAGGCGCAGAACAAACTAGTAGAATATCGAAGGATAGTTACCTGGGGTCCACATACAGGATTTCTCGGTGCAAGCACTTGAATCACCAAACCGCATTCCCAAATTGTTGTAGATGGTTTCCTCCCACATTTGTCCTAGGTACAAAAACAATATCCTTCTGTCATCACCTATTTATATCCCTAAAAGTCAAAAGATACTAAAGGCTACCAAAATTGCAGAAAGAATCCGCAGGGACAGTCGCAGGTCCAACCAATACGCATGGGAAGAGTAACTAAGCGCGAAATCCAAGAGTGCACAAGGAACTAAATGATAGACCCCTGTATGCGAAAAGTATCTGGTGTATGCTCAAAAGAAAGGTGGGGGGTTATCCCCAACAGTTCAATCTCACATGGTCTGGTTCTTAACTCTGGTTTGAGTAGAGCTTCCCGGATACCTCCACAACATTGGATTTACCTAAACGATAGTTTATACTAGGATTTGAGATTTGAATGGTTTGGAAGGTTTAAAGTGATGTATTCCAAACCCTAGCCTAATCTAGTTGATGGTGTGTAACCTAAAAAAGAAAATGTTACCAATATATTTTATTAATGGTTCTTTTTAAAGGTTGTTACTTACTCAAAGGATAGTGCGATGTGTGGTAATGGTTTTAACTGAAAAGAAATGCGTATATGTAAAAATGTAAAAAATTCACAATTAACCTACTTTGTTTGTCTTTCAAAACATGAAATCATAAAGAAAACTAAGCATAATGAAAGTTTTTTTTGTATTTTCAAAGATGATAGTACTAAAGACCACAACTATTTCGAAAAGAAATGACAATTCTTGCTACAAAAGAAAGTTCTTTTCAAATTTGTTTTTTTCTTTAACTATGAAAGAAATACAAATAAAAGTGAAAAAACAAGAACTGTAAAAGTAGTGCAAGCAAAGAGACAATGACCCAAAGCTAAAGCAATCAAACCTTATGCAAGACCGAAAAAGACCAACCCAACTAGTTGCTTTTAGAAAGTAACTAGGTTTTGGAAACGAAATGAAAACCAATATGACTGATAGGTAAAATGGAAAATGAAAGAATCTTATGTAGAAATCAGTCTGCTCCTGAATACCAATGATCAAAGAGGATGAAGTCCAAGCACTCGCCAAACATAAATCAAGTAGAAACTCTTAAAGACACTACAAACAGACTCAGACTACACTGCACAATGTCCACAGGGTATCAGATCAACAAAATATTTCCCAAAGCCACTTGGCAAGCACAAAAATCAAGTAGAAACTCTTAAAGACACTACAAACAGACTCAGACTACACTGCATAATGTCCACAGGGTATCAGATCAACAAAATATTTCCCAAAGCCATAGGAAAACCACCCTAAGAATAAACCCTGATTAAAAAAGGAAAATCTCAGGAAAAAACCGCGACTCTATTATGCAGCAACGCGCAGTTGACCCGCAGGTACACACACTAGCAACTCGCGAATAGGGAAGAAAATCCACGACTGTATGTATAATAAGCAAGTTGCGGGTGAGCCTTTAAAAATTATTGAAAGACCTATAAACCAACTGAATCAAGCATAAAAATCAAAGCAGATCTCTAAGAAAGGCTGCAACGGAGACTTAGATCAACACTAAAAAGGATTTAAACCAGTGTTAAACCAACAAACAAACTTCCAAAGCCAAAAGGTAATCCTAAGATCAAAGTTTAATTAAAAAACACAAAATATCAGGAAAAGTTCACAATTGTCACATGCAGAGGCATGCGGGTGCAACTAAAAAAATGCGGGTACCTGTATAGGCAACTCGCGAGTGCAGATGTATAACCGAGCCTGTATGTACAAGAAACTAGCGGGTGGGCTCATAAAAATTTTTAAAAGAAAAGAGTTTGTAGATCAGAAAAGAACTAAGTCAAGAAACAAGGTCAAGGATAACCTAGACACTTCTAAAGAGATCAGACAAGCTATAAAAACTGGAAAAACTCAACAAGAGTCCCCAAAGAAGAAAAAATAAATGGTGCTTCCTAGTGGAGTCGCCAGTTCTGTTGTTAGGAAATTACTCTTATAGTTGGGGAAGAAGACTACCAACGTACTCGGGGGTTAATAGATAGACATATAAAGGTGTTCCAACATGTTCATAAGCAAATAGGATTAAAAGTAAGAGAATGTATACCTTATTTATGAAGGTCGGTCCAAGCTTTCTCTCTTCTTCGTTCTCCTATGCAAATAACCTGCAACACAAGCATAATACCTTTCTCAAACGTATTTGACCATACATAAAATATTGATATTAATAAATCAATATAACATTAATATGTAATCAAATAATAATATATATATATATGTAAATCTATATTGGAAAGGAAAGGATATCTCAATATTTTATTCATAAATGCAGAAGATACAAATGCTTATACTTGTCCTGCACCGGCATCGTCATAACCACAATCCTGGGCTCCTGCTCCTCTCTCTTAGCTATGAATTTATCCAATATAACCTTCTCAATGATCCTAAGGGTCCCTTTCCCAATCCCTTCCCCTTATATTTATAGCAAGGCAGGGAAGCCAGGTTCGAAAGGTGGTTGAGTTGGGAAGTTGGGGTAGTTTTGGTACCTGCCTCAACTAATCCCAATTCGTGTTTCTAATTATTTTTTATCTTTTTCTTAAGGAACCTGCAACTTTGATATGAGACAACCAGAGAGTGACTCGCGAGTGTCTCAACTTGCATGTAGCAAGTGCAACAATTTTATTGACACCCACGGGTTTTCAGTAGAGAAACTCGTTGTTTTCGGACAATCTACTCGAGCGGACGTGAGCATGATCTCCCTAGTCCAACTAGATCTAGAACAAATGGAAATAGAATATAAACCTACTTTCCTAGATCAATTACAAATCAAGGTAATTAGATGCCTTACCTTCATATTAGTAGATCTTTCTCCTCTTTCTTTCTCCATGCTTTGTGGTCATCAGATCCGTAGCTGTGAAACCTATCAAAGCAGATAGAGTCAAATGAGCAATAAAAGCACATCTAAGCACTAACTGATCTAAGTAAATGGTTACAGAAGTGAAATCTAAACATAATTAACACAAAGACATTTATGGAAAGAGATTATATTATTGTAAGTGAGTGAGAAATACATAGAAGAGTGATGATTACAACCCAAGCCTTAACACTGCAATCTTCCTCCAACAAGCCAAGCCAGTGCATCCAAAGGAAATGTATTCCTCCAAGAGATGGATAGGGATCACCTAGGTTAATTCCACCATAATGTAAGTGCTATAGACTTCCTCCCTTTAGAATGGAGAGGAGCTTCATATTTATAAGACCAAGTGGACAGAGTAGGTTGAGGATCATGGGGAGAGGACTAAGGGATCTTTCCTTGAGGTTAGGTAACCGTAGGATAGCTCACCTACAAGTTAGGGATAGAGATCCACCTCATCCACTTTCTAGAATTCGCTTAAAAGCCACCTTTATCCAATTTAGCCAACACCGGTGAATGTTGTATGAGGACAACCTATGCCTGAGAGGGAGAGCGCAAGTTGCACAAAGGAAACCTGAGCCACCAGCGCAGTCTGCCAGAAGACAACCTGTGCCTGACGTTGTTGGGCGCTTCTTTCTAGAAGGAAATCTACGCCGGCCCAACTAAAAATTGTGGACAAAGGTCAAAAACTTGCTCTAAATGATTACTTGATTAGGAAGACTTCAGGGATCAAGGCATTGAGTGGACATTGGTCTCATGATGACGAGATTTATGTGTAATAGAATGCCCCCCAAAGCATGAGGCTGGTAAAACAAGGCAGGTGAAATTCTTTGAAATATGGATGGAAAGGACTTCTCGGACAGAAGATGTTGTTGCAGTACAACTGACTCTGAGATCCAAGTCTCGCATAACTCTCAACATGGCTACCAACCAATACAATGCAGATCCATGGTAGTAGGGATTCACTGAACACAATCATGGATACTAAACACAATCGTAGATCCATGATGAGATGATAACACAACCATGACCAATAATATGACTCAAACAATCTCCATCGCAAGATGGGAAAGATATGAAATACCCTATGGTCTTCAAGCCGAACCCGCAATGATACGAATCTATCCATGTGATTCCAATTTTTTGGAGTCGAACATGGTAGAAACCACTTGATTACCGATCATTGATGTATACTATTAAAAATTGCGAGGGAAATCACCATTGATGTCAATGATCCCAGAGGTATCATAGTACATATCATCGAGTGTGAATAAATGAGTTGAGGTCGAATGCTTGATGAAATATTTCAATCAAGAGTCAATGATGTAAACTCATGTTGAAGGCAAGGTAACTTTCCATTAAGGCATTCAGGCCTAAGGTACTCGATTTGTTCCTATATTCAATCCTTGGATGATGTGTTGAAGTCGACAAGGATGAATCCGTCAAAGGAGGGCCATGATGAATTCCCCATCATCATCACGAAACCCGATAACATATGTTTGAAGTAGATCAGACGGTAGAGTAACATGCAAGACTGACTCAGGGTAGACAAACATGATGGAAGGTGTACTGAATGCAGATGATGAGTAATGAACATCTCTTGAACATGGGCATGGCATGACTTGGCAATATTGATGCAACAAGAATGATACCAACCCCCAATGCGACTGATGATGAAATCATTATTTGGATGACCCAAAGGAGTGACAAGACTCATGAAATTAGAAGGACTCGAAGACAAATACAATACACAAGTACTGAATGAAAATGCAAATGAGTGCCATGTTCAAGAGCGACTATGTACTTCCATGAATTATAGTGTAACACAAAACCTTTCCTTTTCCCCATCATGACTGATGAGTTCCTCATTTGTTTTTAACGAGCTTGAGGAGGGTAAATAGATGCTCAGTATAGCTCATCCCATGGATGATTCCAATCCCAAATGTTTCATGAACTTAGGATAGGAGGGGTTTGTCCCATGATGGTCCTTTCAATGTTAAATTTTAACGAGTCCATAGAAGGTAAACTCAGTGTCATTTCATTTTTAGAGTCTGAAAATAACTAAAGAAGACTTGAAATGTCTTTTTTCGTAAAGTTAGCCTCGTCTCCTAAAAAAAGGGTAAAACAATGTGAGAGAGGACTCTTCTAGTCATGATTGGCTGGAGTATTCATTTTTCGTAAATAGTGCCTCCTGGTCCGAAAAAGGGGTAAACTATCACCAAAAAGACGTTCGTTCAAATACTTTTACAAGCGTGAATGCATCAAGTTCACTTGGAAGTCTCTTCGTATTTCGAGAGCCTAAAAAGATCTTAAAGAAAGACTCCGAGGGGTTCCTTTTTCATGGAAGTTTAATGAGCCCAGAAAAGTGATAAACTACAACTTGGTGACTTATTGTCATTGTTTTACGAGCACGATCAAGAACAAAGAGTTAGCTCGGTGTTATTAATAATTGAATTTAATCAGCGAAATGATGACATAAAAACGCTTAATGAGTTGTTCATACCTGATAATACACACGAGATGACCATAATTGTGAAAAACAGTATTCATAAGGTACTTAAATTCACCTGCACGCTTCGAAACTAGGTCAAAATGATTAACCGGATAGAAATAATCCCAACTATGTTAATTTTTCGATAATTTCATTCCATTATTATTCAGGATCACTAAGAGAATAACATGTATAGCATATCTACAACATATCAATGACACAATAGCAATCACACAAGAGACACATAGTTTCATCGAGGAAAACCAAGAAGGTGAAAAACCCCGCAACTTCCTCAGAGATAGAATAAACCCCAATACAAGATCACAAGGATCAAACCCAATAAGATGTCTCTAGCAGATGCTCCTCCTCCTCCACATGTGTGCCACTTTCTCTCTTAGCTATGCAGGCTTGAGAAGTGAGTGAGTGAATCAAATGAGAGACACAACCTCTCTATTTATACAGTGACTTGACCTGCCAATAATCCAATAGGGCCGACTTGCTAATCAATTCTAATAACCCAACCACATGACCTAACTAGGGCCGACCCCACACTGGTGGTCTAATAACCCATCAATATAAATGAGGACACTTACAATGTAACTTGCGACACTTGCAAATACAAATGACGACACTTCCAATCAAAGGAATAAGACATCTCTGTTGGATATACAGTAAAGTACAAATGTAATATACAAGTGAATATATTCCGAAGTTACAAATACATCAACACTCCCTCTTAACTAGGAAGGTATTCTGAACACAAGTCATCAATACATATTGGCGCAAGTCTTCAATTCTGGAGTTGGATCATCATCACTGGATCACGGAGCATCATCATCATCACTACTGCTGTACTCGACATCTCGATCACTGGGCTATCTCATAATTCTTCTCGTCATAGGAAGTTCTACAGAGGTATCCCTTTTTCATGATGGTTGTAGGCTTAGCCTCCTCTAGGTCTTCATCATCTGTGAGAATGGTCTGATAGAGGTGGACTCTCAGGACTAATTACATGTGGATGAAATACCTTACCAGAGTATCCCAGGAACATTTATGTGCCTAAGCACGACCGGCAAGATCTCTCTGAGGAATGATTACATGCATCTCTTCACAATACCTTTAAAGAGCATCCCAGGAACATTTATGTGCCGTAGCACGACCGACAAGATCTCTAAAGAGCATCCCAGGACTTATAACGATCACACAGCTCAACCTATCGGATCTCCAATACTGATTACATGTGAATAGGAAATACCTTTAAAGAGCATCCGAGGAACATTTATGTGTCACATCACGACCGACAAGATTTGTAAAGAGCATCCCAGGACTTATTACGAGCACACAGCTCAACCTATCGGATCTCCAGGACTGATTACATGCCTCCATAGCAATACCTCGAAAGAGCATCCCAGGACTGATTACGAGCACACACCTCAACCTATCGGATCTCAAAGGATTGATTACATGCTACTTGCACAACCTGCCACATATCATCCATGACCTCGAAGTATCAACCTGATACCCATGATCCAACCGATCATCATCACACGGTGCATCAACCTGATGCACATCATCATCACATGATCATCCTAATCATCATCATAGCGTCGTCCTGATGCATATCATCCATAGTATTGTCTTGATACTCATCTCAAATGATCATCCTGATCATTATCACTGCATCGTCCTGATGCATGTCATCCAGAGAATCATCCTGATACTCATCTCAAATGATCATGATCCTGATCATCGTCCTGATGCATATCATCCAGAGGATCGTCCTAATACTCATCTCAAATGATCATCCTGATCATCGTCCTGATGCATGTCATCCAGAGCATCATCCTGATACTCATCTCAAATGATCATCCTGATCATCATTACTGCATCGTCCTGATGCATGTCATCATACATGATCCAACTAATCATACAAAGCATCCAACTGATGCATATACATATACATGATCCAACTGATCATACAAAGCATCCACTTGATGCATATACAGAGCAGTAACTGGAGAATCATCTTGATGTTCATCACACAATGCTTACATCCACAGCCATGGGAAGGATCCTCCTATCACCATGCTTGGAATGGCTTTAGCAAATGTGTGCCATCACTTCTTCCTCAAAGTATCTTCTATCTGAAGAACACCAAGCCTCTCTCTGAAGTAATAAAACTTCACTCTGGCTAGTGGTTTCGTCTACACATATGCAACCTGCTCATTTGTCGCAACATACAGGAGCTTCACTGCTCCTCTTTGCACCATATCCCTGATATAGTGATATTTTATCTCGATGTGCTTCGACCTATCATGGAACACCGGGTTCTCTGACAAATTCACACAACTTTAGTTGTCACAATAGATATAGGTAGCATCCAACGGGAGATCAAATAACTCAGACAGTAGCTTCCTAAGCCATACTGCCTCACAACTAGCCAAACAAGCTGCAACATACTCTCCTTCGGCTGTACTCAGTGCTATGCAAGATTGTTTCCTGCTAAACCAAGAGATCACACCTGATCCCATACTGTTATACCTCCATATTTCACAGTGTCGCATCTTCACAATAAAAACATCTAACGACACTTCCCCTACTGCTTAAAACACCCAAAAGAGAAAAGTGATGAATGACCTATAAAGACAAACTTGTCATGTCAGGAAGCAACCCAGCTGAGACCTCATCTACCAACATTACCATGTTCTTCACTCCTACTGTTGCGCGGTAGTCCCCACTGCCGTGCTATGCTCTTTCCCTGATGTGCGGTACTACCGCGTTATGCTCAACTTCAGGGGCACGGTAATCCTTTTTTAGCCCTTTTTCCATGGCTTGTGGGATCTTGATCTTCGAGAGATTTTTGATGATTGGCATCTCTGATTCGATCCTAACTCACCTTCAAAAATTAGTGGGTCTGATCCACTAAACACTCCCAAGATCCATCCTTCTCTCTTGTTGGTTAATACTTGTACACACTATAAGAGAGAGGCCTTCCATATGCAAAGGGGGAGGATTCTTTGAGATATCAAACCTATGGTCTTAGATCTTTGTGGAGATAGCTAGAGGAGAAAGCACTTGGAGTTGGGAGTTGGCTTGGACATCAAGCAACCATTGTAAGTAACTTCAAGTTTGTAATAAAATATAACTTGTCTTGTTTCCCAAATTGTGTGTGCTGATCTTATTTCAATCATATGATTTGTTTCTATTATAGATTTAGACTCTAACATATATTTCAAGTTGCTAGAAAGATTGTATGTGCTTGTACCTTGGTTCATTCTAACAGGTTCATTTGCGAGGACTTGAGGATTGGAGCAACAACTAGGACGAGCGATTAAATCAAAGGTCAATCAGATCTCTTCCATTTCTTCCAGCAATGTGATCTTGAAGCATTTGTTTGAATCTAGGAATTCAAGGTAGCATTTGTTATCTTTTAGTCTTAGTTTAGAGTCAGTTAAGTCTACTTTAACCTAAGAGAGTTTCTACCTATACATAGGGAGAAACATCTACAACAAAAGATGGCGACTCCGCTGGTTTGAACCCCATTTGATTGATTTACTTCATTTTCAGTCATTCTTGATTGTGATTCTTCTTTCTCTTCAAACTAGTACTGAATTTTGGTCTCTTTGACCTCTATTCAGCCCTTCTCTCTACATATTTTCTCCCTCTGTGATCAGTGAGTCCTCTGGGTCTGCAGCACCCCTACAAAATTCAAAATTTTCTCAAAAGTTGCATTTTTTTCCACCCTTAGCAGCAGTACCGTGCCCCCATTACTACTTACAGACTGGTAGTACCATGTAACCAGCGCTCATCCCAGCACGATAGTGTACCAGTACCATGTCTCATCCAGTAGAAGACACGCGGTAGTGTCTGCATTTTTTTAATTTTCTCTTTCCTATTTGATTTCCCAGGTCATTTTTTGATCTTCTCTGCCTCAGATTGGTGTTTCCTGTTGCTCACTAGCATTCTGTCCATCACACAATCATTTGTGGTTTGTTTACCTCTTGGTGTGAGCTTGATTATTTTTGTTGATTTCGTGGCATTATTTACATATTTGGTCACCCCTTCTGATCGATTGCCTCGGCTTTATCTATCCATCATAACCAAACTGTTACTACTATCCTCTCTTACTGGATTGTGTATTTTTCACAATCACATTGTTCTTATAAATATCATCTTTTCCATTATCATCATTAAAATCTATATTGGAAATTGTCATTGGAGAACATTTGTGTTGTTTGGGTTGAAACCATCTAGCTGTATTATTGTGCATTAGGAAGTGAACCATTCAATTTGCCACATAAATTCTCATTTTGAAGCATTATAGTTGTAGATCAGTGAAATTTGAAAGAAGTGTTTATTTCAGTTTGGCTTTATTTAGAAAAAGAAAACAAAAAATTTGTTTTGAAGTGGTTTTTCATTGTTTGTGAAATTTTCATGCATTTATGATCGAAGAACTCTCTCTTTCCCATAGCTAGTTTTCATTGAATACAAGTCTCATTTCGATTCATTCTCACTTGCATGGTTTGGGTTGTCACAACATCACTCAGTTTCATGTCCATTTACCTGATTGAGTAATACAACCACTAAAATTAATATCCCTAACTAAACCAACATTAACCTCACTTGAGGAAAATCAAAAGAATTTGGTAGTTAGGTAGGACACTGGGGATAGGCATCCAAATAATTCCCCCTTTTCATTATCATCTGAGACATAGTTGTTGTCCTCTAGGGTACCAAAATCCTCTAGTATTTTTTGACATGGTCATACACCAGTTTGTGGAGGGGCCTCCTGTTGTTTCAATCTTTCAGGGGTTAAACCGCCATGAGATCGAGAACCAAACGGACTCTGTGGAATGCCGCACTCCACTTATCCCTAAGGAAACATCGATCATTGTCTTCCTTGTGTTATACGGCCACCATACTGATAATACAAGGGTGATAAGGCAGAAGCGCCGAAAACGTTTTCCAACGTGTCATGAATGAGGTAGCTTAGTGAATTTTCTACTAGGGCTCTTTTACCTAGGATCCCTTTCGGTAGAGGGATATCCTTCCTTCATTGGTCTCTCACGTTGTATTGTTCGACTTGGATTTCATCACCTTGCGAAGGATACAACTTGTTGAGGTCTCCAGCTCTTAGTTAGTAAGTTTGCTTGTTATCTCATCTTAATAGAGGGTCATTTTTTATTTTAGTGACTACTTGTTGGCATTCTGGCCATTTTTGTTTCCAGCTCGCATGCTGTGATGCCGGTCTCAGTATAGTTTTTTAGAGCTTTCTTTTTTGGCCTATGAGCCTTGCTTTTTCTAGCTCCCCTTTTGCACACTCGGCTGCATTAGGGTTTTTGAGTTCTTTGTTACGAGACTGTCCCCAGATTTTGTATATCTACCATTATGTCAGAACCACCACGGAGATCACGAAGAGTACAGGGACGAATCCCACCACCACCACCACCGCCACAGACCTCTGGTCCACCTGCATCACGTATTCCTGCCCCTCCCAGCCGCGGTACCGGCTGAGGGAATGTTCCACCGCCGATCCACACTACATCTTCAGTTCCGCCTATAACTGTTACTCACGGTGTGATCTCACAACCCCTTGCAGTTCCTGCAACTACTAATACACCTGTGAATCCCACTGTCACTTCACCCACTGTTATTCTAAATATATCTGCCACAGTGGACAACACTACAACGGCTGAAACTAGTACTGCACAAGACACTAGACCGGAGGCCATCACCCTCCCTGATGTTAGCACTACCCTTCCACCAGATACTTTCTACGATGTTTCGGAAGGATCTATTGGCACCACCGAACGATCCGACCAAGATATATCTGAATTGATTCCAGTCCCGGGTGGATACGTCGAAGTTATCGAAGAAACCCAACTTCCTGATACACCTTTTGAATTTGACTATGGCTTTATCGCTTCCCAGGCGGAACCTCCGCCTGCTATCACTGTGCCATTCAGTGTTCATCTATAGGAAACTGGTTCTTCCAGCAACATACCTCGTACGATATCCCTCCCTAATCTCCCTTCGGGACACGAGATCATGGCCTCGATCCAGTCTAGTATGGTTAGTCTAGCTAACTCTCCTTTAACGTCGTCACAGTTCAAACGTGATACAGAGCAAATGCTCTCTACGGCTTCGAGATATCCCCCTCTTACCCGTCCTCCCGAATACCGAGCTCCCAACGTTCTGTCTAGCACAGAGTTTCATCACTCTTATGCAGATGGCTCCTGACCTTCAGATGATACTTTACCTCATTTCCCTCCGGACTCCGAACACACAGCTCGCACTTTCAATCCTCTTCAGGACACAAATCCGGGCCAAGTCCTCGATGGTCCTCCTATTGTTCAAGAAACTATGGACGAAACTCCTGATACCCCTCGATTGAACTCCCCACATTTACTGCCGTAAAGCATGTTTGGCGCACATTCTATGAGGGATAACCTGGTATTCTCCCCATCCCCACTTGTAACATATGGAAGACCCCCTCCACTGATCGGCACCTTTGGCGCCATCAGCCAATCGACACTATCTCATCTTGCTAATGCCGGAAGCACATCAAGTCATACCGCTGGATCATCCTTACTGACCGGAGGTTCACCTTCGGCCACTATCTACACCATTTCAGGAGGTGGACAACCGACTATTGCGACCACTAATCCCAACAACCAACCCCCTCTTGGCGGGCCATCAACCCAGCCTACAGGAGGACAACCCTTTGTTGGGAACCCCGTTCCTAGTCACCAACCCCCTCCTGGCGGGCCATCAACCCAGCCTACAGGAGGAAAACCTTTTGTTGGGAACCCCATTCCTAGTCACCAACCTCCTCCCGTAGGACCATCCAACCCACTTGCTGGAGGGAAACCCATTGGTACCATCCAACAACCCTCCCAACCAACAACATCTGCTCAGTTCGGTATGCACAACACACCTGGTAGCGGACAACCTTATATCAGTTTTCCAACTGGGCCTCATCTTCAACATCCCTCGTCAGGCATGCTTCCTTCTTGGGGATCTCAAATCCCACAGAGTGGGGGGTACTCATTGTTTGGAAACTGGAACCCAGCTGGGGGGAAACCTCAAAATCCCCCCAACTTGAATTTCGGCTTCCCCTACCCTTCGGCTGCAACAACTCCATGGAATCCATCTCTTCAACCTCCACCTCTTCATCAAGGTGGAACCCATATTCCATGGACACCATTCTTGCAACCACCTCCTAAACCTGGTATGGGAATTCCTCCACTTACTCAAGGTATTGGTACCATTCCCGGGACTCAACAATCCCAGGAAACCATTCCCCAACAAGGATCAGCAACCATTCCTGGGACACAACAAACCCAGGGTACCATACCCACCATCCCCACTCATCAGAACATCCAACAACTGGTTACCACTATGATTCCCAATCAAGTAATGACTTCCAACACACAACCGGTTAACCAGATGGCCTACTACCCCCAAAACTTCCAGTAGTACCCTATGGGGAACATGTATGGGTACAACACGCAGCAATATGCTGTGCAGGGCCCTTTAGGCATCCTTATGCCGTATGATTATTACTCATACCCGCATCCCAACCGTCAACTTTCTTTCTTGGCCACGCTAGATTTACCCGATTTGTCGAGACTCTTTAACGATTCTATATGGCATGAACCTCACTGGCCACCTATCCCAGCCAAACTTCCATCGGACATTCCTAAGTTCGATGCCAAGCCTGGGGAAGACCCCAAGAACCACGTGATGACCTTCCATCTTTGGTGTTCATCCAACTCATTGATGGACGAATCCATTTGGCTATGGCTCTTCTAGTGCACGCTTACCGACACGATAGAAAAATGGTACATCGAGCTGCCACAACACTCCTTTCATGATTTTAACACCTTGGGTATGCATTTGTTGACCCATTTCCGGCTCCCCATCCGGTATGAGACTGGAACAGAATTGTTAACCTTGTTGCATCAAACCACTTCTACGCACATCTCAGACCACATCCATGAGTGGCATCGACGCCATAGGCTAATCAAGGCACCCATTCTGGATCAGCTACTCACTGATTGGTTCACAAAGTCATTCTTGCCTCCCATAGCCAGGGGCATTTCTATGCATGGGCCGGTCACGGAAGAACAAGCCATCTCAGCTGCCCAGTACATGGATTTGGTATATACCCAATTCGGCACTTTACACAAACTTCTTCCCCACGCCACCCGCATCACTATTGATCCAACTAAGCCTGCCACTGAACCCCCTATAGATGGTATTGTCGGTTCAGTCAAGAACCAGCCTACCATCAAACCGAGAGGGCAGCAAGCTCCTGCTTCCCCCGCTCCACCCCAGGCTGCTCCAAAAGCTTCTACTTCTCCTGCTGTCTCCTCTGAAGTGAACACAGTTCAATCTACATCACAACCATCTGGAGGAAAGAAGAAGAACAATCAGAAAAAATCCAAGAAAACTTCTAACCAGCAGGAGAATCCCAAGCCACAACCCACCTAGAACGACCTGAAACCATGTCGGAAAGCTAAGTTTCCCTGCCTCATTTGTCAAGACAATCACTACACGTGTGACTGTCCCTACAAGGATCAAGTCAACAAATTCGTTAAAGGATCCTCTCATCCGACAGTGTTAACTGACCCTTTCCCTCAGTAGCAACAACAGACGGTTGCCCAAGAAACCCCACAAGGGGGCAACCTGAACAACCCACCTCACAGAGAGACGTATGCAAACCGCGAAATCCTGATGACAAGTAATGAAGAGATTCACATAACCACTCGTTCAAAGACATACGAAAACCCCCCAAGTTCAAACAAACAGTCAGAGACAGCCAAAGGCAAGTCTCCTGTTGAAGATCCTTCTCCTACCCCTCCTCCTAACGGCCATCTCCACATTGAGAGACCACTTACGGACACAGTGCTATGCCCACCCAAGGGCACCATACAAAAGGTGACATTTAATCCCAACGTGCAAGCTTCCCAAAATTACAACATTGTTGAGGATTTAGCTCAAGCACCATGTGCCATGTCGACTCTCAAGGTTCTCCAACACTGCCCTACGTAGCGTAGAACCTTACTTTCAGCACTGGGGGCAATGGACCCGGATACTTCAAACACCATCATGTTTAACTTGGAGTATGTCAAACCTTGGCTTTCCCATCAGTTAACCTTCCAAGTTCATACAAAAATCCCTGGAAATAGCATCCATCGCACTGTCTTAGACGAGGGTGCCTCCACATCAATTATGTCTTTGAATTGTTGGAGAGCTTTAGGCTCACCCAAAGTCACGATGTCTCCCACTACTCTTAGAGCATTTGACGGGCACGGTTTTCAACCTTATGGACTCATTCCTGTGATTGGTGTTGAACTGGGAGGAAAAACAGTATCTGTACACATCGAAGTCGTGGATGTGCCATTAGATTACAATCTTCTACTTGGTCGGAACTGGTTTTATGCCATGACCGCCATAGCATCTACTGTCTTTCGAATCATGCAATTTTCTCATGAAGGGAAAATTGTCACCATAGATCAGCTAGATTACTGTATCCCAGACTCTCATCCGAACTCCGCCAATGCCGTCCCATTATTGGATCAACCTCGGGACCATTTCCAAGACATTGGCGATGGTATTATGAAGGATTCTTCCCTTATTAGAGTTTTCCCAGAGCGGGGGTCCCACGTTCATCCAGTCAACATGATATCATCAAATATCACCCCTTTCAATGATTCTTGGGTGATACCGAGTCCCACTGAGATTGAAAACTACGACAACTCCATGCCGTTAAATGGGAACCTCGCAGTGTATGAAGCGATCCATTCAACCACCGATTAGGTCGATTCTTCTACCCATCACACAGTGGCACAACTCTCGTCTGAGACCCATTCATCCCCACCACTTATCGATCCTCTCACATTGATTTTTCCCACTGACGAATCAATTATGGAGGTTATGTGCGGTGATGAACCACCATGGGGAAATTTCCATCATCGATCTTCCTTTCCCACCATCCAGATGCTTGAGCTCGATACAAAATCCAACACTTCACTTGGAATGGTTCAAAACAAGTTTCCCACTTCACTCGATGAAGTATTTTCCAAAGGAAACTTGGCCAACCTTATGGAAACCACTCCCATTGACATTTCAGTGAAGCCTGGTGTCATGGAAAACGTTCATATTGGCAAGACATGCACTCCCATCGAAATTGAGTTCTACACCGCCTACTTTAAAACTTTTCGTGACATTTTTACTTGGAGTTATGAAGAGATGCCAAGAATAGACCCTTCTATCATGGTCCACAAGATTCCAACCTTTCCTCGTGCCCGACCTGTTCAGCAGAAACTCCGACCTGTCCACCCCCGCAAGGTAGCCGCTATCAAAGCAGAAGTTGAAAAACTTTTGCATGTTGGTTTTATCTATCCTGTCCCACTGACAGAATGGGTATCCAATATCGTTCCCATAGCCAAGAAACAGGATATGATTAGAGTTTGTGTCGATTACCGTGACTTGAACAAAGCTTGTCCAAAGGACAACTACCCAACTCTGTTCATCAACCAAATCATCGATAACAGTGTTGGGAGTGTCATATTTTTATTTATGATGGCTTTTCCGGTTATAATCAGATCGAGATACTCCCACTGGACCATCACAAAACAACCTTTATCTGCCCATGGGGAATCTTTGCATATCGAAAGCTACCTTTCAGCCTGAAAAATGTCGGGGCTACTTTCCAATGGGTGATGTCGTATGCATTTCACGATATCAAACATATTGCAGAGCCATATCTTGATGACCTTCCCGCTCATTCTCAGACCATGGAAGATCATCCTGATCACTTAGGCACCGTCTTCGCAAGGTGTCATCGCTGCAATATTCATTTGAATCCACATAAATGTATATTTTGCGTTGAAGCTGAAATTTTTTTGGGATTCATAATCCCCAAAAGCAGTATACGATTGGACCCTACGAATGTAGAGGCTATTCTAGCCCTGCCTTCCCCCACGAAGATACCGGAACTTCAAAGTTTGCAAGGGCATGCAAAATTTCTACGTCATTTTATTTGCAATTTCACCGAGATATCAAAAGGCTAGATGAGGCTTCTAAAGAAGAATACCCCCTTCTTGCAGGACAACGAAGCCCAATGCTCCTTTAATCATCTAAAGGCAGCCTTGACTAAAGATCCTGTGATTCAACCCCCCAACTACACACGGGAGTACATTCTTTATCTTGCATCTTCGATTTCCACCATTGGTATGGTGTTAGTCCAAGAAGATACTAACGGCATAGAACATGTGGTATACTACTATCTTAGCAAGAGTCTTCTTGACTTCGAAACTCGATACTCACATTTTGAAAAACTGGCTCTAACCACAGTATTTGTTGTCCAGAGGTTTCGTCATTACATTCTGCTCCGCCAGACCACTATCATAGCGGATTTCAATCCAATGTACTATATCCTCACACGTCAAGTGCTTGGGGGAAAATATTCTTGCTGGATTGTCATCCTACAAGAGTTTGACTTGGAATTTTCTAAAGCCAAATCCAAGAAATCTTTAGTCTTTGCTAAGTTGATTTGTAACCTGCCCTGCGCTACTAAGCAACCTGAGCCCATTGATTCTCTTCCCGATGAATCGTTGTTCCTCATTAGCACGTCCGACCCATGGTACGGGGATATTTTACTATATCTCCAAACCCAACGTTTTTGCGCCGACCTCAACCACGATGAACTTCGACGTATCCGACATCATGCCAAGTACTACCTTATAGTCAATGATACCCTTTACCGTCGTCGTGTTGATACCGTTCTTTGACGTTGTTTGAATTTAGACGAGACCAAAAACGTTCTTAATGACTACCATGCTGGATCATGTGGTGGTCATCTCTCTGGGATGGCTATGGCCCAGAAGATACTGCGAACAGTATATTTCTGGCCCTCGATTTTCAAAGACTGCATTGAAATGGTTAAGAAATGTCCACCCTATCAATTTTTCCATAGTAAGACACGCTCACACCCTGCTGCACTTAATCCTGTTATTGCCGTCAGCCCCTTTTCCAAATGGGGCATAGCTTTTATGCACTGTAAGCCCACTTCAGCCGGGGGGCATAGCTATGTCATAGTAGCTGTGGATTATTTCACAAAATGGGCTGAAGTGATGCCTACGTATGCTGAAGACGGAAAAACAGCAGCACAGTTCATATTCAACCACATTATAGATAGGTTTGGTGTCCCACAATCCATTGTGACTGATCATGGCTCCCACTTCAGGAACCATATGATTGAAGAATTAAGCGCCAACTAGGGTTTTCGTCATGAAAACTCAACCCCATACTACCCGCAGGCTAATGGCCAAGTCGAAGTCATTAACAAAGTTCTGAAACGTATGATTAAGCGCATTGTGGGTACCCATAAGTCTAATTGGCACTTAGCTCTTTTTTCGGCATTATGGGCTTACCGAACCTCAGTAAAAAGTGTTACCGGGTTCACACCATTCCAACTAGTTTATGTCCTGGAAGCCATCTTACCAATTGAATGTGAAATCCCGTCACTTAAGATAGCCATAGAGCTACTTCCCCATACCACTTCCGAAGAGGAACGGTTTCTATACCTAGCCAAGCTAGACGAAACTCGCTGAGACGCTGCTTTAGCTAACAAAGCTCATAAAAAACGCATCAAAGCACAGTATGAAAAATCCGTTCAACCTCGGGTTTTCAACGAAGGTGACCTCGTACTCACATACGACCAAATGCATGACAAACTTGGAAAAGGAAAGCTAGAGTCTATGTGGTACGGCCCCTTCGTTGTAAAACGTGTTTTGGAGAAAGGAGCCTATGAACTTGTCGATTGTGATGGCACACCATTGGCACGACCCCGCAATGGGTTGTACCTCAAACGTTTCTACGCGTAAGCTCATCCCGCGCAAGATAATTTTTGTACATAATGTACCTAATTTGTTTTCACTTATCTTTTTTGTATGCACACGCGGATCTCATGTACCCATACTTACCTTGACTTGTGCTTTTATGTGCAGATATCTGCCTATTACGGATTCGCCGACAGTGCGAGCCGACATACTCGGAACCTCGCTTCCACAGCATGGGTAATTTATTCTCCCACTAGTGAGTTGTTATCTTCAGGAGCCACTTGTTTGGGTCCCGCAATCATTGGACTCTTGACAGAGGTTACTTCCCTTGGAATTGACTCCCTATCGGTCTTTCTAGACTCTCAACTCATGGTTTCCCACTTGAATCATGTCTACGCAGTCCGCAATCCTATCCTACTTCGCTTATTTCGACGGGTATGCCTCTTGGAACGATCTTTTAATTATATTTCATATCAACATATACCAAGGGAATTCAATTGTGTAGTTGATTCATTGGCTAATTACATTTTGGATTGGCATCTAGCCCATACATAAAAATACATCATAAAATGAACACACAAGTCATTGTAAATATATAGATCATAAAATTAGGTCCATGTATATATATCACTGCATATAAAAATGTTTTTCTCAAATACATAAAGTTTGTGTTCAAAAGACAAAATTTGGGATCCAATCCCATACAAAATTTGGCTCTCAAGCCTACATATCGTGTACATGCTGCATAAGTAAAATACTACTATCTAAGGAGACCTAGGAGATCTATTATGATCCTACTCAGATTCCTCGCGCCGCTGGTGATAGCAGACTATGGCTCTGGCCACCCTACGAAGAAGAAGACCGATACGTCTAGGCACACGTATAGTATGCCGCTGAAGATGCAGAGGAACATCATCCATCCTCATAGCTGGAACCCTGTGGGTTAAACCTTGTAGGTTCTGCTCTATGTCTTGAACCACTCCTTCCTCTTCTTCCTCTTCTTCTTCCGAAGCAACTTCACGCTAGATACGTGTAATGGCGAATAGCCTGCAGGTCTCTGTGGTCCACGATCAATGACATGCAAATATACATGGATTAAAATCTTTTGTACACATTCTAAAAAAAAATTAAAAATCATATATTTAAAAAATTAAAAAACACATTTATGAATGTCATACTTGAGTTATCCCAATCCTCATCCTCCGGCAGTGCCAAGTCTATGTCCTTGCGGAAGTCCACCCTTACATAGGGGTAGTCCTCGATCATCACGATCTGTTCCTTGAGCCATGAGAAGAAGTCCTCACCAAAAGCCAAACGTTGTGGCCCTTCGAGCTGTCCTGCATACTCACTCCATCAAGCCATCCATGGCTCGGTAGGTGGACGAGCGGGCATGGTCAGTTGCGTATGCAACAGTGGCACCCTCTCCAAGAATAAGGTGACCGAAATGCTCCCATACCCAAATTGAGAGTTCTCTCTAGTTCTGCACTTGTTCACTTGCTCCTTGAGGTTAGTTAATAATGCTTCACACCAGTTGAATAATGTTGGTGCCATACAATCCACAGAAAGATTCATTTGTGTACGATATGCCTGATGGGGACTCGTACTACCTGCTACACGTGTGATGGTGAACAACACAGTTTTTAAAGGAAGTTCTACAACGTCCTTAATGACCACCTTACCTCTTTTCTTCCCTGAACCTTGACGACAATAGCGAGCAATCAAAGCATCAGTGCTCACCTCCGAGGCTGTGAACCCTGTCAGGTTCACCCAGGCCCCTCTCTTTGAGAGACCCGTGAGTTTGAGAGACCCGTGAGGAAATAAATTTCCTCGAGCTCAATCTCGAGGGTATGTACTCCAACTTGGAAAGCTTGAATGTAGGGGTCCCACATTTGTATAATGTGGGTGAGAATTTTTGCTTGCTTGCAGATACCTTTGGTTTTGAAGAATTTCAATAACCCACATTCCCGCAGTGCAGTCAAGGTCTCTTGGTCATTTTCAGCCAACAAATGATCCTCTTCATGCTCCCTTTCTTTCCAGCTGACCATTTTGCCTCAAACAACTTGCAAACACCTGCAAAAAGTCACAAGAAGCATTCATTAACAATTTAATAACTTGATCTCAGTAAAGATTTGAGGAAAAATCTTATTTTTCTTCCCTAATGCTCGTCACTACCGCACCTGGGGGAAATATGACTGCGCAATAGTCCACACTACCGCACCCCCATTTAGCACTACAGCGCGGCATTGTTACACAGTACCGCGCTTCCCGATACAGTGACCACGCAGTACTGTCAGGCGCGAAAAAAGCCTCTTAGGGCCTGCTCAAAAATTAATTTCCACCTACTAAAATCAAGTTTTTACTCTATGAAATGAAAGAGGGGCTTGAAAGCTCTTACCTGGCACAGACGGCTATTGAAACAGTGCTCTGGATCTCCAGATATGAACTCTTGAAGTTTTGCCCTTCAATGGGTGAAATTTCCTCTTTCGGCAGATGCACAAGTGAAATGGTAACTTTCCATATTTACCTCTTGCTTATATAACTTTTTCACTTATTTTTTACTCATTATTTTATCTGGTTAAATTAAAACTCATTTCACATTGCTAATATATGGTTCCATGAGCCTTTTTTGACAGGGTCTCCTTTAAAAACGTTCACACTGGTGATTATTTATTTATTTCGACCTTCTTTTTTAGCGTACTTTATCTTTTTGTGCTCTGAATTAAAACTTGAAAAAGATTCCAAGCGTTTTTTACACCTGTGTCGTGCTTGTCAAACTCAAGAAACGGTGTCGAGCTTAGTCAACTTTACTCGTGCTCGTTAAACGACGAGGAAAGTATTATTTTGGTTGTATTTTATTCTTTTTTCGGACCAGAATAATTAAAAATTACGAAAAAGACCATTGGAGTTCTCTTTAAGCTCTTTTCAGACTCCCTCGTTTCGAAAAGATTTCCAAGTGATCTTGTCTCTTTCACACTTGTAAAAGTATTTGAAAGGTCGTCTATTCGGTGATAGGTTACCCCTTTTTTGGCCCTTCTAGACTATTTACGAGAAAGGTATACCTCAGTCAATGTTTGACTGGGAGAGTTATCTCGGGAATTGTTTTACACTTTTTCGAGATCGAGGGACTAAATTTATGAAAAAGTACACTTTGGAGCCTTCTTTAAGTTTTTTAGGCTCTCTAAATGTGAAAAACTGCCGAGTTTTCCTTCCTTGGACTCGTTAAAATTTGACATCAAAGGACCCACCTTGGGACGAACCCCTCCTTTCTCAGGTTCGTAAAACATGTGAGATCGGACTCATCTATGAGATGAACTATACTGAGCATCTGTTATCCTCTTCAAGCTCATAAAACAACAAAGAGGTACTCATCCATCATGTCGGGGGAAAATGGGAAACAAGTCAAGTTTATTTTGTTGGCAGCTTGTCAATCGTTACCTTTGAACATGGCATGTGTCTATTCCTTGTCTACTTTTGGGTATTCATTTATTCTGCTGAGTTATGGTCATCATCCCGAGTCGTCTCTCTAGCCACAAGCCTACTCATTCAGTGTCTATCCTCTGTTATCAATAATCCCTGCTGCCAGGTCCTGCTTCATGCCATTATATGTTCAAAGGGTTGCATTGTTTAAAGTCATTCATTGTGTCAGACTTCCGTTGTGTCAGTACAGGTCCTATTGTTTCATCGTTCCATACTATCTTTCGTTCCGATTTCGTGTCGATGATGTGGGAATCGTTATGGCCCACCTTCGACGAGTCTATTCCCGTCGACACCAAATCACTATCCGAGAATTAGACTTAGGAATCAACCATTAGTACCTTGGTACCTGCATGCCTTAATGGCAGGTTTCCTCGTGTTCGACAATAGGTTTACATCATTGGCCTCTGATCGAACGATCTCTCGAATTCTTGACATCAACTCATTCATTTGCATTCCATTGAGATGTACTATAGATACCTTGGGGATCATCATCATCATTGGTGATTTCCCTCGCATTTGTTAACGGTTCACATCATTGACCGGTAATCAAATGGTTTCTACCATGTTCGACTTCAACACCTTGTAATCACATGGCTAGATTCGTATCATTTGTGATTGAGTAAAATACCCTGGACGCACCTTTGTACTTTGATTGCATCTAGGTTGCGATGGAGATGTCCTCTGTATTGTCACATAGATCCACTTTTGTATTGGTCGTGGTTGTGTCATTTCTATTTCATGGATCTACACTTGTTCATAGTAGCCATGATTTGTCTGCTATCTATATCATCTCAGTACTCATGGATCTGCAATGTATTGGTCGACAGCCATGCTTTGAGTCAATTGTTTCCGAGCATGGGGATGCCCGCCTCGGTGGTATATCTGACATTTTGTTTCTGTTTTAGCTCCTCGTTGATCTCCTCGATACTATCTCCGCACAGTATTTGTAAATTCTTTTGGCTATCACTCTTTTCTGACCTCACACTTTAGGGGGCATCTGTTATACCTCCATATTTCACAGTGTCGCATCTTCACAATAAAAACATTTGACAAGACTTCCCTGCTACTTAAAACACCCAGAAGAGAAAAGTGATGAATGACCTATAAATACAAACCTGTCATGTCAAGAAGCAACCCAACTGAGACCTCATCTGCCAACACTACCGCGTTCTTCACTCCTACTGCTGCACGGTAGTCCACACTACCGCGCTATGCTCTTTCCCTGATACACGGTACTACCGCGTTATGCTCAGCTTCAGGGGCGTGGTAATCCTTTTTTAGCCCTTTTTGCATGGCTTGTGGGATCTTGATCTTCGAGAGATTTTTAAGGATTGGCATCTCTGATTCGATCCTAACTCACCTTCTCATATTAGTGGGTCTGATCCACTAAACACTCCCAAGATCCATCATTCTCTCTTGTTGGTTAATCCTTCTACACACTATAAGAGAGAGGCCTTCCATGAGCAAAGGGGGAGGATTCTTTGAGATATCAAACCTATGGTATTCGATCTTTGTGGAGATAGCTAGAGGAGAAAGCACTTGGAGTTGGGGGTTGGCTTGGACATCAAGCAACCATTGTAATTAACTTCAAGTTTGTAATAAAATATAACTTGTCTTGTTTCCCAAATTGTGTGTGTTGATCTTGTTTCAATCATATGATTTGTTTCTGTTATAGATTTAGATTCTAACATATATTTCAAGTTGCTAGAAAGATTGTATGTGCTTGTACCTTGGTTCATTCTAACAGGTTCATTCGCGAGGACTTGAGGATTGGAGCAACAACTAGGACGAGCTATTAAATCAAAGGTCAGTAAGATCTCTTCCATTTATTCCAGCAATGTGATCTTGAAGCATTTGTTTGAATCTAGTAATTCAAGGTAGCATTTGTTATCTTTTTGTCTTAGTTTAGAGTCAGTTAAGTCTACTTTAACCTAAGAGAGTTTCTACATATCCGTATGGAGAAACATCTACAACACATACTGAAGCAGCACCCTGAAGTGCTCTTCCTATCTGCAGCACTTCCTACCCAATCTAAATCAACATAACCTTCCAAGTTAAACTTTTGGTTCGCATCATACTTGAGCCCATAATCAACTGTACCCTTCAGGTACCTCAGAATATGCTTTACAACAACCAGGTGAACACCTCTCGGATCCGTCAGGAACTGGCTCAATGTGTTCACGGCAAAGCAAATATATGGTCTCGTGTTCGTCAGGTACATCAAGGACCCAATCATCTAATGATACACCGTGACATCAACCGGATCAGATGAAGCATCACACAAAAGCTTCAGGTTCGATGCCATAGGTGTGGCCATGGCCTTGCAATCCATCATCCTAAACCTCTTCAGGATCTCTACTGCATACTTCCCTTGTCCAAGGAAGATCCCATCTTCACTCTACCACACCTCCATACCTGGAAAGTAATGCATCATCCCCAATTCCTTCATCTCGAACTCGGCTGCAAGCTTCCTCTTGGTGTCGGAAATCAACCCATCCTCTCCTATAACAAACATGTAATCCACATATAGGAGTAGTATCACCGGATTGCCTTCCTCAACCTTCTAGTAAAGGTTGGAATCTGCTTTACTCTTGGTAAATCCCAAACTGGATAGAAAACTATCCATCCTACCATACCAAGTCCTAGGAGCTTTCTTCAAGCCATACAAGGATTTCTTCAACCTGCACACATATGACTCCCTGTCATGTGTCTCAAAACCGAGTGGATGCTCCACATACACTTCCTCTTCGACTACACCATTCTGTTAGGATATTTAGACACTTAGGAGTTAGTTAAGATCAACTTGTGTAATATATCCGTTAGGGATAGTGTGTTTCTTTAGTATGCATTAGTATGCATTTGTAAATACTTAATCCGACGGTCACGATATGTTTCCGACATAGAGTGATCCGACGGCTCAACTTCTCTTAGATCAAACCTAACCTTGATCCATAGCTTAACACCCGATTGGTCCATGATCTCTATTTAAATAGCATGGAGGGTCATTGTTTAGTTGATCGATCATGAGAAGCTCATTTGTAACTTTCTTTCTTTGCATAATAAATTGTCCCGTAGAAGCTATTTGGCCGGGGCCGTGGAGTGTTTCCCTCAAGAGGGTTTAAACCACATCAAAACATCAGTGTGTTGATCTGTGATCTGTTTGTGTGAAGTGGTTTCTCTTGGTGTTCGGTCCTTTGGTAGTACCCTGTGTACCCGAACATGGTATCAGAGCTTTTATGAAGTGCCGCTTCCAGTTATGATCTAGATCTTGAACTGTTGTTGCCGAAACTCAAAAGGGTTTCTATTTCTAGTATTTTCGTGCATTTCTGGGCTATGGGAGGTGTTTCATTGCGTTCAGAGAGTCGTTTCCATTGGAAAATAGTTTTCGTTTGATCGAAAACGGTTCCCGGTTGCTCCAGAAACGCGTATTTCATCAGATCTAAAGGTATAATGTTACAGTGACGCATTTTTTTATTTCGTTTTTTAAAAAGAAAAATCTCATATTTTATCTTTTTTACTGTTAGATTTTTTTGGGGGGTTCGGATTGTTGCTTTCCCATCTGCGTAT
Source organism: Larix kaempferi (assembly GCA_027924585.1). Lineage (NCBI taxonomy): Eukaryota > Viridiplantae > Streptophyta > Pinopsida > Pinales > Pinaceae > Larix > Larix kaempferi. The sequence continues at coordinate 20,783,458 of BSBM01000268.1, forward strand.
GCTCTTTGCCGTGCACCTTGAGCGATCTCGGCAAATCAGAAACAGAAAGGGAAAACGTAGACTTTCTAAGCAAGCTAACAAGATCTAACTCCACAAGTGTGGAAAAAAAAAATTTGTTTCGTTTTGTGGTTTGTTTTGTAGGAAAAAGGGCAAGCATGCAAACCGAGCCAAAAAAAAAAAATCCCCCTTCCTCATTCCCATATTTTACATACCTTTTAATCTAGCTCACTTGATTCAAAGTTGCTTTATTCCTTAATAGGTCTTGAGTTCAAGTCTTAGGAAGTTACTTTTAAAAAGAAAAGTGCATGCAATTTCTATTTTCAAGTTACTTTATTGTAAAAGTGCATCTCACTTAAATAATAAAAAATAAAAATACAAGTGAGTCACTTAAGTTTTTTTTATTGTTGCACTATTTAAAAGTAATATCATTGTAAAAGTGAAATCACTTATTTTACAAAAGTGGTTTACTTAAAGCAACTTTCTTGTAAAGTGATTGTCAAAAGGTTCATCTTGGGAAGAGGGGGGTTTCTTTTTTTGCTAGACATTCTCTAGCTGCCACGTCACTATTGGGGACATCTTCAACAGTTTCTTTGTTCAAGCATAACTTCATCATACAAAGTCAGTTTTCAGTGCCGTTTTTTTTTAAACCGCCTATTTTTTCGAGCTCTTCACATCTAGACTATTGGTTTCTGCTTTTACAGCCATTAATTTACAAATATGGCCGCCCATTATGATATTCTACTTAACAGTTCTAACTATTTCTCATGGAAATCTCGTATGGAGGATGTTCTACGAAGTAGGGGACTTTTCAGAATTACCACAGGGAAAGAAAAAGAACCCACTGATGATGATAAGAAAATAAAATGGGAAAATAGATGTGATGAAGCTTGTGGATTGATTGGGATGTCAATCTCTACTGATTTGCGATTCCACATATCTGGAATTGATGAACCTAATACTGCTTGGGACAAGTTGGAATCTGTGTTTGGTAAACACAATGAAATTCGAGGTCACCAACTCGAAAATGAGTTGATTTCTTTAAACCCAAGTGACTTTTCATGCATTTAAGATTATTTATCTAAGTACAAAACTCTCAAGCTCTTATGTGCAGAATGTAAGATTGAGAGGGAAGACAAACAATGCATTTATCATATTCTTTTCAAACATGGACCTGCATATTTTGTTTTTGTATCTACATTTTACTCCATGAAAGCATCCTTGAATGCAGCTAGCTATCAAGAGCCTAGTCTTGAATCCTTTTGTGATTCCTTGATTAGGGAACAAGATAAACTCATTCATCTTGGAATAATCAACAATGCAGATACATTTGGGAAAGCCTTATTGTCCCAACAAAAAGAAAAGTCCAAGCCTCCCAAGAAATAAAATTTTCGCAATAATAAGTCAAACAAGGGTCCCAAACCCTCTCAGTCAGCTCCTTCTTTAAAAAATGACAAAGGATCCAAGCCAAAAGACAAGAAGACTGAGCGTCATTGCAACTATTGCGGGAAATATAATCATGATGAATCTAAGTGTTTCAAGAAGATGGCATCCTTGGAAGCAGCAATGAAGAAGCACCACATCAGCCTAGATTCGTCTTCAGATTCTACCTCTCATGGACATGCACTTTGTGCTTCTGGTTATTCTTATAATGCATCTTCTTCTTCTACTTTAAATGAATGGCTCATTGATTCTGGAGCATCTTATCATATGGCTAAGGATCAAGCCATCTTTTCTACTATGCATGAATGTAACACCAAACAAATATTTGTTGGTGATGATAGATCTCTAAGTGTTGTAGGAGCTGGAACAGTTCCAGTAGATAATAGTCATTTTAGTGATGTACTATGTGTTCCAAGAATTTTCTGCAATTTGTTATCAGTCTATCAGATCACTCATTCTGGTGAAGGTAAAACTGTGACCTTTACACCTCACCAAGTTGTAATCAAGGATTTTAAAGATCCTCAACAGGTTCTAGCTACCGGAATTGTTGATGATATTACCAGGTTGTACAAGTTTAACAACTTTGGGTCATCACCTTTCCCTTCAGTTTTTGTTGCTCATAGTGATAACTTGAGCAAACTTTGGCATGAGCGATTTGGTCACTTAAATTATCGCTCATTGCAACAACTATGTAAAGAAAATATGGTGACAGGTCTTCCGATGGTATCTTGCAGAGATTTGGTAGTGAAGCATGGGCTCACATTCCGGATGAAAAACGGAAAGCATTGTAGCCTAAAAGTAAAAAGTGCATATTTGTTGGATATTCTGAAGATGTAAAAGGTTATAGACTTCTTCAACCACATTCTCATGCTATAATCATTAGAAGAGATGTTAAATTTGATGAAAATCTCTTGGCCTGCGAGCCTAACTCGGCGATTGTGCCATCTTTGGCCTGCGAGCCTAACTCGGCGATTGTGCCATCTTTGGCCTGCGAGCCTGATTCGGCGTTTGTGCCTTCTTCTTCTTCTTCCAACTTCCTTGACAGGTTTCCAACTCCAGTTTCTGATGATGACAGTGAGGATGAAAATCCACCTCCGCCTGCTCATGTTCCTCCAATTGCACCAGCACAAGTGCTTCCTCGATGGGTCCGTTCAACATGTGAAGCAGCTGGTGATCTTGCCGGTGATCCTAGAGATCAACGTCGAACATGTTCTCAGTTTCAGCGAGCCTCTTCTCTTTTGGCTCAAGTTTCCGAGAATCATGATCCAGAAACTTTTCCAGAAGCTTCAGGGAATCCAGATTGGGATGCAACCATGGATGAAGAATATCGTTCCTTAATGGCAAACGATACTTGGGATCTTGTACCTCTTCCAAAAGGAAGAAAACTTGTCAGATGTAAATGGGTCTACAGAACTAAGTATGCATCAGATGGAAGTGTTGAAAGACTTAAGGCAAGGTTAGTTCCCAAAGGTTTTTCTCAAGTTGAAGGGATTGACTACAATGAAACCTTTGCTCCCGTCGCCAAAATGAACTCCATCCGCCTTGTTCTTTCCCTTGCAGCCTTACACAACTGGGAAGTCCATCAAATGGATGTCAAGTCTTCCTTCTTACATGGTGATTTACAGGAGGAAATTTACATGGAACAACCTCCTGGCTATGTTCAGAATAAATCTAGCCTTGTCTGTCGCCTTAAGAAATTCTTATATGGCCTTAAGCAAGCTCCTAGAGCTTGGTATGCCAAAATGGATAACTTTCTCCTTGACATTGGTTTTTCTAGATGCCATTCTGACCCCAATGTCTATACCAAGAAAGTAGGAAACCATCTCATCATACTTGTTCTATATGTTAATGACCTTATTCTTACTGGTAGTGACCCTAAGCTTATAACCCATGTGAAATCCAGTCTTAAACAAAATTTTGAAATGTCAGACTTAGGACATTTGCATTATTTTCTTGGTCTCCAAGTCCTGCAAACCAAAGAAGGAATCTTTCTTTCTCAGTCTAAGTATGCTTGTGACCTTCTTCGATGCTTTCACATGGAATATTGTACACCAGCCCCTTCTCCCTTCCAGTCTGGAGTCAAACTTTCTGCCACTTGTACTTCACCTGAAGTAGATGCCACCTTGTATCGTCAACTTGTTGGTAGTCTTTTATACTTGACTCATTCCTGTCCTGACCTTTCCTTTTCCATTGGTCGAGTTGCCCGTTATATGCAGACACCTCATGAAAGTCACTGGAAAGCAGCTAAAAGAATACTTCGATATATTTGAGGTACATTTCAGTTTGGGATTCATTACAGTACAGGGGGGAAACCTTTGTTGGTTGGTTTCACTGATTTTGATTGGGCCGACGATCCTGATGATCGAAAGTCTACTGCAGGTTATGTTTTCAGTCTGGGATCTGGACCTATTACTTGGGCTTGTAAGAAACAACAAGCTCTTGCTCTTTCTTCAGCAGAGGCAGAATATCGAGCAGCAGTTAATGCCAGTCAGGAAGCTTTATGGCTTCGACAGATTCTTTCAGAGTTTGGATTCGAGCAGCAGCAGCCTACTCCACTTTGGTGCGACAATCAAAGTGCCATCAAGCTTGCCAAAGATCCAGTTCTACATCAACGCAGCAAACACATTGAGCTACATATGCACTTCATCGGAAATCTTGTTCATGATCGTGTTCTTGAAGTGCTCTTTTTCCCTACAGATGATCAAGTTGCAGACATCTTCACCAAGTCTCTTACAGAAGCGAAGTTTTCTAAACTTCGATCTATGTTAGGAGTTCAGGAACTTGTCATTAAGGGGGGATAGGATCTAATGCCTCCTTCCTTCTCCTAATAGTGTCACTTTTGTAAATCCTTCAATCCTATCCCAAGTTGTTCTTAAGGGGAGATGTTAGGATATTTAGACACTTAGGAGTTAGTTAAGATCAACTTGTGTAATATATCCGTTAGGGATAGCGTGTTTCTTTATTATGCATTAGTATGCATTTGTAAATACTTAATCTGACGGTCACGATATGTTTCCGACATAGAGTGATCTGACGGCTCAACTTCTCTTAGATCAAACCTAACCTTGATCCGTGGCTTAACACCTGATTGGTCCATGATATCTAGTTAAAGAGCATGGAGGGTCATTGTTTAGTTGATCGATCATGAGAAGCTCATTTGTAACTTTCTTTCTTTGCATAATAAATTGTCCCGTAGAAGCTATTTGGCCGGGGCCGTGGAGTGTTTCCCTCAAGAGGGTTTAAACCACGTCAAAACATTGGTGTGTTGATCTGTGATCTGTTTGTGTGAAGTGGTTGCTCTTGGTGTTCGGTCCTTTGGTAGTACCCTGTGTACCCGAACATATTCAAGAAAGTTGTCTTGACATCCATTGTTGATGTATTTGTAACTTTGGAACGTATTTCAGTTATATATTTATTTTACCCTTATAGAGATGTGTTATTCCTCTATAAGGAAGTGTCGTCATTTGTATTGAAAAGTGTCGCAAGTGTGTTAACTTTCTGATGGGTTATTAGACCACCTTGTAAGGGTTCGGCCCGATATAATGTAATATGAAGTTATTGTACCTAGCTAGACAAGTCAGCCCCATAAGGGGACAAGTATAAATAGAGATCGAGAGATCTCTATTTGGATCACTCAAAAACGCATTCTTCCTTCACTTGGAAAGTGGCACACTTGTGAGGAGGAGGATCAGCTACTAAGAGGAGTCTATCTATTGTACTTTGGTTGTACTTCGGTTGAGCGATTGCTCTATCTATCTCTGAGGAAGTTGTGGGGTTTTTCACCTTAGGGTTTTCCCCATGGAAACTCTGTGTGTCTATTGTCTCTCATGCTTTTGCTTCTTGTGATGATTGACATGCTTGTTATGATTGATATGCATTGATATACTGTACATGTTATTCTCTCAGTAAATATCCTAGAGTATTGTGAATTAATGCTCAAAATTTAACATGGTATCAGAGCTAACCTGAGAAGAAGACATTGTGCAATGACGGAAATTAGAGTTTCTTGTTTATTGGGTTTCTCTCCACATATTTTGGAAAAACAGCATAGTAGATTGACTCTACTCATCAAGGAGAATCTAGCTGTCCAATCAGAATTCAATTCTGAGCAATTTCAGATTTGGCCCTAAAAATTAGGGTTTCCACAAAAATAGGAATTTCTGGAATCTGAAGACACAGTTTGAAGATCCTTGGAAAAATCGAAGTTTAGAGCTTTGGATCGATATTTTTGGTTGGGTAGATCTCTAGGAAACTCAAACCCTAATTCAGGGTCCTCCCCAGTGAACCCAGGAAGACAAAAAGACATTTCTGAAGGGTGAAGCTATGCAAATCTCAAATTCTGAATACACCAGGCTGATCAGATCATCAAGGTGCATCTTTCTATCCTTTCATAAAGTTGAAATTCACATTTTTAATTTTGAGGGTTTTTCCGACAAACCTTAATCTGGGACAAGATCCAGTTTTCAGCAAATCAAGTGGTAAGACCTAGATCTTTTCTATTTCCATTTTAAGTATTCTTTAAAGATGTCTCACCACACCAAGCTTGAGGATAAGCTTGAAGGAGTTGATAACTTCCAAGCCTGGAAGTATAGGATTGGGTTAATCCTAGAAGAGAATGAGTTGGACTCATATGTAAAAGAAGACATCCCTTTCCCAGAGGATGAAGAGGCTAAGATATTACATAAGAAGAACTTGGTCAAGGCAAAGAGAATCATTGTTGATTCTATCAAAGACCATCTCATACCACATGTGTCATCTCTGAAGACACCCAAGTAGATGTTTGACTCTTTGACCAAGCTATTGAAAGGGAAGAACATAAATCGGAAGATGACTTTGTGGAATCAATTGAAAGGGGTCAAGATGTTGAATGGAGATACCATTCAATCTTATTTCTCCAAAGTCTCTCAGATCAAGGAACAACTTGAAGCTGTAGATGAAATGGTGGAGAATGGTGAAATTGTTATGACCACTTTGAATGGCCTACCTAGGTCATGGGACTCCTTTATCCAAGGAATCTATGCAAGAAAGAAATTGATCTCCTTCAGTAGACTGTGGGAGGAATGCTCTCAAGAAGAAGCAAGGCTTGTGGCACAGGAAGAAAAGATGGGGAATGAAGATCAAGCTCTCATGGCACACACCAAGAAAGGAAAGTTCAAGAGGGAGCCATCCCATCACAAGAAGAAATCCTATCATCCATATCACAAAGAAAAGAAAGATATGAGGTGCTTCAATTGTAATGAGAAAAGACATTTTGCTTCAAAATGTCCCAAGAAAAGAAAAGAAGATACCAACAACTTCAACAAGAAAAAGAACAACAACAAAAGAAGATATCATGCTCATGCTGCTGAGGATGATGAACCTCCTAGGAAGAAAGCTAGAACAGAAAGTGATGATGACTCATCAAGCGAAGAAGAGTATGTTCTAATATCTGCTCTCACAGGTACTATCTCTGATGGTTGTAATGATTGACTTATTGACAGTGGTGCTTCCAAAAACATGATTGGGTTTAAAGAATCTTTTGTAAATCTATCTGAACATGAATCACCCCATAAAGTGAAACTTGGGGATGATTATCAATACCCTATCAAAGGAAGTGGTGAAGCCTCTTACAACCTAGATTCTGGAAAGTCTTTGAAGATGAAAGAAGTTCTTTATGTACCTGGGATCAAGAAGAACCTACTCTCCATCTCTGCATTGGATGCAAAAGGCATGAGGGTTTCTTTTGTAGATGGCCAAGTCCTAATGTGGCCAAAGGGTAAAACTATTGATGATGCAGTGGTGATTGGAGAGCAAGAGGGAGGATTGTATAAATTGAAGGGACAACCTGAACATGCTATGGTGACATGAAGACAAAGATTCATCCATAGTCATGGATCACATGGAGGTATGTATAATTTGGTTTTGCAAAGATTAACTTATGAGTTATGCAAGTCATTGAAGAGAACAAGAAAACATTGCTAGACATAACTAGCAAATATTGTGACCAGGTATGTTTTTCTTATATCATAGGATCTCTTATATAAGTATACATGGCACGATTGATAATGATTATTCATGAATTCATAGGTTTGAATAATCATGGGTGTATGCATATTATGTTTCTTACCTTAATTAATGATATGACTAATCAGAAGAGTCATAGGTTTGAGTAATTACGGATTTAGGTATATTATGGTTCTTACTTTAATTTATGACTAACCATAAGAGTCCTTGAATACTAATACTTATTATTTCTGTTTGAAATATGCATGTTTAAGATTGTTGTGTTTTGATGGTATTAAGATTATACTAATGAATGTTTGATTATGTATGAGACCTAGAGGATAACACAATAATGATACTAATAAGCATGCATAGAGACCAAGGATGAATTTAAGTTCAAGGACAGGTAATCCAGGAAGCAAAGATCAAGAAGGAGCACACTCCAGTAGTTTCTGCAAGGATGCAGAGATTTAGAGGGAGTTGACCATCTTTCTACATTCCACAACAGAAAGGTGTAGAAGAAGCTACTTCAGCAGCTCCTGCAAGGAAGCAAAGACTCAGAGGGATTCCACCCAACAAACAAACAAAGATAAGTATTTTAATTATCATTTCTTGCATATTTGTTTGTTTAAATAATATTGTTCAATAGTGTATATGCTTATGTTCCTAGACTTAGGATATGTATTGTGCATATTAGAATGATTGCATTAATGAACAGTATACTACTAATATGCATGTAATGGGTAAGTGGCCTATGGCACTGTACAACATTCCATTGCTACTTATCTAGAATGAAACCTCTTTGCTGACATGTTGGGAGTTGTGCACACTCTTAACAATGTTCTGGTAGAGATTGGAAGGCATCTAGAAAGTTACAGGATATGGATCAATGTTGTATTGAAGCATTGGCTAAGATGAATGCATCACTGTATGACATATTTCTTTATGTGTAAGAATTTGTTCTGAAAACTATGAGATGTTGCTAATCATGCAATTTAACTTGTTTTGTAGGAAAGATCGTATACCATCACCTACAAAAGAAGGACTACAACATTTGTTCCAGCAACAAAGATATCTATTGAAGATATTGAAGATATTGGAGATATTGAAGTTCCCAGGATCTGGGAAGAATGCTATGATTGAGGAGTACCAGTCGATCATGAAGATGTTTGGGATGCAATCCCAAGACCTAAAGGGGAGTATATAGTGACTTCCAAGAGGATCTACAAGATCAAGCATGCTAAGTGGTAGCATAGAGACTTTTGCTTCTGTAGCCAGATACACTTCCATTAGATCGGTACTTTCTCTGGCTGCAGTGATGAAGTGGAAGATACACCAGATGGATTTCAAGACAACTTTCTTGAATGGTGTAGTTGAAGAAGAAGTGTATGTGGAGTAGCCACTTGGTTCTAAGACACATGACAGGAAATCATATATGTGCAGAACTTGGTATGGTAGGATAGGCATCTTTCTATCCAGTTTGGGCTTTACCAAGAGTAAAGCGAGTTCCAACCTTTACTACAAGGTTAAGGAAGGCAATCCAGTGATACTACTTTTGTATGTGGATGACCTGTTTGTAACAGGAGATGATAGATTGATTGCTGACACGCATCGGAAGCTTGCTGCCAAGTTTGAGATGAAGAACTTGGGTATGATGCACTATTTTCTAGGCATGGAGGTGTGGCAGAGTGCAGATGGAATCTTCCTTGGACAAGGGAAGTATGCAGTAGAGATCCTGAAGAGGTTTGGGATGATGGACTGTAAGGCCATGGCCACACCTATGGCATTGAACCTTAAGCTTCTGTGTGATGCTTCATCTGAGCTGGTTGATGTCACTATGTATCATCAGATGGTTGGGTCCTTGGTGTACCTGACAAACATGAGACCGGATATTTGCTTTGCGGTGAACACATTGAGCCAGTTCCTGACGAAACCAAGGAGTGTTCACCTGGTTGCTGTAAAGCACATTCTGAGGTACCTGAAGGGTACAGTTGATTATGGCCTCAAGTATGATGCGAATCAAAAGTTTAACCTGCAGGGTTATGTTGATTTAGATTGGGCAGGCAATGCTGCAGACAGGAAGAGCACATTTGGGTGTTGCTTCAGTATGGGATCAGGTGTGATCTCTTGATTTAGTAGGAAGCAGTCCTGCGTAGAACTGAGTATAGCCAAGGCAGAGTATGTTGCAGCCTGTTCGGTAAGTTGTGAGGCAGTATGGCTTTGGAAGCTACTGTCTGAGTTATTTGATCTCCCGTTGGATGCTACTGGTATCTTCTGTGATAACCAGAGTTATGTGAAGTTGTCTGAGAACCCGGTGTTCCACGATAGGGCGAAACACATTGAGATCAAATATCACTATATCAAGGATATGGTGCAGAGAGGAGCAGTTAAGCTCCTATATGTTGCGACAGATGAGAAGATTGCAAATGTGCTGATGAAGCCACTAGCCAGAGTGAATTTTGAGTACTTCAAAAAGAGGCTTGGCATTCTTCAGATCAACGACACTTCAAGGAAGAAGTGATGGACACATTTGTTGAAGCCATTCCAAGCATGGTGGAAGGAGGATCCTTCACATGGCTATGGATGTAAGCGTTGGATGATGAGCATTAGGATGATGTTCTAGTTTCTATTGTATATGATCAGTTGTATCATTTATATGTATGTATGTACGCATCATGTTGGATGCTGGATATGATCAGTTGGATCATTTATATGTATGTATGTACGCATCATGTTGGATGCTGGATATGATCAGGTAGATCATGGATTTGTATATGTATCAGGTGGATACTTGTATGATCAGGTAGATCATGTATTTGTATATGTATCAGGTGGATACTTGTATGATCAGGTAGATCATGTACTTATGTATGTATCAGGTGGATGCATTATATGTATCAGGTGGATACATTGTATGAACAGGTGGATCATGTATGGTGATATGTATCAGGTAGATACTTGGTATGCATCAGGTGGATGCATTGTGCGATCAAGATGATCATGATGATGAGCTTCAGGATGTTGCTCTAGATGATATGTACTAGGATGGTACAGCGATGATGATCAGTATGATCATGAACATCAGGATGATGCTTCGTGAGAAGATGATCAGTTAGATCATGAGTATCAGGTTGATACTTGGAGGTCAGAGATGATATGTGGCAGGTTGTGCAAATAGCATGTAATCAGTCCTCAAAAATATGATAGGTTGGGCTGTGTGCTCGTAATTAGTCCTGGGATGAGGTATTGCTATGTAGTATGTAATCAGTCCTCAGATATCCGATAGGTTGAGTTGTGTGCTCGTAATCAGTCCTAGGATGAGGTATTACTACGGAGACATGTAATCAGTCCTGTAGATCCGATAGGTTGAGATGTGTGCTCATAATAAGTCCTGGGATGCTCTTTAGATATCTTGCCGATCGTGTTGCGGCACATAAATGTTTCTGGGATGCTCTTTAAAGGTATTGTCTATTCACATGTAATCAATCCTGGAGATCCGAGAGGTTGAGCTGTGTGCTCGTAATAAGTTTTGGGATGCTCTTTAGAGATCTTGTCAGTTGTGCTGCGGCACATAAATGTTCCTGGGATGCTCTTTAAAGGTATTATGAAGGGGATGCATGTAATCATTCCTGGGAGATCTTGTCGATCGTGCTTAGGAACATAAATGTTCCTGGGATTCTCTTGTTAGGTATTGCATCAGCACATAAAATTAGTCCTGAGAGACCACCTTTATCAGACCGTTCTCACAAGATGATGAAGACCTACAGGTGGTGGGCCTACATCCAGTATGAAAAAGGACTGGCTCTGTAGAACTTCCTATGATGAGTAGATTCAGAGATTGGTTGAGATAGCAGCAGCAGTGACGATGATGATGATTTGCGGTCAATGCATCGATGATGATGATCCAGAGAAGAAGACTTGTGCTAGCAGATCTGTATTGAGAAATACCTTCCTAGTTAAGAGGGAGTGTTGATGTATTTGTAACTTCGGAATGTATTTAAGTTATATATTTATTGTACCCTTATAGAGATGTGGTATTCCTCTATAAGGAAGTGTCGTCATTTGTGTTGACAAGTGTCACAAGTGTGTTAACTTGACGATGGGTTATTAGACCACCTTGTAAGGGGTCGACCCGATATAATGTAATATGAAGTTATTGTACCTAGCTAGACAAGTATGCCCCATAAGGTTATTGGGAAAACAGGAAAAGTATAAATAGAGATCGAGAGATCTCTATTTGGATCACTCAAAAACTCATTCTTCCTTCACTCAGAAAGTGGCGCACTTGTGAGGAGGAGGATCAGCTGCTAAGAGGAGTCTATCTCTTGTACTTTGGTTGAGCTATTGCTCTATCTATCTCTGAGGAAGTTGTGGGGTTTTTCACCTTAGGGTTTTCCCCACAGAAACTCTATGTGTCTATTGTCTCTCATGCTTTTGCTTCTTGTGATGATTGACATGCTTGTTATGATTGATATGCATTGATATACTATACATGTTATTCTCTCAGTAAACATCCTAGAGTATTGTGAATTAATGCTCAAAATTTAACATCCATATGGTGTATCTTCTACTTCATCACTACAGCCAGAGCAAGTACTATTATGATGGAAGTGTATCTGGCTATAGGAGAAAAAGCCTCTTCATAATCTATTCCCTCTTTCTGGGAGAAGCCACGAGCTACAAACCTCGCCTTGTATTTCTCTATGTTACCATCTGCAGCATGCTTGATCTTATAGATCCACTTGGAAGTCACAACAGACTTCCCTTCAGGTCTTGGGACTACATCCCAAACATCATTCTTCATGATCGATTGGTATTCCTCGACCATGGCATCCTTCCATTCTTTCTTTTTCGCTACTTCTTCATAACTGGAAGGTTCTTTGTTCATAATGTCACAGAGCAAGGCAGCATAACTAGTGTGTGACCTTGTCCTTTTCCTTTCTCTCTGTTCTTCTTATGGAATACCATATCTTTCTGCATCTTGGATGAGCTCTCTAGCCCATGCAGGTTTCCTCTTATGAGAGATCTTCTCATGGGGTGGATCTATAGGTTCTTGTGGATCTTCAATTTCACGATCTTCTTCTGGAATTGCTTCATTCATAGTGGTGTCTTGAATTCTGGTTACCCTTGGTTCTTCATTGTCTTTAGCAGGTGTCTTCCTTGATTTGATGTATGCTCAGTTTTCATCAAATGTTACATCCCTGCTGATGTCAATTTTCTTGAACCCTGTAAAGTAGATTCTGTAAGCCTTCGAGCTTTCACTGTAACCCACAAACATGCCCTTCTTTCCTGAAGTATCTAGCTTTGTCCTCTTTTCTTTTGGAACATGTGTAAATACTGGATAGCCAAAAATTCTGAGATGGCTAACTTCTGGTTTCTCACCATGGAAAACTTTTTTTGGTGTCTTATTGTCAAGTATCTTATGTGGTGTTCTGTTTTGTACATATACCGTTGTTCTTGCAGCTTCTGCCCATAAGTGCATGGGTAGATCTTGGTCATGAAGCATTGCCCGTGCTGCTTCCATGATAGTTCTATTCTTCCTTTTTGCAACTCCATTTTGTTGTGGATTGTAAGGAGTATTAAACTCCCTCTTAATCCCTGAATCACTGCATAACTTCTTGAAGTCTCCTGAAGTGAATTCTCCACCATTGTCGGATCTAAAGATCTTGATCTTCTTATCAGTTTGATTTTCTATCAAGGATTTGAATTCCTTGAACTTATCAAACACTTCATATTTATTCTTCAAGAAGTAAACCCAAGTTTTCCTATAGAAATCATCAATGAAGGAGACATAATATACATACCCACTCAGAGAATTGGATGACATTGGTCCGCATACATCGGAGTGGATAATATCCAAAGTTCCTTTAGCTTTGCTTCCACTACTTGGAAATTCCTTCTTTTTTTTCTTTCCTTTTGCACATCATTTGCAAATACATTCATGCTTTGAATGGATTTCAGGAAGACCTTCTACTGCTTTGCTTGCAATTGGTAGTGCCCTATAGTGCACATGAGCAATCCTTCTATGCCAAATTTCACTTGGCTCCATGGATTCATATACCATGGAATGTTTAGGTTGTCTTTAATTTGTACAATCCTCCCTCTTGCTCTCCAATCACCACTTCATCATCTAGAGTCTCACCCTTTGGCCACATGAGTACTTGGCCATCTATAAATGCAACTCTCATTCCCTTTGCATCCAGAGATGATATGGAGAGAATATTCGTCTTGAGTCCAGTTACATATAGAACATCTTGCATCTTTAAAGACTTCCCAGAGTCTAACTTGTAGGAGGCTTCACCACTTCCTTTTATGGGATATTGGTAGTCATCCCCAAGTTTCACCTTATGGGGTGACTCATGTTCAAATAGATCTATAAAGGATTCTTTAAATCCAGTCATGTGTTTGGAATCCCCACTATCAATAAGCCAATCATCACATCCATGTGAGATAGTACCTGTGAGAGCAGAGATCAGCACATATTCTTCCTCACTTGAAGAGTCCTCACTTTCTGCCCTATTCTTCGTCTTAGGAGGTTCATCATCCTCAACAGCATGAGCATGATGCCTCTTCTTGATGTTCTTCTTCTTGAAGTTGTTGTTAACTTCTTTTCTTTTCTTCGGACATTCTGAGGCAAAGTGTCCTTTCTCATTGCAATTGAAGCATCTGAGATCTTTCTTCTCTTTATGATAGGAATGAGAAGATTTCTTGTGGTGAGATGGCTTCCTTTTGAACTACCCTTTCTTAGTGTGATTTGTGAGGTCCTGATCTTCACTTCCCATCTTTTCTTTTCGAGCCACAAGCTTAGCTTCTTCTTGTGAACATTCCTCCCATAGTCTACTAAAGGAGATCAGTTTCTTTCTTGCAAAGATTCCTTGCATGAAGGAGTCCCATGACCTAGGTAGGCCATTCAAAGTGGTCATTGCAATTTATCCATTCTCCACTACTTCATCCACAACTTCAAGTTGTTCCTTGATTTGAGAGAACTTAGCAAAGTAGGATTGAATGGTCTCTCAATTCTGGATATTTACCCCTTTCAATTGATTCCACAGAGTCATCTTCTGATTTATGTTCTTACCCTTAAACAACTTATTCAAAGAGTCAAACATCTCCTTAGGTGTCTTAAGGGAAGACACATGGGGTATGACACGGTCCTTAATAGAATCAGCAATGATTCTCTTGGCTTTGACCAAGTTCTTCTTGTGTAAGGCCTTAGCCTCATCTCCCTCTGGAACTAGAAACTCTTCCTTTATGTAGTTGTCCAACTCATTCTCTTCTAGGATTAACCCAATCCTATACTTCCAGGCTCAGAATTTATCAGCCCCTTCAAGCTTATCCTCAAGCTTGGTGTGGTGCGACATCTTAAAGAGTACTTCAAATGGAAATAGAAAGTTTTAGGTCTTACCACTTGATTTGTTGAAAACTGGATCTGGAGTTGGATTAGGGTTTTTCAAAGAAACCCTAAAAATTCAAAATTTTAATTTCAAACTTTTGAAAGGATAGAAAGATGCGCCTTGTTGAGCTGGTCAAGCTAGTATACTCAGAATTTGAAAACTGCAAATTTTCACCCCTCAAAATTGCTTTTGAAACTTCCGAATTCACTACGCAGGACCCTGAATTAGGGTTTGAATTTCTCGGAGCTTCACCCAACCAAAAAGTTCGATCCAAAGCTCTAAAATTCGACTTTTCAGAGGAGCTTCCAGTCGTGGTCTTGGATTCCAGAAATTCTAACTTTTGCAGAAACACTAATGTTTAGGTCAAAAACTGAAAAAGCTCAGAATTGAACTCTGTCTCGACAGAAAGATGCACCCTTGCTAGGAGAGTCAATCTAGCCTCCTGCCTTTGATGATCTGTGGATAGAAACCCAAAAACTAAGAAGCCCTAGCTTATGTAGCTGCACAGTGCCTTTTTCTTAGGTAAGCTCTGATTCCATGTTAATTTTTTGATAATTTCATTCCATTATTATTAAGGATCACTAAGAGAATAACATGTACAACATATCTATGGCATATCAATCATAGACACAATAGAAATCACACAAGAGACACAAAGTTTCACCGAGGAAAACCAAGAAGGTGAAAAACCCCACAACTTCCTCAGAGATAGAATAAACTCCAATACAAGATCACAAGGATCAAACCCAATAAGATGTCTCTAGCAGATGCTCCTCCTCCTCCACATGTGCGCCACTTTCTCTCTTATCTATGCGAGCTTGAGAAGTGAGTGAGTGAATCAAATGAGAGACAAAACCTCTCTATTTATACACTGACTTGACCTGCCAATAATCGAACAGGGCCGACTTGCTAATCAAGTCTAATAACCCAACCACATGACCTAATTAGGGCCGACCCCACATTGGTGGTCTAATAACCCATCAATACAAATGACGACAATTACAATGTAATTTGCGACACTTGCAAATACAAATGATGACACTTCCAATCAGAGGAATAAGACATCTCTGTTGGATATACAATCAAGTACAAATGTAATATACAAGTGAATATCTTCCGAAGTTACAAATACATCAATAAACTATAGCAAAATAACACACAATAGAATAAAATTAAAAAGGGAATATGCTCTTTTTTTTATATATAAAATGGGGCAAATAGTGAAAATCAATTACTATTTGTTTTTACCAAGTTGGAGAGGTGAAAAATACCATTTGGAGCTATTTTTCCAGTGTTGATTCTGGGAGCTACGATCGACCGTTTTATGTGCTGTTAGTGATAGGTAACCCTAAACTTAGCCTTCTTTCTTTCTGGTGGATTACATTTTTTTCTTGCATTTTCTTGGGTTTTGAGCATAATTGGTGGGGGATATTGCGCTCATGGGTCACCACTGTCTCCCCTTTCGGGAACTGCACCAGCGCAAATCCCGCACTAGTGTCTTGCACTGGAGGTTCCCTGTCTGCAAGGACGGGCTGCGCCGGCAGAATTACATATGGTATGCCCAAAATACAACCAAATAAAAGTAATTTGGGTGAGTTGGAAATATCCTAATAGTGTTTTTGTGGGCTATTGGATAGGGTTTGAGTGATAAAATTGATCGAGTTGCGCAAAAGGGAACATGATATTGATGATGCCCAAGTGGCGAATGACCCTCGATGCATGGCCACATTGAGGAACTATGGACTGTTGAAATACTTCCAGGTTCTGGGTATGAGGTCCCAAGCTACACTATTGGAGTACCTGATCCAATCTTGGGATTCGGTGCAACAACACTTTCATATTGGAGTGCACAATATGACGATAGATGTTGAGGACATCTATTTCTTGACGAGGTTGTCCTGAAGGTCTAATCCTGTAGCACTATCTGGATCACGCGGAGGTGGTCACACTGTAGAGGATCTTATAGATCAGTGGTTCCATGCCAGTACACAGATGAGAGGTGGGAAAATTCCCACTAAGGAGGTGAGAGACCAACCACTTCAGACCATCCTGTTCACCATAGTGAGGGTGGCCGGTACTAGATCCCCCTATCTGGCGAGTAAATCCCAGATGATGTATGTCGAGGAGTGTATGGCTCCACTGTATTCAACTGGTATGAGGGACTTTTCACCAGTCTACGAGATCAGTTGACCAAATTCCGACGTGGGGCGCTTAAGCAATTTGGTTACTGTTCTATGGTGGTCTCATTCTTTCTGGTGCAGGTAACACACTTGCATCCATAGGTTGAGGTCAATGATCGAGATGCACGGGATCCCCACAGGATTTTATGGGCAGAGGTGATGGCCCACCATGGTGGCGGGGGTCCCATTATTGGCTTCAGTTCAGGTTTCTTCAGTTGGTTGAGGGGACAACTCCTCATGGTC
Source organism: Larix kaempferi (assembly GCA_027924585.1). Taxonomy (NCBI): domain Eukaryota; kingdom Viridiplantae; phylum Streptophyta; class Pinopsida; order Pinales; family Pinaceae; genus Larix; species Larix kaempferi. The sequence continues at coordinate 20,800,697 of BSBM01000268.1, forward strand.
GAGGATTTTGCTTATGATGGGACTGACTTCAGAGGTGACCCTGACCTAGTGCTTCCTGAGGGAGTGCAATAGGGTGATATGGGTAAGGACAACAACTTGATTGTGTTTTTCATTTTATATATATTATATTTTTTTGGATTAGTGCTGATAATCGTTACATTTTTTTTGCAGATGTGGGTTCGGTGCGGCCGATTGGAGTCTCTCTCATTGCACAGAGAGGATCGGTATCGGAGATGGGCCCTACGGCACAAGATGTCGTTGAGGAGATGGAGGAGGTGGAGGAGAATCTCTGGAGGCTGACATTATATATCGAGGAGCCAGCAGTCCATTCCCTCCCCCGCAACTATCAGCAACATACAGTTGGTGTGTCCGAGTGTTTTGGCTCGCTGCTTAGGAAAGTAGCAAGGGCGGTGATCTGCTACCACGAACATCGTGGAGGCTAGACTCATGTATATGTATACGTACTGAAAGCCATGAGCTTTAGATTTTGTGCCACATGATATCTACTAAAAGTTGTCATGCTTCAGATTTTGTATCAACACTATATTTTTTATTATGACAACTTGATATATACAGACTCTTTTGACAGATTTATACATATTGTGTTTTCATGGATGAATGTGGGATCTTATATATGTGTTTTTTTTATGCATTATGTACATGTCATGCCATTTTTATAATTCATTATTATTTTATGTGTGTGCAATGTACCAATCCAAAATTAAATTGGCCATGGAGTCTACGACTGTGTTTATGTCCCTTGTGATGTGCATGTACTGAACAGATTCGAAGGACCTCTCCAAGAGACATACTCGTCTAAAAAGATGGAGTAACGTGGTATCACGGATGGCGTAGACTCAATTGAGATGGGAGACCACTAATTGTGAGTCAAGGTGAACAACAATGTGGTCCATACCTAGGGAAAGAACGTCGTTTAAGACTCCAATCACCGTGTGATACTCAGTGGCATTGTTGGTTGTGTAGCCTAGACAACTCCCTCCCAAACTGATGAGCTCGCTGGTAGGGGAATAAAGTACCCAATATTCTGAGGCGAGATTGCGGGTATGTCGGCTGGCACCATCCGCAAATCCAAAGCAGGTTTTCATCTGCACACCTAGGTAGGACATGATGTAAGCATAAAAACTATGATCCTAACACACTTAAATCAAAGCTTCACACCACAAAAAACACACATCATGTACAATATATACAAGGTACTAATGTGTAAAAAACTCAAGCATAGTATCTCTTTAGGTAGATCCCATTGTGAGGCTTCCCTAGAGACATTCCATCATAATCTTCTAGCTCGTATGCTCCCTTCTCTAAGACACATTTTACGATGTATGGCCCATTCCACATGGACTCAAACTTACCTTCCCCCAGCTTATCGTTCTTTTGGTCATAGGTAAGGACCAAATCAACCTCGTTAAAGATACAAGTTTTAACTGAATTATCATACTGATCTTTGATGTGTTTCTTATGTGCCTCATTGGCAAGAGCAGCATCGCGGCGAGTCTCATCGAGGTTTTCTAGGTGAAGGAGGCATTCTTCCTCGGCAGTGGTGTTCGGTAGAAGTTCAGATGTGAGTTTCAATGACGGAATCTCACACTCCATTGGTAGGACTTCCTCCAATACATATACTAATTGGAACGGTGTGAATCCAGTGGTAGTCTTGACGAAGGTCCGGTATGCCCATAGTGCAGAAAAGAGCATGTTATGCCAGTTTGATTTGAGTGTACCCACCATGCGTTGAATCATGGTTTTCAAGACCTTATTAATGGCCACTACTTTTCTATTGGACTGTGGGTAGTAAGGGGTTAAGTTTTCATGGCTAAAAGGAGAAAACCCAGTCTGGTGCTCAATTCATCTACCATGTGGTTTTCAAAGTGAGATCCATGATCGGTGACTATGGCCTGTGGAACTTCGAAACGCACAATGACATGATTAAACATGAAGAGTGCAGCGGTTTTTCCGTCTTCGTTGTATGTAGGAATTGCCTAGGCCCATTTAGTAAAATAATCCATGGCTACAATGACGTAACCATGCCCCATAGCTGAGGCAGGCTTACAATGCATGAAATATATGCCCCATTTAGCAAAGGGGCCGACGTCAATAACTGGGTGCAAAGGGGCTAGATGGGAGTGCATTTTAGATATAAAGTGTTGGCATGGGGGACACTTCTTAACAGCCTCAATCCAATCTTTGAATATTTAAGGCCAATAATATCCCACGCATAGTATCTTCTGGGCCATAGCCATCCTAGAGAGATGACCTCCACAAACCCCAACGTGACAGTCATTCGGTACATGTTTGGCCTCCTCTTGTGTGAGACAACATCGAAGAATGGAATCAACACCACGATGGTGTTGATGTATTTGTAACTTCGAAAGATATTCACTTGTATATTACATTTGTACTTTATTGTATATCCAACAGAGATGTATTATTCCTATGATTGGAAGTGTCATCATTTGTATTTGCAAGTGTCACAAGTTACATTGTAAGCGTCATCATTTGTATTGATGGGTTATTAGACCACCAGTTTGGGGTTGGCCCTTGTTAAGTCATGTGGTTGGGTTATTAGACTTCATTAGCAATTCGGCCCTGTTAGGTTATTGTCAGGTCAAGTCAGTGTATAAATAGAGAGGTTGTGTCTCTCATTCTATTCATTCACTCACTTCTCAAGCTCGCATAGCTAAGAGAGAAAGTGGTGCACAAGTGGAGGAGGAGGAGTATCTGCTAGAGACATCTCTTTGGGTTTGATCATTGTGATCTTGGTTTGTGGCTTATTCTATCTCTGAGGAAGTTGCAGAGGTTTTCACCTTCTTGGTTTTCCCCGAGGAAACTCTGTGTCTATTGTCTCTTGTGTTTATGATTGATATCTTGTACATGTTATTCTCTTAGTGATCCTAGATAATATTGAATGAAATTATCGAAAAATTAACATGGTATCAAAGCTGACCTAAGAAGAAGGCACTATGCAGCTACAGAATCTAGGGCTTCTTAATTTTTTGGTTTCTATCCACATATCATCAAAGGCAGGAGGCTAGATTGACTCTCCTAGCAAGGGTGCATCTTTCTGTCGAGACAGAATTCAATTCTAAGCATTTTCAGTTTTTGGTCGTCACTATTGCGGGAAATTAGGGTTTCGAATAAAGTTGGAATTTTTGGAATCTAAGACCACGGATGGAAGCTCCTTTGAAAAATCAAATTTTAGAGCACAAGACCAAACTTTTTGGTTGGGTGAAGCTCCGGGAAAATCAAACCCTAGTTTGGGGTCCTATCTAATGAATCTGGAAGTTTCAAAGGCAATTTTGAGGGGTCAAATTTTGCATATCTCAAAATCAGAGTATACCAGCTTGACCATCTCAGCAAGGCGCATCTTTCTATCCTTTCAAAATTTTCAAATTCAAAGTTTGAATTTTTAGGGTTTCTCTAAGAAACCCTAATCCAACTCCAGATCTAGTTTTCAACAAATTGAGTGGTAAGACCTAAATCTTTCTATTTCCATTTGAAGTACTCTTTAAGATGTCTCACCACACCAAGCTTGAGGATAAGCTTAAAGGGGCTGATAATTTCCAAGCCTGGAAGTATAGGATTGTGTTAATCCTAGAAGAGAATGAATTGGACACTTACATAAGTGAAGAGGTTCCAGTTCCAGAGGGAGATGAGGCTAAATCCTTACACAAGAAGAACTTGGTCAAATCCAAGAGAATCATTGTTGATTCTATTAAGGACAATCTCATACCCCATGTGTCTTCCCTAAAGACACCTAAGGATATTTTTGACTCTTTGACTAAGTTGTTTGAAGGTAAGAACATAAATCAGAAGATGACTCTACGGAATCAATTGAAAGGAGTAAAGTTCTAGATTGGAGAGACCATCCAATCCTAATTTACTAAGGTCTCTCAAATCAAAGAACAACTTGAAGTAGTGGATGAAGTAGTGGAAAATGGAGAAATAGTCATGACCACTTTGAATGGCCTACCTAGGTCATGGGACTCCTTCATCCAAGGTATTTGTGCAAGAAAGAAGTTGATCTCCTTCAGTAGACTATGGGAGGAATGTTCTCAAGAATAATCTACTCTTGTAGCTCGAGAAGAAAATATGGGAATTGAAGATCAAGCTCTCACAGCTCACACCAAAAGAATCAAGCCCAAGAGGGAGCCATCTCATCTCAAGAAATCTCTTCACAACCATCAAAGAGATAAGAAAGATCTGAGATGCTTCACATGTAATGAGAAGGGACACTTTGCTGCAAATTGTCCCAAGAAAAAAAAGGGATTCAACAACAACAACAACAAGTATCATGATCATGCTGCTGAGAATGATGAACCTCCCAGGAAGAAGGCTCAGGTAGAAACTAAAGACTCTTCAAGTGACGATGAATATGTTCTAATCTCTGCTCTCACAGGTACTGTTACACATGGGTGTAATGATTGGCTTATTGATAGTGGGGATTCTAAACATATGAATGGATTCAAAGAATCTCTTATAGACCTATCTAAACTTGAGTCACCTCAAAAGGTGAAACTTGGGGATGACTATCAATACCCTATAAATGGAAGTGGTGAAGCCTCTTACAAGCTAGACTCTAGGAATTATTTAAGGATGCAAGATGTTATATATGTACCTGGACTCAAGGAGAATCTTCTCTCCATATCATCTTTGGATGCAAAAGGGATGAGAGTTGCATTTGTGGATGGCCAAGTACTTATGTGTCCTAAAGGTAAAACCATTGATGATGCAGTAGTGATTGGAGAGCAAGAGGGAGGATTGTACAAATTGAAAGGACAACCTGAACATGACATGGTACATGAATCCATGGAGCCAAGTGAAATTTGGCATAGAAGGCTTTCTCATGTGCACTATAGGGCACTACCAATTGCAAGTAAAGTAGTAGAAGGTCTTCCTGAAATCCAGTCAAAACATGAAGGTGTTTGCAAAGGATGTGCAAAAGGAAAGAATACAAAGAAGGCATTTCCAAGCAGTGAAAGCAAAGAAAAAGGAATCTTGGAGATTATCCACTCTGATGTATGTAGACCAATGTCATCCAGTTCTTTGAGTGGGTATGTATACTATGTTTCTTTCATTGATGATTTCTCTAGGAAGACTTGGGTTTATTTCTTGAAGAATAAAGATGAAGTGTTTGATAAGTTCAAGGACTTCAAAGCCTTGATAGAAAATAAAAATGATAAGAAGATCGAAATATTTAGACCTGACAATGGCGGATAATTCACCTCAAGTGACTTCAAGAAACTATGCAGTGATTCAGGGATTAAGAGGGAGTTAACCACTCCATACAATCCACAACAGAATGGGGTTGCATAAAGAAAGAACGGAACAATCATGGAAGTAGCTCTAGCAATGCTTCATGACCAAGATATTCCCATGCACCTATGGGAAGAAGCAGCTAGGATAGCTGTATATGTACAAAACAGAACACCACACAAGATACTTGATAATAAAACACCAGAAGAATTTTTCTTTGGTAAGAGACCAAAAGATAGCCAGCTCAGAATATTTGGCTGTCCAATATTCACACATGTTCCAAAAGAAAAAAGGACAAAGTTAGATCCTTGAGGAAAGAAGGGTATATTTCTGGGGTACAGTGAAAGCTCAAAGGCATATAGAATCTACTTTCCAAGGTTCAAGAAGATTGACATTAGCAGGGATGCGACTTTTGATGAAAACTCAACTTACATCAAATCAAGGAAGACACTTGTTGAAGACTATGAAGAACCAGGGATACCCAGAACACAAGAAATCACCATGAATGAAGCAATACCAGAAGTGGATCGTGAAATAGAAGATACACAAGAACCTGTAGATCCACCTTGTGAGAAGAACTCTCACAAGAGGAAACCTGCATGGGCTAGAGAGCTCATCCAAGATGCATAAAGGTATGGTATTCCAGAAGAGGAACACAGAGAAAGGAAAAGGACAAAATCTCACACCAGCTATGTTTCCTTACTCTGTGACATTATGAACAAAGAGCCTTCCAGTTATGAAGAAGCAGCGGAAAAGAAAGAATGGAAGGATTCCATGGTCAAGGAATACCAATCGATCATGAAAAATGATGTTCGGGATGTAGTCCCAAGACCAAATGGGAAGTCTTTTGTGACTTCCAAGTGGATCTATAAGATCAAGCATGCTGCAGATGGTAGCATAGAAAAATACAAGGCGAGGTTGTAGCTCGTGGCTTCTCCTAGAAAGAGGGAATATATTATGAAGAGACTTTTGCTCCTGTAGCCAGGTACACTTCCATCAGAACATTACTTGCTCTGGCTGCAGTGATGAAGTGGAAGATACACCAGATGGATTTCAAGACAGCTTTCTTGAATGGTGTAGTCAAAGAGGAAGTGTATGTGGAGTAGCCACTTGGTTTTGAGACACATGACAGGGATTCATATGTGTGCATATTGAAGAAAGACTTGTATGGCTTGAAGCAAGCACCTAGGACATGGTACAGGAGGATAGACAACTTTTTATCTAGTTTGGGCTCTACCAAGAGTAAAGCGGATTCCAACCTTTACTACAAGGTTAAGGAAGGCAATCCAGTGATACTTCTATTGTATGTGGATGACCTGTTTGTGACAGGTGATGATAGATTGATTGTCGATATGAAGAGGAAGCTTGTTGCCGAGTTTGAGATGAAGGAATTGGGGATAATGCACTACTTTCTAGGTATGTAGGTGCGGCAGAGTGCAGATGGAATATTCCTTGGACAAGGGAAGTATGCATTAGAGATCCTGAAGCGATTCGGGATGATGGAATGCAAGGCCATGGCCACGCCTATGGAATCGAACCTGAAGATTTTGTGTTATGCTTCATCTGATACAGTTGATGTCACGGTGTATCGTCAGATGATTGGGTCCTTGATGTACCTGACAAACATGAGATCAGACATTTGCTTTGCAGTGAGCACATTGAGCCAGTTCCTGACGGATCTGAGAGGTATTCACCTGGTTGTTGTAAAGCATATTCTGAGGTACCTAAAGGGTACAATTGATTATGGGCTCAAGTATGATGCAAATAAAAAGTTTAACCTGTAGGGTTATGTTGATTCATATTGGGCAGGTAGTGCTGCAGATAGAAAGAGCACTTCGGGGTGTTGCTTCAGTATGGGATCAGGTGTGATCTCTTGGTTTAGCAGGAAGCAATCTTGCGTAGCACTGAGTACAGCCAAAGCAGAGTATGTTGCAGTTTGTTCGACTAGTTGTGAGGCAGTATGGATTAGGAAGCTACTATCTGAGTTATTTGATCTCCCATTGGATGCTACCTGTATCTTCTCTGACAACCAGAGTTGTGTGAAGTTTCCTGAGAACCCGGTGTTCCATGACAGGTCAAATCATATCAAGATCAAATATCACTATATAAGGGATATGATGCAGAGAGGAGCAGTGAGGCTCCTATACGTTGCGACATACGAGAATATTGCAGATGTGTTGACCAAACCACTAGCCATAGTGAAGTTCGAGTACTTCAGAGAGAGGCTTTATATTTTTTAGATAGAAGATACTTCGAGGAAGAAGTGATGGGACACATTTGCAGGAGCCATTCCAAGCATGGTGGTAGGAGGATCCTCCCATGGTTGTGGATGTAAGCGTTGTGTGATGAGCATCAGGAAGATGCTCTGGATGATATGCATTAGGATGATGCTACGATGATGATCAGGATGATCATACGATGATGATGAGTATCATGATGATGAGTATCATGATGATGATCCAGATGACATGCATCGGGACGATGATGTGACAATGATCATGTGATGATGATGTGCATCAGGATGATCATGAGTATCAGGACGATACTGTGTGCGAGGATGATCAGATTGATCTTGAGTATCAGGATGGTACTTTGTGGACGTGGATAGGTTGTGCAAGGGTAGCATATAATACGTCTTGGATATTCGAACAGGTTGTGCTAGTCACGTAAAAGGCCTCAGATGCTCTTTAGAGATCTTGCTGGGAAAGACACTCTTTTAAGGTTTTTCTAGACCACATGTAATACATCCTGGAGATCCGGACAGGTTGTTCTAGTCACGTAAAAGGCCTTGGATGCTCTTTAGAGATATTGCTGGGAAAGACACTCTTTTAAGGTTTTGTGGGGACCACATGTAATACGTCCTGGAGATCCGGACAGGTTGTGATAGTCACGTAAAAGGCCTCGGATGCTCTTTAGAGATATTACTAGGCAAGACACTCTTTTAATGTTTTGTGGTGGGGGTCACATGTAATACATCATGGAGATACGGACAGGTTGTGCTAGTCACATAAAAGGCCTCGAATGATCTTTAGAGATCTTGCTAGGGAAGACACTCTTTTAAGGTTTTGTGACAGTCACATGTAAAAGATCCTAGGAGATCTAATAGGTTGAGCTGTGTGCTCGTAAAAGGCCTGGGATGCTCTTTCAAGGTTTTATTGACGCATGTAATTAGTCATGGGATCCACGAGATGGCCATCTCACAGAGATGACGAAGACCTACAGCGTCTAGGCCTACATCCAGCATGAAAAAGGGTTTGCTCTGTAGAACTTCCTATGACGAGAAGAATTCAGAGATAGCCCAGTGATCGAGATGACAAGTACAATAGCAGTGACGATGATGCTCTGTGATCCAGTGACGATGATCCAGCTCCAGAATTGAAGACTTGCGCCAATATGTATTGATGACCTTGTTAGAAAAACAGGATCGTAGAGCAATAACAATAAACAGAAATGCAAGTATAATCACACAAATACATTACAAGAGAGACATAGATATATTGTGGTTCACCCAACTTGGGCTACGCCCACACTGAAGTTTCCAGTCCTTACTATTATACCGTCCAACAAAGTGAAGGGATACAACCTGCAGCACAGCCGCTGCACTTCCTCTTCACTGTCTCACAGTCTCTCTTCTTGATCTCAGAGATCTTTACAATGCATAATACCTAATACATCAACCCTAGCCATCTTACAATGTATTTCTTTTATAAGGGAAATACAATGGGAAAATACTATGGGATACCCAAAACCATGGGCCCAAAAACCGTTGGCAAAAACAACCCCAAAAAATTTTCTCGGGGGCGCTGCCCCCCAACCCTTGTTCGCGGGGGCTCCTCCCCCACACCCCCGAACCCCAAGGTGGGGGAATGATTTTACAGTCCTCTGGGTGCACAACTAAGAAAATATCATCTATGAGACTGCAAGATCTGGCTCCACAACCAACAATCTCCCACTTGGAGACTGATCACAACAAACCCACCACTACTGTACTTGCTAGACCTTGGACTTGGAAACTTTCTCATCTTCACCTTCATGATAGAAGGCCAACTAAAACCCAGCAGGAACTCAGTTTCTCTTTGGTCACTACCTTTGTGAACATGTCTGCAGGATTCTGGCTAGTATGTATCTTTTCCAGCTTCAATAGTTCATCTTCCAGAACATAGCGTATGAAATCGTGCTTGAGCTGTATATGTTTAGTCCTTGAATGGAATGTTGAGTTCTTTGCAAGATGAATGGCACTCTGGATGTCACTATACAACCTGCTATCCTTCTACTTCTTACCCACTTCCTCCATAAACCTCTACAACCAAATCATCTCTTTACTAGCCTCTATAACAGCAACATACTTTGCTTCCGTTGTTGAAAGTGCAACAACCTTTTGCAATCTTGAAATCCAATTTACTATTGTTCCACCTACAGTAAGCACATACCCTGTGGTGCTCCTCCTGCTATCCTTATCACCTACCATATCTATATCAACATATCCTTGTAGAACAGTGTTTGAACCTCCAAAACATAATCCACTGTACTGCCTTCCAATGTTCTTTACTTGGATTGTTCATATATCTTCTCAAAACGCCCACTGCTTGTGCAATATATGGTCTTGTGCACACCATGGCATACATCAAGCTACCAACTGCTGATTGATAGGGAATCTTGGACATGTAATCTGTCTCTTCCTGTGTCTTAGGACACATTTCCTTACTTAGAATGAAATGGCTGGCCAAAGGTGTACTTATTGGTTTTGCATTCTGCATTCTGAACCTCTCCAACACCTTTTGTATGTACTCACTCTGAGACAATGTTAATTTGCGATTTTTCCTGCCTCTCATTATTCTCATACCAAGGATTTGCTTTGCAGCACCCAAATCCTTCATCGCAAATGAATTAACTAGCTTCCTTTTGAGTACATTTATATTCTGCATGTTAGACCCTGCAACAAGCATGTCATCCACATACAATAACAAGATAATATATCTTTCATTGTCGAGCTTCTTGAAATAAACATAGTGGTCAGAATGACATCTACTATAAACTTGTTCTGTCATAAACCTGTCAAATTTTAAATACCACTTCCTTGGAGCTTGCTTTAAGCCATACAAGCTCTTCTTCAACCTACACGCCAAATTCTCCTTCCCTTTGACCTCATACCCTTGTGGTTGTTGCATATATATCTCTTCCTCCAAATCCCCATGGAGAAAGGTTGTTTTTACATCTAACTGTTCAAGATGCAAATCTTCTACCGCCACTAGACTTAAAATAGTTCTAATTGAAGTCATCTTAACAACAGGAAAAAATATTTCATCAAAATCTATACCTTTCTTCTGTGCAAACCCCTTTACAACAAGTCTGGCCTTGTACTGCTTCTTGCCTCCTTCTTCTTCCTTCATCCTGTAAATCCATTTGTTCTGCAATGTTATTTTACCAGCAGGCAACTGAACCAAATCCCAAGTCTGGTTTCCTACCAATGAGTCCATCTCCTCATTCATGCCTTGATCCCACTTCTTTCTAGTTTCCACCTGCATTTCTTCTTCATAACACTCTTGTTCACCAGCATTAGTCATCAATAAATAATACATTGAAGGAGAGTGTTATTCAGGGTTTCTACTTAACCTGGTAGATCTTCTTGCAATTGCAGGAGTTTCAGGTACTTGCTGTTGTTCTTGATTTTCTGGCACATTTGGAACTTCATTTTCATTAATTTCATCAAGTACTGTGTACTCCGTGTTTTCCCTTTCATGTTTCCTTCCCTGCAACTAATCTTTATACATGAACTTTTAATTGAATATCACATCTCTACTCCTAATTATTTTGTTATTTTCATAATCCCATAAGCGATAAAATCATCAACCCCATATCCAATAAAGGTACATTTCTTGGATTTAGCTTCAAGCTTTGTTCTATTATCTTTATCAATATGGACAAATGCTTCACAACCAAACGTTCTCAGAAATGAGTAGTTTACCTTTTTACCTGTCCATGCCTCCTCTGGAATACCACCATCCAAAGCACTTTAAGGTCCTCTGTTTATTAAATAAACAACAGTATTTACAGCATCCGCCCAAAACTATAAGGGAAACCCTGCATGCAATCTCATACACCTTGCATGCTCCATGATCATTCTGTTCATCCTTTCAGACACACCATTTTCTTGTGGTGTTCCTGGGACTATCTTCTCTCTACGAATCCCATGGTATGAACAGTAACTATCAAACTTCTTGCCGCAATACTCACCTCCATTATCAGATCTAAGATGCTTCAACCTTTTTCTTGTCTCATTCTCAACCAAAGCTTTCCACTTCTTAAAAGTAGCAAACACATCAGATTTCTGTCTAATGCAATAATCTCAAGTTTTTGTAGTTGCATCATCAATAAATCTAACATAATAATGAGAGCCACCAAGAGATTGTACCTGATCCGGTCCCCATACATCAGTATGAACAAGCTCTAACTTCTCATTTTTCTTCTGTTTCACAACCCTGAGAAATCTGGCTCTCTTCTGTTTTCCATAAACACAGTTTTCATAGAATTCCAAACTTACCTGCTTCAAATCTGGCAGCAACTTCCTTGAGTGGAGAATCTGCATCCCCTTCTCACTCATGTGGCCAAGCCTATGATGCCACAATGTTGTATCTATTCCTGTGGAAGCTAAAGAGATAGAATGGTCAGTATTATGAGGACATAAATACAACGTACCTACTCTGTCTCCTTTTTCTATCACCATTGATCCTTTAGTGATCTTCCACCACGTTTATCCAAATGTAGATAGGAAGTCACCATCTCCCAACGGCCCTGTTGAGATCAGATTTATTTTCATAGCAGGAATATGCCTTACATCATTCAACAGCCAATTAGTTCCATTCCTAACTTTTATCCATACCTTACCCATTCCAACAATTTTACATGGCCCATCATCACCCAATAAAACATATCCAAAATCACCTGGAACATAATCATGAAAGTATTTGCTATGGGTTGTAGCATGACATGAAGCCCCTGAATCTACTACCCAATAATCACTAGTATTATCTAATGCAAGAATCAAAGCATCTTGTAACACAACACCTACTACATTTGCTTCCTAGGTAGTTTCCTGCTGTGCATCTCCTTTCTTCTTTAGAGATCTGCAGTCTTTCTTCAGATGTCCTTTCTTTCCATAGTTCCAGCACTCTATTTTTCCCAGTCTGGACTTGGATCTTCCCATTTTATACTTGCCACGGTTACCTTAGCTCTTTCCTCTCTCCTTTTGTCTTCCCCTGCTCTCCATGTTCAACGCATTACCTGATGTCTCACCTATACTTTTTCTTCGCATTTCCTCGCTAAGAATAACACCAATAACATCATCAAATTTCAAGGTGTTTGAACTAGAGATAGAGTTATAGCCATGACCAAGCTATTCCAGCTTTCTGGCAATGAACACAAGATTAGAAGAGTCCTAACCTCATCATCAAAGTTCACACTTACATAACTTAGTTGATTTGTAACCGTATTAAACTCATTTAAATGATCAGTAATAGATCCACCTTCAGACATCTTCATATTAAATAAACGCTTCATTAGAAATACCTTGTTGGAAGACGAGGGTTTTTCATACAGCTTACCCAGTGCCTCCGTTGTTGTTTCTTTTGAGATATTGAAATCCACCAACAAAGCTAGGTTCAGCCGTATTGTTCCCAGAGCCTTTCTATCGACAACCTCCCATTCTTCATCCTTCATGGCCGCTGGCTACTTTGCTCTTCCTCCCAATGGTAGGAATAGATCCTTCTGGTATAGATAGTCCTCCATTTGCATTTTCCATAACTGGAAGTTTTGGCCATTAAACTTCTCTACCTTAAACTTTCCTTCTTCCACCATTTCTCCCACTCGAACCAGAAACCCTAGCTTCCTGTGGGTTTATATGCCAAATAGACCTTTGGCTCTAATACCAATTGTTAGAAAAACAAGATCGCAGAGCAATAACAATAAATAGAAATGAAAATATAATCACACAAACACATTATAAGAGAGACACAAATATATCATGGTTCACTCAAATTGGGCTACGTCCACACTGAAGTTGCCAGTCCTTATTATTATACTGTCCATCAAAGTGAAGGGATACCACCTACAGCACAACCGTTGCACTTCCACTTAACTGTCTCATAGTCTCTCTTCTTGATCTCAGAGATCTTTACAATGCATAATACATAATACATCAACCCTAGCCATATTACAATGTCTTTCGTTTATAGGGGAAATACAATGGGAAAATACCACGGGATACCCAAAACCATGGGCCCGGAAACTGTTGGTGAAAACAGCCCCAAAAAATTTTCTTGGGGGTGTTGCCCCCGAACCCCCATTTCTCGGGGGCGCTTCCCCCCAACCCCTGTTCGCAAGGGCTCCGCCCCCGAACCCCAAGGTGGGGGAATGAGTGTACAGTCCTCTAGGTGCATGGCTAAGACAATATCATCTATGAGACTGCAAGATCTGGCTCCACAACCAACAGACCTATGTCTATAGAATACCTTCCTAGTTAAGAGTGAGTGTTGATGTATTTGTAACTTCGGAAGATATTCACTTGTATATTACATTTGTACTTTATTGTATATCCAACAGAGATGTATTATTCCTCTGATTGGAAGTGTACTCATTTGTATTTGCAAGTGTCGCAAGTTACATTGTAAATGTCGTCATTTGTATTGATGGGTTATTAGACCACTAGTGTGGGGTCAGCCCTAGTTAGGTCATGTGGTTGGGTTATTAGACTTCATTAGCAAGTTGTCCCTGTTAGGTTATTGGCAATTCAAGTCAGTGTATAAATAGAAAGGTTGTGTTTCTCATTCTATTCATTGACTCACTTCTCAAGCTGGGATAGCTAAGACAGAAAGTGGTGCAAAAGTGGAGGAGGAGGAGTATCTACTAGAGACATCTCTTTGGGTTTGATCATTGTGATCTTGGTTTGTGTCTTATTTTATCTCTAAGGAAGTTGCGTGGTTTTTCACCCTCTAGGTTTTCCCCGAGGAAAATCTATGTCTATTGTCTCTTGTGTTTATGATTGATATGCTATACATGTTATTCTCTTAGTGATCCTAGATAATATTGAATGAAATTATAGAAAATTTAATAGACAGTATAGGGTATCACCAATAATCAAGTAATATTTGGCGTGGTGGCGTATACGACGATAGTCGTCACGAGACAGTTGGGGGTTGAACTGTTGGGTTGAAGATATAACATGATATCTCCATACCATGGGTCTGACGTGTTGATGAGAAACAACAACTCATCAGGGAGAGAATCGTTGGGATCATTTTCCAAATCAGCACGGGGAAGGTCTCTAATGAGCTACACAAAGACTAAAGACTTCTTGGACTTGGCCTTCTCGAAGAGGAGATCAAATTCCTGAACTATCACGATCTAGCATGAATACCTACCCCCAAGAACCTAACGTGTAAGGACGTGGTACATGGGGTTCGTTTCAGCAATGATGGTAGTGGTGAGGAGCAGTATGTAGTGTCAGAACTTTTGGACGAAAATAACGACCGCGAGAGCGAGTTTCTCGACATGCGAATAACGAGTTTCATAGTCAATAAGACCCTTAATTAGGTAATAGATTACATGTTCCTGGGCGTTATCATCTTCCTGGACCAAGACCATGGTGATCATGGTGGAAAAAGCAACAAGATAAGGGATGTAATCCTTATAGTAATTGGGCAGTTGGAGTACAGGGGCGTGGGTAATGGCATGTTTCAAAATGTTGAAGGATTGTTGCAATTGGCCATCCAAGATGAAGGGGACATCCTTCTTCAGTAATGACATATAGCCCTTTGTATTTTCAGCAAAATTACAAACAAAATTCCGTAAGTATTTTTTCTTCCCTTGCAAACTTTATAGTTCTAAGATGTTAGTGGGAGGTGGGAGAGAAACAGTGGCTTGAACCATCTTCAAAGGATCAATGCAGATCCCGTCTTTTGAAACAATGAATCCTATCAGGTGTCCTGATTCGACGCAAAAAATGCACTTGTGAGGATTCAGACGGATGTTATACCGCTTGCATCTAAGGAATACCGTCGTTAGATGATCAGTGTGGAACTCCCAATGCTGCTAATGGGAAGGGATATCGTCGAGTTAGGGCTCCACAAAGTCCTTCACATCATGAAAAGCATATGACATGGCCCACTGGAATGTAGCACTAGAATTTTTGAGGCCAAAAGGGAGTTTACGATAAGCAAACATACCCAAGGGGGAGATGAATGTATTCTTATGTTGGTCAGCTCGGTGGATCTCAAACTAGTTGTAACCAGAAAAGCCATCCATAAATGAGAATATGACACTCCCGACGCAATTGTCAATGATCTGATCGATGAAGGGAGTGGGGTAGTTGTCCTTAGGACAAGCCTCATTCAGATCCCTATAGTCGACACAGACACGGATAGTTCCCTGCTTCTTGGCCACAGGGACGACATTGGAGACCCACTCTATTAAAGGAACAAGGTAGATAAAGCCAGCCTTCAGGAGATTTTCAATCTCAGCTTTTATTGCCGTAGTTTTTCGAGGGTGCACTGGTCATAACTTTTTGCGGATTGGTTTAGCATCGATATAGGTTTGGATCTCATGCATAACAATGGCAAGATCTATCCTACGCATTTCCTTGTAGGACCATGCGAACACGGCAAAGAACTGTTTGTATAAGACCATGTATGTGGTGATCTCTTCGGGAGAACAATTCTGGCCAAAACGAATATGTTCCACGACACCAGGGGTAATCGATATGTGAATCGAAGTGGTGGGCTCAATGTTTTCCAAGTTTCCTTCAGTGACCATAACACAAGTGAGGATTGGTGACTGCGGGGAAGGATAGAAATCTGGTGTGAAAATGGTGGTGATGTTGTTCTCCACAGAATCTAAATGAGGTAGGAAAGACAATCGATGGTGGAGGTCTTCCCATGGGGGTTCATCCTCACTCATAATCTCCATAATGGACTCGTCGGAGTGAAAAGTTCAGAGCAGAGGATCTGGACATGATGACGTTCGCTATAGAGAAAAATATGTAGAGTCCACAACCAAGTGGTCCTCAAGGGTTGACTGGATAGCCTCATAAGCAAGGATAATTTTAGGGGCGAAATTTAGCCCATGGGCTATTTTTCCATGTTTTTTTCTAAAAAAGATTCGCCAATTTTCTTTTTTGAAGCCCCATTTCGCCCAATTTTGATGGGATAAACTTTTTTCTCTCAAAATCACCAAATTATTATATAAACTATATAAAATCCTTAGAAATTGAAATAATTTTAGAAAAATATCACCAAATATTTTTATAGTTGACATTTTAAGAATTGGTAAGATTCGCCAAGGTTTATACACTTTTAAATAAGTATGGATCCTTAAAATTATCCTTGCTCATAAGTAGCTTCAACTTGTGAGAGAGGCATGGTGTCTCTAATCAAATGCATGGTGGCCTCATCGGGTGCAAGCCATGGATCTGGAGAGTTGGAAGACGATGGAATTATGGAGGAGATCATGTTCACCGTGGCAACATGGTAAGGGAGATCCGGGGTTGGAAAGACACCCATAAAAGATGAGTCTTGTATGAGGCTGACCCCCACGTTCTCATATAGCTGTGAAGTTATCCCTAGTAAAGGAACGTTATCACTGGGAAGAGTAGCGGTGTCTGGTGTACAGAAGTCCAATTGGTCAACGGTGACAATGCGGCCTTGATGGGGGAATTGCACAATGCAGAAGACGGAGGACACGACCGTAGTCATGGCATAAAACCAATTACGACCAAGTAAGAGATTATAATCCAAAGGGGAAGTGACCACTTCCACGTTAATGGTTACATTCTTTCCCCCAACTCTACTGCTAAGTCTTGTAGAAGTTCATGAGGTTGGAATCCATGATCGTTGAATGCTTTCAAGGTGGTGGGAGAATGGTTTAACTCAGGAGAGACAATGACTCGCCAATAGGATAACGACATGACCGATCTGGAAGCACCTTCATCTAATATAGTACAATGGATTTTCTTCCCAACAACCTTCGTGGAAACTTGGAAGGCCAGCTGATGGGAGAGCCTTGGTTTAAAGTAATCGATTTTGAACATGATCGTATTGGAGGAATCTGTGTATACCACGCTAATGGCAGTGAGAAGAGTCTTGCGTTGATTGGGACAATTCCACAAGACTTCTAGCATTGACATGGCATAAGGAGCTTGTGCCAAGTCCTCTACAATGTTATAATTCTGAGCTTCCCAAGCATTAGGATTCAAAACTGCTTTTCGAATCGTGCTCTTAGGTGTTCGCAACACTAACTCTAATGAAGGTTTCTCAATCATGAGAGAAGTTGGTAGCACGGAATATATGGAATATAGGTGGATGCTTTTTCAGTGTTACTTTCGGAAGGTTCCTTAGGATGGACTGAGTCGTATGATCGTGATTTTGTATTTAGGTTAACTGTTTCACTATGCATCATGAGAACATGCATGGTGGAGGATGTTTCTCCTTGGGAAGGAGAATGTTGGGTTATCATTTGTTGATTTTGAGTGGGGAAGGGATCATTGAGAACTACAGGTGTGGAGTGTCCCTTAAGAAACTTATGCACTTCATCTCTATGTGGGAAATATTTGGAGAAATAGTCACCGCCACATCGTAAACAAGGATACTTGACCTTCCATTTTTGTTTCGTGTCCTCAGGAGGGTTCTTGTGTTCCTGCTGGGTGGAAGAATTCTTGGGTTTACCTTTGTTCTTCCTCTTGCCACTGGATTTCTGAGGTGATCTGACTGAATAGAATTCACCTCCTCGGTGGGAGCAGGGGTGGGTGACTTGGTGGTACTGCTTCTAGCCTATAATGAGGGTGGGGATGAACCATGGTGGTTCGAGGATCCACCGGTTTTAGTAGAAGGCTAAGAGTTAAGGGAACCGATAATGCCATCGTCCTGAGGTCCCTTGGGTGGTTTTGTAGGATTGTATGTAGGGCAGGAGGCATCCAAAACAATGTCATATAATTTTCCAGATTGAGCATAGACAAGGTCTAAGTAATGGGAACGAGCAATAGCTTGTTCCTCTGTGACGGCCCCACCCATGGCCACGTCTCAAGCTATGGTGGGTAAAAGAGACTTCGTGAACTAGTTTGCTAATAATTGGTCTAGAATGGGGGCCTTAATGAGACGGTGTCTCCTCCGCCACTCATGGATGTGGTCAGATATATGAGTTGCGCTGGTTTGGCAGATCGAAGTCAATAGGTCTGTACCAATCTCGTAGCATATGGGTAACTGAAAATGAGTCAGGAAGGACATAGAAAGAGAGTGGAAATTAGGAAATGAGTGTGGTGGTAATTCAATATACCACTTGGCAGCTGTACCGGTGAGGGTTTGTTGAAATAACCTTAGACGGATTGAATCGTCCATCAAGGAATTAGATGAACACCATAGATGGTAAGTCATCACATGGTTCTTCGGGTCCTCACCGGGATTGCCGTCAAACTTTGGAATATCAAATGGCAATTTGACCGAAATGGGGGGTGAGTTATAACCATGTAAGATGGGATCATTCGTCAACCAAGACAGATCTGGCAGATCTAGAGTGGCTAGAAAGGTATTTGTTGGTTCGGTTGTGGATACTATAAGGTCCTCCCATAGGGAATTGGCCATAAGGGGGTGGGCCTCCTAGATTGGGTGGTGGGATAGATGGTCGTCCGCCACCATAATAGGGTGGTCCGTCGCCAGAAGGTGGGGGTCCTCCACCACTGGAGTAAGGTGGGCCCTCGCCAGAAGGTGGGCCCGTCCTCCTTCGCTGCTGGGATAAGGGGGTTGGCCACCTCCACCACCGAAATTGGGTGGGCCACCACCTCCGCCGTCGGAATAGGGTGGGTCACCATTTCCAGAATAAGGTAGGCCTCCTCTGAAAGGTGGGAGACCGCGGCTGCCGGAAGGTGGTTGTCCTCCTCCTCCAGAATAAGGCGGGATCCTCCAAAAGGTGGGAGTTCTCTTCCCCCGCTGCCAGAGTATGGTGGGCCTCCACCACTAGAATGGGGTGGGCCTCCACCTCCTCCAGAAGGTGTAGTTCCTCCCCCTCCGGAATGACGTGGGGGTCCGCCACCTCTGGAAGGAGGTGGAGGTGGACCTAATGGTGGTGGTGCATGAGGAAAAGTTGGTGGGGGTCCAATTGGTGCAACATTAAAATGCCCCCATGGAGTGTATGGGTTTCCGTGATAAGGTATCCCATGGAGTATGTTTCTGGGGTTGAATTGTCCTGACACAGGGTTAATATGACCTGGATACGTGTGACTCCATGGTGGTTGGGTTAGGTTGGATGGTCCCACACCATGATGTAATCCCATTGTGGATCCCACAATAGGTAAGGAGATGCCGACGGAATGACCGACTGGAAGTCCTCCACTCGTATTATGGCTAGAGAATAGGGGTTTCCCCCCAGTAACAATGTTTTGACCGCTTATGGATGGTTGAATCGCAATGGGTTGATGCTGCCATACTAGTGAAGGAACATTATTGATGACGAAATTAGGAGGTAAAGAGTATCCTCCCCTCAAATTTTGCAGTGGAGGAGGAGGTAGTGTTCCAGAAGGAGTAAGTGGGGTGTTGTACAATTGTATTTTAATGTGTTTAATTGTCTGGGGTGTAGAACTAGTCTCCTAATTAAGAGGTGTACTCGTAGGAAACGAGGGCTGACCAGGTTCATAAGTGGTCATATTGGGTGCTAGTGTTTCTGTTGAATCATAAGATAAATAACGGAATGGGGTATGTCAAAATATGGGTACCTCCAGGTCCTGTTCCCTTCATGAGAGTATTTTTCTTCTAAGCTCCTTGCTGGTTGTATGTAGCTGGTTCAAGCGATCACGAAAGGGTGCCAGAAGCTCCTCATGAGAATCCCAACTAGGAGGTGAAATTGCAAAATGAGCCCATTGTTTCCCTAGAGTGGTTTCCCAAAAAGATGCATATGGACCAAAATTTATGGATACAGGTTCATCCTGGGGTTGATTAAACCATTTTGTAGCCCCAGGCTCTCCTTCCATTGAACGGTAGAAAGAGGTGTCTTGTGAAGTATAGGGCTCCATGGTAATGGACCTTGGAGGGTCAATGATTGGTGAACTCGACGGAAGTGAAAAATTCACTCCCGACTTCATGGTGGATTTTTGTGCTTTAGGTGATATGATAGTGGTTTGTGTGTCCATGCTTACCCTCGAAAGTACTTTGGGTTAAAGGGATATTCGGGTGGCAAGTTTAAAATTCCGCGGGACCTTCTCAAAGGTTGTTCATCCAGAATGACTGAACCATAATTTCTCCTAAGGGTATACTATACAAAAGAAAAAGCAATCTAGAAAAATCTATAGAAACTAAGGCCGCAAGAAAACTTATGTGATAGGTGTGGATTCAAAATTATGGAACCTCACGGGATTTTCAAGGCTTAGCAACTCGCGATATACTCTAGGGTCCAACAGTTATACTCGGCCCAATTTTTCAAAGCACTAACCAATGAGGATTAGGACCATACCCCTGGCCATATAACCCGACTACCTGATAGTACATGCATAGTATCTCCCCAAGTTCTTTTCTCGGTGTATTGATCTACCAAGATGGTCAAATGGTTAGCTTGGTTGGTTTCAGGAATCCTAGGAGTGTCTCCCGATATACTCAAGGTACGTGGGAGCTCAAATCCATAGTGGTGATGTCTAATGCACAACCGTATGACAAGAGCCTTTTGATATACTACCGCGTACGTGAAGTGCCTTTCAATATACCCTAAGGTACGTGAAAGAGCCTTCGATATACTGGTTGGTATGTGGAAGAACTACAGTGCCCCCAGGATGTAGTGTAGGAAAATAACGATAGCTTCCACGTTTTACGATGCCGAAAAATGTCACTAACCTGACACACAAGTTACTAGTAAATTTTAACCTAGCTCTTCCAGTAAATTTTATCTGGATGGTTAGGTGAATGCATGAGGTGAAGACATAAATTTAAACATAATGCAACCCTAACGACATGAAAGTGCACTTTTCCTTTTGATGAAAACTATGTAAGGGAAGGAGAAATTCTTTTCCAATGATCTCAATAAGACAAAAATCCCAAAAGTTCAAAAACTACCAAAGATGATTAAAGCACTCTTTTCTATTTTTTCAAACAAAACACAAAAAATAATATCACCAAACCAAAAAACTTTCTTTCTGTCTTTTCCAACTATAATGAATTGATAAAAAAGGGAGAAATTCTATCTAGCATGCATTAACTCTTAAATTTTGCAATGATGAACTGAAAAGCATAAAAGATCAAAAGTGCATAGAATGCTTCCAACTTGGAACCACTTTGCAAAATCTTGAATTCACTTTATTTTTCAAAAAGATGAATAACTCATAATTTAAGAAAAACACAATCAATCGATTACTTTGTCAAACTTCTCAAAGATTGGTAAGTAACAAACTCCAATGCATGAAACAATCTTACAACAATTTCCAAATGACTTTGAAAACAGAAGAATGAGACACTTTTGATTTTTCCAACGTGTATATCAAAACAAGATCTGATAATAAATATGATTTTCATATGTAAATAGAAGAAAACAAGAGACTAATCGTAGCACCCTAGTAACTCAAAAATTCTCGAAGAAAAATAACATGCACTCAAATGAACCAAAGACACTCAAGTCACTCAAAATCAGTCAAACGTAAGTAAGACTAAATGGCTAAGTGCAATAAGGGTTTGGAAGTCAGATCTAGCACATTGAATAGACTTGATAAGGTGACTAGGGAATGCAAGATCGAGCAGATGACCAGGGGGGTTGAAATTTTCCACCACCTCCGGATCTCTCTCTTAACCAAACGGAACCCAAATATCAACTCAAACAAACCAAACAAAATCAATTCTAAATAAATATATCTCTGACTGGAAGGTACAGCATAGAGAAGTCTGTGGATCAAACCAAAATCAAAATTTGGAGAGTGGATAGACCAAGCATCAAGCTTGAAAGACCGACGCAGTCTGTGGTCAGGCTCAGAGCGCCTGGCACTGATAGTATACAGAGGAAAAGCACCGACGGTGCAAGATGTCAAACAGGCAAGGGTGTCGAAGGCGTAGGATGCTCAAATACAAAATGCGCTTGAGATGGAAGGGCACACTGGATGCACTACCTAGGTGCGTTGGGAGAATAACCCAATGCAAGAAATGAATAATCCCCAAACAATGAATAAATAGATAGACTGATAATGATTCAAATAGACTTAGAGAAGGTCAGGAGACTCTTCAAGAAGAAAATCCGATGGTGAAAAAAGGCTCAAGATGCAAAGAAATGGCTCACTTAAGAAATCAATGAACAACACATTCAAATTGAAATCAAAACAAACTAATACACAGTATGGTCGCCAGATTTGTTTTCGAACAATCTACTCGAGCAGACACGATCATGATATCCCTAGTCTAATGGATCTAGAACAAATGGAAACATAATATAAAACTACTTTCCTAGATCAATTAGAGATCAAGGTAATTAGATGCCTTACCTTCAGATTTGTATATCTTTCTTCTCTTTGTTGCTCCGAGCTTTGTGGTGGTCAAATCCGTAGATGTAAACCTTTCAAAGCAGATAGAGACAAACGAGCAGTAAAAGCACATCTAAACACTAATTGATCTAAGTAAATGGTTAAGGAAGTGAACTCTAAACATCATTAACAAAAAGACATTTATGGAAAAAGATTATATTGTTGTAAATGAGTGAGAAATGCATAGAAGAGTGATGATTACAACCCAAACCTTAACACTGCAATCTTCCTCCAACAAGCCAAGCCAACTCCTCCCAAGAGATGGATAGGAATCACCTAGTTTAATTCCACCAGCATGTAAGTGCTAGAGAATTCCTCCCTTTGGAATGGAGAGGAGCTTCATATATTATAAATCGAACAATGAGTGATGTTGGTATAAAATTATCTTAGAACTTTTAGTGCTCTAGGGAATGTATGGATGCACCATTACTGATGCCATTCTAAATAACAAGTGCACCATTAATCTTAGGTAAATATTAAAATTTCTCAATTTATTAGAGTGGTTTGGATTATACATATGTGTCATTTGACATGCATCAAATCATACAAGGTGCACTGGTAGGTGCCATTGCATCTGTACAACTAGTATAACATATAATAATAATAACCATATATACTTTCTCAGTGTGGTAATTTTTTGTAAGGAACACTTCTTATATGTGCATATTGTATTCAACAACATGGATAATGTGTTTCTATTTTATAGGTGTATTGGTTAGAATTAGAGAGAACGATAATGGTTAAAGCAATAGCGGGTTGACATGTACAAAATTGTATAAGAGTGGGTGTTAACAGCCAAATTTTATCACCTTCCATGTCATCAGCTTCATCATCCTTATGCATCATCATTCCACGTCATCAACACCACTTTTCCATATCTTCCCATCCATATGACCTTGAGGAAGTAATAAAATTTTGAAAATGAAATTTAAACCTGAAATTGACCACCCTAGAAGGAGGTCGCAGCTTTTCCCCCAAAATTAGTGACCTGATTCATAGCTTTTCCCTCGATAAGTGTGACCTGGTCCCAAAAATTTATTTTTGTCAACAATTTTTTATTTCCTACTTCCAAAATGAAGAAGGGGCCAAAAGTGGACACATACCTTGACGTGGTCCAAAGTTAGTTACAAATCTAGGGCCCAAAAACCTAATTTCTCCACTAAGCAATTAAAGGAAATGGAGAATGTTCACATTGCTTCTATATCCTTCTCTTCTCCCTTCTTGTTCTTGTAAAAAAACCTTCAAGGTCACCATTTCACACACACAAATTCCATATCACACTCATGTTGTCATGCTGCCAAAATTCTCCTAGAAATAGAAGAAATCCATATTTTACTTTCTACTTCACCTAAAGGAGATTACCATTGTGATAGTTGCCTAGAATTTGTGAGGTTGCAAAGGTTACAAATGTGCCTTCCCTTAGACAGCTGCAGAAGTCCCATTTCTTGTTCACTAGACCAAGGTGCTCATCTCTGTACCAGTTCTTTATGATAATAAAAAAAATCATTCTTTGATTCATTATACATTGTCTTGGTACTCTTTATGTATAGTGTGATTCAAGGATGATGATATTTGTTAGTTTAGTTTTAGCTTTTTTTGTTGTTTTGTTTTTTACTCATTCGAATCTATACCAATGATTGCACAACCCATTGGAATGTGCTTTTTGCACGCATGGGTGATTATTCACGCCACACAGATTTTTGCGAACTTAGTAGAGAGGATCTATAATTTACCTTTAGTTGTGTTAGATTTCATTTTCCAAATGTCTTATTGAGTGATTTTTACTTGGATCTAGATGTGTTTGTTGTTTATTTACTATTGTTGGAATTGCAAGTAGGTTCCTTGTCCAAAACCATATCTTTTCAACCGTCAATGAAAGTGCTTTCATCATTTTCTTCAATTTTGCATTTGAGTAACACATTTTGGGAAAAATATTGTGACCTAAGTTGTAGCTTTTCCTTCGAAATCCGCAACCTGTTTTCAAAACCCTTGGTTTTTTTACATTTCGTAGTCAATTTTGCCTTTGTATTTTCCCATTTCAGTTCGATTTTATGTTTTGGGTCTTTTTATGGTTTATCTTTTACTTTTATTTCTTGATTGCTTATTGTAGTGGCTAATAACTCCTCCTTTTAGATGTTGTAGGCAAAGAAGAGATCAAAATATCCTAGCACTTTCCTTCTTTAGGGTTCTTATGGGGATTTTTTTTCAACTGCATTTTCTTCATTTTTCAGTAGGATTGATTATCGGATCTACTTTGGTAGTTAATTGTTTGGAGTTTTTCAGATCACCTTGATTGCTCGTTGAGATCCTTTCCAATTTTATTTACGGATAAACACTTTGATTAACTATCTTGTTTGCATGCTTTATTGGAATTGTGAGTGGATTGATTATGATCTATTGTTCATTGAGATATCATAGATTTATTTCAAGAAAAACATCATTTAGTTTAGTATTGAAACTACCTTATTTCTCTTTTCATTATTGTACAAGCATTTACATTTCCTGTCACTTCCATTTGATAGTTGTACACATCACTTGTGCACACATTCTCACACCTTAATTCAAAAAATCACTTGGTTCATAATTCCAAGTGGAGCCTACTAATAAAACCTAATCTAAACACATTAAATTCCTCACTTGAGGACCAAAAATAACTGTGCAGCTAGGTTAGGACTTTGCGGATAGGAATCCAAATATTTCCCCCTAGTCATTATACATATGATACATAGTGATTTACTTTTTAGGGAACCAAAATACTCTAGTATTTTGAACATGGTCATGACAAGTTTATGGGTGGGCCCATCCTTTTAGGGTGGTATGTGGTGATACCGGAGCTAGAGGACTAATTGGGGCACCTTTTCCTTTCATAAATTGAAGATCATTTTGATCATTACCTTCGGGATGAATTTGTAGGAAAATCGCCTGATGTGTCTAAGAATGAGGTAGATTAGTGACAATTTCATTTGATATTCATTCATTTGACTGATTGGACTTGATACCCCTATTTGTGTTCGGTATTTGGAATACCCTATCATATTTCTACTCATTTTCTCCAGATGGGACTCAAGACCCGTATTGTTGAAAATATTTGAGAGATATCTCTTTTATTTATTTTAATGTTGTATCTCTATTTAATTCTAGTGGGTCTTTTCTATTTTCTAGGGTGTTCTTTTCATATTTCTTCTCTTTGACTAGATTAGATCACTTGTTGCTCCCACATTGCACTTCTTATTTGATTTATCATCATTTAGAGAGTTGATATTATTTGATTGGAGCATTGTTTACATTATCCTTGTGTTAGATCTGCATAGTTGAAATTGTTTTCATGGATCCCCTCACTGTTGGAGCAGGATAAAGAAGGGACCAGTTTTGGGAAGCGCACACAAAGATGTGGACTACGCACATGTAGAAAATGGGCGGAAGAGTGCAAAAGATGGAAATTAGTTAGGGTTTTGTTCCATTAGGAATATTTTTTTTCTATTTGTGGGGTTTGGCCCCCCACTAAAAAACTATAAATAGGTAGTAGATAGAGAGATGAGAGGGGAAGCAGGAAGTAGGAAGGAGAGGAGAGAGGAAAAGGAAAGAGATTAGAGAGAGAGAGAGAGCTATTGATGTAATACTTCTATTTTGGGCTTCTATGGCGTAGTGTACATGAGATGTATGGTTATGGATGATTGATCATATAATGAAGATTTTTTGGAGACCCACTTTGTGTATTGTTGAATGCTTCTGAATGCGATGTTATGAATGTTATTTATGAATGATATATCTAAGTATGTTTAGTTTATGTTTACTATTCTGTTAGAGAAATGATGTTTGTGCACAAAAGTGATAGAATTTCCTCTTGACCCTTCATGTCTGTATAAACCTAGTTCCTACAGCACCCCCCTTGAATTCCTTCGATGAGATTTCATTTGTTTAACAGGTGATGCCGTAAGGGCCAATATCTAGGGGTTTTGTTGGTATTCTCATGCTAGAACTCGTGTTTTCCCTATGCGCACCAACAAATGGTTTTGTTTCTAGGACCCCGATTGGATATTGAAGGGGATGTGGAGGCCAACTAGAGAAGAGATAGATCAGTGGCTAGATGAGAAACAATTCTAGTTTGTACGAGAACGGAACCCTAATCTAGGAATAAGTGAAGAGGACTAGTTGGGAAGGTACATATTTTCATAGTTCTATGAAATATTTTTCTATGAGTTACTTACAATATTATCATATTGGTTTCTTAGATTGGTGGATACAAATCCAATATATAATCCTGTGATTCCAATAAAATGGACCCCTGAAGAGATCCAACAATTGAAAACTGTGAGTAACCCTATCTCGCGTGTAGTTGATTTCTGGATAGATAGTGTATTGGAAGGGTACATTATTGATTTTTCCATAAGTGCAACAAGCTCATATTGTGTCGTTGAGAGAAAGTTATTGAAGGGACTACGTGGATGATATATTGGTCAAATAGCTAAGTGGATGTGTAATAAGGGTTGTATGATGATGGAATCTCAACATTGAACTTTTTGCGCACAATGGGGAAATGGGGGATGACTAGAGAAGGCTTTGAAAGTATGGAATGAAAAATGAAGGTGGAATGAATGAGTTGAGGATGCCTAAAGGGAAAAGTATGACAGACATAGAAGTGGGATTTTTGGGTAGTGTAAAAATATTTAGGAGAGATAGGAAGTGGACTTCGATTGAGAGAGAGGAGCAGTATAGTGATTTTGATGAAAGTGATTACTGTGCAGAATAATTGACTAAAGGGAAATCGTACATGGAAGGAAGGGATTATCATCTTAATCCTAAGGATGAAGGGATCCCTAATCAGATATGGATATCTGTGGAACCTACGACCCCGGGTGTGTCTCCATCATCAGATATAGGACCTAGATCAGTAGATAAAGTAGTGATAGTTATTGCAAACAACAATGTTAGTAGAATTCAAATGGAAAAGGTAGTGGAAGTGGTTAGACAAATCCTACATAACTGAAAGAAACATTAAGAAATATGGCAGATTCAACACTTAGGAGGCCTATATTTTATTGGAATGGAAACAAAGATCTAGAGTGATATTTGCTTGTGTAATAATATCTAGGATGTAAAACAGGTCCAATGTGAAGTAAAAAGATAGCGCAGTTGGGTACTAAATTCCGAGAGTGAGCATTACATTGGTATATGAAGTATCGAAATTATATACTGCAAGGAAAAGTTAGAACCCTCGTGCAGATATGTGATGCATTCAAAATAGAGTTTTGGAAGCCTATGTTCGAGTCATAGTGTATTATGAAACTGAAGGAAATTAAATAGATGTCAAATGAAACTGTGTGGATCTTTGATCAAAGATTCACGAGGTTGTTAGATCAGATGCCTTTTGAAGTACATCCAAAGAAACATAAAGAATGGTTTATTATCTCATTCTTACCCACATTCATCAACCATTGGTGCAACAGGCACTCATGACACAAAGGGATGTAGAGGATATAGAGATGAAACTGGAAGCTTCTCCTACATTAGACACAAGTTCAAGTATGGATCAAATTCAATCACAATTACAATAACTAATATTGCAAATACAGGAGTTTACGAAAAGGAAAGAGAAGCATGAAGGAGTATGGTGTACTACTTGTCATACAGAAGGTTATCATAGAGGATAATGCTCCATGGTCGTAGACTATTTGGAAGGAGGACGCCCAAATTCATTGGTTCCAGGACCATGAGTAGGACCCTAGTGTGATATCTATAAGATTTGGGTCCATCCAATAAATAATTGTCCGAAGATGTAGACGTATCATACTACGCCTCATAATTTATTCTGCAACTTTTCTAAATCGGTAGGGCACAATGAAAAGGATTTCCACAGACTAGATATGATGAGGGAACACAATTTAGACTTATACAAAGTTCAAGAAGACCCTCGAACAACAGAACTAGCAGTGCAATATAATGCACCAGCTAGAAGAGGAGGATTCTAAGGACTTAAAATAGGAGGATTTGGGGGCTATGGACGAGGAAGGGGCCCTATAATATGTTACAATTGTGTCCAGGAAGGAAGTTATGCACGAGATTGTATGAACCCCTATTCTACGTATTCATATTTTCCTGCGCTAGATCATGTGATAGAGGATTGTTCATAATTAATATCTCGGTGGAAGGAGAGGAGGAACCTGAATCAAAATCAAAATCAACATCAAAATCAAAAGCAAAATAAAAACCAACACCAAAATGAAAAAATGATAGATGCAAAAACTCGGGAGTATAAAAAGAAGATATCTGTAGTTACGCGCGGAGGAGTCAAAACTAGAGTGGATGTGATCAATGCAGAGAATCAAAAAATACCTCTGGTTACAAAGGTAGCAAGATCTAGATCGAAATTTGATCCTGTGAAGGACAATGAAACTTATGTTTATGTGCGAGATGAATTGCGACAGTTGGAGTAGGGTGAGTCCTCTATGCCAGATATCTAGGATGGTTTTTTGGTCTATGATATGCCTCCTATATAAGATTATACCATTTTAGTAGAATCAAATAAAAAGATAAGTACTGTAGAAAGTTTCTTGAAGAATTGTTTGGACTTAGTTAAATATGGATCAGTTGTGAACACTATACGTAAGATAATTGATCAATGTGCAAAATAAATCGAAGTGTATAAAGCAGTAAATAATATTTGTCACAGATGAAGGACTAGTAAGGATTTTAGATTAAGTGTGCAAATAGGAGGATATGACATGGATTATGTTATCTTAGACTTGGGATCATATGTTAATGTATTTCCAAAGTAAACCTGGGAAGATATTGGAAAACTTAAAATCGTTTGGTCTCCAATGCACTTACGATTGGCCAATCAACTTAAAATTTATCCCATTGGGAGGCTAGAAGGAATAACATTTGATATCGATGGTGTGCATAGTATAATAGACTTTGAGATCATTGAAATAGAAGATAATAGTAGACTGTATCCAACATTACTGGGGTTGGATTGGGATTTCGATAACCAAGCAATTATCAATTTGAAAAGAAGATAAATGGTGTTTGAATTTGGAGATTTGAGAGTATTTTCCCCATTGGACCCAAATGAATTTAGACGATTTGTGGAACTTGTGAGCATTAGTTTCGATACTGGAGAACTCAATCATCTATACAGCATGACTACATGGATGGATGATTATGTGGATCCTAAAACCGATAATGTAATAAGTTGGAACAGTATCACGGCCTATGAATCTGATTCAGAGGAAGCTTTAGAATATTGGCAGCAAAGGAGACATGAAGTATCTACTCGAAGATGCACTAGCGTTACACGATCACTACACTGGATCAGTACTGAATTATGTGAACCACCTAGTTTTGATGGATTAATGAGGGTAATTTATTTTATAGTGAATTTTGAATCACAAATCTCAAAACAAAAAATAATACTATCACTAGGTGTTTCACTCAGAGCAACCCCTGTGATATGGTGGAGCACACACAAAAGTAAAATTGAAGATTGGAAACATTGTAAGAGATTGATGCATATGAGATTTGAATGTAAAATATTTTTGTCTATACCAAAGTATAAAGGGTTGAGTAATCCTAAATACCATATCACCAGTTGTGTTAAGGAATGGAGGGTTGTACCTCATCAAGAATGGGTACACAAGTTCATTCACACATTGAATATTGTCCCTAAGAATTGGTACATAGAACTAGAAGTGCACAGAGGCACAACAGATTGGAAACAGTTGTTGCAGAACTTTGTGGTCACATTTAAATTTGAATATGACAATTTCAATGTTGATGTGGCATTGCAAGTAATTAAGCAAAATATTTTCCCTACAAATGAGCCAAAACTCTATTGGAATATGTATCATGTAGTTACAACTGCGGTACAATTGTTAGGATTTTATAGCATGGCCAAAGAAACTCAAGATGACGAAGATCCAAGAAATATAAAAATCCCAGAAACAGAGGGAGAACACATAGTGGAATTTTATGCATTAGAATTCCCTAATTATGCCCAGCCCTTGAAGACACACAAGGTCAACATTGGGACATAAGGAAAACCAAAGTATGCAAGTATAGGAGATTATTGGAATGAAGAAATAGTCCATAAAATCACTGATCTTTTATCAGCGTATCAAGATTTGTTTCCCACCACGTTTTATGAGATGAAGGGAATTGTTGGGGAATTAGGAGAAATGAAGATTCCATTAAAACCAAATGCAAAGCTATTCAAGCAGAGACCTTATAGATTGAATCCAAAATATAAGGAAAAAGTAAAAGAAGAGATTGATCAAATGTTGGAACCTGGAATTATAGAACCTATCGTAGAATCTGAATGGATCATCCCTATGGTGGTACAATATAATAAAATTGTTGGAATAAGGAGTTGTGTTGATATACACAAAATAAATGATGCTTGTCTGCGTGATCCTTTTCTGACTACCTTTACAGATGAAGTACTAGAAAATGTGGGAGGACAAGAAGAATATTAATTCATATATGGATTTTATGGATATAACCATATTAAGATAGCCAAATAAGACATACACAAGACTACCTTTGAGATAGAATGGGTTTGCTTTCAATACATTGTCATGCCATTTGGATTAAAGAATGCACCGACTGTCTTTTCAAGAATTGTTGTTGCAGCTTTCAATGAATTTATACATAAATTTTTAGAGGTGTGCTTGGATGATTTAACAGTTTTTAACTTTTTGAAGGTTCAAATTGAGCTTATGTTCCTAATGTTAGATAAGTGTCGGCAGCATCATATTTCTCTTAATTTGAAGAAATTTATTTTTTGTGTGACATTTGGAATCTTACTGAGACATGTGGTATGTAAGAAAGGATTTTTGGTAGACCCTGCAAATATAGCTATAATAATTAATTTTTTTAATGTCCCCAATTTGGAATTTTTTCCAATTTAGTCAATTTTCGAAACTTGGACTATAAAAGCCCCAAACTGTCCCAAATGATACCAAATATTTTCGAATGGTGTATGGAGTGGATTGATATGTATTTGGAAACATTAAATCAGATATTATATTCTTGGACACTTTCCAAATACTTGATAAACTTTCATTTATGATTAGAGAATGAAAGACATAATTACTAGGAAAATCGATGTTGAAACCCCCAAGGGTAGATGGCTCCAAAAGAATCCTAAGGATTTTGAATTGGGACTGAGAGTGTTGTAAAGGTATTGAGACATAAAATGAGGCTTATAGGTGTCTGTAAAATCTCAAAATACTTCTACGACATTCATTTAACTTCAGGAGAAAATAGGGAAATTTGCTAGTAAATTCGAGGTTCAAACCCCCCAGGGTAGAGGTCACTAATGGCTTCCCAAATGCAGTATGAACCTCCAAAATTTCAGAAAAGAGACATGGATTAGTTAAATTACTTCAATGCACACCCAAATTCATCATTAATCAGTTTCTAAACGCTGTTGCAACTCCCATAAAGCAGAGGTTTGTGGACATGTTTTCACATAGGGGGAAATGATAGGAAACTTCACCACTTGCTATGAAATTCGAGATTTATGTTCCAAATTCTTATGTAATGTATTTTAAACTTATTCAATACATTAATGAATCTCCATACATCATAAAAATCACATATATAAACTGATACAAATCGAAATAAAGAAACTTCAAGCTCTCACAACAAGATATAGGGAAAATGGCACCATTTATGCATTGTTTGGTATTTTTCCATAGTTTCACTTGATATTTCGACCTAAGAGTCTTCTGAGCATTAAATAAAGAGTATATATATCATAATACAAATAAATGGTGTATCTTGGACTCTCACAAATAGATCATCATCTCACCAAAGGCGTTCTTCCTGGAAGAGCCAAAATATGTAGAGAAATGTGAGATAGAGATGGGAACAAGTTGAAGAAGAAAGAATCACGAGCTTCCCTGTAGATTCAACCTAAAAAAAATAACTCCATTTTTTCTCCAAATTAAATGTATGAATGGCCTCTCCAATTTCCAATTAGGATGGGAATCTTTCACCCTCAAAATTCGTACTAAGGCAAGTAGAGTAAACACTCCACTAGCATGGACAAGCTAGAAGCTCTCCAAATTGAAAAGATGCAAATAAAAAATGATCAAAAGTTTCTTTCCTTATTTTCTCTTCTCTTTTATAAACTTATCAAGTCCTCCATGGGTCAAATTCCTTCCAAAATCCTCATGCCAACTCAAGTTGGGAAGATATTCCAATGTGTGCCACTTGTCTTACAATTCCTAGTCTCCATCTTTCCTCAATTCGAATGGGGAAGATTCTTGGCTTCCATAACTCCCTTGTGCGCCCTCTTGGAGGCTTTTTTTATCCATGACATGTCATATATTTCATATGTCAGCAATCAGGTCTAAAATTTGTCATAGGTGTCATAGAATCTTCAACATTGTTGTCATAGGAGTTAGGGAATCTAGCTCCAAGTGTCACAATTCTTCTAAGATGCCTCTTCCTCTTCCATGGGAGTTATTATTCCACTCCAATTCGACCTTAAATGACTCATTCCATGAATAATACCTCTTAAACTCCCCCAAGTATGTTACCCTTCATCTTGAACTCGAGTTGGTGAGAGTATCATGCCAAGTGTAGTGAGGAGTCTTGCCACATGTGGGTCTCACAACCTCTTATGTGCCCTCATGATCCAATGCCACCTTATTTTATTTGTATTATTATTTAATTGACCCATTTAATGTGAATTTGTAAGTCTAAGATAATTTTGGTTCTTGTATCTCCTTTAATCCAACTTTTAAATCTTCTACCCCCAACCTAGGGAACTAGTAATTTCCTTCAATGATAGTTCATTTGGATGGGAAATATTACAAACCAATACTTGGGAATTTTCTATTGATGTGACCCACCTTGTCCATTTGGATCTAATTTTTTATTATTACCAACTTGGACATCATGCTTGGAAATTATTTGACCCTTAGCATCAATTTGACAAACTATCATGACTATGGCCAAGGGGCTTAGGCCATTGTGACCTAATGCAATTTTTTGGGACATGAAAAATCCTCCCTTCCCAATATTGCTTGTCCTCAAGCAATTTAAAACATGGATGTTGAAGAACCTGATTCTTTCCAAGACATTGCTTCCAAAACTTTGCTTCTAAAACTCTGAGTAGTAGCACTCATGCAATACAATTGTGTGTTTCCAAAAGCAAGGAGATGTGGATTTTCTTTTTCATATTGATATCCCATGTGAAATCACCACTAAACACCAAAATATTAATTAAATCCATCAAAACAAAATTTTCACAATTACTCTTTGTTGATGTATATGTAACTTTGGAATGTATTTCACCTATGTATATTGTACTCCTATAGAGATGGTATTATCCCTCTATACGAAAGTGTCATCATTTGTATTGACAAGTGTCGCAAGTGTCGTAACTTGCTGTGATGGGTTATGAGACCACCAAGTGTGGGGTCGGCCCTGATTAGTGTAACCATGGGTTATTAGACTGAGTTAGACAAGTTGGCCCTGCTAGGTTATTAGGCAGGTCAGGTCATGTGTAAATAGAGTGTGGGAGGCACTCTATTTGATCATCTCATTATTCACTTCTACACTACTCGGAAAGTGGCGCACTAGTGGAGTAGGAGGTTCAGTTGCTAGGAGAAGACTATCTCTTGTACTTGGGTTGTATCATTGCTCTTTATATCTCTGAGGAAGTTGTGGGGTTTTTCACCTTTATGGTTTTCCCCAGTGAAACTCTGTGTGTCTATTGTCTCATGTGATTGCTTGGTGTGATTGATATTCATTGTTATACTTGATATGCTGTACATGTTATTCTCTCAGTAAAGATCCTAGAGTATGTTGAATTAATGCTCAAAATCTAACATGGTATCAGAGCTAACCTAAGAAGAAGACACTGTGTAGTTGTGGAAACTAGGGTTTCTTGTTTATTGGGTTTCTCTCCATAGATTTTGGAAAATAAATATGATAGATTGACTATCCTCAGCAAGGTGAATCTTTTTGTCCAATCAGATCTCAATTCTGGGCACTTTCATTTTTGGCCCTAAAAATTAGGGTTTCCACAAAAATAGGAAATTCTGAAATATGAGGACATAGCTGAAAGCTCCTTGGAAAAATCAAAGTTCAGATCTTTGGATCGAACTTTTTGGTTGGGTGAAGCTCCGGGAAATGCAAACCCTAATTCAAGATCCTCCCCCGTGAATCCGGGAAGACTAAAAGACATTTCTGAAGGGTGAAACTTTGCAGTTTTCAAATTCTGAGTATACTAGGCTGATTAGCTCATCAAGGCACATCTTTCTATCCTTTTGGAAGTTTGAAATTCAAAGTTTGAATTTATAGGGTTTCTCTAACAAACCCTAATCTGGGACCAGATCCAGTTTTCAGCAAATCAAGTGATAAGACCTAAATCTTTTCTATTTCCATTTGAAGTACTCTTTAAAGGTGTCTCACCACACCAAGCTTGAGGATAAGCTTGAAGTGGCTGATAAATTCCTAGCTGGAAGTATAGGATTGGGTTAATCCTGGAAGAAAATGAGTTGGACACTTACATAAGTGAAGAGGTCCCTATCCCAGAGGAAAAAGAGGCTAAGGCCTTACACAAAAGGAATTTGGTCAAGGCTAAGAGGATCATTGTTGATTCTATCAAAGACCATCTCATACCACATGTTTCATATCTAAAGACACCAAAGGAGATGTTTGATTCCCTAACCAAGCTATTCGAAGGGAAGAACATAAATCGGAAGATGACCTTGAGGAATCAATTGAAGAATGTCAAGATCTAGAATGCAGAGACCATGCAGTCTTATTTCTAAAGGGTATCCCAGATAAAAGAACAACTTGAAGTTGTGGGAGAAGATATAGAAAATGGAGAAGTGGTAATGACCACTCTTAATGTCCTTCCTAGGTCATGGGATTCCTTCATCCAAGGAATTTGTGCTAGGAAGAAACTTATCACATTCAGTAGGTTGTGGGAAGAATGCTCACAGGAAGAAGCTCGAATTGTAGCTCGAGAAGAGAAGATGGGGAATGAAGACCAATCTCTCACAGTGCACTCCGAAATTCATGTTGACAAAAAGACTCACCATCATGGCAAGAAATAAAGACATCAGCATCAGAATCAAAGGGGTAGTCCCAGACTTCAAAGAAACATGTCCTATGTCCGTTGCTATACATGTGATGAAAAGGGACACTATTCCAGAGACTGTCCCAGAAATAAGAAAGATGGTTCTCACAAGAAGAAGAACATTAAAAGAAGACATCATGCTCATGCTGCAGAGGATGATGAACCTCCGAGGAAGAGGGCTAGAGAAGATAGTGAAGATTCTTCAAGTGATGAAGAATATGTTTTGATTTCTTCTCTCACTGGAACCATTAATCATGGAATTAATGATTGGATTATAGATAGTGGGGCTTCTAAACACATGACAGGATTCAAGGAATCCTTTATGAACCTATCTGAACATGAATCACCCCACAAGGTGAAACTTGGGGATGACTACCAATATCTAATAAAAGGAAGTGGTGAAGCCTCCTATAAGCTAGACTCTAGAAAGTCTATGAAGATGAAAGATGTACTATATGTTCCAGGTCTCAAGAAGAATCTACTTTCCATATCTGCATTAGATGCAAAAGGCATGAGGGTTGCATTTGTAGATGGACAAGTCCTAATGGGGCCAAAGGGTAAGACTATAGATGATGCAGTGGTGATTGGAGAGTAAGAGGGAGGATTATACAAATTGAAGGGCCAACTAGAACAAGCCATGGTCCATGATTCAGTAGATCCAAGTGAACTTTGGCATAGAAGGCTTGCACACATGCACTATAGGGCATTACCAATTGCAAGCAAAGCAGTGGAAGGTATTCCTAAAATCCAGACAAAGCATGAAGACATTTGCAAAGGTTGTGCAAAGGGAAAGAACACGAAGAAGACATTTCCAAGCAGTGAAAACAAGGAAAAAAGAATCTTGGAAATCACCCACTCTGATGTATGCGGTCCGATGTCATCCAGTTCTCTGAGTGGGTATGTATACTATGTTTCCTTCATTGATGATTTCTCTAGGAAGACTTGGGCTTACTTATTGAAGAACAAAGATGAAGTGTTTGACAAGTTCAAGGATTTCAAAGCCTTGATAGAAAACCAAACTAACATGAAGATTAAGATCTTTAGATCCGACAATGGCGAAGAATTCACTTCCGGTGACTTCAAGAAGCTATGCAGTGATTCAGGGATTAAGAGGGATTTGACGACTCCTTACAATCCACAACAGAATGGGGTTTTCGAAAGGAAGAATAGAACAATCATGGAAGTAGCTAGAAAAATGATTCATGACCAAGATCTACCTATGCACTTATGGGCTGAAGCAGCCAGGATAGCTGTATATGTGCAGAGCAGAACACCTCATAAGATACTTGACAACAAAACACCAGAAGAAGTGTTCACTGGTAAGAAACTAGAAGTTAGCCATCTCAGAATATTTGGTTGTCCAGTATACACTCACATCCCAAAAGAAAAGAGGACAAAGTTAGATCCTTCAGGAAAATAGAATCTACTTCCCAGGATTCAAGAATATGGATATCAGTAGGGATGTAACATTTGATGAAAGCTCAGCATACATCAAATCAAGGAAAACACTAGTTGAAGATAATGAAGAACCGAGAATATCCAGAACTCAAGACACCACCATGAATGAAGCAGTTCCTGAAGAAGATTGTGAAATGGAAGATCCACAACAACCTGTAGATCCACCCCATGAGAAGAACTCTCACAAGAGGAAACCAGCATGGGCTAGAGAGCTCATTCAAGATGTAGAAAGGTTTGGCATTCCAGAAGAGGAACACAGAGAAAGGAAAAGGACAAGATCACATACCAGCTATGTTGCTTTACTCTGTGACATAATGAACAAAGAACCTTCCAGTTATGAAGAAGCAATAAAAAAGAAAGAATGGAAGGATTCCATGGTCGAGGAATACCAATCGATCATGAATAATGATGTTTGGGATGTGGTCCCAAGACTAGATGGAAAGTCTGTGGTGACTTCCAAGTGAATCTATAAGATCAAGCATGATGCAGATGGCAGCATAGAAAAAGATAAGGCAAGGTTTGTAGCTCGTGGCTTCTCCTAGAAATAAGGGATTGATTATGAAGAGACCTTTGCTTCTGTGGCCAGATAAAATTCCATTAGATCAGTACTTGCTCTGGCTGTAGTGATGAAATCGAAGGTACACCAGATGAATGTCAAGACAGCCTTCTTGAATGGTGTAGTTGAAGAGGAAGTGTATGTGGAGAAGCCACTCGGGTTTGAGACACATGACCGAGAGTCACATGTGTGCAAACTGAAGAAAGCCCTGTATGGTTTGAAACAGGCACCCAGGACCTGGTATGGAAGGATAGATGGCTTCCTATCCAGTTTGGGCTTTACCAAGAGTAAAGCGGATTACAACTTTTACTACAAGTTTGAGGAAGGCAATCCAGTGATACTACTATTGTATGTGGATGACCTATTTGTAACAGGTGAGGATATATTGATTGCCGACATGAAGAGGAAGCTTGCTGTCGAGTTCAAGATGAAGGACTTGGGTATGATTCACTACTTTCTTGGTATGGAGGTGTGGTAGAGTGCAGATGGAATCTTCCTTGGACAAGGGAAGTATGTAGTAGAGATCCTGAAGAGGTTCAGGATGATGGACTGCAAGGCCATGGCCACACCTATGGCATCAAACCTTAAGCTTCTATGTGATGCTTCATCTGAGTTGGTTGATGCTACGATGTATCGTTAGATGATTGGGTCCTTGATGTACCTGACGAATACAAGACCAGATATCTGCTTTGCGGTGAACACCTTGAGCTAGTACTTGACAGATCCGAGACATGTTCACCTGATAGCTGCAAAGCATATTCTGAGGTACCTGAAGGGTATAGTTGACTATGGGCTCAAGTATGAGGCGAATCAAAATTTTAACCTCGAGGGTTATGTTGATTCAGATTGGGCAGGCAGTGCCATTGATCGGAAGAGCACTTAGGGGTGCTGCTTCAGTATGGGATCTGGTATGATCTCTTGGTTTAGAAGGAAGTAGTCCTGTGTAGCACTGAGTACAGCCGAAGCAGAGTATGTCGCAGCTTGTTCGGCTAGTTATTAGGCAGTATGGCTTAGGAAGCTACTGTCTGATTTGTTTGATCTCTAGCTGAGTGCTACTTGTATATATTGCGACAACCAAAGTTGTGTGAAGTTTTCAGAGAGCCCAGTGTTCCATGAAAAATAGAAGCACATTGAGATCAAGTATCACTATATCAGGGATATGGTGCAGAGAGGAGTAGTGAAGATCCTGTATGTTGCAATAGACGAGCAGATAGCTGATGTGCTGACCAAGCCGCTGGCCAGAGTGAAGTTTGAATACTTCAAAGAGAGACTTGGTGTACTTCAGATCGAGATACCTTCAAAGGGGAAGTGATGAGTCCAGAGACACAGATGCACACATGCCATTCTTACATGGTGGTAGGAAAGTCCTCCCATGGTAAGAAGTAAGGGTTGGATCCATTCTTACATGGTGGTAGGAAAGTCCTCCCATGGTAAGATGTAAGGGATGGATCCATCCTCACATAGTTGTAGGAAAGTCCTCCTATGGTGTAGATGTAAGGACTGAGCCATTCTCACATGGTGGTAGGGAAGTCCTCCCATGGTGTAGATGTAAGGGCTGGGGCCAATCTGGCATGGTGGTAGGAAATTCCTCCCATGGCCATTGACATAAGTGTCAGATCCATTCCCGAATGGTGGTAGGAAATTCCTCCCATGTCGGTTGATGTAAGTGCTATGTCTCACATGCTGGTAGGAAAGTCCTCACATGTTGGTAGACAGGGTCTCGTATGGTGGTAGGAAAGTCCTCCCATACTGGAGACAGTATGAAGTGCATCTAGGTTGTGCTCTGTGGATGATGACGATGATATGAAGACGATGATGTGACAGTATGGTAAATAGGTTTTGCAGAGGCATATAATCAGTCCTGAGATGCTCTTGTAGGTTTTGCATAGGAAGTGTAATTAGTCCTGGGAGATCTTGTAGGTTTCATAGAGGCAGTGTAATTAGTCCTAAGGTGTACCTGCTCGATGGCTTGCTCGCTGAGATGACCTGATCAGTATGATCATGAGTATCAGGATGATACTCCATGGTCATGGACAGATTATGCAGTTTCATGTAAACGATCCTGCTAGATCCTATAGGTTGAGCAGTGAGCTCGTAAAAGTCTTGGGATTCTCTTTCGAGGTTTTGTTGATGCATGTAATAAGTCCTGAGGATTCCATAGTATGGCTAGTGATGATGAAGACCTACAGGTGGTGGGCCTACATCCAGTATGAAAAAGTACTAGCTCTGTAGAACTTCCTATGATGAGTAGATTGGATATTGATTGAGATAGCAGCAGCAGTGACGATGACAATGATTCGATGATGATGATTTGATGACGATGGTCCAAAGAAGAAGACTTGTGCTAGTAGATCTGTGTCGAGAAATACCTTCCTAGTTAAGATGAGTGTTGATGTATATGTAACTTCAAAATGTATTTCACCTATGTATATTGTACTCTTATAGAGATGGTATTATCCCTCTATACGGAAGTGTCGTCATTTGTATTGACAAGTGTAGCAAGTGTCATAACTTGTTGTGATGGGTTATTAGACCACCAAGTGTGGGGTCGGCCCTGATTAGTATAACCATGGGTTATTAGACTGAGTTAGACAAGTCGTCCCTGCTAGGTTATTAGGTAGGTCAGGTCATGTATAAATAGAGTGCGGGAGGCACTCTATTTGATCATCTCATTATTCACTTCTACACTACTTGGAAAGTGGCGCACTAGTGGAGGAGGTTCAGCTGCTAGGAGAAGACTATCTCTTATACTTGGGTTGTATCATTGCTCTTTCTATCTCTGAGGAAGTTGTGGGGTTTTTTACCTTTATGGTTTTCCCTAGTGAAACTCTGTTTGTCTATTGTTTCATGTGATTGCTTGGTGTGATTGATATGCATTGTTATACTTGATATGATGTACATGTTATTCTCTCAGTAAAGATCCTAGAGTGTGTTGAATTAATGTTCAAAATTTAACACTCTTTTACCTCTTTCATATTTTGGAAACCCCTTTCTGTATAATTCTTTGAAGTTTCCACTGAGTTGCCCAACTTTGATTCTTAAATATTCTATGAAAATTTTAGAGAGGAACCACCATGCTTGTTGCTGCACTACTCTTATTAGAATCACTTTATTAAGTTGGGCTCAATCTCCCATACTACTTGTGTCCCCAAAAAATTGAAACCAATGAGACTAAAATTTATCCTAGGGTCCCATTGCTTGTATTCCACTCCAACAATTAGGAGTGCTCTCCAACCCATACCATCAAGCAAGAGAATTCATGGATCCCATTTTCTTGTATGCATTCTTCCAAACATCATGAGTAACAAATATATATCATCAAAGTACATAACAAAATAATAAAAATATACATCAAGGAGGTGCCTCATCAAAGAATCATGAAAGTGCTTATACCTTCAAGTAAGTATACCACCATTTTCCAATTGCATACAAGCTTCAAGTGACCAATCAAATCTGCTCTAATGACATAGGTGACGATCCCATGTCCTATAATGCTGCTCCAAAAGGATGTAACATGAATCAAAATAATCAACCATGTATTCTTTCATCCAAGAAGTGAATGAAGAATCTCCACTAAAATCTAAACCAAGTAGGGAGAAAAGAAAACAATGAGCCTTCAAGGGGCTCATAGAAGTACCATTTGTGCATCCATGAATATGTGTATCATCAAGAAATAAAAAAGGATTTTTCTGCCAATAAACTTTTTCTCCAATCATATATCTCTTCACCCAAGTATTGGATGAATTTCCTCCAACATCAATTGAACTAAGAAATGAGAAAGGAAAATCATGAGTCTTCAAGTGACTCAAGTGAACATCATAGGTGCATCCATGAACATATGTATCATCATAAGGTAAAAAAGGATGCTGCTGCAAATGTAAATAAGAAGGTGTTATAATCATGTCATCATCTAAAGGAGAGATAGGAGTTTCATACTCCTCATGTGGTACCATCAAAAATAAACTTTTCACCCATACTTCATTAGGATGAATGTTGCAAAATATGGAAGTGTAAGATGTAGGAGAATGAACCAAATCACCCAAATGATCAGAATATGCAAAAGTGTCATAATTT
The DNA here is from genome assembly GCA_027924585.1 of Larix kaempferi. Taxonomy (NCBI): domain Eukaryota; kingdom Viridiplantae; phylum Streptophyta; class Pinopsida; order Pinales; family Pinaceae; genus Larix; species Larix kaempferi. Next base: position 20,842,682 of record BSBM01000268.1, read on the forward strand.
GTAGGCTCCATAAGGGCAGGATCATGCACATGTGATGTCTCTTCATATTTTTCAAAGTCACTTGGGAGTGACTTTCGATCCTCTTCATGTACTGCTTCTTTTACTTCACCTATTTCAGAACTAGGTGGCTGATGGGTCTCCTCCATTCGCTCCTTCAAGAAAGCTGATGCAATTTTCCCCTTGGTTTCCTTAGGATCCATATATTTGGAACCTCTTTTTGAAGAAAACCCAAAAACTCTCTTCAAGTAGGAAACACATGCATTCCCTGAAGCTTCAGATATTTCACTTCTCTTTTCACTCACACACTTATGATTTTCTCTCCAAGGTCTTTTGCAAGAAGGGCATAGACCATTCTTTACTAAATCCACATCTTCTATATTGGGACTTTTTTCAAACACCCAATCAGAAAAGTATTCAAAAGGAATGGCCTTTTTTGTACCTCCCTTATACAGATCAAGATATGCCTGATATTGTTGGGGCGAGGTTTTACATGTTGCTCTCAATCTTTGTAGTTCATTCATGGAATTGTACTCAGAGGAGTCATAATAATAGTAAAACATGGTTGAAATTTCTTCTTCAATGGATGACCCTAATGCATAGGTGCAAGGACCATGCTCTGATACCACTGTAATGTCCCCGATTTGGAATTTTTCCCAATTTAGTCAATTTGTGAAACTTGGACTAATAAAGCACCAAACTGTCCCAAATGATCCCAAATCTTTTTGAATGGTGTATGGAGTGGATTGATATGTATTTGGACACATTAAATCATCTATTATATGCTTGGACACTTTCCAAATACTTCATAAATGTGCATTTACAATTAGAGAATGAAAGGAAGAAATAATAGGAAAATCGATGTTGAAACCCCCAAGGGTAGATGGCTCGAAAAGACTCTTAAGGATTTCTAATTGGGACTGAGAGTGTTGGAAAGGTATTGAGACATAAAACTAATGCTGATAGGTGTCTTCAAACTCTCAAAATACTTCTGCAACATTCATTTAACTTCAAGATAAAATACGGAAATTTGCTAGTAAATTTGAGGTTCAAACCCCCAAGGGTAGAGGTCACTAATGGCTTCCCAAATACAGTACGACCCTCCAAAATTTCAGAACAGAGGCATTTATCAATTAATTTGCTTCAATTTTCACCAGAATTCATCATTAGTCAGTTTCTAAAGGCTTCTACAACTCCCATAAATCAGAGGTTTGTGGACATGTCGTCACATGGGGGGAAATAATAGGAAACTTCACCACTTGCTATAAAATTCGAGATTTATGTTCCAAAGGCTTATGTAATGTATATGAAAATTCTTTAATCTCCATAAATCATAAAAATCACAGATATGAACTTATACAAATTGAAATAAATCAACTTCAAGCTCTCACAACAAGATGTAAGGAAAATGGCACCATTTATGCATTGTTTGGTATTTTTACATAGTTTCACTTGGTATTTCAACCTGAGAGTATCCTGAGAATTAAATACAGAGTATATATATCATAATACAAATAAATGTTTTATATTGGACTCTCACAAAGATATCAGCATCTCACCAAAGGCGCCCTTCCTCCAAGAGCCAAAATCTGCAGAGAAATGTGAGATAGAGATGGGAACAAGTTGAAGAAGAAAGAATCACAATCTTCCCTATAGCTTGAACCTGAAAAAAATAAATCCATTTTAGCTCCAAATGAAAGGTCTGAATGGCCTCTCCAATTTCCAATTAGGATGGGAATCTTTCACCCTCGAAATTGGTACTAAGGCAAGTAGATTAAACACTCCACTAGCATGGACAAGCTAGAAGCTCTCCAAATTGCAAAGATGCAAATAAAAAATTATCAAAATCTGCTTTCCTTATTTGTTATTCTCTTTTATAAACTTCTCAAGTCCTTCATGGGTCTAATTCCTTCCAAAATCCTCATTCCAACTCAATTTGGGAAGAGATTCCAATGTGTGCCACTTGTCCAACAATTCATATTCTTCATCTTCCCTCAATTCGAATGGGGAAGCTTCTTGGCTTCCATAAATCCCTTGTGCACCCTCTTGGAGGCTATTTTTATACCTGTAATGTAATAGCTGTCATATGTCAGCAATCATGTATGAAAGTTTTCATAGGTGTCATAGAATCTTCATCATTGTTGTCATAGGAGTTAGGGAATCTAGCTCCAAGTATCACAATTCTTCTAAGATGCCTCTTCCTCTTCCATGGGAGTTATTCTTCCACTCCAATTCGACCTTACATGACTCATGCCATGAATAATACCTATTAAAATCCCCCAAGTATGTTACCCTTCATATTGAACTCGAATTGGTGAGAGCATCATGCCAAGTGTAGTGAGGAGTCTTGCCACATATGGGTCCCACAACCTCTTATGTGCCCTCATGATCCAATGCCTCCTTATTTTCTTTGTACTATTATTTAATTGACCCATGTGAATTTGTAATTCTAATATCATTTTGGGTCTTGTATCTCCTTTACTCCAACTTTTAAATATTCCACCCCCAACCTAGGGAACTAGTAATTTTCCTCCATGATAGTTCATTTCGATGGGAAATATTACAAACCAATACTTGGGAATTTTCTCTTGATGTGACCCACCTTGTCCATTTGGATCTAATTTGGCATTATTACCAACTTGGACATCATGCTTGGAAATTATTTGACTCTTAGCATCAATTTGACAAACTATCATGTTTGTGGCCAAGGGGCTTGGGCCATTGTGACCTAATGCAAATTTTTGGGACATGACAATTTTACACCACCGACATTTGCGCGACAATTAAGAGCAACATTGGGACATACTAGATATTATAGAAAATTCATTGGGAGATATGAATAGATCACTAAACCTATGGAAAATATGTTAAAAAAAAAGAATTCAAGTTCAATTGGAATGAAGAATGCCAGCGAAGCTTGGATATCATGAAATGAAAGCTAGTAAGTGCATCAACATTAGTTTTTCCAAATTGGAATAATGAATTTCATGTGCATGTAGATGCATCATCTATTGCTTTAGGCATGATATTGGCTCAACCAATTGAAGGATATTTAGACGAACCAATTGCATTTTCAGGTAGGAAGCTGTTAAATGCAAAGTAGGATTACACTACTAAAGAGAACAAAGGTTTGGTTATGGTTTATGCGCTACAGAAGTATAGACATTATCTATTGGGATCACATTTTAGGATGTATATTGAGCATTCTACACTTAAAATACTTAGTAAATAAGTCAGTGTTGGGAGAGGAAATCTGTAGATACCGTGCTATTGTTCCAGGAATATGATTTTGAAGTAATAGTGCAACCGGGAAAGATGAATGATAGTCTAGACCATTTGTCGTGGTTAACCTCATGAGAAGATACTGGGAATTTGGATGAAAACCTGCCTGATGCACACCTAATTGCAGTACACATGGTAGATGAATATTTTGCATAAATTGCACAGTTTTTTAGCAATAGGACAACTCCATCAAAATATACGGTTGTGCAGAAGAAACAACTAGTAGTAAAAGAAATTGATTATCATATAACTGTAGGAAACTTATATAATTTTGGCGCAAATGGGATCTTGAGAAGATGTGTTTTAGAACACGAAAGACCTATGATACTGGAAAAATACCATGAAGGAGTTACAGGAAGCCACTATGAAGGAAAATAAATAGCACAAAATATATTATCCGCAGGACTCTGGTGGCCCACAATGCATAGAGATGCAAAAGAATACTATCAAGCTTGTGATGTATGTCAAAGAGTTGGAAAACCATCAAGAAGAGATGAGATGCCATTAGTCCAATAGATTAATTTACAACCTTTTGAGAAATGGGCAGTAGACTTTATTGGACCTATTAATCCCCCAACAAAGAGATTGGGAGCAAGATACATCATTACCATGCCAAATTATTTGACTAGATGGGATGAAGTAGAACCAATTAAGGATTGTAGCATAGAGACCACTACGTGGTTCCTATTTGGGAATATGGTAACAAGGTCTGACTGTCCGAGGATCCTAATGAGTGACCAGGGGACTCACTTTTTTAATAAGACAATTGAAGCACTATTCACAGAATTTAAGATAGGTCATTAGAAGATTACACCATATCATCCTCAAGTAAATGGGATAGTAGAAGCATTCAATAAAATAATGGACATTGCGCTGACAAAGATTTTCAATGTTAATATAGATGATTGGGATATTAGGATTCTTGCAATATTATGGGATTACATAAATACAAGCAAGAAGATGATTGGGAAGACACCCTTTAGATTAGTATATGGAAAAGAGGCAATCATGAAAATGGAATTCATTGTACCCAGTTTGTGCATTGCATCAATGACATGACTGATGGATAGAAATACAACAAAGAAAATACTAGAATACCTAATGAAGCTAGAAGAAGGCTTCTTTGTCATAGGATATCATCAACAGGTGTAGAAAGCACGTGATAAAGCATAGAATGATAGGCGCATTTAGTAGAATAAATTTCAGAGGGGAGATTTAGTGTTATTATATGATAGTAAGTACCAAAAACACCCAGGTAAGTTCAAAATGAATTGGATAGGACCCTATGTCATAAATTTTGTCACAGAGGGAGGAGTTGTTCAGTTGCAGAATTTGGATGGAGAAATTAAAGAAGGACTTGTCAATGGAAGCCGATTGAAACTCTATAGGGATATTTTTCCTTCCACACACTAAGTATAAGAACTTGAAAAAAAGAAAGAGAAAAGAAAAGAAACAAAAAAAAGAAAGGATAGAGGGAAGAAGAAAAGGAAAATGAGTAGTAAGAAGAAGTTGTAAGATAACCAGACCTGTCGTAGAAAGGGTTGTGCGTAGAAAAGGGATCACGATAAACCAAAGGAAAGTACATGGGAAGCATTAGATACTAAAAATTAGTGAAAAGACCGAGATGCGGTAACATTAATGACAAAATTGGCGGCAACAGAGTGATAGTTGGATGGATTTGGACCAAATCAAAGCAAATCTAAGGAGAATATAGGGAAATTGGGGGATAATGATGGAAAATATAAGGAAATAAAAAAAAGTAAGTGGCACCTAACCTCTCACGCAAGCTAGTGGGAAATTATAAATGCGACTAGAAGCAAGTGCAGAATCCATCAGTAACTAAAAGCATGATAGAAAGTGATATTTAGAATAGAAGGAAGGTTAACAGTTGAATTTTGCAACCAGATAAACCATGGCACCTAGAAGACCATCTAAAATGAAGAACCTAGAAGTAGGATTGCATATAGGGACCATTGAGACACCAGGAACGCCAAAATCAAAGCCTGTGAATCCCCCCCAAGGAAGATTACTACAAATTTGGTCACCCTACCGAACACAAAGGTGACAAACATACTAGTGCCAGAGATGTCGGAGGGGGTGCTTGTCGAAGAGAACATACCAGGAATTCTACACAAGTTTGAGTTTGCATATCATGACATCACCAACGAGGAGAAGTTTTTGGAGCTAGTGGACAGCAACTACATGAACAAAAAGATCAGTTTAGACCCGAAGGCACCAGTTGAAAGGGAAATTCATACATGGGTAGTCATATTGTAGAAGTCAATCATCCTAAATTTGCTAGACATTCCTTATTTCGGTAGGACTTCGCAGGTGAAGCTACATGCGAAGTTGTTGCTATCATGCGTACATGGTGGGTTCTTGTGGTTGGAAATACCTATGTCCATTGATGCTAAGTTGATAGAGTATATCACTAGATTACCAACTAGGGGATATGATGTGAGTTCCCTTCTAGATAAGAAGTAGGAGAAACCCCTTGTGAATAAAATTACAGAAAAAATATGGTACCCAAAGAGCTGGAATAGGATTGTTAGTCGAACATATAAACAAAAAAGCAGTAAGGTTTGCAGCTCAAATATTAGCCTGTAATATATTTTGGAAGAGTCGAAAAGACCAAGTATCAATAGCAATAATTGCAACCGCAGCCCAGTCCATTAAGGGAGTACAAATGAACTGGTCGATGTTCCTTATGAATGAGGTTTTGATGGACTATCAGTATGCGCAAGAGAATGGTACACCTTTTCATTACACTTGGCTACTAATATGCATTGCGCTAGTAAGATGGAAGGAGTTGGTGGATAGCCACTTCTTTTATTGGAATATGAATCCCTTTTTAGTAGAAAGGTATACAAATTTATGTTATATAGAGAATAAGTGCAGACAGATAGATAACAACATAGAGTTCTTCCTGTATAATGAAGAAATTATGGATGTCATCAGGACTATTCCACGCATACAACCATAGATAATGGATACATACAAGAGAATTGCACACTTTAAGGTAGGGATGAATCATATCTATGCATAGGTAAAAAGAGATCCCGAGAAGCAATGGTTACCTACAATGTCTAGTCCTTCAAAGGAATACATAAGTCACATTATAAATGATTGTGATCTAGGATGGAAAGTTCCAGTAACAGAGGAAGAAGAAGCCACACAAAAGAAGCCGTCGGGACAACAAGAATACATTCCATCACAAAGTAAGTCTATAGAGGAGGAGACTGAGAGTCTAGAAATTCTCCTTGATACCACACAATAGACTGCATTGACTGAGAAAAGAAAAGAAAAAGACCTTCCTAAAGGATCAACAAGGAAGAAGAGGAATACATCAAATCCCAGCTATGTTCGGGTGTTAACAGAAGATGATGTGGGCCATATTGGTTGCTAGGTCAAGAATGTCACTGAAGAAGTTATAGAAAAGGTAGCTACAAGGGAAGAAATGGAAGAAATTGCGACCAAACAAGAGGATATCTTCATGAAGTTCGATGTAATGCCCCGTATGTTAAGCACCAGACATATGTAATAATTGTTATTATTATTGTGGAACAAGGTGTCGAAACAAGGGTCTTTAAGGACCTAGATACATTAATATTATTTTGTAAATGATTAATTAATGAAAAAATAATGGCACACCTGAGACCACAAAAGAGTATGGGAGGCCTAGAATCTAGATCCACAATGTGAGGGGGAATGAGAACATTCCTAGCAGTTTAGAACTTGTTTGGTTGAGCTTGGTCCATATTTATGCTTTGGTGACTTTATTAGTTGATGGTCACCCAAAAAGTATACAATAGACCCAACTTTGGATTATTTTAGCCTATGTTGGTTCTATTGAGCCTAATTCATGATTTAGTGGGTGCTTGGGTGGATTCCACTTGTTGATTGGCCCCTATGGTGGTTTTGTAACTTTTTTTTGGAGGTTACACTTGGTTTTGTAACCCCCATTTGCACAAGTGCACCCACACTGATGATTTTTAGCCATGCCAGCTCAAAATTTAAGTAACTCCTTATGTAACCCCTCCTTTTCTATTTTGGGAATATGCCTTGGTTTGTGTAACACCTCGCCTCACTAATTTTGATTCCTCTTAATGTATGACCTGTTTAGACATGAAGTTGCGTTAGGTGGAGTGGCTTGGAGTCACTCTCCTTGAAATTCAAATTGCTTGGGTTGAATTAGAGTTACCCTCTTGTCATTGAGTTACCCCCCTTGGATTGACTCAAGTTGGTTTACCTTGGTTTGATTTGACCCTCTTGAGTACAATTACCTTATTTGGTCTATAAATCCATGTTTGATCTCCTTGGTTGGGGGTTCTTTTTGGGATAGTTGTCAATGATTGATTTATTCTTGGTTTTTCATTCCATTGATGAGAGCATGGTAAGCTTGTGAACTTGGGAAGCCGTGTATTCTCTACTATGTGAATGAGCTTTGTGATTGAAGCACTGTGAACTTGTATGGTGGTTTGTGGTAATCTGGGACAACTCTGGTATAGTTCTTTCATGTCTACTACTTTTCTCCATCCTATACCTGCACGTAAATACGAATGGTTAATGGCGATGTCCTGAGGGACCTAAGGGGTGAAGGGATTACCATTTCACATGGTAGTGAGGTAGAGGAGAAATTAGGTGTTGATGAATTGAGTTTTAGATTCTCAAACAAATACTTGAGTTATTCTTGAGTGCACCTATGCTTGTGGATCACTGAACTCAGCTTGGAGGTGGCCTGTCCAAGAGGATTTGGCTTGGCAGTTCCTATGGCTAGGTGGGATGTGGTCCGGTTGATGCCAGTTTCACATTATTAAGATAAGTGATTTATTTTATGTAAATTCATATGTTTATATTTTGTTTCCATTGTTTCCATAGTTTAACTATTTTCTGTTGATGAGCATGGTAGTTGTATCAATGTTTGGATGTAGATATGATGGTTTAAATGCTTGGAAATTGGTTATTTCTCCTATATTTGAGATATGGCATTGATGGAAACTTGAAAATATGTCCATTCATGTGTTAATTCATGTATATTACTCTAAAAGAGCGCCATACAAGGCTTATTAGATCAGTAGATTCCTCAACTATTTGATATATGGCATTGATGGAAACTTGAAAATATGTCCATTCATGTGTTATTTCATGTAGATTAATATGAAAGAGCGCCCTACAAGGCTTATTAGATCAGTAGATAAATTTACAGTTGAAGTTGCTTGGTTTTTTTGGAACTGTAGTTGAGGAAATCTTGCTTGAAAATTGGAGTTTTATCCTTGTTTTGGAATCTGATCTTATTGGAAGATTGAAATATGTTGTTTATGTGTTTAAATTTTGTATCTTAATCTAAAAATTCTCCCCTATTTCTGATCATATCTTTAGATATATTTGTAGTTGCAATTTCTTGGTTTTTGGAACTCTAGTTGAGGAATCTTGCTTGGAGATCGGGGTTTCCTCCTTGTATTGATATATGATCTTAATGGAAGCTTTAAATATGTTTGTACATGTATTATTTTCTGTATCATACTATACAAGTGTTCCCCCCCAATGTATGATCATGTATGTTCTATGATTCCACAGTTGAAATTACTGAATTTTGATCACTAATTGATGGGTTTTGTTGCTTGGAAATTGGATTGAACTAATAGTTTCTCTTTAGATCTGATTATCAGATGGTGTATGTCTGTATATGAAATCTCAATTTCACCCTTTATGGATGTGGAGTGCCACATATAGCTGGTATTCTTTTTATTTGGGACTCACAGTTGGTTTTGCAAGGATTTGGATGCTTACCGGATGACCCGATAGTGATTTTGATAGCAAAAGTAGATCCGATCTTTTGTATGAATTAATGGTTGTATATGGTAGCTCTATATTTGTCATTTTGAATTATTGAATGGATGTAGGTTTTAGATTCAAATATAACATTATAAATAATGCAAAACTGTTAATAAAGGTATCATAAATTGGATTGACGGAATGTGTTGTAAATTGCATAGTTTTACGACGGGAAGATCTAGTTTGTAATTGTTTGCAAAGAAGTCTGTAAATTTGATTAGTTAGCACTATTCCATTGATAATGGTCATATTTAATACTTTAATAATTATAAGGTCCAATTTTAGTAAATCTTGTAAATCTGGTTGCATTATCACGCTTGCACGGTCATGCATCTGCATGAGCTTTTGGGGAGTTTTATCACTTTTTTTAAAGTATCGCAATTATTTTAAAGGTTGTATGTTTGATTTAATTGGATTGATGGTATGTCATCATATCCTTTGGTTAACCTTAATCCAATGTGATATACCTTTATTCATCCTTCCTTTCGGTTTACATGTGCCCGTGGCCTTGGTTTCGAGGTCAGGTACATTACAAGTGGTATCAGAGCTTAGGTTACAACTTTGCGGATATTGGGCCTTCCACAAAGTTATAAATATTTTGTGTATGTGATTTGGAGTTTATAAATGAGTTTTTTTAAATAAATTTAATCTCTCTCATGTTAATGGAAGAATCAAAAGCCTCAACTAATGCCTACTTCAAAGACAAGTTGGGTGTATCCTACTTTTAATTTCAAAAGCCAAGAGATTAAAGATAAGTTTATTGTATGATTGGATTGGTTTTTGAAGGATTGATTTTCATGCTTTCATACCTTTTGTATGATTTTGGTGCATAGTTGAGTTATGAAATGTCTCAAAAAAATTGTGAGCAGACCTCCTTTAAAGTTGCACTCTTACTTGGAAACTGGCATTTTGAAAATGAAACTTTTTGAGAATAAAATTTTGAAACTAGGAAAAGTTGTCTTTAATTGTTTATGGAATGTGTATACTATATAAGTGTGTACTCATATATATATATATATATATATATATATATAAGATATGGTATCGAATATATTGTATAGTATTATGAAGTATATGTATTGGTATATATGTAGTATATGTGTATTATAATGTACTTAAATTTTAATATGTAAGTATATGTACTCAGAGTAGTGAGTTGTGTATGTAAGGTATATAAGGTTAGTGTGTGTGTGTGTGTGTGTGTGTGTGTGTGTGTGTGTGTGTGTGTGTGTAGTAGTAGTAGTTGTGATATGTGTAATTATGTATATGTATATATGATAAGTAATGACGAAAGATGTGTAGATACAATGACATATATATAATAGTGTGTGTGTATATATGATTAATATATGTAGTATGTGATGTGTATATAATTTAGATCAATATATTATATGTAGCATAATAGAATAATTACAAGTATAATTGTGAAGTATAAGTATGATACATATGTAAAGATGATGTAGTATTACTATTACTAATATGAATGTTATTAATGGGAAATATACTCTTTATAGTCTTTATTGTTTCTCTTGAAAGAATACTTTAATGTGTGGGCATGCTTTGCCACTTGAAAGGTAGTGGTTACCTCAATGAGTAACTCCATGTCTATTTTAGGAAATGGGACACTTGTCTAAATGATGTTTACCATTCTCCTTTTTTTATTTTATTGTACGCATGTAGTATGTTTATTATTGCATTATTGGTCATTTGTGCATGCATGTGCATGAGAAGCCAAGTGGCATTATCATTATCCTAACTTATCTAATTGATTGCTAGTGGAATTTCCACTTGGGAGGCAAGAATGGCTATGTGATATTCTTGTAATTCTCTTATTATTGAATAATTGTTATTGTAATTTTATTTGTGTGAGTGCTTCATTGGTGACAATAAGAGGCTATGAGAAATGTGCAATTAGCAGTACTATATATATATATATATATAAAGAATAATAATGGAAATGAAAAGTAATAATAATATATATGTATGTATGTATGTGAAAATAAAGTAAATAGAGGTAATATATAGATAAACATGATGGTAGAGTAGTAGTATTTTGTGGTATATTGGTAGTAGAATATATATGGATATATATATATATATATATATATATATATATATATATATATTGTCATGTGCTAATAATTATATATAATGCTATGATAAATAGTAAGTATTTGATATGATTGCTATGGTTGATGTATGTTGTTTAATATTATTGGTTACTATTGGTTGTTATTGATTAGCATTGTTTGATTGATGGTTGATACATGTATGGTTGTATATGTGTCAAGTGTTTACTTAAGTGCAACATTAGTAGTATTTTTTGTGATGCTATTGGTTGTATATATGTATTATTATTTATTATGATAATGGTGTGGTGTGATTTAATGAGGAGTTATTTCGATATATATGGTATCGGATGTGATGAAGATTAGACTTGGTTGTATTTGGTTGTTCTTAATTGTTATAATTGATGTTTGCATGGTCAATTGATGCATGTATGGATGTAATGGTGATTGATAGGTGATTGAGGTATGATTAATGTAAGTATGGTTACCTTTGGTTGTTGTTGTTGATGATTGATTGGCTTTCATTTGTTGATATTGATGATCGATGTATGGTTGATGTATTCCGATTGATTTATTCTGATTGATGTATTATGATTGATGTATTCCGATTGATGTATTATGATTGATGTATCCTAATTGATTGACGTATTCTGGTTGATGTATTTTGCTTCTGGTTGATTTATTATGATTGATTTGTTCTGGTTGATGCGTTCTAGTTGATTCATTTTGGTTGAGGTATTCTAGTTGATGTACTATGATTGATGTTTGTATGGCCAGTTGATGCATTTATGGTTTTCATTGGTTGAAGATGGTGTATGGTTGATATATGATTGACATATGATTGATATATGGTTGATGTATTATGAATTGATGTATTATGGAATGATGGCTATGTGATTGATGTATGGTTGATGTTACTGGTTGATACTAATTACTATTAGTTGATGTATAATGGATTTTTGAATGTTCTCTAAAGAAGACTTATGCTTTGTGTGGAGATGAAAGGTAGTATGTTTAACTACTAGTTATTATGGCCCTTTTTGGTTTCTTAGTTAGAATGGAATTGTTACATATAAGTTCGCTTACCTGTTACATTAAGTGCATAAAATGTTCAGGTGATCTTTGCGATCTTTGCTAGAAAATATCTTTGTGATATTTATCTTTGTGATATTTGTTAGAAAGGTATCTTTGTGATCTTTGTTGAAAAGTATTTGGGTGGTATCTTGGTGACATTTCATGTGAAATGTATCCTGGTAATATCCTGATGGTATTTCATGTATCTTGTTGAAAAGTATGTACTAACCATGTGACTAATTAAATCATGATTCAGCCTTCAGGTACCATTGTTGAAGATGTACTTCATGTATCCTTATATATCCAATATTAATACAAATATATTTGTTAGAAAAATATCCTTGTGATCTTGGTTGAAAGTATCTTGCTAAGGTATCCTTGTGGTATATCAAATACCTTTGTTGAAAGGCATCCTTGTAAAGTATCATAGTGATAGTTCATGCATCCTTCTGGAAAAAGTATTTGGGTCGTAAAACATGTAAAAGCATCTTGGTAGTGCATTTAATGTGGTTGGCTATTTGAAATTCATTTCATGTATATGTTGGTAAAGTATATACTTGGTACACTTCATGAAATTGGTTGGTATACTTAATGCACTTCATGTGGTTGACTAATTAGAAAGCATGTTTAATGCATTTCATGTCTTGTTGATGGATGCATTACATGTCTCTCCTTGAAAGAATATATATATATATATATATATACCCAATGCATTTCACGTACCTCTTATGTATTCCATAGGTGAAGAAGAGTGAAATGGAATTTATTTCATGTTCCTTTGAAGCATTCATGTGATTAATTAGAACTTATCTCTTGAAGATGTATTTTATGTATCTTATTGAACAGTATATGTTGTTCAGGATTTCTACCTTATAGTGAGGAGATGGACACTACCAACTGGGCGGGGTTGACGGGTAAATACATTATTTTCATTAAAACTAGTTCTTACAAATGACAGAGATCAGGATATCGAAAGACATACCTTTACTTGACGGCTAGTCCTAGCTTTCACTGGATCTCCCGCTTGGTGAACCTGCAATACAAAGGATACCTTCCTCAGCGTATCTTGACCATATAACATATGATGAAATTATAAAGCAATTTAACATCAACTATAATCAAGAATTAATCCAAATAGACATACAATCTAATAGATATCTGATTTTGGGACAGGAAGGGTATTTTGACCTTTTTATCGTCAAAGAAACATGAAATCAGTATAATATACCTGATGTGTCGAGATGTTTATGCAACCGAGTCCTGGGATCCTGCTCTTCACAATGAATTGGGACTCTCCTCTAGCATAACAGTGCTTAAAGCCTTTCTTCTAGCTCCCTCTCTCATGGATCCTCCTTGTATTTATGGGACAAGGTAGGTAGTTGCAATCGACAGGTGGTTGGATTGGGAGATTGGGGAAGTTGCATAACCAACTTCAACTAATCCCAATTCATCAAATTAATATATTTTTGAATTCATCTTAAGATGTGTGATAGTTTCCTCAAGGCATAGTAGTGCATAGGACGCAAATTTTGTGTTTTACAACAAGCGCCTATAGCTTTTCCAAAGTGTGCGCTAGTTTCACTTGAGAAAAGTAGGGCATACTAGAAAATGTGCACTAGTATTCTTGCCACATAGTAGTGCACATGTCAAAAGATAAGGTAAATCAGGGAAATTCCCAGCTGAAGAGGGTAAGTTCAGTCCATACATCATCCAGGGAAATCTAGCTCTTCAATCCATGTTGTCCTTTTGTGTGATCGACAACATAATGTGATCACGGATGGAGAAGTGCAGATTTGACCTATAACAGATTCCCCCTAATGTGCGAGTTCAGAGGGAAATGATGTCCGAAATACATTATAAGTCCAATTCAAAGGAGGAACAAGAAACCATAGAACCAAGTCACAAAAAACACCTGAAACAACGGTCAAGGTCAGCGAGCAATTAAAATATTGACATCATATAGATGTATAGTATGATCTCCGATATATAAATAGGAGATGTATATATAGAGCATGGCCACTAAAATACAAGCATGGATCCATGTCAAAATGAGATATCATAGCCATAACAACAAGCTGGATCTATGTCTCATGCAAAGCCAAAATGAGTAAGGCTCAGTCTTGCACAGCTTGGGGGATAACATAAACATGGTGATGCTATCATAATCCCAACGTCTTCATCCAAACAACCCAAGGTACAAACCCTAACCATGCGAATAAATGAGTTGAAGTTGAACATGGGGGGTATTGTTTGATTATCGTTCATTGATGTATATTGTTAACAAATGCGAGGACTTCCATCGATAATGATAATGGGGTCCAAGGTACCTAGTACAATCCAACAAGTGTGAATAAGAGGACTTGAAGTCGAACACTTGAGGAACCTGTCGAATAAGAGACATTAATGTATTCCCATTTATTCAACAGCGAGGGAAACTGCCACTGATGACTGCAATCCCCAAGGTACTAACCAAAACTCTAAACTTTGTTCCCAGAGCATAATGAGATGATGTCGATGGGAAAAATTCCACTGGAAGGGAGGCCTCAATGCATCCGCCATCATCCAACACGAGGAACACTCACAGGTATGAACTGATGTGGAGTAGGACAAGTAACAAGATGAAACAAACTGACACCGGGATGGCCGACACATGAAGTCAAGGTAAACTGCAGAATGGTCGACACAGGCTGTATCCTTGAATAGTGAGCACGACACAAAGTGACTTAGGCAGTTTTCAACATGAAGAGGAAGATGATATAAGCTTGCAATGTAGGAGACATTGACAGACCCTCCATATGGTTGGAGAATAACCAACCGGGGGAGTAAAAACTCGGAGATCAGGTTCACCCTAAGGTAAAAAACTAAAACCCAACTGACATGAAAGACTCAAATAGGTGTTGTGTTCAAGGATATGACTGACTCAACTGCCTTTGAAACTAAAAAAAGATGTGATATACCCTTCTTATCCCTTATTCTTTTTTATAAAAGAATATCCATCTTGTTGTTTTAATGAGTCCAAGAAGAAAAGAAAACTCAATAGGTCCAACCATGTAAAGAGTTTAATGAGCCCATGGGAGGAAGACTCAAGACCTTCTTCATTGTTTACAGAGTTCAGAGAAGAGATAGAAGAATACTCTATAGTACTGATCTCTGGAGTTTAATATCGAGCCGATATCTATTCTTCCTCATTGGTGTTTTCAATTTTAAGGAGTCTGAAAAACTTAAACAATAACTCCATACACCTACTTGTGGATTTTAAAATCGAGCCCAAGTAGGTTAATGCTCGCTGGTGTTTTCCTATTTATAGAGTCTGAAAAACTTAAACAATCCTCTATTTACCCTCTCGTGGATTTCACATCGAGCCTGAGTAGGTGAGTGCTCACTTGGTGTTTTCATATTTCAAGAGCCTGAAAAACCCTAAAGAAAGCTCCAAAAGGTCATTTTTCGTATAGTTAGTCTCCTCCCCAGAAAATGTTTAAAACAATGAGAGAAGAACTCTTCTAGACACATATGACTAGAGTATTCATTTTTCGTAAGTAATCCGAAAAGGTCTGGAAAAGGGTTAAACTTATACCTAAGCGGATGGACCTTCAATTCCTTTAACGAGATTGAAGAGAGCAAGTCTGCTCGGCAATCTTGTTTAGTTTGTCATAGTCAAAACAATATCTTAAAACAACTTAAAAGATAGCTTCTAGTATCATATGTTCATGACCTGCCAAAAAATAAGATCTCAACAATCACATTAGTAATGATCGACAAATCTTCTCACTGACATAATACTAACGATATAATACCTATATGATCTATCAAATAAGAAACTAAGTCATTTCCGGTTTGATACTAGTGAAAATTTGAGATATTTAGGTTAAATTTACCTCACCAAAATGTTGAAGTATGAGTGATTAAATAGAACATTTTCTGCACAACTTGAAACTATACACTTTTTGAAAAAGTGGGTAAAAATTAAAATCAATTTTATATAACTAATTTCCAATTGAAAACTCAAATATCACATTTGGAATTTGTAGGGAAAATTTGGAGCAAACCCTTGATCTTCTTCCACTCATTGTGATCAAACCGGAGCATCAATCGACCTTCCGTCTCCACCAAGTAAGTTATTTCTGCCAATACTTGCAATTTAATCCATTTTTTGTCAATTGCTATGGTTAAAAATCATTTTCTAGCAATGTACAATTCGTATTTTGTGTGTGCGCTACTATGTATGAAGCAAAGTAGGGCATACTGGTAGTGTGCGCTGGTTTCCCTCAAGGAAAGCAGCGCTCAAACGTTCCTGTCTAGCTTATACAGTAGTGCACACCCCTGGAGATGAGGTAAAAAATGTCGAGGGCTAAAAATTGGACCTTTTCTTGGTAGGATGGTGCTTGTTTGGAGAGAAAGAGAGCATGAGGATATGGATCGGATAGCTTTGCAAGATACAAGGACTCTTCATACGCTCCGAAGGTGTGGGTTGTTGAAATTCTATAGAACCGTTAACATGAGGGCACAAAACCGCTTGCTTCAGAGGCTTGTTCAGTATTGGGATGCAGATGCCATGGTATTTGATATTCGGGGAGAAACCTTAGAACTCACCATGGATGACAATTATTTTCTCATGGGTCTCTCTCGAAGGGGAGATGAAGTGAATCTGAAGGGGTCCTCACGCAATGTGGGTGCCTTATCCGTACAAGAATATGTGAATACTTACTGTGTACCAGGAATAGAAAAATTCGGTAGTCAAGTGCTCATCTTGACCATTGTCAGCCTCCCTCTCAAATTTATTGTGAGTATACTAAATCGGATGGGAGGGAGTGCTACACAAAATTTAGCCTTGAGACACTATATGCATATTGGTATCGAATGCTTGCAGGGGCATGTATAGGACTGGTGTATTAGTCTTTTGGCAAACATGAAACCTCAACTCTCGGGGTGTAAGACCGGGAGGATGAAGAATTTTGGATACGGGAGCATACTTTGCACTTTCTTCTTTGAGAGAGTGCCTGCTATCATTTTGGGCATGCCTTTGCCCCTAGTCAACCCTCGTGAGCCAAGGCTGGCTCGTTGGGGTGAAATCTTTCTCCGTCAAGGTGGTGGTGAGAGCAACTTTTGCTACCACGAGGATGATTTCTGGGGCTGGTGGGAAAGGAAAGTGCCACCATTTGAGCAGTTTCCATATGCTGGTATGGACTTCTATGGCAATCCTGAGTTGATCCTTCCTCCAGGTGAATCCTGGGGAGAGATAGGTATGTTTATGCTTTTTGAAAAATTATTTGATTTTTTCAATTTTTTGCATATATGATTTTTATGATGAGTTCGAAGTACTGAAACAAAGTGTCAAATGCAGATGTTGGACCAGTGTGCCCTAAGGGACACCCATATACTTTTGTGAGACCAGTGGAAGTGGGTGCAGCTGATGCCACTCTGGGGACCATAGAGAGGAAGATGAGTCGGTTGACTCATGACATTCCTACATATCGGATTGAGCAGATGCCGATTGATATGTAGGAGGATGTAGTTGGTGTGCCCCCAGCCTAGATTAGGTTGCTATGGAAAGTAGCTAGGCTAGTCATTTGCTACTGAGAGGAAGCAGAGGCAGATGAGGCCCCACCTTCTCCATAGGAGAAAGATATTCTATGTATATTTTTTAGGCCATCGAGCCAAATTTTGTATCTTATGACATGACTCTGTGACAGACTTGTGATCCAAACTCATATTATTTTTGATACAGTATCAGATATATATACAGTATCAGTTATATTTACATGTGTGTTATTGTGTTTTATGCATGAATTACTTATGTATGTGAATGATGCAAATGCCAATCTAGAACATAATTTTCAAATGAATCAGCTAATGCATTCAAGTTCCTTGGAATATGTTGATATTGGATATAATTAAACTGTCTCTCAAGTAACCTAACGTGCATAAACGGATGTATAAAGTAGGATCTCTAACCTGATAAACGCCTAGTAACTGAAAAACAACTAACTGTAAGTCGAGTCGTACCTCTAAATGTGAAATTCCATGAAACAGAGCATCTCGGAGTAGCTCTATGACTACACTGTATTCAGCCACATTGTTCGTTGTGGAACCTAAACAAGCCCCTCCCGAAGACACCAGTTGACCAGTTCGTGAGTAAATAACCCAAGCAGCCGCGGCCAATTGACGGGTGTGGCAGCTAGCACCATCAGCAAACCCTAAAAAGTGTTCATTCGACATCTGAAACACAAAGCAATAAATGCATAAGACGTAACTACAACTGTAAAAAAAATTGACTTTACAAAATGTACAGCTAAAAATACATGAAAAAGCACGGATGCACAAGCGTAGTACTTCTTCAAGTGGGATCAATGCATGGAATCTCATGATGAGATAGGGAAAATATGTCACGGAAATCATTAAAAAGATTGGTGTACGGAATGATCTCATCAAGATAATAGTCCACTCCAATAAAGATGTTTTTGGTGACCCCAGGTTCAGTGGAAATGTTAATCGGGATGGTTCTCATTGTACTCATCCTATTCCCTTCGGCAAAAACAACTTGTGAAGTGGAAGGGACAGAGGACCAATCAACATTCTCACTGGGTCTCAGAAAGAACTCACCTATGTCAATCAATTCTAGAATGGGAAGTAGATAGGACCTGGGGTGTAAATGTTCCCAAGGGTGTCTCAGGCCTATCATAGCTTCAAAAAATGTTTCGTCAGAAGGCAAAACCGTGTCTAAACTATCAGGAGAGAGGGTAGATTTCGTTGACCGTGCAGGAGCAGGGTCCATATCCGACTCAGCAGAGACCAACGGAGTCATGATATGTTCTATTGTAGGTTGTTGGGAATCCACATGGGTTATCTCTGCAACAGATATAGGCACAGCTGGTTCTGATTCAGTGGGGAGACTCCATGTAACTGTCGTTGAACAGACCATGGAGGTCTCAGAGATGAACATTCTTCAAAACCAGCAAACAAGGCGGGAGCGGGTAGGTCAAAAGTGCCTATTAAGGACCCATAGAGACCTTCTCGTAATCTCTCAGTGACTGGGCTAGACTAATCAATCAACCTAATGGATGAATCCGATGAAGTCTGGTTGTTCTTCCTGGTAAACGAAATTTGATTGACTGTGATCATCTTTCCTTAATGGGGGAACATTATGACTCGGAAGATAGTTGATGGCACCACTTGCATGGCATATGTCCAGCTCCTACCCAATAGCAAGTTGTAATCGAGTGAGGCATCCAAAACTTTGACCTCTACTAATACTAGTTTTCCTGCAAGTTCGACATCAAAGGATGGTAAGACTCCGTGTGGACGGAAAGATATTCCATCGAAGGCAGTAAGTATCGTGTTCGAGGGAGCTAACTCGGGTTCGCCCAAAGCTTTCCAGCAAGAGATAGACATTACGCACGTTGATGCGCCCTCATCTACAACAGATCATCGAATGGTCATAGAACCATGGACGACCTCTATCTGGAGAGCGACATGATACGACAACTGGTACTTGATATCTGTCATATCAAAACGCGCAAGCATGGCGGATGAATCAGCACTCCCAATCGCTGCAAGGAGTGCACTACGTTGCAATGGGAAACTTTGCAGTACCTCCAAGGTATACATGGCACAAGGTGTTTGGGCTAAGTCCTCCACAACATTGTAGTTGGGGGCAGCCCGCGCATTGGGGTTGTGCACAGCCTGTTTGTAGACACCTTTCGGTATCTTCAGCAGCGTCTCCACAGGTATGTGAAGAGGGGTAGAGGATTCAGGAGAATCTTTCTGTTGCAGATCCAGGGTATAATTCTTTGCTTGAGTTTGCAGTAGAGTGTCTGATTTAACCATGTTAACAAAAGACTGATTAGCAGAGGTGGCACGAGTGGTTCCCCCAGCACTAGAGCTGCCAGAAGCTGAACTTTGTCCATGAGGGAAAGGGTCTTTCAAGACAGCTGGTTTCTTCTCATGGATCAGCTTCTAGGATTCTTCCATTAGAGGGAACTGATGGGTAAGGTGGTCCTCTTGACACAATTTGAAAGGGAACTTAGCCTTCCTTTTCTCTTTTTTTCCCTCCTCGGCATTTTGTGTGTTCCTGGGCTTTTGTTGGTTTCCCTCCCCTTTCTTTCCCTTTCTTTTGGGCTACCGAGATCCCTTTTGGTTTGTCTGCACCTGATGTACATATTCTGTAGTAGAAGGGGAGGATGCAACAGAAGTTGCTTCTGCAGCAGATTGTTTAACTGACAAGGCGTGAACCTGCTTTGTTAAGGCGTCAAACACTGCAGAGTCGACTGAACCCACAATGCCATCAGCATGTGGTCCATGTTTAGGATTACCTAAGTCTATATTAGACCTCAGCACATCAGGAATAATTTTGTACAACAACCCTGACTGAGCATAGACTAAGTCGAGCTGCTGAGTTCTCAAAATGGCCTCCTCCTCGAAAGACACCCCTGAAGTGGCAACTTCCTTAGAAACATAAGGAATAAGAGACTTAAGGTACCATTATAACAAGAATATTGGGGGGATGTCGACCTTGATGAGCCTCTTTCGCCTTCGCCACTCTTGAATGTGATCAAATAGGTGAGTGGCCTTGTTCTGTCAAAATGTCGACAAAAGGTCTGTACCAACACCGTATCGAAGAGGAAGTTGAAAGTGGTTCAAAATTACGATGGCAAGATCCTGAAAGGTGCCATAGGCAGTAGCATGAAATTCGATATACCACTTGGTTGTGACACTAGTTAAGGTTCTTTGAAAGAGCCTCAACCTTATGGAATCGCATTCTACGAATTGGAGGAGCACCAGAGATGAAAATTTGTGACATGGTCACCAGGGTCCTCACCCGCCTTTCCTTCAAACTTCGGAATGTCCGAGGGAAACTTGGTGGGAACGGATGGCCATCCAACATCATGGTGCACGGGGTCGTTCGTAAGATTTGAAAGATCTGGCAAGTTTAAAGTTGCTAGAAATGGTAAACGTGGTTGAGCCGATGGCATCTGGTAAACAGGAACCTGGTATTGGGAACCACCCATGGCCTGGTTCGTGTACTATTGGTTGGGGTTTCCCCAGCCACTGGTTGTGAAATGAAAGGATTGAAATTGTTCCATCTAAAATTAAGTGGATTAAATCCTTGGGAAGCAATCCATTGTGACTGGGGGTTAACCCCACCGAACTACGGGTTAATGATATTACCCCCTCCTCCAGAAAACAGAGAGAAAGGGATACTCCCTACAGGTATATTCGACGGATTAACGTTATAACCTGCATAAGGGTTGAAACCCGGCATGGTAGTAGTGGATGGTGACGTCATCATACCCATAATGGGCATGGATGCAGAAGGGACAGATCCGACCACAGATGAAGAAGCAATATTCTTAGTTACACCTTGTAAAGGTTGTGTGGTAGAAGATTGAGTGAAACTCACTGCAGGCATCCCTGATAAAGGGAAATTGTTGGGTCCAAAAGTAGGTGTGGAGGCTGAGGCAGCTGTCGAGGCTAATGAGATCGGCACACCTAAAGTACCAACATTGAAACTAAAGGACGGGGTCGAGGCTGAAGCATTTTGTGACGAACTCAATTGGGCAGTGTTTGAGAAAAAAGGATTCAGAATCCTTGCCTCCATAGCAGCTGTGGGAGTGTGTGGAACTCCCTACTTGTCTCATGGGTTAACCATGGTATAACCCGGTGTAAAAAGGTAAGCACTATACTCAGGCTGTTGGAAGCCAACAGGCACCAGAAATGGATCGTTGGGTCCTGTAAGAGGAGGGTTAAAAGGAGTATTAAACTCTGTAGCAGTTAAATCCTCAACCTCGATAGTATCAAATACTTGTCAATCCAGTGTTCTAGCCTATGGTTCTCCAAGTACCTCTATGTCGCCCGTAAGTTCGAAACAACCACGAGAATTAGTTCTCCTATGTCGCGGTGGCGGTGGAGGCTCCACTATGAGGGTGGGGGAAGGTTTTGCAACCTCCAAGACCAACGAATATCTTGGGTCCTCCACAACTATAAAAAAATAAAACTAAGTAAAAATCTAGTGGCCACTACAACTAAGGAGCAAATAGCATACCACTAAAAAATTCCTAAGTAAAC